>OY748299.1:6701377-7971905 GCA_963556515.1 Nudaria mundana
TCTAGTTAACAGACTAACTGGTGACTTCCGCACGTTTTAGTATAAAATGTCGATTGAGAAATGTCTCGTGATTTATTATCGTGCGGATATTTTTGTGGTACATTTCAATAGATTGATGGTTGTTTACGACACAAAAACTAGTCGGGATTTTGTTCTTTCCCTTCATGTGCCTGGTTTAATCCGATTTGTCAAATATTTTGTCTTATTTTAGTTGTGCTAAAAGAGAACCGTTCGTCGCGTCGCACCGCGGCTGTCATTTATGTAGGTACCTCTATGGTTACGAGTACTAATGATATATAATATATAACTACATTTGTAATATATTATTGGCAATTTTTAAGGCAGTTGAAATATCAATTGCCTTAAAAATTTACAATAAAATAAGACATTTTATAGAACCGACTATTTATTTTTTATAAAATAATACAAGATCTTCTCATATATGTTTATGTAAAGTAGAAAATACATATTTATGTCATACGTGTGTGGAAATCAATGTATCGTTTAAAACATTATATCCATAATAGTCCAACCAGACATATAAATGTCTTTTCTATATCGTCCATTCATATATTGACAAGTTTGGTTTACTAGTGTAGACTCGCGACACCACCTACGTTCTTGCTTGAACTTTTGGTTCATTGCTTCCTTTGTAACATTTACAAATAAAACTTCATGTTCATCTTTATAATTATAAATATAACGTCAGTCATTTATAAATTCAGAATCAGTAATTATTTAAAAAAAACAATATCACTCAAAATTACTGATTTAGTCAAAAACAGGATCACCATACTAAAACTCGCCTTATTCGACCAATCACAGGATTATTGGTCACGTAACCAATGAAATAGTTTGGTCCCACTCACATAACCGTAATATCATATATACTATATAATCTTCAGCCCAAGTCATCCTCCCTGCACGTGGCTGAAAGACGGACTCTGCTCTGGCAAAAATAATCAAATTGCGTGGGACGAAACGTAAATGACGAAATGTAGAGGGTAATGAAGGGGATAAAACTATGATTTTCTGTATGCGTAGTTAGGACAGAAAGATTATTTTATATGTTACAATCTTGACTTATTTTATTATATGTTACCACCCAATCATATAATATTGTTATATACCATTATATTGACAACCGAATATGGACAATAAATTCATTCAAATTTGGTCAAAAAGCAATTCTAAACGATTTGGCAAAACGAGTCTATTATGATTTTGTTTTAAACCCATAATTTGTAATATTGTTCAATACTTTACGATACGACCTCTTTTGTTTACTGAACTACTTACCTACACCTATCACTAAACATTTTGACCTCTGCGAAATCGTATTCATGTGTGTGGGTTTGTTTCCTGGGTCGAGACAAGTATACATCTGTAATACACGTATATTAATTACGGCTTTAGGAGGTTTTCTACATACATTCCACCTCTTTGCCGGAATGGTGTAGGCTGGCATATTATACACTCTTATTAGCTTTGTTGGTCTCATGTAAGGAGGATATCTGAGGATATCATAGGAGTGAGTTTGTTTCCGCTGTTTTCTTTTCTAGTAATATCAGCTGAGTTAGATACCTACTAAGCAGATATTACCTAATGTAGTTTAAGACAATACTTACTGTATCATGGGCGAGTCAGCACCGGGACCTCGTAGTGGGTCTGAGCGTGGATACCCCTCGCTGGAGACCATGCTTCAAGCTGGAACGCGGCCGTGTCCTTCTGCGAGCAGGTCATGCTCGCGAAGGAGGCGATCGAATCTACTCCCAAGGTCATCGACCTCTATGATCGGGGCCTGAGGACGGTGGGATGGTCACCCGCCGTCCTTACAGCGCCGCAGTACGCTACCAGATTCACCCATCGACACGGGATAGAACCCTACCCCAACGACGCGGGATTCTCATCCCGACCAAATCCTCTAGGAGGCCACACAGGTGACCAAAGCCTGCCAGATGCCAGTGGAAATACCATCTGGTGCATGCCAGAGACGCCCGGCAACGGACGTAGGAGCGGCAGCGGACTTGGGCCGAGGAATAAAAAAAATACTATATCAAACATAATAGTTAACAAAATGTGTCTATTGTGCAAATCTCATAAAATAAAATAAATAAATAAATCATATTTTTGAACGTTCTCACTCAACGTCATCTAGTCAAATTAAGCTAATACATATAAGCTTGTGCTATGTGATCTTGAAGACTTCTTATAAACATACTGATTTACTTACTTTTTTCTAAATAGATACATTGTGATGCACATTTGTGAGCAATCAAGTCAAATATTTCATTCAACCCGGAATAAAACCTGGGACCTCAGGGAGGGCAGTCGCAAACTCATACCACTGCGCTACGGAGACAGTCGTTCATCATTCTAGGTTCACGACACCCCTGAACCTAGAATGATGACGTCTCCATGTTGAGAAATTCTCTCTTTATTATAATAATCTACCTATATATTATAGACATAGTTATAGATATAGTTCTTAAAGCACAACCAGTGCATGACTTCGTATTTCTGGCCTTAACTTGTAGTTCATAGATATGAATCATTGTGTTTTGGATTACTTCCCGGGGATCTCCTGCAGGAAGTAACGATTGTTCAATTCAAATATAATTTATAGGGAAGTTGCATTACGCCTTCAATTCGACATGATTTGTGCTGCGTATTTTTAAATTTAACATACCTACCTAATCTTTTTTTGAACAAGATAGTTTTGATTAGTCGATTTAGATTCAAACTGAACAAAAACACAAAAGGTATACTTTTTTATATAAATTCGCACACATAATAAAATCACCAATCACGTACTCTGGAAACTCTTCCAGCAGGCCAGAGAGGAGATGTAAAGACATCTCCTCTCTGGCCTGCTAGAAGAGTTTCCTTGATTTGTGTGATTGTTTTATTTTCACGTACTCTGGAAACTCTTCCCGTAGGCCAGAGAGGAGATGTAAAGACATCTCCTCTCTGGCCTGCTGGAAGAGTTTCCTTGATTTGTGTGATTGTTTTATTTTTCTCTGTGTGTTGTACATAAATAAATAAATAAAATAATATAAATAAAATAAAATCACGCCTGATTCCTCGAAGGAGTAGGTAGAGGAATATAATATAGTGGAAGTTCATAAGCTTGTACTTTTATACGAATTAAATAAGTAAGTGAATAGTTTTAAATTAGTCTTTTATAATTTTATTTCTACCAAGTAACTCTTTGGCGTTTTCAATATTTAAGTTATTAAATACTGGTAACTCGAGGACCAGACGTGTTAAGGACCACCCACACGCCATTCGTCGCTTTGTTTGTTTAATTAGGTTATTCAATATTAAACTTACCTATATTTTACATGCGGGCAGAGTAATAAAATATTTTTTACTAAGGGTTGAGCTACATGCTGTTTTATTTTACACTGGATTTGTTTTGCACACACCTTCTCGTAGACGTAAAGATCAGTGCCAACAGTATGTACCTACTCATTTTTAACCCCCGACGGAAACCCGAACGGGGTGTTATAAGTTTAACGTGTGTGTGTGTGTGTTTGTAAGTTTGTCTGTGGCATCGTAGCTCCTAAACGGATGAACCGATTTTGATTCTGTTTCTTTTGTTTGAAAGGTGGGTTAGGGGAGAGTTTTCTTAGCTATGTTTTATAAAAATCGGTTACTCCATTTCAAAGATATGAAGGGTGAAAGTGGTGATGAAAAATTTAATGTGTTCAAATATACCCGTGTTGGGTATCAAATGAAAGGTCATTACTTATACATTACGATACCGCAAGTTTTATGAAAATCGGTTTAGCTATTCGAAAGATATGAGGAGTGGAATGTATTTCTTATTCTGTCACCACACTCCGCGCAATTCGCATTAGCTCTGAATAATTGTTGATAGACTATACGTATGTTGATATTAAATAATGAATGATGTGAGTCGGGGGTTTTTTTAATTTTTAATTTAATTACTTGTTATGATAGTAGTAGCAATCAATCGGTTGCAAGTATTCTGCCACCGATTAGAATGTGATACCTAATTGATTTACGATACCAACAGGGTCTAAAAAGCCGCAGTATATCTCTTCTACAAGGGATGCAACTACTGATTAAGTTAATGGCAACAGACTCGCAACTCGCAATCATGTTAGACCAACAAATCTACTGGCAACATCCACTTGCTACGATACTTTTAGGGTTTAAAACGTTTATATAAGGCGGTACGAAGATCGCCGGGACAGCTAGTTTTACAAAGGATAACGTTAACTTTGAATCAACTAGTATTGAATTGACTTTCATCACATCTAATCTCTTCGTAAAATATAGATGCAAGCAAACCTTGAAGTATAAAGCAAAGAAAAGTCTATGTGCTTCCATTATAGTGTTGTACAATGCTTATATTTAATGCGTGCAATGCATCAGTGTGCAAACCATCAGCGTGCAAATCATTGCTTCTAATTGTTTGACATGCTCACGCGCACGGTCTCTACATTCAACTGTGTGGTCGCCACACCTGTGACAATAAATCCAAGAGTTAAACTGTTGCTAGAAATGTAACTGTTTATTTTGCATCCCATTGTAATTTGCATTAAATAATAAAATATTGGCCATACAGTGAAGGGGTTTTAAAGATTCGAGCTAACATAACATAACACAACAAGCTGAAAGTGGTGCACCTGCCATTAAACGATAAGTGTGTGGCAAATAAATAGAAATACCAGATATGTGGTAATAGACTTGTATTAAGTGGAAACAATAAAGTTACTGGCAAAAAGTGGATTTGCCCTCACCGCTTCGGGGACACAGCAGATGGGATATTTATGTAGTTATAGAATAACAAATAGTTCAATGTTAACTTTAAAATATTATGATTTTGTTTTTTCATAATGACTTTGTAGACAATGTGGCTAGAACTAATCTTCCAATGCCATTGCAAACAAATAAAAGCGTAAAAGCATACATTATGACCCATCTAGTAAAACAATATTTGTGAAGTGAGCATTATACTGAAGGTACCTGGGATCCGCACAGGGAACCTTCACCTTTATTTATGTACACTCAGACAGAAATCACCCTTTGCGTCGACTAACCGACGCATGGGAACCAAGAAAACATTTAAAATGATTTATTGTAAATGGTTTTCTACTTTGTTGGCTAAAATAATAAACCCCGCGCCCGAATTGCCTGTTCTAAATTCGAATTTTTATTGTTACATTTTTTCCCTTTGCCACAAGCCGACCGAATTTAATTTGCAATACTTTTGTTAGCAGATTAGCGGCAGGTCCGATGTATCAATGAACTGACCACTAATGGCATACGATACTCACTGTGTTTTCAAATAAGACAGCTCAGTTTTCCGTAAAAATATAAAGGTATCTCAGAACGAAACTGAATGAGATATCTCCAGTGCAAATAATAAAAATGTTTAAGGCGTGGTAGGAATTGCGGATGCTTTTGTCCATTCACACAATAGAACCATCCGCCGAGAGATTGACGCTTTAACTCCGGAGGTGTTAGGAGAATTAGTGGCCCATTATTGCTCTATAGAATTCTATGGTCAAGCAGAAAGCAGATAACAATAATTAGCTCGGACGCTACAAAAAGTGACATAAATCCCGCATAATAAGTTACTGGCTGCAAAAAAAACAGTAACAGTTTACCTGAATTCGTATTTTTTTTGCAGAATGACTCGGCACGGTGAATGTGGCACGATATAATAAACACCTCAATTCTTGGCAGAGGCATTGTTTAATGATTTTCAGTTGTGATCTTGCACAATTCCTGGTCAGTTTAGTTTTTTTGACTTCAGATTGCGAGAATAATACTTTTTTGTATGCTTGGTAGCATTTAAACAAAAGGGACTCGAAACTTGTGTGAAGGTGCGATTTATTTATGACTCTGCTTTAACAGCCAAATATCTTGACCGACTTTGGGTGGTTTCTAACATGTTTTGTTCGAACAAAATTGAATCCAATGTTTGTATATTGATCAGAGGCAATAAAATGTTTAACGCTTCATTTCTTTTGTTACAGGAACAATATGAAAATGACGTCTAAAATCAGCACGCTGCTTGGAGACTTTTAATTATTTCCTTTCTTTTCAATACCAACCGAATTTTTAAAACGTTCCGAAAAACGAAGATGCTGGGGTGTGCTCTAAGAAGGGTTACCTCGGCGTTCTTCTCTTGTTCTCCGACAGACATCAGCTTCAGCTCGGCTGTAGACAGCCGGTGCATAGATAAGTAGGTAAAATAAAATAAAACTTTCACAAATTCGGCCTTACAGTCTAAAATTGAAAGTTTGATACCAAGCTAGTCAGAGTAAAAAAATCTAATTATATAGTAAGGTTATATACTAGAAAAGATCTGTCGGAGGTTGAAGTTGCCACTGCGGTGGTATGCTTTATATTGCATCTTGGATCGACTGTGCGCTGACAGGTCGCTACGTCACGTGGCTTCCCAGCGCGCGACTCCAGTGCTGGATGCTACTAACTGTATACACGTGAGTACTTACTTATTAAGCTTTTTTTAATCTATAAGATTGACGTTTTCCTCTACATGACCAACTATTATTTTTTAATAAGCTCGGAACTTCTTATTATAATACTGAAGGTATATTCAAGTGACTGCAACATTTACACGAACAGGGACATATTTTAAATAGTAATGAGTCTATTTTTATGATCACTATCACCCCGTTTGCGTGTTCATAGACTCATCAATGTAAAGGACATAAAACTAGTCAATACGTTATGTTAAATTCTTCAGCTGCGCAGGAGTGGCTAGTGTGGCTAGTTGTTGTTCGATTTATGACGTGGTTTACATGTCTTGTTTCTACTATACCTTTGTTGTCGAAGTTGTTTGCTTTGAATGCGACATTCTTATTGTCATTAACAGTAAGCTTCTATACAATGGAATCATAAACCCTAATACATCTTTAAATATATTTAGCATTTAGTAAATATTTTAATTTTACAATATTTATTATGTACAGTGTAGGTTTGTACCAAAATCTATCTATAAGTATCCATAGTCAGTAATTAGTTGGAATATATTTGACATAATAGTAACTTTAATGTTCTGTTGCTAGTTGTTGTCGTAGAAATAAATTTCCATCGACAGATTACAGTAAGTGCTCTTCGATAAGAGAGATAAAGTTCGTTCACATAGCTCTATGTATAACTCAGAAATGCGCTTCCGACTGTTTGGAAGTGCATCATTGCCTTGAATCGATGACGGATAAAAACGGTTTTTTATTCATCCACGCACACACTTTCCTCTTGATTTATTCATTGTAGGGATGTTAAATTACTATGTTTTGAAACAAGATTTAGGATGCTTTTACATGTATTTAGGTACCCATAGCACATAATAGGGAATAGTACTTACATACAGAACTTGCACTACGACGTTAATTAAAGCACATTCTTTTGTTTACATAGAACATAATTCGAACGTTAGGGTTGACCAATAATTATGACGTTAATACCTAAATATCAACTCTATGGTCAAAGCCCGTATCACAAACAAGAAACAACCCTTACTGACTTACAACTTCGAGTTGTCGCTGACGTCACGTATTTTTTGCGATTGTTAGGCGAGTGACATAGGCCTGCCTATAGATACATTTTCGTCATTAGAATTGATGATCAAAGGAAGACAAACATGTTATATGTCATCAAGGACCAGTTTACTAAGTAAAGAAGATGTTTTATGATCACTGTTACTACCACCTTTGCGTCTTCATATACATTGCAACGTAAGGATACAGGTAAAGTGAATACTTACGTTGTACTACTTTTACTATTATTATACTCGTATTCTGTGGTACTTTAAAATAAACGGTATTCACAGTAAGAAAGGTAAGAACTCAAAACTCTTTAGTAAAATATACAAATTAATTTAATCATTTGTTATTTTGATATCTCACTGAATAAAATTCATAAAATCGGTGACTCTCTCTGGCTCCTTCCTGGTGCATAGATTGTAGATTGCCATTTAGCGGGGTAATGCTGTCAGCATTATGAGACTTTCGTACCAGGAATGATGGGACGAATAATCGTGGGTTGTGTTTGTCATTGTAAAAAAAACCTTTTATCGTATAATATACTACTACTTGTCGGTTTTACAGAATACTATTATTTAATGACTAAAACTGGGTCTTACGTGAGTTCCTTGCTAATGTAATAAACTGGAAATGCAAAATATTTGGCAACAACACTGAATATTTGAGCATACAGTTTGTTAAAAAAGTCACGGAGATGTGTCAAGATCTATGGAATGTTTGATGTTAAACAGATAATTCGTGATTACATAATTAATTTACATTTTAGGAGTCGCAAGTATTTTGGATCGATTGAGCGATCGGTCCATTGGACCTTTTGGTCGATAATACGAGGGGTTTACCTATTTAGTTTTAGTTGTTTATATATAGATAACACAAATGTTTGAAAAATTATACCTTATCTCTATGACTTTAAAGTCCTTATGTCCAAAGATTCAAGGTAATTGACCAAAAAAGTAAATGAATAAATAAGTTGTTTGGTATATTAATTAAATCAAACGCTTTAGCCAAATCGGTGGTTTTGCGGCATACCTACGTAACACGGGGGAATTTTACATGTAAATAAATCACATTAAAATGTACACATTAGCATATATATTGCTATTTTGTTACTGATGTGTCTAATTATAATTTAGCATTTGAATTAAGATACAATATGAGCAATACATCTGTTATTAGGGGTTGTTTGAATTGGGGTTAGTGAATTCTAAAGTCAAATTTAAGAGATTTTTTTTTGACAAATTAAATTATTTATTATGTAAAAATAAATACTCACAATATTTGCAAATATTTATTTAGGAATCTTCAAAAAAAAAAATTAAAACTAATTTAAGTTTTACAATAATTTCAATAATTTGTAATAATTAGGTTATGTATATCTATATATTTATGTGAATGTATTTTGCATAATTTGTACTTATATATGTGTGTATTTATTGTATAATTATGCATATTTTTTGTAAGTGTAATATGTATGTTTATGTGTATCGTATGTATCTATGTATTTCAACCGATCTACGCACATATTAACTATATTCTAGCTAGCATTTCCATCCCCTGGCCCACTGGAAGAGTTTTCGTTTGAAATAAGTGGTGCCCTTGTACTAGATATTTCTCTATTGTTTTCGTCTCGCTCTTATACCATTATGTGTGTACATAAATAAATAAAAAAACACGTGAATGATGACTTAAGAATTCACTGTCTCCAATAAAAACAATCCCTAAAAACAGAGGTCGTATTGCTCATATTACTTTATATGCTAAGTAATTCAAATTCTTAATTCTCTTAATCTTAATTCTTCTTCTAAATTTTGTTCGTAATTAAATACTAGTTAAATGAACAACATTTGCACAACACTTATTTAAATTATATTATTATAAGTATGCACTAAAATTATATCTAAAACTTATTATGTACAAACACTTGTCAAAAATGTGAATAGTTTGTTAAATTAATAAATTAATGAAATAAGAAAACCAGAAGGTGTATTACCCGAGACTTACTTACCGTAGCCAAGCGCTAACTCTTGTTATAAGTACATGTAAAACTACAATTAGTAAAGTATACGACTCTGTAAGGAATAACTTAAACTATTTATTCTCCAGTTCGCAGACTAACAACACTATTAACATAATTTAGTTATAGTTAGTAAATACTTTGAATAAGTAAATAGAGATGACACACATTATACGTGAGAAGTCTTAATATTTTGGCTAATAAGATGAAAATCTTGTTGGAGTGAACGTTCTACGCCGAGGATATTGGCACTTCTTATAAGGAAAGTAGTTTTTGCAATCTGCATTTAATATGTGGCTGTGTGGCCGTCAGTAAATAGACAGTTAGTTACTTTAGAAGGTAGTCCACGGCGGCTGGGACTGGAGGTGGCCTTGCACAAGTCCGAGGTTCTGTGTTTTCACAGACCTCCACCTGAAGGTTCCAGCATAAATGTGGGAGGCGTTAGCATCGGCATCAAGCCCTCGATGAAGTATCTAGGGATCGTACTTGATAGCCGATGGAACTTCGGACCACATTTCCGAAGTTTGGTCCCCAAGGTGACACAGGCATCGGTCGCGGTTTCGCGACTGATGCCCAACCTAAAGGGACCCAACGCTTCCTGCAGGAGACTGTACCTGGGGATCGTGCGGAGTATGGCCCTATACGGGGCTCCCGTATGGGCGGCGCGGTTGACGGCCAACAACGCAACGCTCCTTAACAGACCGTTGAGGACCTTGGCCGTCAAAACAATAAGGGGCTACCGCACGATCTCCGGAGAGGCTGCATGTCTCCTAGCCGGGACCCCTCCATGGGACCTGGAAGCGAGAGCCCTTGCGTCATTGTTCCAATGGCGCAAGGAGGGACCACAGGCCTGCGTCTCGAGAAATCGATGACCAGCGGTCCCAACTCCGCCAGGATTTCATAGAGTCATGGAGGGTGCGACTTGAGCAACCCAAGTGGGGTACCACCATCATCGCGGCGGTGAGACCGATCATGGACGATTGGCTGCAGAGGCAGCATGGTGACCTCACGTATCGTGCGACGCAGATCGTTACCGGGCACGGATGCTTCGGTAGCTATCTGTTTCGCATCCGTCGTGAGGTCACACCCCGGTGTCAACACTGCGAGGTTTCCGACGACGACACCGCACTCCACACGTTGGTGGAGTGCTCAGCGTGGGCAAGTCAGCGCCGGGACCTCACAGTGGGTCTGGGCGTGGATACCCTCTCGCTGGAGACCATGCTTCAAGCCATGGTCTCCAGCGGGAGTAGGTGGAACGCGGCCGTGTCCTTCTGCGAGCAAGTCGTGCTCGCGAAGGAGGCGGCCGAGAGGGCGCCCCATAGCACGCAACCAGATTCACTCACTGACGCGGGATAGAACCCTACCCCAACGACGCGGGATTCTCATCCCGACCCAACCCCCGCAGAGACCACAGAGGTGGTCAAAGTCCGCCGGGCGCCTCTGGAAATACGTTCTGCTTGTAACCAGAGACGCCCGGCAACGGACGTTAGAGCGGCCGCGGCCTTAGGCCGCGGAACTAAAAAAAAAACGAAGGTAGTCCGAAATGAATTTAGAAAAACTAAAAAAATTTATGCTTTGAACGCCAAACGGTGACCGTACATCTCCAAGTCGCCTGCTAACGGACTAACGCGGCTATGGTAAATATCTCGATGCTCCACCCTATTATAGTGGGAACAACAAAGTGACTGGCGAAATCTGGGCGTAATAAATGCCTCTGTCTACCCCTTCAGGAATAAAGACATCATTTTATGTCGTGTCATGTGTATTTGGAATTTACTTTCGATATAACTGAAAATAACAGTGCTTTCTTTTATAGACAACTAGTGGAAGCCCGCGGCTTTGCCCGCCTGACAAATTTAATACTAAAACATTTCTTGAGAACCCTTCTATCTGTTGGTGAAAACCTCATCAAAATATATTGAGGAGTTTCAAAGATCTAAGCATCCATAGGGAGAGACAAACAGAAGTGACTTTGTTTCATACTACGAGTATGTTATACGATAATATGAAAATATATCGTCATTATTCAAAGTGTTCCAAATCATTAACAGAGACTTTGCGGTGCATTACCTTTCATCATAATCGATTAACAGACAGGTTGGTAGTTATATTTCAGGCAAATTAGTAGCGACGAGGCTACCGAATGGACTTGAGTTCTCAGAAAATTAATCTGTTTACGAGAGCCAAATTACCATCATGTTAGGCGCGTTTGAGCATTTATCACTAAGATTAAATGTAGGATTGCTAACTCTCGTTTGTTGAATCACTTTTAGATTCATTTATGTAATTTTATGCCAGTTATCTATACTTATAATAAATCTGTAGAAGTGAAAATTCTGTACATTAAAAGTATCAAAAAAATAAATAGCTGGGGGTGTTACTAAATCGACACCGAACCCAAAAATGGGATTAAAAATTTTTGTGTCTGTCTGTCTGTTTGTTCAGGCATCAAGCAAAAACTACCGGTTCGATTACGATGAAACTTGGTATAGGTACTTATTCTTTAATATCCTGGGCACCACGCTGGGTACTTTTTATCCCGGAAAAGTATATACAATAAAAAACGAAGTTAATTTTGGGATTCGATCCCTAGACCCGATTACTGTACCAACCGCAAATAATAGGTTTGTCGTAGGTTACGTCACCCGCAGTGGAGTTCACTAAGGGGCGCTGCACACGACTAAGATACTGTAATATTTTATCTTAAGATACAATATCGCTCAACAGCTATACATAATAAATCAGTAACTGGTGATCAAGAAAGCTATAACACGCAGGTGGAGCTACGGGATGCTGCAGTACTAGTCGACGTAAAAGTAGAGAGCATAATATTATTTTTTATTGGATAACTGGAAAAACATATCTTGTTTTGGTAGAACATTCAATAGTAAATACTGGACGCACTTAATTTTGCTCAATAAATAATCAAATATATCACAGTAAATAACCCTCGCTGACGCAGTCGGGTAAAAACACAGTATTGATTTCTTACACACATTAGGTACCGCCTACTTATTTTTGAATTCATTTTATACGTTACTAATATTTTCAATACGCCTGTTCAACAACACTTAAAAATTCAAGATCATTTTTTATTCGCACATTAAGAACCCGTCGTCAGTTGTTTCGGCGGCAACAATAACTATTATATGTGGGTAGATGCACATTGTTTGAACGATGTTAAGGTCTCTAGCATTAATCAATACACCAAGTATATTATTAAGTGTCTGGCAATAAATATCTTAGCCAAGACTGATAGACGATATATTGTAAAATGATTAATACACTGCATTGGTTGTGTAATAATTAATAGGTATGTCTTCATTAGTGACCTCAGAAATTAAATCGAAATGTAGAGTAAAAAAGCTGTGTGTACAACTGCACATGTGTGTGTAAAACAGGTCACATTATACGTTCACGTACGTTCAATCACACCAATGCAAAGCTCAGCTTACGCCTCGCGAACTATACACCCCATAAACTTCATCCCAAAACTAGGAGGCAATAATAGAAAACAAAGTCTTCCAAAACTTGACGTGCACCATATTGTTGGAACGATTTCTTTAATTTTGATCACATAAATACTGTAAGCTTTAAATGATAGCATTTAAAATATATTTTAAATACTTTGAGACTAGCAAGTGAAAATAAAAAGCATTTTCCGCAAATCATTATAATAACAGTTGTAAAAAAATTACACCAAACAATTAAGTCGTAACCGTACCTGACATCTGTATACTCAACGCCTACTTGTGTCGATGCCTAATTAGTAATTACTTAACCTTTGTATCAATGACGTATAATTAAACAGTAGTAGAGTATATAATTACAATTTGTATTGCTAATAGACAGGTGGGTTGAACGAGCTAATGTGTTCATTATGTGGCATTTTAGATGTGATATTAGTGTACACATCATTAATTAATTTAACAGCATTCCTAATTCATCGTTTTAGGTTATTGTTAATTTAACATCATTCCTATTTTAGTAATAGCAGACTTTTGGAATGGTAAAAATGATTTATAAGATCTTTTAAAGTAGGTACCTAATTTGGGATAATGTCAGGAGTGCTAAAGGGCTCTACTAACATCTCGAAGGCCCATGTGAACCTCACTCGCACGCGGTGCGCCTGTCGACAAACCGACGAGGCTCTGGCATTTATACTTTCCTGAAACGGCAATAGGTTCGCCACCTATTACCTGGGGATAACTAATTTAGGATCGGATTACATAATGGTTAAAGATTTTCTATTGTATACAAGTATGATGCCCGATACCAGTCTACTTAATGTCATTAGCAAAACGGCTTCCCCCTAAGTGGGCCGGCATCAAATCCGAAACTACAACCGCCAAAACAACAGGCAAAATTTTGGTGTACAATGCACTTCTCCCTGGACCCTTGGGTTTGTAATTGAAACTTCATGTTAGTAAAATGTAATCTTGTTATCCTCTTAAATTAATGTGAATTTGTGATAACTGCGTGAGTTTCGTTTACGCTACGCACACAATGGCAGCTCTGGAAAGGAAAAAATAGATTCAAACTTTTATAGAGTAAATTCGGCAAAATGTTCCAATTAGTGTTATCCTGTGGAGAAACACAAATCACTTTCAATCTTCCGACCATCTATAATATTCTGTTTGTTTTCGAAAGCGAGTGTGTCATTGTCAGGTAGTTCTGATTTGTTTGGGAAACTTTTTTACTTACTTCCTCTTAGTTATATTCTGAGATTGGTACGAGTACTATCACATACTAGGCGATTCACATATTGTCTTCTGGACCCACACAAATAGTTCTATCTTTTTCTGTGAAGTCTTAGAGCGATGAATTTTATATACCCCATTTCGCCATGCTACGAGCCATGGTCTCTAGCGGGAGCCAGTGGAACGCGGCCGTTTCCTTCTGCGAGCAGGATGATGCTCGTGAAGGAGGCGGCCGGTAGGGTGAGGGAGCGTACCCTCCACGCTGAGCTCTGAAGTGGGCGGCGAGGACGCCACAGACGTGGCTACGCCCAGGACCATCGACCTCCATGATCGGTGCCTGAGGACGATGGATTAGCAACCCAACGTCCTTACAGAAGCAGGCTAGAAAGGCTACGTGCTGTGGGGCTTCACCTCACGCACGCCTTCGCAGCGGCCACACAGGCCAAGGTCCGCCGGGCGCCACTGGAAATTCTTTCAGTGCTTACCGGAGGCGCTCGGCAATGGACGTAGGTGCGGCCGCGGCATAGGGCCGCGGATTAAAAAAAACCATTTCGCCTAGCCTTAGTTACAGGTAAAAGTGAGTTTAACGGGCTTTCAGTGCGATTTCATTGCATTCGATAAATGAGAAGTTATTTTGAATAACATTAAAAAAATATTCGCTCAGACTGCAGAGATTCTATTTAGTGGTATGTAACATTTGTCCTGGCTTTGGAAATTTTGGTTTAAATAACACAGTAATTTTGAATATTCTATAGGGCAATAAATAGGCTTGCCGTGGACCGACAAAATTACGGGCAAATTGTGGGTCTGGCCTCTGCCTGCTCCTTCGTACTAAATATATAAAATATTACTTATAGCTTTAATGGAACTACTGCAGGGAAGTACAAATACTTTTTAAACTCGTCATACCACACAATTGCATTTGGAAAGCTACTTTTACTCGGTGCGTAGGCGCATACTTCGGTACCAGAAACCGAACTTGAATGTGTCTTTACAAAGTAATTTTTATGATCTATAGCTTTGTGTTTCTTTAATTTTTTGTAATATTTTTTTATTATATCTATATCATAAGATAAATAGCTTATTGTTTGAAATTTTGACTATAATATAACATTACGATGACTATTTTCGGGTTTATATGTTTGTATTAACGATGTTTTTATTGTCATCTTCCTACTACTTTAATAAGCTACGAGTAATAGGGTCAAATCATACGTTCCATTCATATTATATGAAATATGAAACCAAATATGAAAGGTAAATGTTTTGAGACAAATATTTGTTTTAGTGTCTAATTATAACCCGTCTCACGTAAAATGCTTTTGCCCTTCAACCCTTACCCTTAATCACAACAAAAGTCTGCAGTCATGAGAACAATGAGTCAAGTTCCGGCCCTCACACATCTTACAGCTGTTCTTTCTTCTGACAGTTTATAAGTAATTAACATCCGCATATAATAATAGGCTGTATAATACAGAAAGTGTAGTGAACGTGACAATAAATTAATTAGCATAGCTCTGCGATCCGGACTCGACCGGCCTTCTGGTAAGGTTTTTTTAATGCTAATGTTGTCTTATTGATATGTAAATGATTGAATTAGGTCATTATATACTTGTACATAATTTTATTGTAAGTTTTATAATACAATCATAACATAGCATAAAACTAAGTCGTTCGTTCCGTATTTATGCTTAGATCTTTACAACTATGCAACGGATTTTGATGTCGTTTTCACCAATGGATAGAGTGGTTCTCGAGGAAGGTTTTTGTGTAAATAATTTGTCAAGCGGGCTAGGCCGCGGGCGTCCGCTAGTAACACATAGCTACATAGCCCACTGCCCGAAGCAAGTTGGTCAAAACGTTAGGCAGTATTTTAAGGTAAAATGAATTAGGAATGCAAAAGTCTAAAAACTACAAATTCAATTACCTACTACCGAAATTCCTGTAAGAGCTCCTCAGTGTCATTGCTAATTATATCAATTCAGGCCTTTTTGCCACGTTGAATGGCGATACGACTAATTCTCTGGCTCAAGGAATACCAGGGAAAACCAGTATTCTGGTCCAGAGAAGCATCAATCATAAAAGAAATCGAAAAATATTTAAGTTAGGAATTTTGAATGAATACAAGGTACATAATTTTTTTTGTCATTGTCAGAGCTGCGGTAGATATTTATCTCTGCTATTATTATGTGTAACGTAGGTATACGTAGGTTACACTATAAGTTTTGAGTAACTTAAAAAAACAACATGTTAAAACCAAAATATTGTGTTTATTGCTTTTCTAAATACCTACTCTCCTTTACATTTTAAAAATTTTTTCATGCCATCAAACCATTTTTTAAAACAAGAGGACAACATATCTGAAGGCATGTTTTCTACGTGCTGATTGAACGCTATTACTGCCTCTTCGGAGTTGGTAAAAGTGAAACCTCTCATCAAATCTTTGATTTTGGGGAAAATACAGAAATCACAGGGTGCTAGGTCGGGGCTATGCGCAGGATGGGTGAAAAGTTGTACTTTTTCGGAAGCTAAAAATGACTTTGTTTTGTTGGCCGTGTGTGAAGAAGCGTTGTCATGATGTAGGAGAACGCGGCTTTTGGGTCGTCTTTCGCGAACTTTTTCTAACATCCTGGGTAAACAAATGGTAGGATACGCTGTCAGTTCATGTCAACGACAACAAAGTTTCCGAACTTTCAATTCTACGTGTAAAATTTTCTGGATTTGACTCATACCTATCCCCAATAGTCCTCGAATTGTCTCACAGGTAATCCGCGGGTTTTCTTCAATTAACCGCTTAACAGTAGCCACATTATTTTCGTTGACGGCAGTTGAAGGCCGAAATTCGTCATGTAAAGAAACTCGACCTCTCTCAAATTCAGCAAACCAGCGCCTCACGGTGCTCAAACAAGGTGCTTCTCTCCCAAAAGCATTTTGAAGACGAGCGGCACAGTCTTGCGGAGAGAGAGCTTTTAAAATCATAAAAAATCGCTCTAAAATCTTTTCGACTTAATTCCATTTTCGTTGCATACGTAGAACTTTGATGTGTGATAAAAAACAATTGACAAATGATTTCCCGCCAATTGTTTTTTTATTACTAAGAAGGTTCCAACGTTTAAAAAAATATAACATTCGAAATTCAAATAGTTCCGATAAGCTAGAAGTGCAAGACTTTTAGTGTGCCCCATGTATACCTAATGTGGCTATTAATAGAAAAATGTAATGCTTTCGTTTTAATTCGATGTTCGTTATAATTTCTGGTCGGTCCGAGGCCTTTGAAGTGATCGAGCAATATGCGTAATTGTGGGTTTAGTGTTTAACACTGTGGCTTAAGTGAAGGGAGTTAGTCGATACGTAGGCGTTTAGTTAAGAGTACAATGGAGTTTTTTTATACGTAGGTAGAATAAAGGAATAAATAAAATTAATATAAGTACATAGTTCTACTTAACTGTCGTTAGTTAGACGACTTATGACTTGTAATAGTTTAGAAAAAACGTTATTCAACAGAATAGACTCAATGGGAAGTGTGAAGTTTTAATTTAATTTATTTAGAGTATAACGGGTTCATACTAAGATCTTAGGGTCCCAAGTTTATCTCACCTTCAAGTGGTGCACCTGCCTATCAGTTTACGAGACAATTTCAGACATAAAAGATCCCAATAAGCGGCAAGCACGCCCCCTAGGCCCTATTCCGTGGGAGCAACAAAGTTATTGGTAAGAAATCATCCGACTTATAACTTATATAATAGTTAGATTTTTGGCCACTTCAGTGAAACAGCCGTGATATATACAGTGCTTCTATTTTCTTTATGGTCTTCGGCAATTATCGTTTTTCCGAATGGAACCGAATATTTATATCCAAGTCCATAAATTATTAGATTTATCATGTTAAAACTAAAATTAAAATGGAAGTTAGAACTACGTACTTTATTGTTGTTTTGTTTTGATTTCTGTGTGTAACTATATAGAGCTTTGAAATAATTTCTCTGTTTAAATAACACGCCAAATATAAATTAATTAATAAAAAAAGATGTAATAACAACTTTGTATACTTCCAACCTGATGGATATCCGACGAAAGCCGAAGCATGATGACGATACGAAGTACATTAAGAAAATAGAAGCACAGTATGTATTTATATTTATACATTATTTTAGTGTAGGTATACTGCTGACTCACTCAGTAGAATATCATGAATATTTTTAAAAGTCCATAATCATATAAGGTGTTGTAATAATTTAATGGTGCATTGTGATAGAAAATAGTCGCCAGCGATATCTTAGTCATAGACCAACGCGGTCGTTGTATACGCTGTCTTAGTAGAAAGTTTTCTTCCAAACATGGACAAAAGTGAAACTGTAAAAAAAACACTAACATAGCTTCTTTCAAATTATTTGAAAGCTCTAACTATAAAGATTTAAGATTTTGTTGCCTTTCATCAACATTTCATCGCAACGCAACGGGTTTCAAATTTAGTTTTAAAAATTATAAAATAACTGCTTATTTTATTAAATTAATTTGGCCATTTTGGACATACCATAGGCTTACAAATTGTGGGTGTGTAATGCGCCTCTGCCTACCCCTTCGGGATCTATATGCGTGATATGTGTGTGTGTGTCTAACTATAAAGGAATGTGTTTTTTTTTTTTATATTTAGGTCGACAAATTGACGCCACCCGCCTGATGGTAAGCTGAGGCGACGTCTGGCAATTGAGGGCGACTCTCACAGTACACAGGAATACTATAGAGAGTGGCCCTCAACTTGACGACCCAGTAATGTGCCTCTTCACGCTTCGCTTAAAGAGCCCAGGGTTATATGTTGGAGGAAACACGTGCGCAGGCAGGGCGTTCCAAGCCACCATCGTTCGGCAGAGAAACGATCGTTTAAAACGCTCGGTTCTCGCGAAGACGGTTTCCACGGTATGAGGGTGACATCTCTGCCCGGCACGCGTTGTTCGGGATCGGAAGGGAGAGGGTGGGATGAGGTTGAAGAGCTCTTCAGAACACTCACCGTGGTAAATACGGAAGAACGCGGCCAAGGAAGCAATTGTTCGGCGCTGGGCTAGCGGCTCAGGGCTTCCCATTACCTCCGGACAGTCTATAATGCGAACAGCGCGTCGCTGCATAGCGTCGAGTGCGTCCAGCAAATACTTCGCGGAGCCGTCCCAGAGGTGAGAGCAGTATTCAACGCAGGGTCTAATCTGCGTTTTGTACAGCAGACACCTCTGGTGCGGTGTAAAGAATCGCTTTACCTTGTTCAGTATGCCTAGTTTCCGCGAAGCTAGCCCAATACATCTCTCAATGTATTTTGTGTTATTGAGCTCTCGACGAACGTCTATGCCAAGGATGTCTAGATTGTCCTTCATTTGTAATATTGCATTCTGAAGAGTGGGTAGGGGAAGGAAAGGGGATTTTTTCGCTGTAAATGCACACGCCTGTGTTTTGTGGGCATTGAACTCGACCATTTCTCGGCACCCCATTGGGAGATACTGTCGAGGTTTCGGTCGAGATCACCCACGAGATGTCGTCTCTTCTCCTCTATCACAGATCGCCCCGCCGTCGGACGAACCGAGTAACTCCCGTGCAGTGTACTGTCATCTGCATAGCAATGAATGTTCCCGAGGGAAAGCATATCATTGATATGCAGAAGTAAGAGAGTTGGTGACAGTACGGACCCCTGCGGTACCCCGGCATTCACTTGCAAGAAGCGAGAAGCCAGGCCATCGCAGAGGACCCGCACTCGGCGCTCGTTTAAAAAACTGGCAATCCAGCTGCACAGTTGAGGAGGTAGACCATATGCCGGAAGCTTGGAAAGGAGCGAAGCATGCCAGACCCTATCGAAAGCTGTGGCGATGTCCAGGCTAATAGCCAAGGACTCGCCGCACTTTTCCATAGCCTCACCCCATACATGCGTGACGAATGCCAGGAGGTCACCCGTTGATCGTTTTGGCCTGAAGCCATATTGCCGATCATTGATTAGCGAGTAATCCTCCAGGTATCGCATGAGCTGCTTATTGATAAGAAGCCCGAGCACCTTGCAAATGACTGAGGTGACAGCTATGGGTCGATAGTTGCCTGGATCGGATCGATCTCCTTTCTTGGGGATCGGTTGTACGTTCGCCTCCTTCCAGGCCTCCCGCACGAGGCCTGTAGAGTATGACAGGCGGTACAGACGCGTTAATACTGGAGACAACTCAGCAGCACATTTTCGTAGCACCACCGCCGGAATGCCGTCAGCGCCACTGGCTCTCCGCGTGTCGAGTGACCGCAGCACTGCCCGTACATCACATTGCCTGATAACAATATCAGGCATAGTGTGGCCACAGTTGGCGATGGCGGGGGGCTGCAGGCCACGGTCATCGACCCGGGAATTAGCCGCAAAGAGGTCTGCGAGCATGTCCGCCTTCTCTTGGGCTTTGTGAGCCAGTGATCCATCAGGAAAACGCAGTGGTGGCAGCGAGGGTTGACAAAAATTTGACTGTACGGCTGCCCGTGGGATAGGATGTGAGCTCCTGACCAAGCCGCGCGACGTGCTGGGCATCCGCTCTCTTGAAGGCCCTCTTGCTGAACCTAGTGGCCCTATTGTACGCTGCTTTGAGGCGGTTCACGTTCGGGTCACGTGCCGCCCGAGCCCTGACCCAGGCGCGATATGCCGACTGTTTTTTCTGGACAGCCTCGGCACATTCACGCCCGAACCAGGGGCGAGCTTTGCGGATACTGGCGACATCAGTGAAAGGGATATAATATTCTATCCCTAGACTGATCTCGCCAGCAACGGCAGCAGCGCTATCCGAAGGCGCCTTCCCTACAAAGCAGCGCTGGCTCCACGGGACGGACGCAAAGTAATCGCGGAGACCGTCCCAGTCTGCCGACGAGTAGTGCCATAGTCGTCGAGTCATTTGTTCAGCACGAGCAGGCGGTGGCACTTGGAAGCTGGCGTGCACCACACAGTGGTCGGAAGTGCCCAGTGGGGCGCGTACCGACACACTGTACTCCAGCAAGGCGGGCGTGAGGTCTGACCTGTCAGGTATCCGGGTGATCCCCCGTACCATCTGGGTCAGCCCGTGCATGGGCGGTTCGTCCCGCATGATCGGTCCTAAGGGACCCCAGCCACTCAACGTGATGACCGTTAAAGTCCCCCAAGAAAACCAGGTCAGCGTTCGGGAACTGCACCTGCGCATCGTCAGCCATCTCGCTGAGGTATTCGAAAAGCCTTGTTGTCCCAGTGTCCCCTGTGTGGGAGCGGTAGACGCACACGTAGATCTGGCTCGTGGAGCCATGATCCACGTGCAGCCAAAGGACGGAGTAGGAGGGGTTCTCCAGACAGCGCAACCGGCGGCAGCAAACATCCGCTCTGACAAACACGCACACCCCGGCTTTATCGCGAAATTGTTCCTCAATGATATAGCCCGGGTAACAGAGGTACGACGTGTCGTCAGGGCAGCGTATCTGTGTCTCCGTTAGGAACATCACAGAAGGCCGTGTCGTCTCCAGGTGATGGTGGACGGTATCGAGTTTTGCATGGAGTCCGCGGATATTCGCGAACTCCACCTCAAACGAAGTCAACTTTGGGGGTTTCTAGGGGCCGCTGTGTACCGTTTATTATCTTGTTGCACTGTCATTGTGAAATATGGGGAAGCTTGAAGACAGGGCGATATTTGGCGCGGCAGTAAGTGACAAAGTGCAGAGGCTAGCTTCGTCTAGAACCGTGTGGTTAGGTCGGAGCCGACCCGCCGGACGGAAGGGCTCCCAAACCCCCCTGATGCAAGGCCGCCGCTACCTCACACCGGTTACCACCCGGAGCGGCGACCCCACAACAGGATTATGCGCAACATGTGGGGCAGCCTACTGGGGTGGTTGGTCCCAGGCGGGCCCCATGACTATGTTGCGGGCGGCCGCGGCAACGCCGTTGCTAAGGGTCTCCCTGGCCGGCGAATCGAGCCACACCACCCACACTAGACTCCGCTTCGCCCCCACTGGACCCCTGCCTGCCGCACCATACACGGCCCCGGGCCCGGCAGTGCAGCTGCTGAACCCCTAACGCAACCCACCCTGGGCTGGGTTACTTGGGGGGCTTTAGCACAGCTGCACGGTGGTACCCCCCCGGACCAACACTGTTGTACCACCTGGTATCCACGTAGGGGCCGAAGCCACCACATGGGTACCGTAATACACGAACCTCGTCAGTTAATCAGCAGGTGCGCCACTAGCAGGTGAGGTCGCTGGGGCCCGATAGATGTAAGAAGGGCCCCTTTGCACCCAATGTGTACTCAAATATTCTGTATATTTTCCGCTATAAATATTTGACTTAGGCCACAAAAATCAACATTTTTTACACAAGCGCGTGTTTTTAATGAATAGGTATTTTATTAACTCGGGGGCAGGATTTTATGCGATAATCTGTTGATGTCTTATTACCGCGACGATCATCGTATCTCGAAATATATTCAGTGTTTAAGTTTTTAATTATATCTTAAGTCTTTTAATACCTTTTATATGATACTATGTAGTTTATTAAAAATAATTTGCTATTAGGTCTTGTTGTGTGTTAAATTTATGGGTTGAATTATATTCATTTGATTACTACAGTTATGTTAAGACATATTTTATAGTGCTATATTTTGTTTCTTACACCTGCTGTGTTTGGTTTGGTATTAGCGACACTCACACACCTACTATACAATAAGGGCTATCAGAATAGTGCCTGTTGTTCAGAGGAACTACAATGTACCTACATGGAATAGAGAAATTTGGTAATAAATATATAAATTCACCCAGAGATTTGATTGAGACTGCCAAAATATGATTCATATATCTTTGAGGCTTTATTTTAAATCTAAGTAGGTACGAGTATAATTGAGCGAAGCGAGCCGAAGGCGAGCGGAGCTCCCATGGAGCAGGTTAAATGTAAAATGTTCGGATGTTCGTTTCTCAGCAACCTCTTGACCGATAATTAAAATTTTTTTCACCTAAATTAATAGCTGATTTCAATTAAGGTCGTGACGAAGCTCAAATATTCATTTAATTATAAAAAAAAAAATCGCTTCGCTTAATACGAAGCCGCGCACTGTTTACAGCAGCGTAGCTTTACCTAGTAGTTAAATCTGACCTACAAACTAGTCCTTATAGTAATGAAACTCATTATTACAGATATTTATTTGTACAAGGGTACAAAACTCTGACTTCGGGACTCTTCTTCGATGTTTGTGGGTAACGTTCTCAAATGAGTGACTTGTAAACTGTAGGTTCCAAATAAAATGAACTTCTTTCTTTGTGTTTGATGCCCTCTTTCATAAACATAAATATTTAGAGAGCTGTCATCTTTTGTGCCTTTATAATAATAATGTTTATTATTGATAGACAAACTTCTTTTATAGGTGATCTAATAAAATTTGATCGATGAAGTGTGCATTTCCGTTGAAACACAATGCCGCCCCAGAATATAAAAAAAAAGAAATTAACCGTTGAAGGCGTCAAGAATTCCATATTTAAATTATGTGCCGATAACGTAACACGTTATTAGTTGTCAGAAAATAGTTAAGAACCAAGAAAAATGGCTGCTGGGAAGTATCTGTGTAATTAAAGTTAATTATAATCTTTTAGGTTGTTTAGTAAAATGATCGATTCCAGTGAAAGCCGTAACTAGTATGCAATAATTATTATATTTTATGGGGTTTTAAGAACTTTAATTATGTTCTTTTTATCGCTCCTTAACTTAAGTAATACTATATTACTTGTTGCTCGTAAAGTTGTTACAATGAGTATGAGTATATTATTTTTAAGATAAACAATATTTATAATTGTCAGTTAAAGTCATAAAATCAATATCAGCTTAGTGATGTGACACTCGCTTCTTACACAGCGTGTTATTAATTTCATTTTAATAAATTAAACCGCTAGAACGGTCTTGTATCTTCTAAACAGTACTTACGTAACATAACTGTAGTATCTGTTCCTTATTTTAATCACGTATTTTTTTTTAACTGGAAGCAATATAATAATACAAAAATTACATAAGGTAGTTGTTTTTTTCACCGATTTCCAAAAAAGGAGAAGGTTCTCAATTAGACTGTATTTTTTTTGAATTGTTCGTTACCTCATATCTTTGGACTAAGTAAACATATATTGAAAAAAAAAATTTAAACCTACTTCTTCCCAAGTGGTCTCGTTTCAATTTGGTCCCATTTCGACAATTATTTGGTCCCATTTCGGTAATTTGAAGTCGGTTTTTGTTTAAATTTTTGACGTGTTTCTAAACTTAATTTTATAATAATGATATTTCTGATACTTTTAGGGCGGACTCGAGCCAGCGGATATTTCCTTTGTAGGAGGCACGTTCTAACAACTGATACAGATTACTTGCCACAGATCTCAAAATTTGCGATATTATTTCTCAATTTGATGCGAAATTAGGAATGTGAGTTGTTAATAATATAAAATCCCATAATTAACAGTAAAACTCCCCAAATAACACCGCTTCAGTAGATCAAAAACATTTTACGATTATTAAACCCATCGATTGACAACCGGGAAGACATTCTCGTCGTTCCCATATTTTTATTGCGTGTAAACCCGTCGGCGCTTTTTTATATCATGTCTTTTAAGTGACATAAATTCTAATACAAAGTCCATTTGTGTATCTCGGACGTCTTAAAAGGTACAGGGATAATCGTTTTTCTGCTTTTTACAAGGAACTCATTTCAATTATCGGTCGATTTGATGGGTATAAAACGTTATGGTATGTGTCGTGTGGACGGCGCCCCACAGCGGCCGGTAGGACGTCCCGTGTGTTCTTTTCCATTTATTAATTTCCAACACGCTAATTTAATTATGGAATCTTATATTTTTTTCACTCACATCTGTATCCTGTACGTATCCAATAATTTTCGTAACTTAACGGTTGTTATTGATATCGTTTAAAGTACATTTCACGTACTTTTTTTTTTTTTTTTTTTTTAAATTCCGCGGCCCAATGCCGCGGCCGCTCTAACGTCCGTTGCCGGGCGTCTCTGGTTACTAGCAGAGGGTATGTCCAGTGGCGCCCGGCGAACTTTGACCAGCTCTGTGGTCTCTGCGGGTGTTTGGTCGGGACGAGAATCCCGCGTCATTGGGGTCGGGTTTTATCCCGCGTCAGTGAGTGAATCTGGTTGCGTGCTATGGGGCAAAGGCCCCGCAGCACGCAACCCTTCTAGCCTGCTTCTGTAAGGACGGTGGGTGGCGATCCCGCCGTCCTCAGGCCCCGATCATGGAGGACGAAAGTCTTGGGCGTAGTCGCGTAGTCTGGGGCGGCCTGGCCGCCGACTACGGAACTCGGCGGGGAGGGTACGCTCCCTCTCCCTCCCGGCCGCCTCCTTCGCGAGCATGACTTGCTCGCAGAAGGACACGGCCGCGTTCCACCTACTCCCGCTGGATACCATGGCTTGAAGCATGGTCCCCAGCGAGAGGGTATCCACGCCCAGACCCACTACGAGGTCCCGGCGCTGACTCGCCCACGCTGAGCACTCCACCAACGTGTGGAGTGCGGTGTCGTCGTCGGAAATCTCGCAGTGTTGACACCGGGGTGTGACCTCACGATGCATGCGAAACAGACAGCTACCGAAGCATCCATGCCCGGCAACGATCTGCGTCGCACGGTACGTGAGGTCACCATGCTGCCTCTGCAGCCAATCGTCCATGATCGGTCTCACCGCCGCGATGATGGTGGCACCCCCCTTGGGTTGCTCAAGTCGCACCCTCCATTACTCCATGAGATCCTGGCGGAGTTGGGACCGCTGGTCCTCGATTTCTCGAGACGCAGGCCTGTGGTCCCGCTCCAGCGCCTCCTTGCGCCATTGGAACAATGACGCAAGGGCTCTCGCTTCCAGGTCCCATGGAGGGGTCCCGGCTAGGAGACATGCAGCCTCTCCGGAGATCGTGCGGTACCCCCGTATGGTTCTGACGGCCAAGGTTCGAAGTGGTCTGTTTAACAGAGTCACGTTCCCCTTGACCACCAACCTATCCGCCCATACGGGAGCCCCGTATAGGGCCATACTCCGCACGATGCCCAGGTACAGTCTCCTGCAGGAGGCGTTGGGTCCCTTTAGGTTGGGCATCAATCGCGAAAGCGCGACCGATGCCTGCGTCACCTTGGGGACCAAACTTCGGAAATGTGGTCCGAAGTTCCATCGGCTATCAAGTACGATCCCTAGGTACTTCATCGAGGGCTTGATGCCGATGCTAACGCCTCCCACATTTATGCTGGAACCTTCGGGTGGACCGTTCCGAGGTCTGTGAAAACACAGAACCTCGGACTTGTGCAAGGCCACCTCCAGTCCCAGCTGCCGTATCCGACCCACGACTCGAGCAACACCCGTCGTGACCTTGAGTGCTGCCTCCTGGTACGTTGCACCCCGCGCCGTGACGAGGGTATCGTCGGCGTAGCACGTTACGCCGACGCCCCTAGGCAACGCACTCCGCAGCACCCAGTCGTAGCCGATGTTCCACAGAAGCGGCCCCAGGACCGACCCCTGCGGAACACCGCACGACACATCTCGCCGAGCTGGCCCGAGCCAGCTGGGGAAAGCTATGGCCCTCTCCGAGAGATAGGCCCCGACAATACGACGGAGGTAGAGAGGCGTTTCGTGATACACGAGCGCCTCCCTAACGCAGCTCCATGGCAAGGTGTTGAACGCGTTGGCGATGTCAAGAGACACCGCCACCACCACCTTGTCCTGCGAGACTGCTTCCTCCGTCAGGCTCTTCACGCGCATGATCGCGCTCACGGTGGAGCGTCCCCGACGGAAACCGAACTGGTTATCCGCCAGGTCTGGCCCCACACTCGTGAGATGCTCGACGAGGCGTTCCGCGATAATTCGCTCAAAGAGCTTACACACCTCGTCGAGCAACACGATCGGCCGGTATCCGGACGGTGAGTCCACCGGCCGCCCCGCCTTACGGATCAGGACCAGTTTCCCCGTCCTCCACACCTTGGGAAACTGGCCCCTTTCGAGGCATGCGCTAAAGAGCCCCATCAGTCGAGGCCCGAGTTCTTCGAGGGCCAGGACCCATGCACGGCCAGGAATGCCGTCGGGTCCGGGGGCAGTGATTTTCCGGCGTTTAAGCCGGAGTACTGCCGCACCTAGCTCCCCCACCCTGACTTCGGGTAACATTTCATGTACTTGAATTATTTATGAAAATCATTTATATTTATTAGATTTTTTGTTGCTTTATTATGGAATTTACAGTTTAATTTTTTCTACGTTCTAGAGATTGTAATCCTTGGGTAAAGGATTTTTATTAAGTTTCATTTACTACCAGGTTTGTTCTAATCTTGATGCCGCCTCATGAATGGTATTGAAATAATGTAATGCGATACAAATCTGTGTAGGAGTATCATAGTTGATTTGATGTGGGAAAGGTAGATTAATAACATCAAGTGGCTAAGGACTTTGATGTCTCACGACAAATTGTCTATGTCACAACGAGAATTACACGGAGTCATAAAATTTTGAATATCCAATATAGATTTATTTTCTTTAATCTTTCTGAATTTCAAAGACGTAGTTACGACGACATTTTTAAGAGTAGGGTGGGGTATCTACCACCCTACTTATCATAGATGATAAGCCATAGTTAGATTTAGCTTCCATAGTTTGGGAAAGATATCGTCACTTAATCTGATTAATTGAAATCAACACATTTTCTTTTACCAAGTTTTACTTAGTTTTTTTATGACTCTTGAAACCGGGTTCTCTAAAGTCATGAACGTAAATAGATAAAGAGGCGTTAGTTACACCCACATTTCGCCAGCCACTTTAGTCCCACGTAATAGGGGACGAGCCTATTGTTGTTTTCAGGCACATATTTTGTCGGAGCCTCATCCGTTTAACATCAAGTGTCCCTTGATTGCATTCCGCGGGCGCCCCAGGTACGCACTCGGAGGAATCCCCTGTGGTCTTGGAAATAATTTTATTATCCTTTAAAACATGTATAAAGAATCAAGTTAAGGCATAATAGTGTTTAACTAGGTTTATCAACGATAATAAGTTGCCGCCTCTTCAGTTTTAAGAGTCCTTGTTGTCCGTTGAAAGGCTCTGACAGATGAATAATGTCAACTTCTCGCCTCACTGATACAACTCGAGAATAACACGCTTTATTTTATTCTTTTTCGATAACTTTTGGAATGCATTTTTATAGTTTTGATTAGTACCGTTTTATACGATTGAGAGAATATTAATTTATCGAAAGTTTTTATTACAAGTCTCGATAAGCCGCCTTATATTAGTGTGTTGTTAAAGGTAAACTTAAGCTTAAGTTATACTTTATACTAATGCGGATTATATTTTATGAAAATTAGGATTATAATATGAATGAGTAATATTAGTCATCGCTAAGTAATCCTTTAAGCAGCAAGTTAATTGAATTGAATGTTGAATCAGACTACAATATCCATCAAAAACATCGAATTTCTCAACCTTTTTTTTTAATTCCGCGGCTCTAAGCCGCTGCCTCCTCTGCTGCGCGCCTATGGTTAGCACTAGGAAAAATCTCCAGTGGTACCAGGCAGACTTTGGCCATCTATGTGGTCTCTGTTTGGGGTTGGGTCGGGTTTTATCCCGCATCGTTAGGATTGGGTTTAATCCCGTGTGGCTGAGTGACTCCTTCTAGTCTGCTTCTGTAAGGACGAGACGGATGGCTAGCTAGAATTTATGTACCTACATAAATTTATTAAGCTTTAATAACGTTTACATGACTCACGGAAGGGCTAATCAGTAAGGGTATCCTTCACAGGTGGCCCCAGTGTTACTTTTATTATCTAAGAAATAAAATATTTGTAGTATACGCAATTTTATTCAAAAACAAACATACTCTTAAAAAAAGAAAATATGCTATACAATATATCACTTATAGATGTAACATCAAATTAAATGTTTCAAGTGTACGGCTAAAGTGCCAACGAAAGACAGATGGGTTCTAGTTATAATATAACAAGGTGGCTAAAGCGATTCATCAAGACCTTGTCAATTACTGGCAAACGTGGCCATCTTGCTGCTGTTCGAATTTTAATTAAAATTTATTTGACATTAAACTACGGCCGCCATATTTGGAAATAAGAACTGGAATTTGGAAGTCGTGTTAGATTTTCGAAAGTTGAATTCTAGATGTGTCTGCTTTATCAGGGATTGATTGATGGATTGAGGTAATTTTTAAGTAACACGTGTGAAGGAAGAAACTACATATTAGATAAACTAGATAACCATTATTAAAGTAAGTATATCTAGTTGGAGTACTAAGTTATCACGCTTGCATCACCGAAGGGTTTAGGAGAGTATTTTGATGGGCCCACTAATTGCCGCTAATGCAGATGACCCAATCGCTACAGGTGATGTTAGCTTGGTTCTTCATCATCTTGGTGCGACTCCTATGGACTGAAATAAGTTCAAATTATACTTTAAACTGTAAGAAAGATATAATTAAACCTGTTATAACGATATTTTAGTTTATAATAAACCTGTACTAAAATTTTATACAGATAAACAATTAATAATAATAATAGATAGGTAGGTATATAAATGCTTTTTTAAAAGTGTAAATTACCTTATACATATGGCCTGAAATTTCATCCGAGTTACATCGGGCAGTGGTCACAGGCTGACTGGAGCTGACGGTGTCGATAGTGAGCAGCGCGGACAGATTCTCCATGTACCTAACCACACCGGGTCTTGATTTTTCTGCGGTGCGTTTTTAAGGTCCCTGTACACTACATACTACATACACTAAGATGTATTTAAACCGTGAAAGTCTAAAAACTGTTTTTTAAAATTGATTAATCCACACGATAAGTCAAAAGTTTGGATATGATTATTCACAAATAATTCGGTAGATAGAATAATTTAAAAGCCATAAAAAAAATACACACGTGTGGTCGAATGTCTATCATCTAGTTAGAGACAATTAATTTTAATATAACTACTAACCGACGCTACATTCTATTACGTGCGTGTTAGTCTGACACTTTCATAACCCAATAACGTAATATTATAGCAGTTTCAACACAGTTTCTCATTTCGATCATAACCATATCTTGGGCCAATAAACGATTAGTCCGTTTCATAGTTGCCGATGTTTATAACCGTAAAATCATCTCACGGTTTATTCATTTAAATTAAAAGCCTTGTAATTATAATCTTGGTGATTTAATTTTCATATAGCAATAATTCATACAGAATACCTTCTTTATCCCCGAAGAAACAGAGGTATTGCCCGGGTCTGGGAATTTGTGTATGTTTGTTAGCCTTTAGTATGCATTAAAATGTAGTACGTAGTGAAGTTATTTTGACGCGTACGAGTGATTTAGCAGGCTCGAGTTTTGATGAGAACCTAAATTGTTTCAAATGGTGCTTTGAAGTTTGAATTAATTAACAAAATGTTTGGAATATCAGTAAAGCACATTAACATAACAGTTGTTTGAACTTTACGTGTATGTAACACTACAAGAGCATACATTACACCTGTATCAACGAACTTGTTTGCATATTGCTTTGAGCAGTAATTATAAAACCATCGCGTTCCGGTTCATATTTTTTCATACATTAATTCTTTAGTCCGTGACCTGTTTCCAAGGGCTCAAGTTTCCTCTGTATCTAAATCTAAGATCTAGGCTATGCTTGATATCGGACTTGGTAATCTAGGTTTTACGTAACTTCAAGTTCATGTTGATTTTTATCTACTATACCGGTGCCTATTATTGAGAATTTTTCTTTTAAGTCTTTATAATTTTATGCTTAAAAGAATATTAATATTTTGATATACGATGTAGATGTTAGATAAAATGATGTTGCTTGCATAGTACGCCTATTTGTATAATTATTAACAAAACGCATGTTTTTCCACCATTTAATATGCAATGATATTAAAAGTCTCGGGTTCGATTCCGAATCGAATATATCATCATATAATCGAATCAGATACATGGGGCACACTAAAAGTTTTGCACTTCTAGCTAATCGGAACTATTTGAATTTCGAATGTTATATTATTTTAAACGTTGCAACCTTCTTAGTAATAAAAAAAAACAATTGGCGGGAAATCCTTTGACAATTGTTTTTTATCACACATCAAAGTTCTACGTATGATTTTAAAAGTTCTCTCTCACCCCAAGACTGTGCCGCTCGTCTTCAAAATGCTTTTGGGAGAGAAGCACCTTGTTTGAGCACCGTGAGGCGATGGTTTGCTGAATTTGAGAGAGGTCGAGTTTCTTTACATGACGAATTTCGTGAAGGGCGGCCTTCAACTGCCGTCAACGAAAATAATGTGGCTACTGTTAAGCGGTTAATTGAAGAAAACCCGCCGATTACCTATGAGATAATTCGAGGACTATTGGTGATTGGTATGAGTCAAATCCAGAAAATATTACACCAAGAATTGAAAGTTCGGAAACTTTGTTGTCGTTAGATCCCTCATGAACTGACAGCGGAGCAGTAGCGGGCTCGCGGGGAATGGTGCTCACAGATGCTACTGAAGTACGACCACGTACATTCAAATGCTGTTTATGACATTGTCACAGGAGACGAAACGTGGATTTATTGTTTTGAACCCGAAAAAAAACAGCAATCTTGTGAATGGGTGTTTGAAAATGAGAACAAGCCAACAAAAGTGTGGCAGGCGAGACACGTTTGTAAAATAATGATCGCGTTTTTTTTCTCAACTACGAGTCCCATCTGTACAATTCCACTTGAAGATCAAAAGAGTGTTAATGCCGAGTGGTATTTTACCATTTGTTTAACCAGGGTGTTAGAAAAAGTTCGCGAAAGACGACCCAAAAGCCGCGTTCTCCTACATCATGATGTCATGACAACGCTTCTTCACACACGGCCAACAAAACAAACTCATTTTTAGCTTCCAAAAAAGTACAACTCGTCACCCATCCTGCGCATAGCCCCGACCTAGCACCCTGTGATTTCTGCATTTTCCTCAAAATGAAAGATTTGATGAGAGGTTTCACTTTTACCAACTCCGAAGAGGCAGTGATAGCGTTCAATCAGCACGTAGAAAACATGCCTTCAGATGTGTTCCTCCTGTTTTTAAAAATGGTTCGATCGCATGAAAAAATGTTTCAAATGTAAAGGAGAGTATTTAGAAAAGCAATAAACATAATATTTTGGTTTTAACATGTTGTTTTTTTAAGTTACGCAAAACTTATAGTGTGACCTACGTATATGTGTGATCCACAAATTTTTATTTCGGAGTTTGGGTGTTTTCTATGTAAGTATATTATTTATGTATTTAGAAATATATAAGTATGTTTATCAGTTGTCTAGATCCCATAGCACAAGCTCATAGCTTAGTTTGGGCTAGATGACGTTGTGTGAGAATGTCCAAAAGTATTTATTTATTTTATTTTATTTATATTCAGAAATCTTGTAGTATTCCTGAATATCGTTTCGATTTCAACGTATGTAGTTCTAAATAACACTACTATTTAATATAGTTACTATAACATAATTTTAAAGTAAATATAATATTCTTTACAGAATGAATTAGCAATTAATTTAAACCTAGTGTGACCAAGCCTTTAGAAGATGCAATTTTAATTACATACAAATGAAACGTTAAAGTATTCAACGACGTGCATTTGCTTGTACTTATCCTATTTAAATAATTATCAGTGTAATTGCATTAAACTGAGACATAACGAGTAAAGGACAAAATACTATGTCTTAATCGGACTTGACCAGTGGATACCAATTAGCAAGAGTATTAACGATACAGGAATACCATATGAGGATTTAATTTATTTATAATGTAATAAAATCTTGATACTTTATGACATTCCTTCTTGATATTACCTTACACAGAAGAATTTGTAAAATTCATACTTGCAAAGACTGGATTTAAAATTATTATCAAATTTAAATATAAAAATTGTCTAATCTAATGATTTATTGACAAAGAAAATTAATTACATTAAAATTATAAAACAAAAATAAGTATCGCTATCCAACGTGGCAACACAGCCAGCATTCTGAACCTTCCCAGTCAGCAATGACGCGGAGGATATTTTAAACGATATTTTGTAATGTAAATATTTTTAGTATATAATTATGTATACTAGTTATCACGGCGAACTTTGTATCGCCTCAAATATAAAAAAAAACGAAAAATTATTTATAAAAATAAAAAGAATATTTTAATATTTCATGCAAATGTATGTATTATTAATTATAATTGAAAAACGCGACGGACGGACAGACAAATTGTCGTATTAAATATATAGATTGTAATTGTTATTGTAAAGAAATGGTTTTCACCAATGGATAGAATGATTCTCGAAAAACGTTTTGTGTATATAATTTGTCAAGCAGGCGAAACCGCGGGCGTCCGCTAGTATACGATAAAATCAACACACAAAGAATTGTTTCTTCATCCCCGAAATGGTAGACAGATATAATTATTACGTCCACATTTCGCTAGTAACTATATTGGTCCCACGTAGGGAGGGAGCGAGCCTATCCGGGTACTATAATAGGTATTGTAGGTAGCTAGTCTATCTGGGTACTTTTTTGTATTTTTCCAACAAGAAAACGTACAACCATTACACACCAATAAAACCCTACTTGATAATGTTTAACTTTTACTCGTATCACATCATCAGCTTGTTTGTTCATACTCCTTTATTGGAACAGGAAAAGTAAGTGCTTAATGAGCAGTAGCAAGCAACTTACAAATATCTGATAATTATATTTTACGACTTTTAAATAATTAACGATCAATTTTCCGTAAAAGTTTTATTTTTATTTATTTTATTACCTTTTTGTATGACATTCGTGTTTTTAAATTGTTGACATTATAATCGTATTGATGATAACAAAGATAATGTAGTGAAAGGTCTGATATCTGTTTTCAATATGCAATACATCTACAGTCAAGAATTAAAAGAAGGCATGGATACCAAACTAAACTTTGCTGTTTATATACCTAAGATACTGACTGCTTTGGTGGCGTGGTCGGTAGTGCATCGGCTTTCGACTCCGGAGTCTTCGGTTCGATTCCCGGGTCGAATCAAATATTTGTGTGATCCACAAATGTTTGTTTCGGTGTTTTCTATGTATATTATGTATGTATTTAGAAGTATATAAGTATGTTTATCAGTTGTCTAGATCCATAGCACAAGCTTATACTCGTAGCTTAGTTTGGGCTAGATGACGTGTGAAAATATCAAAAAAATATTTATTATTTATTTATCGGATTCACATTTCATATTACGTATGGAATATCATTGGTATTATTACATCTAAGTACAATAGTAAATTCATCTACTTACTTACTTAACTTTATATTTAAGAGACTCGAAAGAGTTCAAACTAGAAATCAAAGTTTGTATTGGTTAGATTTCCTATTATTTTGTTGGTCGAATATCTTGGTGGGATGACTATGTGCCCTTATACACAGAATAGATTTTAATAGCTCGGACTGCAGAGATTTTATTTACTGGTAACATAAAGATGTTACACAAAATTTAGATTTAGATGTAGGAAATTTGGTTTGAATTACTGAGTGGTTATAGATTTTCGGTAGAACCCAGTAACGGCAATAGGCAGGTTTCCTATTGCGTGAGACCCAAAAAATACTGGCACATCGTAGGTATGTAATGCACTTCTGCTTACCCCTTCGGGCATATAGGCGTGATGTATGTTTGTCTGTCTGTGTTAGTTTTCTAATCTCTTACCTACCATGGGCCTGAAGCTAACACACTAATATTAGGTATGCTTGCTGCTAATTGCAAATGTTGAGCGGAGCAAATGTATTTATTATTACATATCAGAATCAGAATCGAACACTAAAATTATGGTATGGTATGATGTCGACCAGTATGCCAAATTTGGTCAAAATCGGTCGAGCCGTTTCGGAGAAGTAGGCACACAAACGATTTACACTTGTCGCCTAAGATTGAGCTCCGCTTCGCCCCGCTCAGTGAGTTATTCAAAATATCAGAAGTCCATTTCCACTTTAACTTGTCCCCATCAATTAACTTAAAGAAATTCTATCAATACACCTGTAAAATTTATTACACGGCGGCAAATGGTCGATTAAAATGGTCATAACGAATCAAATGAATGCTAAATAGCCGGTGGCTAATTGATAGTACGCCCAGCCGTAGTCGTTTTGTAATATCGTCGGCGAAAGTTATTTGACCGATAGATTTGTTTCATAATATTGCTACGTATCTTTGTAGACTATTTTATTGTAACGCAAGATCTTAATGTTTTACGTTAGCAAGTTTCTTACTTGGTTTAGATTATTATAATTTACAGCCTTTTTGGTGAAAAATCCAAGTGTGAATTTTACGAGTTCTAAGTCCAGCCTCCTTCAGGAAAAGTAAGTCGTAGAACTTTTATCAGTTGCCGAATTCAATGTAAACAATACATAATGGAATTACTAACATAAGCTATCATATTTATTAAAGACCAGTTATTCTTCAGTTTCTGAATAATGCAAAATTAAATAGGTACTTTTATGCCTTTAGTATACCTGTCAATATTTTAAACCTTCTTTTTACATCGAATGTTTAAAGATACAACTCAATATTTTATTATTATCATTACATATGTTCCCAATAAATCATTTTTATATTTTTCGCGAACCTTTTATAGCTTCTGGTGCAATAAAGACATCGGTAAGTATGTTAAAAGAGTAAAGCATACAATAAAGTCTTTTGTGTATTGCAAGGTATAGATACCGCCGTCGAATAACTTCATTCTAAAAGCCATATTTTTTAGTCTCAGCTTGTGAAATGAGCCATTAAAGTCCCAGTTGGATGTTAAACACATTTCTATCATACTAAGATTCCATGCCCAAATAAGTAAACAGCTTAATTACTATACGCAGTCGTTTTTCAATTACTAGTTCTGCATAGCTAGGTAAGTTAATTGAACTTGAAGTAAAACGTAGCCGCATAGTGTCATTTACACGTATCACACAAGTCTAGTAGACTAGTACCTAGTAGATTTATTTAAAACACGTTTTCATTTATAGTAAAGAACAAAAGAATTGGAAAAAGGCTTAGTACTAAGTCAAGGTAGACTTAATACTTAACCTTGTACTATCAATTAAATAAATATATCAAAGTTTTCCTTAACATAGGTATTTCATAATGTTCTTAAATTCAATTCAGTGTCGTTCAATTTGAATTTTTTATTTTATAAACTCACGTTTTCGAATCTTTATTTTTTTTTTAATTATAAAGTTTACAGTTACTGCTCTAAAAATTACTAGTTAGTTCATGTTTCTTTGCCGTGGATTATCAAACTAACTTAAGAATATAAATTTTGACTCTGAAGTACATAGTCACATTGTTAGGTATATAATGATCTAAGCGCCTACGTACATTGTAAGTTTTAAATCTATTCAAATAATCGCAAGACTTACACTGCATCTAAACACATTAAAAACAGCGAACAATTTTTTGAAACCATTGGCAGTCTACCTTATTTATGATTACAAAGTCCACGACAATAGCGGGGTGTGTTGAGCCAAACACATACGTGTCCATGACACAAATAGCAATGCCGACAATAAGGATTTGTCTGCCGATATGTGAAGTACCGACGTTTTGTTAAGATGGGCCTGTTAATGTCTGTTGGAAATTAACACTGCTTCTGCGAACCTCTATTATACTTTATGTCTTCATTTTAACTCCATGAAGGGTTGAGGCATTTTTACATACCGCCCAGGCTTTTGGTACCTCGGTTTATGAGTTCCAGTTCCAAGTATTATTACTTTTTTACGCCATTTCACCTGGAATAGTATTTACATTCTCTTAGGAGTTATTCTTTTGAGTGTTTAACATTTTGTTTAATTTTCAAAACGTTTAAGAAAGCACAACTTTTTATTACAAATATTTATATAACTCGTATCATCGACAAATTTATTCACATGATGAAGCTAATGATAGTTTATATAATTAGAGTTCCTTATCCAAATGAAATCTTAATTGATCCGCCTATGGATTCATAAAACAATTTTAATTGTCACGTTTTGCATAAAACGTAGTGAAAATAAATTATTCGTGATGAGAGTGGACAGTGTAAGATGACGTGGGAGGGGGCTGCCCATCGCCCTCACTCACGCTAACGCTACAAAATGTCACTTGGCAACTTGTTGAACAATATTTATTCAATACCAACTTGAAAGACGAACACTCGAAACTCTTGTGCAGGAAATAGTTAATGACATTCAGTTCTTAGATACACAATCATTGAGTATGTTAATATTTCCGAAGTATGGTATGAGTTCTTCACACTCCGTCACGGTGATCAATTAATTGAAAGAAAAAGTTTGACAAATTATAGCAGTCAGTAATGCGGTATGTTAAAGAGATGTGGTGATGGGATAAGTGGCAAAAAACTTGATACAGTTGAAAGTGTGATTGATGGATCTTGAAGATAATTGAATTATGATACCAAACGTATTTTGTAGTTAAGTATTGTCAACTTTCTTATGTGTATACACCGTAGAGTCTAAAGTAAGTGAATAATTAATTTAAAAAATGCATTTTACGTTGGCATCTATTACGTTGGAAGTCAACAAGTGCGCGGTATTCCATTTGATCATTAATTTGCCTCGCATCAACTACGCAAAAGTGGTTACGCGATATGCAAAACAATCGAGATATGGCTGAGAGCGACTCGGGAATCTTTGTCAGTCAATACGAGATACACATAGAGCATTATTTTATTGATATGTAATAATGTCTTTGAACTATTAACGAGAAAAATAGCTACTTTAGTAATAGGTCTTATAATTACCGTCAACTGCAATTTCTATTTTAATTAGTATTACTTCAATTAAAAGTAATGAAATGTTACCGACCATACTCGTGACGAATTGTTTCATTAAGTACTATAAAGTAAACATATATTTATATTATATTTATATTTTTATATTTTTGCACATAATATGGGCGGTTCTGGTTTAGAAATTAGGCAATTATTTAAGGCAAACTTTCAACAGGCTTTGAAATTGGAGACATAGTATTCCTCATGGGATTTAAAGACGTGTTTTCCCAGAAGCTCGGATAATTGCCACACTTTCAATTAAGACCGATGTCAAATACTTTTGTTTCACTCAGTACTTTGCGGTCCACATTCCACATATTTTTCCTTCCTCAATTTTTCTCTTTCACTTTTGCATATCGCCCTCACTTTCTGTATTGTAGTAACATAAGATAAATATTTTACAGTCAATCGGCCCAAAAACTTGTCGACTCGTACTACCCAACCAGTGTAAAAAAACCTCTCAAATTAAACAACTGTATTATGGTAATTCTCCTAAATCGAACAACCGATATGTTAATACACGGTTGTTCGATTTGTGTGAAAGAATTTCAAGCAATGTAGTAAATTAAATTAAACCGTTCCATCATTGTAAGTCGCAGCGTCTATAATGGTCTTTAGATGTGACTGGATGTGACCGTTAGTTATGTGTATGTATTCTTGAACGCAGCCGTACATAGTTGTCAACTTGATGTTAAATTTCGCTTGTTTGTCGGCTACATCGCTGTGTGCTTTTGTCCAAGAGTAAACACTCTAACATGCTAATTATGAACAAAGTCTGTGGCACCAATCTCTATTTAGCTACGCGTAATCAATTACATATATACTTAACTTGACATTTATTTTTAGGTTTTCTATTAGCATGATCGATTAAGGCTTTGTATCATGCCTAAGTACGTGGTGAACATTATTATGCATTGATTTTGTTTATGAAAATTATACTGCCCATTTTATGGTCGGACTTTGGACCTCTCTCTAGTTAGAATAAGAGTTCAGAATTCACTACGCTTCAAATATTCGTGCGAATGCTGACTCCGAAAGTTCTCGAGTTTCTCGAGAAATTTAATTTCTTTCGACTCGTTCTTGTTCTACTTTTCTCTTCCTGTCTCAGGATATGAAGGACAAGAGAGTTAAGCATTAGCGATATGACTAGTTATTTTGTCGTTGATAAAATTAAATCAATACAATGTCTAGTGTGCATAAACCTTGATTCGCGGCAGTGTTCAAAGCCACGAGTTACCAGTGTGATATCGACAGAGACGCTGGCGCCACCAAGCGGGAAAGTTTAGTAGGTATAAGTACCTGTACAGTTGATGCGTTCTTGTAACTCTAGATTAGCGTCATGACATGGGTATGTTGTAGATAATGATGGGCTTAATATATCAACAGATTGCAAGTAAACGTGAGTAGTATTATTGATTACTAGTTAATGCTCACGATTCCAAAGTTCTAGTGTCAAAGCTAGAGTCTAAGCAAGTGAATTACACTAGAGACATGGAATTGCTGATGACTTTTCTTCTCTTCTTTACTCATCATCTCTATATTGGAGAAGTGGTCCACCAGCTTAACATATTGCTGGAAGAATTAAGTGACTATCTTGAAAGTTGTGTGAGTAACATTCATTATAGCCTTGAACACCAGCAATGAGTGTCATTTAAAAATAGGCGTTCACTTGAACAGCATTGTCTATGAAAGTTGTGGAGGAGATTTACGTATATTCTGTGGTGTTATCTTGTCCTTAGGTATATAGAATGGAGGCTTATTCCAACAATATCGTTCCATATAGATTTACGAAAAGCGTTTGACTGTTTTTTTTTATCTCGATTACATTAAATACACCTGTGTTTCTACGGTGTACCTTTAAAAGATAAACTTCCGAAGTTGAAACTATTTGTTACAACCATGTACATCTTAACTAGCGACGTCTTTACCCTACAAGCGTGGCACGATCATAAATATTAATATTCTTAATAAAAAAAGCAACTATCGTGTTTATGTATACAATGTTTTTTTCTTTTAAAATTTATTACTCATACAACGGTTTTTATAAGCCCTTTGCGTGCTGTACAAATGGATATCGTAAAGTTGGTACATTTTCGGAATATTGAGATGACTCTATTTGCTAGTCTAATGAGAATTTTATTCTTCTTATTTTAGTATTTTTACTCATTCTGGCAAATATACTCTCCGGAAATGGCAATATGCTTGCCACCTATTACATCTGTCTACCCCTTCGGGGACAAATATGTGATTTGTGTGTCTGCTCGAGAGATGTTAATAGAGCCCCTTACAAAAATTAAGAAAAAATAAATGGCAAAACTTAACTTAAATTTTCTAAAGTCAAGTCAACATATAAATACCAAAATATGACGCGTTATGACATCACAATAAAATATGCTTAACACTATAATTGCCAAAAATTGACTGCGAATTCACTAATTTGCTTGCCAATTTTTAAATTGGTTATGTTTGTTTTGTCCAAATTTTGTAAATTCAATTCAAAGTTGATATATAAATTTATACTAAGTATTGTAACAAAAAGAAACGATAATTAAACTAAACGATGCCAAAATTTGAATATACTTAAATTAACCAATTTATGTTGTCTATACAATTTAATAAAATTGTGAATACGTTTTTGCTGCCATCATTAATTACACATATTTACTTGGAGCCTTTGTTAAATATTTGTAGGAATCTCTAAGCATAAATACTTCATAGATTGTTTTTGCACAAAGAGATAATTTTGTCTGGATCAGAATTTTCTATGGTATTTTCAGCAATTCTGTAAATTTTTGACAGAATAAAGCTAAAGTTAATGCAGGCTGCTGTAAATTCGTTTCTAATATTATGTCTTCAGGTGACAGAGCGTACAGTGACAAGCGGGCGGAGCTACATTCCAAAATCAAATATCCAATTTTGTTATGTTGCAATGTGGTACAGAATGGCCAGTATTTAAACAAAAAAAATCTCTCAAATAAGACAATAAGTAAGGTCAGGGGTACCACACAAATATTATTGGTAATTTATAGTATCAAAACAAGGTTCTTCTTCTTTTAGGTGAATGGATCCATCGTTCATCGATGATTCTGCAGATGTCAAGGTATTGCTTGATAGTTCCCAGCACAGAAGAACTAGTTATTCCCAACTAGTTCCCGGTTTGGGGCAAGGAAATGTTGTTCGGTATTGCAAGTGAGCGTCTGAACCTGGGTTTTTGCCGAGCGTCAGAGGTAACCTAATTATCGCCAAAAACCAAAGTCCCACAAAACAAGGTTATTACCGCTTCTTCCCGTTGACCATCTTGGGAAAGTCAAAATAAAAGAAATATAATGACTTTAAGTTTGTCGTAAGTCTTCAACTTAATATAAATATTTTCTAATTTCTAACAAGCTAGAGGAAATATATTTCCAACTATCAAAGACGAGGTTTTGGAAAGTAGAACGTTCTTTCAAGTGGAAATTTATGTATTGTTTGCTTTTGTTTTGGTCAATTTTGGTATTCCTGATTTCTAAATTGACATTTGCATTAAGTTACGATGCCAATTTGTATGTGTGAACCATAGCAAGCTATAAACAAAATACGATAGTCGTTAGCGTCTCGATTCTCGAATTCTTAAGTTTAGTTTTGGGATTTGACGCTTCTGTTTTTAATGTAAGACTTTTAATATATTACCGGTCATACTACCCACGTTTTAAATTTGTAAATGTTATTGGTGTTTCGTCTGGAATATCGTGTTAAATGTTTGAGGGCAATGTGCTACCGTAGTTTTTTTGGTACTTAGATATTTTAAGTGTCAAGAACGTGGGAAAGTAAATATGCCAAATATAATTTAAGTAAATTCCTTTTTTTCACGTAAGTTAAGTTAACATAAAGACAATGTAATGTTTTTGAAAAACTCATTAATTTAGTTTAATTTTCACGTAAACCCCTTTAGTTCAGTGATTATGCTTGTTTTAAAACTGGTCTAGCCAATATTATATTTACAAGTCAAATCACTTAAATAAACTTTTATTACCAGATAAGAATTACAATATACATATATATATACTATATACATATACATAATATATACTAAAAATATTTACATTACAAAATATCGTTTAAAAAATCCTCCGCGTTATTGCCCACTGGGAAGGTTCCCAGAATGCAAGTGAAATTGCGTTTGGAACCCGTGGCTTCTTAATTTTAAGTTAGATATTTCGAAGCATTATAACTTTATTTTATTTGATGCATCGCGCAACAGAAAACCCACCTGAATCTTAATTAATTATTAGTAAGCATAACAAATAAACCCCTGATTAAATGACACTTGATTAAATCACACAAATTAACCTATAATCTCATCATACATAATTACACGTTGCATATATATAAAACGGTATTTACAAATGAATATCCTTCTTTAGAAGAAATTTCATATTAACATACACACGGTGCGAGACACCTCACTTGAAGCGAGTCAACTGCACATCGAATAAAACTATTGGTCAAGGTTTTCTAATGAATATTCAAGATAGCTTCCACAGTACTGTTCTTGTCAGTAGTGCACGTAACGCATAGATAGTTAACATTATGGTTTATAACGTAGAATTTATAATCTTTCCTGAGATCAACTTCCATTATATGCGAGTCTACAATACGAAATTGTCCAACAGGCTTTTGTAGAACATTTACATTACTCAAAAAAAGCCCTGCATTGATTTTAATTCGTTTTAATAATTTTGCATGAATGTGGTTAAGAAACTTTCCAGATTCTTTAATATAATAATTTCAGTTTCCTAATTTAAAAATCATAGATATGTACTTTATGATTAAGTATTACAAATTGGTTATTTTAATAAAATATAAGTATAAGAGTCTCAGATATTTTAATGGTGATCAAAAGATCGGTTATAGTTAAGAAATCTTTGCGGAAGTCATAGAAAATACTAAATAGTTACTATATTAAGCGGTAATGACGTAATTACCGTGTTATTACATGTAGATTTTTATTTTAGTGACTCAAGATAAATCTGTAATCACTCAGATCTAAATGTTTGACGTCAGTCGTCGAGCAGTCTGACTCTGAACGTGATATTCTCCGAAGATAAAATTAATCAAGATAATTATGACATTGTTTGTTGAAACTTATCAACACTCTGGTATTTGTGTTGACATTAAAATTACTCACTAAGCTAGAATAATCCTTATGACGTTTCAGTTAATATTTTTATGATATAACGGAATATACCATACATTTTAGATTTTTTTCTTCTACGCGCTAATTTGATTGGATTACCATTTGCGGTCAAATGGTAAAGACGGACTCCATCTTTACACTTTGCTGCGTTCAAATACGTATTTATATCTGCTGTATAGTGCGTCAACAACTTTTGGACAATGTATATTAATATAGGAATGTATACAGGAAATTAAATTGACAAAGTGTTAAGAGGATTAGAGATAATATAATATGTTGCAAATGAACATTGCACACATATTATATTCTATTCCATGAAGTCGATTAGTCAAATCAGCGAAATTTCCAAGAAAGATAAAATAAATATCATTAAAATATCTAACAATAATCAAATCAGAACTACCGTGACTTTGACTGAACTGGGTTGGGGTCATTCAATTAATCCAATTTATACGAAGCCTATAAAACGTTTTAATTCTACACGACTCGCCCTTTCAACACGATACTTAATTTACTTGTAGTTTTAGTATGTTAAAGTATTGTACAAAGTCGTAATTAACTAAGTATTTTGTTAACGTAACAATTATACGACACAAATTTAACTGAAACTTAAGTGAGATTGCGTTAGTATGTTTTCCAACTATGACACAACTTAATTAAGATACAGTTGATTAATTCAATTTAAAGGATTGGAACTTGTGTAGTGAATCAATTGAAATTGTAACTATATTACCTAATTAAGTGTTTAATCAGTAATGGAAAACTTAACCATGTCATGCCAGGTGTAATTTAATTGAAAAGATTTCAAATGGCATTTATGTTTCATGAATATAATTGCGACTATTTGTGGTAGGTGACTTCTATAATATTACTAGCCGATCCCGCAAAGAGTTATCCTTATTACATACCTACCAAATATGTACTAAAAATTTCATAAGAATCGATCAAGCCGGTTTGGAGGAGTTTGACAATAAGCACTGCGACACGAGAGTTTAATGTATTAGATTAGATGATTATTGTTATAAAATAGGAATTTCCGGTTGCATCGAAAATAATTAAACCGAAAGGATAACTGCAGAATAGGTGATAACTGTGATAAGTGTAACAGAGAAATCTTTTAAATCACTTTTCGTCGTAATATTGATTTCAATATTTTCACTATTTACCTAACTTAATTGATTTAACTATTATGCTTGTTTATTTGAAACAATAACAATCTTTTGTTAGTAAATATCTACAGTCAGTCTTTTTTGTTTTTCTGAGAATTCGTTTGTGACTTCTTCTTCTTTTTTTAAAAAACGTGGCTCCATCGATGTTCGTCGATGATTTCGCCAATGCCTGAGGTTACCTTAAAAGCCACCAGACACGCGCTCAACAAAAATCGAACTCCCTCATTTGTGACTTTAACGCTAACAACTTCTATTATTTCGTACGATACCCTCCTTAAGTACATAAACACTGGCTTATTCGTCCCCTATTTCTATATGCACCCTCTGTCTATTATTAACTGATGGCTCTCAATCCCTTACTGAAGTTTCAATTCATTATTTAAGTCAAAACGACGATATGCTATAAAATATACAGCCATAAAGTGTTAAGGAAAGATTTAGTAGCAATTTAATAGAAATGATAGGATATTTGTAACGACTCCCTTTAACGAGGTTCGCGTTAAGGGTTATTTGAAAAACATAGACCTACGACTTATAAGCTGTTTTAGTTTTAAATTAAAATAGTGTCGTATAGCGCGCGAGGTGATGTCATCGCAGTCAAGAAATTGGAAAATTACGAAATATAGTAAATAATAGACATTAATTCACGTAATAAATGTGTAAGAAATATAATAGAAATTAAACGATAAAGTTAAGTAAGTTAATATAAAAATACGCCCAATACGACTATAATGAGTTGTTGCCAATTGGCAAAACGACGTGAACAATTTTTCAGTACTACTCTTCGTGTCTATGTATTGAAAGACTTTGTTGACAAATGTAGGTTTTCTCGCGTTCTTGAGGGGAGAAACGGTAATGCGCGATACTGAAGTTAGTGACATCAATTAACAGTATTATGGTTATTTCAAAGACTTGATTGTTTATCAAATATTTACAATGTTGTCGTATAGAAACAGCACTTATTTCAACAAATTCTATGAATGTTATTATTAAATAGCGCTATCTCAGGAACTGGTAAGTTATACATAATATGGATATTTCATTATTAGAATATTTGTTTAAGCACTTATCACTAGCATTTACATCTTTTTGTTACGATCTATGAACCTTTTCTCCAAGTAGTTTTAGGACAAGAAGACGTTCGTCTGACGTGCCTACGTCTACTTGTCCTATTACCTAAGTCACCAAGTGTTTAAAATAAATTTTATAAGATTCTGACCTTCATTATGTTTGAGTAATATTTTTGGTACCAACAAATGTTATGAACCAAATAGATTACCAACTATGTTAATGACATTGAAGTCATTCTTATCTTAAAGTAAGTATTACAAAACTGGTAATTGTCAAAATCCGCATGTTAAATACTGGAATTGTACAATGTAGGTTCATTATTATCTATGCATTGGATTAAGTTGAATTAGGTTATTATTTACTTAGGTATATCAGACGGATACTGTTTTCAAAACTATTTATTTTTGTATTAAATAAATAAATATGTTACTATAAATATAAATAAATGTGTTCACACAACTCCATTTAGTCTAAAACAAAGCAGAGACTAAACAACGATAAACTGATATAAATACTAATATTATTTTTTTTGTAGAAACATACATTTTATACGAGTATATAGGATACATCCAGACTTCGGAAGAAACGTATCTGTCTTCATACAAAGTTGCACTACCGACCACGGCACCGAAGCAGTCAAATGCATAGTAAATTGTTGCTTAAATAGCTTCTGTTCTCTTTCTCTGTTTAAAACACCATATTGTTCAGCCTGTACCCACTATGGTTCTCAGAATAAGCGATAAACCTTGGTTTCTTGAATCGGGGACATCAGAATCACTTGGCCTGGCACCCCCGCAAGTTTTTGGGATTCATTTTCCATTCCATTCCATTAATATATAATATTATTCTTTATACTATGTACTACTATGGTGTACTACTACTGTATTCTTTATACTATACTACTTTATAAAATATTACTGATCCTTTAAAAATAGCTACGAATTTTAATGACTACTTTATCAATCAAATTAAATCTCTAATACTAAATAATCGCCAATCAAATCCAAACTAGACATTAAACAGTAATTCAAATTCAATTTGTAAAAATAATACTTTGACATTTAATAATAATTATAACTCCATTTTTATTAATCCTACTACACCAGCAGACATTGACAGAATAATACTCACCCTCAGGAATACAAACAGCACCGGCTATGATGGTATATCGACACAAGTAATAAAACACGTGCGAAGGACCAAATCGCCAGTGTTGTCTCACATCTTTAATTTATGCATCCAGGATGGATTATTTCCTTCAAAACTTAATTTTACTATTATTAAACCATTATTTAAAAAGCAAGACCGATGTGATAAGGCATGTTACAGACCAATAGCTTTAATTCCCGTATTCTCTAAGATACTGGAAAAGATATTGCACGAAGTTATTTACAACTATTTGGAAAAATATAATATAATCACTGAATCACAGTCTGGTTTTAGGAAAAATGTAACAATCAATAAGGCTATAGATAAATTCCTAAGTAATATCATGATAAAGTTAGATCGAAATATACCGGTATGTGCCCTTTTCATGGACTTAAGTAAGGCTTTTGATTGTGTAGATTACAAAATACTAAAAAACAAGCTCTACGCTAATGGGATAAGAGACAATAAACTGGATATCATTATTTCTTTCCTAACTAATAGAAAACAAGCAACTTCTATATGTAAAATATGTCAGATACAAAAAACAGAAACTACGTATCTATCTGACTTCAAACAGGTCGAATTCGGTGTGCCACAGGGCAGTGTGCTCGGTGCTTTATTGTTTCTGATATATATTAACGACTTCCCTAGATCAGTTACTGCTCCGATGGTTCTTTTTGCGGATGACAGTACTGTGGTATTTTCAAGTGAAATGGATGGGTATCCATACTCAACGACATTATTAATAATGCTTTTCGAGACCTTGTCAGCTGGTTGAAGCTCAATAACCTCGCAATGAATTTCGGCAAAACCAATGTTATGGTATTCAGAAACAGAGTCAGGCCGCCAGTGGATTTGAATATTGCATACGAAGACAACAAAATACAGGAGGTGGACGTTTTAAAGTTCCTAGGCTTAAATGTTGATTGCAACATGAACTGGAAACAACATGTGGAGGATGTGTGCTCTAAACTTAGTAGGACTTTATATATTTTGTATATGCTGACGAAGGTAGTCAATGTTTCCACTGTTTTGATAGCACACCACTCTTACGCAGAATCTGTTATTCGCTATGGTTTGATGTTTTAGGGAAACTCCACAGACTGGGAAATAGTGTTTAGAGCTCAGAAACAGTGCATTAGATCCATATGCAACATAAAACGAACAGACAGCTGTAGACCTCACTTTATAAATCTAAAAATATTGACTCTCCCCAGTATGTACATCTTCGAGGTTGCAATCTTTGTAAAGCAGAATATACAGTCATTCGATCATCTCTGTGGCTCTAGGCACAAACACAAGATAAAAACCATGTCCAATAAAACCACTCTTCTGAATAGAAGCATCTTATGTATGTCATCGAGAATTTATAATAAACTCCCGATTGATTTGTATAATACTGAAAACCTGCATGAATTTAAAATAAAATTGAAAAACCTCCAAAAGGCTTATTATAGTGTTGGAGACTATTTGGATGATAAATGTATTATGCAGACATAGTATCTCAACACAGTAATGAAATGTTTTATATGGTAATAATTATATGATAATAATGGTACATATGGTAAATGATTTTTAAATTTCTTGACATGGTATTTGATTATTTTATGATGTGTTTTTGACATGGTTTGTACGGGGTATTCAAATTCTGTACCCTTAATTATTATTGTGACATGTTTCTAATTTTGGATTAATTTAATCTTTTTGACATCTAACATTACATATTTTTAAAAATATTTTTGACTACACTTATGACATTTTTTACATACTTGATATTTATGATTTTAATTCAATGTTAGTCTGATTTTTAATTATATTTTAAGGTTTTAAACCACAACTATTTGCCTGCCGTAAGGTGGAATGTGGCTGTGCTCAATTCTATCTTGTGACTCATGTTCGTATGTATGATGTATTACCCATGTTCGCAAATAAATGATTATGAATATGATTATGATTATGATTATAATCTTTTTGTGCCTAAATGGCACAAAAAGATTATTCAGAATTTTACTATTTTTATTGAGTACCGGATCCGTATTTGAATGTGACGTCTTCCACAAAGTAATAAAACCTGTAATCCGTTAGGTAGAGGTGCCAAATCATTTTCACAACAAAATAACCATCACGTGTGGCCACATCATAATAAAATACCGATATCTATTGATAAATTTGAATAAACACCTTAGTTACCTATATACACTCGGATCTAAAGTTTACATTCCATAATGTAAAAAAAAATTACGTCACAAATTCTGAAGGAGTAGGTGGAAGCTGCTATAATATACCCAATTTGCCAGCAACTTTATTGGTTAATAATAATAATAAATATCACTGTGCCGCATGACGAGAACCTCGTGAAAGCAGAAAAAGATAAATAAATTAAATATTTGGACTTAGCTCACGAGATTTTCTACATGTGGGATGTGGATTCGGCGATTATTGTTCCGATCATCGTATCTGCTCATGGTTTAATAGCCAAGAGCCTCGAACACCACCTACAGAGGCTCGCATGCAGAAGGCGATCCTGTTGGATACGGCCCGTATCGTGCGGAAGTTCCTATCTCGGGAACCCTAACCACCGGTAGCTGGGTCTCTGTACTCGATACCGGTGGGTCACTATTTTTTATATTTTTGATTATATTTGTGTTTTTTACATGCTCATACAACGTCATCTAGCCCAAAGTAAACTATAAGCTTGTGCTATGGGTTCTAGACAACTGAGAAACATTCTAATATTTAAATACATACATAGAAAACACCCAAACTCTGAAACTAACATTTGTGGATCACACAAATATTGGATTCGACCCAGAAATCGAACCCGAGACTCCGAAGTCGGAAGCCGATGCACTACTGACCACGCTACCGAAGCAGTCAAAAAGGTTACACGTAGGGGTGAGATTAATAGGGGGTATAGATTACCGCTATCCTGCCACTTTTATAGTCGTCAGGGCTTTGTCCGTTGATCGGCAGGGGCATCACATGTAGGTGTGGTTGGCTTGGGCTCTAATATCTTGGTGGCACTAATTATTAATAAGCCAATTTGTTATAAAACTATATAATGACTAACTATTAGAAAAAATAGTCTTAATTTGTTAGGTGGTATACATGAGACCTAAGCTTAACCAATCTGCGGTTGACTAGACATCTATAATGTAATCGAAGTGGCGTGCGGTTGAACAGTGCCATCCTAATAATCATATTTTCTACATTTGATACACAGAACCTTGAAATGTTGACATGAACGACACGACCAAGCCACGGTATTTGCTATTGCTTCGTTGTTGATCTCTAATGAAATAAACTTGCTCTGTTTGAAATGATTTTGCTTCCTAGAAAATGTAATGCCTGTTTTGTAGCAGGGGTTAAAAAAAGCCTTTTATACATCCATCATCCGCTAGTGACGAAAAAATTTTAAACTCCTTAATTCGACCAATTAATTTTCTGTGACTTTGAGAAATGGGAGTTTACTAGTACATAGGTACACGTCTAAAGACATAGTCCTAAGCATTGCAGATTGGCCAACCTGCCACCCACCATATAAACCCACCAATCATTGGACAAACATAACGGTTTAAGCGTAATGCCATGAAAATAATGAATTGAATCTTAAACAATAACTACGAGTATATAGTCATTTACTACAGCAAATTGTTTGATTAGGCGTCATTCAATTACAAAATGCTAATTAGAAGCTGATGACACAATTCCCAACGTATGGTATTAGCTAGGTGCTTACGATGTTTGCCATAATAATAAAAAAAAAACAAATCTGACACGGTTTGGACAATAATGTTGAGAAGTACGTGACGGTGCATTAATTAGACGCGTATGGAATTCTTCAAAGAATTTGTGATGAAAACGGCAACGTTAGAAATATATTTTACTGTATTATTGTTCACTGCATACAAAGGCCAACATGAAAATGGTTTTAAACATCAATGTGAATAAATGTCATTGTGTACATGCAGAATTGTAAATGTGGTAGAGTCATGGTTTTCCCAGCATCGACTTGGTCCGATTAACCGACTTGACCGGATAATTCTTACTTAAAACCGACGTTTCTGCTCTGTTTGTTCTGGATAATCTATGAATTGAACCGATTTTAAAGGGACTTTCACTAGACCTTTATAGGAAAAATTATTCTGATCACTTCAAATTCTGAGAAAAACTGGCAATTAAGTTTCTATTTAAGTTATCACATTCTACAGATAGGTATGTAGGTACCTAAGTACTTTGTTGAGATGTACCTAGCAGCATCCTGGTTTGTCATAAGGTCAATCATAAAACAATTACGTTATTCTAGGTAGTAATAAGACACCATTGAAAGATCCTCATGACTGCAAACATTGACACAGTACAAATTGTGTAGGTATTTTATTGTTATTTGAACTAAAAGATAGAGATACGTGAAATATAGAAATAGTTCCTTAAAGTCTAAGTTAAAACCGTGACATACTTTTGATGTATAGGTGAGCATTCCTTTTGTATTTCAGGACTTACCTAATGTGTAAAAGATCGTTGATCCATTTAAATTGTGCAAGTTAGAAAATTATATTTTCGGCTTTTGCACTGTTATTAGTAGTTATTACAAGACTATAAATTGTGAATATAGGCGTATGTTATAAGTACCTACTGTACTCTATTGCATAGTATCTCCAGATGTTGTATACTAAACCGTTGTGAGACAGACGGACACAAATTATGAACTACCCTAAGATACCGATTTTTTTTGTAACTGCTAACATGTAAAATGGTTCAATTTCCGATAAAACAATTGCAGTTTTGGTCATTGCTTCCAAGAACTCCAACGTTTATATGGTACTAGTGGACGCCTGCGGCATCACCCGCTTGACAAATTATACACTAAAAACCGCCCTCGAGAACTACTCACCGGTTCTGACCTTTGGTGAAAACCGCATCAAGTTCCGTTGCGTAGTTTTAGATCTAAGCGTACCTACATACGAAGCGACTTTGTTTTATAATATGTAGTGATAGTTTTAGTGATTAAAATATGTATATTGTATGTAAATACAATAAGAATTACAATATGCATAATTTTATACTAAAAATATTTACATTATGTACAAAATATCGTTTAAAAAATCCTCCACGTCATTGCCGACTGGGAAGGTTCCCAGAATGCTGGCTGTGTTGCCACGTTGGATGGCGATACTTATTACTTGGGACAGAAAAGAGCCAGGCTTCTGGTCCTGAGAAGCATCGATTAAGCGATTAGCAATGTCTGAACCCCAATGTCCCCAGTGTCTTAAACTCAATATATAACTGTCTCTACTTTTCCCCCATATAGGGGGAAAAGTAGAGACAGTTTTACAAGATTTAGCCCTATTAAAGAACGAGTTTCAGTCAATTGGCTTAGAAAACACAGATAAATTAACAACAATCTCCAAATTCAACTGTTTTGCCCCCAACATAAAAGTTTTGGAAGAAGTTTTTTTAGCTTGTGGCAACACTACGGCTAACATCTGTTCGCATTTCGTCTTGTATTTATTTTAATTTATTATTGGTATTTTCGATAATTGGGGCTAAAATTCATCACATAACACAATCTTAATATTATCAAAGTGTATCTAGGTTAAAACCAGTGTAAAATAAATAAGTAATTAGTGAAAATTGCGTCCTTGGTTTAACGGCTAAAAGTCAATGACTGTTTGAAAATTTTAAAAGTGATTTATAGTAATTGTAAACTTTGTCAACTCGGATTAAATGTGATTTGAGTGATTTTTACACAGGTAATCGTACTAATAACTACTTATTATGTACCTATTCGTTTTTGAATTTGTCGTGTGTTCAATCCGATACGTTTTGATGTTACTTACGTATTTGTTTGTGTAGGTACTTAGTGTATTGATCAGGTAGTTTTCTTAGTATCGACGCCAGTATAAATTTATAATATCGTAATGCCAGTCACACGTAGCATGTATTCTGCTCGCCGTGATGAGGCTAAACATGACGATATCTTGAGAAAACTTGACCTGAAATTGAAGGAATTGGAGGTATCTAAAACGTTGATTCAACAGTTGCATAGGGAAAGAGATGACAATGAAAAGGAACTGTTGGATAGCTTAAATAAATACGATATCATAAAAAAGCAGATGGCTGTGATGCATACAGAAAATAGGTTAGTTTTAGATGAGCGGGACAGATTACAAACCATTGTATCTGGGTTTAGAGAGTGCAACGATGAGTACGAACAGGGCCTCAAGCGCATGTCAGTCTTAGAACAGGAGCTGCATGAAGCCCATCACCTCATTTCCCACCTTGAGTCCGAGAAACGCGACACTATGGTATCCCATGCCCATAACTTATTTGAGGAGTTAGTTGGTAGTGTGCCCAGCCTTGTTGCTACTGAACCTAACGTAGAACCCACAATTACAATAGAATTAACAAAGGATGATACCTTAATAGCTCATACTTCCAATCACAAGATGGGCATAGTTGAGTGCAGTAGAAACACACTTAAGAAATATGTGAAAATTAATAAAAACATTAGAAAAACCCAAAAACTTATTAAAAGACAAAAAAGTATGTACAAAAAAGTCAAGTATATTAATGAGAGAAGACACCTAGGCGATGAACTTGACATGTATTCATTATTAATTGAAAATAATATCTCTGATTATAATAACAATATCTTAAAGTTAGAAACAGAAATTAATAATTTAAAAAATTAATAGATGTAATGACTGATAGGTACTGTAATGTTAAAAGTGAGTATCAGGAATACATTCTGGCGATGAAGGATCTTATGAGTCCAAATTCCACATTGACATCAAACAATCATTTACTTGGTCCTCATCCGGTCTGTAAGTCCTCGCTGACTTCAAACATGAGCCCTTCACTTGAGTCAAACAAGAAACCCAGTAGTTCCTTTAACAAACAAATTATCGTTAAATCTGAAATAGTGATGTTTTGTGATGAATTAGGGAAATCAATGGGCCGGTTACTAGGTTCATATTTAGAACAAAATGTTACTAACTATTGTATGCCGGGATTAACTTACCCTAACATTGTTAAAAATATTAAGAATTGTAATTTAAACAGCAACTGTACACTTTTAATTTTGGTGGGAGATAGGGGAAATGCAGACAGAAATGTAATTGCAAATTGTTTAGAATTACTGAGCTTATTAAATGTCAAAAATATTGTTTTATTCACACTTCCTTATAGCCGTGGCTTGTCACAGGCCGAAAACAATCTTAGATATAAGCTAAATCAAACAATACATACATTGACATTTCATAATCCGAATAAATTCCATCTGATTGACATAAACATGTATTTAGAAAATAAATTGTTATTGACGGACGATAAATTCTATTTGAATAGATATTCTAGGAGACAGATAGCATCTTCGCTATCATATTTTATTAAATATTCAGCCAAAACTTGGCTAAACAATCTGCTTCTATTGAGCAGAAAAATGACAATGTGTGTCTTGTGACCTTGGAATCTGTTCCAAATAAGGGTGACAATAATTTAAACTTAGTTTTAGGACAATAGAGGAAATCCCTAGCAAATTAAATTTAAGGACAAAGGAAAAGTCTATGTTCATGAATATTATTCATCAAAATATTGAAGGCTTTTCTGGCAAAGAGTTAGAGCTAGAATTATTTTTGAATGAAAAGTGTATTCATGTACTTTGTTTAACTGAACACTGGTTAAAAAAACATGAACTCTTAGTTAATATTGATAATTATAAAATCATCAGTGCGTTTACTAGAGATTCCGCTATAAGAGGTGGGTCACTCATTTTAATTAATGACAACTTAAAATCGAAAGACAGAAAAGATGTAGTAGCACTCACAAGTGAGCGAAATATTGAACTATCATGTGCAGAGCTAGAACAATATATTATTATTAGCGTCTATAGACCTCCATCTGGAGATTACTACTTGTTTGAGTCCATTATGGAAGAAGCCTTAAAAAAAGTATGTAAATGTAAGAAGACTGTAGTTGTATGTGGCGATTTTAATATTAATATTTTAGAAAACTCCCAGAACGCGCTAAGGTTCCTCTATTTTTTTAAATCTTTTAACTTACAAAATCTTTTTTGTGAACCAACTCGCACCACAGTCACATCAGCTACCTGCTTAGACAATATTTTTTTCTAACAGCGATGTAGATGAGAAATAAATAATACATTTTATTAATTCAGATCATGCAGGTCAGTTAGCTAGATTTAAGTACCAACATGTTCCATCATCAAAAAATATTGTATGTAGACCAATCACAAAATATCGATTAGATAAATTTAAAGTAAACATTAATAATAAAGTACCTCTTTTGGAGTTGAATAATGATAAAAACCCGAATGATCTTTACGGAGATTTGTTCGGAGTTATCAAATACGAATGCAATAACATTTTCACAAAAAAAACAATAAATGTAAATCAATTCAAAATTAAATTTAGTGATTGGGCTACGCCTGGAATCTATAAAAGTAGAAAGAAATTGTGTGAATTATACGAGACAAAGGCATCTACTAATGAGCCACAAGTAATTGAACGGATTAAAAAGTACTCCAAACTGTTCAAAAAAGTTTGTTCAATAGCCAAATCTAATTATATACGGGCTAAAATAGAAAAATCCGATAATAAAACTAAGGCAACATGGAATATTATTAACAAAGAAACCTGTAAAGCAAAGTCACGTGATCAATCCTTCGAGTTAAAAATAGATGATAAACATATTAAAACTGATTCTGCAGTGGCCAATGCATTTGAATCTTTTTTCACAAATGTTCCAATCATAACGACAAACAAGTTAAATTCTTCAAAAAACGTAGCCAATTCTCTTCTCAAATCTAGTGTTGATAAATGTAGAGTTAACTTTGATTTTCAGTATATTGACTCTGTCACTATACTTAAAACTTTTAAACAACTGAATATAAAAAGTACTGAGGGTCTTTGGGGCATTTCAACCAATATAATAAAATCAACAATTCCTGCTATTGCGCCTTACCTTGCATTCATATTCAATAAATGTATAAAATCAGTTTCCTAATCTTATGAAGTACAGTAAAATCATTCCTTTATTCAAAGCAGGAGACAAAATTGATCCTTCAAATTTTCGACCTATCTCCATACTCCCAACACTGAGTAAAATATTTGAAAAAATAATATTTAATCAATTGCTTTCACATTTTACAGAAAATAAGTTACTTCATAGCAAACAGTTTGGTTTCACTAAAGGCACTAACACAACGGATGCAGGAGTTGCACTTGTGAAACATATATTTGATGCATGAGAGGAAAAGCAGGATGCCATTGGTATCTTTTGTGACCCATCAAAAGCTTTTGATTGTGTTGATCATGAGACTTTGTTACTAAAATTAGGGTATTATGGTGTTTCGCACAGCTCACTTGGCTTACTGGAGTCTTACCTCACTGATAGAGTACAAAAAGTTAACGTTAATGGCACCGACTCTTCTGGCGCCTCATTAGTCATGGGAGTACCCCAGGGCTCGATATTAGGACCCCTTTTATTCTTAACATACGTAAATGATCTACCTTACTTCACTAAAAATCTTTGTGAAATAGTATTATTTGCTGATGACACATCATTAATTTTTAAAAGTGATAGACGAAAAGTAGTACTTGACGATGTAAATAATACCCTTTCGGAAATACTGCATTGGTTCACAAGTAACAACTTGCTGTTCAATGCGAAGAACACAAAATGTGTAAAATCTACTATGCCCAATGTTAGACAGGTGGATACTCATATTACTATGAATAATGAATTAGTTCAAATAGTCAATACCACAGTTTTTCTTGGAATAACTTTAGATAGTAAACTGCAATGGGGTTCTCATATCACAGCCTTGGCAGGAAGACTTAGTTCGGCTGCCTATGCGGTTAGAAAGATAAGGTCACTGACTGATGAAAAAACGGCACGACTAGTTTATTTTAGCTACTTTCATAGCGTTATGTCATATGGTCTGCTGCTGTGGGGCTCAGCTGCCGATATTGAGACAATATTCATATTACAGAAACGAGCTATACGAGCAATCTATAGACTCGGACCCCGTGACTCGCTGAAAGAACTATTTAAAGAAATTAATATTTTAACCGTTGCTTCTCAATATGTTTACGACAACATCGTATATGTACGGAAGAACATAGAACTCTTCAAAAAAAGATCCGACAACCATAATTATAATACAAGAAATAAAAATAAACTGGCAATGACAAAAATTAGACTTCATAAAGTTGGTAATTCGTTTGTAGGCAAATGTATAAAAATATTTAATAAAATTCCGCAGGATTTGGATTGGACATGCCTCTTAATAAGTTTAAAATAGTAGTGAAAAAACGTTTGATGAAGAAAGGCTATTATAATGAGACTTAATGATAAAAATGCATGGTCACCCTAATCTGCTGTTGTTAGCCACTCGTACAATACAAATTGTAACACAATGTAAACAAAACATTATTAAAAAGAAAATGGATAATCTACCTGAGTTTCTTGCTGGTATCTTCTCAGGAGAACCAACTTACCGAACCAGCGAAAGAATCATTTCAAATGGTTATTTATGTAATTTATTTAGTATTTTAATAATAGCGCTTGACATAAAATTGTAAAATTTTGACATTCATATGTGCTCTTTATGTGCCTAAACTGAATAAATGAAATTGATTCTTTGATTCTTTGGACAAAACTTCTTTACGCCTCCTAGGGTCCCCGATTTTAGAAGATGGCTTTTCCACTTTTATCGAGGTAAAAATTCAAAATTTTGATCAGGTTATTCATAGTCTATGTAATATCAGTATTCATTCAGCTTTCACTATTCTTCGTTTTTGTCTTTTCGTATCCAAATTTACACATGCCCTCCGTTCAGGATAATTTTGGAAAAATGTAAAAATTTTGGGCAGACTAGACAACTTGATAAAAAATTCTTTGTGTAAAATTTTAAATGTAAATATTAATGACCGGGCCTGGGTCGAAGCGTCTCTTCCAGTTCGCTTGGGCGGGCTAGGTATTCGTAGAGTCACAGATGTCAGTCTGCCAGCATTTCTGTCGTCGGTCTATAGCACTGAAGAATTAGTCAGGAAAATTTTGCCAAATACACTGATTGATTCCGAGGTGCGATGCAAGACCGATGCCATAAATGCTTCGAGGATGTCTTGCCCCGACACTGACCTGCCCTCACGCCTAGGCTTGTGAGCCTGTGGGACTGTGGGATTCACCGCTCTGTAAATTGAGAATTAATACACTAATTGACACTTCTGTCAATATTATGATATTCTGTCAATAGAGCGTGCACGCCTACTAGCTGTTGGAGAATGGGAGTCAGGGTTATGGATCCAGGCGCTCCCATCGCCCAACATCGGTACAATGTTGGACGACACAACCTTCCGCATCGCCACTTGCCTTCGGCTGGGTACACCTTGTGTATCCCCGCATCATTGCACCTGTGGAGTAGCCGTCGATAATCTGGGACACCATGGCCTTTCTTGTAGCAGAAGCGCAGGTCGTATACCTCGGCACGCTATTCTAAACGACATAATTCGTAGGGCTCTTTCCACCGCAGGTCTTCCGGCCGTACGTGAACCAAATGGTTTAGCACGAAGCGATGGAAAGAGACCGGACGGTATGTCGTTGCTACCGTGGAAGATGGGAAGGCCTTTGGTGTGGGACGCTACATGCGTTGACACCTTAGCACCTTCACACCTTCCAAGCACATCCGGATGTGCCGGCGCTGCTGCTGCATCGGCTGAAGGCCTTAAACGGCGTAAATATGCTAACCTAGCAGGTGATTACATATTTGAGCCGTTTGGGGTTGAGACACTGGGGTCATGGGGTCCGAGTGCTCGCCGCCTTTATAGAGACATTGCTAAACGCCTAATCGATGCTTCTCAGGACCAGAAGGCTGGCTATTTTCGGGCCCAAAGAATAAGTATCGCCATCCAACGTGGCAACACAGCCAGCATTCTGGGAACCTCCCCAGTCGGCAATGACGCGGAGGATTTTTAAACGATATTTGGTAATGTAAATATTTTTAGTCTATAATTATGTTTATTTTGTATTTTGTAATTCTTATTGTAAATAAAGACCCCCATATTATATTAGTTGAGTGATGTCTATGGAAGTACCTACTTTGTAAGACGTGCTAAATCACAAGTACCTATAGATTTTTCAAAATAAAGTTATGCGAGTGGTCTTATACCGTCATCATCTGATCTTGTATGTCAGATCATAAAATGTTGTGATTGTTGACGCGTGTCCTTGTCGGTACTTTAAAAAACACGTAATACTTGATGTTTCGGAGAATATCATTCTTTTTTTCTTGTATCTTTCTTCCTAGCCTTTTCCCACTTTAAGTGCGGTCGGTTCTCCTAATTAGACGGCGCCAAGTGGCGCGGTCCTGGGTTACAGGGTCCTGCAGATCTTTCATTTTCATCAGCCGGGCCATACTGGTCCACCATATTGAAAATGGGCGGCCCCTGCCCCTTAGTCTTTTTGGGAGGTTGAGGGCCATTTTGACCTTCGGGTCGTCTCATGACGTGACCATACCATCGCAGACGGTTCTCGGTAAGCTTGTCCTGTATAGGTGCAACTCCATAGCTACCACGGACATATTCTTTCCTGTTTTTGTCATGTCTTGTGAACCATCCACCAGACCATCTTAGCATCATAGCAACCAATTATCGATAGAGGAAAATGCTCTAAAGATTTATATTAAAATCTTCAGAAATCTCTAGTTCCGGGTTGTTTCATAGGCCTACGTAGATAAGTAATGGCATAGGTAAGGCAACAATAACACTGTGTTCTTAGTTACTATCAATACACATCACCGTACTCATTGTGCAAAAAGCTTTCTATTATAGATAATGTGTTACGTTCATTTAAAAAGACCCCTTAAAATCTGTTCCCGCGAAACGAGGTAATTTTTACTTGGTTTTGATATAACCTAGAACAATTAGCTCCTTTTCGAGTCTTTACGCGTTTCGCTCAAGTAACATATCTGCCCTATTTAAATACCTATGGAATATCATTGTAATCTGTCTTTTAACAATCTTGCAGGTTTGGATATTAGAAAAAAAAACTAAAATATAAAACTAAATGTAAATAAATAAAAACTGGCCAACTGCTAGTCTGACTCGGAGCCCCCTTAAATTTTTATTTGTTGTTATAGAGGCAACAGTAATACATCATTTGTGGAACTTTCAACTTTCGAACTATCACGGTTCATGAGATACAGCGCAAGACTGACGGACGGACGGACAGCGAAGTCTCAGTAATAGGGTTCCCGTTTTACCTTGTGGGTACGGAACCCTAACTAGCGTTACACAAGTGGAGTAAATAGGTGTACGGACCAGTTTCAAGCCATTTTGAGGCTCTTTGTCAAGGACTGCGGCATCAAGTGCTCATGCTATAGTTAGTAAGTAAGTAATGTAAGTAGGTAAAAGGTATGGATTCTGCACCTGATTTACTTCTTTATTTAGAAAAGTATGCCGAATCGAAGTGGCTATCTTCTGACATTTCCAAGTAGGTAAATAATATTCCACCATAGTTTTAGAAAATATTAATTATTAATAAGTTAAGTCATATTTAAATTGCCACTAAAACCACGCATAACATTAAATTACGGTGTTTTAAACTCACTTAGCTGTTTATTTTGAAGGGTAAAGTAGGCATTTATGGCATATCTATTTGCTCAGTTGCAACAATGCCCAGGTATGCAACTCGTCAAATAAACATCATGCTGGGGCATTAAAATACACGGGATTTGACTTAGCGTACCATACGCGGAATAAGTGTGCAAATAAAAATTGTTTGTGTTTTCAAATGTGGCGATACGGTTGTTGGTTCAGAGATAAAATTAATTGACGAAAATGAGTAAGGAATTTGATTGTATTGGTATTGTAAACGAAGATGTATTCACTGTGTTGGTGTTTGTTTGCGAAAATAATTTTACTAGACTTTTATAAAATTAAATATCTGTCATTAACAATCAGGGTTATAGTGGACAAAATTGACACTGTAGTGCGTACTGTAAATCAGACCTGGAAAAATGCTTGATATTAGGACCATTTAATTGGAAAGGACCTTTTAATTATTTGTGTGTACTTTTATTTTTATTTAAACTTGTACACAAAACTGTACAAAGTTTAATAGAAAGTTGTTGTGATGATGATGATGATTATGTTGATGTGAATGTAAACAGCAGATACACATCATTATCTATTATAACAAATTAACACAGAAATCCTAAGCGGTTTTTTATGTCCTTTATCTATCTCAAGAGCTTTAGAAAAATAACAGTTAAGTAAAGTTTTACAGTCTGTAACGGCACCTAAACAGCTATCTATAGTGTTTTAGCTATTAGCAGCTTTTTGTCGCCTTTTATAATTCTTTAAATGATTTTGATATGTATGAAATACACCATTTAAAATGTGGTTGTGAACCGAGTGCTTTACTGGCTACACAGTTTCAAACCAACAGTGTTCAACATAACACCGTTTGGATTGCAACCGCGTTTGTCATCGTGTATTCGATGCTAAACTCATAATTCATAAAAAATAGGTAGTTTGCCATTTTACATAAAAATAAATTACCTGTCAAATCTGAAAAAAAAACATAGTGAAATTTCATATCGATTTAAATATCCCCGTCTGATGAAAACAGTTTATTAGATTAAGTTTTGGGATGAGAAATCTGAACGAAATCTAAACAATGTTTGAGACAAGATTCAATATGAATTTAGTCAAATACTGCAAATGCCTGGCACCTGTTATGATCCGTCAAAACAAGGCTTTGTTCTTTGAACATAAACACATTCATAGAGCACAGTCATGGTAATTTGCAAGACGTAACGATGGCAATGGAAACTTAAACGGTTAGGCAACCCGCATATTTAGATTTTTTATATTTTTTGTACTTATTAGTATTTGTTCTATTGTGCAGTACCTCGAGTACATAATGAAGTTCCAAGTTTGTTATACAAACATTTTTTTAAATACGTTACGAATTTGACGTTGTGCAATTCTCAAAAAAATCATGAACCATTACTGTCAATAACTCAATAACATAGATGTACGCTTTATGGACGAGGAATCAGGATTTATATTTGGAATATCTATCGGTGTAGCCAAGTCAAAGCTGTAACCTGTAGCATACTTGGAGCTCCAGGCTGACTATCTAAACCTCGCTTCTTTGACCAGTAATCGGCAGTTATTCCGTATAACACTATCTTTTATTACCGTTTTTCTTGTCACACGTGGTTACAGTTATAGCCAATTCATCGTATTAACTATGTGTTTAATCGTGAGTCAATCTTAAAAGTTTAAGTGCAAGTGAATTAGGACACATGACAAGTTCATTGACACGTCAATATGTGTCCCCATGACAGTCCATGTCGTCACTTACGATTGAGCTTCCTCTAACACATTGCGACATTCAACCGTCACAGATTTGAAACTCATCAACTAATTCGATTGACTTTTACTCAGTTCATAGTGTTGGTAAGTGTGAATTCTTTTACTCTATGTAGATACACTGTGAAGAAAGTTTATGCATTGGTTATATCTTATTAAATTGATTTTATAATGTAAGCTTCGAGTGGTTTTGATTAGTCCGATGCCAATGAAATTTCTTTTGGTTATTTTAACTAATAAGTATCGTATTATAGAGTATTGGTTTAATTAGATGAAGTAACTTAAACTTTTGAATGACATTATGTTAATGTGCATTAAAGAATATATACCACATTATTATTAACTTATTATGGTTTTTCTATTTAAATTTAACTGTTCTTATATATGCGGTGATTAGGTGAAATGAAAATTAGATAAAGTTATGAAGATATTATTTTTAGAAAATATGAATATTGTTGAAGAAGAGTTATTTTTACAAGAAATGAAGACTTTTAGGAAATGTTATTTAAATTAAATTTATGCTCAAATTACAATTCTAGTAGCAAGTTTTTTAATATTGTGTACTGTGAGAGACGCCTACAATCGCTAGACGTCATCACGACTTACCATCGTCAATTTTACGTCAATTTGGCGAACTTAAAATAAAAGAATAATAATATTGTCGACACAAAAATATAACGCTATAGATTAAGAGCTATATATTTTAGAGTACTACCAATCCACGCTTATTAATTCCATGCACACCGATTGTCGGAAAAACCAGCCTGTCATCAAAACGTTTAAGTAAAATGGTACCTATATATAGCCTGTTATTCTTTTTCGATTCAGACTAAACCTGTAATTTATGTATGCAACAAAGACAAATAATATAAAGTCATACATTTTCACATTATTTTCTTGTTTCATAGTGTAACCTAATTTCTAAGAAGTACGAGTACATAGTCAATGCTATTTTATGTATAGATGCGTTGTTCGTATCTAGGTATGGCACATGAAAATGAAGGTAATTACCTTCATTGTGTTTAGTTACCTCGGCAACCAAAGTGGTGACAGGTCGCTTCAAAATTTCGCTTTACCATCATTTACAATTTAATTATTTAGTCACGATAAATGCTGTGGAAAATGCCTTCATGTTTTTTAGACGTTTTGTAAATTAGTACACCGCATCCGTGAAAAATAATAATGTATCATTTCATGCGTAAGTTGAAAGAGAAATGTATTTTATTTGTTTTTGATGTGGCTGGCAAACGATGTTTGTCACATGATGTTAGGGGAGGTTAGGGCATTATGGTACCTACCTATGTTTTTCTAGTCATGGTATTAATTTAATATAAACATCGGCAAATTGCACATGTGTTCTTTATTATTTACTAGCTGATCGCCGCAGCTCCACCCGCGTGATTTCCCGATTTTCGTGGGAACACAATACCGGGATAAAAAGTAGCCTATGTTACTCAGGGTGAATGTAGCTTTCCAATGGTGAAAGAATTTTTGAAATCGGCACCGTAGTTTTTGAGTAATCATTACAAACAAAAATACAAATCTTTCCTCTTTATAATAGTAGTATAGATTCATGGGTCCTGGCCCTCGAAGAACTCGGGCCTCGACTGATGGGGCTCTTTAGCGCATGCCTCGAAAGGGGCCAGTTTCCCAAGGTGTGGAGGACGGGGAAACTGGTCCTGATCCGTAAGGCGGGGCGGCCGGTGGACTCACCGTCCGGATACCGGCCGATCGTGTTGCTCGACGAGGTGTGTAAGCTCTTTGAGCGAATTATCGCGGAACGCCTCGTCGAGCATCTCACGAGTGTGGGGCCAGACCTGGCGGATAACCAGTCCGGTTTCCGTCGGGGACGCTCCACCGTGAGCGCGATCATGCGCGTGAAGAGCCTGACGGAGGAAGCAGTCTCGCAGGGCAAGGTGGTGGTGGCGGTGTCTCTGGACATCGCCAACGCGTTCAACACCTTGCCATGGAGCTGCGTTAGGGAGGTGCTCGTGTATCACGAAACGCCTCTCTACCTCCGTCGTATTGTCGGGGCCTATCTCTCGGAGAGGGCCATAGCTTTCCCCAGCTGGCTCGGGCCAGCTCGGCGAAATGTGTCGTGCGGTGTTCCGCAGGGGTCGGTCCTGGGGCCGCTTCTGTGGAACATCGGCTACGACTGGGTGCTGCGGGGTGCGTTGCCTAGGGGTGTCGGCGTAACGTGCTACGCCGACGATACCCTCGTCACGGCGCGGGGTGCAACGTACCAGGAGGCAGCACTCAAGGTCACGACGGGTGTTGCTCGAGTCGTGGGTCGGATACGGCAGCTGGGACTGGAGGTGGCCTTGCACAAGTCCGAGGTTCTGTGTTTTCACAGACCTCAGACCGTCCACCAGAAGGTTCCAGCATAAATGTGGGAGGCGTTAGCATCGGCATCAAGCCCTCGATGAAGTACCTAGGGATCGTACTTGATAGCCGATGGAACTTCGGACCACATTTCCGAAGTTTGGTCCCCAAGGTGACGCAGGCATCGGTCGCGCTTTCGCGACTGATGCCCAACCTAAAGGGACCCAACGCCTCCTGCAGGAGACTGTACCTGGGGATCGTGCGGAGTATGGCCCTATACGGGGCTCCCGTATGGGCGGATAGGTTGGCGGTCAAGGGGAACGTGACTCTGTTAAACAGACCACTTCGAACCTTGGCCGTCAGAACCGTACGGGGGTACCGTACGATCTCCGGAGAGGCTGCATGTCTCCTAGCCGGGACCCTTCCATGGGACCTGGAAGCGAGAGCCCTTGCGTCATTGTTCCAATGGCGCAAGGAGGCGCTGGAGCGGGACCACAGGACTGCGTCTCGAGAAATCGAGGACCAGCGGTCCCAACTCCGCCAGGATCTCATGGAGTCATGGAGGGTGCGACTTGAGCAACCCAAGGGGGGTGCCATCTTCATCGCGGCGGTGAGACCGATCATGGACGATTGGCTGCAGAGGCAGCATGGTGACCTCACGTACCGTGCGACGCAGATCGTTGCCGGGCATGGATGCTTCGGTAGCTATCTGTTTCGCATGCATCGTGAGGTTACACCCCGGTGTCAACACTTCGAGGTTTCCGACGACGACACCGCACTCCACACGTTGGTGGAGTGCTCAGCGTGGGCGAGTCAGCGCCGGGACCTCGTAGTGGGTCTGGGCGTGGATACCCTCTCGCTGGGGACCATGCTTCAAGCCATGGTATCCAGCGGGAGTAGGTGGAACGCGGCCGTGTCCTTCTGCGAGCAAGTCATGCTCGCGAAGGAGGCGGCCGGGAGGGAGAGGGAGCGTACCCTCCCCGCCGAGTTCCGTAGTCGGCGGCCAGGCCGCCCCAGACTACGCGACTACGCCCAAGACTATCGTCCTCCATGATCGGGGCCTGAGGACGGCGGGATCGCCACCCACCGTCCTTACAGAAGCAGGCTAGAAGGGTTGCGTGCTGCGGAGCCTTTGCCCCATAGCACGCAACCAGATTCACTCACTGACGCGGGATAAAACCCGACCCCAATGACGCGGGATTCTCGTCCCGACCAAACACCCGCAGAGACCACAGAGGTGGTCAAAGTCCGCCGGGCGCCACTGGACATACCCTCTGCTAGTAACCAGAGACGCCCGGCAACGGACGTTAGAGCAGCCGCGGCCTTGGGCCGCGGAATTAAAAAAAAAAGTAGTATAGATTGTATTAAACAACATCCCACGTTTGACCACAGGTTTAATCTTATCCGTGCAATTATTGAAAAATTCATCAACTTTAGGATATATTTTGCACACAAAAGCTCAGAAACAACGAGAAGACAAAAATAAACAAACTAAGTATGTTTGAAGGAATTTAGCATGAATAAATATAATCATTTTATATTTTTAAAGGATAAAAATGTGATATTATGTTATTTTATATTTAAAAATTTAAGTTTAGTTTTTGGCTAATTACGAGTATTTGGCTTGCTACCCGTTACATGGAACTGTTAAAGTTACTGACGAAATGCAGATGAAATTTTCGGGGTAATGTAGAGGATTAAATGATTTTTTTTATTATATTTTATTTAGTGATTATTTTGTTAATTATGTATTGTAAAAAATATATTTCTTCTAATATATTCTTATCTTGAATAAAGATGACAGTAATTATGTTAGTTTTGTTATTACTTATATTTCACGTATGTCTTAAAGTAATACAATTTTAACTACTATATATAACTACGTGAAATTCATGTATCCTTTTTTCCCCCACATGCCTCAAAACCAATATGTCAGTTGCGCAGAATCACAGCGCAACTAATGACAGTAGTATTGTCTCGCCGTTTTTAAAAGCCACAATATACGTGCATCCCGTGTCTAAATGTAATTATAAAACCGTCATTGTACATAGTCCATTAATCTTATCAATATAACAAACAGTTATGTATAAATATACATAGCTGTACATATCTGATTACTTACTTATTTTTATTACATTCTTCAATGTTATTTTTATACCATTTAATATTATTTTTGCGAAAAACAATATATTTTTAATCAGTAACACAATATACGTCAGTATATTAGACGTGACAAAGATTTATCGTTGGATCTAATTTTTTTTTATCATCCGCCTATCTCAAACGAAACTTTTTTCGTAAGTAGATAATAGATTCAGATTGTCGTCCCTAAAGCCTAGTTCGCATTAGGCTAGTAGTTTAGAAGAGTAGCGAGTAATTTAGTAGCTAAATATGTGCGAACTACAAAAATTTAGTCGAGTAATTTAGTAAATGATTTAGTCGAGTCAATCCATTATACTCTATTTTTTCGGGCGGGTAGCGCCTCCCACCACGCATCCGTGCTCACTGGTTCCCCGGCTAAACAAGGCCGAACCTGTTGATTAGTCGAGTTCATTAGTGGCCGCCACCACTCACTTGTGTACTGTACTAAACCGTAATGCGAACGATTTCTGTGTAGTAGCGAGTAGTTTAGCCACTAAATTACACGCTACTCTACTAAATTACTAAAGCAGTGCGAACTAGGCTTAACTGTATAGACATAAATAACTTTCTATAAGAGTTTGTGTGACTATTGGTTCGCTCTGGGTTCGCTCGCGAGTAACATTTCACCTCTGTAAACAATTGACTTCCCTCCTAATCAAAAAGGCTCATTATGAAATAAATACAATTTTTTTTCTTTATTTACAGTAGAAGTTTATAAGCCATTAAGGTATAAGTAGTCGTTTATTTTGTTGTTGATAAAAATTAGAGAAAGTGACTGTTTTGTAAGCTTCGCTTCCTCAGAAATAAAACTTGACCAGTTGTCATAAAACAAATTTTCCGTGTCATTATAAAACCTGCATTAATCTAAATTACTGTTCAATCATAACCTAGTATAAAAAAGTCACTCGCTTCCGTTCCTGATGTTTGCTTAGATCTTGAAAACTACGCAACGGATTTTGATACGGAATGAAATGAAATGATTTATTTATTTGTATAGGTCATTAAATGGCTCTTACAAACGTCACTAAGTACTTAAAATAAAAATTATTATTGCTTCTATATTTACATGTACTGCCAGATTCGCAAAGCAATAGGTAGAACCGAGAGAAAGAACCTGGCAATAAAACTCACGGCTACACTCACGGTTTTCACCCTATATACGCGATCTTTAAAACTACGCAACAGATTTTGATACGGTTTTCACCAATGGATAGAGTTATTCTCGGCGGAAGGTTTCTGTTTATATAATTTGTCAAGCGGGCGAAGCCGCTGCCGTCCGCTAATTCTTTAGAAAAAGAAAATGACTTACTACGCACTTACTTTTACGCAATGATGCGTTTTGATGCAATTCGTATTTAATTATATCTATGTTTTGAACACATATCGGCAACGCATGGCGCCGTATATCAATGAATGTGCGCTGATAATATTGATAAGCGATAACTTTAAACGCTTCAGACGACAGCTTGTGAAAGTAGATAACAATCTGGATAGTTTGTTGTCTGGCTATTTACAGGATGTTCAAATGTGTTTGATTGTATCAAAAACGGGAAATGACTCATTTCCCTTTTCGTGGGATTGAAATCAGAAAGCTCCGGAGATGTCTTATTGAAAGCTATAATTTTACCTGCAGTAGTTGTGATAATGACTGTTACCTTTATTCTATTGCATAATAAAATAATATTATTATCAGACCAGCACAGTTACCATAAAAAGTGTAAGATTAAAGTTAAACATGTGATAATTAAAATAAATACTTACTCATAACATGGTATAAAACAAAGTCGCTTCTCGCTGTGTTTTTCCCTATGTATGCTTGCTTACTTTAAATCTACGCTACTGATTTTGATGCGGTTTACACCAGTAGATAGAGTGGTTCTCGAGGATAGTTTAAGTATACTATTTGTTAAGCGGTCTAAGCTAGTTAAAGATAAACATATTTTTGCCAATTTATACAGAAAGGGAAACACCAGTTGTATAGTATGTAGAAGAATAGACAGTGTAGATCATTTTCATCAATCATCTTGTAGATTTTCTGGTTTTCGTAGCACAAGCTCTCTCAAGTGTTCAAAAAACAAATTATTATCTAATATATAAAATTCTCGTGTCACAGTTTTCGTTGCCATACTCCTCCGAAACGGCTTGACCGATTCTCATGAAATTTTGTGTGCATATTGGGTAGGTCTGAGAATCGGACAACATCTATTTTTCATCCCCCTAAATGTTAAGGGTAGTCCACCCCTAAAGCAAAACACCGTTTGCCGGGTCAGCTAGTTACTTATAATATTATGTCTAACTCTCTCAGGACAAAAACTTGATTTTTGTGAGAGTGTGATAGTATGACCATAATAGTCTATGATGAGCAGAGTTGGTAAAGCATCCAATACACGGTTTAAAACGGCTGTTTAAACCAACGGTTTTCTATTGAACACTGTTGGTTTTGACCCGTGTAGCCAGCAAAGCGCTCGGTTTAATACCACGTTTATAAACGCGTTTGCAATCGTGTATTCATACCTTTATTGGTATCCGCCATAATATGAGCACAAACTTTTGGTACTTTTCTACCTACGTCTTAACATTGTACGACCCGATATCGGATTGCTCGCAGAAACGAACGCCCTGCCCTGCCTTCATACTTTTTTATCATCACCATTAACTGCTTTTCTTATTCTTCTAATTAAGTACAGTTCGCGTGGCGAAAGCTGAGCTTTGCATTTGAGTGAGTGCAAGTAACGTATAATGTGACTTGTTTTACACACAGATGTGTTGTACACGCAGCTTCTTTACTCTACTTTTCGTGATCACTCACACAAACGCAAAGCTCAGCTTAGGCCTCGCGAACTACCTACCTAGTTATATATTTGAAGATCGGTCTTAATATATATAGGTATATTAAAAGTTTTTCAAGTCGGATGAATTTTTACTACTATAAATTGTAGTTATACGGTGTGTGTTCGCAGAAATATCTCATGTACTAACAAACTTCGCAGAGGTGTTTGTCGACTGGCGCCTGGTCTATGTAATTGCTCGAACAAATAGATACATAATGTCGAGACTCCTGATTTACTAAGGTATTTAACTTTATCGAATTCACAAACAAAACTAGGATTATAGACAAGAAAATATTGTCCAAAAACTATATGTTGACAAGTTTTAGGATTCCCTACTAAAACTACACTGTCCGTCTGTCTGTCACCAGGTTTTATCTTATTAATCGAAATACTCGTAGATAGTTAACATTTTAACAGGTGATGTATTTTAATTGCCGCTATAACATATCCTTATGTATCTACATATAGTTTTTTTTAATATTGGGTTCACCAAATTAATGCCGCCCGCCTGGTGGTAAGTCGTGACGACGTCTAGCAATTGTGAACTCTAATCTGTAACATCCTAAAGGGATTGCGATCCAATTTTCATGTAACCGACAGACATACATACACCATTTCCACATTCCCGAAGGGGTAGGCAGAGGTGCATTACACACCCACACTTTGGTAGTAATTTTGTTGGTTTTACGTAATAGGGGGCAACCCTATTGCCGTTACCGGGCACTGTAGAAAATCCACAAACACTAATTCAAACCAAAATTCAAACTGCGTGAACAGATGTTACATACCACTACATAGAATCTCAGCAGTCCAAGAGAAAATATACGATATGTCACTGGACATACAAGTATGTCTCGGACTTTATTTAGTGGTATTTTAAAAAGGGCTTGGATGGCCAAATCCGAAACTATAAGGAATAGCAAAAAATGCTCCATTCCGTATGTCATTACCTCCCAGAATAAGATCCATAATAGCAACACTCTCGTATGGTGTAATAATATAGGGTGTGTTTTTTTTTTAAATAAATGGGTTCGATTCCCTACTAGGATTATTGGTTTTTCAAAAATCTAATGATGAGGTTTTAAGTTTTATCAAAATCGGACTCGTGACTCCTTTGAGCATTTTTCGCTATTCCTTATAGTTTCGGATTTGGCCATCCAAGCCCTTTTCAAAATACCACTAAATAAAGTCGAAGACATATGTCCAGCGACATATCGTATATTTTCTCTTGGACTGCTAAAATTCACCTGTATACCATTAAATAGGATTTCTGCAGTCCGAGCATGTATGTTACCAAGCCAATCAATTGAAATTTGGTAATCAGAGTAACCAAAATGTCATAAGTGGGAGAGTCGCCAACTGTGATCATTTTACCTTCACACTAATAAATAGCTCATTATAGTCGGTATTATGTCTGTGTTCTTCGAATATTATTGACATCACGTTTTATCGAAATCACTGGTCACACTAGTCACCTTTGTCTTATGATTTCATTATGTTATCTAGAAGGAAAAGTTGCGTTAGGAATCTAGACTAATAATAATCTGATAATGGAATAATCGGGACACTTACGCATGTTGTAAACTTTTCATTACACCTGTTTCTCCAAAAGGGTTGGCAGAGGCGTTTTATACGCCCTCTTCTCGCCAATAACTTTATTGGTCCTAGTTTTATGACCACTTACCGGCAACTTTTTGTTGGCCAGAGCCTCGTTCGTTGATTGGCAGGCACCACTTATATGTAAGGTTGGCTTGGGCTGACATAATGTTGGTAGAACCGTTATGTACCCAACTACCCTCATTTTTACACAGTTTTTAACTAAAGTTACACAAGTTGAATGTGAATTATTTTACATCCTAATAATGCAGGCAGGGTGTAACTGGGATCGCCACGATTATGAATAATTTTTTTTCTCAATATACCCACTATTTCATAAACGCACGGGCAAACTCGTCCTTCACATCATCTACCTGCCCTTATCCCAATTATTTGGGGTCGGCGCAACAAGTCTTTCTCCTCCACATACCTCTGTCAGACGTCATCTCTTCATTCACTCTTCTCCTTGTCATATCCTCTTTCATACATTCCATACATCTTTTCTTTGGCCTACCTCTACTTCTTAAACCCTCTACAGTCATACTTTGCACCTTTCTAACGACATTGCTTTCCTCTCTTCTCATAACATGTCCATACCACGACAGCCGCTCGCTGCTCAATTTTTCATTCACTGGTGCAACTTTCAAACTCTCTCTAATATACTCGTTCCTTACCCTATCCATTCTTGTCACACCACACATCCATCTTAACATTCGCATTTCCGCTACATGCAATTGTCTTTCATCCGTCGCTTTTACGGCCAAACATGAAAGTCCATACAGGACGGCAGGTCAGACGACAGTCTTGTAAATTTTCCCCTTAAGTTTCGGAGGAAATTCGATCGATCGATCGACAATACATCGCACAGATTAACTCTAAATACTTCCCAGGCACACCTTTCTCTTTCAAGGCCCACCACAAAACCGTTCTGGGTACCCGATCGTATGCCTTCTCGAGATCTACAAACACCATGTGCAAGTTTTTATGTTCACGCCTATATTTTTCACAAAGCTGGCGGAGTGCAAATATGGCGTCTGTAGTCCCGCGACCAGGCATAAAGCCGAGCTGGTTTTGGGTAATCTCGCTTTCCTCTCGCACTCGTTTCTCTATCACTTTCTCCCAAATTTTAATGCTGTGTGACATGAGCTTAATTCCTCGATAGTTGCCGCAGTCTTGCACATCACCCATATTTTAAAAAATGGGAGCTAGAGAACTATTGTACCATTCATCGGGGATCGTCACTTCATACAACAACTTATTGAAGAATAAGGTCAGCCACGCATATCCATCTTCTTCCAATATTTTCCACGTTTCCACTGGAATACCGTCGGGCCCTACGGCTTTCCCATTCTTCATATTTCGTACCGCTTTTCTTATTTCATCTCTATCAATCTCCTTCACTAAACCTACATTCACACGTCTCCCTTCTAAATTTCCACTCCATGCATTCTCTTCACTCATAAGTTTTTCGAAATACACCTTCCATCGATTTCTTACTTCATCTTCTATTATTAAAATCTTACCCTTTTCATCTTTTATACATCTTACATGTCTTAAGTCCTTCGTTCTATCATCTCTGTCTTTCGCTAAGCGGTAGATTTCTTTTTGGCCCTTAGTTCCATCAAGAGCATTGTAAAGTTGCTCTTGGGCCTGAGATTTAGTTATTGCATCCGCTTTTTTCGCCTTTTTGCTCCATTCCTTATACTTCTCCTTTTTTTCTTCTTTTTCACTTTCATTCCCTTTTTCTTTTTGCCATTCCTTAAAAGCATTATTTTTTTCTTTAATTACCTTTTGCACTTCTCTGTTCCACCACCATGTATCCTTATCAAGTACACCTTTACCTTTCGTTTCTCTAAACAATTCTTTTGCTACTTTCGTGATGCAACTCGCCATTTCATTCCAACATTCGTTCACTGATTTATCCACCATATCGCTAATTTCTATCATTTTATTCACCACTCGTTCTTTAAACTTACTTGCATATTCTTTCTTCTCTATCAACCACCACATAATTCGAGGAGGGGGGCGTTTTTTGCCTTTTTGTGAGACTACTTTGGTCTTTAAGTCCAATATTAATAGCTTATGTTGCTTCACTACCCCTTCTCCCGGCAGCACCTTGCAGTCCTTGACACAGACCAACCTACTCCCCCGGATTAGGAAATAGTCAATCTGTGTCAAATGAACACCACTTTTATAGGTGATTAGGTGTGAGTCCTGTTTACGAAACCACGTGTTCACTATGGCCAGGTTAAGGGAGGAAGCAACTTGTAGTAGTGTTTCACCGTCACTGTTACGGGTTCCGTATCCACATCCTCCATGCATTCTTTTATAATCCTCATTTACTCTTCCTACATGTCTATTAAAATCTCCTCCTATACATATTTCTTCACTTTCTGGTATACTAATCATGACTTTATCAAATTCCTCCCAAAAAAATATTTCTCTCTGTCATCACACCCGCTCTGTGGTACATACACGCTGATCACATTTAGCACCATACTCTCCCATACTACTTTCACAACTATTATCCTGTCGTTTACTCTTTTCACATCCGCCACGCATTCTTTCAAGTTACCATCCAGTACTACACCAACTCCATTCCTTTTTCCATCACTCCCAATGTAATATAACTTATATCCTTCACCAATCTCTCTAGCACTTGCACCCTTCCACTTAGTCTCCTGCAAACATGCCACATTTATTCTTCTTCTCTTAAACACATCGGCCAACTCTCTTCCTTTCCCAGTCATAGAGCCAATATTCCAACTTGCATACCTCAGTCTTACTTCTCTTTCGCTCCCAGGCCAGTATGGAAGAATCGTCTCAAACTCGTCCTTCACATACGACGCATACCACGCATTATGACATCTGAACCGGATCTGCCCTATACAATTTGTATGATAATAAACACACTGGTCATTCACCACGCTGTCTTACGCGTCACCGTACAAGATTCGCGTGTTCCCATGCTGTCCCACGTGTACGACGCTGTCACACACGTTAAAGTGTCTTAGTGCGTGAGATAATCGCAGACACCACGTTTCAAATAGCGTATACGTAATACGTAGGGTAGGTCGCTGTGACCAGTGTGTTTTTAGCTTAATACGTAGGTATGTACTTAATTTTGGCCCAAGTCATTCTCATCTCCGTACGACGGTTACCTATCTTAATCCCGAATATCGTAATCTCGAAAACGTTTGGACATTTTTTCATAATCCCGTTTTTAAAAATTCCGAATTTTTGTTTGCCATATAATCGCAACTCCGAATTTCATTTGCCCATTTATTCATTTGTACGACGTTTTAGAATCCAGACGAATGAGTTCCAGACACACGAAATCTAAATGCACAAAATCCAGATGACCGTAATCCATATGCACGAAAGCCCAATTTTTAAAACACAATTTTTTTAAATACGCTTAATTGATATCCAGAAAAACAATATCCAGATTTTTAAATTCAAGATTTTTATCTATGAAAATGTCATATTACACAGTTGTAACTTTCACCTGGGACAAATCTCTTTTTTCTATGAATGCAAGTCGTTTCTGGCACTCGCCGGCCGCTGCTGCGGCAATAGTTTATTTGGAAAATGGTACGATGGGAAACAAAAAAAGTATTCTGAGAATCTGGTATAACTATATCTGGATTATGAGAATATGGGAAACAAAAAAAACTTTTGAAAATTTGGTTTTAGTGCACCTGGAAATTGATGCATCTGAGATATTAAAAAGGGAATTTTAAAAAGTTGTCATTCATTACATCTGTCTTTTAAAAGTTCTATCAACCGTTTTCAGGGTTTAAAGATTCGGGTAACAGAAATTCGAGATTTCAATAGGTTACCCCGTACGACGCACATAACTTTGTCTAAGGCTTAGAATTAGAAACCTCGTTCGCCCCTTGTTAGGTATGTGTATGGATGGCACCAACAAAGTGCAGTCTGGCGAAATCTGAATGGGTGTAATAAGTGCCTCTGTTCCCCCGTTCGTAATTTTGTGTGTATAGATAGATGTGTATTAGTATAGATAGATTTGTATTCATGCAAAGCACTTTAGAAATATGTAACTGGCGCTACATTTATTATCATTTACATTATTAGGTACATACAGACCTCCGTACTTAGGAGTTGACATAATATATGTTTAACTTACATAAACAATATACATTTTATACAATAGGTTCCTAGGTGGGACTTTAAGAACATAAAAATAAGGTTGATACTTATTTGACGTAGGCATTGTTAGATAAAATTTCCGATGCCTAGTACGATCTTGAACCAGGCCACGCACGGCACGATGGAATCAGTTGTTAAAAATATGTGTCAATTATGGGCGTTTTCACATTGACGAATTCGACTGCGGCAACGAACAGTATTGAATGTGCAAAATGTCGATATTTTTTTTATTGTTCCATTAGTAAGAGACTATACGGTACTATCAAATGATGCAATAAAAAAATTTAAAATCTCATTAATTGTCCGAGTTTTTAATTGAATAAAATCGACACTGATCAGTTTAAGCGACAAACATGATCGAATATGTCACGTTCGATACTATTCTCTAGCAGCGACGAGCACCTTCACAACGAAACCGGTGCATTCGTCAGTGTTCGTCGTAATGTGATGAAGTGAGGGCGCGCTAGCTTTATCTATTGTCTTTCGTTTATTTTTCATAAATTTCATTTTGATTACGTTTTTATTAGTTTATGTTATTTTAAAATGAAGAGCCGAGGAAGATCTATGGTTGATTTGGTTAATAAAACTGTTCCAGTGGAACCTGCGCCCGATAAATCAAACGACGATAATTCTGGTAAGCATGTTAATTAGTGATACTTATGGCTAGTATTAAGTAAAATCTGTATTCCGAGTTATGAAAAAGTGTTGTTTTGTTCTTATTTATAAAAAAATACACTTAATTACCTTAATTTTCAAGTAAGATGTGCTTTGTATAGGGGGTTAGCGAGTAAAAGTATTGAAAGTGGTACCTTCGATTGTGTACGGTGACGTTAAACTCATTTTACATTTAGAATACAATCATATGTGGTAGTTTTGATTTTGTAAGTGGACGTCTGAGGAAATATGCTTTACTAAAACTATCGAATGTGGTACTTTCGATGTTATACGATGTTACCCAGACATCGAATCTCCCAATTACAATATTGTTCATTGCTTGGTATTTTGATTAAGTGTTAGATTCGATTGTGTTTCTTTAATTCTGTGTGGATATAAAGCTAAATTTATGTGATTTTTAATTTCAGAGTATCCTGTACCTTTCGATGAGTACACTGAAGAAGAATGGGGGCTGTTAAATGACATCTGTGCAGATGTTTTCCCCTCTTCGGAGGAGTCTGATAATACTACTGAACTTGGTAGTGAAGAGTGTACGCCAATGCCATCGCCAACTTCTAGACAAGACTTTGAAATACATTCAACTGAAGTCCTAAACTTGCCAACTGAAGATGCTACTCTAAATCCCGCCCCGGAAGCGACAATATTATCAACACTATTTCTCAGCAACATCCACCAATTGAAACTCTAAATATTCCAAGTCTAAATTCATTAATTTCAATATCCGAAGATGATAGTACTCCTATTACACCCAATTATTAAAATATTGCATTTTGGATGCCAAAGAAAGACTTGTGTGACAGGTATCACACGTTTTGCAATACAGAAATTCCTTCTGAGGATCAAATGTTGGCACATAATAAACATATTTATAATAAGGAAGTTGCGAGAAAATATAAACACAAAGATAAAGAAGAAGCAATAGCGAGTGGATCTAAAATAGTATGTGCATCTTACGACTTTCAAAAACTACTTAAATGTCCACATTGAGACGTCTCCTTTTTTATTATAAAAGAAAGCTGTCTCTTTTACATTTCACTGTTTTTGACGCTGGTGTGAAGGAAGCATTTTGTTATATGTGGCCTCAAAATATAGCTAAACGCGGAGCAAACGAAGTTGGCAGCTGCTTACTAGATTTTATACAAAAAAAAGTCACAAGTGGTGCCAAAGATATAAGATTTTGGTCCGACAATTGTACGGGGCAAAATCGGAATAGAGTAGTATACAGCCTTTATATGTTTGCCAGTAGTAAATTCGATATCGACATTACACATAGATTTCTGGAGCCTGGTCATACTCAACAAGAAGCAGATAGCGTCCATGCTCTTATTGAGAGGACTGCAAAGGGTAAAATAATTTATACTCCAGACCAATGGTACGCTTTAGTTCGCTGGGCTAAAATAAATGATAAACCATACAATGTCATTGAAGTGTGCCAAGAGTTACTGTATGATTTAAAAGATCTTTTACAGAACATAAATGTTAAGAAGAACACATTGAATCAAGATATCAAGTGGAACAACATTAAAGAAATCTCTGTAAAAAAATCTGAACCCAATTTTATATTTTATAAGTATGATTTGGATTCAGATAACTTCACATTGAAAAAACTATTGCAGGAAATTGCAATGATGTACTGAAGCCACTGTATTCTAGCAGCATACCTATTCCAGAAGCAAAATACAAAGATTTAATGCATCTTTGTGACACAGGACATATTCCTAAGCAATAAGCTTTTATAAGAATCTTAAAAGAGATCAAAATGAAGATCACACTTTGTCAGAGAGTGATAATGATAATTAAAGTTCAGGCTTTAATTATATCCGACAAAGTGTGATCTTGTGTAAAAAAATTACCATCTAATCAATTACATGGTAATCTTTTTCAAGGACTTGCAAATTGATTTATTTAACGCTTAAAAATAATACAATAATACATATTTAAAAAGAAACTAAATACACAAAGTATACTAATTAAAAACTAAAACTAAACTAAAATTGGTATATACATAATTTAAATCATTCAATTTTTATTTTCTTTAGTTTTGTTAATTTTTATATAATTTAGGGTACATAATATTATGATTGACTGATTTCCTATTTCATTGTGATGTTAATTTTAACTACAAAATAAGTCTTTTGTTGATTTTTTGTTTTCTTTTCATTATTAATGTTGTTTAATTTTAAGCAAAGTATAAGTCTTTGGAAGAATTGTTTTTTAAACTCAAAGAGAGTTTGTAATGACTGATTCAAATAATTAATTCTTATTGTTATGTTTCGTTAAACTAGCTTTCAGTACATTTTATATAGTATTATATCAAAGACTGTATATTAACATGTTTCAAATTATGACGTGCCATTATTTTCTACTAGATCTCATTTTTAAAACGTTGTATTTTTTACGAAATTCTGTACAATTAATAAATAATTTGTGCAATTAACAACTTTTTTTAGTAACTAAACCTATTGCCTTTTTGCTGATGTACCTATAAAGGGATTTAATACAGTAAAGCACTATCGAAAGTAATAAATGAAGATCTTGTTATAGATATATAAATCAATGAATAGAATCGAAACTACCACATTCTATACTTGTCATTGTCCTTAGAAACTTGAACAGTATCAAATCTACCACATACGATTCTTTTTGATATTTTCTAAACCTCGAATACCATCGAAACTGCCACTTTCGATCAAATTTCATTTGTTATTAACAAGGTATATCATCGAATGTGTAATATCTGAAAAACTACTTAAAATATTTAAAATATCTTTATATAAAAGAAAAGTGTGTACAAAAGGATTCACATTTCAGGCATTACTTTTGTCATACTATTATAAGTCATCATTGTAGGTCAAAATGAAACTTCAAATCGCTCTCCTGTAAAGTTTGTCATTTGCAGTTACGATACTGTACGTTGCCGCAGTCGTATTGTGACGGTATCGTCAATTTACAATCTAACCTTAAAGTTACTGCTGCTACTTACGATATCGTCACGATATTATAGACGATATCGTCACGATATCGTGTGTCGTTAGGTATCGTGCAATGTGAAAACGCCCTATGTAAATATTGGAATATGTAAGAGTAGGTACAGTCGGATGAAAGGTTTTACTACAGAAACTACCAACATACTAGAAATTTTGAAAGGAGATATTACAGGAAACAAACTCGTAAGTTAATATCGGGGGCTGAAAAATGTTACGTAAGTAGGCACTAAACTAATTCTTTTCAAGGGATGTTCAAGACAGGTATACGTATAGGAGTTATATCGTAAACGATTAGATAGGCACTGATATAAATATTTACGTCTATAAGTGTTACAAAATGAAAATCATTCAAATTCCAAAGAGTAATTTTGGTATGATTAAGTGAAACTTCAACTAACGAAAATGTCACGGCTTCTGCATTGCCCTTTTAAATTTCATCACAGTTGTCAAGAAGATTTTGTAAACAGTATCGAAAATGATAATAATACATGGTATGTATTCTACATAAATTATCAAAATTCTTTAGTGTGACGAAATGATTAATGATAACATCTTTGATGTGAGTTGAGAATCTCTCATAAGGTTAAGCAACAATTAGGTATTGCTTGTGATCTTATTATTGTATTGAAAAACAAATCATCTCACGTGTGAATGTGGGTACTTAGCCTCAACTGGTGTATCTACCGATCGACGGACAGGTAAAAATATATAAATAAAATTAATATAACACGTCAAGTAACCATACACGGCAGCTATATACATAGGCCTATACGATTACCTAACATGTACAAGGGATGAAATGTACATTAAAAGGTACCTAAACTCATACATTATAGCTGCCATCTGTGCCGTGCAAAACAAACGGCAGCAGATTCACCCCCCATTACTGGCGAAAAGTGGGCGTAAGGTATAACTCTACTCGCCCCTTAGGGATATCATTTGTGATTATTTGTATATACTACTAAGTAAGTTAATAGAAATATTCGTCTATATAGGAAATGAGTTGTAAAAGGTCACTGTGCCCGCGTCGTGGACAACGATGAAGCGGTCATGCACTGGGCGGGTCAAGGCGACATTGTTTAAACAAACCTCGTAACTTGCAATGTACCTTCCAGTATATTAGCCTTAACTCTAAACAAGGAAAAAAAATTGTATTGACAACTCGGAAGTAGAACTTTACAAGTGGTATGTGAAAAGGTTAAACATTAGTAGGTAAAAATCATTTCAAGTTCGTGGACTTGAAATGATTTTTTTTTAAATACCAAGGCAACGGAATTTTTATTGTTCGAAGAAAAATTGTCATATTGAATTCTATTGATACAGCTTCTTGTACGTCATTGGAAAATACGACGTTATGTTCTTTTTTACGTTTAGATTCTACGTATAAGTTTTTATTACCCATAAAAGCTTATTTAGGATTTCAAATGACGAATTTGTAGCATTGTTTTTCACGATATAATATTTTTTTTTTTAATATTTTTTATATATTTAGGTCGACAAATTGACGCCACCCGCCTGATGGTAAGCTGTGGCGCGTCTGGTGATTGTGGGCACCTCTCACAGTACACAGGAATACTATAGAGAGTGACCCTCAACTTGACGACCCAGTAATGTGCCTCTTCACGCTTCGCTTAAAGAACCCAACTCTCCCTGAGAATTAATAATGACTGTATTTTTTTGTTTAATGTTTAAAACTGCTTCAATCATTTTCTCTTCTAGGTACACCAAAGAACTTAATATGTTAACTAACAAATACCTGCGGCTCGGCTCGAGTTGAGTTGTTTACGCATCCCTAATTTTGACCGGAACCTAATATAATTGTATTGACAAAATGTATGCAAAATATCTCCATACTGAACTTCATCCAATATTCAGTACTCGTTTTTCTAATTATTTCCACACAAATAAACAAACTTAACAAATTGTATAGGTAAATAAAATAAGTTAGAAAAAAATCTTCAAAAAAAGTGGTTCCATTAAATCATCACTTTCTAATTTATACCTATATTTGCATAGGTGGAAACTATGCACTATTTCTGTTGTTTTCTATTTCACGGATTACGCAATTCAGAGAGACAAACACATACAAGAATCAAGAATCAATGCCGTCATCCCGAAGGGGTAGGCAGAGGTACATTACACCCACACTTCGCCAGTAATTTGATTGGTCCCATGTAATACGTGGCAAGTCTATATTGCCGTTACCGGGCCCTTTAGAAAATCCATAACCACTCAAACAAAAATTTGAATTGCCAGGATAGATGTTACATAACTACCACAGCAGTCTCAGTGATTCAATGTCACAATTAATAACAATATGAAATATTGTTATGTAACCGGAATAATAATTTGACATTGCCGGAATAGCCACAAGTAATGTCAGTTATTGTAAACATTATTAAGGTTTTGCCATGTTAGTGTGTAAACCGCAAATAATAACAAACACAAGGTGATACAAGTGATAATCTGCACTTGGAGAGACCTTTTTATTGTTGGCCTATCAAGGCGCAAGGACCGCCACTAATTCTATATTTCGCAGTAGGTACAAGAATGACGTGTAGAACGCGAATATAGCGATTGAGCAGATTCAAGATTGCACCGGCCGTGGTAACAGGCTGACTGAATATAAAAGACAGGAATTTTGGAATATCTATAAATAGATATTAATTTTAGTGTGCATACGTGTGCACCAAGATCTTAAAGGTCCAATCCAAGTCTATGTCAACAAGGCTCTAACACATAAATACCCACCTACTTACTCGGTAAGTGGCAATAAGCTCACCCCCTTTTGTGTAACACCTATGGGAACCGTTGAATGTATGTATGTTTTCGTTTAAGTGACCTTCTTAAAAGTCAAAATTGAAGCAATAGTAGTGTAATCTTACAAATATGTTGGTCTGTAAGTAGGTACTTATAATAAAATAAAGTAATTTACATATAATACAAATAGATTAATGACTAAAGTTTCTGGATGTAGAGTTAAGTTAAGAATACACTTTAAATAATTAAAACAATGATTCATTATAATCGCGTTTATAATAGTTTGTGAAAATGATAAAACAAGAAGACGCCTGTGACTTCGTTCAACCACGGGACATACATACAAATGAAGATAACAGAAGAACCGTGCTGGGCCCATAACCTGTTAAAAACTACACGTCCTTAGGTTATACACCTGATGCTATACGCGCACTTAGCGCTACTCACTACTAGTCCCAAGTAATTAATAGGGGGCTATTCGGGTACTTGTATTTATGCCAGAGCCTCATCCGTTAATTGGCAGGTGCACCACTGGCAGATAAAATTGTCTTGGGCTTTTAAGACTTGGTGAGATCCCCAAATACTACTACAACGGGAAATAGACTCGTATTCCCGGTATAATAAAAGTCTAATAGCTGTCCAGGGTTTATCATTAAGATCGATCATACCGTTTATGTTTGACACAATTTGAACAAACAAATAAACTTTACATTTTATAGTAGGTATATAGAGACCGTATACCTACTTTTAACAAAAAAGACGTTTAAATTATTTAGCCCCAACAGCTGTGTAAACGTATAATGATATTTGATTTTCGAATTGTGCTTAGTTTAATTTATCAAATTTGCATAATATTAATGAGTGTTAAAAATAATTCACAAAGTGTACTTACTAAACGCCTCAGTCCGCCCCGTTAGGATATATACACGTCTATACGTGATTTTGTATTGTGTACATATAACCATGAAATTAAAATGACCAGTTTACGTAAAAGTACATTAGGTATGTACTAACAATACGTGTTTATCGTACAACAGTCTACCGCAGTAAGGAGTTAAGGTACTGCCGCATTGACCTATTTTGATAAAGTCATGAATAGATTACACTACGTCCACTTTAATGCTCAGGTGCTGCATGCTTCGTTTTCCGTAAAATTTATGTTGCTAGCAAATTGGCGTAGTCGGTACACGACTCTATTGTGACTGGCCATAGAGGTCTCAGATTTGATCCCCAAATATTCATTTTGTTTTTCTATATTTATTTTATATACATAATATTTACAAGCAAATAACTAGTTCTCGTAGAACAAGGCTTCGAATGCATGGCTCGTTAATGTTATTTATTTTCCTTAGAATTTGTTATCATTCGAATTTCGAAGTAGAAACTGAAACTTTGTAGTAAAAAATTATAGCTCGACTTTTAACTGAAGCACTTATTAGATACAACATTAACTAGACCACATTATTTATAAAATAATTATGTAAGTGAAAACTTTGTAAGGTAAGGAACAAATCCTCGTGTGCACACTGCCTTAAACTCACGCACACAATGAAAAAAGTTTAGCTTATAAGTTTATAATCAAGCGGGGTTTTTATCTCGTAGTCGTTGGCCGTACGCCGCACAGCGCGCATGTCGCCGTCAGCGCTGAAGCCTAATAAACACGCACGTGAAAATTTGACCACCCGCATATGCAAATTAAAAAAAAAACAAAAATGCACTTTGGATAACTCAAACGAACCTTCTCAAAAGCGTTTGACAAATAAAAGGCGTTTCATGTTAAAACAGCGCTCGTCGGGGTTTATTCGGAAATTATGAAAGTGATGTGAAACGTAGATGTTTCTCTTCAGAGTACGTTCAGTGCTTACTCTGTATTTTTTCTAGTGACTGTAAAAGCTATTGTTTGAGTTTTTTATGAAAAGAAGCACAAAAAGTATACTATTTGGTGTGTTTTGTTTTATTGAATAAGCAGTGTGTTGAATATTACATAAAAGTGAATTGTTCAGTTTAAGTAAAGGAAAAGCGGCAGAGTAATTCAGTTAGATGTGTGTTCAACATCATATACAACGGGACACAACATGACGGCAAAGTTTGGCTATGTAAGTACTGCTTTTTAATCTCAATATAAAATGTCAAAAATAAGTATATAGATTTTTAGTTGCTATGCATTAAACGTTTATTTATAGATAATACTGGTATGTCTGTGATGTAAGATAACAGTTATTTTTTGTGATAAATTATAATTATTTTTATTCACCGATAGTTAGTCTGGAATTGTATTGGTAATCTTTATAGAGCCATGTGTTTAATCACTTGATTATAGATTTGGACATATAAATTTATTAGTGTTTTGACGCGGGATTTTCTCGTGACGAAAATTCTAAAGCTAGTGTTATGAATGGAATTTTTGTTTCTTTTATCACATTCTTATCGTTTGGTATATGTTCAAGATATTGTAGATAATTAATTGTGTATAATACTGTCACAAGCACATACCCTGGTATTATGAAGTACCGATAAGTTAGACGCAAACGTAGTTATAAATTCTAGCTAGCTGCAGTACTTAAATTTCTCGTCTATGTCGTTTACTCACTTATACCTCAAGAGCGACTGTTTGAGTAGTGCTAGCAAAGTAGGCACTATAAATAGCACTTGCAAAAATATATTCTATAACATAATTATATATGCTTTGACAGAATAACTTAAGTTTCAATCCTTAGAAACAATCCTTTCAATCAATTAATGATTGATATGATAAATTAGGAGTTTATATTTCAAGGAGAGAGTTTTATAATACCTTTCTCGTAAAAAAAATAGGGTCTTTGTGGATTAATAACAGTTTCATAATTTCTAAGTACTTAAACTGTTAATACAACGTACTTGGTTAGGAAGTATTCTTAGTGTACTTCGCCCCCTCTTTAAATTATATAAGTGCATAGTTGAACCCTAAGTTCGCTTTTACGTGTCACGCGAGGACTTCATCGATTCTGTGACTGTTTTAGCGTGATAGCCGAAATAACTTTGTCATTTGTGATTTTCATACAAAAAAATTTACTATACTAATATTTACTTATTTAATTATTTATTATTTACTATATTAATATTTACTTCACTGTACGAAATATTACCTAGGACACAGGAATTTATAATTGGGATGTAAAATAATGTAATGTTTGCACTAAATATATTGTAATGTAATGTTTAACTGCTTCGGTGGCGTGGTTGGTGCATCGGCTTTCGACTCCGGAGTCTCGGGTTCGATTCCTGGGTTGAACCAAATATTTGTGTGATCCACAAATGTTTGTTTTGGAGTTTGGGTGTTTTCTATGTATATTATGTATGTATTTAGAAATATATAAGTATGTTTATCAGTTGTCTAGATCCCATAGCACAAGCTTATGGCTTAGTTTGGGCTAGATGACGTTGTGTGAGAACGTCCCAAATATTTATTTACTAGTGGTCGCCCACGACTTCGTCCGCGTGGTAATTTGGATATTTTTCCGTTCCCGTCGCGCCGCGTCATATTTTGAACAATTCACATAATATCTTTATAAATTGTAGCCTATGTATTATTCTGATGTATAAGCTATATTATTGTAAAGTTTCATTAAAATCCATTCCTTAGTTTTTACGTGAAAGAGTAACAAACATCCATCCATCCATACATACATACTCACAAACTTTCGCGTTTATAATTTTAGTAGGATTATTATTACTAATTCTCAATCTATCGTCGTACTAAACTTCATCTAGATTGATCCAGCCGTTAATACATGGTCCCCGAATAAATACAAATACTTAAATATGCAAAGATACACTCGTGAACACAACTACTGTTTGATTCTTCATTACATGTTTTCGTGTTAAGCTTCAGTCAATAATTGTTGATCGACAGTGTTAAGTTTAAGATAAGATAAGATTATACCTTATTAATAAAAACGAAATTTATCGTTTCAGTAATATAATTACCGGATGTTACAGATACAATCAGTAGAACTATGTCAAATATCGCGCCCAAAGATCATTTAGTTCTAAGTCAATCAATCATAATAACAATTGCTATCAATGGCATTTAAAATTAATAATTGAAAAGGACACGCAATTGGTAATATTGATTAATTAATCAAATGCAGTTCACAACAGGTTGATTTTCTGAATACACTTACTTTTGAACTATGAATTTTATCGGTTTACTATTAATTACACCCGTTTTCTCAAAACATTTTATACCTACGCCGCCCCATATTCGCCAGTAAAACTAGGTTTTAGTTTGGCACAACAAAAGCTTAGCCTTCAAGTTGAATAAGATAAAGTACGAAAATTCTATTAATTATGTTTGTGTATAAACTATACGAACCTAAACGCTATTAAAACGTTCAATTAAAATGATTCGATTTAAGTATTATTTACACTATTGTCTTAATTATCGGAACGTGAGTGAACATGTGGTGTCCATGTGTATATTACAAGTTCTGTCGTAATATCAATGATGTTACGTTGATTGATTTTGTAGAAAAACAATTATTATCGTTGGATTATATCTTCATGCTACGTTTGGTACAACTTTTCAATACGTTTACCTTAATGTAACCCGCCTATTTTGTTGTTCTTACGTCAGTATAATGTTTGTTTAGTAATACCTGTTACCGGTTTTGATTATTTCTACTAATATTATAAATGGGACATTTTATACTGATAAGATAAGATAAGATTCGTTTGTTTCTTAATTTGGCTTACATGTTTGGATGGATGTTTAGAACTCTTTCACGCGTAGGTATATCAACAACTCAATATTCCAACGTCGGTCGCTGACACATGCACTACCTATTTATAAGGATTTAATATAAATTTAAGAAAAAAACCAAAGATGTATGTACCTACTAGACATATTTATACAAATAAAAATTTAAGTATTTACAACATTTACAGAAAAAAACGTAAGTAATTCTCTTGAAATAGGTACGTGATTTAGGTCTCATTTCTTCATCTAGTTTTAAGTGCGAGTTCTGCTTAGTTTGCTTAGAGATTAGATGGCGATACGTACTTACATATTTTTCCGACATAAAATAAATAGGTAACAACAAGCTTGCAAATTACTAATTTAGTATTTAGAACGCGTATAATTTTATGACTACTTTAAAATTAGATTGGTAGGTCTAGTAAAATATTCATGCTAATTTTCCATGGCAGTTCAATAGAAAAATCATTTGATAATGTGAACTTGCCACATTTTGTAAAAAGAATATGTAAAAAAGTAACAGTATAAAAAATTATAGTGTTCTTTCAAAATCTTTTGGTAACCACACAAGCTGTGAATGTAAAACTGCTATATTTCTTTTGACTCTTACTATGAAAAGTCAACACTTCAGATGAACAGCTGCGCCGTTTTAGGTCATATCAACAGTAGGCTTCGTGCGATGTTAGCGTAAAGGGAAAATCTTTGGCACACTTGGTTATTGGTAGCCCACACGACACTACGTTGACTGCCTCGGTGGCGCAGTGGTATGTGTATGCGCTGTCGTCTCTGAGCTCCCGGTTCGATTCCCGTGTCGAATCAAATATTTGTCCACTAATGTTTGTTTCGGAGTTTGGGTATGTTTTTATGCAGGTAATATTTAGAAATATATACCTAAGTTTGTTTATCGGAATATGTATTTAGAGAAGGAGAACTCGATACAAAACTATACCAACCCAGCGTGGTAATATGTAGGCTGAATTTTCCCCTCTTTGGGGAAGGTCTATGACCAGCAGGGGTGTCAAATGGGCTGAGAGCTGATAATGATGACGTCACGTTGAACTTATGATACATTTTGAGTCCTAAAGTAAACATACAATCCCATTTTATAAGCGTACGTGACTTTATAAACAAGGATATCTATATTTAGAAGTAAGATTAGTTTTCAATCACATCTGTCCTGGCTTTTTGGTTGGAATTTTAGTTTTAATTACAGGTGGTTGTGAATTTTCTATAGTGGCCGGTAACGGTAATAGGCTTGCCTCCTATTACTTGGGACCAATGCAATTACTGGCAAAGTGTGGGTGTGTATTGCACCTCTGGTAAGCAGATATGCACTACACATCTACACTTTGGGGATATAGGCGTGATGTATACTAGGTATGCAATGCATTCTGCTGTTGCAATAATTGAGCTGAGTTTGTCGATCCGGGTCGAACTCCTAAACGACAGAACCGATCTTTATAAATTCAGATATATACACTCACGTAGATGGTCACTATGACCGTGCCAAATTTCAAAAAGATCGGTCCAGTCGTTTAGGAGGAGTTCAAACACGAACGAAATACACGAGTCGTCTAAGAAAGAGCTTCGTAAACTCCGCTCAATAAAATGTGATGAATATCATTAGTTTAAAAAAGATTATATACCTATATTTCTATTGATAATCATTAAACTATTATGGTATATTACATTTAGTGTTAGTTCTATGTTTTCTTGTAACCTAGATAATTCCCGTTGTACTGAATTGCAGTAAAGTTAGTTTGGTATTCATGATTTATAGCACATAAATAGTAAAAGGACTTAAATAACACTATTAGTTCATGAAACAATGAATAGTGAATATTTTACGACGCGTGAATGTATTTATGTTGTGAGTAACATTAATTCATAGTTCTGTTATATAAATAACACATGAGCACAAAATTTCTACTTATCATTTTGCATTTATGCAAGTAAGTAATAATCATACGACTTTACTATTTCTTTGACTACGTTTTAAACACAAAACATTTAAATATCATAAATTTTCTCTCGGCCTGCTGAGATTGGTTCGTACTGCTGAGATTCTGTTTAGTGGTTTTTAACATGTGCACACATGTGGTTGTTCGAATTTTGCTTTGAATTACAGGTGGCTTTTCTACGAGTATAAAGCCCGGTAACGAGAATAGGAGCTACGGACCTACCAAATTACTGGCAAAGTGTAGATGTATAATGCACCTCTGCCTACTTGTTAGGCGATATAGGCGTGATGTGTGTTAGTCATATTTCTTGAATGGTTTTTCGGTAATTTATAATTAGGTTAAAATGTTACGGTAATAAATAATATCGAAGTACATTTTTTTCGTCACCTACATTTTCTTAAAGTATTATATGCTATAATTCTTTCAACAGTTATAATTATTTATCTATTGTACATAATAATAAGTAGGAATGCAATATAACATACACGTAAAATTAACATATACAATCGATAATATTGTCTTAATACTGAATTATAGGGTCATAAATTAAGTTTATGTCTCAATATTGTAATGTTTTGCTAAAATTAAGTATTATCTAAATTTATGTATTAAGAAGACACTGCAGCAAGGTGACAACTTTCACACCAAACATTAAAATTTTTGTTATAGTAGAATTCCAATGAATTGTGCAACACCATAAGATCACGACGTTTCGTGCGATCTATCGTTGTTTTATGCAGATTTCAAATGCGTTCTTTCAAATTAATTAATTTAACTTTGTCTCAGTTCTCAATCCTCACTACTACTGAAATTTTTCAAAGACGAATGCCCTTGACTATTTTACTTAACGGGGCTTACGAGGAGTGCGATTTAGTAGAAATTTTGAAATGCTGTGTGTGCATTGAGTAGGCGTTACTTTTTTTGTCACTGTTTCTTTACATTCGGCGTTGAAGAAAAAACGTAAGGAACTTCGTTCCTGACACTGGTCGTCCAATCGCATTTTTTTTATGTCAATATAACATAGCAGACTTGAATTAATTATTCTGAGATCATAAGTGTAGTAAGTGCTTCAGTAGGTAATTCTGTTACACGTGCCACTTATTTCGTAGGCGCTATGTTTAAGACGTGACTTATCGTAGGTTCGATGGTCTATAATCAGTTTTTCACATGCTTATGACGTTATTATATCAACATTACTATATAATGTAATCGTTCAACGTAATAAAATTGGTATTTCTTTGGTTTTGTTATGTGTTCTCGCTCCCAATTTATAACTCACGGTAACACATTACCTAGTTAAAGTATGGTAAATGGTATAGGTCTGTGTGTACCAATTAAATTCTCCTAATTAAATGTTCAACAGGTTACATATCTTCACTAACTGTCGTAATATTTAAAAGAAGGTAAGTAGATTTAAATTGATATTGGCTTCTAGAAGTTTGTCAGGTGTTTATTTCCTAAAAGTAGGTAATACTATAAATGCCTTTAATCTTTAAACTTTTAAACATTTCATGACCACTTTGAATAATTTTCTTTATTTCATATTTGCCTCAAGGCAACGTTTCACTTAGACCAGCTTTAAATGTAGCGGCCTTAACCTACATTTTAAAAAGAATTTTCAAAGCATTTCTCACACATTATACTTTAACCTTCAATTACTATAATATACTGTTATAAAATTAGGTGTCAATCCCCTACATATTATTAACGTCAAGTACAGTCACGTACAATAAATGAGCAAACATTCTCAAAACTTCAAATTCCTGTAACAGAATCAAATCGCAAAAATAAAGTCGCTTCCGTCCGTATGTATGCTTAAATTTAAAACGACGCAACATATTTTGATGCGGTATTCATCAATGGACAGAGTAGTTCTCGAGGAATGTAGGTATATAATTTGTCAAGCGGGTGAAGCCACAGGCGTCTGTAGTAATTAAAATTATATATAAACATAAAAGTGTATTAAAATTAACTACTTACACATTTTCGTACACTTATAAAATAATAAAATGTGACATGAAATATATTATTGTACGCGACTGTACACTAGTTAAAGTACAGTTAGTGAAGCTGAAGTAGAGCCTTGCATATCGTCACTAAAAAGTACCTCATCGTTCAAATAAATAGTCAGTTCCTTCGATTTCCAATAGTGAAAAGGGAAGTGGAAAGGGAAGCGGAACGGAAAATGTGAAAATATTGTATTAATTTCCAATCTCTTATTGATAAACTCTACTCTACTTCTCATTAACCCTTTTATTTATGAGATTGAAACTATTAAACATCACTAGTGCCTACAAGTTTAGTTCACTCCATCTGTGGAGTAATAGTTAAAAAATTATCTGCTTACATAATATTTTATGTAGGTATTTGTTGAGTACTGAAAATGTTATTTGTTTTCAAATAAAATTGATGCATAGGTAGGTAGGTATACAATACCAGAGTTATTAAAATAATTAGGTGTTTCATATTTTCAAACTGTTTTCTCAGCTGTATCTACTTATATATACAGTACTTTTTGATTTTTTTTTTTTTTTTTTTTTTTTTATATTTAGGTCGACAAATTGACGCCACTCGCCTGATGGTAAGCTGAGGCGACGTCTGGCAATTGAGGGCGACTCTCACAGTACACAGGAATACTATAGAGAGTGGCCCTCAACTTGACGACCCTGTAATGTGCCTCTTCACGCTTCGCTTAAAGAGCCCAGGGTTATATGTAGGAGGAAACACGTGCGCAGGCAGGGCGTTCCAAGCCACCATCGTTCGGCAGAGAAACGATCGTTTAAAACGCTCGGTTCTCGCGAAGACGGTTTCCACGGTATGAGGGTGACATCTCTGCCCGGCACGCGTTGTTCGGGATCGGCAGGGAGAGGGTGGGATCAGGTTGAAGAGCTCTTCAGAACATTCATTTGATTTGCACCTAACTTTTCTCACATTTTACTCATATTCTTTTTAAATCTTTTCTACATTTTAAATTACTATTCCAATTGTATTCATAATTAAAGAGGTGAGAAACCTTCAAACATACTTATAACTACCAAGTTTTTGACAGTACGTATGTATATAGACCTCCCAGACGTTCATTAGAATTTAAAGCCGTTTGAGGTGTTCATTTTATATTCACGGCACGCGAAGTTCAAGGACGGCGCGAGAAAATTCATTATCAACCTCGAGGTTGGTGTTTACCCACGGGCGTACTCAGCCTGAATACAGTAGATTTATTATAAGCTATATGTTTATATATTTTTTATTTTATTTATTTATAGGTTCTTGACAGCTTACAATAATGTTCTTATAAATAACACAAATTTAAAACATTACGCCAAAAATGAAGTATACATTTAATTTTTTACGTCTAGACCAAACATCGATAAAAGGTTATTTTATAAATGATATTTTCCAATCAACAATATTTAGTGTGATGTAAGAATATAAGATTAGTGTTTGACTGAGTTCATGTGTGAGAATGTATGTGTACCTATGTGTGTGTTATGCATAGGAATATATACTAGGTCCATGGTGTTATGTATGTGCATAGCAGAGTGAGTGCTAAGGTGTAATATTTTTGCTCTACTCTCACATACTCAGAAATTATGAAAGAGCTCTCAAAAATAATTGCGTTTAATTCATTTTGAGTAGACATTTTAGCAAGTTAATGTGACGTCTAGACCGCTGAAATATTTATGTTCGCTTGGACTATTTTAAGAATAATATAGATAAGAGTTTTCAGCCGACTTACAAAAAAGGAAGAGGTTCTCAGTTCGAGTGTTTGTATGTGTTTTTTTTAACCTCATATCTCTGGACTGAGTGAAACGATTTTGAAAATATTTTGATGATGAAAGCTACTACTATCCAAGTGGTCCCATTTCAATTTGGTCCCATTCCAACAATTATTTGGTCCCATTTCGGTAATTTGAAGTCAGTTGTTGTGTCAATTTTTGACGTATATTTTTATTTGTATTATTTGTAAGTGTAGTATTTTATGATTCTGTTGTATTGATAATTTAAGCCTAAATACTTGGTCAGAGGTTTTCAAACGTGTAAATATATTTGTCAGAATTTTAAACCGGAGTTAAAGTACTACTAGTTATCCCGACGAACTTTGTATCGCCTCAAATAAAAAAATAAAAAAAATGTAATATTTTTTTTCATGCAAATGTATGTAAATTGAAAGACGCGACGGACGGACAGACAGACAAACAAATTGTCATATTAAATATATAGATTACGTTATTAGCGTAATACTGTAGCTACTAAGTAAATGTAGTCTTTCAATAATCATTTGGCAATAGTAATAAAGAAAACCAGCTAAGGTTTAGTAGTTAGTAAATATTGTCTAGACTTTGACACGAGATTGTTTTAGTACGGCATGTTAACGTTAATCGGGTTTAACCTAATTCTGCAACACTCAACCTCTCCTAACTGCGATAAATAAAATTTCGCACATACTTTAGGCTTTAATCTGATTTCACAATTCGATAACAACGTGTACCTATTCGATCCCTCTTATCTTTAGACTCACAAATAGTTAGAAAGAACTGGGTCACTAGACTTTTAACTCTTTCTTATATAATATTTATCATCTTATCTACTTTTTTGACACACTTAATGGATATATTATTTTGACTTTATTGTAACCAAATAGAAAAATTTAAACAGTAAGGAATTTAATGGTATGTTTGCGTCTGAATCAAAATAATTAAATAATAGCGTACGATTGGAAAATATAAGTAATTATAAAGATATAGATGGCATTGGATATTTTAATGATTAAAAAATTAATACGAGTATATAGACTTTCGATATCGTCAATGGATTGTGGAGCCGCTTCGCAGTTATGTCACTTATTTATAGCTTACAGGCTGTGAAGTCAAATCCAACTGGCTTGATCTGATGATGATAAGGCTCAGTGGATGATGATTGTTATACCAATGTTTACTAATTACTTATGTCTAACTAAAGAATTCATTGACACCATCATGTGTAACTTCCATAAACAATTTGTTTTATAGCGATATAAACATGCAAAGGATGAACAATTAGCATAGTAATTATTTAATAGGATGTTAGATTTGTAATGAAGTCTGAGGAATTCCGTATTATTTATGAGACGGCAGTACCTATGTCCTCATTTAATGTTTATCGTAAATGAATTTAAAAGTACTTTGAATGGCTTTGGATCTATTTTCATTGTGATTTTATTACGCTTTACATTACTCTAAGTTCCAGGGGTAATATTCTTTTGATAATTCTCTCTGGCAGTCGTTTTAATTATGGTAATAATTTTAACGTATTTTATGGATATTGTTGCAAATATTTATATGTAGAGGCACTGTTAGGCAAATATATTATTTGGCTAAGTCCTATCATATTTATTTAGGCATTATTCTCTTTTTTCAAATTGCCTTTATTCGTAAAATATATTGTAGTAAGTAAGTAGTTAGCCATCAAGTTATAGGACTGTAGGTACGACTGGACGATCAGATAACAAATTGTTCGAAGGGTCCCTAGTTCCGTACTTCCGTAGCCTGGTGGCTAAGGGGTTCGACTTGCTTTTTGACGACATGAGTTCCATCGATCGATGATATCCTTTATGGAGAAATACACAGTTTATAACGGCTGTATAAAACAGACATTTAAAATCGTGTAGACAGTTGTTTGAATGGAGAAATACACAGTTTAAAGATACTGTTTTGATGGCTACACGGTTTTAAACCAACAGTGCTAAATGTCACGGTTTTAAATGTCTGTTTTAAACTGTGTATTCTCCCTTTACCGAATACCGTACCGTGTCCGATATTCATTATACGATTCATCTAGACGGACTTGGATTAGATTAGGACCGTATGCAATGCGTAAATGCTTTTTTATGTTTGTACCTGTGTGTAACGAAACGTGTTCCGCGTAATTTAAAAGTAAAGCAATATTTAAAACCGAACGTGTGTTTTTAAACGAAACTTCAGACACGAGTCTATTATGCGTAAATATTTGTCCGAATTATTTACGTTCACGGATCATTGACGTCAAACAAATTTGTCGTAAGTCTAGTAGGTAGGTATTGTACCTATTACAATATTTTGATCAGCTAAAATCGCGTATGATCAACGTATCAATTAGATCGCTTCAATGACGTGGTGTATTGTATGAGTAGAGTAAACACATGCGATGCCAGAGACTTTTTTTAAGCCGGACCTTTGGATTAGATCCACAGGTTAGCCCAAATATTTATGAGATCGTATTTGATTAGGTATTTTAGCGTTTTTATATATTATGTAATATATCTATGACTCAGACTAAAAGAATAACATAATATTCTTCTTTTTTGTTGTTGTTGTACTTGTTTTATTATATCATAGATCTCAGACTAGATCTGAGATCTATGATATAATAAAACAAGTGCGTATAGGGTTACGAAGTCACCCATTATAGGGTTTATAACTCCTAAACTAACAAAGTTATCGGATCCGTTATAGTTTTCCTTCAAGCTCGTCATATATATTATGGACTACCATCATGGTTTTTTTCAGATTCTTAGGCGTCGTCGTCGTCGTTGTGTCTATAATCTACATGGCCTAACATTTAGATTATAGACACGACGACGACGACGCCCTGTTTAAAAAAAATGAGCTTTAAAGTTGAATACTTATCTCAAACGGATAAGTAATTCAAAATGTTGTCTTATCAGCCTCTCAATGTTTTAAGAAGACCTATCTAATGATACCCCACACAAGTGGGGGTGGGCGTCATAAACGTCTCTGTCTACCCCTTCGGGGATAGAGAGGTGATTTGTGTCTGTCTGTCTGTAATGCCATAGCATAAAATAGAGAATAGTAGCTAAACGTACCGTGGATACAATCGTTACTATCATGTCACTAATCTAAGGCTAATTACATGGCCTATGAACCTAGGTTTTGTCTCAAAAACAGTCTTCATGATACCTGGTATTAGATACCAAGTAATGTATCGTGCTATCTAATGACTTACCGTATTACTCATGATTAATGGGTTTACTTGGAATGTTGACGCCGCAACATACCAAGAATAATATGATACCGTCTAGCCGTCCGAAAGGTTACATATATAAATAGGTTACTATCTGTTAAGTATGTATTGAAAATTATATTGCACAATGTAAACAGCAGAAAGGTATTAGGCATAATATATGCAGATCTATTTACATAATTTTATACAAGTTTTTGTAAATAAAACCTTTGCACTTACCCTCTGGGTTTTACTGAAAACCACACAGTAAGTAGCAAATTAGCAAAATATTGTATTCACGTAAAAACAAACGCTCTTACTCGCTGTTACGAGTATATAGATCGATAAATCGTCTACTGCGCAGCCTGAAGTTTAGCGTTCTTTTTATGTGATGCGAGGTGTAGACGGAAATTGCAGGTTCTTGTAGTGGTGCGACCACAGAGCAAATATCTCTACTACGTATAAACATATATAGAGGGCGAGTGTCATCCATTTTCTTCGTGCCGATCATTAAGCGGCTTCGAATATACGTTGCGCTGAATAAGTGGGGGACCCAATAGGGACGCCACATTACACTGGAACACGTCAAAAACAAGATCTCAGAACAATAACTGGTACAATTACATTAGTTCCATCGAATAGCATATGACATCGTAATTTACTGTTCATTTTCCTACCTGCTATTTTTATGATATAGAACTAAGATTGAAATCTACTCGTGCACTTATATAGCTGTAATTAGGTATTGTCTTACAAATAAATCCTACTGAGTGTCTAGTACCAGTTCCTTACGTTAATTTGCTCGAAATACGTTATCTTATTCCTCCATACATTTCACACAGTTCCCTGACGTTACCGCTAGGGGCGCTGGTGAGAAATGTATGGGGAACGTAAGGAACTGGTACTACACACTCTGAACTGTAAACGTTTCGATTTTTTTAAACCTGACAGCATCGAAAGTCCTTGTAGTAGTTTTGGTTTAAACCACAGAATTAATTTCCATGAAATTTGTTTTCGCTATTCCATGTCTTTTTCATAACGTAATATAAACATCACAACTTTCTCAAGAAATATGATATGTTTATTTTATTTATAGCATGTAGGCCTAAGGCGACATACTATATTCATAGTAGAAACGGGTAAATTGGTAGCAATTGTTTATCGTTATCGTAATAGTTACTTTATTTACATTAAAACGATAGTCGTAAACTTATACTTGTTACGTAAAAAGTTATCGAGTGGGCGGTTGTAAATTCTTACAAAGTGATAACAAAAATATTTAATCAACACCAAAATATGTGCATTATTATTATTATAACTGTATTTGTTATGTTTGTAATAATAAACGTGTTATTTAAGTTCGATGCATGGTGCAAGCATCTGAATTATTCCATGCCTGTGTAAGATTATTCAAATTAAAAAAAAATCCTTTCTTCTTTTCTATATCGTACCATTCCTGCTCGGAATTTCCATGTTTTTTTTCTGTGAAAGAAACACATCTAGAGGGCTTTACACAATGACTACCATTGTAGCCTTTGCGACGAGGTGACTACTCTTCAGACCTTGAATTTTACCAAAGAAGAAAGAGATTTACATCTTTCACGCTCTTTTCTAACTGTTCCTCTGTGTCCTCTCATATTTCTTGATGAAACTTATTATTACGAAGATACTCGTATTACGTATGTATACGAGTACATGTGTCTGATGGTGGTGCCTAGCCTAATTACATATGTATGTATATAAGAGGCATCGTCACGATAGGTTATTCGAATAGTGGGCGTATATTTGTTTGCTGCATAGATATAGGTATCTAAAGGCGGCTAACAGTTTAATAAACTTTCCACAATATGAAACTATACCACAATATATTATATATAACTTTCCTGTAGGTACCTATAATTCTCTTGTCTAATCAACTTTTATCAACGGTTCCCACTTATTAATTCTTACTTTCCGTTTTATTGATGTCGATAATTGAACTGATTATATATCGTTATTAGGTATGTCAAGGTATTTTCAGAACACGGTTCAATATACATCCAGTAGTTACCGATTTCAGACTTTTCAAGCTGTCAATGTGATTGAAATATGCTATTACTAGGGAACAGTATGTAAGTACGCTATCGTACTTACATACTGTTCCCTATTCTGTGATAGCGTAGTGTCTTTTTCATACATGGTGAAATAAAAAATTATAATAACCGTAGGGACAGCCCCGATGTAACCTGGCCAAAACGTTAGGCACAAAAGATATCTATCGGAATAATTTGTGTTAATTCCCGTAAAATCCCGAACGACTCGTGCCGGGGAGAGATGCCACTCCCACACAGTGGATAGCATGTTCGCGAGAACCGAACGTTTTAAACGTTCGTTTCTCTGCCGAACGATAGTGGCCTGGAACGCCCTGCCTGTGCACGTGTTTCCTCCCACATATAATCCTGGGTTCTTTAAGCGGAGCGTGAAGAGGCACATCAGTAGGTCGTCAAGTTGAGGGCCACTCTCTATAGTATTACGTGCTGTGAGAGTGGCCCACAATCGCTAGACGTCGTCACGACTTACCACCAGGCGGGCGGCGTCAATTTGTCGAACCAAATATAAAAAAAAAAAAAAGAATAATATCATATGGAATGAAACACGACAGTTTAAGAGTTTTTTTATGAGTTTTCAAAACGTTTGTAGTATTTTTCTCTAAAAAATGACACTGGTTTGTCTAAACCCCAAATACCGCTACGCGTTACTGTTTTTTGTCATTATCCACGAAACAAAAACAATGTGTTTGAATATTATTATAAAATAAACACTTTGGGTGCCTACCTATATGCACAGTTATTAATCATTCAAAAATAATTGATAAAGCACATACGGATTGAAGAATATATTACGCTATCCACCCCTCATCTCTAAACTGATCACGATTCAATTCCGATAGATGAAGGCCCCATTTTTCTTTCACACACTCACAGACGGACCGGAGAAGGCCTTCTATTTGAACTCCTTGAACACTGGAATTCAATTATTTGTGGTAACTGAGGAACAGCTATTTGAAGGCTTAAGTTGATCATTGAGCTGTAGCGAACCGAAGGTGGGCGAAGCTCCTATTACTACACTCGAGGGTTTTCACTTGACCGCATACTCCTCCTGAATGGCTGAACCGATCTTGCTCAAACTTTGCATGGTGGCAGTGACCATGCTCGTGAGTGCATATATCTGAAATCAGAAACATCGAAGTGACCACGGAGGAATAATCACCGAAAAACCTGTTCCAGGAGGACTTAGACAGTTATACCGAGAGAATTACACATAATGCGCGCGCCATACATAATTATGACCAGCAATGAGCGTCAATTGGCTGAAATGATGATGATGAATTCTGTAGCCAAGTGACCAGATTAGAACATCATGTTGCTTATCGATGAGAGCTTGATAATATTCTTGGTACGTCCAAGTCGGACCCTGAAGTACTTTCACGTGTTCTAGAGTACTGAGGAATGACTTTTAATTATGTGCAGTTGGAAGTATTATTACCATACGTTATCGTCGTATACGCTTGCGTATATTTATTTGCACAGAACAGCAAATATTTGCCCTTTGTGTGGTGAGAATGCAAGATTGACATACCTTTGGTCAAGTAGGTACTTAGTGGCTGCATTATCTGAGGTCATGGATGTGATACTTACATAAACTAAGTGTTATATGACTGGGGTAGACAGGAACGTTTTCCACTAAACGCTACTCAAATTATTTCTACTAACGGGGAGTATATACAAATACGTTATCACACAAAGCAACGCGGGAATATTATTTTTATTATTAATACTTAATTCCTATATTCCACCAGTAGGTAATTCTTATAGCTGAGTATTGAGCCAGAGCCTCGTCAGTTTGTCAGTTGGTGCAACGTGTGCAGATTATGATGACTTGGGCCTTAGAGATGTTGATAGAGAGTCGAAACCCGACAATTGCAAATGATTAAATAATGTTTGTCAATACTTAAGTGTTCTGTATTTGTTACAGGTTACCACAGCTTGCCGTCTCTGCAAAGATATTGTGCCTCCTGATGGTATGTAATATTGACATTAGCATTAAGCCTGATTTACACAGTGTCAGTAGCTGCTCGGTACAAGTCAGGGCGGACCCGATACCACCCGATACTTACCTAGTGTAAATTGATTTGGTGTCAGTACAGCGCTGTCACGTTAGTGCTGACTTCAATATTTCTTTGAGTAAGTTGCATTGACGCCTGTTTGACGTCAGTTACCTTCTGACTCTGTGTAAATCAGGCTTTACTTTTAAGAGATATTACTTTCATTCTTAGTTTTAAACTTACCTGATTTTCACTTATAATCGATAACTTAATCGTAATAAAAGTCCGATAACTAATGGCGTTTCGGTTTGAGTTCCTTGCTCGTTCTTCTCCTTAGAAACTGTCTGAGACCGTGGCGGTAGATTCATGACCTTTTGTACAATGTCTTCATAAAAAGGAATCTGTAGGGTGCAAAACAATTAATTCCTTAGTTGAAACTTCATGTAACATATTCTACAAAGGAGTCAGATTTTCAAAACTCACAATAAAATCTAGATAGATGTTATATATTAACAAAGCAAAACACAAAATTATAAATTCATTAATTTTTTGTAACAATAATGAAAACATGCATGCAAATTTATTAATTTGAAAATTATGTATTTTGAAGTTTTCCATTAGGAAATACGTCAAAGACGCAGAATTAACTCCTAAAATACCAAAATGTCTACAAAAATAGTTATGACAGACATTTATAACAATAAAAGCTCACAATTATAATAGAGCTAGATTTTTAACTTCTAAATACCTGTTTTATTGTACTAACTGGTTTCGTTTTCTACTCGAATTAATCTCGACTCATACGCTTCGACATAAATTTAGCACACACCATAAATTTAAAAATTAATGCTCAATTAATTTACAATAAAATAAATTAGTTCTGATCATAAAATTTGTGTATGCTGTGAGAGGTTCTGATTTAATTATTTAAATATAAAATTACATAAAGCTATAGAATAATCATTAAAATACAATTAATGTGTAAATGTGGCGGTCTATAAAATTTGCTACTGTATCATTTAATGATGAAAATATTTTTAGTTAATGATTGTGAAGCATCATTAGTATGCTAATTATAATGGATTGAGTTTTGCTTAAACCATTAATTTGTAGATACTCGTAACTGTTTTGTTTTTTTATATAATTATAGTTTTAAAGCTGTTTGGCATCTGATCACTTCCGATTTGAGTTCCGACTATCCACGTCTATGACCTTATTATGAATAAATATATCGAAGGAAATATATTACGCGTATTTTTTTTTAATTGGTGTTATAACTTATACCGCCAAACAAAAATACAGAGTAGAGAATAGAATGCTATCTCCGTATAACTTAAAACGACAAAATACTGGTGAACCGTGGGCATATAATGTGCCCCTGGCTTCCCAATTGGAGACATAGGCGTGATTATATGTACCTACTTATGTAGATTATTAATAAAAATAATTATTATAAAACATATTTATTATAAACATTCTGTTGCTATTTGAGATTAACATTCATTTTAATTTAATAACTTACTTTGGAATTATTCACACATCAGAGTATTCCCCATTTGGAATATAACTTCTATAACTCAATTAATCATTAAGTAAGCGAAGAACATAATTAAAGCTCGGGTTGCAAAATAATCGTAAACTATAGATTTAAGCATTTATCTGCATCTGGACTTAGCCGGTCAAGTCACAACTCTGTGTCTTAAAACAATTTACGTAATACTCGTATGTAAAAAGGTCAGTTTAACCAGTGTAAAAGGATTAGTAATTTCATTCGATGTCATTTTATTCACATTAGCTTGGGTTTAATGAGAAAACGTCTGCCGGTTAGACGTGTTGCCTATACGACTCATCACAGTGCATGGAAATAATCGGAGAAATTCGAAAAATAAAACCACTTCGACCTATAAAAATGGTGGTATTTAGATGATTAGAAATCTTTATTGTACACCAATTAAGAAATTAAAAGATGAAAACAAACATTTTTTTTTTAATAATTCCCACTACTTACATATTTGTAAAATAATATTTGTAAATAAATAATAAATATGTTAGGACAATTCACACAACGCTATCTAGTCTCAAACTAAGCAGAGCTTGTGATATGAGTACTAGATAAACTGATATAAATACTTACTTATATACATTTTTTTGTAAATAGGTACATAAATATTATGCATAGGAAACATCCAGACTTCGGTAAAAACGTTTGTTCATCACAAAAAATTTGTCCCGACCGGGAATCGAACCCGAAAAGAGTTTAGGGCGTCGAAAGCGGATACACTACCGACCACGCCACCGAAGCAGTCAAAATAAAAAACAGGAAGAGCCCTACGAATTATGTCGTTTAGAATAGCGTGCCGACGTATACGACCTGCGCTTCTGCTACAAGAAAGGCCATGGTGTCCCAGATTATCGGCGGCTACTCCACAGGTGCAATGATGCGGGAATACACAAGGTGTACCCAGCCGAAGGCAAGTGGCAATGCAGAAGGTTGTGTCGTCCAACATTGTACCGATGTTAGGCGATGGGAGCGCCTGAATCCATAACCCTGACTCCCATTCTCCAACAGCTAGTAGGCGTGCACGCTCTGAAATATTGACAGAAGTGTCAATTAGTGTATTAATTCTCAATTTACAGAGCGGCGAATCCCACAGTCGCTGTGAACCTAGGTGTGAGGGCAGGTCAGTGTCGGGGCAAGACATCCTCCAAGCATTTATGGCATCGGTCTTGCATCGCACCTCGGAATCAATCAGTGTATTTCACAAAATTTTCCTGACTAATTCTTCGGTGCTATGGACCGACGACAGAAATGCTGGCAGACTGACATCTGTGACTCTACGAATACCTAGCCCGCCCAAGCGAACTGGAAGAGACGCTTGGACCCAGACCCGGTCATAAATATTTACATTTAAAATACACAAAGAATTTTGTATTAAGTTGTCTAGTCTGCCCAAAATTTCTACATTTTTCCAAAATTGTCCTGAACGGAGGGCATGTGTAAATTTGGGTACGAAAAGACAAAAACGAAGAATAGTGAAAGCTGAATGAATACTGATATTACATGGACTATCAATAACCTGATCAAAATTTTGAATTTTTTCCTCGATAAAAGTAGAAATCTTCTAAAATTGGGGACCCTAAAGCGTAAAGAAGTTTTGTCCAAAACTTTTATGTTGGGAGCCAAACAGTTGAATTTGGAGATTGTTGTTAATTTATCTATGTTTTCAGATATAAAAATCTCACATTTATTCGGGTTCAGCTCCAAGCCAACTGACTGAAACTCGTTCTTTACTAGGGCTAAATCTTGTAAAACTGTCTCCACTTTTCCCCCTAAAGTCCCGTCATCTAGGTACCATATGTTGAATATTGATGTTATTTTTTGAATTATTGGGTTAATGGCCAATCTGAAGATGACTGGTCCCAACGGATCACCTTGCTGACATCCAACGGCTGAACTCAAAAGGTGGTCTTTATAAATTATTTTTGTTGACTGACTATAGCATTGCCAAAGAAAGTTAAAAATATGTTAATTAAAGTTAGAGGATTACGGCTGAATATTGAAACATCCCTCAATATACTCAAAAGTGACGTTTGAGTATGAAAAATTTAAGTTTAAGGGCTGCTCAAGCATATTAAACATATTCGGTCGTAATTGAGGTTTTAGTAAAGGAGTTTGGTAACTATCATCATCTCAGCCGTTTTGACGCCCACTGCTGAGCGTCCCCTCTCCCTGAGGGGGAATTCAGCCTACATATACCACGATGGCCAGAAAAGTTGATGTAGGGTTTTATGTCGAGTTTTCCTTCTCTAAACATACTTACATAATTTTAAATACATACTAAATATACAAAGAAAATACTTAAACTCCGAAACAAACATTTGTGGATCACACAATTATTTAATTCGACCCGGAAATGGAACCCGGGATCTCAGGGATGGCAGTCGCATCTGTGCCACTGACGCAGTTTTAACTACCTACATATATTTTATTTAGTAATCATACATACCTTTGCTGTATTTCCCATATTCTAGGATGCGTTTGCTATTTGGCATGAATTTTACAATCATGCCTGCTAAAATGTCTCATCGATCATCAGAATTTATCGTTCGCGACAAGTAGATGCCAATTGAATTAAAACAAATTGGTTTCAATTTACTCTTTGACACTGAGACACTGTGACTGAAATAATTTAAAGGTCACGTATGTATTTACTTTTATAATTAAAATAACTACCTATGTCTAATGTTGAACTATTTTCCCAATCATCATACCGTTTAATATTACGCTAGTCTAGTAGTAAGTTCTTAGTGGTTTGAGCGATAATGTCAAAATTGATTTTAAATTCTTACTTGCAACTCTGAAGGATTGTTTATACCTAAAACATTTGGTATTTTAGCAGAGGAAAAATCTAATTTTCGAAGAGATTTCTTTTTTTAGTAAATATTATGGACATTCTTACACAACGTCATCTAGCCCAAACTAAGCTAATATAAGCTTGTGCTATGGGATCTAGACGACTGATAAACATACTAACATATTTCTAAATAGATACATATTATACATAGAAAGCACCCAAACTTCGAAACAAACATTTAATTTTGTGGATCACACAAATATTTGATTCGACCAGGGGATCGAACCCGAGACTCCGGAGTCGAAAACCTACGCACTACCGACCACGCCACCGAAGCAGTAAAGATACAGTCTAACTACTCACAGGGAAGAAGAAACATGCGTTTTTCCGTTTTTCAACTTCTTTTACGACGTGCATAAAACTTTTTAATAAGTAAGTCAATTCTGTTACGAATATAACTATGTTATTATACGAGTACAAACAAACAAGTATTCATGTAAAATATCAATAGTAAAAACCTGTAGTATTGTTTTGCACAAATATGCCATTAGCGATGTCTCGTCTTCATAATTTTATTTACCTAGATTTCACTTTTATAGACTAAACAACCCACTTCATAAGTCAAGCTTATATTTATTTGGTGCTCTTACGTCCATTGCCGGGCGTCCCTGGTATGCACCAAAAGGTATTTTCAGTGGTGCCCGGCGGATATCCATTGGCGCCCGGCGGAACACTGGGGTCTAGTTAACCTATTACAATCTCACAATTTGATAATGCAAATTGCAATTCAATCACTAGTAGGTACTTATTATCATCATCCACTCAGCCTTTTCCTAACTCAGTTTGGGTCGGCTTTTCAGTCTTTACTGCGATGCGACTGAGCTTCGAGTATTCGGTTTTCGTAAAGCGACTGCCATCGACCTTCACAACCCATGGGCGATATCGAAGTTCTGTAGTTAGACTAGTCGGATTTTTGCACCTACCCGTAACGACTGCATCTATGGCAGTCGTTACGGGTCGTATAACAACCGGGACACACGCTTAATGTACTCTCCGAGGCACGGAGGGGGTCTCAAAATGTCTCAAGATGGACACCCATCCTAAGACCGGCTTGGGTAGATGTTGCTTAACCTTTGCAATGTGTTTAATTTCGCGGTTACCACTCGGCCACGAGACCCTCGTAGTAGGTACTTATAATTCCAAAGTTCCGCATTTGTATTATACAATTCTATCCACTTTAACGAAGTGTCACATCACTAACTGACGTTTGATATGTAATAAATCATCTGTCACATTTATTATTAAATTACGAAGTTAATTATCTATGCAGTAGTATTAATTTATCGATTAAAATTATATAGTTGCCTCTGAATAATTAGTGGACAAAAAATAATATTTGTTATTTTCTGTGATTTACAGTATTATTTAAACCTGTTACTTCTTCTTCTTCTTCTTTTAAAAACGTGGCTCCATCGATATTGATTGATGATTCGTCAATGTCAAGGTAATGCTTGATTAGTTGATACTCCCGCACAGAAGAACTAGTTATTCCTAACTAGCTCCAGGTGCAAGACAAGAAAGGTTGTTCGGTATGTGAGTATCTGGGAACCCGATTTTTGCGGAGCGCCAGAGGTAACCTAAAAAGCCACCAGCCATGCGCTCAGCAAAAATCGAACTCAACCTATTACTTAATAAAACTTTATTTAAAGAGAAGGTCATAAATAACTTATGACTTTTGACAAATAGATTTTATGTAATAGAGTAATAGAGTATGCGACTGCCGCCCTAAGGTACCAGGTTCGATTTCGAGTCGAATCATATTATTTGTGTGATCCACAAATAAATGTTTGTTTCGGAGTTTGGGTATTTTCTATGTAATAATATGTATGTATTTAGAAATATATACGTAAGTACTCGTATATTTATCAGTCTTCTAGATCTCATAACACAAGCTTATATTAGTTTAATTTGGGCTAGATAACGTTATGTGAAAATGTAAAAAAAAACTTTGCAGGGCAACTATTTGAAGGTCTACCTGACTTACCATATTTATAAGAACTCTGTATACCTAACAATGAACCAGCAATAAGGAAAGAGTCGTCGTCGCCTTATCGTCTTAGCTCCACTTAGATAGTGGAGCTAAGACAATTATCTACTATCAAACTACATGTAGCTAGGTACCTTCAAACAAACTTTAAATCCAATTTCGTATCCATCCGTAAGTTCGTTTTGATGGAGGCAAATTCAGATTTCTTGATTCAGACAGACACGAACAACACACCCACACATTCCCAATTATTTTTTCAGTCTCACGTAATAGACAGCAAGTCTATTGCCCGTTATCGGATACTATAAAATATTCAAATAACGTAAAACAAGACTCTATAATAATTTAAAAAGAAATTCGCACAACCAGAACAAATGTTACATACAGTCCGAAGGGGTACGCAGAGGGGCATTCCACACCTACACTTTGTTAGTTTTTTTCGGTCCCCACATAATAAGGGGCAAGTTAATGTTCGAGGTAGTTGATATTAGTTAGTTACATATACCTATTCCTACATATAGACGACAATAATACAGACCTTACACAATTATCGTTAACGTTACATGTTGGTATCAATAATTATGATAAGACTGGATTATTCGAGATGATTTTATTCAAAATACCTATGTAGATTGTGGCTGACACAGATACAGATACATGAAACTTGCGGTTTTCACATACTCATTCAGAAAAGATTATCAAGTAGTAGTAGCGGACGTCCACGACAGATTATATACTAAAACCTTTCTCGATAACCACTCTATCCATTAGTGAAAGCAGCACGAACATCGTTGCTATAGTTTTTGAGTTTATCGCAAACAGACACGGGCTGCGGAGGACTGTGTTTTATAATATGTAGTGATTACGCCCATAGGTATAGGGGTAGAGGTGCAATAAACTCTCATAATTTGCTGGTAGTATTATTCGTACCAATTTGTGAAGAATGTACAATCTAAAAACGAATTATTTGACTGACTCTGTGGCGTGGTCGGTACGGCATCCGCTTTCGACGCCGGAGTCTCGGGTTAGCTTCCCGTTCGGGACAAACTTTGTGTGATGACACATACGTTTGTACCGAAGTCTGGGTGTTTCCTATGTATAATATGTATGTATTTACAAAAAAAAGTTTATCTAGTACTCATATCACAAGCTCTGCTTAGTTTGAGACTAGATGTCGTTGTGTGAATTGTCCTAACATATTTATTTATTTTATTTATATTATAAAAATAACCGGCCAAGTGCGTGTTGAGCCACGCATAAGGTAGGATTCCGTAATTACTCATAACAGCCTCTATAACTCCTGAACTAACAGAGATAAACCATTCGTTATAGTTACCCTACAAAGTTCATAACATGGATTACCATCATGATTTTTTTCTGATTCTACGCCAGCTGTTTATATTTAGGAAGGGGGACGCCCTGTTTTCCCAAAAGCATGCCCTTTAAAAATAAATGTCTCGCAATCAGGTAATCAAATCAAAAATTCATCTCAGAGGAAATACCCTAAAAAAAAAAATTTTCAAAATTCAATTTTAGCACTTTGTCGGCGTAGTAAATATACATATCCATGCAAAGTTTCATGTTTGTAGCACTAACCGATTGGGAGGAAAACCGAGGACGGACGGACGAGCATGACGAAACTATAAGGGTTCCGACATTTTTACTACGGAACCCTAAAAAGGTACTTGATAATTAAATTTTATATTAAAACTTTCAGAAAAAGTTGCACTAGATTCTTGCGTACGTATTTCGCTAAGTGCGTTCATCGTACAACTATTTAGCGAAGACCTATCATTTGCCATGATTACATACACAAACACTCCACGCTGATGAAGAAATTTACTCTTATTGAATGCCCCTATTATATATTTTTCAATTATAATCCTCGCTTTAATACATGTTATCGTGTATTAAGCTTTGGACGAGGTTAAACGCTTCATAAGATTACTATTATACAAGTTTGTACTTCCTTACATTATATTCGGAAAAGTAAATCTGACTTCGCGTCACATAATTATAAAAGAGATGCCGCACAATAATACATGGTAAATATACACATTATTTTAGGACATTAATACATGGTCCATCTCCAGAAATTTATTGAATATGTATAATTACGTTGTATTTGTTGGCCAATTTTTGTAATTACTTGATTGACAACAGTGGCCTTGAGATTTATTGGCAGATTCTACTCACTTAATAACTTTTATAAGTGTCTTTCTGACTCAAATTGATAAATATTTTGAATTTTTGATTTTAATTAGTTGACGGTATCTTTACCGCCAATCGTGTAATCCTAATTTTATTACGAATTTTATGACTATGTGTCAATGTGAAGATTCATTGTTCAAGATTGATGTAATACAAAATTATCTAAATATTATCTGCTGAAAAGATCAAAGTTCTCAATATAAAGAGCACTAAGAAAATGATTTCATCAAAAAATCAAATAGAGTACACCATTGTAGAAACTTTGTATTGGCTGACGATGATGTTTTGACTTTGTATATTTATTACTGTATATTATGTATAATCTATTGATTTCAAAGAACTGTTTAGCCATCATTTATAGACACATTTCATAAATCTCTTTCACGAATAATTTTGACCCAAGAATTGATATTTAGTATTTTAGTTGTGTTTTTTATCTATTTTTCGTTACCAGTTGACATATACATGTAATCGATATGTAAACGTTTATATTATATTGGGTAACGTTAGTATTCCATCGGACCCGTAGAATGCCGGCTTTACAGTCCTAGGAGACCAGTCCAGTAGTTGAAAAACAACCTAAATCAAGTCATTAGCGATCTTATAGACGACCAATTTAAATGCAGATAGGACATTTTATTTATTTAAATTAAATTTCGACGACTGTGTACCTTTACTTCATACAAATTTAGAACTTGAAGGTTTTATAGAGTTCTTAGTCATTATTTCATTCCTTACATCCTTTTATTATGCCAACTGAGCATTAATCATAAGACCTGGAACTTGGTCTAGAGAAAGTTTTTTATTTTTTTAATCCTCGGCCCTAGGCCGCGTGCGAACCTACATCCATTGCCGAGCGCCACCGGTAAGCAGTGAAATAATTCCCGGCGGACCTTGGTCACCTGTGTGGCCGCTGTGTGGTGGTCGGGTGTTACTCCGCATCTTTGGGGTCGGGTTTTATCCCGAGTCGGTGCGTGAAGGAGTGCGTGGGATGAAGCCTCACAGCACGCAGCCCTTCTAGCCTGCTTCTGTAAGGACAGTTTTTTTATTAGTCTATAGAAAGGTGGAATAAAAATCCCAGTGGTTGAAGTGATCTTCAACTAATAAGTAGTAGGTATGCAAAAGAAATCGTAATGTTGTCTTTATTATTACTCACCGAATTGCTGTACAGGACTTAACAAACAAACTCACTAAATCTCTTAACACTTTTAATATTTTCACACTTACGCAACGCTATTGCGATATACATTTTCCTTATTCTCATATTTAAATATATTTTTATGATACAAGATTTGAAAATATAAAAACATTGTCATATATTTAAAGCTGGTTTTACTACAGTCATTTAATGACAAAGTATTTCACAAAGACCAATTTTGTACAAAGTAAAACCATTAGAGATGTAAAATGTTGAAACACTCATAAAATAAATTGGTTAGGTCACCAATGCTCTTGAATGAGACAGACCCAAGGTATCCTCTTCTGCAGGACAAAAATGGCAACAGTCTTTAGTATACATTACCTATTCATCGACTCTTCCTTCATTTTTTGTGTGTAAGTCAGATTAAATGGGAAAAATTTGAACTTTCAATTACAAATTGTATTTCTTTTTTAAAATGATAATTTAAAGTTTTTTTAACATGAAGAGGCTTTTTTTTCTTTATCTTTGTCGAGGCTGACATGCCTTTATGGACAAAAGCCTCGACAAAAAAAAGAAACAAAAAATATGTAGAGAGTAAGTGAAGTTGTTGGAGCATTGATGAGCTCTCTCGCCTTATCCTAAAATTCATAATTACAATTTAAAGAGTGACTTAGTTCACCTATGTTCATCTTCAAAGTACAAACCTTTCGGAAATTAGGCATCAAAATGAGACGTCATAATGAGCTTACATTATCTACTAAATCAATTATTGTTTTAGCTGATAAATTATATTTAAGCACGTGTGGGCCCTATCTAAACCATAGATAATGTACTTTTTTCATCTCGATTTTAATTCTAGTGGATATTGAATTTTTTTGCCGTTTCTATAAAGTACACAATATTAAAGTCCAGCCTACAATGTCTGAAAATTGTTTTATGAACTAATTTACTGGGGTGCATGGTTCAATTATAATTGAGCGGAGCGAAGCGAAGCTCAATCTTAGACGATAAGTGTAAATCGTTTGTGTGCCAACTCCTCCGAAACGGCTCGACCGATTTTGACCAAATTTGGCATGCTGGTCGACATCATACCCGGGAGTGCATATCTTTTAAATCATGAAATAGAGCATAAAAAAAATTAAGAAAATTTGCTCCGCTCAACATTTGCAATTAGTAGCATGCATTGCATTCTTAGTTATATAGAGATAGACTCATCATCTACCAAAGCTTTTCCTAACTTAGTTGGGGTCGGCTTTCCAGTTTAACTGCGAGGTTAGACTGGTCAGATTTTGTTTTAGGGCTCCAAATACGCCTGACGTAACGACTGCCGTAACGACTGCCATAGATATTCGTATGACAATCGTGACAGACGGCGCGACGTGGTCTCCGAGGCAGAGATAGGTACTTGACTTGAACAACACAGGTCTACGCCAACAGCGAATTTGTTACTTCTAATATCTTCTGGTTTCAAAACAGAATTATCCAAATGTTTGTTGCTTTTGATAACCATGTTGTCAGTTTAAACAATATTTAAACCAGTTAACATCGGTTACGATCGGTGGTATCCTGCCGTATAGATATCACGAATCCAATTGATAAATGATGTTTATTAAAAAAAAGGAATGTTTCTGATCTCGTGCGTCGAATGAATTAAACGCGCAATTTGAGACGTGAAATACATATATTGATTATATTTATTAATAATTTTGTGTTTATATACTTAATTTGAGGATATAATAAAAAATTATAAATAAAATAAATCTAACTACTTTGCAATATTCCGCCACATGCAAATTACCCAACTCTCGTATTTATTCATGCACAAGTCCGCCCTCCAATCCCACTTAGGCCGAAAGAATAGAGAAATAATTTTGAAAATAGAATAAATATGAGAGTTGTGTTATCGTGCAAAAAATAATAAAAAACCTCGACACGTGTTTCGCCCCCAACCAGGGGCATCATCAGGAGATGTCGATGGTTCGGCGCACGGCTAATTTGCATGTGGCGGAATATTGCAAAGTAGTTAGATTTATTTTATTTAACTATGGACTTCCGAAAAGTAACGCCTGATAGTATTAACTTTATAAAAAATTATAAGTTTATTTAGTTATAAATCCTTTGAGATTATACTTTGCCTGAGTAGACACTTACACTGTAATGTCGCCAACAACTGTCAGGTAAAAGTGAAGGCCTTTCCAGTAGTATCCTTGTCCTCAAGCCCAAAAGAACTTACCTACCTACCTAATTTTAGGTTTGAGTTCAAAAATAAACAAGTTGTTGCAACAAAAAGAACAAAATGCGAATGCACTTTCAGGGGAACTGAATCATAGGAATTCCCGGGTCTTCGAACACACAGTCATACAAGAAGGCACAATGAATAAGCTTGTAGTGGGATCATGGCCCTGATTACTATCTCTAGGAGTGGGATTAATTCATGAATAGATCTTCTGTATACCGCGTACCTACCTACCAATGACGTAAAGGAAATAAAAAAGATACCTACGTATTTCTGAACCTTTGCCGTCACTTGAGTAGAAGCCTGCATGTCCTGATGAAGCTTCTGAGTCACAATTTCTATCGCAAGTGTGAGTTTACGAGATTATTAGTCTGTTAAATAATTGTCAAACAAACATCTCAAAATTTACACTAAATTGTGCGCTGACTCACTAGCATTCTTTTCCCTGACCTGTCTTATATTATTCTTTACAAAATATGCGACGGAATTTTTGATTACAAATAATTCCCTTTATATTGGTTATAATATTGTGGTTATAATCCTACATTTATTGTATATATTTTGTAATATTATTACCGAATAAAAATAACATAAAGTTAGTTAATAAATTTGAATAAACCAAAATTTATTCAACTACAAATAAAATTGTAGTGCTTTCGAAAAACTTGCTGTATTCCTTATCCACAGTCCATAAATCTATCCAACTCAATTATATTATTACCTATTTATGTCAGACCATTTCTAATACTGCACTTTACATTCGAATGTCGGTTTCACAGACTTGTTTCACAATTCACAGATCACTAATTAAGTACCTCAACTAAGTACTGAAGATAATTCTGCCAATACAGGACTGTTATCCAACCGTGTAAATTTCCAATACACTTGATGCCGATAGTTTTGGTTTGGTTGACAAGTAATCAAGCGGCAATAATACGTTTACTCGGGTCGGCTAAGATAAGCCCAATGACACAACGAACACTGACCTCCAAATAGTCGATAATTGCACACAATAACCTTCTCAACTTCCATAAACATGATACGATGATTTTGAATATAAATTTGTCTATTTGTTTCAAAGAGAGTCGGTCTTTTGGGATGTATGAGGATTCACTATGTTTATGAGGCAGTATTTACCTAAAAGATAAATATTTTTTGGAGGTTTTATGGTGACTATCCGTTTATAATGCAACTGGAGCGATGTCTTACAATTATAAAAAAATTAACTAAGTACCTACATATTATTCAAAAATATAATCATTTAAATTTTAAACATTAAATTTAAAATTTGTAGGTCGTAATACTCCTAATCTAACTACAATAATTTACGTAAGTTAACTAGTTAGTGGAATTTTTTCCTAGTACTAACCAGAGGCGCTAGGTAATGGACGTAGGAGCGGCCTTACGGACCTTAAAAAAGTTAACCAGTTAGGTATGTTTGTTCTAATACGAATATACTCGTATAACTTGATAGGACATCAACTCTTTAGAGACTTGTAAAATTTAAATTGATGCATTTGATTTTTTTTATAAAAATCTGGTCATAAAATTTAGTTACTACATAACATGTTTCTTTAAAACTTGCTTTGTTATCTACATACATAATTTACATTTAATGTATTTGTCCTGTTAAGTTGCTAAGCTAGCAAGAATAGTTTGAATAACATTGAACTCTTAAAAAGTAAATGTAGCATTGTTTACAAAAAGTTGACGTGAAATGCAATATGGCTGAATAGTGACCGCGTCGCGGTAGCCTATGCTTTCCCACCTGAATATGACACCATGTGTTCAGTAATAAAAGGACCTAAGCACGCTATAGATAAATAAATGACAAAAATCAGCTTTAATTTATATCAAAATAAGTATTAATTTTGCCTATACACCGCAATCGGAACCCTTAGTTGAGCGGATTAGCTGAGCACGGCTGACCCATTAAAACGATCGATTGTTTCCTTATGTGGTGGCCCCGACGCATGGTTGTAAGTAGTAATTAGAAAATTCACTGCAACTATATAGTCTAATTACTATGTAGTCCAGGAGTACGAGTGAGAACAGCTCTTTGATATTTGCAAGAGAGAGGACAAGGAGACATGTTGTTTTGTTGTGGTCTAATTGAGAAAGATTCTATAATCACCAATGTCAGTAACTAAAGTTAATGATTAAGCTTTGATTATATCGTAGGATCCTGGTCCTTATTCGGTACAATTAGAAGCAAATTAGGTCGTGTTTTGTGGTTAACGAGTCAACTACACATTCAACATTTCAATTCGTGAAGTTCGCAAGGTCATAGCAGATAGGTAAAGTTTGATCAATATCTCCGTAATGAGCAGTCGGTCGACACTGGCGCCATTAAAACCTAGTGAAAGTAACAACAGAATAAGGAAACTAATTTAAACCACTCAACCCATACCTAGTTGTTAAAGTGAAATAAGATGGACCACACGCAGCAGAAGAGAGTTAGAAGATGCTAATGGAACTAAATCTTAATTTTGTTACGATACAATTTTGCCATTATAATGCACAGGATTTATAATATTAGATGCCGCCAAATACAATGTTTGAAATGAATGATCTAATTATTTGTTGCATGTTGAAATAATTCCTCCGTTGTAACGGCTCAATAATGTGGAAATAAAGGAAGTACTCGTACATAGTTACTGATTATAAGTCGTGGAAGACGTGGATGAGGGTTATACTCGTAATTATTAGGTATATTTACTGGTTTGGAAGACAACACTTCTGTGATGTGACAGAATAAGTATGAGCCACACCACTTGATTGAAAATATTTTCACAGATGCGTCAACTCCACACGCTGTAAAGTGGAAGTTTTGCAAAAAACAATCCTTTTTTACTCCTCAACTCCAGTAAATTACTAGTGGACGTCTGCGACAAGTTTTTCTTTGCTGCTCCGCTTCTATAGAACGATTTATTTTATTTGCTTCCTCGGTATATCTACCTATTAATTACAAAAATACTTTTCTTGAGTTCCTGACATTAATCGTGTTCAACAAAACTTTATCTTTATAATATTTATTTACTAGTATAAGTTCATGTACGTGATGTTACGAGTAAATACGTCAACGGTGATGAAATCTAACTATTGAAAATCATGAATAACTACCTACTTACAATTGAATACTTACCTGTGAGTAATACGTGCGTAAGTAAGAGTTATACAGCACAATGTTATCGACCAGTCAATTTAGCATGACCATCAGTCTGTTCACCGATAGCAAAGAAAAGGGCTATTTTCTGTATTTTTTCAAATGTTTCTATTAAGAAGAAACTTGGTGTAATAGCAAAATAGTGTATGATAATTATAGGTGTACAAAATTCGGTGCTTTTGATTTTGGGAGGTTAAGTGCCAAATTTAGCAAATGATTGGAAACGAAAAAAATCTGAAATTTAAATCACTGTGAGTCCATAATCGAACACTAAATTTATCGTGTCTGCTATTTAGCAGACACGATAAATTTAGTGTTCGATTATACAATAAATGATTATATAAAACAGCATTATGTATTGGGATACATGTACCTCTACATCATGGGTTCCTAACCTTTTCTATGTCACAGACCACTTCTATATTGTTCTGGTTAGCAGGGACCACTATGTACCTAGGTATCTATCACAGCGACGTCTATGAAGAGTCTACATAGACTTCACGATGTGTCGCGATCTTGCTGGGGAAAAAGCTGTTTTATGAATGTGTTATATCGAATGGGTCATCTATACTATATATATATATATCTAGTACAAAATTCTTCTATCTGTGATCATTATAGTCTAAAGTCAATATTTATTAGTTCCTTTGCATAAGATGTAGTTTAATTTGTGTCCAGGTGGTGATCTGCGGTGCGGTGCCATCGATGGTCCGGTCGGTTCGCCTCTACAGCCAGTGCTCCCATATGTACGTCAACGTCTTCCCAAACGGTACCATCATGGCTCTCTCCGATGCAAACGACCAACGTAAGTATCTTCCTCAATATTATCCTTCTTTTATTCATCGATATAGTCGTACCAACGCCGCCGCGTCGTAGCCTTGGGCCAGTCTTGATCAGTTGGAGAATGTTCCTCCTGGAACGGGAACAATCGCTGCTTCAATTCTAGCTCAAGACTATGGTTATTGCGATTCAGGATATCGGAATATTTATCATGTATTGTATCAAGTTTCTGATATTTCGGCACTGTTGCAAGCGCCAGGATCACCGCGGAACTGATCATGCCGTTTCGTAGTGCAGAAATATCAATATTGTAATTTTTGTTTTTACATCCTTGGAATAATTTTAAAATTAAGCGATTTACGTTATAAGACAATGAGAGCAAGAAATAAATAACGATAAATGAAAAAAAAATTGCATAGTCAATTTTATTACTAAGTGAAAGCATATCGAAAAATTTAAATCTGATCCTGTTCCCAAAACCAACAAAGTATTGAGTAAAAGCCTACTTTTGGAACCAAAATCATGTGAACTTTTGAATGAATCTTTTTTCTCCTCTAACCAATAGAGGAAAAAAAAGATTGATCTTTTTTCTTCAAGTTTGTAAGGAGTTAGCGACGAAATATCAGGTGAACCAACAGTTATTGCTAACACAGTAGAAACTCGGAGCAATCGCGTAGGGGCTAGACGTGAGAAACTATAGGAATATGTCAATACTTGAAGGGTCAACGGCCAGTCATTGCGACAGGTAAAGTCTCCCTCCAATCTTCTTGACCTCTGTGAACATAACTATCAACTGAACATACTAGAATAAATTTTTATCATACTGTCCTACAGCTACAGCTCCACCTGCGTGGAATAACATTTAACGATTACTTTTTTCCTGCCCTCCAATACTGATGCAACAAAGCCTTTTGCTCTGAGCTAGTATGCTTAATCTATTTTCAAAAACCATAAAAACCCGACCTAAAATCTAAAATATACCTGTTTTTGTGTTTTATTAGTCTTTTTAAATCGCCCACCCTTATTTTATGTTTATTTTATTAAATTTCTGTAGTCACGTCATTATTTCTACTGTTTTACTACAGTATACAAGTAGATAATATTAAATTAAAATTCACAATACTAAGTCACAATACTATTACGTTTGGGGATAAATGCCCACCATGATCTTATGGTTACAAGCCAATCACCTGCAACACCAACCGAAGAGATTCTGGCAAACATAGAAGTTACTGGCTAGCGGTACTAGGCCATCTCCTATCAAAACATGAGCTGCAATAAGCATTCGCCTCGTGTTCAGAGAGGACAAAAAGTTTCGTAGCAGGTGTAGAATCTACTGCGCGATATAGTAACGGGTACGCATTACTGCACCAGTGTTACGACTGTGAAATGTTTTGTATTTCGCGCATTTGTATATTTCATATGGTACGGTCACGGTAATAAAGTATACAAGAAAGCATTCATCTATTTCGAATTGTATATTTAGTTCTTTCCCATCACTAGTATGTAAAAATACTACGAGATTTAAAAGTAAACCAGCATTACTTTGGTTACAGTAAGTAGGTAATTAGAACTTATTTACACTTTGAATACCTACGTATAAAATATGGGTAACTTACAGCTTATACGGAATTGGTGGTAGTACTGTAGACAGAGACTCCTCAATCAGAATTCAAAAGTTTAGGATCATAGATATATTACCTTCATATAAAGTGATACTCAAAATTTGTTCCGCAATGCGAGCTAATTTGTACTGGGTTTTGACATAACTTAGAACAACTGGCTCTTTTTCTAGTCTTCACCCGGCGCGCTCTAGCAACATATCTGCCCTCTTTTAAATATGGAATATAATTGGATTAGTAAATATAAAACAAATAGTGGTGCGAAGCAATACAAACTATATTTAGAAGGTAGGTTTAAACAACTTGACAATTAAAATGGATAAAGGTTATCCAGGACAAGTTAAGTTTAATATAGAGTTAGCAAAACCCACGAGGGTAGAAGCTATAAATTAATTACTTTTTCTTTGTACAAGACTTGGCTTTTAAACTGTCTCACTGAAATGTAGGTTCGCTTTTTAAATAGTCTTTATTCCTTTACTAGCAGTCCCGGCGAACTTCGTACCGCATTATTAATTTTTAATGGTCCGCACAACTTTTTTTTCTTCCAAAAGGTCGAAATCTTCAAGAATTATCGAAATCGGTCCTGCCGTTCTCGAGCCATTAATCCCTTAACCAACACGACTTTGTTTCATATATATATCGATATAGATTATTATATGACGAAAGTAAATCTTGAATGTGTAATACAAATTTTACTTGCGAATTACTTAACATTTGTTTAAAATACGCAACTTCGGTTTGTTTAAGGCTTTCACCGAGCTTCACGCTTATTCGCCTATTAGAATTCTTGCAAGTTGTTCTTGCAAATGTTAGGTATAGTCCATCTGTGTGTATGTTTCATATATTAAGTAATACTTTCTGAGAACTACTTCGGTAGAGTGGTCGGTAGTGCATCCGCTTTGGACGCCGGAGTCTCGGGTTCGATTCCCGGTCGGGACAAACTTTGTGTGATGACTTATACGTTTGTACCGAAGTCTGGATGTTTCCTATGTATAATATGTATGTATTTTCAAAAAAAATTGTATCAGTTTATCTAGTGTTCACATCACAAGCTCTGCTAAGTTTCAGGCTAGATGGCGTTGTGTGAATTGTCCTAACATATTTATTTATTAACTAGCTATATTGTCCCGTTTTATAAAACCAAAAAAAAACCATACTAGTATTTTGAATATTAATTAAGTACATACTATTAATAATTTATCAGTTCAGTAAGCAGTTTTGATTTTAAATAAAAATAAGAAGGTTAAACTAGTAGTTCTGCGAACAGTAGACCTCGCGTTATTTTCGGGTCCCTAACATCCTTTAGGGACATTTCTCCCCCATTTTCCCCCAATCGAAAAATCCCTTCGACAAAAGTTGTGCCTTGCAATAAAGAACACTTGTGCCAAATTTCATGAAAATCGGCTGAAAAATGCGGCCTGTAGACCGGAACTGAAACTCAAACATACATACAGACAAACTACGCCAAATCGGCCAGTGCTCGAGTTGAAACTGAGACGCTTCGCTCGCTCGATCGGTCAATTAAAATCTACAAAGCATTTTCTAATAATATACCTTAATGATTTCATCATCTGTATTATGATTAAATTATAGCGTATGTCTTGATAAGTACTTATTTAGCGCTAAAGAGTCTTCAAAGAAACGAATTTGATAATTACGAAACATGCAGGCATATTGTGTTGTGCCTTTAGCTACCTGATTGAAATCCTAACAGTGTAAAGAAATTGGATCTCAATAGATTGAATTGTAGAGTTGAAATTTAATTTAGGATTTATTGAATAGTGCATTGCTTGGGTTTTATAAAAATCGCACCAGCTTACTATTGTGAAGTTCGTATTACACGAACACACCACAACTTACTAACACAATACTAGTGACCTAATGAGGGCGTTTATCGTATCAGCATTTTGACATTTAATTAAGACGTGTGCTTTATAACTTGTTTACAATTATTGCGTAAATATAAATTATGTAGTTTGAACAATTTCCGTACTTTAACGTCCATAATTATTATACCCTAATATTAGATACTTACTGCAATTTTTTACATTACATCAATAAATAATAGCCAGCGTAGACCTATTAATTTGGTAGACACGAACAATGATCACGTGAGAATTAACATTTATTTGTTGTCAGAATAAAAATTTAATCACTTGACCTGTGTTAGCATATGAGTTAGTTGTGAAGCAATAAAAGAAACCACAAGCCAATATTAAATTTAACGATTTAATATTGCATAACCAAGATTATCCGACCTGTATTGCTGTACCATTTATTAACAAATGCTAGTAAAAGAGAGTTCTATTTTATTTGGGCGTTTGTACTCGTTGGACACATTGCACCGCCTACCGCCGAATAGCGCGTGAAATATGTGACGCTTTTTAATTAAAATTAGATTCGAACTCACTGATAACGAAATTTAATTACTCCCATCATGTTAAAAAAAGCGACTGGTTTATCTAACGGCAATAGGGCCAGTGCCTCGGGCGTCGCATAGATTTATTTTGAAAACTGAAACTTAGTTAAATACTTACTTATGATTTTCTTGTCACCATTAAACTGGTTGATTGTATACAAATGAGTCACACACACACATATCACGCCTATAGGTGTGAAGGGGTAAGCAGAGGTGCATTATACACCCACAATTTGCCATTATTTTTAGTCCCACGTAATAGAGAGTAATCCTGTTGCCGTAACCGGGGACATTAATAATGGGTTATGTCCAAACGGCCGGAAGAATGTAATAAAAAGTAGCAGCTACATTGTAATTTTGAAAAAAAAAATTCAAATAAAATTGCCTTGCGATGAAAGGCAACAAAATCTTACGTGCCAGCCGCTATGGCACAGCCAATTAAAGTCCTGGGCGTCTCGGCCTATAACAACAAATGACTGCAATATTATATTATAAAATAAAGCAGATATTTTAATTCAATCTTAGTGTTAGGCATGTTTTGATAACCTGGAAAAAAGGTGTCTGTTCAATAGCCTTAAAAAATAGCCATATGTATCGAAATTTAAATTCCAATATCACAATTTAAACATTTGGAAAGTTGAGGTTATTTTTTGTGGCAATTCATCGAAAAATTGTTTGGCGGAACGAAAATTATATGAAATCAATCGACGTAGGCGGCACGGCGCCTACCTAAATTAAGTTGTTACCTTTAAAACATAATAATAAAGCCTCATAAGGCCCACCGTTTTGGCACAAAAAGTACCACACGCACGACTCAATAATATCGTGTGTAATCTAATAATGGAATTAATAATGTAATTTGCGCGCGCGTTTTGGAAATAACAGACTCTCAATCGTTCGGATGTTGTTTTTAATTTAATGAAATTCTCTTTAAAAGGTTTTTTTTGTGTAACCTCTTTTCAAAAAAATTTTTATTAATTATAATTATAAACGGTTTGTTTATGTTAGAACACCACAAAGGTCTCTGAGATAAGGTTTGATGTTTTGTTAACATGTGGTAAGTGGCGTGACTGGCAGTATTATTTTTCTGACAGAAGCAAACAAACAATATGTCAGTAGTGCACTTATGTTTTATTATTAATTAATGCGTATTGTGCAAATGCTTTTTGAAGAAAATATTAATTGACTGCGTACCTATGATGCACTAGTCTCGCTAGTCATTTATTAGTCGTACAATCATGAGGATCGCCATGGGTTAAACATAATATAAAATACATATATAGTCATATGCGTGTCAATACTCTGATTGATAGTAGACCGTTTCCAATTATATAAATAAATAAACTATCCATTATTGATTAATAAAACGAATAAATGATACACAGAGTAAGTAAGTAGGACAAACATAGTAAGTAGGTACTTTTATCCCAATAATGTGTTCCCGTGAGAATTTGTGACAAAGACATCGAATAGTTATCTTAATTCGTAGGTACCAACAGTGCGTTAAATTCCATTACAAAACATTACGATAAAAGCAATTTTAATATAAACATCAGACAGCATAATAACCGTTGTGCTGAAATTTATCGTAATTTTTGTACCATTATTTCAATTAACACGTTGATAACAAAATCTTAAATAACAGACTTGCGATTTATCTGTTATTGTTTCATTATGCTCAACATTTTCTAGTTGGGTGGGCTCGTTCTGTTTGTACTTGATGTCGCGAATAAAAAAGGGTGTTTTGTAAACATGAGTACTTTGTACTTCTGTTATTGTAAGCGGAATGCGTTGAGAAAGTTTTTCGGTCATATTTGGCTTCGGTTACTCATATTGCTTTAGTAAATATTGTGTTGCTACGCATCATTTTACTGGCATACTTAATGCACTGATTGTAATTTACTACTGAAGACAAAAACTATTTGAAAGGTGTACCCACACTAGTTTTTAATTTTAAGTGGAATTATCACCATCAGCTTTATAGACAACTATCGGACGTCTGCGGCTTTGCCTGCTTAACAAATTATATACTACTAGCTGATCGCCGCAGCTCCACCCGCGTGATTTAGTTTACTCATTCCCGGTTCCCGTGGGAACATATTACCGGGATAAAAAGTAGCCTATGTTACTCAGGGTGAATGTAGCTTTCCAATGGTGAAAGAATTTTTGAAATCGGCACAGTTTTTGAGTTTAAAAATTACAAACATACAAAAAGACAAAACCTTCCTCTTTGTTGACTGAGGGAGCGAAGCGACCGAAGTCTCCGTTTCAACTTGCAGACTGGGGAGAATTTCTTTCGTCTGTACCTACCTCTACATCTCTACATCTACGAGTTCTGTCAGATCATGTTTGCGACCGTATTTATCAACCGATTTTCATGAAACATTACACACACACTCCTTGCTTACAATGAATAATATGTGAATGATATTTTTTGGATTGGATGAAAAATGAAAGAGTAATAAAGAAAATTGAAAAATAAATTTTCTAAACAAAGCTCTCGAAGTCTACGGTTCACAGAACCACTAGTAATAGTAGTATAGAAAACCACGCACAACTTGAAGTTGTAAATCAGTAAGGATTGTCTCTTGTTTGTGACACGGCATTGACCATAGAGTTGATATTGAAGCATTAACGTCATAATTATTGATCAAATTATGCTGGTATATATTTTACTTTACTGGACAACCCTAACGTTCGAATGATGTTTTCTGTAAACCAAAATAATGTGCTTTAATTAACGTCGGAGTGCAAGTTCTGTATGTAAGTACTATTCCCTATTCTGTGCTAAAACCTTCCTCGATAATCACTCTATCCATTGGTGAAAACTGCATCAAAATCTGTTACGTAGTTTTAAAGATCTAATCATACATAGAGACGGACAGACAGCGGAAGCGACTTTGTTATGGTGGTCATTTATTTTTTATTAAACACTGTAACAAATTAATTCAATGCTACATTCACAAAATAAAACACGTCAAACATTTACACAAAAACCGACTTCCAATCACCGGAATGGGGCCAAATAATTGTCAGAATGGGACCAAATTTAAATGGGACCACATAATAAGCAGTAGCAGCCAATACAAAAAAATACAATCGGTTCACCCAGTCAAAGAGATATGAGCTAATAAACATAAAAAATATGCAGTTGAATTGAGAACCTCCTCCTTTTTTAAGTCGGTTAAAAATATTGTAACAGATAATACAATTTACTACTATGAAATCAATCGATTTATCGTATCAATGAGTTTGGCTCTTTTGCGTTTTATGGATAAAAATTTTTTGGCCTGATTTTGATTGCCACCACAATCCTCGCTTAGCCATAAATGCCGATAACATAGTTGTAATCAATATCAATCTTATTTGAACGACTACTCGTAGTGTGTGAGTTATTTGCTTAATTTTTAAATTTCGAGTAGATTACCATGGCATATTTTTTGGTAGGTAGTAACATCACTTATATTAGGTCTTGCATACTTATTACATACATTTGAATACGTAAGAGTAATGATAAAATAGTTATTGTATTTCATGACTAATATAGATAATCTTTAATCGCAGTCGCTTCACGGAAAATATTGAAGTTCAGCTGAATCGCAGTTAGACTGGAAATCCGACCCCAACTGCGTTGGGAAAAGGCTCAGTGGATGATGATTGATGATTATAGGTAATCTTTAACACTTTCATGAACAAGTGAACAATCTTTAATCACGATCAGCAATACATTTTTATTTATATAGATAGATATCCGTTGATGTGCCGTAGTCTAAAATCAAACCTTAAAACCGTAGTAGGGTATAGTTTCGCGACTGATGCCCAACCTAAAGGGACCCAACGCTTCCTGCAGGAGACTGTACCTGGGGATCGTGCGGAGTATGGCCCTATAGGGGGCTCCCGTATGGGCGGATAGGTTGGCGGTCAGGGGGAACGTGACTCTGTTAAACAGTGCACTACGAACCTTGGCCGTCAGAACCATACGGGGGTACCGCACGATCTCCGGAGAGGCTGCATGTCTCCTAGCCGGGACCCCTCCATGGGACTTGGAAGCGAGAGCCCTTGCGTCATTGTTCCAATGGCGCGAGGAGGCGCTGGAGCGGGACCACAGGCCTGCGTCTCGAGAAATCGAGGACCAGCGGTCCCAACTCCGCCAGGATCTCATGGAGTCATGGAGGGTGCGACTTGAGCAACCCAGGTGGGGTACCACCATCATCGCGGTAGTGAGACCGATCATGGACGATTGGCTGCAGAGGCAGCATGGTGACCTCACGTACCGTGCGACGCAGATCGTTGCCGGGCATGGATGCTTCGGTAGCTATCTGTTTCGCATGCATCGTGAGGTCACACCCCGGTGTCAACACTGCGAGGTTTCCGACGACGACACCGCACTCCACACGTTGGTGGAGTGCTCAGCGTGGGCGAGTCAGCGCCGGGACCTCGTAGTGGGTCTGGGCGTGGATACCCTCTCGCTGGGGACCATGCTTCAAGCCATGGTCTCCAGCGGGAGTAGGTGGAATGCGGCCGTGTCCTTCTGCGAGCAAGTCATGCTCGCGAAGGAGGCGGCCGGGAGGGAGAGGGAGCGTACCTTCCCCGCCGAGTTCCGTAGTCGGCGGCCAGGGCGCCCCAGACTCCGCGACTACGCCCTAGACTATCGACATCCATGATCGGGGCCTGAGGACGGCGAGATCGCCACCCGCCGTCCTTACAGAAGCAGGCTAGAAGGGTTGCGTGCTGCGGGGCCTTTGCCCCATAGCACGCAACTAGATTCACTCACTGACGCGGGATAAAACCACAGAGGTGGTCAAAGTCCGCCGGGCGCCACTGGACATACCCTCTGTTAGTAACCAGAGACGGCCGGCAACGGACGTTAGAGCGGCCGCGCGCGGCCTTGGGCCGCGGAATTAAAAAAAAAAAAAAAGTAGGGTATAGTTCGCGACGGATAAGCAGAGTTTTGCATTTGTGTGAGTAACCACGAAAACTAGAGTAAAAACTCTTTTTGTAGCTGTGTGTGCAACACACGTGTGTGTAAAAGAGGTCATTCACGTATACTCACGCACATGCAAAGCTCGACTCACGCATTTTTACACATACATAATTTCAAAGGCATTATTGTATAACGCTCTTAAATCCATAATGACGACTGCACTTTCTTACATTGTATCTTATAAGTATCATATATTGTAAATGTATCCTAGTTAGCTATCATGTATTAGTGTCAATGCTACATATCGTTTGTGGTCACATAATCTAGTATGACTAGACTGCAATTTGATATATGTATCGAAGCTTAAGTCATGTTAGGGTTGTCTTAGGATGCGATTGAGGTAATTTGGTAGGATCATTTTAATTCTTTTCTATTAATTTTACTTAGTTAAATTATTTATTTTAGTGTTTAGTGCTCGAACTGCAGAGATTTTTTAAACAAACATAAAAATTACAGATTGTCTAGGTAGGTACTTATACTACGATGCGTTTAGCGATGCACTGACGCGTTCCAGCCGTCAAAAACACTGTTTAAATGCAACAAATCTATATTACTTACAAACTTCGTAACATAGATTTGTTGCATTACTATTCGGCTAATAAATGTGGACAATCTTGTAAAGTAAGTAAACTTTAGCATTCGTGATGTCATAGCTGTATCTACCGTAGCAAATACAAGGAAAATATTTGTGTAAATTGTGTTCAACGGTAGATTTTAATACTCAAACTGTAGTGAAAAGGAAAGCAATACCTACACCTGTATTTCTTATGGCTATATGCCAGTTATATAAAAACCACATAGCTCTCGCTATGTGATGTTTACATAACTTTATTTACCAATACCCTTAAATATCCACTCAGGCCTGCCGGAAGAGGTTGCTTTAGGAATAAGCAGTAACCTATGTACTGTGCTTTCTATATTCTTTGTACTTATTTATTTTATAGCCATAGCGGCTGGCACGTAAGATTCTATTGCCTTTAATCAACATTTCATCGCAAGGCAAAGGGTTTCTTTTTTTTTTTTTAATTACAAAATAGCTGCTACTTTTTATTAAATTCATTTGACCATTTTGGACATATCCCATTATATCCGGGCCCTGTGATGGCAATAGGCTTGCCCCCTATTACGTGGGAAAATACTGGCAATTTGTGGGTTTGTAATGCACCTCTGCCTAACCGTTCAAGGAAATAGGCGTGATATGTGTGTGTGTGTGTGTGTACTTCTTTTATTTGTGTTCTCTCGTCTCAAAAAGAGATACTATCCTCAAAAAAATCAGTTAGTCTTTGTATGATCAATATTGCACCACACTTTAGCAAGTATTACATCTTAAATAACCACAAATATGTAGATACAAATACAACTCTGATTACGCTAAGTAGAAAATGAAGCAAAATGAATAAAATCACTCCACTAAAAACTAGTTAAGAAATAAAACTGTCGCCAGATATCTTAATATCAAGTGGTCCGAGATTAAGATAGAGACAGACTAAAGGCTTTCAATACTACATGTAAATCCTTGTTTACAGTACGGCTGTATCCTGCCGTGAAGAAGAATTTTGCATGTTTCCATTACACTAGGTGTTTCTATATAACAAATTATCGTATGAAATTTTTTTATCGTTTATAGAAAAAAGACTAAAATGGTGTGACAAATACACAAAGACTATTGAGAATCCAGCGCGGGATTGCTGCCTGTGTTATGGGCACTCTGCCTAGGGGACCCAGTTTTAGTTATAGATCGTTTCCAGGTAATCTTCTTCTTATATCGAATAAATGTACTTGGTAAGTTAGTAACACATAACTACTGTACTTGGTAAGTTAGTAACACATAACTACTTAATATGCAAAGAAAGTACTGAAATTAACTACCTACTGAAATAAGGCCTTTGTTATATACGTCTCGTAGTTCAGACAGGTAGATTAACGTCCATTGTCTGGCATCCCGGATAGGTTAGGTTATGTTAGGTAATGGGTCTCCCTATACGGGGCTCCCGTATGGGCGGCGCGGTTGACGGCTTACTACTCAGCGCTCCTTAATAGACCGTTGAGGACCTTGGCCGTCAAAACAATAAGAGGGTACCGCACGATCTCCAGAGAGACTGCATGGCTCCTAGCCTGGACCCCTCCATGGGATCTGGAAGCGAGAGCCCTTGCGTCATTGTTCCAATGGCGCAAGGAGGCACTGGAGCGGGACCACAGGCCTACGTCTCGAGAAATCGAGGACCAGCGCTCCCAATTCCACCAGGATCTCATGGAGTCATGGAGGGTGCGACTTGAGCAACCCAGGTGAGGTACCACCATCATCGCAGAGGCAGCATGGTGACCTCACGTATAGTGCGACGCAGATCGTTACCGGGCATGGATGCTTCGGTAGCTATCTGTTTCGCGTCCATCGTGAGGTCGCACCCCGGTGTCAACACTACGAGGTTTCGTGGTGGAGTTGGTGGAGTGCTCAGCGTGGGCAAGTCAGTGCCGGGACCTCGTAGTGGGTCTGGGCGTGGATACCCTCTCGCTGGAGACCATGCTTCAAGCCATGGTCTCCAGCGGGAGTAGGTGGAACGCGGCCGTGTCCTTTTGCGAGAAAGTCAAGGAGGTCGCCGAGAGGGAGAGGAAGCGTACCCTCCCCGCCGAGTTCCGTAGTCAGCGGCGTGGGCGCCGCAGACTCATCTACGCCCAAGACCATCGACCTCCATGATCGGGGCCTGAGGACGGCGGGATTGCCACCCGTCGTCCTTATAGAAGCAGGCTAGAAGGGTTGCGTGCTGCGGGGCCTTTGCCATATAGCACACAACCAGATTCACTCACTGACGCGGGATAAAACCCTACCCCAACGACGCGGGATAGTCATCCCGACCAAACCCCCGCAGAGACCACAGAGGTGGTCAAAGTCTGCCGGGCGCCACTGGAAATACCTGCTTGTAACCAGAGATGCCCGGCAACGGACGTTAGAGAGGCCGCGGCTATGGGCTGCGGGCTTAAAAACAAAAAGGTAATGGGTCTTCTTTTAATATAGTTTTGACTTAGAATATTTACTCCCTGATAAGAAAGAATACTTTAAAAACATCATATGAAGCGTGTTGAAACATTTTGTTTATTTCTGCTTTCTCTGCTTAATCTGTTTAATCTGATGAGATTAGATTTTTTTAAATAATATGATAATACATTTTATTTTATTGTTTGTGTCATTGTAAAATGGCGTACACAGTATTTGACGTGACGTGAACAGACACAACATTGGAAACACACTCAGTGTTACCGAGGAAGCGTTCAGGAATTTAACTTAAGATTCCCGACTGCTTACCTACCGCAGCGGTAATATCCTGCTGGATTTAGTCAGATTATACGTGTTATCCTCGCGGTTACAACGTGTTACGCGCATTTGTACTACGACGTGGATTATTGTCGTTTATCTGTTATAGAGCTGTGTCAACCTTGGATTTGGTTTCGTCTACAAAGATAATTAGTAGGGGAGCTCAGTCGAATTAGTAAAATGAGACAGGCGCCTTGATAATATAATTTAAATACAAGTACTATTTTTTATGGTAGTGTATATTCACTAACCTTATCTTCTCTAATATAATAATAACATTAGAGAACTGTGTCTGTAAATTTAATAATAATAAGAAAAAAATTGTTAGAACAATTTAAAATAGTCACTAAAACACAAAATACTTAGGTTCTTTCTGGCTTCTGAATGTCCGAACATACTGAACGCATTTTAAATCAATCAATCAATCAATCAAATACTCTTTATTGTACACAACAATGAGAAACATACACAAAGTAGAGAAAATATTTTCTTGCAGTTTTCACAGATCATCTTAGAGCATCACGCTGGCAGTGGTGCGGCATTAGCCATATCATAACATACAATAAAACAAAATCCTCCATAGCGTCTGTCTGTTCGGGATAAACTCAAAAAATTCTGCACTGATTTTCTTGCTGCTTTCACCAACGGATAGAGTGGTTCTCGAGGAAAGTTTTAGTATAGAATTTGTCACGGGCGAAGCCGTAGACGTTCGCTAGTTTAATATAAAACGATAGATAGTGTAAATAGGTAACGAATTAATAAACACAGTACATATTATTATTTATTTATTTTAACTTATGCACAAAACTGTACAAAGGCGGACTTAATGCCACAGGCATTATCTACCAGTCAACCTTTGGGTGTTGCAGAGAGAACTAGTAGTAGGTGCTCACAGGTTGCCATGACACTTAACGTAAATCATGCTATCGGAAGATGAAGCGATACACAATAATTATTATAGTAAATAATAAACTTAAATCCTACTAACTACTTAAATAACTAATATTAATATATTATTAATCATACGTATTCATGAAAAAAAACTATTACGAAATTATGATGGTGCAGTAATGTTGAATTTAAAAGGCATTCAGGAACTAAACACCAGTAGTGTATTCCTTATATGTATCAATTATCAAATAATACCTTGACTACTATGATATTTGCAAGCCTTATAAGAATTATCTAATATTACGATACGTACTTAATAATTTGTAATTGGAAACGAAGATTGTCTGACGAAGCAATAAATTATTTACGCAGAGAAATAAATTATGCTGGTATGTACTTTAGATACCTAGGTAGGTACTTATAAAAATAGGTAACTCTGCAGAGTTACCTATTTTTATAAGTTATGTTTAGGTGATCATGATCACCTAAACAAGTAATAGATACTCAATCCATATTAAGGTCTACTCTATCTATCTATTCTAGATGTAATGAAATCCACAGATAGACATACATCACATCTATATCCCTGAAGGGATAGGCAGAGCTGCATTACACACCCACAATTTGCTAGTATTTTTTTTTGGTCCCACGTAATAGGGGGCGAGCTTATTGCATTACCGGGTACTAAAGAAAATCCTTACCCACTTTGTAATTCAAACCAAAATTCCCACAGCCAGGACAAATGTTACATATTTACTACTAAAAAAGCAGATTTTTTTTTCACCCAATTCAAATCTTTCTGTTCTATTATTGGTTTTATAGTCAGATAAAAATTCTTTAGCTTTATAAAGCAATGACAATAGGAAGGTCTGATAAAATCCCTATTGGTTTAATTGGAGATAGTAACATTGTAATAACATAAATTGTTTCAGTAAGCAGCAGTAATAAAGATGTTACTCTATTGAATTCAGGTAACAAGTACAAATATTATCTCGCTGCTACATTATCGGCGTGATAACCAGTCATTGACACCAACTATGTTTTATTTATAAGTGACTAGTGAGTTGTAGAAAAAACATTTATATCTCTGGTCCAATATGAACTTATTCTATGCTTAAATAGAAGTAGTATGAAATAGTATTTTCAACTATTAGTAGTAGGTAGGTACTCTATTAGGTACCCAATACCACATTTAGTCTTAAGAAAATGTGTAAATTTGTCAATTATTGTAAAGAGTGACCGAGAGTTTTATTGCCAGGTTCTTTCTCTCGGTTCTACTTATTGCTTTGCGAATCTGGCAGTACATGTAAATATAGAAGCAATCAAGAATCAATCAAAGAATCAATTTCATTTATTCAGTTTAGGAACATAAAGAGCACATATTAATGTCAAAATTTTACAATTTTATTTCAAGCACTATTATAAAAATACTAAATTAATTACATAAATAACCATTTGAAAATGATTCTTTCGCTGGTTCGGTAAGTTGGTTCTCCTGAGAAGATACCAGCAAGAAACTCAGGTAGATTATCTATTTTCTTTTTGATGATATTTTTTATTTTAAGTACTTAGTGACGTTTGTAAGAGCCATTTAGTGACCTATACAAATAAATAAAACATTTCATTTCATTTCATAGCAATTCCCTATTCTGTGGATAACCACAGACAGAAATGACCCAACATTAACTATTAAGTTAATGTTGGGTCATTTCTACGTAATGTGGATTAACATTTTTATCTTCAAATACTTTTATTACTTTTTTGTCTAAAGGTACTAATATTATAAAGAGGAAAGATTTAATTGTTTGTTTGAAGCGAATAGGCTCCATAACTACTTATCCGATTTTGAAAATTATTTCATTGATATGTAGCTACATTATCCCTGAGCAACATAGGCTACTTTTTATCCCGATAATGTTCCCGAACCGGGAACGAGAAAACTATATCACGCAGCGATCCGCTAGTTGTAAATAAAATCACAACAATTAAAGCATTCAATCTCTGGTACAAGCATTTGAGGATCACAAGTTTCATTTCAACCCGTACTTATAACAAATCTGGAAATTAGCGATCAGGGGCGCTGTCGGAAAACTTTGTTATTGGCTAAGGGTCCAAAGTATCTTTCTTGAACTTATATCATGTGTCATGTCTTTAAATAGCTGTTAAGTTTTCTAATAAACTAGTACGGTGTCTTGCGCGGTGCTTCGCGCCGCACCACGCTATAGCTTTTGGCCTACTTTTGACCCCTTAGGGCTAGGTCAAATTTTTTTGGCTTGCCTCCAGATCGAGGGCTATCCATAGAGGGGTCAACCATCATTGGAGCATAAGCTGTTCTCGAGAGCTAAGGGATGAAGAAATGGAGATTCCATTTCTATATATATAGATAAATAAATAAAGAAACAAATGGTTTTTGTACCCGATTCTTCATCAGAAACCTGTCACATCATTACCCGAGTTCATGACTACGACATGGGTCTACCAAGTATGTTAGCGTTAATAAAGCCTGCGCAGACGAGGGACTATTATCCGCGTACTTTTGTCCGTCGATACAGATTATAAATTACGGAGTATCGTGTGCGTTATTCGATACAATTGACCATCATCATCATCTCAGCCCATTTGACACCCCCTGCTGGGCATAGACCTCCCCCAAAGAGGGGGGACATCAGCCTACATATACCACGCTGGCCAGACGGGTCGACATAGGGTTTTGTGTCGAGTTCTCCTTATCTATTAACTACAATACAATGTATAACAGATATATATTATCGATGGACAAAAGTTCCGCAAACAAAAGTCTCTCGTCTGTGAAGACCTTTAAACTTAAGTATTAGAACTGGGAAGCGGTCGTAAGAAATAGTAGACAGTTTATCTTATTTAGTTGATCTTATCTAAATACTCTTTATCTGTTTTATAATACAGGATTGAACGGTAACATGATTTAGGTTACAATTTCCTTTAAGAAAATCTCACAAATTCTTAGGTAGATGTTGTTTTCTCGAACCTACACTGTATCAAGAAGAATCTCATGTGAAATTACAAGCAAGTCGGCACTTCAAAGTGTGTTTACTTTAGCGACTCAAGATTATGTTGTCTTTACAAAATTAGCCTATTACGGAGGTTGGGCAATATTTACACGGCTCATTACGTTCGAAAGAAAGTCTCATCGCCCTTAAGTCGGCCAGAGTCCGTGGAAATGAGTCTATAGTTCGCACTCTTATGTTCGCACTTTGTTTAGGGTAAACATAATATTTGATATCTATTTGAGATGTTATATTGACCAGATTAACACAGCAGAAACAAAGATGGACTCAACACGAAAACCATTATAATCTAAAGAACTTTGTCTTCATTCGTCATTCACTGAACATTTTCCTAACCCTCTGACTGCCTCGGTGGCGCAGTGGTAGGAGTATGCGAGTGCCATCCCTGAGGTCCCAGGTTGGATTCCGGATCGAATCAAATTATTTGAGCGATCCACAAAAGTTTGTTTCAGAGTTTGGGTATTTTCTATGTATAATATGTATATATTTAGAAATATATAAGTATGTTTATCAGTCATCTAGATCCCATAGCACAAGCTTATTAGCAAAAATATGTATTTTTTATTTTTATTTAACCCATGGTCGGCTTTCCAGTGTAACTGTGTATTTTCCGTAAAGCACCTGCCATCTGACCTTTACACTAACCTATTGGCAATATCAAAAAAATAAAATTGCCTACGTTATTATTAACGAATAACAATTGCGCTTTTGCCATGAATAATAATGCTCGTTGAAAACTACAAGAGCAGTTCATTTTGGTTTTGGTGCTTCGAAATAACTTCTCCATGAAAAAGAGACGTGAACAATATTAAATAGAGGAGTTTTCAGAATCATCAAATAGCTCACAAAATTAATATCCCATTCTAAATTTAATATGTAAAAACGTATACATGACACGTGTTTTGTAAATAACTACACCATACAATGTTACTACTTTCACATACATTCATTCATTTACAATCACACTGTAATTATAACAAATTGATATTAGAAGAATCTTTATTTCTTTAATGTTAAGTGAAATGACGCAGACTGTGTCACAGGCGGCCATATCTGCGTAATAATTCATATTTTATTCAATTCCCATAAAGTTTGATCATCGAATTCCATATACAGCTTTTCTCTTTTACGTGTTATCTTTTCAAAAAAGATTGGTTTACATGGTTCACTGCCTACGATTGTTAGTAAACCAGACCTAGCGCGTAATCTGGTATAAACCAAAGGTTAACAGATTTATCTTACCTATTTGTCACTACAATTATTTAATTTTACTATAAAGTACTAAATAAAGTATAATTAGTGTGTTTAAACTGAATACTTAAATTATTACGACCTTTTATTCGACTCAGCATACAATTGCTGTTGATTTTAAATTTTAGAACCTTTGAAATACCTGTTGTATATATATGTATGTATATATTTCGTGATACTTGTGAACCACAAAAGAACGAATTTACTGAATCAAAATATAATTGTTAGGAAAATGCTTATAGACCTACTTTTAGGCTGCTTTTTATCAGAGATGTGCTATGCTACGTTAGTATGGATGCGTTTGATATCGACCAATCATTATTAATTGGTCCACAAAGCAGAATTATATTCATTGGTCCACAGCGCACATCCTCGCAGCATAGCTGCATAGCACATCTCTGGTGGAAATGCACCTTAAGATCTCCTAACAAAAACAGTCTTGTCACGATTAACACTGCAAACTTTAGCTCTAAAGGCAGAAGGCTCAAAACGTAGAAACCTTAATTACAGTGGAACCAATGAGAAGCGTTAATTACCTACTTAGCTATATTCTAAAAGGTCATATTATTATGTATTCGAATGACAATAAACAATTCAGTTACGATTATAGTTGTGGCATATAAACCTGCTCTCACTGTCTTGTATTGAATGTCCAGCAATAGATTAATATTTATCGACATTTTATTTTTATATTTTATTAGTGTTCAAATATCATTAACGATTAGTTTGTTGCACCTGACACTTTTCAACTGACTCTTGTACAAAATAAATTGAATTTATTACGTGTCCATAGCCCGCAGCGTTGATAGAAATTGGAAAATATACACCCAGGGTGAAGTAATTATCATAAGCGGGAATAATATTAGGCATTCCTTCAATGTGTACTTTCTATTTATTCATTAGGGTTCTTATGAGTCAATTAGTTCGGGAATAAGAAAGTATGATTACTGTTAAATCTGTTGTAGTTCAAATTACATTTGAATCCATTACTTGAAAAGGAATTTCATAATTATCATGCAATAAGATTTCAATATAAAGTATATAATACTTAAATGTTTTGTTTTATTGTTTCAGCGAATCTCACCATCAGTACTCGCGGCGTCTCATTAGACCTGCTCATCTACTCTCCCCTACAGGACATGTACCTGTGCTTCAATCGATCCCGATTGGTCGGCAGAAGAATGGTAAGTTTACAATTAGTTAACATTAAAACGTTATTTGACTTTATTTACCCCACTTTCCCCCCAATCCAAAAAGCTCACGGTGAAAACATTGTATAATTTTTTATTTTTTTATTTTGTCCAATCTCGAAATGTAGACGCTTCGCTCGCTCTATCAACTAAGGACCCTGTTCTATCTGACTTGTTATTAAATGTTGCGGTTACGATTATAACAGGTAGGTATACTACCTAAATAACCACTTCACAAATTTTCTATTCAAAGAGACACTCTTTTATGTAGGACATTAAAATAAAAACGAATACCATCAATGTTCTGTAAAGAAGTAGAGCTTATTAAATTCAAGTCGAATTGTTTGATTGTTAACAGACACGCGCCCAAGCGGAGAGACAAGTCAACTGTCTATTCAGAGAGGAGTTTGTACACGTAAACGGCTACACCAGATATCACCTGGTGAAGAACGAAGATCGCTACATAGGCTTCAACCGAAAAGGCGTCCAGTTACGACGTGGCAAGAGTCGCTTAACGCCTCGTCAACAATACTGCTTCTATTTATCGAAGGAGGCTCACGACTTCGATATAACCAGGCACAACATAGTGCGTGCCGGCGAACAGCATAGACGTCCGCCGCCGCCGCGTAGGTTCCGACATCCGTCACAAAACTCCATAAAAATGCCGTGTCATGGCATACGCCACCACCACGGTGGCGGCGGTGGCGGCGGCAAGTATCAGAGACGGAGGAATTGCAACGGCACGTAGACGACGCACCTTCCTCATATTAGCAGCTAATTTACGCTTTAACGCTTCATGCGTTCCGTTGCCAGCTGTTGTTGGACATTGTGAGTGGACAGAGTATTAGTCAACAATCGCAGTATTATGTCAGTAACGTGGACTGGATAGCGTTAGGTTAGCCCGGCCGCGGTGGCCGCGGCGTTTCAAACGTCGCATGAATGGTAGCTGAAGCGAGTGTGTAAACATTTGAATGGGGAAGAAAAAACGCCGAGCCGGGACGTTCGTCCGGAGCTGTGAAATTCCTTAAGGTCGTGCAACATTGAATTGCTCGTTTGCTCTTGTACTAGCGGCCGGACTCGTGCTCTAAAAGGAAAAAAATGTGTTTCTGAGGAAAGAGCAAATAGTAGTCTCGCCGGTCACGAGTGTTCTTATAGACCACCGCTGAACTAAGGAGCTGTGAGCGTCGGCACCCGGTCTGCGTCGTATTTTCGACTGTGGAAAGCACATTTTTGTAAATGTATGAGTTCGTGTAGCCCTCGAATGCTTCGGTTGGCTCACCATAATGAGTAGCAAAAACGCCTTTACGTCAATTCTCAGTGTGTTATTATTTAAAACGCTTTATTATTAAGTACTGATCGTGTTATCTGCTTGTAAATATAATAATAATTTGTGTTTACTTATTTATCAAACAAAGTTAATCAAAAAATTTGTAAACGTAGTAGTAGATGTAAAGTTGTATTAAAACTGTTTTGTATTTAATTATGGGTATATAATCTATCCGACCAAACGCTCTCTTGTGATTAGTCACAACCGCTATGACCTAGTTCTCTTCACTAACTCCATGTACTGAAACGTTTCCTTACTAATAATGTTCATTTCAATACATTTCCGGTTAGTATGTGAATTTTCTTGTATGATTTTGAGCGCTTTGTAAATATTATTTTAAGAGTTTGTATGAGAGTGATATGTTATTGAATCTCTTTTGTCAAAATCTTTTAGATTTTTGGCTTAATTATGTTGATTTTCACGTATAAAATTGCCATTCGTAGTATTCATTGGCACTTAAACAATCAGAGCGTCCGTGTATCAAATACTTTGCCATTATCCATTACCGGACATAATATAAAGGACATTTATAATCTATTTAATGTGAGATCTGTGCCATAGTTGTTGGCAGTGTATGACTAATTGTGTTCGCATTCTATCTAGTAAATTAATTATATCCGTAAACATAAAATAGTAAAATTATAAATGAAAAAATAATACATACATACGTCTGTAACGTTTTTACTTAAAGCGATCATTTTCATATGGAATTTGCAAAATACCTATTAATTATAGATTTTCGTAATATAGTAGATAATTGAAATACTTTTAATTAACTGCAATAAAGTGAAAATAAGTGCCTAAATATAGTATTTTGAAATATTTCACCTCAATTTTAACCATTTGCAAATTCCATGTGAAAATTATTAGAAGTATAGTTTAATACAACATATTTGTTTACAATATTCATTTTATTTTGATGTTAAATACTCTATATTAATGTCGAACAGTATAATAGTAGCATAGAAATAAATATACAAATACAACACAAAGATTTTAATGGTCTGTAGAAAATATTTAACAGCTAAATAATTCCAAGTTATTGATATGAGTATAATAGGTAATTATAAGTATTCATTTCAAGTGTACAAAGGGTTTGTTGTGTATTATAATGTTCGGCATTATTCATTAAAGTTGTTGCAAATATTGCCATGAAACTAAGTTACTTTACATTCCTGTATTATACCATAGGATAGAAGGGAAGCGGTAAAAAACATGAACACATTCCAAGCAATTTATAATAGTTTAAAAAAATATGCGCTTAATACATATAAAATTTTGTTAAAATAACATGACACTATGTATCTTATTACTGTGTCTAATTTATAAGTGTTCAGATGCTGAAGAACGAAATATAATTGCTAAGAAAAATTACGAAATTAAATCATATTTAACTCGCATTTACTGTGTATTATTTATTACTAGCGGAAGCCGCGGCTTCGCTCGCCTGACAAATTATATACACAAAAACTTTCTTCGAGAACCACTCTAAGCATAGATTGGGAACAGAAGCAACTTTGTTTTTACTATGTTATGATTAGCTGGTGCTTGTCGTTCCACCCGGGTGAAATCGTTTTCTCTCTAATAATTTCATCTAATAAGTACTAGCTGATCGCCGCAGCTCCGCCCGCTTGATTTAGTTTACACGTTCCTGGTTTCCGTGGGAACACATTATCGGGATAAAAATAGCCTATGTTACTCAGGGTGAATGTAGATTTCCAATGGTGAAAGAATTTTTGAAATCGGCACAGTAGTTTTTGAGTTTATTCATTACAAACATACAAATCTTTCCTCTTTATAATAGTAGTATAGATATATCTATAATAGTTCGAGACACCCAGGACTTTAAGCCACAGCGGCTAGCACGTAAGATTTTGTTGCCTTTAATCAACATTTCATCGCAGGGCATCGGCTTAACTTTTTGTTTCAAAATTACAATATAGCTACTTTTTATTAAATTCATTCTGCCATGTTGTACATAAACCATTATATGTGGGCAGTAGTAGCAGTGTAAGTAAGTAGAAAGTACATAATACCGACTTATAGGTGCTAATAATGGTTAATGAAATATTTTCATCATAGACTCACGATACCTATCCTAAAACTATGAGGATTCATAAAAATCTCTTTACTATTCTGTATGAAAGATTATTTACCCAGTAGCGTCGGCAGGTGCGGGGGGCCGGCTACAAAAAAGCGATATTTCCAATAATCTTGCCGGAAGAGGGTGTTTGCGGGTGAAATGTAACATTAAAAACAAACAGGGTAAAGTGGGGCTAACTGGGCGTGATGCCGGCACTGCGTGTGCGCCGTTCGATTAGCACCTAGCTACGTCAGCCATAGAGTAAGATAAGGTACAGATATCACACCCTTTAATAGGAAACGTGAAATATAAAATACAATAATCCATCCCAAGGTTGCCTGTAAGACATTGCTCTTTAGCGATACGGCCGCCCTTTGTACATCGGATATATTTTTTTTTTCTGTAATTTCTTATTGGTGTACAATAAAGATTATTCTAATCTATTCTAATCAAATAATATCAAACAATTTGAAGTAAGGAAGAAGACACCAAAGAAAAAGAAGGATTTACAAGGAAGGAAGATATTACAAGGGACATTTCTGAACCGCTAGACTAAAGATACTGAGTTGGCAACCAAAACGACGTCTTCTCAGCAGATGTTATTATAATAGCACATGTAACTTGTAAGTATTACAGATTTCTTCTATTACAAATTCTAGCTCCTAGCTGTTTAACGATGGATGTGTTTTTTTTAGTTCTACGAACTGCTAAAGAACTCGAAAAAACAGAACTTCCTGATAAGGTGTACGTCCGTACAATATACCTACTTACCACAGTCAGTAAATATTATACAACATCTAGAATAATACTATGTTTTTTTTTTCATTTCGCGGCCCAAGGCCGCAGCCGCTCTCACGTCCGTTGCCGGGTGTCTCTGGCTCGCACGCAGAAGGTATTTCCAGTGGCGATCGGCGAATACAATGTTCTAGGATAAGAAGAAAAAAAGAAAGTTAATAAGTGTATCATAAATTATAAAGTAGGTAGAAAAATAATTCAATTTCGCCAGTGCCAAATCTTCAGCACCTCTGACCTCCCTTCGCTTCAGCATGCTGTGTATTATATTGTTTTGAAGGATACATAGTAGCAGCAAGCATCCTTTAACTAGTGAATATAGGTTCGTGGGGCGCATCAGCTCTTCATGGAACTCAGTAAGCGTCTGAGGAAAGAAACTGGTGATCCCCACGCAGGCAGCTTTCTTGTGGGGATTCCCGCACTCTTCCGGCGCGGCGGCGCGGGAATGCTGCCGTGTTATGGGCGCTCTGCCTAGGGGATTCAGTTTTGTTAATTTACTTTAGTTTTTTTAGATTCTTTAGGTTAATTTTATTTTGTCTTTAAGTTTTTCTTGTTTATTTTACCTAGTTAAGTGTTTTATAAATACAACATACTTCCTGAAATATAGAGTGAATCCACAATCAATTTGCGCCCTGAACTCTATATGAACGTTATATCAAGGTAGACCTAGTGACCCAATCAAGGAGACTGATACACAAAACATAATTAAACGAACGGTAAATATGTAAATTCATCGCTGTGATCGACGCTAATATAAGCAAAATTCTTATAAACAACTATGTCAACTAATAAACCTCTTCAATTGTTATTGATGCCTGTAAATGAAGGTGTGTACCAGTATGAGTTCTATGAAATATTATGACAACATATAGCTCAATGGTGTTTGATTAATACTGTGGAGAGGTTTTCAAATATTATAGCTAAAGGAAAATATTATTTTAATCGTATGTTTACTACTCTAACGAAATCATATCTAGAAGTTGATTTTCACTTTAAAATCAATCGTTGGTTATTTGGGTCCCACCATCTTTAAAGCCTGAAGAAAATGTTCCTAGCTAGCGGTGATGCTTGATTCCCATTACGTGGGAGTAACAGAGTTGACATCGAAAAGTAGATCTATTTTAATGCACCGTACTTACTAATTTATATGAAGCTTTTTAAACATAAAAAAAATCTTTACCAATTTAAATACTTACTTATTTCAATCAACATATTACATACATTTTTATAAGATTACAAAAGTCCGATACAAAATTACCTTTGCCAAGAAAAATAAATATTCTTTTTCAAATATTTAGGGCCACAGAATATTACTGTTCTACTTTCTTGATTAATGAATCCTTCAAAGCTGCGAATTTTATACAAAATAGGGTCAAAGCATCGACCCGGAACGTTTAACACAAAAAGACTTTCTGAAAAATACTAGTAACAATAGAAAAGTATGAAAAATGAAGGAAACTGACCTTGCAAATATAAACTACCAAATAGTTATCAGAAGATATTACTATTTAACTATGTGGGATATCTTCGAAATGAAAAATAAATTATGAGTTCATTATGAGTATACATAATCTGCTCAGACTCTCGGAGCTTACACACTTACAGTAATTCTATTTTCTTGTCCATAAATTATTAGTCTTATCTTCTAAAAACTAAAATTCAACTTGAATTCAGAACAACGTACTTTAATTGTTGTTGCACCATACATACATATATGCATTTTCTTTTAAATACGAGTACTAAAGAGAAAATGAGCCCTAAAAATCCGTGGGTGCCATCAATGAAATTAGGAAACTGTCAAATTGTATATACTCGTAATTCTACAAGCTGACTTGACAAACAATGTTCTGCTAAAATTAATTATAAGGAGTTATGGACTATTGAAAGTAAGTTATATACTACGGGAAAACAGGCGTGACTATAGGTATTATGAATGATTGAACTCTCTGTAGTTCTACTCTACGGTCGCATAGAAAGAAGTAAGTTAGGGCGTACGCACACAAGCGTATATGTGGTCGATTAATATGTTTGTAGACACTAACATATGTACTGATGCAAGTGTTAACTAGCCTATAGAACGTGCCAGTGCATACCGCTGCTTATGCAGCTGTGTTTGGTACTGTTAAATATGATGCAAGAATCTTAATTTTAATATGTATTTATGTATGTTAAAAGCATCTTAAATATGCATTATTGAGTTTAATACGCGTTTATAACTAGCTTTAATATATTTCATGAATAATGTAAGACAGTTTGAGATGTAATGAGTTAAGTGTAACTGATAGCTCCCTTGACAGAATTACCTAGACAATAATATCGGTGGTTTATTACAGTACTCCTAAAAAGGTACCGTAAGGAGTGCTAACTAATGAACTACTTTTGAATTTAAATATTGCGGAGTTGATAGCACCTAGATCATAAATTAAGCACTAGGTACGTTAAATACCTACGAAGGTATACGTACAATACCTATTTACAAAGATGCGTCCAAAAGTTTATCCGCATTTTCTTCATTTGAAAAGGTTTCCAGAATGCTGGCAGCACAGCTGCCTTCAGATAAAAACCTGTTGTAATTTGTAATCACTAAAGACTGTTGTTAACAAAAAACAAAATTTGAAAAATAGCTATGATGTTTTTGAAGATCACTAGAACTTAAAAAGAGTCTTTAGTACCAGTAGTAATTGAAAAAACGAAATTGCAGGTAAAAGTTCGCTAAGCAGTAAGTATTCGTATATTAGGGCCTGCCAATGTAAAATCCAACCCACCGGTCGTCTCAACCAGCTTATGAGACACCGCTAACGTGTTGGTCAAACATTTGACCGGTCTGCCTAACTAGTATCTACCGGTTAAGAGAAGGTAAACCGACAAATGAAACATTTTTTAATATTAGAATGAATATTTTCGAAAATGGGCTGTTTACACGGTGAGGATCGAGAACCGTTTCATGTCTTGGAAATCCACGTGTATGTTTGAAATAAATGAATGATAAACGGTGCCTATTCAGAAGGTTATGGTTTATGAATGGTTTGAATGTTTGCCGTTTTTCTGTGTTATTTAGTTTTTCCGTTTAGAAACATGAAATATTTTAGGTTGTTTCAAATATTAACAATTCAACGTAATTAATCGAGCTTTCCACTTTTTTTCATAGTAAGTAATAGGTACCGACTTACATCTCAAGCAGGCCTTTTAAACTAAGTGATAATCAGAGCTGTCTATACGTTGTTTATTTTGTTGAGCTTAGAATAGGGAGTGAGACTTGTATGCGTACCTACTTATCAATAAATAAATATGTTAGGACAATTCACACAACGCCATCTAGTCTTAAACTAAGCAAAGCTGTGATATGAGTACTAGATAATCTGATATAAATACTTATATATTTTTTCTGTAAATACATAGGTATATATTATACATAGGAAGTACCTAGACTTCTTCGAATTTTTTTCCGACCGGGAATCGAACCCGAGACTCGAAGCGGATGCACTACTGACCACGCCACCGAAGCACCTATACCCTGAGTGTAGGTATTTGGGAGAAATCATCCATTTTTGGCAGTGCAGAGGTGCGTGCTCTTGGCAGTGCAGAGGTGCGTGCTCTTGGCAGTGTTCCTTAATTATGCCTAGGAGTGTATTACAGATGGCTTTCACAAATTGCATTTGCCATTTTATTCGCTGTCATAAAATTATCTAAGTAGGCATTTTCCCGAACTATTGTCAAAGAACGTTACAGGCTGAGTGAACATTTAATAATCTTTATTACAAGCAAAGTTGAGTGGTTGACAAACACTTGTCAATGTTCAAGTGAGTTTTTATTTCATTTCTGTAGGTAGGTCTGGGGACGGTGAGGTATATATATTATTAGTCTAATGTATACGACATAACAATACAAAAAGGTACTTGTATTGTATTGCTATCGTATATTTTTCATATTACTCAAATGCCTCAAGACTCTCAACCATTCAACCCTTCGAACGGAGCTTGACAAAAAATACTCTACTCTGTCCAAATATTGGACATCAAGGCCGTCATAGTTTGGTCTAAAATGTAAGCGAACGCCGTTTTTGAAGAGTAGAACTTTTATAATATGTAGTGCGACTGCTACGTCCGCTACAGAGGACGTTAAGTATGCAATAAATGTTCTAACATCGTAGAAAATTTAAACATAATTATACTTACATACTAGCGGTATGGTAATTTTTTGCTATTGTCTGCAATTTAGAGATTTGATTTCACCGGCAGATGCTGTGTTGCTGTTGATAACAAAGAAGAGAACGAAAGAAAATAATGTGATCCTATTTTTGGTTCTAGTGCATTCTTAGTGCTTAGTAGCATTGGTTGTATTAGGAGTGTGATGAACTGATGATCGAGTATAGAAATCACTACATCCAAAAATCCAAGGATAGATTTTCATTCTCAGGTTCTTATAAATTAAAGCGTACACCTTCACGTCTTATATTAACCCTATGCCCTCTTAACGCCACTTGTTTGTAAGGTACAAGTCCATTAGGATCCTTGCGGATAATAGCATATTTATTTTGGAAAAATAAATAAGGAATCTCAATATTTTTTCTAAACTGTGCCTAATTTCGATGAACATGATTCGTCCTGCAGTCATTTTGCCAGTTCCCTTATATGATAAAGAGCTTTTCAGTTCCTTGACGTTGCCGCTAGGGGCGCTGGTGTGAAATGTATGGGGAATACGAAAACGTAGTTCGAGCAAATTAACGTAAGTAACTGGTACTACACACACAGATACGGTAATATACCTGGCTCATGTGATCTTAAAATGACTATACATGGGCATGTAAAATTCCATATCACTTATTTATTTATTGTAGGTGTAGCAGAGCCCCTGAGGTACGAGCATGGAGGTGATGATAACTTAGATGACAGACTTAAGAAAGCTGAAGGCTTTGGAAACTTCTCACGATAAACTTCAGTAAATTAGGCAACTAGTAATAAAAACATTTTTAATATTAGGTATACTTACTTAGAAAAAAATCAAGGACAAATACATTATCTCGTTCCAAATATGCTAGCGCCAGTCACATTGAAGGGTCCTCTTAATTTATTTGCTTATCCCCATTACGTCGCTGGACAAAAGGCGTTGAGTGTTTGGACGCCTTCGGGGACCAACAAACGTTGTGGGCAAACACTCGGGATTCCCACGGATTGGACGACCAGTTTCTTTGACCCATGTAACCCTGATACCCGAAATAGTTCATCGGAATTATGATAACGGTAACGCGTGTTCGGTATCGTTATTTATCAATGAAATGACACACCTTTTTTATCTTAACCTTAACATTTTATATTAACCTTACTAAACACTGTCTAACAAAATTAATATAAAAAAATAGTTTAATAAATAGTGAACTGAATAGCTCTCTAGTTTACATGTGAGTTACTCTTATTTTGGTGTACACCCAACAATGAGGCAGACAGAGGCATATTTTTATATATTTCGCAAAAATGAATGTCATTGGTACGGCTGGAACCTGCCTTTTAACCCGACTGCGACAGCGAGGGTTATGTGTTTCGCGCGTATGTATGTATGTATGTTTGTATGTTTCTTTGTTCCACTCTACAGGCCTAACGGCTGGATGGATTTGGATGAATGAGGTTTTAAAATGAAGGCATTTATCTCCTGAGTGTCATAGGATACTTAGTTACAACTAAAAAGCTGTAAATAAAAACAAATAATTAAATAATAAAAAACACGACTCCACTTAACCAGATATTTAACTATAAACAGGTGGGACTCGAATATCAGTTCAAACCTATGATGCGAACTGTCCCACCTGCTTATATGTAGTTAATAATACATATGCTTATAGTTAATATTTATATTTCTAGATCGCGTTTTTACCGTACACGTTGGGGATGCCACACACACTGACACACAGTATAGTCATTCAGAGACGCCTGGCAATGGACGTAAGAGCGGGAGACATCTAAAATTCTATGTTAAAATATCGCAACATACGAGTAGAACGACATGCCCTTAAAAAAATTGTGCCTATAAAAAAATAAACAATCAGAGATCGCACCTCTCACAAACACCTTGACGTATATTTTAGGTTATTTATATTTAACTCATTCGGTTATGTTTCAATGAGTATTATGTAATGTTAATGCTCTCAATGTATTGTAGTGTGCATGTAGTTCATAAATGTTTAAGATATCAATCGATATTATCTATCAGTATGTTTGATAGACGATTTACTTGATTAGAAGTTTAATTTGAAATTCTTGCAAAAGTGTGAATAAACTTTATACGAGTATAATTCACTATTCCTAATAGAATTGTGTATGTTAGCCTATCACCATTTAATTAACCATTTCGTCATTGTAATCTAATTGATAGTTTAGTTTATGCAATAGCAATAATTAGTTATTGCCATTGCAACTAATTAAAATAACAAAAAAGAATAAGGCATACATTCACAAAATAGGGAATAGGGTTTCATACAGAACTTGCACTCCGACGTTAATTAAAGCACATTCTTTTGTTTACAGAGAACATAATTCAAACGTTAGGGATGTCAGGAAGTGAACGCGACTTTGTTAAACAGACCTCTGCGAACCTTGGCCGTTAAAACCATACCACGGGGGTACCGCACGATCTCCGGAGAGGCTGCATGTCTTTTAGCCGGGACCCCTCCATGGGACCTGGAAGCGAGAGTCCTTGCGTCATTGTTTCAATGGCACAAGGAGGCGCTGGAGGGGGACCACAGGGCTGCGACTCGAGAAATCGAGAACCAGTGGTCCCAACTCCGCCAGGATCTCATGGAGACTTGGAGGGTGCAACTTGAGCAACCAAAGTGGGGAACTACCGTCGTAGGCGCCGCAGACTCATCTACGCCCAGGACCATCGACCTCCATGATCGGGGCCTGAGGACGGCGGGATAGCCACCCACCGTCCTTACAGAAGCAGACTAGAAGGGTTGCGTGCTTCGGGGCCTTTACCATACAGCTCGCAACCGGATTCACTCACCGACGCCGACGCGGGATAAAACCCAACCCCAACGACGCGGGATTTTCATTCCGACCAAACCCCCGAAGAGGCCACACAGCTGGCCAAAGTCCGCCGGGCGCCACTGGAAATACCTTCTGGGGTCACCGGAGACGCCCGCAGCAATGAACATGGGAGCGGCCGCGATCTCGTTGAATAAAAAAAAAAAAAGGGGTTGTCAGAAAAGTACCAGCATAATTCGACCAATAATTATGACGTTAATGCCTCAATTTCAACTCTATGGTCAATGCCGTATCACCAACAGGAGACAACCCTTACTGACTTACAACTTCAAGTTGTCGCTGACGTCACGTATTTTTTGCGATATAATACAGGCTTTGCGACAGGAAATTAAACAGGTTAACAATAGCCATGAAAATAGAAGAAAACTCTAAAACAGTAGCAGAGTAAAGGGTTATTGAAAACCAATCACAATCAGTGCACCGACATTTAAAAAAACAATCAAAAACAAATCTTAAAACAAAGATAAACGTTTAAAAGTCAATCATTCATCCGATAACATAGTAATGAGTACTCGTTGAAAACAAACTTATCTTGATGAGACAGTTTGAACCAAAGCTGCACCATTAATAATCCAGTATAAATAATAACATCGTTGCTTTTAAGTCGGACCACCCAAAATCATCACCTTTACAATAAGAACATCATTACGTGATCATAAACTATGAAGATAAGAATGAAAATTAGGAGAAATGAGAAATTAAAATATAAAGGGAAATCGCTGACCATTCCGAGTAATTGTCGGTCCATGGTGTCGGCAATTTGCATACGATATGAAGCGCTAATGGATGTAAAGATAAGATTCTGTACTGAATATTCTTACATGAACATGCACAATCGTTATTAGCATAGATAAAGTCCAAAAAGAAAAATTAGAAGGTACATATAAAACAAGTTTTTAAACGCTTGCCTCATTTGTAGTTAATGAGACTACTTTGTAGGTGAAATGTGATCGTAAATTACAAAGGAATTTTATATAGAGACATACCAGTTCTCAATTTTGATACTAAAAAAATAAAGTTAAAAATCTCTCAGATTAATTTCCTGATTTTGTAATTTCCGATATTGTTTCGCATTTTGATAAAAGATACTCGTATTTAGTTAGATTAGTTTTGTCACTGACTTAGGCTATATTTTCTCAAATGTTAGTAGTTCTAAGAATAATATAATTCAAGCTAAATATCCCTTTAAAACGATTATTAACTTTATTAGATTTGAGGGAGGGTTGGCAACTATTTCAGGACGAACCATCAAAACGTTAAGTATTTCTATGGCAGGTGTTTCTGAATTAGGCACTAATATCTGTACCAAATTAAGTTAAGGGGTCTGTGGTTGGTGCAGCATTCACTGATGATTCATGATTCATTTTTCGAAATGTTATTGATATTGGAGGAATCTGGACGATCATTTCTAATGTGTCAGATTTGTCTAATAAAGAATTATGTTTTATTACTTGAACAGAACATAATTCCAATACTTTTTTAGGGAACTAACACGCCTAGTTCCCTGAAAATGTATTGGAATTTGAAATGGTAAATTTGAATAGACTTTATACTGGCTATTATTAGCTATCATAATCAGCTTGCTTGTGATATTTGCAATTATTATTTGTAACGATTGAAGATTGTGACATTATTAATAATCACTCTAAATTGTATCGGCTGATACTCGACTGGTATTTTTTTCCTTCTCATTTTACGTTAACTAGTAATATTAGGTAGTTGCTAGCTAATATGTCGATCTCAATAACGATAGCTACCGTGTACTCGTCAAGATACTGTACTATAATGTATTCTCAGATCAATCAAATATTTATGAGATGAATCTCTCACCCTTATTATGTTGTTACAAAATTACAATCAATAAAGTCTTGTTCGAGATATAATCGTTCGATTACCGTTTGTGTAAAGCCGACATGACATTTCTTTTACATATTAGCTCGTTTTACTTAATTTTTGACAGGAAAGCTTACGTGACATCCATGTAAAGTGTACTTTAAAAATTTGGATACATTATTTATGGGTTTCTTCAGACTAATATTAAATGATAAAATGTGAAAGTTTTTAAGTTTATTGAATTGAATTCTGCTACTACTGTGACGAGTGACCACTTTGCACTCCCCTGTTTGATACTGTTGATTTAGCTGTTTCGATCTGAATCCGAACCGAGTCCTTCAAAATAGATATCCATCACCTCTGCCCACCAAAGACGTTCTAATAAACCTTCAAAATAAGTATTTAAATCAATGAACATTGAAATGTCACCTTCTTTAATATAGTCCAAAATGTATGGTCAGAATAATAACACTAATATTTAATGGTGTTGTAAATAAATAAATAAAACTTATGTTTGACTACTGTGGTATCGAGTTAACCCATGTGGCCCATGTATTTTGTTACAGATAAAATAAAAGGTCAAGTGTGACATGCACTGGCGCTGCGAGGGTTCGATTCGAATTCTTTTTTAAATTTTTAGATGTGTCATTTTTGTTCACATGCGTTATGCGTGTTTTTTGTCCAACCGTTTACCACTTTAGATTACATACAGTTAGGTAAGTATCTTTAAAATACAGAACGGTCCCAGTAAGATCAAATCTCTCCAATCTTACCTGCAAGGTGTAAACTCCTCTTGGTGGCCTACCACCAGTATTTTTGTACAGTTAAGTACCTTGAGGACGTCATGGTCATGGTACAAAAAGTCAAAGTTTAAGTGCTTTTTATCGAATAAGTTCGCATACTTTACGTTACTGAGGTGAAATCCTTCTGGTGCATACCAGAGACGCCCGGCAATAGACGTTAGAGAGAACGGCGCGCACTTAAAAAAAAAATCTGGTGGATTCAGAAAATGAGTAGATACTGAAAAATCGTTAAGGGTTCTTTGTATTGTTGACCCCTAAAATAGCAGGTAATTGCATCATTTATAGGTATATCGCAGAGGTATACCTAAGTATTCATAACAATTATTGACGTTTAACTTCCTATCTTCTGTGTAATAGAATACGTAGTCTTCTGTAACATCAATGTGATTTATGTAAAAGGAAATACACGCTTTTTAGGGTTCCGTAGAAAAGAAATCGGAACCCTTATAATTTTATCAAGTCCGTCCGTCCATCCGTTCTCGGCTTTCCTCCGAAACGGACTTAAAATTACTGCGTTTGAACAATTTAATCTATCTCATTTACAATCATATCTACGCATGCTTTGAAGATGCCAGATAGATAGATAGATAGAGAAGGATAGTGTGAGGGAATCCCCAGTATATTATTGATTGAAATACAGTAACTTCATACTCCAACTCAGTATTCAATCATAAACTTTTTCATGACCATTGACATGAAATCAATAGATACTTAAAATGAGTTAAGTCTTCAAAATTATTAAGCGCTATAATTCTTTTCTTCTGAAATTTAAGATCACCCTAAAAATTAATATCGAAATGAATGTGGGTGTAATAGAACCACTTATAGCCTAAATAACAATGCGAGAAAAGTATTTTTGTAATTAGATTAATAACAAATATCTACAGATTTCGATAGATAATCTCAGGAATTATTTGAGAGAGAGATTTCTTAAATTCTTATAGATTCGATAGGTGTGTTGAATGCTTTATTAAGATTCATATTATAATGTATGTTTCTAAATAAGCAATTGATGTAATAAAGTATAATGTATTATAAGCATTTCGATTATAGTTAATGTGGAAAACGACTTTAAGCCGTGGGAAACAGAATTGAGTTTGATAATAATACTATTCTAAAGCTTATGCACTGGAGTATGAAGAGAAATCTCAAGAAGAGAGAAATGTTTTGTCACTCGTTTAGTTTAGATCACGACGTTTCACATAAGCTACATTTCCTGAGATAATTGAGTTTCGATGTTAGTGCAATAAATAATTACACACATAGAAAGCCTCAAAGACAATGTTGTCCAAAGAAATAAAATTATAGGTCTATGGTTGCGTCACAGTAAAAATATTGAGTTTTAAACACGCACTTTTATAGTGATTTTACAGGATAGAACTGATATAAGGCTAGCCCATGGACATTGCTGGGAGTTTGATTTTACCAGACTATTTGTACAGTAACTTATATCTAAAGATAAATATCTCAGTCAGGCGCGGGAGAGGAGAAACAAGTGCAAAACGGTGCTTATGCTCATTTTTTTAACAGGGGCTTGAAGTAGGTACATGTCGCGAGGCGTAAGCGGAGCTTTGCATTTGTGTAAGTGCAGTGTACCTACGTAAACGAACGTGAACGTATATGTTTTACACACATGTGTTGTAACACACAGCTACAAAAAGAATTTTTACTCTACTTTTCGTGGTCACTCACACAAATGCAAAGCTCCGCGTACGTCTCCGCAAGTAGGTAAGCGTTGTGATACACTAAGTAAGATGAAGTGTTAATAAGAAAGACTAGGCTATGTGTGTTTACTATGTACCACGTTCAAATTTAATGGAACTGCACTTCGAACCATACCAGTTGCAATCGGGGTGCACGGTTGTTTTACCTACCGTTTTATTGCAGACTGCATCCCGCTGCCATGCGTCTAGAACCTAGTGAAATGTGCCGATTACTAGAAGGAGTCACCACTCTAAGAACATTCTCGAATAAATTTTATTGCATAATGTTTATTAACGCAGATAAACAACAGTACCTACTCCCCTGAATATTCAAAAGGCAGGCTTGAACTTCGACCAAACCGGTATAGTACTAGTAGGCAAGTTATACAGTGTTTATTATGATGAACCAGTTGCGGTCCCGTATGAGCAGCTTCAAATTTTTTTTTTAAATAATTATTCGAAATCTTGGGTTATTAGCATACAATATAAGTAGTTAGGAGCATTGGCGCCGGGACGCCTACGCTTATATTTCTGGTCAAATATAGGTGGCCGTATCGTTTTACTAATTTCATGGCTACATATTTTATTATAGACGATTGTATTGTAGTTACTAAGAGATCAATATGTAAATGAAGAAGCGGTTTAAAAGAGACAAAGGTTTACTGTTATAGTATAACATGTTAACATTGGTGACTATCTATTTCTTAGTCTGGTATATAGTTTTAATGGTTTATAAAGTTGTCGATATAACAAATGAATAGTAAAAAAACTCGCATAAATAGCTAAGCTTTATGGAAATTAGAACAACATTATTATTTCTTTTATACAACTAAATAAGATGTCAAATAAGTCTGCGACTCAATAAGCGTGTCTATCGTAGAGATAGCAACATGCTTGCGTTGCTCGTTATGTGCGAGTTGCAGTACAAATCTCACAGGGTTAGTAATCACCGCCGGGCGCCACTGGAAATACGTTCTGCTTGTAACCAGAGACGCCCGGTAACGGACTTTAGAGCGGCCGCGGCCTTGGGCCCCGGAATTAAAAAAAAAAATGGTTAGTAATCAAAATATCTATATTCATGTAGGTCATAAAGTAACACTTATGAACGTCAAAAAAAGAAAATGCTTCTAAATTTACATTTACCGCCAGATTCGCAAGGCAATAGGTCGAGCTTGTGAGGAAAGAACCTGGCAAGAAAAACTCACGGCCACTCTTAAAAAACTAATAAAGTCCTCAGTAAGTTCTAGGGACTTAAGTTAACGTTACCTGCAAATGTTTTTGATTAACTGGACATAAAAGTTCTTGGTTAGTGGCAATAGGGTCTCACCTCAATAAGTGGGGTCAAGACGAAATAAAGACGATGAAATAAGGATAAAAATTACTTTGACAAAATAAAACCTTTTTCCGGCACCGTGACACTAAATAACATAACAATCAAAACTCTATCACAATAATCCTCAAAGGTATACCTAGGCAAGCGAAAACCCCCTAAAAACTAAAATGACTGACCAATCACTGAAAATGTGAATGCGCCTATACAAGTTTGTACCCACTTTTTGTAAACCTTGGACCAAAAGGAGTCAATTGGTAAGAAAACAAAATTTGTGCGGAAAAATGTGAAAAATGTATATTTTCTCATTTTGAAAAATAGTCAGTTTAAGCTTAAGATCTAAGAAGTATTCTGCCGCAGGATTTTTTTGAATTCGATAAAAACTTACCGAGATAAAAAAAATTGAATTTGACCATGTTTGCGCTTTAAAATGGTTGTAACTTCTTCAAAACGCATTTTTCGAGAAAACCACAGGAGTAAAAGTGTCTTAGTTTGCTCGTTTTACCCTTAGAAATCATTTTCCAATATAAAAACCAACTTTTCATCAGTTTACAAATTGATTTGTTCATAACAATTAATAGCCAGATTTTGTATTTTTACCAATTGACTCCTTTTGGTCCTAGGTTTACAAAAGTACAAACTTGTATAGGCGCAATCACATTTTTAGTGATTGGTCAGTCATTTTTATTTCTACGCACTTTTTCGGGGGGTTTGCCGCTTGCCTAGTATAATACCTTTTGTTTTCCCCGAAACTTTTCGATCGAATTGCATTCAACTTTGATTGATTTGACTTTGTTTCAGTGACATTTTCTACTCATTAGGGTTCCGTAGTAAAAGTCTCGGAACCATTATAGTTTCGTCATTTCCTCGGCTTTCCTCCTAAATGGGTAGTACTAGAAACATGAAACTTTGGATGGATATGTATAATTACTACGTCAACAAAGTGTTAATATAAAATTAATTTTTTTACCTTCCATCCACGTAATGTGGGATGATATTAAACTTTAAAGAGCATATTGTTGCGATAACAGGGCGTCTTAAACAATGTTGCAAACTTGAAGCCAAGATCTTGCTAGAGCATATAATTTGTATTTGGTCTAACAGGATCTTAGGCTCGATCAGGTCTATAATCTCAACTCAACCTCGTCGGCCAGTTGGTACTCTGCTGACTCTCTACTATTAAGATTTGGACTGTAGACTCGACTCTACTAGACAAAGGTGTGGTTTTAGATACCTACTAACTATTAATTTGATTTCACCAAACAATATTGGAATTTGTTAAGATTTTCCTTCTAGGCCATACAGGCAGACGATACGATAAAAGGCAAGGTATAATCGGATACCGCACCTTATAATATGATATTAAGTTGATCAACTTCTACGGAACCCTAATGAGTAGAAAATGTCACTGAAACAAAGTCTACAATAACCTGAAATCTGATCGAATGATATCGATAAATCTGTTATTGTTTTCATTGAAAACAATCCTCAATGAAACTATCGTTTGATGTTAGATTAGATTGTTTTATTTTTGGTATTGGCCAAGATTTGTGACCGATTAGAACGTCTGTTTTCACGTCTAAGGCTAGCGACACACGTGCCACAACGTCACGATAACCACACGACATCGAAGCGACAGTGCTCACGTGTGAATAGTGATGCTGTAGATTTTTACAATTGCATTGTAGTAGGTAACTACAAAACTCATGGCATTTGATGAAAATTCATGATGTCTATGGTGGTTATGTTATGATGTCGCTGTGATTTGTCATTCATCCACCAGATCAAAGCGTTTAACGAAGAAATGTATGTGTTTCATACTATGCGATTGGGATTAGGAACAAACAGACGTCAAAACCACATTTTACTTACAAAGATAGGATAATTGACGACTGATTAAATTCCTTAGTATTATTATAGGTAAGTACATTGATTTCAGATCCATCTTCGATTACAATCTATTTAGGTACAGATAGATATCCAGATAAAAATGTGACGTGCAACTTAGGAATGTGGAGATTTGTATCTGTATCTATCATTAGTTTACATCTGTGATAAGAATCTAGTATAAGTTCATTGAAGCTAAACAGTAAATCAATATTTCTATTCTGTTACTAAGTTGTTCTCAAGCAATACAAATTTAGGATCTAAAGTGTTACAATCTTACTTACTTCCGGGGGTGTATGGAGTGCGACTGTTGAGAACCTCCAAATGTACTCCTTGCCGATGCACCACAGAACAGAACTGTGTATGGACTTTTGCGGCTAAAACCCGACAGAGGAGTCCGCGCGGTCGAAGGCATGGATAGGTATTGGGTCATAGTATTGTCCGTTTATCAGTAGGTGCAGTAGTGTGCTTGCTGGTCAGGATGACGGCTTGATGAGAGGTAAGTTCTGAGTGGGGCCTCTTAATTGTATTCGGGCTAAAATAATCTCCTACTGCTTTTTGTCAGCTAAACGTGATAAATTCCCGCTTAATACTTTTCTACTGAACAATAATTGACTATAAGTAGGTAAAATTTATTATTATATTTAAGACGCTTCAATTACACACCGCGTGTAATAATTAGTATGGGCGTATTATGTTACGCGCATAATTTACGGCGTTTAATGGCCGATGATCGCGCGTAATTATTTTAACTTCTTGTACATGTGTATCGGTATCGAGTTATTTTTAACGTGAGAGCGTTTCTGGTATATTTTTTAATCTGTTTTTTTTGTTATTTCTATAGCAGATTAAGTTAGTGAGACAAGGAAGCCGGACATCGATTTCGATTTTAATTAGAAGTTTGTTAATAAAGGAAGCTAATATTCATAAGAATTGTTACTTCCTGTGATAATTAATTTTAAAGAAGCCTAAAGAAAGATTGTAATCGCTTTAGCGGGTGAGAAAAAGATGTACCTAGGGGTTAGAAAAAAAAATGTTTTAGTAACGATAAAAAATTTATATAGTTTCCGCGAAACGCAATTCATAATCAGAGGGACCTAACCCTAATCCGATGAGATAGACCTGCAATGACCAATTCATTGCAGGTCTATCTCAGTTAGGTCCCTAAAAGCGACAGGTAAGTTGAGTTCTGTATTGAATCTCTGTAATGTTAAGAATTATACTCTTTTTATACCGTCTTACATAATACTAGGTAAGTTTACGTTAATGAATGATGGCAAGCTTCTGTGAGACAATGAGGTGCTGTTCCAATGATCATAGTAAAAAGGATAAACGTGTAAGTAAAGGTAGGTACTCGTAGTATCAAAATGTAGAATAAAACAAAGTCGCTTCCATTGCCTATGTAGGTATGCTTACATCTTTAAAACTACGCAACGGATTTTCATAGAGTGGTTCTCGAGAAAGTCCGCTAGTAAATTATAATACGTTATTTCCAGAAATAACGTATTATAATTTACTAGCGGACTTTCAATAATTCTCTGAGTCCAGACTCAGAGAATTATTAACGATACTTGGTAACACAGCCATCATTTTGGGAGTCTACATTGACGAGATGAATTTTTACACTAATTTCTTCATTATGTACTGAATTTATTGCCTGTTTTAAATAATGTTAACCTTCTGCATTTAAATTTCACAGTTCTAAACTTAGAACTAATGTTTTACTGCTAGTGCATTTACCGTTGAACCTAAACGTGCGTTATTTACGATTACAAAGCGGGAGCATCACAAAGGTTTCAAGTACACTCTTGCGCACGTGTTGCTTCCGCACTGTTGTCCTTTAAGTTCTATAGTGTTTGAAGCACTGTATTACAGATGAATATGATTACATAATATATATCTACGTTGTATGGTATTTTTATTGTAATCTATCATCGCTTTGACAGCCGGAAGGCACCTAAAAGGTACATATTAAAAATCACGCATGTTTACCCTAAGGGGTAAGTAGAGAATATGTTAATATAATATAGATTATATTGCCCCTTAACCGGGAATTTGTATTATTGTTGTGTTAAATAATGTTATAACGTTTTCTTGATATTTCTCCCAACACTCTTCAACACGTCGTTCTAAGGGCAACTTTTGTGTAATTAGAGCGTTTGCACATTTCAATTCGCATCTAGTCCGTCAAAAAGAAATACCCAGGAAAAAGTAATATTCATTCTGAGTTTTTCTAGACGATATGTTTGGACAAACTGAAAAAAGCCGAGGCCTTTATGTCGTTGAACCGAGTATGGAAGAATAATGAAAGAGTGGACTAAGATATTTGCTAGAATTATGTTTTGTCCCAAAGTGTAATTGGGAGTTCTCGGAAGGTGATAATAATCTAGGTACAGTTCGCGAGGGATAAGCGGAGCTTTGTATTTGTGTGAGTGCAGTGTGAACGTATATGTGACCTCTTTTACACACACATGTGTTATCTAGTACATAGGTACCCCGGCAACGGACGTTAGAGCGACCGCGGCCTTGGGCCGCGGAATTAAAAAAAAAAAAAAAAAAAAAAAAGTACATAGGTACAGCTACAAAAAGATTTTTACTATACTTTTCGTGGTCACTCACACAAATGCAAAGCCCCGCTTATCCCTCGCGAACTATACCATCCTATTAAATTAATATACTCAAGTTCAATTACGAACGTTTTCCTATAGTCTGTTAGTAAATCACAAGACTCTTACAACTTTAATAGCAGAGTTCTCACCATGTTTAATTGATATCTGACAAATTGCCGGCAGATGGCGTAATAACTAAGTATTTAGCCCTTTGATTCATGCGTTTGTGTACTGCACTGTACTGTACTTACCTGCACTTCCATATGTGGTTGGAAAGAAGTGTGAATTTATTGCCTATCTTCATGTCAGTACGTAGGTATTAAAAAAACCAGCCAAGTGCGAGTCGGATTCGCGCACCCAGGTACAAATCTAAAAATTTATTCTTTTTACAATTTTTCCTTTATTCCTATAAGAAACCAAATTTCAAGATTCTAATATCACGGGAAGTGCCCTGCTGTAGGTTTTGATACCCTTGCGGTAGTCGAAAATTTGCAGCATCTTTTGATCTGTATCTTTTGATAGCGTTTACCTAAAAATTAAGATTTTTTTGACAGCCCTAAATCACAGTAGGTACTATACCGCCGGGCGCCACTGGACATACCCTCTGCTAGTAACCAGAGACGCCCGGCAACGGACGTTATAGAGGCTGCGGCCTTGGGCCACGGCATTAAATAAACAAAACAAAAAAAAACTATACTCATATGATAAATATGAATTTGAGCTTTATACATCTACGCATTCTTCAGAAAAAGGGTCTTGACAGACAGACAGACAGACAGACAACAAAGTGTTAATTTTATTGTAACTGTTTGCCAGTATGTTTAGTCCCGAAAATTACCCGAAATGGCCGAATGAATTTAATAAAAAAGTAGCAGCCATATTGTAATTTTGAAATAATTTGAAACCCGTTGCCTGGTTATCAAATGTTGATGAAAGGCAACAAAATCTTACGTGCCCGCCGCTATGGCAGAGCCATCAGCTGATCGCCCAGAACGCCTTTTGATATGTTTCGACTGCGAAACAAGAAAAAAAAGTTCATCATAAAAAAGTTATATGCGTTATTTCAAATCAATTCAAATCAAAATAAACGTGTGCCAACACTAGTGCTTGATGTACTTACTAATAGACAATGGTGGGTGGCGCGGGAGGCGGCGCTGCTCAGCGACCATGATGCGAAACAGAGACAAAATGTTCCAACCAGGAGAGAGAGAGAAGATTTTTCACAGGCGCGCTTTATTTTGTACTACTTATTTGATGTCGATAACCCGTATCAGCTGATTTTAGCTAGTGTGGTTCAAACAAGAGTGCTTTATTTGGTAATAATGTTTTTTTCTGGATGATTTTTTTTACACATTTTGACACATATCGAAACGGGTTCTGGTCGACCAGCTGATGGGGGCGTCTTCGGGTTGATATAACCCTTACGTAACATTCTGTATAGTATTAGCGCATAATTGAAATATACCTACTTAACTGTCCAACGTAAAATAGATTCATGGTTCTTTTTTTTTTACTCGGTTTGGGCTAAGGGCTGCGTGTGAGCCACAACAGCGTAGAGACAGAGAGTGGCTGTATCTCAAGGCTCTCCACAAATCAATACAGTTGAAATGTATCGAAAACTACGACGATATATTTTGTATAAATTAGAATCAATTACAATATTCTCTACATCCTTATTGTAGGAGGCCTTGACCATCCTTGACATTGTAGCCAAGGTGATAATTGAATACTATTCTCGGATTTCCATGATTGCACCGTAAACTTGAAACTACACAATGTCAAGAACAATGATCACATAAATAATATTGTTGTAGATTGAATTTAATTTCATCCGACTCTGCGAGGAGGAATTTTTCGATTTTAGTAAGTAGACGAAATTATAAACAGATTTCAAAAACTGACTGCTTCGGTAGTGCATCCGCTTTCGACGCCGGAGTCTCGGGTTCGATTCCCGGTCGGGACAAACTTTGTGTGATGACACATACATTTGTGCCGAAGTCTGGGTGTTTCCTATGTGTGACAGCGCAGTGGTCAGATCAGTCCCCCTGTAAGGAAATCGCCGGGAATCTGTTTCTAATTTCTATCTTAGTATTTTATGTCTAGTTTAAGAAAAACCTTTGAAACCCTTTGAAATACAAAAATATATATTATTATTGACTATATATACTATAAAAAAATAAAAAGTTATTTATGATACTGATTTTGAATGGGATTTTCTGCAAATCTGTATCGTAAAGTAGTTTTTTAAACAAAGATAATAGAATCATAGTACATTATGATAAAATTCTACTTGTAATAACAGGCTAAGGTCTGTCGACCATACCGTCTTGTCGAGTTTTACCGCCACATAGTCGATAACTTCTTCAAGTTTGTGTTTGTCAAAATACCTAAACGTATGAGATTAGATAAAGTTATGTATAAAACTGCACATAGCTAGGTAACAGAACACTCTCAGGATACTATAAAGAAACTGGCCAAGGAATACGTAGTATTTAAAACGTGTCTTCGTTTCTTTAAAACCAACTCGTGTTCTAATACCCTCTTTATGAAACAGTTTCATAAACTACTATTATCGCTTAGTGAAATTAACCGATAGAACTCTCAGATAGTAAACATTTAAAACTCTCAGATAGTATATTAACATACTAAGAAGTACCAAAATGTACCTAATAACTTATGTTACACCACAACACACGGGGGGATGGATACTCCTTAAACCACAAGAATACTGTGTTATTACATTGGTTGAGACAATCACTTACATTATTATACGTAACACTGTTACTTATTACAAAACAATAGGTTGTTTCTGCCACGCCAGCAGTTATTTCCAATAATAACTCTCGTAATATATTGTAATAGAGTTAGACCAGCCTATATTTTCCTTTCTCGTAAACCCCTATCAGTTTTCAATTCATAATACGTCGGTGATATAATGATACTGCATATTCGATTATTCCTATTTGATTTGCTCGATTAAATCGACTTCTGGTCGACTGCGGTGAAGTACCGGCGCTTCAGGGGACTCCTGCTATTACGCGCACCCCCGACCTGTGAACGTCGACGTTATTACGTGCCCATTAGGTTAAGACATATTTATATGTATTCTTAGTTATAAGGTATTTATGTATTAACTAATATAGTTTTAATATTTATATACTTATACAGTTTAGTAATATTTATATGTAATTTTAGGTTTAAGGTTATCTATGGGCCGAAGAATAAGTTAATATAACATCTTGCAACTGTTCTCATGTAGTATGAAATAAATGATAAATAAATAAAATAAAAAAATAAATCTGGGATATTTAGTTCAGTCAAATTAAGATAAGTCTCGGAATTTAAATGTTTTTAAATGTTCGCGAGCTTTACTGTTCAACCACGAGATATTTGCCAAAAAAAATTGATTTTGTGACCTCAGATTTTAATAAACACGGACACTCGTACCAATGTTTATACGAGTTTACAGTCTGGTTTTTAAACTTCCGAGTTTATGTGCTAATTTAACCTCGTGAGGAAAAAAATGCAAAATGAAAAGTTGCCGAAACCCGGGATTGAACCGGGGACCTTTAGATCTTCAGTCTAACGCTCTCCCAACTGAGCTATTTCGGCCATATGACGAAATCTTTAAAATTATCAAGTACATACCTATTTAGTACATATACGTAACCTATACCTATTTAGTTATTGCATTACAATAATAACAGTTACAACTAGTTACAATAAATAAAATGACTTCTGAATAGACTTCACACACACACATATCTGGCCTATATCCCCGAAGGGGTAGCCAGAGGTGCATTATACACCCACAATTTGTCAGTATTTTTAGTCCCACGTAACAGCCGTCACCAGGCACACATATAATGGGTTATGTACAAAATGGTCGAATGAATTTATTAAAAATTAGCGGCTATATTGTACCTAATTAAAAAAAAATTTAAACCCCCGTTGCCTTTCGATGAAATCCATGGCACAGCCAATTAAAGTCCGGGCTGTCTCGGACTTCTCAGACACAAACACACGAAATCACGTAGATAATCATTCTTGAAGGGGTAGACAGAGATGTTCATTATGCCCACATGTCGCCAGGGGCTTTGGTCCCACCTTAAAGGATGCATGCCTATTACCGCTAGTATTTTTGCCAAGGTCCGAATACAACACGTGTGCACTAAGCAGATGAGGGTACTTGGGCCCAAGAAACGTTAAAAGTGGTAAAGCGCCTAAACACATTAGACTTCACAATAAGTAAGCAATCAAGTAAAGTTACCCTTAATTTGTGCCACAAGTTTTCTCAGCATAAATAAAAACAAAAAAGTTTTCGAACCTAAGATCACACAGGTTGAGTCATAAACCTCCCAGTATTGCCACCAGTATAACCACATTGCCACCATTCAAGTAGGTACCATTCTCGTTTAAGCATTCGTATTCGACCATCATCTAATAAAGTTACTAAGTAGTTCGCGCCTAACGTGAATTAAATTAGGATGAATGTTAGAATGCTGCAAAAATATGCTTCTTTTAAACCGACTTCCAAAAAACGAGGTTCTCAATTAAACTGTAACTTTTTTGTTTCTTCATTTTTCCATTTCTATTATTATGACAATCGGTACCTATTTTAAACCTCTGATAACTCATTATGAATGGGTTATTATATAGACCAGGCCTTTGAAAATGGTAAAAAGTGAAAAAAAAAAATATTAGGATGAAACTCGTTACAAAAGAACGAGAATATAACAAAAATGAAGGGGAAAATAATTTACGGTCGATCTGAGGTCCGGAAGTGGAAGGGGGTGAGTTTTTAAGGGTAAAAAACGGTTTATCTCGATTTCCGGCAAAACCACAAGTCCTATGGAAATTTTTTTTACGACAAAGTTGTAGGTAATAAAGAGACTTACAACTTTTGTTTTTACACTTTATTCACATAACGTCAAAATTTATGTGAAAAATTCAAATAATGAAGTTTTTGGTTTTTTATTTTTATCTTATGCAAAACAATTTTTTTATTACGAAATTTGGTGAAATCTTACCTTTTTATGTCCCAAAGACTCTGTAATTTTTTTGATTTGAAATATTGATTTTTTCACCCTATTTTGACTTAAAATCGAAAAAAACACCCTAATTTTCAATAAAAATTTTCGCGTCAAAATATCAGCTTTTTAAAAAAACTCGGGGAGTTTTTTGTTCGTAGATATCTCTTCTTTCTTATAATGTAAAAAATATATACATTACTATTGTAAATGTTCTCAGAAAATGCAATAAAAAGAAAAAAACTCGAATATGATTTTTTTTTTAATTACTATGTACTATTTTGAGCTTTTTAGTAAAATTTACACTTTAATTACTTGAAAAACGTAAGATTCCATGTTACATTGACCGCCGGGCGCCACTGAGAATTCTCTCAGTGTCTACCGGAGGCGCTCGGCAATGGACGTAGGTGCGGCCGCGGCCTAGGGCTGAGGAATAAAAAAAAATAAAAATAAAATGTTACATTGATACACAAAAAAATACAAATTGAAATATACTACTATAATTAACAACCAAATAAGTTAATATTTAATAAGACATCTACAATATTTTGAGAAATTGTAGAATATTCTTTAAATTATATGCATAGATGCCTATTTATTGCTATTGCTGTCAATATGGTTTCCAGTGTGGTAAAAGTACCATATCGTTATTATCGAATTTCGCTGATGAAGTTAATAAGCACTTAAATGGGAAAAAATATGTCCTGGCAATAAAGAGTATAGACTTCTCCCGTGCCTTTGATACACTAGTGCATAGCCAGATAGTGGACAGATTAGACGACTGCGGCGTTCGTGGCCCTTTATTGAGGTGGTGCGCTAATTACCTACAGAACCGAAAATTCTCGGTAAAAATTAATGACATTTCTAGTGAACTGTTTTCGGTAACTGAAGGAACGGCCCAAGGCTCCGTACTTCTTGACCTACATTAACGACATTGTCTGCAGTATCACTAATAGTTCATGTTATCAGTTTGCTGATGATACTTGTTTGGTGACTGCTGACCGAAACCCACAGAGTCCCTGTGAACGCTTGCAGTCTGATCTGGATGCGCTGTCAAGATGGTGCCATGATGCTGGTTTGGTTCTTAATGCAAATAAAACTAAATTAACGGTGATTAAATCTCCATACATTCGGCAGCTACCAGTACAGCACTTGATTGCGCATGACCATGATGGTTTGCATTCTGTCGGAGCAACTAAATGTGACTGTCCATCTAAGTAGAGAAGTAGTACCAAGCCACACATACCTTGGATTGACCATAGATAACAAGTTTAATTGGGGCCATCATATAGAAAGAGTTTGTGATAAACTCCGTTTATTTTTGGCGAATATCACTATGCTCAAAAACCGCATCCCTTTTAAAGTTAAGCTTGCTTTATTACGCAATGGCGGATTGTCATAATTATACAGTATGGGCTTAGTAGCTATGGGCATACTTATAAAAGTTATTTGGATGACATTTACAAACTGCAGGTAAGAATTTTAAAAACAATAGTTTCACCCAAAATAAAACAACAACTTTGTGATAGTGAAACTGAACTATTTAAACACTGTAAAGCAGTATTTCTTAGACGCAGTTTGATTGCGCAATGATTTTAATTAATATAGACTTACTACTAGATTTACTAAATACATATAATCTGAAGTAGATTCAGCATAACAGCACACGACTAAACCTCAGTGCGTTTTAGTGCTGTTACTTAATATGTACATTATACTTTGTTAAACGATAATAAAAAAAATAAAAAAACTGTTGTAGGGGGGGCTTTACGAATGCAATAGAACCCAAAACAATGGTTTTTTGTATTTTTGTCTGTTTGTCTGAATGTTTGAACACGCTAATTTAAGAAACGGCTTAACCGATTTGTATGCGATTTTCAGTAATACGTTGTGGTTTATTCAACTTAACATTTATTCAACATAACATAACATTTGTTTTATTTCAATCGGTTCACAAATAAAAAAGTTATGTCGATCTAAAGTAACACGCAGGTGGAGCTGCGGGCAACAGCCATACATAATAAATCAGTAACTGGTAATCAAGAAAACTATAACACGCAGGTGGAGCTGCAGGCAACAGCTAGTATTGAATAAAATTCTGAAACATTGTTACCTATCGCGAATAGAATCACGATTATTATAGACAGTAATAACCAGCTCTACTCGACTTGGCGACAATTTCAGCGTCATTCACCCTGAAACGGAACTGACTCTGGTCAAAAATCAACTTAAAATGTTTCCTTTTGTCATTTATATTAAAAAAGGAAACTAAGTACCTACATATTACAAAAAATCCATTCAGTGTTAGAAGTCCCAGTAAGATAAAAGCAGTATCTAAACCGTTGTCCTTAACTGCATTACATTCTAATCGATCACTCAAAGAATACATAGAAAGGTATTCTAATTTCCCTGATTCCTTGTTATTAACCATTGATTTTCATCTGATTCTGTTTAGATTTAGATCAGATATCCATATCCATATCCATATCATATAATAGTCCAATCATCATGTAAATGATGGCCGCCCTATGATCCACGGACTTCGTACACCCACAAAATTATACAGGATAATTGTAGATTAAACTTGTATGGGAAACTTATCAATTTATATTTTTTTTTATTAAAACCAATGGAATAGTAATACAAAACTATTTTATTTTCTGGTTTGATTCATAGACAACACCACCTTGGTGTCGATTAGGTCTTAATCATTATATTTTTTTAACTGCTTCGGTGGCGTGGTCGGTAGTGCATCGGCTATCGACTCCGGAGTCTGGGGTTCGATTCACGCAGGGGTAACGCTTCTGAAGCATATTTTCAATGCCTGGGAGAATAAGCAAGATGCCATTGGTATATTTTGCGATCTCTCCAAAGCTTTTGATTGCGTTGAACATAATACCCTATTACGGAAACTCAATTATTATGGTATCAGAGAATCGGCACTGGACCTAGTTGCCTCATACCTCAGTGATAGAATACAACATGTTGATATGGTAGTCGGTCTTTAGGGGCTTCTGTAGCTATGGGCGTGCCACAAGGATCAATTCTAGGTCGGTTTCTATTTTTAGTTTACATTAATGATCTACCGTTCTATGTACAGAACTTGTGCGACATTGTTCTATTCGCCGATGATACATCACTTATTTTTAAAGTTGATCGCAAGCTGAGGAATTTTGACGAAGTAAATAGTTCACTTGCACTAGTTCTGGATTGGTTTACAACCAACAATTTACTTCTGAACGCAAAAAAGACGAAGTGTGTTAGATTTAGTATGCCTAATGTTCAGAACTACGGTACTAATATTATTTTGAACGGTGATACCCTTAATCTTGTAGAATCAACCGTATCTTTGGGTATTACTCTAGACAGCAAATTACAGTGGAACGCCCAAATATCGGGTCTTGCAGGGAAACTTAGCTCTGCGGCTTTTGCTATTAATAAAGTCAGACAGCTCACGGATGTAGAAACTGCCAGGCTGGTTTATTTTAGCTATTTTCACAGTGTCATGTCGTATGGAATTTTACTGTGGGGCAAGGCAACTGATATAGAGATCATTTTTATACTCCAAAAGCGAGCTATACGTGCGATTTATAAACTGAATGCACGAGTTTCTCTTAGAGAAAGATTTAAAGAAATAGGCATTTTAACAGTTGTATCACAATATATATATGCGAATATTATGTTCGTTAAACAGAATATACATTTATACAGTATGAACAGTGACATACATGCAATAAATACTAGAAATAAGCATAAATTGGTTGGGATGTATTATCGTTTACAGAAGGTTCATGACTCCTTTGCAGGATTTTATAACAAAATTCCTCTAAACATTATGAACCTTCCTTTGAATAAATTCAAAGTGGCTGTTAAGACACACCTCCTAAAAAAGGCATATTATACTATAAAGATTATCTAAACGATACAGAGAAATGGCAATGAGTTGCTTGCTCATCACTCGAGCTACATAGGGGCTACTTCTGTTTGAAATGTTGTTTTATTGCTGAAACTCACTTATTATTGTTAAATTATTATTATTATGATATTGTAAGGTATGGGTACTTTGGCACCTTTAACTAGTATTTGACTTTTTTTGTGAATAACCGAGATTCATAATTTTTAAGTTCACTTGGTCCACACATGGTCACGTACTGCCCTTGCCCTCTTTTTATTGTTGTACCAGAATCATTGTATTTACTGGCGAATAAAAAGAGTGGCCGTGAGTTTTTCTTGCCAGGTTCTTTCCTCACAGGCTCTACCTATTGCCTTGCGAATCTGGCGGTAAATGTAAATGTAGAAGCATTTTCTTTTTTTGACGTTCATAAGTGTTACTTTGTGACCTACATGAATAAAGATATTTTGATTTTGATTTTCGATTCCCGGGTCGAATCAAATATTTGTATGATCCGCATGTTGTGTAATGTTTGTTTCGGAGTTTGAGTGTTTTCTATGTTTATTATATATGTATTTAGAAATATATAAGTATGTTTATCAGTTGTCTAGATCCCATATTATAAGCATAGAGCTTAGTTTGGGCTAGATGACGATGTGAAATAAAACCTAAGTTCCTTGGCAATTAAATTTGAAGCTATAATATAATATGATCATTACTTCTATCTTATATATATATAAAAGAAAGTCGTGTTTGTTACAACACTTATAACTCGAGAACGGCTGGACCGATTGCCATGGTTTTTGATTTGTTGGATTTGTTTCCGTCACGAATAGCAGAATACATCTTAAAAACAATGAAATAGATGCTGATTTGTTTATTACATGTAAAACATTAGTTGTATAATCCTGTCAAATAGTGTAACAACTATTTTTTTTTTGGAGCTTATGGCCTGGTTGCTGAGAACTTTAAGCAAAAAATTTATTATTTTCTGAAGACATCATGTGTGCGTTTAGATATTTATTTTTTGTAAAATGTCTACAAAGTTCAGGTGTTTAGTGTTATATTTGTTTGTTTTAGCCATTAATTTTCGAAAATTATTTATTAATTATTTAATTTTTAAATCCAGAAAATAATACCTAAGATTTATTCTACAGTAAAAACATAAAATCATCGGAAAGGAACAAAATAAAAAAGAATAAAAAATCAGTTGGTAAAGGTTATAAGAAAAAGGAAAAAAAATCTACAGGTTAACAAAAGTGTAAATGTCTTTTTATAGGTTGTATATGATTTTTCTTGATAAGATATTCATACGTAGTGGTTATATACTCTTTGAGCTATTGTCTATGTCTCGAAAGTTGTCACTGTTATTATATTTGGAGGTTTTATGCGAGTGCACATTTTAATAACAATGCCGCGTCCTAGAAGATCTAATCTTTCCCAGCGAAGTCGTAATGCAATTAGGCAACGGAATATCGCGAGTCAATTATCTGATGGAGAACGAGAAATTGCACGAGAACAGCGCCGCGTTAGTATGGAGCAAAGAAGGGCCTTAATTCGTGCTTCTCAAACACAAGAGCAAAGAGAGGCAGCCCGTGAAACGGCTAGGTTAGAAACGAGAAATCGTCGAGCTTATCGTACAGATGAACAGAGGAATAATCTTCGAAGTGCAAGAAGAAATGGTTCAAGTATTGATTTGAATCGAGCAGCGTTTCTGTATGATTGCACCATCGACTACAGCTTGCATCGTTTAGTATGCATTGGTCCAATGTTTGCCAGCATTGTGGAGCATTGAAGTTTGCTGGTGAAACGCCTGGTTTGTGCTGCCTTAGTGGTAAAGTGAAATTGCCATTATTGGTCCCGCCACCAGAGACAATGTGCTCCCTGCTTTATGGCGAAACACTAGAATCACGACATTTTCTAGAGAACACTCAAAAATACAATGTCTGTTTCCAAATGACTTCCTTTGGGGCGGAAATTATCGAAGAACACGGATATAATCCGACATTTAAGGTAATTTACGTAAAAATTTATTTTCTATCATTGTAAAAAAAATCTGGAATGTAGTTTGTTAGATTTCTGTATTTGTCTCTGAAATAAAAATGGCATGTTATTATTTGAAAAAAAAAGTGTTTGTAAAAAAAGTGTTTGTAAATCTAAATATAACTATGGTTTTGACTTTACAGATTCAAGGCCAGATTTGCCATCGCATTGGATCATTGCAACCTATAGAAGATGCACAGCATAAATTCTTGCAAATATACTTCATGGGCAATATGGAAGAACAACTTAACCGGCGTCAAGGGATCAACACAGCTACGAAAAGAGCAATTCTCTAAGATCTGCAGCAAATGCTTCATGAACATCATGCATTGGTCAGGCTGTTCAAGACTGCTTTAGAGCGCATGCCAAGTGATGACTATAAAGTTGTGATCAGAGTAGATAAAAGACCAGCTGGAACACATGAACGCACATTTAATGCTCCAACAATCGATGAAGTGGCAATCCTGATTGTTGGTGAAAACTTGGAAACACGTGATATTGTACTTACACGACGCAATATTGGGTAACTACAAAGAATATATGAAACACACCGTTCATATGACGCGTTACAATACCCGCTGATGTTTTGGCAAGGAGACGATGGATATCACTTTAATATCAAAATGATTAATCCATTGAATGGTAAGATCAATATTGTTGTTTTCATTTTAACTTGATATACATTTTATTCTGTTTGCTTTTAGTACTCAAAAAAAGTTGTAATTTCTAATTTAGTAGAGAGTAGCTGTAAGAGTCGTTAACCTATTACGGGTTCTAAAATACAATTTTTACTGCATTTGTTTCAGGTGAGGAAACTACCAAGAAGGTTAGTTCGATGAATTATTACGCATATCGTTTGATGATTCGTGAAAATTCTGACAATTATTTATTGCGATTTCGTCGACTGCTTCAACAATATTGCGTTGACATGTACGTTAAAATCGAAACGGAGCGCCTGACTTTCATTCGGTTGAATCAAGCTAAATTGCGTTCGGAAGAGTATATCCATTTACGCGATGCAATTAGCACAGAAGGAGATTCAGAAAATGTTGGTCGATTGACTATTTTACCGGCGACATACATAGGTAGCCCGCGTCATTTGCATGAATATGCAAATGACGCGGGCAAGATGCAATGACATATGTTCGTAATTATGGTCGACCAGATCTATTCATTACATTTACATGTAATCCGAAATGGATAGAAATTATTCAATTGCTGCTTCCCGGACAAACATCAAGTGATCGACACGACATCACCGCACGTATTTTCACGCAAAAAATTCGGTCACTAATGAATTACATTGTTAAGCAGCACGGCTATGGGAATACTCGATGCTGGATGTATTCAATCGAATGGCAAAAACGAGGCCTACCGCATGCTCACATTCTGATTTGGTTAGTCGAAAGAATTCGGCCAGATCAAATAGATGACATCATATGTGCGGAGATTCCTGCTCCTGAAACCGATCCAGACCTACATGATGTTGTAGTCACGAATATGATTCATGGACCGTGTGGCACTATCAACCGACAATCACCGTGCATGGTTGACGGCAAGTGTTCCAAACGGTATCCACGAAAATTGACGGCAGAGACCATTACAGGCAACGATGGTTATCCATTGTATCGGCGTCGATCGCCCGATGATAATGGTAGAACTATTGCAATTCGGTCAAGTCAATTAAATACATTTGCAAATATGTCACGAAAGGGAGCGACATGGCGGTTTTTGGTATCCGACATCCAATACCAACAATGAAATCACGCGCTATCAAGTTGGTAGATATGTGAACTGCAATGAAGCAATTTGGCGTATATTTTCATTACCTATTCACGAACGTCATCCCACTGTTTTACATTTGGGGGTGCATCTAGAGAACGGTCAGAGAGTATATTTCACAGCGTCGAATGCTGCTCAACGTGCCGAAACACCTCCAGCGACAACACTGACCAGTTTCTTTGCGATTTGTCAAAGCGATCCGTTCGCACGAACTTTGCTTTACTCAGAAATGCCACGTTATTATACTTGGAACGCTACATCGAAGAAATTTCAACGTCGGAAGCAAGGCGATGCAGTTCCTGGTCATCCAGATATGCGTTCTACTGATGCTCTTGGTCGTATTTACACAGTTCATCCGAAGAATGATGAATGTTTCTATTTGCGGTTGTAGCTGGTGCATGTTCGAGGGCCAACATCATTTGAATCACTACGAACTGTTAATGATATCGTGTGCCCCACATTTCATGCAGCATGTCAAGAGCTAAATTTGCTTGAAAACGATACTCATTGGGACACGACAATCGCTGAAGCAATTATTATTGCATCTCCAAGTCAGATACGCACATTATTTGCTATCATCATTTCAACATGCTTCTCGATGGGACCTGTGGAACAAATACAAAGATAACATGTCAGAAGATATTTTAAATCGAATTCGCGTCAGCTCAAGAAATTCCGATCTTGAGGTGAATGAGGAGATCCATAACCAGACTTTGCTCTTGATCGAAGATATGTGTTACCTCATGTGCGGCAGTTTGTTAGTTAGGTTAGGAATGCCAGCGCCAGATCGCGGAATGAATGACGCATTTAATAGAGAATTGGAACGTGAACGTGAATATGATCCACATGAACTAATCCAATCAGTTCAAACGAATGTACCTCTGTTGAATCCTAAGCAGAGGGAAGTCTATGATACACTGATTAATGCAATTGATGATGGAAATGGCGGCTTATTTTTTTTGGATGCCTCCGGTGGAACCGGGAAGACATTCCTCATGTCATTGATTTTGGCCACTTTACGTGCGAGATCCGAAATTGCGGTAGCAATTGCTTCTTCTGGAATAGCGGCCACATTGTTAGACGGATGCCGTACGGCTCACTCAGCGTTAAAATTGCTATTAAACCTTCAAACAACTGAACAACCGACCAAAGTTTTAGTAGCATCAAAAATCATAATATGGGACAAATGCACAATGGCGCACAAACGCGCATTGGAAGCACTAGACCGAACATTAAAAGATCTGCGCAATGACTCGAGATGTTTTGGTGGTGCAATGATTTTATTATCTGGCGATTTCCGACAAACACTACCAGTCATTCCAAGATCTACTGCTGCTGACGAAATAAACGCTTGCCTCAAAGCATCAAATCTGTGGCGATACGTAAAGAAACTTCAACTGTCTGTAAATATGAGAGTTGCATTATTGAACGATCTATCTGCTGATGATTTCTCGAAGCAATTGCTGACTATCGGTAATGGCCGTGTTCCTGTTGACAAATCGAGCGGTTTGATTTCATTTCCTCCAAATTTTTGCAATTTCGTATCATCAAAAGACGAGCTTATCAACAAAGTATTCCCGGATATCATTGCTAACCACAAAAATACTAAATGGTTAAGTGAGCGAGCAATTTTGGCCGCTAAAAATAAAGATGTAGATGACCTCAATTTTATAATTCAAAATCAAATCGTAGGTACTCTGTATTCATTCAAATCTATCGACTGTGTAACAAACGAAGAAGAAGCCACTAATTATCCAACTGAATTTTTAAACTCCTTGGATGTGCCTGGTTTACCACCGCACAATTTAAAACTTAAAGTTGGCTCGGTAGTCATCATGCTTAGAAATTTAAACCAACCAAAACTGTGTAATGGAACGCGTTTGGTGATAAGAAAACTGATGAGCAATGTGATTCACGCGTCGATACTTAAAGGAAAATTTAAAGATGAGGAAGTTCTTATTCCAAGGATTCCGATGATCCCAACGGATATGCCCTTTGAGTTTAAACGAATTCAATTCCCGATTCGTCTTGCCTTCGCCATGACGATCAACAAATCACAGGGCCAATCCTTGACTATTTATGGCCTCAATCTAGAAAATGCATGTTTTTCTCATGGTCAATTGTACGTGGCATGCTCACGTGTCGGCAAACCATATTATACCATATTTGTTCTTGCGCCTGACCAAAAAACAAAGAATGTCGTTTACCACAAAGTGCTTGAATGAAAATCCTATTAATGAATTAATCCGAGTTTTATTTTTTTTTTCCAATTTGGACAACATAGTTTTCAATCATTTTTTTCTGACATGAGTTTGAAGTACTTAATTATTTTATTTTTTATTTTTATTCTCATTCTGTGAACTCAACATGTGAACGTCGAGGCCATCCAACTTCTTGACACCACGGACCTAATTAGAAGACTAAAGAGAACTAAGCCCTTTGAGTTGGTTTAGTGTAATTAGTGTTACATAGTGCTGTGAGTGCTATTCCTTCAAGAACACAAGAACAAAGTGTCTTTGAATTATAATAGAGACAATAAGAAAAGTGCCAATGGACACATTCTTAACATTGTAAGTTTTTAGCAAATTAAGTCAAATTTAAATTACTTATTAGCCTTAAAGGGCTAGATTGTAATTGTTATGAGTAACCGTTAAATACGAGTATCTCATAATAAAAAATAAAAAAATTCTCATTCTGTATGTATGTTTTCATCATCATTCATCATAATAAAATACTTTTTTGTTTCTATCTATATAAATATATTATTTTGTATCATTGTTTTACGTTCATCAAAGCCTAAATTAGTTCAGCGAAAAAGTAACACGACATTCATTGACTGTTAGGCGGTACGAAGTTCGCGGGGTCAGCTAGTTTTATTATAAAACAAAGTCGCTTCCGTCCGTACGTATGCTTAGATCTTTAAAACTACGCAACAGATTTTAATGCGGTTTTCACCAATAGATAGAAAGGTTCTCTAGGAAGGTTTTTGTGTAAATAATTTGTCTAGCGGGTGAAGCCGCGGGCGTCCGCTAGCAACCTATAATGCTGGTAAAGCCGGAGCATAGGTCTTAAGTAATTTAGTAATTAATTACAACTATTATTTTGTTTGACTAAATTAGTTACCATGCCTTATCTCTTTTAGTCAAACAAATTATAATTGGTAGTGTCTTGCGCGGTGCTTCGCGCCTCTCCACGCCGTAGGTTTTGGCCTATAACTTTTGACCCCTTAGGGCTAGGTCAAATTTTCGATTTTTTGGCTTGCTTCTAAATCGAGGGCTATCCATAGACGGGTCAACCATCATTGGAACATAAGCAGTTCTCGAGAGCTAAGGGGGGACAAAAATTACATTCACCATATCTATATATAGATAGGTTAGGTATGTAAATACTAAATATCACTTATTAAAAGACACCAAAAAAAGAGGAAGAGGTTTTCAATTCGACTAGACTTTATATTCTCGATTATTGGCACTCAGTGGAACCTGTAGTAATACATGATGAACAAACACACTTCTACACTAAGTATTCTACAACTTTATTTGATTTATTTTCATCAACCGGTTTTGCTTTTCAGCATTATCAAAGGCGTTTTACTTCACTGTCTAACATACGAGTATCTTCAAGCCATTCGGTCAGAAACCGGTCGGTGAAAATAAATCAAATAAAGTTGTGGAATTGTGTACAAGTGTGTTTGTTTATCATGTTTGTTACTTACCTCATAACTTTCGACTAGGTGAACGGATTTTGAAGTTAATAAAATATTTATTTAAATAAAGTTATAGAAATAAAATATTGGTAAATAAAAATTATTGTTAAATTACGCAACACATAACCTCAAAGCCACACACAACTATACCATAGCTATAATTCTCTTAAGGTACAGTTAAACATTTAAAATTGTACGACAACAATCATCTATAAGAATACAATCCGAATTCATTAGTTGGTAACCCTGCGGCTACTCAAATGTGGTCTGTGCGGCCCCGAACATAATCCCTTAGGCCATGACTGGTCATCCTAACTGATCGATTTGGGATAAAGATCGCCGCAGGTAGCATCATTAATTGACTATTAAACACGTATCAGCACAAAAAGATGTTTAAAAGATTAAAAACAATGAATTTCACCCAAGTTGATAACTCAATTTGGGTCGGTGTAATAGAACAGTGAAAGATGTTGAGACGGCTTAATTATTGGTTTGCTGAAAAAAATTGTGGGCCAATAATATACTTTTATAAGAAAAATAATTTCATATCTTCAGATAAGTAATTTTTAGCACTACTTAATTTTTGTTTTTAAAGTAATTAATATGCTAACTGTTTTTTTTATGTTACTAGCGTATAATAATACTTTTATAAAACAATGGAAAGTAAAATGTTTTAAGAAAAAACTTTTTAAAATTATAATAATATAATAGCATTAATTTTTCGCAGAATTAAAAAGACAACAAAACGTCGACAATTGTTTCGCCTCTAAACGAGGCATTATCAAGACTGTCTCAGAGAGAACAGCAAAATTCGTGGTTGGAACGTGTTTGCTTATAAGTAAACGCGTGCAAATTTCATTATCGCGATGTAGGATTCTTTACAATAACTAATGTGGGTAGAAACCTCAGATCATGCTAACTAAGTTCCAAAAATAGGTATTCACCAATACTTGACCTTATCTGTTTGATTTAATTACTGTCTTTTGATAAGTTGCGTAGAAAACCCAAATGACACACACAAACCAACAACAATTAATGTGTCTGTCTGTTCGTAAACAGATTAAGTAATGGAGATGTGTGAAAATCTATTTGTTCGTTGAGTAAGGTGTCCGCATCTCTTCTAACTATTTCTAGCCTTTCCCAAACACTTAACTTGAACCCTTTCTCACATAAACGTAAAACTTTAAAAGTGTTACTATTGTTCAAGGAATGACCAGTGTCAAGAAGATGCTTCGCGAAGAGGGACTTCTCAGGACAACCATTGCGGGACGCCGCTCTATGTTCCTTATATCTAATATCGAAGGACCTACCAGTCTGTCCCACATACTTCAAACCACATTCATCACAACTCAACAAATAAACACCTGATCTGCGTGAGACCGACACCGAATCCTTGCCATTACATAGCTCCCTCAAGGTGCTCTGAGTTCTAAAAGCAACAAATATACTACTTTCCCTCATGATCTTAGCTATACTCAACGAGACGGGACCCACGAACGGCAAACAGGCCGTGTACTTCCTAGGTGGATCTTGAATTGGATGTAATAAATGAAAACTAGCCTTTCTGCGTTTTTTATTTAATAGTGAGTGGACCATTCCTACGTCATAGCCATTACTTTGTGCTATGTAGCAAATGATGGACAATTCTTCACCAAATGCCTGTGGGCTCAACGGTACCGCCAGTAACCTGCTCAGTCTACCGATCCCACACAGGGGATTCTGAGACAACAAAGCTCTTCCAGTACCTCAGCGAGACGGCTGATGAAGCGCAGGTGCGGTTCCCGAACGCTGACCTAGTGTTTCTGGGGGACTTCAATGGCCATCACATTGAATGGCTGGGGTCCCTCAAGACTGATCATGCGGGTAGAGCCGCCCATGCGTTCGCTCTCTCCCACGGTCTGACCCAGATGGTATGCGGGATCACCCGGATACCAGACAGGTCAGATCACGCGCCCGCTCTGCTGGATCTACTGCTGACGAGTCGCCCAGCCCAGTACAGTGTTTCGGTAGGAGCCCCACTGGGTAGTTCCGACCACTGTGTTGTCCACGCTGGCATGAAGGTGTCACCTCCTGCACGTCCTGTGCAAACGTCACGACGACTATGGCACTACTCGTCAGCGGATTGGGACGGTCTACGCGATTATTTTGCGTCCGTCCCCTGGAGCCAGCGCTGCTTTGTAGGAAAGGCTCCTTCGGATAGTGCTTCTGCTATTGCTGGCGAGATCAGTTTAGGGATGGATTATTACATCCCTTTCACTGATGTCGCCAGTATCCGCAGAGCCCGTCCCTGGTTCGGGCGAGATTGTGCCAAAGCTGTTCGACAAAAACAGTCGGCATATCGCGCCTGGATCAGGGCCCGGGCTGTGCGCGACCCAAACGTGGGCCACCTCAAAGCAGCGTACAACCGGGCCACAAAGTCGAGTAAGAGGGCCTTTAAGAGAGCGGATGCCCAGCGCGTCGCGCGGCTTGGTCAGGAGCTCACTTCCCATCCCACGGGCAGCCGTGGATTCTGGCAACTGGCCAAAGCCGTGCAATCTAACTTTTGTCAGCCCTCGCTGCCACCGCTGCGTTACCCAGATGGAACACTGGCTCACAAAGCCCAAGAGAAAGCGGATATGCTCGCAGACCTCTTTGCGGCTAATTCCCGGGTCGACGACCGTGGCCTGCAGCCCCCCGCCATCGCCAACTGTGGCCACACAATGCCTGATATTGTTATCAGGCAATGTGATGTACGGGCAGTGCTGCGGTCACTCACACGCGGAAAGCCAGTGGCCCTGACGGCATTCCGGCGGTGGTGCTACGAAAATGTGCAGCTGAGTTGTCTCCAGTATTAACGCGTCTGTACCGCCTGTCATACTCTTCAGGGCTCGTGCCGGAGGTCTGGAAGGAGGCGAACGTACAACCGATCCCCAAGAAAGGGGATCGGTCCGATCCAGGCAACTATCGACCCATAGCTGTCACCTCAGTCATTTGCAAGGTGCTTGAGCTCCTTATAAATAAGCAGCTCATGCAATTCCTAGAGGATCACTCGCTAATCAATGATCGACAATACGGCTTCAGGCCAAAGCGATCAACGGGTGATCTTCTGGCATTCGTAACGCATGTCTGGGGTGGGGCTATGGAAAGGCACGGCGAGTCCTTGGCTATTAGCCTGGACATCGCCAAAGCCTTCGATAGGGTCTGGCATGCTTCGCTCCTTTCCAAGCTTCCGGCATATGGTCTACCTCCTCAACTGTGCAGCTGGATTGCCAGCTTTTTAAACGAGCGCCGAGTGCGGGTCCTCTGCGATGGCCAGGCTTCTCGCTTCTTGCAAGTGAATGCCGGGGTACCGCAGGGGTCCGTACTATCACCAACTCTCTTTCTTCTGCATATCAATGATATGCTATCCCTCGGGAACATTCATTGCTATGCAGATGACAGCACACTGCACGGGAGTTACTCGGTTCGTCCGACGGCGGGGCGATCTGAGATTGAGGAGGAGAGACGACGACTCGTGGCTGATCTCGACCGTAACCTCGACAGTATCTCTCAATGGGGTACCGAGAACCTGGTCGAGTTCAATGCCCGCAAAACACAGGCGTGTGCATTTACTGCGAAGAAATCCCCTTTCCTTCCCCTACCCTCTCTTCAGAATGCATTATTACCAATGAAGGACAACCTTGATATCCTTGGCATAGACGTTCGTCGAGAGCTCAATAATAAAAACTACATCGAAAGATGTATAGGGCTAGCTTCGCGGAAACTAGGAATACTGAATAAGGTAAAGAGATTCTTTACACCGGACCAGAGGTGTCTGCTGTACAAGACGCAGATTAGACCCTGCGTCGAATACTGCTCTCACCTCTGGGACGGCTCCGCGAAGTATCTGCTGGACGCTCTCGACGCTATGCAGCGACGGGCTATCCGTATTATTGGTTGTCCGGAGGTAACGGGAAGCCTTGAGCCGCTAGCTCAGCGCCGAACAATAGCTTCCTTGGCCGCATTCTACCGTATTTACCACGGCGAGTGTTCTGAAGAGCTCTTCAATCTGATCCCACCCTCTTCCTTCCGATCCCGAACGACTCGTGCCGGGCAGAGATGCCACCCCCACACAGTGGATAGCATGTTCGCGAGAACCGAACGTTTTAAACGTTCGTTTCTCTGCCGAACGATAGTGGCCTGGAACGCCCTGCCTGTGCACGTGTTTCCTCCCACATATAATCCTGGGTTCTTTAAGCGGAGCGTGAAGAGGCACATCAGTAGGTCGTCAAGTTGAGGGCCACTCTCAATAGTAATGTGTGCTGTGAGAGTGGCCCACAATCGCTAGACGTCGTCACGACTTACCACCAGGCGGGCGGCGTCAATTTGGCGAACCAAATATAAAAAAAAAAAAAAAAAAAAAGTAAGCTGTGGAAAGCTGCCATTTTATGTTGCCATGGGTGATTGGATGAGTAAGGAATAACTGTGTCTGTAACTGTTGGTTTCCTATAGATACGGAACTCATGACTACCGTTCCTTCTAGTAATTGAAAGGTCCAAGAAATTGAGAGTGGAATCGACTCCAACTCTAGTGAAAAATCAATTCTAGGGTGTACTGAGTTCAACTTGGAAACAAGGACGCTGAGCTGACGTTTTGTTCCTGTCCAACATATAATAATATCATCCACATATCTAAAATAGTACAAGACATGAACGTTCCCAACTATGTGGTTAGTCTCGAATGCATCCATAAATATTTGGGGCGGGGCCCCAAGTGATCTTTGACTACGTCCACGCCGTCCGCCCTGGACCCCAACCTGACCACCGTAACGGAGTGGCAGGTTGGGTGACAGAACGTCAAGGTCTAAACTTGTGTGGCCAATTATTTATATATTTAAAGAAGAATAACCATGTCGGATGAACCCGAAAGTTTTGTGACCCTCGGTACTGCCGTTGTCAGGGTAGTGCCGGACCAAAACGACGACCTAACGCAGGATTCACGGACGCCGAACTTGCCCAGCGGTACGGAGACTCGCGTCGCGCTGCCCAGTCGCAGCGCGACGTCGACGCCTTCAAGGTTTGAACTACCATTTGCTGCCGGGACTGACAGTGAGTCAGATCCCGGCACGATGGAAACGGAGACGGAACCAGAGCCGGCGCGCTCTATTTACCTGAAGAGGGGCCGTCAGAAGAGCGCGCCGGTGAAGAAGTCGCATTCAACGCCGAAGGACGGTCCGTCGATATCAGTGGTCTCCAGCGAATGCGAGGAGCCACCGGTCAAGGCGGTCCGAGTCAGGAAGCCCGGCTACGACGCCAAGGGGCGGGCACCGAACCCCAGTATACAGGTCCCGTTCCTGCCTAGCGGCAGGGACAAAGAAGTGCCGGCCGCGCGGGTGCTCATGGGGGCTCTTGCCCGAATCATTGCCGCCATGAGAGGTGCCAAGAATGTTTCGGGGAAGAAGAAGGTGGTGTCCGAAGCCATTGCCGACGCCCACCTGTCCCTCGATGAGCTCCTCGCGCGGAGCGTGTCCGAGGAGGAGGCAAAGCTCAGAGACCAGGTAGCGAGCTTGGCTGCTGAGCTCGCTTCCTCCCGGAAACAGACGGAGGCCCTGCGACAGGAGGTCGCTAACCTTACCATTTTGGTCAAGGGGCCTCCGGAGACCCAGCCGACCGGACCCTCTCCGCCTTCACCGACGGCTAGACCGGCGCCCAAGGCGGCACCTAGGAGCGCGCCCGGAGCGCCTCCTGCATCGCCGCTGCAGACTGCGCCGACACCGACGCAGATTCTGGCGGCGATTGAGAGGCGACTCGCGGTTCTTGAAGACCGATCATACCGCCCCCCGCTGGCGCGACCCGCGCTGTCATACGCGGCTGCCGCCAGTGGGGCTCTCGCTCCTGGGTCCGGTCCAAGTAGGTCTGCTGCCCGCCCAACCCCGCCTATGTCCGCTTCACCAACCATTCGGACACCGGCTAAGCCGGCCACGACGGCTAAGCCGAAGAGAAAGGGGAGGCCTAATGCCACCCCTGCTGCCCCCGCGTCCCGCGCCACTCCCACTACACATCCTTCCAGAGGGGAGGGATGGGAAGTAGTGGGAGCAAAACATAGGCGGAAGAAGGCCGCCAAAAAAGCGGCCCAAGCCACCGCGGCGAAGGTGCCAAAGAGGCCCCGCCCCCCTCGCTCCACCGCCGTCGTCCTGACGGTGACGACGGAGGGTGTAGAGAGAGGTGTGGGGTACGTCGATGTTTTGAGGAAAGTCAAGGCCTCGGTGGACCTCAAGGCCCTCGAGATACAAGGGGGGCTCCGGTGCAAGACCACCCGCACCGGGGCTCGCCTACTCGAGGTCTCCGGCGCCTCCAGCGGCCCCAAAGCTGATGCCCTCGCGGCTAAGCTGAGGGACACGCTGGACGCAGAAGCCGCATTTCGGGCCTGGACGACGCGGCCACGACGGATGAGCTAATTTCCGCCGTCGTGGAGGCGGGCGGCTGCCCCCGTGACCAGGTGAAGGCTGGAGAGATCTCCTTCAGCCCCACCGGTCACGGTACAGCAGTCGTCCAGTGCCCCGTCGCGGCGGCTCTTAAAATTGCGGACGGACGAAGCCTCCTCGTAGGGGGCTTCCTCAAGGCGCAGGTGCATCTCCTGCGTGCCCGGGAAACCAGGTGTTTCCGGTGCATGATGGTGGGGCACGTAGGAGTGCAGTGCGCAGTGGAAGACACCGTGGGTGATCGGTGCTTCCGCTGCAGCCGGCCCGGTCATAAGTCCAATGCCTGTGATGCACCGCCTCGCTGCTATAGATGCGAGGCGGAGGGCAAGACGGCGGACCATCGGGTCGGCAGCCGTTCCTGCGCCGCCTCGAGGCCAAAGCCTCGTCCGTCCGCTGGGGGCAGCGGGGGTGCCGCTACTGCGCGGCCAGATTCGCGGCGGGATGCGGATATGGACGTCCATTAATGGACACCCATATCCGCATCCTACAGGCGAACTTGAACCACTGCCGCGCTGCTCAGGATCTTCTGTACCAGAGCATCGCGCAGTGGTCCATAGACCTGGTTGTGGTCGCCGAGCCGTACTATGCCCACCCGGGAAGCCTGGTGGCGCAAGACGGCTTGGCCTGCATCTTTGGGGGGTCCGCCGCGAGCACCTCGCGGCTTGCAATTATTGCAAACGGCCGAGGCTGCGTTGCGGCGGAATATGAAGGGGTGGCAGTCGTGGCCGCATACATCTCGCCGAACAACATTAACGACGCTCAGTATGAGCTATGGCTCACTGAGCTCGACGTCGTCTTCACTGCGTGTCGTCCTCGCCCTGTCCTTCTCCTGGGAGACTTTAACGCCTGGTCTACGGCGTGGGGCTCCCGGGTGACCAATGGCAGGGGGAGATTACTTGAGGACTGGGCCACTACACGTGGACTAGAGCTCCTCAACCGGGGGAATGTCGCCACCTTTTGGCGATCGGGGGTCAGCTCGGTCGTGGACTTAACGTTCGCGACCCCTGTCCTCGCCCGCCGTATTATGGGCTGGTGCGTGGAGGAGGGTGTGGAGACGCACTCGGACCACCGATACATCCGGTTCGAGGTCGTCCCCCCACCTACCCTTCCACAGCCGGTACCGAATCCCCCGGAACCGCGCTGGGCGCTCAAGAGTTTAGACCGGGAGGCTCTCCTGGAGGCATCCATTGTGCAGGCCTGGATTCCGGCGCCGGAGAGGCCTGTCGACGTGGATGACGAGGCGGAGTGGTTCAGGAGAGTCATGTCGCAAATCTGCGATGCGGCGATGCCTAGGGTTACACCCGGGCCGGCCAGGAAGCAGGTGTACTGGTGGTCGTCGGAGATCGCACAGCTGCGTGCAGCATGCGTCTCCGCCCGCCGTCAGTATACCAGGTTTCGCCGGAGGCATCGTCGACCAGACGACGCGGCAGCCCGGGAGGCGGAGCTATATGCGTCCTACAGAGAGGCTAAGGGCACCCTCCAGGAAGCGATCACGCGGGCTAAGACGGCAGCCCGCGAGGAGCTCTTAGAGACCCTGGAGCGGAACCCATGGGGGCGCCCATACCTACAGGTCAGAGGTAAACTCCGACCGAGGGCGCTTCCACTGACCCAGAGTCTCCAGCCGGATCGGCTGGAGGGGGTCTTGGGCTCTCTGTTTCCGACGAGCGTGGAGGAGCACATCCCTCCGCGCATGGCTCCGTCTCAGACGCGCAACGCGGATAGTAGCAGCGAAGACGACGTACCCGAAGTCAGAGAGGGTGAGTTAGGAGCGGTGGTACTACGGCTCAGTCGCCGGAAAACCACCGCCCCTGGACCCGACGGCATTCCGGGCCGTGTATGGGTCCTGGCCCTCGAGGAACTCGGGCCTCGACTGAGGGGGCTCTTCAGCGCATGCCTCGAAAGGGGCCAGTTTCCCAAGGTGTGGAGGACGGGGAAACTGGTCCTGATCCGGAAAGCGGGGCGGCCGGTGGACTCACCGTCCGGTTACCGGCCGATCGTGCTGCTCGACGAGGTGTGTAAGCTCTTTGAGCGAATTATCGCGGAACGCCTCGTCGAGCATCTCACGCGTGTGGGCCCAGACCTGGCGGACAACCAGTACGGTTTTCGTCGGGGACGGTCCACCGTGAGCGCGATCATGCGCGTGAAGACCCTGGCGGAGGAAGCAGTCTCGCGGGGCGAGGTGGTGTTGGCGGTGTCTCTTGACATCGCCAACGCCTTTAACACCTTACCCTGGAGTTGCGTTAGAGAGGCACTGGTATACCACGAAGTGCCTCTCTACCTCCGTCGTATTGTCGGGGCATATTTATCCGAGAGGGCTATAACATACCCTAGCTGGCTCGGGCCAGCTCGGCGAGATGTTTCGTGCGGTGTTCCTCAGGGGTCGGTCCTAGGACCTCTCCTGTGGAACATCGGATACGACTGGGTGTTGCGGGGTGCGTTGCCTGAGGGCGTAGGCGTAACTTGTTACGCCGACGATACGCTCGTCACGGCGCGGGGAGTAACGCACCAGGAGGCAACACTCAAGGTCACGACTGGGGTTGCTGAAGTCGTGGGTCGGATACGGCGGCTGGGACTGGACGTGGCACTGAATAAGTCCGAGGCTCTGTGTTTTCACGGACCTCGGCGCGGGCCACCTCCAGGATCCAGCATAAATGTAGGGAGCGTTAGCATCGGCATCGAGCCCACAATGAAGTATCTGGGGCTTGTACTCGATAGCCGGTGGAACTTCGGACCACACTTCCGAAGTTTGGTCCCCAAAGTGACGGGGGCGACAGCCGCGCTTTCGCGACTGATGCCCAACTTAAAGGGACCCAACGCTTCCTGCAGGAGACTGTACCTGGGGATCGTGCGGAGTATGGCCGTGTACGGGGCTCCCGTATGGGCGCCGAGACTGACGGCCAACAACGCTGCCATTTTACACAGATCGTTGAGGACCTTGGCCGTCAGGACAATACGAGGGTACCGCACGATCTCCCTAGAGGCTGCATGTCTCCTAGCCGCGACCCCTCCATGGGACCTGGAAGCGAGAGCCCTTGCGTCATTGTTTCAATGGCACAAGGAGGCGCTGGAGCGGGACCACAGGCCTGCGTCTCGAGAAATCGAGGCCCAGCGGTCCCAACTCCGACAGGATCTCATGGAGACATGGAAGGTGCGACTTCAGCAACCAAAGTGGGGAACCACCACCATCGCGGCGGTGAGACCGATCATGGAGGAGTGGCTGCAGAGGCAGCACGGTGGCCTCACGTATCGTGCGACACAGATCATCACTGGGCACGGAAACTTCGGTGGGTATCTGTTTCGCATGCATCGTGAGGTCACACCCGCGTGTCAACACTGTGAGGCTTCCGGCGAAGACACGGCATTCCACACGTTGGTGGAATGCTCAGCATGGGCGAGTCAGCGCCGGGACCTCGTTGTGGGCCTGGACGTAGATACGCTCTCGCTGGAGACCATGCTACGAGCCATGGTCTCTAGCGAGAGCCAGTGGAACGCGGCCGTTTCCTTCTGCGAGCAGGTAATGCTCGTGAAGGAGGCGGCCGGTAGGGTGAGGGAGCGTACCCTCCCCGCTGAGTTCCGAAGTGTGCGGCGAGGACGCCGCAGACGTGACTACGCCCAGGACCATCGACCTCCATGATCGGGGCCTGAGGACGATGGATTAGCAACCCACCGTCCTTACAGAAGCAGGCTAGAAGGGCTGTATGATGTGGGGCTTCACTCCACGCACGACTTCACTCACCGACGCGGGATTTAACCCGACCCCAAGGATGCGGGGTATCACCCGACCACCACGCAGTGGCCACAATGGGGGCCAAGGTCCGCCGGGCGCCACTGGGAATTCTCTCAGTGTCTACCGGAGGCGCTCGGCAATGGACGTAGGTGCGGCCGCGGCCCAGGGCTGCGGAATAAAAAAAAAAAAAAAAAAAAAAAATCCAAATAAATATTTCAGCTATTAAAGGACTGAGTGGCGATCCCATAGCCTAACCATTCCTCTGTAGAAAAAAACTGTTGTTGAACTGAAAGTAATTCTGAGTCATACACAATCTTGTTAGGTTATAAATTTCTTCTATTTTATTAAAATTGATCCTTTTTATTGTTAATTTGTGTTTTAAAATATCTAATACTTCATTATACGGTACGTTAGCGAACAAACTTTTCACGTCCAAAGACACAAGTTGAGCATTGGACGGTAACTTAATATTTTTAATCTTGTTTATGAGGTCAGTACTATTTTTTATAGAAAATTTTGGGTTAAAATCTATTGCTTCTTTAATGATTGTGTTCAAAAACTTCGACAAATTATATGCCGGAGCGCCCCTGTATGCGACAACAGGTCTAATTGGGCACCCTTCCTTGTGTCGGGATCAAAACCACGGTGTTACCCTTATCATGGATGTGGTTCTGAGTAAGGCTGATAAGGGTAACACCGTGGTTTTGATCCCGAGGGAGGATTACATAGCAAGAGTCAATGACATCATTTCATCTGATGATTTTCGTGCAAATTTCATTATCGCGATGTAGGCATCGCGATAATGAAATTTGCACGCGTTTACTTATAAGCAAACACGTTCCAACCACGAATTTTGCTGTTCTCTCTGAGACAGTCTTGATAATGCCTCGTTTAGAGGCGAAACAATTGTCGACGTTTTGTTGTCTTTTTAATTCTGCGAAAAATTAATGCTATTATATAATTTTAAAAAGTTTTTTCTTAAAACATTTTACTTACCATTGTTTTGTCATGGATTTTCGCCAAGTAACGCCTGTTTCTATCCAATATTTAATACTTTTATATATAAAAATACAATTCTTTTGTTCACATTTTCGAGATTTATTTTTTTATGAGATACTCGTATTTAACGGTTACTCATAGCAATTACAATCTAGACCTCTAAGGCTAATAAGTAATTTAAATTTGACTTAATTTGCTAAAAACTTACAATGTTAAGAATGTGTCCATTGGCACTTTTCTTATTGTCTCTATTATAATTCAAAGACACTTTGTTCTTGTGTTCTTGAGGAATAGCACTCACTGCACTATGTAACACTAATTACACTAAACCAACTCAAAGGGCTTAGTTCTCTTAAGTCTTCTAATTAGGTCCGTGGTGTCAAGAAGTTGGATGGTCTCGACGTTCACATGTTGAAGAAGCCTTCTTTCATGTGCTTCGGCGTGTTTTTTTATAACTTCAAAAACAAAGTCCACTCCTAGATCTCGGTGGATGTCATCATTTCTAACGTACCAGGGAGCATTTACTATGTTCCGAAGTACCTTATTTTGGAATCTTTGAATTATTTCAACGTTGGTTCGTTTTGTACAGCCCCAAAGTTGAATGCCGTATGTCCATACTGGCATGAGTATCTGTTTGTATAAAAGTAGTTTTTGTTCACTGACAAAGTAGAATGTCTACCAAGTAGCCAATACATATTTTTATAGCGTAGATCTAACGCTTGGCGTTTCTTTTTTACATGCGCCTTCCAGCGAAGTTTTGCGTCAAGCGTCATACCCAAGTATTTCGCCGTATTTCCATATGGTACTACACGATTGTTGATGTATACCGGTGTATGTTCACATCTTTGGTTCGTGAAATAAACATGAATCGATTTTGTCTCATTTAATTTAATTCACCATTTTTTCGTCCAATCAGTGATGGCATTGACGGCAATTTGTACCTTCTGCACTGCCTCTTTGTGAGTGACACCATGATAGCCATGTCATCTGCAAAATGTAGCAATGGTGCTATTTTTCATATCAGGGATATCGCAGGTGTACAATAGGTACAGGGTAGGTCCAAGGACACTTCCTTGTGGTACACCAGCGTTTATTTGTTTGATATCTGAATAAGCATTGTCATGTCTCACTCTGAATGTCCTTTCTGTAATGTAAGATTCTAAAATGTCCACAAATTGATTTGGGAGTATTTTACCTAATTTGCATATGAGGCCTTTATGCCACACTTTATCAAATGCCTGTGCTACATCTAGAAATACTGTTGAGCAAACCTATTTTTTCTTCTAATGTTTTTTCAATGACATTGGTAATTCTGTGTATTTGGTCTATTTTTGAATGTTTTTCTCTAAAACCGAATTGGTAGTTAGGAATCAATTCTCTATCTTCTATAATTGGTTTTAAACGCCTAAGTAGAAGTTTTTCGAACACTTTTGCTATGATTGGTAAGAGTGATATGGGTCTATATTATGTTACTTCATCAGGTGATTTCCCTGGTTTAGGGATCATGATGACTTCCGCAACTTTCCACATACTAGGCACATGTTTTAGTCGAAAGGCGGCATTGATGAGGGTTGTGAGTTTTACCAAGGCTTTACGTGGGAGATTTTGGAGAAGTTCACCGGTGACCAGGTCATATCCCGGAGCTTTCTTTGTGGCCAAATTATTAATCATGTTATTAACTTCTTTTGGGGTGGCCAGTTTTATTTCTAAGTTGTCGTGGTAAGTAACGTCCAATGATATGTTTTCAGAGATTTCCTCAATGTGTGTTTGAAATATTTGCTCTAGATGTTCAGCAAACAGAAGTGCTTTTTCTTCATTACTACTAGCCCATTCGCTATTTTTTGAATAGGCGACGCGTGAATAATGGACTTTTTTAAACTTTTAGTGGCTTTCCATAGTGAGTAATCAGATGTACCATTACTTGATAATTTGCTAAGGTAATCATTAGTAGCATTATTATGAAATGCCTGAATTGTTCTACTTAACGTTTTTGTGAGATTATTTAGTAGTGTTTTATCAGCTGGATATCTAAATTGAGTGTGTTTGTTTACTAGACTTGGATTGCTTTCTTTTTGTATTATTGTCTCGCTCAAAGTTAATATAATAGGCGCATGATCAGAATGCATATCATATCCTTCTTCTATGTTAATGTATGAAGCTGATAGATTTTTGTGCCAGTAAGTAGCCAGTAAGTAGGTTTCCCTGTAGAAATTACATTGCACCTAATTTCTCTAATAGCACATAGCAATTCTTTGCCCTTGGTATTTGTTAGTCTGGACCCCCAATGGGTGTTCTTTGCAATAAAAATCACCTCCCATTATGAATGTGTTACCAAGAACCTCCAGTAGATTCCTGTACTGTTCTCTTTTCAACGCATACTTAGGTGGAATGTACATAGCTGCGATGGTAATATCATGAAGTTTGGTTCTGACCACAATGGCTATAGTTTTTACAAATTGTTCTTCACATTTGTGTTCTAAGTAATGATAGATGTTCTCTTTATGATGATGGTGCAATGGAGCAAATTGATGTGTGCCTCGTATCAGAATCTCATTTTACAACAGAATCTTTTATTCATATAAAAAAACACACTAAAAATTGTATTTAGTGTGTTTCTCATTTTGATTTTGAATGAGTAGGCAGTTGTGAGTGTACTAATAGACTCCTAAAGCACCTAAACGAGTTGTAGGCAGTCAACAACAGAGCAAATTGATGTGTGCCTCATATCAGAATCTCATTTTACAACAGAATCTTTTATTCATATAAAAAAACACATTATAAATTATTTTTCATCAACAGCTGTGACTGTAGCTGCGGCGCTATTGTCATTTGTGCATAGGACACATTACTTGTTACCTTTCGGTTAGTAGTGCGTAACGGTTGTTGTCGCTCAACCCCAGTGACCAGGGTGTTAGTTACAGTTGCTTTTTTCTTGGAAGCTTTATTTTTTAAGAGCTACTAAACATCCTCTATAATTAGCCGGGTGGGGTTCGCCACAGTGAACACATTTAGGCTTTGTTTCTATTGACTTTATGCAGTCCTTGGTGAGGTGTTTACCTGTGCACTTCACACACCTAGGTTCCTTTGAACAATATTTTTGGGTATGCCCATATGCTTGACATCTCTTGTACTGAGGAATTAATTTAGATGCTTTTAAAGGTTGCACATCTACCTTACAACCGAGAATGGTCTTGATGCTATAGATATGGTTTATATCTTCATCTCTTTGGAATGACAACATAAACATGTTAAGAGGTTCCTTAGTCCTCCAACTTAGTTTGTTTACTGCCTCCTGGATCTTGTATCCTATAACATTCAGGTCTTCGACTATTCGGTTCGGCAAACATGACGAATGCAAATTTTTAACCATTACTCTTATAGGTCTGTCCTGCTTATTCTCATATGAGTGCCAGAGACAGTTATTTTGCAATAATAATTTGGTTATCGCTCTATACGAGTCCTCGCCCGTGGTGTTTATTTTAACGGTGTCCCCGTTCATTATTTTAACCATGAATGAATCTCTATTTAAAGTAGTTAATAGAAGGTCGTAGAACTGCTGATAGTTCTTAATGTTTTCGACTATGATTGGTGGAGGTTGTGGTACCCTTTTTTCTTTTAGTTTCTCGGGCTTTGTACTGGCCCGAGATTCGTTTAAGCTTATTCCCTGAGAACGAGGAGACAGTGAGGTGTTATTCAACTTCCTTTTTTTTCTACTATTTTGTTGGACCCATTCCGTTTCTCTGGCAAGGTACTCTTCGCCAGTCTCGTATTCTACTGCCATCTGAGTTTTATTATTCGAGGAGTGTTCCGTCTCTGAACAAGCATTATTTTGGCCCTGAATATTTTTTAGCTGCTTTTGTAGCGCTTCTATCGGACCACTGAGGTCTTTTACGAGCTGCTGTAGTCCTAAGCGCTCATTCTGTTCCTCTTTGTACCGGGTGTACAACTGATGCTTTGGTTCAGTTTTGAGGAGTAATTTGTTTGGTGAAGCCATAATGGAGTACAAGTTATAATTTTAAATACTATAACTTACCATTTAATTGCTCATTAAAACATGATTCACTTACGGTGGAATGTAGGTCATCGCGACGACCGTGTCGTCAAGTCGCGTCAGAATAGGCTGCTGCGTCAACACTTTTACACGAGCGCGGACTTGTGCAAGAGCGTGTATGACGCGACCGTTCGCACTAGAAGTCTATTTGACACTCAATCACTCACTCAATTTTCGAGATAAAACACGAATTTATCGCACGAAACAGCAACAAAGTTTCAAGAACAACTGCTCAAAAGGCTGCTCAACAGTTTGAGTATAGCCAGGAATATCATTTAATTTGTTGCGCTTTAATAACTACTGAGGATATGTGATCACACGGAGTTCCTACTAGAATTTTACACTCACAAAACAAGTTTTATTAACACTTGATAATGTAGGTATTTTATCTGTAGTCAGTAACTACTTAATTAATTACCATACTTTATAAATTATACTAAAGTGTCTACGGAATACAAATAACTTCACAGGTTTTGTGATAATTTTGCTGTCCTATAGATATTTATGGATTGTCAACAAAAAACGACTTGATTTATTAACATTTTGACATATATATTAATTTGGTCTTTAATAATAAATAATTATTGACAAAAAATATTTATGTTTAAATCTAATGGTCCCTCCATCCTTTTGCTGTGCTATCGCAAGTCATTTTGGCGGCATGGTTTGTAAAAAGACGCATGCAGAATAATAATAGTTTGAACCTTAACTGTATTCAATATTTAGTGGGTATTGTAGTAAAATTATCATGATGGCACATGAGTAGAAGACTTTGTTCTTAGCTGCAATCTGTGGCTCTCTCATCTGTGACTTCACGAATTGAAATTTGAACCTACTTAAAATAGAACGGATGATCTGGATTGCATTGTGGGTACCTATGTAACTATTGTGTCCAAAAATATTTGTCCTAAACGGTTGACTATTTAGGCCAAGTAGAACTCAATGATGTATTAACTGTCCAGTCTTGGTTTTCCAAGTCTCGTCCGTCGTAATCTCAAAAGCGAAACCAGACATGACATGGCATCATTGCATTGGAATAGTTTGTGAATAAGTAACCAACTATATTGCAGAAAATGACGATCACGTGATACAATTAAACCTACGCTCGCATAATATAATTTCTAATATGTGTCGACCCATTATAAACTCAGTTAAACATTTCTAACACTGTTAAAACAGGGCAGGGGCGTAAGTAATTAATCAGAGAAATTTCATGGCTACTATCCTTTTTTTTATGAAGTGTGAGGCGTTGCTAATCAACGATACACATAATGACTATAGATAACTCAGTAGTTTACCAGTTAATAGCTCGGGCGGCGCCCTTTAAAAGGGCATAATTGGGTGGTTTTAAGGGTTGCACAGTCACCATTTTACCATGTTAAGGAGAAGCTACTTTGGAAATATTTCGTTTTATTGAGTAGGAGACTTTTGTTCTCTGAAAAAAAAATGCATAAGTAAAATATAATGAATAATACAGGTGCTTAATTTGCACAATAGTAATATACATTATAGAGCATAATAGGTATGAAAATGTACAAATGGCAGCCTTATCACCGTATATCGATTTTTTAAAGGCAAGCTTTAAAACAGCCCTTGAATGGACATGAATAATTGAGAAACATTATGTGAAAGTATCAGCCTTTCAATAACTGCCTCATACCAATTGTAAACAATACCTACGTGACACTGCAAAATAATTAATCTACAAAATCTCAACTGACAGCTGCTAGTTCGCATCCAGCAAGGATCATAGACATAGGGTTATGATGCCAGAGCCATGGAAACTTACCAGGGAAATCTCAACAGCAAGGACAGCCTTGTTGTTGAGATTCCCCTGGTACTCTTACTTTCTAAACCAGGCCCACTTCTATGAAAAAGGTCAAGGTCGGCTTCATACAGTCGGCCTTTGAGTAATAGGTACTCAAAGTCGATACTCGAAAAACAAAAGCTCCTAAGAGGTAGATTATGATTTGAATGAAATGAATGTAAGTCCCTATTTGTCTCCTTTTGGTCGCAGTGTGATGATATATTATTGTAGCCTTCTTCGACAAATCAGCTATTCAAAACATAGTTCATTATGAAATAAGCATCTATTTATAATTAAATTTCTTTACAACAGAAAGGACTTCGCTTTAAAATATTCTTAAGTGGTCGGTGTGAGGCTGTAAGGTCATAGCAATCACATTAATACATTGATTTATAGTTAACATTCCGCCCTTTGTCCTATAAGGGAGGAGTTGATGAACTGTTTAAAAAGGGTTTTTGTACAAAAAATAAATAAAGAATCATTTTAGTAAAAGTTTTTAGATATTGTGATATCATGGTATTACAATTTTCCTTGTTTGTTGGAATATGATATTATCTTGGAATATGATACCTATTGATTGCAAAATTATGTTTAATCAAATATTGGTTGAACTATTTCAAAGACAGATAGTTGAAGGGTACTTCAGACAATTAATGACGTAAACTGAGTCAGTGAGCCGAGTAAACAAATTGTTGGGTCTTTAGACTAGATAGAATTATCATCTTCCTCATAGATAGTTATTCACATCCGTTTCAAAGTTCAATTTTAACCTACCTAAGTGTCTAGTACCAGATCCTTACGTTTATTTGCTCGAAATACGTTTTCGTATTCCTCTATACATTTCGCACAGTTCCCTGACGTTAACGCAAGGGGCGCTGGTGTGAAATGTATTTTACAAACGAACTGAGAAATCTGTAGGTAGTTCGTGAATTTCCGGGTGTTATTCCTAACTAGTGGACGCCTGCGGCTTCGCCGTTTTTCTAAATTATAAGTCGGGAACCAATCTATCCATTGGGAAAAACCGCATGAAAATCCGTTGTGTAATTATAAAGATATAAGCAAACATAGGGAACGGGAACCGGGCAACTTTGTTTTAATGATATGACATGATGTCAGATATAACAAAGAAATTATTTTAAAGTTAGGTTGTAGGAAGCTATTACCGTACCTACTTTGGTGAATTTTCCCAAAACACGAATGATTTGAGATTAATAATTAAAGATATAGGTATATATCACTATCACTTGCAAATGTTACAACCAGGTACCTACCTAATAAGGCTATGGTAACGTTTCCAAACGAATTACTTGATTGAACTGCAAGTTAAGCTTGAAGTAAATCCAACAACTGGTCGATAAGTGAGCGAGATTGAAAAATTCCACCACGATATCAGTGCGTTATGCAGTGGCCTTAACCCTTCTACTGCAGCGTGCTACGCGTGACGGAATTCCAAACAATACTCCATCAACCACGCGGCTGTTTTGTTTTACTACCTTAACTGTCAAATGTGGCCTTACTGGACCCGCTTTCCAAGCGTTTGTAAGATGTGTGTGACTATGAATGCCTTTATGAGAGGTAAATTTCATAATTCAAGCTTGAATGGTTAGGTCTGGGGTTTCTAACAAATGAACTAAAAGTGTTTCATAATATGTTTAGGGTCACATGTTCAACAATGAAACAAGTGTACACAATGAAACATCGCTATATTTCAAAAATGAGACATTACCAAACCGTGCAAATCAGTGTGCAAGTAGCTCTTTATGAGCGCCCCCCACTGACCTAGTCAGGCGCCGCACTTCGTGGCGCAAGCATGTTTGCGGAGCATATTTGCAATTTTCATCTAAAAAAGTAAGATTTTTTTTTAACTTTGATTTTTTCCCTAGTCTTATGTGTACTACAATTGGTTATTTTTATGTATTACGTATGAATAAGCATATATCTAAGATTCTTGTAGCCTACTTTGATAACCAAAGAGTTCATATTTAGTGCTTTTTTTTGAGGTTTTTTTAGCAAAACCCGAGGTGGTCCACGATGAAACGTTTCAACATGGACACAATGAAACTGTGTCATTGTGTACTAGGATTGATTCATTGTACATACCTAGATAAATTAAAGTAGAATTACTTTGGTAATTAGTTATCTCTTTAAATATCTTTACATATAGAAACGGCTGTTTGCAGTTTAAAGCTACACAGCACGTGTTAAAGCGCGCAGGTAGGCAGGCATTTTCAGTCGTCGCGTTCACTCACCGTCGTCGGGTGACCATAATACCTCTGGGTAATATTATTTATTTGTAATAATAAATAAATCTATTTGATAATATTTAATTGGTTTTTCTTTTTAAATTAAGTGAAATTTCAACAATAATTTTAGTGTTTCATTGATGAACATACGGTGTTTTATTGTGTACACACCCATGGACACAATGAAACATTTCTCATTTTTTAAAAAACAACATCTGGTAGATTTTCTATAACTATTTGAGATAAACTGAGTACACAGTTCGTTAGTCAATTAAATTCTCGACCTCTGTGTAAAAAATTGTAACTTTATGGTTATAAATAACTGAGTTACGACTCTCAGAACTTTTAGTGTTTCATTGTTGAACATGTCACCCTACTGTCAATATTTTGTGGGTTGAGATACATTTTCATTGTCTATAAAAAGACGTTTGATTTATATTCTAAGATTCAGTTCAAACGGGAACATTAAAATATAGGTCATGTCTCTCGGGGATAATGTCGCTACATCCTACTTATAAGTGAAATATATTTTTTAATCGATTCAGTAGGTAGTTAGTGTATATCAGTGCCAGTGGTCACACTTATACAAAAAATACTCGTCAAAAATTGACACAACAATCGACTTCAAATTACCGAAATGAGACCAAATAATTGTCGGAATGGGACCAAATTGAATTCGGACCCCTTGGGAAGTAGTAGCTTTCATTAAAATAAAACCAAAATCAGTTCACCCACTCAAAAGTAATGAGGGAACAAACATAAAAAAAATCATTCGAATTGAGAATCTCCTCGTTTTTTGGAAGTAGGTTGAAAATAAGTAGGTTTATACATATTCAAATTTTATTGTGTTAAAATGTCAAATGTAAAAAGGTAGCCTACCAAAAACTTTTGACGTTAATATAATTCACGGTGGTAAATGATAATAAGTTGTTAACAATAAAAAAACAAATCAGTAAATTAAAATGAGGTAAAACACTCGAAGTCCGGTATAATCAGAAAAGAATTCGAATCACTGGCGCCAGTGGACGACCTTGCTGTAAAAAATATAATTTATTTATAATAGTTTGCCGTAAATTATTTTATTGATTTAGATGTTAATAAATTGTCTCTAGATCGTTGTCTGGCATAGATAAAATACTAAACATTTGTTATGTAGATATTTTTGCCTTTGAAATCCTATTCAACTCTCTAAGGTGTGACGTAAAAAGTTTATTATGTTGGGTATACTACCCAATTATTGGCACTTTAGTAGTGAGCTTGTGTAAAACCTAAATTAAATTAGGTCCCATAAAATCTCATTTACAAAAGCTAGTACACAAAACATGTGACAGAATCAAAAATAATCTTTGTTTTTAAAATCGATTGTATTTGATTGAATAGTATTAAATAAATATTTTGTACTTAAATCTAAAACACTACAGATATCATATTATTGGCATACATTCGTCCAATTATTGGCACGTAATTAAAGTAGGAAATAATAGCCTATTCTCATCACTACATCACTAAATATTCCAAAACAAAGTCGCCTGTTCTGTATTTATGCGTAGATCTTTAAACTATGCAACTGATTTTGATGCTGTTTTCACCAATGGTTCTCGAGGAAGGTTTTTGTGCATATAATTTGTCAAGCCGGCAAAGCCGCGCACCCCCCCCCCCCCACTAACGAAATTACTGGCAAAGTGTACCTAGGTTTGTAATGCATTATAAACCCACAATCTGCCTCACCTCTGCCTACCCCTTCGGGCATATAGGCGTGATGTATGTCTGCCGGTCTTATTATTACGTGTTTCATTGTTTACAACGGATTAAAATGAAATAAAACATATTATTAGCATCCCATGTTCTACTGCCTATAATAGGATTTTGATTAATTTATTGTACCATATGTTGGCACATGAAATAAATTAAATTCGGTAAAAATCAATACATATCACTTAGTACATATTATAAAAAAAAGTCTCCCGTTCTGTATGTATGCGTAGATCTTTAAAACTATGCAACGGATTTTTATGCGGTTTTCACCAATGGATAGAGTGGTTCTCGAGGAAGGTTTTCGTGTATATAATTTGTCAAGCGGGCGAAGCCTCTGGCGTCCGCTAAAATTAAATTAAATAATCTTTGAATCTACCTACTGCCTGGAGATATAATAAACTTTATAAAATCAATTCAAGAGTATCTTTATGCTGAATAACTGGTAACCTATTGAAATCTCGAATTTCTGTTACCCGAAAATCCCGAAAACGGTTGGTAGAACTTTTAAAAGACAGATGTAATTAATGACAACTTTTTAAAATCCCCATTTGAATTTCCCAGATGAATCAATTTCCAGGTGCACTAAAACCGCGCCGGGACCTCGTCATGGATCTGGGTGTGGTTATTACCCTCTCGCTGGAGACCATGCTTGTTCTAGTAGGTAGAACGTGGTCGTGTCCTTATGCGAGTAGGATATTCTCGCGAAGGAGACTGCCGAGAGGGAGAGGGAGCGAGGAATTCCCAGCTGAGTTTCGAAGTCGACGGCCAGGCCGCAGGCTCCGCTACGCTCTAGAGCGTAGCTGGCGGTAGATGGCGTAGATGGCGGTCGATGGTCTAGACCATCGACCTTCATAATCGGGACCTGAGGACGCGGGCTAGCCAGAACTGCGGGTGCAGCCCTGCAGCACGCAGATTCACTCACTGACGCGACGTGGTATAAAATTTGACCCCAAAGATGCGTGATAACACCCGACCCAACTTGGCGACAGAGGCCACATAGGTGGCCAAAGTCCGTCGGTACTCGGTGCCACAGGAATTCTACCTTGGACGATCGGCAATGGACGTAGGGGGCGATGCGACTTTAAGTACTTAAAAAAAAATAGGGGCCCCATTATCCTACCATACCCAGGGCCCCCAATAGTCTAAAGACATTCGTCTGGATTTTAAAACGCAAATGGGCAAATGAAATTCGGAGTTGCGATTATATGGCAAACAAAACTTCGGAATTTGTAAAAACGGGATTATGAAAAAACTGTCCAAACGTTTTCGGGATTATGATATTCGGAATATTAAAATTCGGGATTAAGATAGGTAACCTGAATAACTGCAACTATACTAGGATTAAAAAAGCACTCGCCTTAAATAAAAACTAAAATAACGACTCCTAATCTCCAGCACCAATTGTCAGCCGTTGTTTCTAAATCGAAATAATGGTTATGAGAACAATTTTGCCAATTAGGAATAGAAAAAAGCTTTTTATGCATATGGTACATATGCAAAAAAAGTAAAACAGTATTTGAATAAATTAGGGTTTCCTTGTTTTTTCGAACTGAATCCTAAAGTGCCAATATTAGAACGAAAGCCAACAATAGGATAGTTTACGGTATTTATTAAATTTAAGATAAGAATAAAAAATTAAAAACTTTTATTTGTAATAGTGCCATCTCGCGGCTATCAAAGTTACTACTAAAACTTTAGTTTGCTAGTTATCACTGACCATGCACGAGGATACGGTTTACTAATGCCATCTATTGAGTGTTGTAAGAACTGCTTCTACTTGTTCATGCCTCGATGGTTACCATTTTACTGGTGGATGGCGCAGCTAACAGAAAATCAAGTTTTCGTAGTCATTGAAAATTACTTTCAAAACTTAACTTTATAATGTAAAATAAAATATTAATAATAGCTTGTAATATTTCTTATTCAAGTTTATTAATCTTATAATATTGTACTTGTTATCACGGGCGACACAACGTAATATCCTAACGTAATACCTATAATATCATTAGGTAAGTATTTGGGGAATTATTGAAGTGTTTCTTTTATTGTTTATAATAAATTTAATTATGCAACAAAAAATACCAACTTTTTATTAAATTACTTACTCTAATTTAATTCGCGTTTACTGTATCTCGTAAGAACTTTGCAAACATAATACAGCTTCATAAAATGGTCAATTTTCTATCAAAGTTTTAAACTAAGAAGACATTGTGTTAAACAACCTCCTGAAAAAGAAAAAAAAAAGAAAAAGAAATGTAGTAAAAAGATATGCCCCGGGTGAGGATCGAACTCACGACCTTAAGATTATGAGACTTACGCGCTGCCTACTGCGCTACCGAGGCTTGCGTAACTGTGGTCAATTTAACGTTCAGTATAGATATTACTAACTTACACGTGTCACTATTTTTGTGGTCGTCCTCCGAAATGGCTCTACCAATTTTTATGCTTTTCTGATTTTTCTTCGTGAAGAATTTCAATACTTATAAATGCCTATGATTGTGTGCATGCTTTTGAAAAAAAAAAAGATTTTGCACTCGAAACCAGTTGTTAATATTACTTTGTGTCCTTATGGCTTTGGGGCAAATACAATCATTTATAATCGTAGCCATCTTTGTAGGTACGGTCCAAATCGACACCTGAGGGAATAGAACCGTAATGAAAATATTAAAAGTTGCTTGTTACGTCTGTCGGACCGCGCCTCGTCTGGTAGTCCCTTGGCTACCTATTTCAGTTCAAATATAGAACAGAAAACCGGTGAAATGGTTTCTCGTTCTCATTTATGGTCGGGTATTGCTGACATGAGAATCGTTTAAATTGCATACCTAGAATAAAAATGCTACTTATGCAGAGTTTTTGGTTACCTACCTACGTACCCAAACAAGACCCAACGGATGTTTTAACATTGCACGATATTATGTCGATACGATATCCATACCATATCGTGACGATAGTTACTGCTGCTACTTAAGATATCGTCATGATATCGTGTGTCGTTATCCTGCAATGTGAAAGCGCCCAATAAGTTAGAATACTTTCTTTTCTGACTTTCTTTTGTTTAAGTACCTACGTAGGCCTTTTAGTAGGCACCTAACTGTTGAATCGGCAACTATCAGTTTGGTAATTCAATTGGCGACTAAAATAAATAAAAGCAAAATACTAAGTTTCAACTTACCCCGGCCACGGATACCTATAAGAATAACGTCCAATAACAGGGAGGTAAAGCATTCTGAAGTGAACGAAAATCAACTTTAGGCATTTAGAGCCATCGCAAACTAGGCGACAGGTCGCCGCGTCTACTCTCAGCGTCTTGTTGCGGCGTTGTCGTTTGCATTAGGCGTCTTGACGTCGCGACTAGACGCGGAGCTGTCGCTAGCGTCGCTCGGCGACTAGTCGTTACGACAGACGTCGTGCAGGAAGCGATCATTAGTAGTGGAGTATTCGAGAGAGACGGTTGTGTTGTTCATCTTGTGAGTGAATATGGAGCATCTAGTTGCACTTGCCTTGGCGCTTATCTTGCGAATGCGAAGGCGAGCTGTCGCTGTCGCGTGTCGCGTAGTGTGCGCCTAGACTTAGTAACCTTCAGATTAGTATCTACGTAGTATTCTTACATCAGTGAATTAAGTAGGTATGAAGGAAGATATGGAACCACGTGACAGTCCTAAAATTGCCGGTTATTTTATTCAAATAGAACAAGAACCGATAAGAAAAGCCACCATAGACATAATTGGTAGGTATGTCACCACATTGAAAATCAACTAATTTTGATTCCTTGTAAACTCATTCTAAAACTCAACGCAGTGTAATATAAGAAGATAGATAGGTACATACCTATTTATTATTTTATTAATGGTGAGAAAATAAAAAAAATGATTAATGATTTAATATTATTTCGCTATAAAGTCGTTAAGCTACAAACGGGTTGGCAAATTTTTTTACGCCCCATTTCATGACAAGTTAAATCCTTTCTACTAAAAACTTTTACGGCCCAAGTTTTCTTAATCGACACCTAAAATGTCATTATTTCGCAGAAATTTTCCCTGGAGTGATGAATTTTACGCCTGTTTTTGCCAACCCTTCCTTTGCGTGAATATTTAAAAAGTCGTTGCCAACATTTTAATTGGGCAATCCTGTAAGGATTAAATTATCAAGACACCTAGTTAATTCTGCTGAAACTTAATGAATTCAACATGAATTAACCGCGCAGGTCGACGAGTTCGCTTCGTTGTGATTTTGTGAACTTACTTTGTAAGCGACTCATCATCATCATCTACTGAGCCTTTTCCCAACTCAGTTGGGGTCGGCTTTCCAGTCTAACTGCAATGCGGCTGAACTTCGATATTTTCCGTGAAGCGACTGCCGGGTGACTGACAGGTCGGCTCAAAATACCCGTAACGACTGCCATAGATGTTTGTATGACAATAATTCATAGCAGTGTGTGCACAATTAGATTGTAAATTTTATTTCATGAGTGTTCTGAAATCTTTTAAATATGAGGGCCAACGATTGGAGTTGGAATGTAGGTAGAGGTCAACCATCGTATGAAAAGGATATCAATTATTTATAAGCAAGCATGCCATCGAATAATTAGATTCCTGAATTCAAGTCAAAATTACTATAAAACATTCATAACAAACAGTAGGTATATCTATCTTTAACTTTGAAGTATATAGCCCTCTGGAGGTAAGCACACTCTTTATATAAAATTGATTAAACTTTTCACCTGTAAAATTATTATAGGCAGGGTTCTACTTTTCTTAATCTGTACGAACATTGAACGTGAAGTTTACAAAGAGCTTTTTTAATTCACAACCAACCAATTCCTAAGCGAACGTAAAATGTTTACTCTGCCAAACCAGGGGGACATTTAAACTTTTTTTTATACTCTTTTGTGACTTAATTTTTTACGGTGACTCTCCCGAGACCAGTGTTGGATTTGAAACGTGAAGTCAGTTCGAAACTTCTTGGAGTTTTTTTAAAAATGTCTTTACAATGGGTTACGTAAATTTTCGGGTGGATGAATAATTTTACGGTTCCCTTACGACGTTATTTATTCTTGCAAAGATCAGAGATTAAACGGTATTGTTGTTACGCATGCATTTTATATTGGAATTACTTATTTAAATTCTTAGTGTTCTGCTATGCTATTTAAGTAGGATACGTTTATCGGTTGAGCGGAGTTTTGTTTTTGTCTCAAATTTAACCTACTTAATAAATGAATGAAAAAGACTTATCTCAGAATAACCCAAACAAAGATTTATACCAATGTTATGTTATGCCATGGTTATGCCACAGATATAAGAATACTATACTAGTGGTTATGCCTTGGAAGAGTTGCACAAAAGTTCTCGCGTGTACCACTAGATGTCCGTGCGTGGTATGTAGAACATTGTGGGTGTACGTAGTGCCACAGATAATTATATAAGCAATATAATTATTATATTATAATACCAAGAGCCTACGACACGGCGGATACTTTCATTAAAAATTACGTATGCCTACTTATACGTCATTTTTCATGAAAGTAAAACCTCAACATTTCTGAGCATGCCCCAACAAAGTTCAGAACTATCAGTAAGTACCTACTCTATATTGTCAAACACATTTACTCATGGAGTTTTCGCGGACAATGTGTCAACAAATATAAACTAAGGCCCCGACAATATTTCCTTTGTATACCTACTTACTTTGTATACATTAAAATTTATCACTAACGCGAGACTTTACGCGAAAGCCAGGTGATAAAATAAAATGACAGTTGTTTAGTACGGGCTCGGGAGTCGGAGAATATTGTACATACTAGGTAGATATTGAAAGGTATGGGGCGCAAGAGACCTGTTTTATTTATGTTAGAAAATGGCTTTTAGATTGGCGTGGTAGGGGTAACTGTCGTATGTTCACTTACCTGAAGTTTTTTCTTGTATTTACGTTATGGAAAATGACTTACAACTTACGTACAGTAATGTAGCATACTTTGTAGGTATATTTGTCAGACCTTCGTTTGTCTTTGAACAGGTGCATGGGAGTTCGATTTTTGCTGAGCGCGTGGCTGGTGGCTTTTTAGGTTACCTCTCGCGCTTCGCAAAAATCGGGTTTCCCAGACACTCTCATACCGAACTAGTTCTTCTGTGCGAGACTATCAACTAATCAAGCATTACCTTGACATTGGCGAAATCATCGATCAATTTTCTTGGAGCCATGTTTTTAAAATAAGAAGAATAGGTGCATCATGTTTGAGGAAGCCGAGCTTGCCCCTTGATTTTTCGTGGAACTTAATTTTAAACTTCCCATCGAAACCTCTACGGTCGATTTCTGAATTGGCAACTTGAAGTTAAGTATCCGTTCAGCACGTCAAATGTCAAAATTTGTTCCTGAATTTTGACATTTGGCGTTCTCAGTGGATGCTCAACTTAAAATTCTCAATTCAGAAACCGGCCGCTAATTATATAACAACTTTAGCCTTAGCTATTACTGACTTATAGTTTATTGTTCTTTGTGGCTACATTGCTGTATTAAGTCTAGAATTTGAAATGACAATGTGTGCTTGATAAATAAATACTTAAATAAACTTACGAATTTAACCCGCTTATCAACAGACCCCGTCAGTATAACACAATTTACCAAATCACAAATTCAATTTCACCTGTACTAAATTTAACGGGATAATTCGAAATTTACAACTAATTTCGTCGCCACGTTCGATAAACCTGAACTTTCACGTTTACGTTCAAAAGCCTATGAAAATTTTAGATTGTAGGCAAGGAGGCAGACGTCAGTTATCTAATGTTCAATACATTTATACCTATTTTCTGCACTATATATTATGCACCATTTTAGATTTGTGTACCACTACCCTTTTTTTATTTCCTCCTACGTCCTCTGCCGGGCGTCTCTGGTTGCCACCAGAAGGTAAGTATTTCCAGTGGCGTCCGGCAGACTTCGGCCAACTCTGTGCACCACTACCCTAAACTAAGACCAAGCCAAGTCCAGTGATCATTCTTTTCTAGGTAATAGTGTCCGATTTTACAATAAAATACCTAAATCTACATTAGATCTTACCGAGGGAAAGTTTAAAACTACTATTAGAAAGTATCTAATGAATAAAGCATATTATTCAACTAAAGATTATATTGATGACAGAGATGCCTTAATAATAATAATAATGAATAAACGATATAATAATAATAATAATAAATAAATTATATCACCAAAAAGTCCATAAATATTATATTTCACAATTTATTACAAGAATACCAAAGTGCAAATATGAAGCGAAGTTTTGACAAACGTCAACTATCAAAATATCAGAATGTTACGAGAAAATAAATATTATGAATGATTATGGATAGCGATGATTACAAGAGCCAGGAGTAAAAATGCACAGATAACACCCCCGGACTCATCACTTAGCTCCGCCTCGCAAGCGCTGGACCGCACTCCTGCGACACAAGTGCTTGCTGAGGCGTCGAGTTCATCGTCAAGTGATGAGTATTTTTCCCCGCCGACGTCGCCAACACCTGTACGCCGGCGAGGGAGAGGCCGGCCGCCGAGCAGTTTGGGGCCCCGAAGCCTACCAGCTTCGAGTAGGGTCCCCACTACCGGTGATATTGTGCACCGCATGCGATGGACTTCATCCATCAATGAAAACGTCATGCGGGCATATTATGAGGCTACAGAAGGGGAAACCAACCTGACTGCGTACCGTTCAAGGATGCTCCCTTTGTTTCAGGCTCTTGAACCAACAATGACCGTTGCCGTCCAGCGACTATCGGATCAAGTGCGGGCTATCCAACGATGCAAGTTGTTGGATCAACCTGTGCTTAATCGACTACGCCTGGAAGTGTTATCTACTCGACCAGCTCCAGCGTCAACGAGAGCACCGTCACCTGCTACACACACGGTTGCAACTAATGTCACTTTAGTTGATACCGTGCTCGACGTGGGAGATGATACGAGTGATATATCTGTCCAGGTAAGCGAGCAATTAAGGAGTACTTTAGAAGATGTGATCTCTCAATATAGGTTTGCACCTAATTCTAGACCACGGCTACCACGCTTACCCATGCATAGACGAAATCTGGCGTTGATGGGAGCCCTGAATGCGTTGCTAGCTCCGTACTTACGGACTAGCAATGATTTGCTCGATACCCACTCGATTCTTTACTGTGGAGCTATTACCGCTTGTCGTGTTGCACGCGTTAAATTCCCTGAATTTAACCGTGCACCACGATCGGGTGGTGTGCCCGTATGGCAGGCAAGAATCGAGCGACGTATCGGCACATTTAGGACTCTCATTGCGAAGCTTATCTGTTTTAGCCGGGGAAATAGTCGTCCCCGGGTCATGCGTTTCGTGAGTCAGGCATTCGCTGGGACCGGTATTCGTCCCCAGCAATACTTAACCAATGTCACGGAACGTATTGACTTTCTGAAACAGAAAGTGTATGCATGGGCAAGCCGTATCCGTCGTTATAGAGAGCGTGTAAATAGATACTGGCAGAATCGCATCTTCCAAAGTGACCAAAGGAAGGTGTACCGAGAGTGGGAGGGAACTGGACAACGTTTGAGCGACGGACAACTGCCAGATGCTCACACCATGAATCAATTTTGGCGTGACATATGGTCGGTGCCCGTCGAACATTCGGAGGGCGACTGGATCCGTGTCGTCGAGCGTGAATGCAGTATCATCGAACCCATGGAGTCTATTACCATAGACTCTGAAGATGTTAGTTGTGCAATTCGTAAGGCCCCGAACTGGAAAAGTCCTGGGCCGGATGGATTGCACAACTTTTGGATAAAGTGGGTTCAGAGCTCGCATGAACGCTTGGCAACACAGTATCAAGAAGCCCTCGAGTCTGGTTCCTTACCCGCTTTTATGACCACTGGCATCACCTTCCTGCTCCATAAATCAGGTAGTACCACGGAACCTAAAAACTATAGACCTATCACTTGCTTACCTACCATCTACAAGCTCCTTACATCCATTCTGAGAAGTAAATTAAATTCACACATAATGTCTAACAATATTTTAGATAACGCTCAGAATGGATGTAGGGCTGGGTCACGTGGTACTAAGGAGCTACTCCTTATTGACATGGCCATTAGCCAACAGGTCAAGCGGAGTAGGGGCGCCCTCTCTACTGCCTGGATTGACTACAAGAAGGCCTATGATTCGGTGCCTCATTCATGGCTGAGGAGGATTTTAGAGTTGTATAAAATTAATCCGACTCTTAAATCCTTCTTAGTCTCGTGTATGGGGCAGTGGACCACAGTCCTTCGTCAACCAGGTAGTGGTGGGTACGCCTCTGATTCGCATGACTTGATAAGGATTGAGCGTGGTATATTCCAGGGCGACAGTTTGAGTCCATTGTGGTTTTGTTTAGCACTGAATCCACTTAGCACATTGCTGAAGGATTCAGGGCTAGGCTATCGGTTTCGTAGAGGGGGTGAGGTTATTTCTCACCTGATGTATATGGATGACCTCAAACTATTCACACCGAAGCACCAAGATTTAGTGACATTATTAAAAACTACGGAAGTTTTTAGTAATGCCATTAAGATGGAGTTCGGTGTTGATAAGTGTGCGGTTATGCATGTACAGCGGGGGAAGGTTGTAAATTCACCGAATCTACAACTTTCTGAGATAATAACTCTCAGATCTCTCACCGAGACCGAAACATACAAATACCTAGGTATGTCAGAGTCATTGGGTATAGCGGTAGAGGATATTAAGAAATCGGTGAAAGAACGTTTTTTTGGCCGCCTGACAAAAGTTCTTAACAGTTCTTTGTCCGGTGGTAACAAAATGCGGGCTTTCAACGGTTGGGTGATACCTTTATTGTTGTACTCCTTTGGCATACTTAGGTGGACTCAAACGGAACTAGACGCCCTGGATAGGCGAGTCCGTCAACAACTGACATTGCATCGAATGTTACACCCACGATCGTCTGGCATGAGACTGTACATTCCACGGAAGTGGGGGGGTCGAGGCTTTTTGAATGCCAAGAACCTCCACAACCGTGAAGTGTGCAGTCTCAGGGATTACTTCCTACAGAATGGATGTGACATTCATTGCGATGTTGTGAAAGTTGACAAGGGCCTTACACCTCTTTCCTTGGCTAACGAGAACTGGCGTAAACCAAAGGTGTTAAGTACTGAAGACCGTAAGGACGTATGGAAGAGCAAGGAGCTACACGGGCGGTTCTACCGAGTCTTAACAGGACTCGATGTAAACCTGCTCGCATCGGTGACCTGGCTGCGTTTTGGGGACCTCTTTGGGGAAACTGAAGGTTTTGCCTGTGCAATTGCAGATGAGGTTATCAAGACGAACAACTATCGGAAATACATCATGAAGGACGGTACGGTCGACATTTGTCGAGCATGCCACCGTCCTGGTGAATCACTTCGCCATATTATTTCCGGTTGTTCGTATCTTGCTAACACCGAGTACTTGCATAGGCACAATCAAGTAGCCAGGATCATCCACCAGCAACTTGCTCTTCAATATGACCTTATTGAGTCTGAAGTACCGTACTATAAGTACACACCAGTGCCAGTTCTTGAGAATGGTCGTGCATTGCTCTACTGGGACCGATCAATCATCACGGACAGGACTATTGTTGCCAATAGGCCCGATATCGTGTTGGTTGATCGGACCCAGCGTCGGGCAGTGCTCGTCGATATCGCCGTCCCGCATGACGAGAATCTCGTGAAGGCAGAGAAGGACAAACTTAGTAAGTACCTCGATCTGTCCTTCCAGATAACCGCCATGTGGGACGTAGACTCGACGATCATTGTCCCGGTGGACGTTTCGGCAAACGGATTAATAGCGAAGAGTCTCGATCAACATCTCAAGAGACTCTCGTTAGATTGTTGGATCAAGAGTCAGATTCAGAAGGTTGTTATCCTCGACACGTGCCGTATTGTTAGGAGGTTTCTTAGTCTGTAGCCTCCACCACCGGTAGTTTGGGTCCTACTCCGCTACTGGTGGGTCACTATTTTTTATATTTTTAAATGTATTTGTTTCTTTTTTTTATAAATGTATTTAAAAATGTATGAAATAAGAATGTAAAGGAATAAACGAAATAATAATAATATTCATTTATTTGCAAAGAATGTAGGTAATCACAATTAGATGGTAAATACAATTTTTGCTTCCATATACATTCTGCCATTCCGGCACACAAATATCACTTCTGAGTTTAAATTTATGTCATGAAGTTATGTACTACTAATATTATTTATTATATCTAACATGTCAAACATTTTAATATGAAATTTTCTGCATAATGGCCAGTCAGGATACAAGAATAAGTCACATTTAGAATATATTACAATTACAATATTATCAAACTAACATATGTCAACAGGATTACATTATTACAGGTCATCGTTAAGAAACTCATTTATTGAGTAATAACACTTCTCCACCAGCAACTTAGTGAGTCTCCACTTAAAAGATCCTAAGGGCTGTTCTTTGATGCTGGTTGGTATTTTGTTAAAAATCACAGGTGCCATTCCGAAAACACTTTTTCTAAGAAGTGCGGTCTGAAACCCTCCGGTGCTCAATAAACCTTGGTACTGTGATCTCATAGATACCGTTCTGATACGGGTTTCTTCGAGAGATTTAAAGAGATCTCGGTTACTTTTGACAAAGAGGCCAATCTCAAGTATATATAGACTAGGGAAGGTTAACAAACTATGGGTCTTAAAAATAGGAACACAACTGTCCGTAGTTTTTAGGTTGAACATAGACCTTATGCAACGTTTCTGGGATTTCAAAATACTCTCCCTTTCGCTACAATTACCCCAAAATATAATTCCGAACCTTAATGTAGATAAAACGAGACCATGATAAGCTACTAACACCGTTTTTATGTCAACTTTATTTCTGAGGCTGTAGAGTACATAGGCCGATCTACTTAGCTTCAGACAGATGTCATTAGCTTGGGCCTTCCAATTCAATTGAGAGTCTATCAAAATACCCAAGAATTTTGATACATACACTCTTTCCACTACCTCATTATTACAAGTTATATTTAGTTGTTCCGGACATAGCCTTTGGTAAAAATGTATTATTTTGGTTTTGTTTATATTAATTATTATATTATTATTAGTCAGCCAGTATTTCATAGATTCAAGTGTATTGCAGATGTCCTTTTCATATTTATTTTTTGTGACACATTTTATCAAGACTGTACTGTCATCAGCAAACAGTACCATAGGGTGGTTAATTTGATATGGGAAGTCATTAATATACAACAAAAACAATAAAGGGCCCATCACACTACCCTGAGGAACCCCGTATTGTATTAATCTAGAGGAAGATGTATACTTTTGTTCACGATTGGTTATAGGGCAAATATTAGTTATTTCCGTAATTTGTTTTCTACCATTTAAATAAGATTTTATCAGATTTAGGGCATTTCCTCGAATACCAAAAGCGTCTAATTTGTCAAAAAGTATGCCATGTTTTACAAAGTCAAAAGCACTAGTCATGTCTGTGAGTATTGCACATATGGGTATTCTAATATCCATATTTGTCATTACTGTTTTCAGTAGGTTAAAAACAGCCATATTGATATTTTTATTTTTTCTGAATCCATATTGCTCTTCGCAGAGAATATTAAATTTAGTTGAGAAAGAATAGATACAATTGTAGATATATTTCTCTATAATTTTGGAGAAAATTGAAATTAAGGCCTTTCTTTTTAATTCCGCGGCCCAAGTCCGCGGCCGCTCTCACGTCTGTTGCCGGGCGTCTCTGGCTCGCACGCAGAAGGTATTTTCAGTGGCGCCCGGCGGTGACAGAGATGCCTGGAACTAATATAGGTAATATTCTTCACATGCTGCAGATAAATATGTATGTGTGTAATAATAAATAATATAAGTACGATGTAAAATTACATTAAAAAATATGTTGACCCCGTTGAGTTCCTTGCCCTTCTTCTCGGGTATGTGGTATTTGTGTGGGCGGATTTCTTGACATTCAAAAAGTGTGTATTAACTGCTCCTATTTTGAATAATAATATTTTGATTGGATTTGATTTGATACATACAATATTAATTATGTAAACACATAGGTAGTACATACCTATGTCAATAGGAATATGCTTCAATACCCGAAGGACTTTAAAGTGAACTATGGTCGGCGAATCAACGCCGCAAGTGGTGGCCATTAGGTGTCCGACGAGGAGTCACCTGCGTTTTAGTTTGTATCTACGAGTCTGGAACAGTATGCATTTTAATGTTAACTGAATAATATCCTTGGTTTAGAAGCGAAGACTGCCGATACAGTAATCTTTATTTAATTTTGAGAAATAAATAAATAAGAAAAGAAATCAAATTGTAGTTTGATCTGATTTTGACGACAGATCGATTGAGACCCGCAGATGGTAAATAATTTACTTACTAGGTACTCACATACAATTAATATTTACATTCATAAAAATCTTAAAACTAAATTAAAAACTAGGTACAATAGCAAATGAAATTAATACTAATTTAAAAAATGACTGTTTAAAAAAAAAGATATTTTATCAGAGCAGGCTACTTGACGAAAACAGTTCTATATAGACGGAGTTGCTGTCGTGTACTGGCATAATATTATCTGACTCAAATATTAAACCTAAAGTAAATAACTGTTCTTAAAGAAAATTCTTTGGCTCCTGGTCTACAATCAATGCAGCCTGGTAGTATGAGTTTCATTGCGCTTAGAATCACTTCGTAACACGTTAAATCTATTGTTATGGGCTATTTTCTGTAGTATGTCCACAATTAAAGTACCAGATTCAAATAAAATTTGTAAGTATTTTGTTTTTATTGAAGCCGGCAAAGAGATGAGGAAATCCGTTGGGAAATCTTGTGACTAATAATAAATGGATTACACTTTACATTAACTGATAGTAGCGAATTAAGTATAAGTAAAATGCAGGTATGCAACCGGGTAAGTACATACCTAATACGATATTCACAGTATAACACGTGTCAGTAAGCTTTTAACCTATCATTTAATTACTGGTTCGTTTTCATTCATTCAACACACGTGCTGCGTGGCCTCAGCCCCATAGCACGCAACCACATTCACTCACCGACGCGGGATAACACCCAACCCCAACGACGCGGGATTTTCATTCCGACAAAACCACCGAAGAGGCCACACAGGTGGCGAAAGTCCGCCGGGTGCCACTGGATATACCTTCTGGTGCGTACTAGAGACGCTCGCAGCAATGAACAAGGCAGAGGCCGCGGTCTCGGGAAAAAAAGATAGCTCAGCTTGGGAATCTATTCATACCTATAGCAGGCCTATGTCTCTCGCCTAACAATCGCAAAAAATACGTGACGTCAGCGACAACTTGAAGTTGGAAGTCAGTAAGGATTGTCTCTTGTTTGTGATAGGGTATTGACCATAGAGTTGATATTGGGGCATTAACGTCATAATTATTGGTTTATGCTGGTACTTTCCTGACAACCCTAACGTTCGAATGATTTAATTAACGTCGGAGTGCAAGTTCTGTATGTAAGTACTATTCCCTATTCTATGCTGTGTGTGTGAGCTATTGTCCTATTTTACAAGCTTTAATTTACTTTCACCTGTCCCGATGTCTGTGTGTAATCAAATCTTGCAAGTTAAATTGAAGAAACCGCGCATGTAAAGTGCATGACAATATTATGATGATAAAAGCTGGATTAAAAAAAATACGTATAAGTATTATTCTTGATTATAACCACCGAAGAAAATGATAAAACCCACAATAATATAATACAGCACAATTTCCAAAATTACTACCGCCTCATAACCTCATGTTTTATGTGCGAAACTAGGCAAGTACATAAACGATACATACGTTAAGATTTTACTATGGAACACAACATAAAGGGGTGTGTACACCGTTTTATGTAGCAGGGATTAGGCTGGTGAGCAGTAAACATGGTCAGGGAGCTTTTATATCCGTTGCAAATAATAGCACATAAAACTTGTGAGAAAAACATCAGTAACAACCCGGCTAGATGAACGGCTCGCGGTAACGTCAGGAAAATAGTTGTACTATTTGTTTTGGCTTGTTTCATAGTCTTTTTTTCGTCTTATTAATTCATTATGTCCGTGAATGTGGCTTCTGGTACCAATTTCATAACGTACTGGAAGTTAAAACAAAATGAGATTTGTTTTATTTTTTATTTATTTATAATCACATTTTACTATCTTGTATTACTTGATCTGTTGACTGATGATGAAAAATGCACTTGTACTTTCTATCAAGGTGTCGTGGGCACTTGTTCGATTTGGCTACAAAATGAATAATTTTAGTCCCGTACTTAACCGTTATTTCTGTGGAAGACGTAACAAATACCACGCCAGCCTTAGTTATTAAAAATATTACCAACATTTTCATTAGTTTCCACTTTACATTAATACTATTGATTATATAAATGATGCTCGGAAAAAATCCAATGTGTTTATGTGGTATAACAAAGTTTTTGTAGGTACTGTGTACTGATTTGAACCATAATTTAAAAAATATGTGCGTTCGGGGGACCTTCGTCAGGAACGAAACCCAATATGGGTATGGGTTTTTACTAACCACACCGAAACAAAATTAAAAAAAAATCAAAAAATGCGGACCATTTGGCTTTTGCGGACCACTGGTTGGGAACCACTGATAAACGTAACGTGACGATTTCTACTAAATCTTACGGAAGCCGCGTTTGAGAACTTCGTTCCAAAAACTTCTGATTTTTTCTATTGTGAGTATACACTTCTATGTATACAGTAAAAATAGAATAGTACCTCCTATACCATCTACGTGTTTCATATTTAGGTGACTAAGCTTTTTTTGCCAACGCTACAATAATTTCTAATTCGGACTTAGCAATAGGGGTGAAGTAGCTCTTATATAAAATGTCAGGACAAGATTTAGTGGCCACTGTGTATTGGGATACGTGATATGAAACTAATTCACTTTGTTTTATTAGTGATTCATGTATCTATTAAATGTTATATTTTTAGTACAAGATAATAATAAAATAATTTAATTCTCTTACGTAAGTTACTTAATATTACAATAAAAAATCTTTACATTTTTATATTATTACTAGCTGATCGCCGCAGCTCTGCCCGCGTGATTTCCCGGTTCCCGTGGGAACATAATACCGGGATAAAAAGTAGCCTGTTACTCAGGGTAAATGTAGCTTTCCAATGGTGAAAGAATTGTTGAAATCGGCACAGTAGTTTTTGAGTTTATTCATTACAAATAAAAATACAAATCTTTCCTCTTTATAACAGTAGGAGTATAGATATGTAAGATACTAACTTGAGATTTTAAGTTTTGCAATCCACTATCCATAAAAAAAAGAAAATAAAATTCAAAAATATCAATTAGAATTTCATTTAATACTGTTACTAGTAAGTATATAATCAACCGACTTCCAAAAAAGAAGAAGGTTCTCAATTCGAATGTAAGTGTTTTTTTTAATATTTGTAACCTCATAACTTTGGACTCGGTGAACCGATTTTGAAAGAAAAAAAAAGCTTCTACTTCCCAAGTTGGTCCCATTCTGACAATTATTTGGTCCGATCTGGGTAATTTGAAGTCGGTTGTTGTGTCAATTTTTGACGTGTATTTTTTTAATTAATGTACTTATATGAGATAGTCCGAGACGCCCAAGAGTTAATTGGCTGTGCCATAGCGGCTGGCACGTAAGATTTTGTTGCCTTTCATCAACATTTCATCGCAAGGCAACAGGATTCAATTTATTTTTCAAAATTACAATACATATAGGTAACTGCTACATTTTATTAAATTCAATCAGCCATTTTGGACATAACCCATTATAATATGTGTGCCCGGTGACGGCTTGCACCCACGTGGGACTAAAAATACTGGCAAATTGTGGGTGTGTAATGCACCTCTGCCTACCCTTTCGGGATATAGGCGTGATATATGTGTGTGTGTATATGAGATAGTACCTATATAAGGTTTATGTAATTTTTCATACTTTAAAGGCTAGTTACGATATATGTCTAGTTATTTAAACCTTTACACAATCTATTTATCACGTACCTACCTACTTAAATACTTCTAAATAAAACAATGGTAAGTAAAAAATTTTTTTAAGAAAAAACTTTTTAGCATTAATTAATAGCATTAATTTTTCGCAGAATCAAAAGGACAACAAAACGTCGACAATTGTTTCGCCTCTAAACGAGGCATTATCAAGACTGTCTCAGAGAGAACAGCAGCTGTTCTCTCTGAGACAGTCTCAGTCAGTTTTGTTGTCCTTTTGATTCTGCGAAAAATTAATGCTATTAATTAATGCTATAAAGTTTTTTCTTAAAAAAATTTTTTACTTACCATTGTTTTGTCATGGATTTTCGCCAAGTAACGCCTGTTTCTATCCAATACTTCTAAATACATAAATATTATACATAGAAAATACCCATACTCCGAAACAAACATCTGTGGATTACACAAATAATTTGAATAGACCCGTAATCGAAGCTGGGACCTCAAGGACGGCAGACGCATACTCATACCACTGCGCTACCGAGGTATTGATAAAGTATAAATAACCTATAGATGGTTGACTGTAACCAATTTTTAATACACATTTTCCAAAATTCTGTTTCAAAAATATCCTGAATACCTTTGTGTTATAAACTTATAACAATGTAAGATAGGTACAGATCCAATTGCGAAGTCCAACGATCCTTCATAGTCCCCTGCGTAGATGTCATCTGTAATATTATGTACGAGTACCTATTGCTGGACCGGAGCCATCCCTAAGGAGGTACTGTTTAATTATCAAGTACAAGTCGCATGTCCCCAGATAGAATGATACTGTACCTTTGTTGTGTCTTTGAATTGAATTTACTCCTATTCCAAAAAAAAGTAAGGTAGATATTCTGGCCTATCTATAGTTTGATGAGTTGGTTTTAGATTTTTGGGTTTCTGCGATAACGAAAAAGCCAATATCACAATGCACTGTGACACACACGTGAATGTCATCTGGCCCAAACTAAGCTATTCTATACTTGTGCTATAGAATTTATACGACTAATAAACATAGGTATTTGTTTCAAAATATATACGTACTTAGTATAGGTAGGTACTTACGTAGAAAACACCCAAACTCCGAAACAAGCGTTTGTGGATTACACATATATCTGATTCAACCCGGAAATCGAACCAGAAACTCCGGAGTCGAAAGCCGATGCACTACAGAAGTAGTCGAAATCTCTGAAGGATAGAACAAACGGACTGTAAGGAAGTAGGTACTCTACTCTAGACTACGTACTAGGTATAATATTATAGTGTGTGTGGCTAGTACCAGTTCTTTACGTTCGTTTGCTCGAAATACGTTTTCGTATTGCTCCAAACATTTTACACAGTTCCCTGACGTTACCGCTATGGGCGCTGGTGTGAAGTGTATGGGGCATACGAAAACGTATTTCAAGCAAATTAACGTAAGGCACTGGTACTAGACACACTGTTCTAGTAAAACTGGGTCCAGATTTTCATGAATTTCGATTTCCTATCTGAAACTGTGGATCGTGAGGGTAATAATATGATAGTATTTATCTAGATAATAGGTATCAGTAAAAACCGAGCAGAAACAACAATATTAGTATCGAGTGGGCGGCATTTTTAGGGTTCCGTAGTTTTAGTTTCGGAACCCTTATAGTTTTGTCATGTCTGTCCGTCCGTCTGTCCTTTGGCTTTCCTCCTTAACGGTCAATGCTAGAAATATGAAACTTTGCATGGATATGTGTTGTTACTACTTTTGCAAAGTGCCACAATAAAATTATGAAAAAAAAAATTGTGGTACCTCCCCTACGCACACACACACATCACGCCTATATCCCCGAAAGGGTAGGCAGAGGTGCATTACACACCCACAATTAACTAGTATTTTAGTCCAACGTAATAGGGGCAAGCCTATTGCCGTCACCGGCTCCCCTACACGTAACCAGAATTTGTATTTTTTTTCTTGCGTCAAGGTTGGGATATCATTAGATAGGTCTTTTAAAACATAGAGGTTGCTAAAACGATTTTTTGATTTAAGTAACGTTTGCGAGATATTCAACTTTATAGCTAATATTTTGGTAAAAAAGAGCGTCCGTCGCCCGTCCCCCCTATATCTCAAAATATTTCTGATGGTAGTCCATGTAATGAACTCTAAAGCAAAGCTATAACGGATCCGATAACTCTGTTAGTTCAGGACTTAATGATGTTATTATGTTTGACTACGGAATTCTATTCTACTCGTATGCGTGGCCCGTCACGTATTTGGCCGGTTTTTATTTAGTTATTGATTATTATTAAAACTTGATGCCTCAATAACTTTATGGTAAAAGCCAACTAAAGTTTTTTGCCTTCTATTAGTCTTGAAACCGTTATGTAGCTAAGTATAAAACACTTCTAATTTTTTTAACCTTTGAACAGGAAGTATTTGCGCCGGTTGCTGGACACGCTGGACGTAATTTCTTTTTGAAAATTAAATTACAATCCCCTTGTGATTTTCCCGCCCTTAGAATTTTGGGCAGTTATAAGGACCTTTTGTACGTATTGTTTAATTTTGTAGGGGTTAATAATATGACCTCGCTGTGATTAGGAGATACCGTCTCCGAATTCTTTCTTTTTTCATACATTGGGTATGTGAAGTACGTAATCAAGGAGGTAGGTAGGTACATACAAGTAAGTTTATTTACGTTTATTGCTGCATTAATCCTAAGTAACGTATCTTAGCAAAAGGATTTATGTAACTAGCGGACGTCCGCGGCCACTCCTGCATCAAAAGTGTTATGGTCCCCAATTCCCGGGATTAAAAGTAGCATATTATTATAGCTGATTACATCAGCTATCTGCCAGTGAAAGTACCGTTAAACTCGGTCTAGCCGTTTTACAGATTAGCCAAACATGCAGACAGATAGACGGAAAGACACAGACACAAATTTAAAAACCGGCCAAGTGCCTGTCGTGCCACGCATAAGATAGGGTTCCGTAGTTACCCATAAAAACGTCTATAACTCCTGAACTAACAGAGTTATACCATCCGTTATAGTATTCCTTTAAAGTTCATGACATGGACTACCTTCATGAATTATTTCAAGTTCTTCACGATAGCTGTTTAGATTTTAGAGTGGAGGGGGGGGGACACATGCCCTGTTTTCTCAAAAGTATCTCGCAAACGGATACATTAATCAAAAAATCATCGTAGCAACTTCGCAATGAATTTAAAAGACCTATCTAATGGTACCTCACACGATGGTGTAGACGCGAAACAAATATCATCCACCTTTACGTGTAGGGGAGGTACCACAAAAAACATTTTACAAAATTTTATTTTCGCACTTCGTTGGCGTATAAATATACATATCCATGCAAAATTTCATGTTTCTAGGACTTAACGAACTTAGGACGAACAGATGTCCGTCCGTACATGACAAATCTATAAGGGTTCCGAAACCTTTCTACGGAACCCTAAAACTGGGGTTTTTTATACGGGTATCGTACCTATACCTTCATAAATATATACCTACTTTCATATTATGCATTTAGTGAAAAGCTGTTAAATAATTTGGAATACACAGACCCTTCAATTTTATTTTGACATGCCCCAAGTACAGTACGCGAGGCCTAAGCTGAGCTGTGCATTTGTATGAGTGCTCACAAAAAGAAGAGTAAAAAAGTTGTGTGTACAACACAATGTCATTGTGTAAAACAGTGTCACTTATACGTTCACGTAGGTGCGTTCACACAAATGCAAAGCTCAGCTTTCGCCTAGCGCACTGTAACAGTCTAGTAAAAGAGGCACTCATCAAAGTTAGTGCTTCAAAAAATTGTACTTGGTACTAGCTGGTACCCATGCGTGGACCGAAGGGGGTACAAAGGGGTAGGTATAAAGTGTTTGCTTCACGTATTAATTAATACAATATAATTATAGAATAATTTATTTTTATTTATTTATTTTCAAAACATTTACAGCATCATTACAGGATTATCCCAATATAACTTAAAAAAAAATAATATAACGTAAATGCTAGTTTTCATTTATTACATCCTACTCAGGATCCACCTAGGAAGTACACTGCATGTTTGCCGTTCGTGGGTTCCGTCTCGTTGAGTATAGCTAAGATCATGAGGGAAAACAAGATATTTACAGCTTTTAGGACGCAGAACTCCTTGAGGGAGTTGTGTAATGGTAAGGATTTAGTGTCGGTTTCACGCAGATCAGGTGTTTATTTGTTGAGTTGCGATGGTTGTAATATGCAGTATGTAGGGCAGACTGGCAGGTCCTTTGAGGTCAGATACAGAGAGCATATATCAGCGTTCCGCAACGGTTGTCCAGAGAAGTCCCTCTTCGCAAAGCATCTCTTTGGGTGAACTTATTCTGGATTTTTTCCAACATTAGGCTATACTTAGCCTCGCGTGGACTCCAGATAATGGCTGTTGATTCGAGATGACTCCTCACAAGTGTATTATATACCATTTGGACGACCAACATATTATCAAAGTCCTTACAGGTTCTTATAATAAATCCCAAACTTCTAAATGATATACTACATATATTACGATGTGCTTACGAAACGTTAATTCTGGTACCATTTCGACCCCCAAGTCACGCACACATCCAGGCCGCGGAATAGTGATGGTAATCGTATGCACCTACCTAGTCCAGCTATACGTCATTACTCCGCATTTCGAGACGTTAAAGTACAACTTGTTGTTGTTACTCCACTGTACAATGCTGTCAATGTTCTCCTGCAGTCGAGCCGCGCTTGAGGCGTCTGCTACTGTAATATACACCGCGAAGAGCAGACACTCGGCGTGCCGCAATACCGCAGGAAGATCATTAATCATCATTATAAATTCCAACGGTCCCAAATTCGATCCCTGACTAGTAAAGGTGAAAAACGACCCAGATTCATACCCACCATAGTTCACGTACTGTCTTCGCCCGCCGAGATAACTCCCGAAGAATTAGAGCAAGTGTGGTGTGAACCCAAAAGCCGCCATCTTCGATAGTAACACGTCATTATCTACCATGTCAAATGCTTTCCGGAAGTCGAGGTACGCACAATCTACCTGCCCCCCGGAATCAATAACGGGCGTAATGTCCGTCACGAAGGATAATAGGTTACTGCACGTACTTCGACCCGGCCGAAAACCATGCTGAGGATCAGCATGGTTTCGCCTAAATCTAACTGTCTCTAAAGCATGCTTACACTAAATTATTCTAAGTCCTAATTTTCAATAAATCTTCTAAGTTTCAAAGTTCTTTACTTTAAGGTTGATTCTTGCACTAATAAATTGTCTAATCTTGACTTTGGTTAAGTAATTTTTACTATTGAAATAAGGTTCACTTTCGCTTGATAAACAACAATGACAGTACTCACAGTTAGTGTTCACAATCACTCACTTCCACATGTACTTGTATGGTATCCTTACGACCGCTAGTCGTATGTGTCCTAAGCAGAAACGTCCTGCCTCCGCCTTTAGGCACACTGGTATTATGGTTTTATTCCTCCCTTCGTATCGCCCACTACGTGCTTGAGTACCAATTGTCGTCAATGGGGTACGAGGTTGATGTTTCTCCTTTTTTAAGCTTGAGTAACACCTGAAAATACTTGTACAACACTTGCCAAATATTCGGCTCGAAGGACCATGTTTAACCGCCGCGGAAACCAGGATGGTTAAGGGGTCATATTCCAAAAATAAACAGGGTTTCCCACTAGGAGGGCTCGCTCCTAGTCTGTTTAATAGGTGAATAATCGAGATCATCCACGCGGACCCTTACGGGCCCCGGGGTAACTGATTTGGCTCGGAGCCATTACAGTAGTATCAGCGCCGCCTGCTACTACAGGCGGGTCGCTGGGGTCGGATTTAACTCCTGTATCGGTATCGTGGCGGTCGCTTATGCTCACGGGGATGACCCGTGGGCGGTCCGCGACCGGCGGTAAATAAAAGTAAAAGTAAAAGTAGTAGTCTGGTGGGCTTCCATCCGCCGCTCAGCGCGTGTCGCCGTCGGCGGGTGGAGCGGTGTCATATCAAGTGGGTCCGATGGAGGTAAGGTCACGTGGTAAGGCCATCCTGTCCGGCGGGCGCCGGTGATAAGGCGCGATACCACGCAGACTGCTGGTATGCGCTTGGTCGGCCCGCGCGAACATTCTTGAACTCAGGCCGCGAATGTAGTCGTCTAGGCTCACTACGCCTAGATCTCTGGCAATCACGCTGTTCCGTACGAAGCGTGGGGCTTCAACGATCGTCCGTAACGCTAGCGACTGTTGTGCGCGCAGCGTGGTACGGGTGCGGTCCTTGGCCAGCGCGTACCACGCTGGAGCCGCATATGTCAGTCGCGAGCGGACGTACATTTTGTACACTCCGAGCTTCGCGCGGATTGGCAGATGTGATGCCAGGATAGGGCGTAGGAGGCAGCGCGCGGAGCGCGTCTGCGAGACTACATAGTACATGTAGGTGAATAATACATTACAGTAATTTGTTTATATATAAAGTTTATACGATGTTGAAAGTGCGATTCAGCTTTAGTACATTATGGATAACATAGCTACAGCGCCATCTGTTGACTCATCGTAGTACTAAAACACTTACATGACTTAAATAGTTGGTGGACAATATTTCTGACATTATACTAGGTTTAACTTACACACTTAACAATACGTTTCACCAAGTGCCGACAATCGAAACCAACATCTATTTATTTTGTACTTTGAACTAATTTTACTTTATATATAACGGATGCGCATCGGATCGTTATTTAAAAAAAATTGCAACTAAATATTAAAAAACATAATCATTTAAATTCATAATATCACAAATTATACACTTAGTTTTTACTAATATTTGTTTTCATATATTTGTTTATACTAATGATCGAAACTCATAATCATTCGAATAAATAACTATAGATGCTACCAGACAAGTAGGTTACGTTAGGTTAGAACTGTGACCACAACAACGAGCGAGCCGAGCGAGCGAAGCGAGCGTGCCGCGGCAGCGGCCGGCGAAGCGCCAGAAACTAATTTTTGTTAGAAAAGTAGACAGAATTTATGCTATTTGATAATAGAATGTTATGAAGAAAAAAGATCTGAAAAATAAAATTATGAAGAGTGATGATTATGAACACAAATCGGTAGTAAGACAAAGAATAGGATTAAAAATTTTATGTGAGCCAATATGGACCCATATCTAACAAGCTGGTTAATATTTACTACTAGTTAGTAGTAACTTACTATAAGTGAGTGAGAAAGACAGGCACAGGCACAGGCACTACCTAACAGTGAATGCTTTTAAAAATTGCAAGTAAGCTATTAGTTACATATTTTATTGTGATTTGTGAGTGTAAAATAAAATGATTTCTCCTAATACCTGTAACGAAACAATACCGCGTTTAAAAAACACTAGTAGCGCCATCTGTTATTAGCAATTGTAAACATTAGTTTCCTAAATAATCTATACTAATACTAGCTCGTATCCGCTCGCATCAATATCCGATTGGTTATATTAGTGTATATTATTATGAAAAATAATTTACAACCTATTCTCAGACTACCTATCAGATATAATAAATCATAAGAGTCGGTCAGGCCGCTTCGTAGGAGTTTGGTTGCAAACACGTTGACATAAGATATTTTATTATATTATTGTTGTAAAGCTCTGGAGCTTTTGGAATTGAAAAGTTTTTGCTATAACTACCTAGTATATCTTCTTATATGCAAAATTCTTGTGTCACCATACTCCTTCGAAACGGGTCGACAGATTTTTATGAAATTTTAAATGCATATTCAGCAGGTCTGAGAATAGACTACTATCTATTTTTCATACCCAGGATTTATATATATTATCCCTAACATTTATTTTTATTTTTTGGACATATTTTTTACATAATGTGGCATTAAAAATACATACAACCCTAAACCCTTGGTCACGACATGGTCACGACAGTTCTTATGAAAAAAAAATGCGTTACGACGTTCGCCAGGACATCAGTCTAGTAGGTATATATTGTCGAACAGTCCTCGCGAACATAAAAATAGTCATACATTATGAAATAACTCACTTGCACAGATATTCCACAAATTCTTTATTTGTATTGACCTGACCATAAGTATGCAGCATTCATTATTATTTAGTTTTTTTGCTCCATTTCTCCCCCAATCAGCAAAAACCTTAGGTACGAACTACGATGAAGAATCGGTTTTCAATCAAGACTAGAAGAGAATTCCGCCATTTTTTTTATTTATTCATTTATTATCAGGCTACGTCAGAAAAGTTACAGATCTTATATTAACTTATTCTACGGCCCATAGATGCATACCATACATACATACATACTAAAAATACATATAATTATATCTTACAATATAACACTAAACTGTCTGTTGTTTACACGGGTGTCGTGTTACACTTCGCGTAAGGTAACGTGTCGCGAAACCGTCTATACACGACACCTTTCGGCCAAAACTCTTCCTTAAGGAACATGTCGAGATGATGAGTCGGCACCCTAATCACGAACGACTTAAAGTTCGTGTTGTGGCTCGAATCCAACCTCTCGACTCTCAAGGCCCAGTTGGTCTTCGTCCTGATGTACTCCACGATCTCGATGTCCTTCGTGGAGTGATGAAGTCGGGACACGTACAGTAACGTACTCGGTATCGCAGGACATAATAACATATTAGGCCCTGCCAGGCCCGTACCGCACTGGTTTCGACATGGAGGCTTCCTCTTCCTCTTCTCTACCTTGATGAAGCCATCCTTGTCGCACGCGTCCTTTTTCAGGATCTTCGGTTTCGGCAGAAGGAGCTCCTGTCGTTTTTTACCTTCCCCTCCTGCCTGCTTCCAGGTTCAGCGGGTTTCTTGGTTCCGGCTTTGTTAGCGTAGGAACATTTAGGTAATGACATACCTTCTTGACCCACAACCTTCCCCGCTACCGCTGACGCAACAGGGACAGCGGCGGAGCAATTCGCCCTGTCGGCAAATTCCACTACAGGTGACGCAAACTCGCTCGGCGACGCAAAACTGCTAAGCGGTGCATTTTGTTCACCACGACGGAGGTTAATGTTCACGGCATCCGATGACCTACTTGTAGAAATAGTGCTACGTAGTAACACTACCTCGGCCCGCAGCTGACCAATCGTGCGATCTAACGATTCCATCTTCAATTCCATTGCGGCCAGGCTTGCTTTCTAGGATGTGATATCCTTAAGCAACCTGGTGACGTCGACGTGATCAAATGTCACGGGAGGCAATTTTTCGCGACGAAAGCAGGCACGTCGTCCGGGTCGGTCACCTTCAGCAAGGTGACGATGTCCTGGATACTCTTCTCGGTACCATCTCTCCGTCGAGGTGGTATCTCGTCGAGCTTACCCAGCGTCTGGAACAGTAGTCTCTTACTACTACTCACATCCTCTTCCTTGAAGTTTGTCTTGCAGATCTGCAGGATGCTAACTTCGTCCATAGTGTCGATGGCATGCTGTATGAATGCCAACAACTCGTTGGCTATGAGCGTTTGCGAACTCATAGCGACAGTGTTCAGCGGCGGGTATTTCCGCGCATCACACTAATTAAATAATTAACTAGCTTGCACTAAGTACGTCCGTACGCGAGGTCGGTACGACACGGACCTAACTAGGTACATAATGCATTAAGTATTTCTTTGATGAAGATATAAAATAAACTAGGTACGCATTGCATGCTGCTGTTGCAAAAAACTGAGCGAAGTGTTAAATTTTCCAACGACAACGATTTATTTTTTATGTTCCAACTTTTTTGTTTTTTTTTTGTTCTAAACCACCCTCACGTCACACGTTATCACTGTGGTAAGTTTGAAGGAGATCGGTTCAGGCCTCCTAAACGCCTGAACCGAGTATGCGGACAAACGAAATACTAACATGAGTCGCCTAAGATTCTAGGATTGATGTCGTTTACCTTTAAATGTTTTACCTCCAGTTTTATTTTTGTTTTCTTCAGTAAAAATCTACCCTCTTTCTTATATCCTGAACATAACAGGTGAGGAACAGAGGCCACGAGGGGGCAGCTTCGAGGCACTTGTCAAAACTCGTAATATTTTATTAGATAACCAAATAAAGGACCTACAATTTGCAATTTTTGTAGAGCGACTTTTTTGACACTGAGATAAGTAGGTACACATATATTATGTTTTTTTTGTTAAATGCGAAACTTTTTCAAATTAAGTTATCGATATGTGATAATATGATAATAATGTGTTATGTATAAGTACAAAGTTTAGACGAGGCCGAATACTGAAACGTCACACGTATGGACTTAGGTTTTTGCGGAGCGTGTGGCTGGTGGCCCTTTAGTTTACCTCTGGCGCTGCTGGACAAAAATCCAAGCCCAAACGCTCAATTGCAATACCTAACAACGTTTCCTTGTCCCGCACCGCGAACTAGTTCAAAGTCACTAGTTTTTCTGTGCGTATACAAATAATGTATTACAAATAAATATACAATAGAATGCTACAAAAATTAGGATTTTTGTTAAGTATTTGAATACCTAACAGAACAAATATTAAAACTTAAACTTAAATTTTAAACTTTCACTTTTGTAATATTATTGAGCGGAGCGAAGCGAAGCTCTATCTTAGACGACAAGTGTAAATCGTTTGTGTGCCGTGCCGGCTGTGAAACGGCTCGAACGATTTTGACCAAATTGGACATGCTGGTCGACATCATACCCGGGAGTGCATATCTCTGAAATCATGAAAATAGAGCATAAAAAATAATTAGGAAAATTTGCGCCGCTCAACATTTGCAATTAGTAGCATGCATTGCATACCTAGTTAGGTATATTAATAGAAATATAAACTCGGCCCCTGCAATTTCAACTGAAATCTGAGCTATAAAGATGGGGTTACACTTGCCTATTTAATATAATACATTACTTGGCATACACACACCTATTAATATTCATAATACAATTTAACGCAACGAGGTTAATTTCACCTAAATATGTAAATTATCATGAGCCGACCACCGTTAATTTCGAGATGTCAGTTTGTAAATAATTCTCACTCTCTCTGGCTCCCATTTAAGTTTTGAAGAGTAACAGAGACAAATGATACGTGTATTATGAATAAGGTGGCGGGGAAAATTTTAACGGCGCCTATGAGGGTTGTGAACGCTGAAATAACTTTCAAATATTGTCGCTAGGTGGACGGAAAGTTTAGTTCCTAAGGGAGGCTGTTCGCCGGGTAGCGTTCGTCTCTCTGTTTATAAATGAAACGCATATCATTTTAAAACAACATTCGTTGTACGCTACCCTTCCTCAAAACCCGTACCACAGATTGTGAGCATATCCCAACTCGCTTTGACATACTGAAGGTTTGGTAGTAATCGTGTATTTTGAAATTCTAAGCTGTGGTTGGCCGTAAGAGGTACGTCTGACTAATATGAACGGGGAGTTGTACGTAATGTCATTTTGGGCGAGAGAAGTTAGGGATATTATAATAACGTTCAAATGTGTCCGGAGTTTGGACAACTTTGGTATGTACTCCATTAATTAGATACGTGAACACATTAGTAGGGGCATAGGGGTCATCACAGTAGTGAAAGTTCTACGCTAAATATTAAAATTATGTTGTAAAACTTGTTGGGTTTTCTTAGCGAAGAGTATGCGTTACTTAGAATGTAATGTGCCTTGGGAGCTATTTTAAATGTAGACGTGCTCTTAGTTTTATTCAAACATAGCTTCGAACCTCTTTCATACAATAATACCTGCTTAGTTTCAACGTAAAACGGTAATCATTCCAGTACATCAAGAGTTTGAAGTGATGCCTGAACTCTGTAGCCGATTACGTGGTCCATTGTACATGGGACTGCTTAGTACTTATTGGTAAGGTCACCAAGCAGACCTATGTCATCCCCATCTGTATGGGTTCCAGCTACTAGACGGACCTTTAAAGTCCTAAAAAAACTATAAGGACCTATAAAGGCGAAAGGTCGATCTAGTTGGAAAATAAAGTTATCTACGGTGTACTGTAGACCATGCCAATTAAAACACAAACAAACATTCAACCTGTAATTATATATATTTTTAACAAGATTACGTACTAACTTGGTATAGTTCTAATTTCTAATTCATCAAAAAGTAAAGCAATAAAAATCTTCAGGGAACCGATAAACAAGGGAAAACGCAGTTAATCTGACAAATTGCTATTCGCGAGAGCGTAAAAAATAATTAAATAAACGATTCAGTGAAAAGACCGGTATAAAAAAAAGATTTAAAATATGCGTGGAATCCCCAACATCAATCTCTAAAATTATTTCATTTGCGAATTAAAATTTTCCGTTTGGTCCGTTTTGTTAATTACGGAATACCTATCTACTTAAGGGTTAGCTACCTACTGAAATGATTCAAAATGTTACGTATGAGGTTAATGTAATATTATGATAGAATGTATAAGGTTTAAGAATAAGTACCAGGATTTTTATATATCCACAAAACAATAAAAACTGTTTTCTAAAATAAATAATTTTGGAAATTCTCATTCAACGTCATCTGGCCCAAACTAAGCTATAAGCTTGTGCTATGGAATTTTTCTTAATTTGGAATTCTTACATACACATTACATTAATACATACATACATAATATACTTAAGTAGGTACATAGAAAACACCCAAACTCCGAAACAAACATTTGTGGATCCGGGAATATTTGTGGACTCGATCCGGGAATCGAACCCGAGACTCTCGGAGTCGTAAGTCGATGCACTACCGACCACGCCACCGAAGCAGCTTTTGATTTTGTCCCTTCTGTTTATTTATTTGGAACCTAGTAGTTTGAAATTGAATTTCTAATAGGTATTATCAGGTGCAATCAAAATTTAGGGAAGTAAATGTATTGAGCACTCTCGTGGCTACTACAACTGTAAATAAACGATCTCGCTAATAACGGACTGGTGTAAATTGCATGCGGTCAGACGGTGACCATCAATCGTATGGATTGACGGCATGTATTCATCGAGTCTAGACTATATTGAGCATTAGAAATTTAATATTATTTCCTTGGAAAACAAACAGTTCTTATAAAGTGTCTACTTATATATCTAACCATTTATGTGTTTTCGCATATACATATTTCGTGCTTGATTATTAAAAACAACAAGAAACTTAACAAGAGTGTAAACCTCCTTCTTTGGAAGTCGGTTCTAAAGTGTTTGTAAAATTTAACATAAATTAATTAATTATCTACAACTTATTTAACTCTAATATACAAAAGCCCTAATATGTTATATCAACGCTTTACAGGCGTTTCAGCTCGTGTTAATGTCTGATAAGTACAGCTCGTACTAGGTGTTAATGTGTCAATTAGGAGTGCGTGACGTCACACGTGATTAGTAATAGCACGTGACAACCATACGGAATGGCCGAATTGTGAGTACGTGATGAGCTTTTGGTTAGTGGGTACTGTTCTATACAGGTATAGATAAGTACCCGCTACGGTATTAAATATTCATTTCATAGGTTTCATAGATAAGGTAAAATGGGAACAATTACTGAGACTTCGCTTTCCGTCAGTCCGTCAGTCTGTCTTGGGCTGTATCTCATTAACCGTGATAGTTAGAAAATTGACTTTTTCCCAGATAATCTATTTCTGTGATGTATACTGTGTTGGTACACAGGGTACTTACCAATTTGCTGACATCAATGTTATCTCTGACTGGTGCGATAAAAACGCTGTGGCCCTAAATACTAAAAATTGTCAGGTTATTTCGTTCACGAAGAGCAGGAGTCCAATACATTGTGATTACTGTGTGAAAGACGTCGTCTTAGACAGAGTTAATGAGATCCGTGACTTGGAGGTTATATTTGACTCGGTTATGTCGTTTAGGCCGCACTATGATAGTGTCTGTAGTAGAGCTAACCGTATGCTTTCTTTTATTTTACGTGTTTCGCAACCTTTTAAGAGAGCCGATTCTTTGATCACTCTGTACAACTCTCTAGTTAGAACTACTTTAGAGTACTGCTTATCTGTGTGGTTTCCGATTTATGATACACATAGTGACCGGATAGAATCTGTTCAGAGGCGATTTGTTAGAGTTTTGAGCACAAGGTTGGGGTTAAAGAGGAACTTACCTACATATGACGATCGGCTTAAGCACTTTAATATGATAAGCTTAGAGAGAAGGAGATGTGTGAGTGACCTATGCTACTTACACAGAATAGCGAATGCTTTGCTTGATAGCTTCCTTGTCGGCCGACTAGCTTACAAGGTTCCAACTCGGTCTGTGCGTATTCCGCAACTGTTCACTGTATCCGGCAGTAATAATAATGTGTCCCAGAATGATCCACTAGCTCGAATGTGTAGGAAATTTAATTGTATATGTGCAATTGTATGTGTATCTGTTGTTTTAAAAAAAGGCTGTATAGTGATGAAAACATCCTATAAACTTGTGTGTGGTGTATCCCTAGGTTTAGTTTTTTTCTTTCTCTTAAATTTATTTTAATTATGTGCAAATGATGTGATGAAATGTAACAATAATGTAAATAAAAACAGGCAGGTACTTTTTTTTTTTTTTTTTTTTTTAATTCCGCGACCCAAGGCCGCGACCGCTCTAACGTCCGTTGCCGGTCGTCTCTGGTTACTAGCAGAGGGTATGTCCAGTGACGCCCGGCGGACTTTGACCACCTCTGTGGTCTCTGCGGGTGTTTGGTCGGGACGAGAATCCCGCGTCATTGGGGTCGGGTTTTATCCCGCGTCAGTGAGTGAATCTGGTTGCGTGCTATGGGGCAAAGGCTCCGCAGCACGCAACCCTTCTAGCCTGCTTCTGTAAGGACGGTGGGTGGCGATCCCGCCGTCCTCAGGCCCCGATCATGGAGGACGATAGTCTTGGGCGTAGTCGCGTAGTCTGGGGCGGCCTGGCCGCCGACTACGGAACTCGGCGGGGAGGGTACGCTCCCTCTCCCTCCCGGCCGCCTCCTTCGCGAGCATGACTTGCTCGCAGAAGGACACGGCCGCGTTCCACCTACTCCGGCTGGAGACCATGGCTTGAAGCATGGTCTCCAGCGAGAGGGTATCCACGCCCAGACCCACTACGAGGTCCCGGCGCTGACTCGCCCACGCTGAGCACTCCACCAACGTGTGGAGTGCGGTGTCGTCGTCGGAAACCTCGCAGTGTTGACACCGGGGTGTGACCTCACGATGCATGCGAAACAGATAGCTACCGAAGCAACAGGCAGGTACTAACATTTTGTATAGGTTTGACCTATACAAAATGTTAGTACCTGCCTGTCAAACTGGGTGCGTTCAGAAAACTAATAAAATAACACATTTACACACAAACAAAACTATTAGTTTTTATTATTATTAAACCTTTTATTGCGAACTCAACATAATTTTAAATTACAATCAATATTTCCTTATTTTATAATTATCACAAGTATTTATTATACATACTTAATTTTTTTATTTTTTTTTTTATTCCGCGGCCCAAGGCCGCGGCCGCTCTAACGTCCGTTGCCGGGCGTCTCTGGTTACTAGCAGAGGGTATGTCCAGTGGCGCCCGGCGGACTTTGACCACCTCTGTGGTCTCTGCGGGTGTTTGGTCGGGACGAGAATCCCGCGTCATTGGGGTCGGGTTTTATCCCGCGTCAGTGAGTGAATCTGGTTGCGTGCTATGGGGAAAAGGCCCCGCAGCACGCAACCCTTCTAGCCTGCTTCTGTAAGGACGGTGGGTGGCGATCCCGCCGTCCTCAGGCCCCGATCATGGAGGACGATAGTCTTGGGCGTAGTCGCGTAGTCTGGGGCGGCCTGGCCGCCGACTACGGAACTCGGCGGGGAGGGTACTCTCCCTCTCCCTCCCGGCCGCCTCCTTCGCGAGCATGACTTGCTCGCAGAAGGACACGGCCGCGTTCCACCTACTCCCGCTGGATACCATGGCTTGAAGCATGGTCCCCAGCGAGAGGGTATCCACGCCCAGACCCACTACGAGGTCCCGGCGCTGACTCGCCCACGCTGAGCACTCCACCAACGTGTGGAGTGCGGTGTTGTCGTCGGAAACCTCGCAGTGTTGACACCGGGGTGTGACCTCACGATGCATTCGAAACAGATAGCTACCGAAGCATCCATGCCCGGCAACGATCTGCGTCGCACGGTACGTGAGGTCACCATGCTGCCTCTGCAGACAATCGTCCATGATCGGTCTCACCGCCGCGATGAAGATGGCACCCCCCTTGGGTTGCTCAAGTCGCACCCTCCATGAGTCCATGAGATCCTGGCGGAGTTGGGACCGCTGGTCCTCGATTTCTCGAGACGCAGGCCTGGGGTCCCGCTCCAGCGCCTCCTATACATACTTAATTTGTAATATTAATTAAATTTATTCATTACATATTTAAAATATAAATCTCGTAGTGACGTAGCGTGTCCTTGCGACACAAAGGCCTCCTCCAGCTCTTTCCATTTTGCTCTGGATGCAGTTAATCTACGCCATGGTGGCCCGGCACAACCAAAACTATATATATAAAAGAAAGTAAAAAAGAAAAATACCGTATAAAAACACATTGTAAAAAGAAATAGACATAAAATTAGACACACAAGAAATTACATATTAAAATTCAAAAATAAAATTTATGAGTCTTTTTTCCCACTTAACCTATTACGCCTCTCGACAATAACTTGGCCCGCTTTTGAAAAAATTAGCTCCGAAGGCACAGACGTGGCTATGATGCACAGCCTTTGCAAAAAAAGTTGGTAGAGCCAGGGGTATGCGGTTTTTTTGGACAACCACCACTTTGCAGGGTCTTCGGATCTAGGAAGCAAAGGCTCTTCTAGGTATTTATCGACCTCAATAATACCTCCTGCAGTTGGGTTGGTAGTTCTTAACACGTCACTAATTTGTTGGTCAAATTCATAAAAATACTACGTTTGTCGATGAATGATGTTGTAGGCTTTGGTTACTGTAGGTGTGTTGAAATATGTGTACGTCCAGCTAAAGATTTCAAATTAATACATGCCCTACTACACGCCAAAACATTCGAAAAGCCATATTTTTTGAAGTGTGGGTCCAATAGAGTGCTCTCAGCAAATATATTATTATCTGCAATGCCAGCAAACCTAGTGGTTATTTCCTTCAATAAAATTTCTGTCATTTTGGTGACACTCTCTAGGTGAACCAAAGTTAAAAAGTAAGTACACCTTTTGATTAATGCGTTTGATATGAGGATAACCTGAAAATAAACAAAAACATAAGTTCTTTAATATCATACGAGATGTCACTGTGGTACTTTAAATACCTATCAATACTAAGAATATAAACATAATTGTCATGTATCAATAAGAGAAATATATTTTATTGAGGTAGTACCTACCTCATCTGCCTGCCCTTATCCCAATTATTTGGGGTCGGCGCAACATGTTTTCATCTTCCATACATCCCTGTCACACGTCACCTCCTCAGTCACTCCTTTCCTGGTCATATCCTCTCTCACGCATTCCATCCATCTTTTCTTGGGCCTACCTCGAGTTATCAAGCCGTCTACATTCATACTTTGCACCTTTCTTGCCACGTTACTTTCCTCTCTTCTCAACTTTCAAACTTCCTCTAATATACTCGTTCCTTACTCTATCTATCCTTGTTACACCACACATCCATCTTAACATTCGTATTTCCGCTACATGCAGTTTCCTTTCATCCGTCGCTTTTACAGCCAAACATGAAAGTCCATACAGGCGGCCGGTCTGACGACAGTCTTGTAAATTTTCCCCTTAAATTTTTAAGGAAATTGAGGGTCGCATATAGTGGCTTTGACCTGCCACCATTTCATCCAACCTGCGTCAATTCTGTGGTTCACTGTATGATCGATTTCCCCATCGCCCTGGATAAGAGAGCCGAGGTACCGGAAGCCGGAGCAGACTGGCAATGGTACGCCGTCTAGCGTTATGGGTGTAAAACTGGAGAGACCGCCGAAATCGGAGAACATGTACTCCGTTTTGGTTCTGATGATTTTCAGGCCTACACTCTCCAGTTTACACTGCCACTTCTCCAGTCTGCTCTGCACCTCAGGCCCGTCTTCACTGACAAGAACAATGTCATCGGCAAATAGCATACACCAGGGGGTCTCCTCCTGTATCTCCGATGTCAAGGCATCTATTATTAACAGGAAGAGATACGGGCTTAGCGCTGATCCCTGGTGCAGGCCTACCGCCACACTGAACTCGTCGGTGTTACCAGCAGCACATCGTACGTAGGTTCTCGATCGACAATACATTGCACAGATCAACTCTATATACTTCCCAGGCACACCTTTCTCTTTCAAAGCCCACCACAAAACCGTTCTGGGTATCCGGTCGTATGCCTTCTCGAGATCTATAAACACCATATGCAAGTTTTTGTGTGCACGCCTATATTTCTCAGAGAGCTGGCGGAGTGCAAATATGGCATCTATAGCCCCGCGACCAGGCATAAATCCAAACTGATTTTGGGTAACCTCGCTTTCCTCTCGCACTCGTTTCTCTATCACTTTCTCCTAAACTTTCATACTGTGAGACATGAGCTTTATTCCTCTATAGTTGCCGCAGTCTTGTACATCACCCTTATTTTTAAAAATGGGCACTAGGGAACTACTGCACCATTCATCGGGGATCGTCACCTCGTACAACAACTTACTGAAGAATAACGTCAGCCACAGACATCCATCTTCTCCCAATTTCTTCCACACTTCCACTGGAATGCCGTCGGGCCCTACGGCTTTCCCATTCTTCATATTTCGTACCGCCTTTCTTACTTCATCTTTGGCAATCTCCTTCACTAAACCTACATTTACTCGTCCCTCATTTAGATTTCCACTCCACGCATTCTCTTCATTCATAAGTTTTTCAAAATACACTTTCCATCGATTTCTTACTTCATCTTCTTTCACTAAAACTATACCTTTTTCATCTTTTATACATCTCTACATGTTTTACATCTTTCGTTCTATCTTCTCTTTCTTTCACTAAGCGGTAAATTCCTTTTTGGCCTTTAGGTCCATCAAGGGCCTTAAATAGTTGTTCTTGAGCCTGGGATCTAGCTATCGCCACCGCTTTTTTGCCTTTTTACTCAATTCCTTATACCTTACCTTTTTTTCTTCTTTTTCACTTTCAATCCCTTTTTCTTTCTGCCATTCCTTAAAAGCATTCTTCTTTTCTTTAATCACCTCCCTATCAATAGCACTTTTACCTTTCGTTTCTCCATACACTTCATTTGCTTCTTTCCTGATACAACTTGCCATTTCATTCTAACACTCATTCACTGATTTATCCACCATATCTTTCATTTTTATCATTTTATTTACCACTCGTTCTTTAAACTTGCTTGCATATTCATTCTTCTCTATCAACCACCACTTGATTCGAGGAGGTAGGGGTGTTTGCGTTTTTGAGGAACCGCTTTGACTATTAAGTCGAAAATAAGTAGTTTATGTTGCTTCACTACCCCTTCCCCTAGGTAGTACCTACCTACCTATACGAAATGTTTATTTGTATACCTACTTTTGAATGAAACAGTAGCCAAGTTAGTTAGCCTGTAGTTAATAAATCCACAGACAAAACAGTCAGATGGGAGTTAATTGCGACATCTTATGATACGTAGGTCACACTATAAGTTTTGCGTAACTTAAAAAAACAACATGTTAAAACCAAAATATTATGTTTATTGCTTTTTAAAATACTCTCCTTTACATTTTAAACATTTTTTCGTGCGATCTGTTATATATACACTATGTATATAATAATGCCTATCTGGTTTATTCTCCCTAACCCTTATGTCGATTCAGCACATCTGACTGCTCATGCAGTCTTTCATTATTTTAAAGTTCAGTTCTGTTCCATCATCCGTGCGCGTGACACTTGCCCATTAATATTTCCGAGTCCATTTAAATAAAAGTATTCTTCTTCAATCTTATTTCTATTTTTTAAAAAGGCCTTCGGCCAAATCCTCATAACAAATTGGTGGAGGCGGTGGGATACCGACGGTTAAGGTATCCCTGGTACGTCTCCGTCCGGGCTCAATAAAGTGAAAAGTTACGCGGGTGTCAAAAAAAAAGTGCAAAAGAACTCAAATCTATCATCTTTCAATATTATCACATTAAACTCTGAAAATCGTGTTTACCCGAAAAGTGCAAACCTGTGCAAACAAATCAATTGACATTATTTTTCCTCATAAACTACTAAGTCGTGAGAATCATGTATACTCTGTGTAAAAGTGCATAGAACTAATTGACGTCCTTCTTCTACATATATCATATTATTTATCTGCAAAATCATCATCGATATCCTGTGCTGTGTTCAACGTCGTGTTCCTGAATAGAAATGTTCCTGTATATTCTATCCAGCGTGTCCTGCGTCCTGTAAGTTCTTCAAAATACTATTTTGTGAATAGTGTAAAAGTGTGTGTTCCAAATCCATCAGTGAAAACTCTTCTATAAAATTAAATTTAAGACAATCTAGATATTATTTTTTAGCCATAGCCTTCTCATATGTATTAGCTAGTCATAACTTGTAACATATTTCCAGGAATTATCGCCCTTGCGCTTATCAAAACCTCACGGAAGTTAGCCAGACTTACTTGCCGTCTATTACACCGAATAGTTTTTATTGTTCTGTGAATATCACATATAATTGTTATTTTTATTTTATACATCGTTTTTTATATATCGCTGTCGCTGCCGCTGCCACCGCTGCGTTACCCAGATGGAACACTGGCTCACAAAGCCCAAGAGAAAGCGGATATGCTCGCAGACCTCTTTGCGGCTAATTCCCGGGTCGACGACCGTGGCCTGCAGCCCCCCGCCATCGCCAACTGTGGCCACACAATGCCTGATATTGTTATCAGGCAATGTGATGTACGGGCAGTGCTGCGGTCACTCGACACGCGGAAAGCCAGTGGCCCTGACGGCATTCCGGCGGTGGTGCTACGAAAATGTGCAGCTGAGTTGTCTCCAGTATTAACGCGTCTGTACCGCCTGTCATACTCTTCAGGGCTCGTGCCGGAGGTCTGGAAGGAGGCGAACGTACAACCGATCCCCAAGAAAGGGGATCGGTCCGATCCAGGCAACTATCGACCCATAGCTGTCACCTCAGTCATTTGCAAGGTGCTTGAGCTCCTTATAAATAAGCAGCTCATGCAATTCCTAGAGGATCACTCGCTAATCAATGATCGACAATACGGCTTCAGGCCAAAGCGATCAACGGGTGATCTTCTGGCATTCGTAACGCATGTCTGGGGTGGGGCTATGGAAAGGCACGGCGAGTCCTTGGCTATTAGCCTGGACATCGCCAAAGCCTTCGATAGGGTCTGGCATGCTTCGCTCCTTTCCAAGCTTCCGGAATATGGTCTACCTCCTCAACTGTGCAGCTGGATTGCCAGCTTTTTAAACGAGCGCCGAGTGCGGGTCCTCTGCGATGGCCAGGCTTCTCGCTTCTTGCAAGTGAATGCCGGGGTACCGCAGGGGTCCGTACTATCACCAACTCTCTTTCTTCTGCATATCAATGATATGCTATCCCTCGGGAACATTCATTGCTATGCAGATGACAGCACACTGCACGGGAGTTACTCGGTTCGTCCGACGACTCGTGGCTGATCTCGACCGTAACCTCGACAGTATCTCTCAATGGGGTACCGAGAACCTGGTCGAGTTCAATGCCCGCAAAACACAGGCGTGTGCATTTACTGCGAAGAAATCCCCTTTCCTTCCCCTACCCTCTCTTCAGAATGCATTATTACCAATGAAGGACAACCTTGATATCCTTGGCATAGACGTTCGTCGAGAGCTCAATAATAAAAACTACATCGAAAGATGTATAGGGCTAGCTTCGCGGAAACTAGGAATACTGAATAAGGTAAAGAGATTCTTTACACCGGACCAGAGGTGTCTGCTGTACAAGACGCAGATTAGACCCTGCGTCGAATACTGCTCTCACCTCTGGGACGGCTCCGCGAAGTATCTGCTGGACGCTCTCGACGCTATGCAGCGACGGGCTATCCGTATTATAGGTTGTCCGGAGGTAACGGGAAGCCTTGAGCCGCTAGCTCAGCGCCGAACAATAGCTTCCTTGGCCGCATTCTACCGTATTTACCACGGCGAGTGTTCTGAAGAGCTCTTCAATCTGATCCCACCCTCTTCCTTCCGATCCCGAACGACTCGTGCCGGGCAGAGATGCCACCCCCACACAGTGGATAGCATGTTCGCGAGAACCGAACGTTTTAAACGTTCGTTTCTCTGCCGAACGATAGTGGCCTGGAACGCCCTGCCTGTGCACGTGTTTCCTCCCACATATAATCCTGGGTTCTTTAAGCGGAGCGTGAAGAGGCACATCAGTAGGTCGTCAAGTTGAGGGCCACTCTCAATAGTAATGTGTGCTGTGAGAGTGGCCCACAATCGCTAGACGTCGTCACGACTTACCACCAGGCGGGCGGCGTCAATTTGGCGAACCAAATATAAAAAAAAAAAAAAAAAAAAAAAATACAATGTCCGTCAAAACCGAAAATCTTAACCTTGAAATAAACACACTTTTTAAATTTATAAAATCTTTTGATGGCACACGTGAAAAATTAAATTCATTTTTGTCAAATTGCAACAGTGCAATTAAATTAGCATCTGAAACACAAAAACCAATTGTATTTAGGTACATCCTATCGCAGCTTGAAGGTAAAGCTGCAACAGCCTGTTATATTAAAGATTTCGAAACCTGGGATCAACTAAAGACTTTCCTAGAAAGTCAGTTTGGAGAAAGGAAGCACTATGCCCATTTACTGACCGACCTCCAATTTGCGTTGCGTCTTGAAACATGTCTTTCTAATTTACTTACAGAAGTAACTTTATCAAATAAAAAGAAATCCGAATTAGCTGGTCGCATAGCGGCCATGGAAGATTTAGCACTGCACACTTTCCTGCTAGGTCTTAAACCAGATGTTTCAATCTTAGTGCGTAGCAAAAATCCGTCTTCTCTTAATGAAGCAATCAATGCAGCCGTATCCGAGGAAAAGATCCTCAAATTACTCTTAAAACGCAACCAACATATATCTCCAGCACAGCGTCAACCCCAAAAACTAAACACGTATAAACCCTCAAAGTCGAACACTTTTTCTAAACCTCAAGTATCGAAACAATTAGATCGAACTAGTCAAAATCCATTTTGCCGTTATTGCAAAATCCCAGGCCATACTATCGAGAACTGCCGAAAACGGGAGTTCAATAATAATAGATTCAAAACCCCTCAGTCAACACAATTTCAACAACGCCCAAATCAAGAGCAGTTTAGAAATAAATTTGCTCGCGTTAATTGTACCTCTAATGAGTACCACGATAACCCTGAACCTCAATCATCAGACACAGATGTCTCTCAATACAATGAGGTTAATTTAAACGAATAATGGGTCCCCGCAGGTGTCTCGTGGAACCCAAATTTCAACAACCTTTTGCTATATCCTTAACTGCAAATGACACCCTTTCTAAATCTAAGGACCACATGAGTAACCAGCCCCAAACAAGCGCCTACACTTCTAAATCTAAGGACCACATGGGTAACCAGCCCCAAGCAAGCGCCTATACTTCTAAATCTAAGGACCACATGGGTAACCAGCCCCAAGCAAGCGCCTATACTTCTAAATCTAAGGACCACATGGGTAACCAGCCCCAAGCAAGCGCCTACACTTCTAAATCTAAGGACCACATGGGTAACCAGCCCCAAGCAAGCGCCTGAACTTCTAAATCTAAGGACCACATGGGTAACCAGCCCCAAGCAAGCGCCTACACTTCTAAAACTAAAGACCACACGGGTAACCAGCCCCAAGCAAGCGTCTATACTTCTAAATCTAAAAACCACACGGGTAACCAGCCCCAAGCAAGCGTCTACACTTCTAAATCTAAAGACCACACGGGTAACCAGTCCCAAGCAAGCGTTTACTCTTCTAAATCCAAGGATCACATGGGTAATCAGCCCCAAGCAAGAGTCCAAATTTCTAATCAATCTCAAATAAACACAAATGATAAAATCTTCGAAGTATCATGTATACCCAATAAAACATCATTACCAACAGTCCTCGTTCAAACGTCAGTATCTGACAAGCCATTAAGGTTTCTTGTCGATACCGGATCTTCCGTATGTTTTATCCAAAATTCTTCTATCCAGTCATACTCCCGCCTTAATCTGAAAGGTAACATAATTCAATTAAAAGGTATAAATAGTAACGAAAATACCATGGCCACTCTCGGTGACTTCGACTTAAATCTTATATTCGGCAGAGAATCGATTCCCTTTCCATTTCATATAATAGAACAAATAAACTTACCATACGATGGTATAATAGGAAATGATTTACTTACCCGTTACCATTGTTCTATTGACTATAACCGCCGAATACTGGACCTAGATAAAAACAAATTAAAACTTACCTCTAGTGATCCAACTTACCTAATTCCGCCTCGATCCGAAATCACCGTAGAATGCTCAGTTCTTAACCCTGAACTGAAAGAAGGCCTTATCCTAGATCAACATTTAAACGAAACATTGTTTATCGCCAACTGTTTAGTTAAAGTAAAGAACAATAACCGAATAAACCTAACAGTTCTTAATACTTCTGAAACACCTCTTACATTTAATTCTAATCTTCAACTTACCATAAATCTAGTTGACTATGAAGCTTATCCATTACACTCGAGTAATAAGACGTGTTTAACAAGAACCAATGAAGTCCTCAACCTCCTACGCGTTTCACACCTTAATTCCGAAGAACGCGAATCCCTTTATGATACATGCTCCGTATATTCAGATGTATTTCACTTACCTGGTGATTCACTTACCTCAACGGATACTATCCAACACGAAATCCGTACTAATTCAGATCAGCCAATTAATGTTAAATCTTATCGATTCCCTGAAATACATAAACAAGAAGTAAATTCGCAAATCCAAAAAATGCTTGATCAAAAGATCATTCAGCCCTCCTTATCCCCTTGGTCTTCGCCTATATGGATAGTACCGAAGAAGATTGATGCTTCTGGTGAAAGGAAATGGCGTATCGTAATAGACTATAGAAAGCTTAACGATATAACCATTGGAGAAACCTACCCTATCCCTAATATCGTTGAAATCCTCGACCAATTGGGAAAGTCTAAATACTTCTCGACCCTTGATCTTGCTTCAGGGTTTCATCAAATCAAGATGGCACCTCAGGACGCTTGCAAGACTGCATTTAGTGTTCCCCAGGGCCATTTTCAGTTTTCTAGAATGCCCTTCGGTCTCAAAAATGCCCCATCGACCTTCCAGAGGCTGATGAACAACGTCCTCACTGGTCTCCAAGGAGAAAGGTGTTTTGTGTACTTGGATGACATTGTTACTTACTCCTATGACCTCCAAAGCCATATCCAAAATCTTACTGCAATTTTCCAGAGGCTCCGGTCATTTAACCTAAAACTACAACCCGATAAATGTGAATTCCTGCGAAAAGAAGTGGGTTATCTGGGTCATATCATTACCGAAAATGGGTTAAAACCCGATCCTAATAAAATCAAATGTGTTCAAGAATTTCCAATCCCTAAAAATCCTAAGGACATTAAATACTTCTTAGGATTAATTTCCTATTATAGACGATTCATACCGGAATTCTCTAAAGTATCTAAACCCCTTACAAATCTTCTTAAGAAAGATGTCCCGTTTGTCTGGACAAACGAACAACAGCTAGCCTTCGAAAAACTCAAAGAAAAGCTCATTACCGCTCCAGTTCTTATATATCCAGATTTCACGAAGCCCTTTAACCTAACTTGTGATGCGTCTAACTATGCAATATCCGCCATTCTCTCTCAAGGCCCTGTAGGAAAGGATCACCCAATAGCCTATGCATCCAGAACCTTAAACAAATGCGAAACCAATTATAGCACAACCGAAAAGGAACTATTGGCTATAGTCTGGGGCTGTAAAACCTTCAGACCATATCTGTTTGGTCGTAAATTTATTATCGTAACCGATCACCGTCCTCTGAAATGGCTTTTCAACCATACTGATCCTAGCAGCAAAATGCAACGATGGCGACTGCAACTACAGGAATTCGAATACGAAATTACATACCGCAAAGGTAGGTTAAATTCAGCAGCTGATGCATTATCTCGTTATCCCGTTAACCCAATAACGGAAGACCAGCCCTCTACCAGTGGCAAGAATAATAATCCTAACTCAAGCCCAGAATTAGAGATTCCCCAGGAACTTCTTGAGGAATTGATCGATTTAGGTGCACTAGACGACAGCCCACATCTAGACCTGGAGTTCAGAACTCCTTCCACATCTATAGACTCTCCAAACCCTTCTATTCCTTCTATACCCGAACCAACAAACGAAATTCCTACAAACTCTAGCAAAGAGTATTCAGACTTCCTAAAGTCTTTCGCAAATAAAAACAACACTTTTAACATTCAAATCATAGAATATAACGAATCCCTGCTAAAAAGCTCCTCTAAAACAATTATTATCCCTGTATCAATAGATCTTGATGAATGCAATCCCTATCTTACAGAAATATTTTCTAACCCAGACGATTTAAGTAATTTAATGCAAGAGGAGACCGAACTTTTTTCTATTAAAAAGATCGAATTGAAAGGAAGGATCTGCTATCTACTATTTACTAAAGTACACTATTTCGACAATTGCACATACCCAGATATATTCAAAACCTTGAAGTCGGCTAGAGATGATATAATTCTCTCTGGTGATATTAACGAAATAGCAATCCCAGATTTAAAAAATGCATTCGAACATCATTCCTTTATCAAAATATATGGCATGCTAATGTATCTATTCGACAACACAAATATTAAAGTTAACATACATCACAACTTTATTATATATCCCGTGCCATCAGAGATATCCGATATCCCGGTTCAAACCGAATGTTTGACCGAATAAAAGAGCGCTATTATTGGAAACACATGAGATCCGACATAGAAAATTATGTCAAACATTGCACTCTCTGTCAGACAAACAAAGCACTAGGTGGAATCAATAAATCTCCAATGCAAATAACAACCACATCTACTCGTCCCTTCGAAAGAGTTGGTCTAGATATTGTTGGACCCTTACCCGAAGCTGGACTCCTAAAACTAAAATTTATCCTTACTCTTCAAGATGACCTTACCAAATTCTCAATGGCATATCCCATTTCTAATGCAACGGCAGAAGAATCCTGCGAATGTTTAGTCCATTTCATATCTCTCTTTGGAATACCAAAGACAATTCTCACAGATCAAGGAACAAATTTCACGGCCGATTTATTTAAACAAACATGCCAATTTTTTAAAATAAAACAGCTCTGGTCATCACCTTATCATCCACAAACCCAGGGAGCCCTTGAAAGGAGCCACTCGACCCTGAAAGAATATTTAAAATCCTATGTCAGTGAAAACCAAACCAATTGGCATAAATTCGTTTACACTGCTATGTTAACCTACAATAGTAGTATCCACACGACAACGCGCTTTACCCCCTACGAGCTAGTTTTTGGTCATAAACCATTTATTCCAGACTCGGTCTTTGACCCTTCTCCAAATGTCACTTATCCCGAATATGTCAAGATGCTTCAACATCGACTTAAAGTTTCTCGCGAAAAAGCACGCGAAAGCATAGAAAGATCAAAAGAGAGATCTAAAGGTTATTACGATGTCAGTACAATGCCGGAGACTTTGTATATCTCAAAAACCATCTACGTCTTCGCAAGGCTCTTTCTCCAGTCTAGAAAGGCCCATACAAAGTTGTTAAAATAAATGGTAGAAATAGTCTAACTTTATTAATTAACAGAAGACATGTGACTCATCACTATGACGAAGTCAAATTAGCCCATCGTCGTGACGATAACTAGTTTTAGATAAATAGTTTTAGTCTTTTATATTTCTTTATATACAAACAAAGTAACATTAATACATATATACAATTCTTTTATAAAATTAGTAATTAGTTTGTTTTAATTCATACAAATACATACTTATATACAAGTTATAAGTAAATAGTTTTTAGTCTTTTATATTTCTTTATATACAAACAAAGTAATATTAATACATATATACAATTCTTTTATAAAATTAGTAATTAGTTTGTTTTAATACAAATACATACTTATATACAAGTTATAGGTAAATAGATTTTAGTCTTTTATATTTTTTTATATACAAAACAAAATAACATCAATACACATATACAATTCTTTTTTTAAAATTAGTAGGTAATTAGTTTGTTTTAATTTCAAAACAAATACGTATATACACCTTTATAAAAATTAGCTAAGTTAAGTTAGATGTTAGTTCAATATAATAATATATAATAACGAATTAGAATACATATATATTAACTTCTTTACAGTTCCCTGTGTTCTATCTACACAAGAAACATTCATCGAAACCTCAACAAATGCTTCCGGTATATACTTTGACCCGGTCGGGTCACTTAAAATAATAGACGGACATCTTAATATTTTAATTCCAATAGATATTTCTTATATACCAGAACACATTGAAAACTTGAACGGTGTAATAGGCAGCTCTATGTCTTTATGTAAACAATGCATACTGTATTCAGATATCGAATGTCTCAACTTGCTCCAGCCTCTATCTATCAGATTCAGTGACATAAAACGTGACTTTGATTCTATATCACATCTAATTGAGTTAAAATCCAAGAGGTCGGCCTGGTTTAGTGGAATTGGGACCGTACTGAAACAAAGATTTGGTACTATGGATGAAAACGATGCAATAGAATATAGTAAAGCTATTGAAATAATTGAAAAGGACCAATCTACACTGGCTAAACTACTTAAACAAAATATTCTTGTTACGACCCTTACATCTTTTAGAGATACCTTAAGTAATATCAGTGTTAATGAAAAGCAGTTGAACAGTGCAATCGAGACTCTAACTATTTATCAACAAAATTTTACTAAAGTTTCGGACAGTTTAATATTAAGGACAAAGTTCAACCAAATTATTAATATATTAGAAAGTAGTCTTTTAACATTGTCCTTTAAGTTAGAAGATTTGATTAATGGCATCATGTTCAGTAAAACAAATATTTTATATCCACCTATAATAACTCCAAAACAATTATTTTCAGAGTTGGTTGAAAGTTACAGGTTTTTAGCTGACTACCATCAGTTCCCTATTAGCTTAACTCTAGACAATATTTACTCCATAATGAATGTCTCCGAACTGGCTACCTATTATAATGATAAGAAAATAGTGTTTGTTCTAATAGTGCCATTAGTAAGTACCAGAAAATATTATATATACCACAACATTCCGTACCCCGTTACTGTATCTGATAACACCTACTCTACTATTGTCCCATCAACTAAATATATTGGCATAACTAGAGATAGATCATTTTACTGTAAATTAGAAAACTTAAACAATTGTAAAACAATTCATAATTTGGAATATATTTGTAATAACCTAGATGTAATTTCAAGTTCCGTGACTCCGATCTGCGAATCGGAAATAATTTCAAAGGCACTTACCACCGTGCCGAATATTTGTACAACTAAATTTGTAAAGGGTAACCTTGATATCTGGCAACCACTATCCAATAACAAATGGATATATGTAATTACTAATCCCTCCAAACTATCTATAGATTGTAATAATTCTAGTAATTCAGAAATAATATTGTCAAATACTGGTATACTATATTTACCCATTAATTGTATTGCTTTTTACAAAGATTCAAGGTTAATACCGAAGTACTCAAAAACAATTCAATTACAATCAATTTCAAAACCTAATTTTAGCCTAATTAATGACTCTTGTTGTAGTCCTGAAACACTGTTAAAAAGTAAAACACATCATATCCCTATTTCCAATTTAACTCATATTAACCTTGATTCTATCATGTCACAACAGTATATAGATACAAATCAAATTGTAGAAAGCTTGAATCAAATTATAGAAAAACCTCATATTGTTTTATATAGTAACTATTACTCCTATACTATAATTGTAATAACTGTCATAGTTTTAATTTGTTTCATAATTGTTCTGTATAAATTATGTAAAAAGGGCACATGTCACCGTTTTCTATTGAAAAATAATGTCAAATTAGATCTTGAAGTACCCATGGAGTTTTCAGACGTTGCTGTCGACTCCCCTACCACACCAGCTCCTAAAATCCGCACAACCCTTACATAAACTTAACCTCTCTAGGGTAAGTTTACTCTTATCCCCGGGGCTGTTATATATACACTATGTATATAATAATGCCTATCTGGTTTATTCTCCCTAACCCTTATGTCGATTCAGCACATCTGACTGCTCATGCAGTTTTTCATTATTTTAAAGTTCAGTTCTGTTCCATCATCCGTGCGCGTGACACTTGCCCATTAATATTTCCAAGTCCATTTAAATAAAAGTATTCTTCTTCAATCTTATTTCTATTTTTTAAAAAGGCCTTCGGCCAAATCCTCATAACAGATCGAACCATTTTTAAAAACAGGAGGACCACAGATCTGAAGGCATGTTATCTACGTGCTGATTGAACGCTATCACTGTCTCTTCGTAGTTGGTAAAAGTGAAACCTCTCATCAAATCTCTGATTTTGGCCAAAATATAGAAATCACAGGGTGCTAGGTCGGGGCTATGCGCAGGATGGGTGGCGAGTTGTACTTTTTTGGATGCTAAAAATGACTTTGTTTTGTTGGCCGTGTGTGAAGAAGCGTTGTCATGATGTAGGAGAACGCGGCTTTTGGGTCGTCTTTCGCGAACTTTTTCTAACACCCTGGGTAAACAAATGGTAGAATACCACTCGGCATTAACACTCTTTTGATCTTCAAGTGGAATTGTACAGTTGGGACCCGTAGCTGAGAAAAAAAACGCGATCACTTTTTTACCAACGTTTCTCGCCTGCCTCACTTTTGTTGGCTTGTTCTCATTTTCAAACACCCATTCACAAGGTTGCTAGTTTTTTTCGGGTTCAAAACAATAAATCCACGTTTCGTCTCCTGTGACAATGTCATAAACAGCATTAGAATGTCCGTGGTCGTACTTCAGCAGCATCTGTAAGCACCATTCCACGCGAGCCCGCTTCTGCTCCGCTGTCAGTTCATGAGGGATCCAACGACAACACAGTTTCCGAACTTTCAATTCTTCGTGTAAAATTTTCTGGATTTGACTCATACCAATCTCCAATAGTCCTCGAATTGTCTCATAGGTAATCCGCGGGTTTTCTTCAATTAACCGCTTAACAGTAGCCACATTATTTTCGTTGAAGGCAGTTGAAGGCCGCCCTTCACGAAATTCGTCATGTAAAGAAACTCGACCTCTCTCAAATTCAGCAAACCTTAAGCACCGTGAGGCGATGGTTTGCTGAATTTGGTGGTTGGCAAGGTGCTTCTCTCCCAAAAGCATTTTGAAGACGAGCGGCACAGTCTTGCGGAGAGAAAGAACTTTTAAAATCATAAAAAATCATCGCTCTAAAATCTTTTCGACTTAATTCCATTTTCGTTGCATACGTAGAACTTTGATGTGTGATAAAAAACAATTGACAAATGATTTCCCGCCAATTGTTTTTTTTTATTACCAAGAAGGTTGCACTGTTTAAAAAAATATAATATTCGAAATTCAAATAGTTCCGATTAGCTAGAAGTGCAAAACTTTTAGTGTGCCCCATGTATTCGTGTAATACTACAGCTGACCATACAACACTACTAATGAAGTTAATGTGAAAACAAAACTCATACAATTTTTTTTTTTTTAATTCCGCGGCCCAATGCCGCGGCCGCTCTAACGTCCGTTGCCGGGCGTCTCTGGTTACTAGCAGAGGGTATGTCCAGTGGCGCCCGGCGGACTTTGACCACCTCTGTGGTCTCTTCGGGTGTTGGGTCGGGACGAGAATCCCGCGTCGTTGGGGAAGGGTTTTATCCCGCGTCAGTGAGTGAATCTGGTTGCGTGGGGCAAAGGCCCCGCAGCACGCAACCCTTCTAGTCTGCTTCTGTAAGGACGGCGGATGGCGATCCCGCCGTCCTCAGGCCACGATCATGGAGGACGATAGTCTTGGGCGTAGTCGCGGAGTCTGGGGCGCCCTGGCCGCCGACTACGGAACTCGGCGGGGAGGGTACGCTCCCTCTCCCTCCCGGCCGCCTCCTTCGCGAGCATGACTTGCTCGCAGAAGGACACGGCCGCGTTCCACCTACTCCGGCTGGAGACCATGGCTTGAAGCATGGTCTCCAGCGAGAGGGTATCCACGCCCAGACCCACTACGAGGTCCCGGCGCTGGCTCGCCCACGCTGAGCACTCCACCAACGTGTGAAGTGCGGTGTCGTCGTCGGAAACCTCGGTGTTGACATCGGGGTGTGACCTCACGATGCATGCGAAACAGATAGCTACCGAAGCATCCATGCCCGGCAACGATCTGCGTCGCACGGTACGTGAGGTCACCATGCTGCCTCTGCAGCCAATCGTCCATGATCGGTCTCACCGCCGCGATGATGGTGGTACCCCACTTGGGTTGCTCAAGTCGCACCCTCCATGACTCCATGAGATCCTGGCGGAGTTGGGACCGCTGGTCCTCGATTTATCGAGACGCAGGCCTTTGGTCCCGCTCCAGCGCCTCCTTGCGCCATTGGAACAATGACGCAAGGGCTCTCGCTTCCAGGTCCCATGGAGGGGTCCCGGCTAGGAGAAATGCAGCCTCTCCGGAGATCGTGCGGTACCCCCGTATGGTTCTGACGGCCAAGGTTCGAAGTGGTCTGTTTAACAGAGTCACGATCCCCTTGACCGCCAACCTATCCGCCCATACGGGAGCCCCGTATAGAGCCATACTCTGCACGATCCCCAGGTACAGTCTCCTGCAGGAAGCGTTGGGTCCCTTTAGGTTGGGCATCAGTCGCGAAAGCGCGACCGATGCCTGCGTCATCTTGGGGACCAAACTTCGGAAATGTGGTCCGAAGTTCCATCGGCTATCAAGTACGATCCCTAGGTATTTCATCGAGGGCTAGATGCCGATGCTAACGCCTCCCACATTTATGCTGGAACCTTCGGGTGGACCGTTCTGAGGTTTGTGAAAACACAGAACCTCGGACTTGTGCAAGGCCACCTCCAGTCCCAGCTGCCGTATCCGACCCACGACTCGAGCAACACCCGTCGTGACCTTGAGTGCTGCCTCCTGGTACGTTGCACCCCGCGCCATGACGAGGGTATCGTCGGCGTAGCACGTTACGCCGACGCCCCTAGGCAACGCACCCCGCAGTACCCAGTCGTAGCCGATGTTCCACAGAAGCGGCCCCAGGACCGACCCCTGTGGAACACCGCACGACACATCTCGCCGAGCTGGCCCGAGCCAGCTGGGGAAAGCTATGGCCCTCTCCGAGAGATAGGCCCCGACAATACGACGGAGGTAGAGAGGCGTTTCGTGATACACGAGCGCCTCCCTAACGCAGCTCCATGGCAAGGTGTTGAACGCGTTGGCGATGTCAAGAGACACCGCCACCACCACCTTGCCCTGCGAGACTGCTTCCTCCGTCAGGCTCTTCACGCGCATGATCGCGCTCACGGTGGAGCGTCCCCGACGGAAACCGAACTGGTTATCCGCCAGGTCTGGCCCCACACTCGTGAGATGCTCGACGAGGCGTTCCGCGATAATTCGCTCAAAGAGCTTACACACCTCGTCGAGCAACACGATCGGCCGGTATCCGGACGGTGAGTCCACCGGCCGCCCCGCCTAACGGATCAGGACCAGTTTCCCCGTCCTCCACACCTTGGGAAACTGGCCCCTTTCGAGGCATGCGCTAAAGAGCCCCATCAGTCGAGGCCCGAGTTCTTCGAGGGCCAGGACAAATGCACGGCCAGGAATGCCGTCGGGTCCGGGGGCAGTGATTTTCCGGCGTTTAAGCCGGAGTACTGCCGCACCTAGCTCCCCCACGCTGACTTCGGGTACGTCGTCTTCGCTGGTGCTATCCGCGTCGGGCAGAGACGGAGCCATGCGCGGAGGGACGTCCTCCGCACTCGTCGGAAACAGGGAGCCCATGACCCGCTCCAGCTGCTGCGGCTGGAGACTCTGGGTCAGTGGGGGCGCCCTAGGTCGGAGTATCTCCCTGACCTGTAGGTACGGGCACCCCCATGGGTTCTGCTGCAGGGTCTCCAGGAGCTCCTCGCGGTCCGCCGTCTTGGCCCGCGTTATCGTCTCCTGGAGATTACCTTTAGCCTCCCTGTATGCCTGAAAAAGCTCCGCTTCTCGGGCTGCCGCGTCGTCTGGGCGGCGTTGCCTCCGGCGAAACCTGGTGTACTGGCGGCGGGCGGAGATGCATGCTGCGCGCAGCTCTGCAATCTCCGGCGACCACCAGTACACCTGCTTCTTGGCCGGTCTGGGTGTAACCCTAGGCATCGCCGCATCGCAGATTTGCGACATGGCTCTCCTGAACCACTCCGCCTCGGCATCCACATCGGCAGGCCGGTCCGGCGCCGAAATCCAGGCCTGCACGATGGATGCCTCCAGGAGAGCCTCCCGATCCAGATGGTGAAGTGCCCAACGCGGATCCGGGGGATTTGCCACCGGCTGTGGGAGGTCAGGTGAGGGGACGACATCGAACCGGATGTACCGATGATCCGAGTGCGTCTCCTCACCCTCATCCACGCGCCAGCCTGTAATACGGCGGGCGAGGTCAGGGGAAGTGAACGTTACGTCTACGATCAATTGGCGGCGACATTCCCCCAGTTGCGGACCTCCAGTTCTCGTGTTCTGGTGAAGTCCTCCAAAAGCCTCCCCTTGCTCCTGGTTTCCCGGGAGCCCCACGCAGTACTCCAGGCGTTGAAGTCTCCCAGGAGCAGGACAGGGCGAGAACAGCACGCAGCGAAGACGACGTCGAGCTCAGTGAGCCATAGTTCAAACTGAGACTCGTCAATGTTCGGCGAGATGTAGGCGGACACGACCGCAAACCCTTCGTATTCCTCCGCAACACACCCCCGGCCGCTTGCAATGAATGCAAGGCGCGAGGTGTCCGCGGCGGAACCCCAAAAAATAAAACAGGCCGAGCCGTCCTGGTCCACTGGGCTTCCCGGGTGGACGTAGTACGGCTCGGCGACCACGGCCAAGTTAATGGACCATTGCGCGATGCTCTGGTACAGAAGATCCTGAACAGCGCGGCAGTGGTTCAGGTTCACCTGCAGGATGCGGACATGGGCGTACATTAATGGACGTCCATGTCAGCATTCCGCCGCGAACATGGCCGCGCAGAAGCGGCTCCCCCGCTGCCTGCAGCGGACGGACGAGGCTTTGGCCTCGAGGCAGCGGAAGGACGAGGCTTTGGCCTCGAGGCAGCGCAGGTACAGCTGCCGACCCTATGGTCCGCCGTTTTGCCCTCCGCCTCGCATCTATAACAGCGAGGCCGGGCTTCGCAGCCATTGGCCTTATGGCCGGGCCGGCTGCAGCGGAAGCACCGATCGCCCACGGTGTCTTCCGCTGTGCGCTGCACTCCTACGTGCCCTACCACCATACATCGGAAACATCTCGTTTCCCGGGCACGCAGGAGGTGCACCTGCGCCTTTAAGAAGCCCCCTACAAGGAGGCTTCGTCCGTCCGCTATTTTCAATGCCGCTGCGACGGGGCACTGGACGACTGTCGTGCCATGGCCAGTGGGGCTGAAGAAGATCTCTCCAGCCTTAATCTGGTCATGGGGACAGCCACCCGCCTCCACGACGGCGGAAATAATCTCCTCCGTTGTGGCCGCGTCATCCAGACCAGAGATGCGCAATGCCGCGCATTTGATGGGTCTGGTGACGCGGACGGCTTCAGTGTCCAGCGTCTCCCTCAGCTTAGCCGCTAGGGCGTCAGCTTTGGAGCCGCTGGAGGCGCCGGAGACCTCGAGGAGGCGAGCGCTGGTGCGAGTGTTCTTGCACCGGAGCCACCCCTGAATGTCGAGGGCCTTCAGGTCAACTGAGGCCTTTACGGTCCTCAGGACTTCGGCGTACCCCACACCCCTCTCCGCACCCACTGTCGTCACCGTCAGGACGACAGAGCGGTGGAGCGAGGGGGACGGGGCCTCTTCGGCGCCTTCGAAAACTCATACCTCAGATATGGTGACGTTCTTCTCGGAACTCATGTCTTCGGTCACATCCTTAAAATATGACAAAATCTCAACTGCTGATTCTAATATCTGTAATATATGGTCACTGTTGATACTGTTTACCTAGGGATAATCAATGGCGAGTGTAGACATAATGCTATTTTTAACTATTAATATTCTCTGGAATACTTATGTCACACGTTGAGTTCCAACGTATGGAAACGTCTTGCTTTAATTTTAACAAGGGTTCTTGCAATTTGCTTTGCATGATTTTAAGCCTTTCGGACGCTAACGGGCTTCTTTGAAATAGTTCGACGATAGTTTTATTTTTTGTTTTATGTCGATTTTATTTCTTTTAGCGTCGTTTGGACTATTAAATTTAGGGTGTGTGCGAACCGCCGGGCGCCACTGGAAATACCTGCTTGTAACCAGAGACGCCCGGCAAAGGACGTTAGAGTGGCCGCGGCCTTAGGCGGCGGGATTAAAAAAAAAAAGGGTGTGTGCGAAACATGCTATTTGGCGTGTGTGACAGTGTTTGTTGAACTTTGCCTAAGTCTTCCAAAACGGCTTGACCAATTTTTAATAATTTTGTTTTGCAATATTATGAGCTGTTCTAACTTGCAATGTACCTACGTAATATGTTTGTTCGGGTGGAATCTTGTTGCAAGATGATCTTTGAAGCAGATTTATGTTGTATGTACGGTTACTTATGTAACCGATTGAGCGGAATTTTTTTTTGTAGGGCGGCCTTCAACTGCCGTCAACGAAAATAATGTGGCTACTGTTAAGCGGTTAATTGAAGAAAACCCAAAGTTCGGAAACTTTGTTGTCGTTGGATCCGTCATGAACTGACAGCGGTGCAGAAGCGGGCTCGCGTGGAATGGTGCTCACAGATGCTACTGAAGTACGACTACGGACATTCTAATACTGTTTATGACATTGTCACAGGAGACGAAACGTGGATTTATTGTTTTGAACCCAAAAAAAATCAGCATCTTGTAAATGGGTGTTTGAAAATGAGAACAAGCCAACAAAAGTGAGGCAGGCGAGAAACGTTGGTAAAAAAATGATCGCGTTTTTTTTTGTCAGCTACGGGTTCCATCTGTACAATTCCATTTGAAAATCAAAAGAGTGTTAATGCCGAGTGGTATTCTACCATTTGTTTACCCAGGGTGTTAGAAAAAGTTCGCGAAAGACGACCCAAAAGCCGCGTTCTCCTACATCATGACAACGCTTCTTCACACACGGCCAACAAAACAAAGTCATTTTTAGCTTCCGAAAAAGTACAACTCGTCACTCATCCTGCGCATAGCCCCGACCTAGCACCCTGTGATTTCTGTATTTTCCCCAAAATCAAAGATTTGATGAGAGGTTTCACTTTTACCAACTCCGAAAAGAGGTAGTGATAGCGTTCAATCAGCACGTAGAAAACAAGCCTTCAGATCTGTGGTCCTCCTGTTTTAAAAAATGTATTGAACGCATGAAACAATGTTTAAAATGTAATGGAGAGTATTTTGAAAAGCAATAAACATAATATTTTTGTTTTAACATGTTGCTTTTTTAAGTTACGCAAAACTTATAGTGTGACCTATAAATCCAAAATGGCGGCCATTATATTGGTATCATACAATATAGGTATGCAATGCATGCTACTAATTGCAAATGTTGAGCGGAGCAAATTTTCTTAATTTTTTTTATGCTCTATTTTCATGATTTCAGAGATATGCACTCCCGGGTATGATGTCGACCAGCATGCCAAATTTGGTCAAAATTGGTCGAGCCGTTTCGGAGGAGTTGGCACACAAACGATTTACACTTGTCGTCTAAGATACGCTACGCTTCGCTCCACTCAATAACTTTTTGGTTGTTCAGTAGGATTGTTCTAGTTAACATACTGTAGATTATAACAGTTCATTGCTTTTTGTTGTCATACTTTTTTTACTTTTAAAGAGGTAGGTAAGAAATTAAAAAGTATTATAGATTGTCTGGAGGTAACGGGAAGCCTTGAGCCGCTAGTTCAGCGCCGAACAATAGCTTCCTTGGCCGCATTCTACCGTATTTACCACGGCGAGTGTTCTGAAGAGCTCTTCAATCTGATCCCACCCTCTTCCTTCCGATCCCGAACGACTCGTGCCGGGCAGAGATGCCACCCCCACACAGTGGATAGCATGTTCGCGAGAACCGAACGTTTTAAACGTTCGTTTCTCTGCCGAACGATAGTGGCCTGGAACGCCCTGCCTGTGCACGTGTTTCCTCCCACATATAATCCTGGGTTCTTTAAGCGGAGCGTGAAGAGGCACATCAGTAGGTCGTCAAGTTGAGGGCCACTCTCAATAGTAATGTGTGGTGTGAGAGTGGCCCACAATCGCTAGACGTCATCACGACTTACCACCAGGCGGGCGGCGTCAATTTGGCGAACCAAATATAAAAAAAAAAAAAAAAAAAATAACCTATTTGAGGCTCGCTTAAGAACTATAGCGTGTAAGACTTTTAGCTTTGGGATGTTGCAAAATAAAACTTAGGTACAAATGTCAATAAATGATAGATGACGTCGTGTGTGAATGTCCAAAATATTTATTTAAAAAAAAATCACGTAAATCGTATCATAAACCTCGGCGTAATCGGTGTAAGTACATACTTAAAAAAAATCCAATTGTGAACCTCCTTCTGAAATCGGTTAAAATTAGGCAGGAACAACTCAGAAGCACAATAATAATTGTCAGAGAACATAATCGGCCGGTTTCTGAATTGAGAATTGTAAGTTGAGCATCCACTGAGTTTGAAAGTGATACTGAAACCCATACCAGGGAAACCCAAACCAGGTAAAAAAAACCCTGGTCTGGGTTTCGACGTACTTTGAATCCTTCGCTACGCTCAGGATTCTACTTAAGGAACCCTTGCGATCGGGATTCTACTCTAGAATCCTTCACTTCGCTTTGGATTCAAAATAGTGCCTTCGACAACAATATATTATTATCACTTTACTCTCTTGTCATGAAAACAATTATTATATATACAATATTATTATAAAGTAAAAGCACTGTATACTCGTATCATAATAATAACATTACTTAGTATAAAACCAAGTCGCTTCCACTGTCTGTCCGTTCTTGTAAGCTTAGATCTTTAAACCTACGCAACGGATTTTAATGCGGTTTTCTCCAATAAAGTGGTTCTCGAAAATGGTTTTAGTATAAAATTTGGCAAGCGGGTGAAGCCGCGGGTTAGTATAATATAATATACGAAAACTACCTTTATTTAACGATGAATAACTGTGTTGAATATCGTAAGAACATATGTAAGTCGAGAACGCGTGCCCCGGCAATTCCCAGCCGTCGTAACGTCTAATTCCCGACTTACACACATCAGCATTTCCGATATCGTGTTGTACCCCCTTCAAACACAGAGTAGGTAACACAGAGTGGTCACAATTTTGTCGAGGACTATTTATTTGGTCTCTGATGATGCAGTGAGGTGAAACCTGTCAGTATGAAATTAATTTAGTGAAAAAGTACAAGTGTTTTTGTCTAATAGATCGGGGATGAAATGATCGACATATTAGAAGTGGTAATATTTCGATAAAAAAACACGTCAAACATTGACCGACCATAATAGGACCAAATAATTATCGGAATGGGACAAAATTGAAACGGGACCAGTAAGCAGTAGCTTACAATAGAAAAAAAATCAAAATCGGTCATCAATCGGTCGGTATTTCACCCAGTCGAAAGATACGAGAGTGACAAACATAAAACAAAATACAGTTAAATTGAGAACCTCTTCCTTTGAAGAGGGAAAGAAAGATAATCGTCTGCAGACTGATTTTTGGGAAGGAAAAAAATTCAAATATGACGATTCTGATGAACATACATACATATATCACGCCTATATATTCGCGCCTATATTTATCAGGCAATGTGATGTACGGGCAGTGCTGCGGTCACTCGACACGCGGAAAGCCAGTGGCCCTGACGGCATTCCGGCGGTGGTGCTACGAAAATGTGCTGCTGAGTTGTCTCCAGTATTAACGCGTCTGTACCGCCTGTCATACTCTACAGGCCTCGTGCCGGAGGCCTGGAAGGAGGCGAACGTACAACCGATCCCCAAGAAAGGGGATCGATCCGATCCAGGCAACTATCGACCCATAGCTGTCACCTCAGTCATTTGCAAGGTGCTCGAGCTTCTTATTAATAAGCAGCTCATGCGATACCTGGAGGATCACTCGCTAATCAATGATCGGCAATATGGCTTCAGGCCAAAACGATCAACGGGTGACCTCCTGGCATTCGTCACGCATGTATGGGGTGAGGCTATGGAAAAGTTCGGCGAGTCCTTGGCTGTTAGCCTGGACATCGCCAAAGCTTTCGATAGGGTCTGGCATGCTTCGCTCCTTTCCAAGCTTCCGGCATATGGTCTACCTCCTCAACTGTGCAGCTGGATTGCCAGTTTTTTAAACGAGCGCCGAGTGCGGGTCCTCTGCGATGGCCAGGCTTCTCGCTTTTTGCAAGTGAATGCCGGGGTACCGCAGGGGTCCGTACTGTCACCAACTCTCTTTCTTCTGCATATCAATGAAATGCTTTCCCTCGGGAACATTCATTGCTATGCAGATGACAGTACATTGCACGGGAGTTACTCGGTTCGTCCGACGGCGGGGCGATCTGTGATAGAGGAGGAGAGACGACATCTCGTGGGTGATCTCGACCGAAACCTCGATAGTATCTCCCAATGGGGTGCCGAGAACTTGGTCGAGTTCAATGCCCACAAAACACAGGCGTGTGCATTTACAGCGAAAAAATCCCCTGTCCTTCCCCTACCCACTCTTCAGAATGCAATATTACCAATGAAGGACAATCTAGACATCCTTGGCATAGACGTTCGTCGAGAGCTCAATAACACAAAATACATTGAGAGATGTATTGGGCTAGCTTCGCGGAAACTAGGAATACTGAACAAGGTAAAGCGATTCTTTACACCGCACCAGAGGTGTCTGCTGTACAAAACGCAGATTAGACCCTGCGTTGAATACTGCTCTCACCTCTGGGACGGCTCCGCGAAGTATTTGCTGGACGCACTCGACGCTATGCAGCGACGCGCTGTTCGCATTATAGACTGTCCGGAGGTAACGGGAAGCCTTGAGCCGCTAGCCCAGCGCCGAACAATTGCTTCCTTGGCCGCGTTCTACCGTATTTACCACGGTGAGTGTTCTGAAGAGCTCTTCAACCTGATCCCACCCTCTCCCTTCCGATCCCGAACAACGCGTGCCGGGCAGGGATGTCACCCTCATACCATGGAAACCGTCTTCGCGAGAACCGAGCGTTTTAAACGATCGTTTCTCTGCCGAACGATGGTGGCTTGGAACGCCCTGCCTGCGCACGTGTTTCCTCCAACATATAACCCTGGGCTCTTTAAGCGAAGCGTGAAGAGGCACATTACAGGGTCGTCAAGTTGAGGGCCACTCTCTATAGTATTCCTGTGTACTGTGAGAGTCGCCCTCAATTGCCAGACGTCGCCTCAGCTTACCATCAGGCGAGTGGCGTCAATTTGTCGACCTAAATATAAAAAAAAAAAAAAAAAAAATATCCCCAAGGGGTACGCAGAGGTGCATACCTACTCTTTGCCAGTATTTTTTGGTCCTACGTAACCTATTACGTAGGACCAAAAAATAGTGTCCGGTTACGGCAATAGGCTAGACCCCTAGGTCTAGCCTATTGCCGTAACCGGACACTATGGACATTTTTTATGGGTTTTTTTTTAATAGTTTATGTCCAAATCGGCTGACAGCTGGGTTACAATTTTTTTTTTTTTTAATCTAATTTTTTAAGGAGGCTTTGACTAGTCTAGCCAGTCATGGCAGTCTCATAGTATCACTCCTACGTTTACACCACCTTATAACCTTAGTGCTTACTATAGACCACTACGCCGCTGGGTTACAATTTATGAAAAAAAATTTAAACTCCGTTGCCTTGCGATGAAATGTTGATTAAAGGTAACTACATCTTACGTGCCAGCTGCTATGGCACAGCCAATTAAAGTCCTGGTTGTCTCGGACTGTTTCAGATTCTGATGAAACGATACTTAAAATCATAGGAACGGATTCTCCAGCAATCGATGACCCTCAAATACCAGAATAATCAGGATCAAATGAAAAACTTCCTTCTCGACCTCAAAATGCACATCCTCACGTCAATCTGTTGTGACGTTAATGTATCAATTGGATTTTTGGATTTTAAGAAACAAAAAATGGAATTAGAAGTCGAAATTGCAAAAAAAAGCTTTATATTTGTTAGGAAAACTATAAGTTAGATTTGGAGTTATGAAACTTGAAAAATAATTGAATTTACAGACATCAAAATTTACACTACCGATTTATTTACGAAACGTTCAAGTTATTGTTGATTGTAATATACAAAATAAACAAAGTGTTCAAACAACACAGTCGAGTGCTTATAATGAACAGACACAGACACATATCACGCCTATATCCTGAATGGGTAGACAGAGGTGCATTACACACACATAATTTGCCAGTATTTTTAGGCCCACGTAATAGGGAGCAAGCCTATATGAACAAACGGATAATATACAAAATGAACAAATACCAGAATCTTGGGGATCAAATCAAACCCCCTTCTCAAATTCCCACGTCAATCTATAAGTGAAGTTCATTTAACAAATGGCTTTTTGGATTTTAAGAAAAAAGTGGAAAAAAAAGTTGAAATTGCTAAAGAAAAGCTTCAAATTGCTAGAAGAGAATAATATAAGTTAGATTTGGAGTTATTAAACTTGAAAAATAATTGAATATACAGACATCAGAATTTACTCTACGGGTTTTATAGTAAAATGAGCCTAGCCGTTTTTCATCGTAGCCGTTATGTAAAACAATGCAAGTAAATATGACATTGCTTAAGTTATCGGTTGAACTCTTTGTTTAGAAAATTGTGATTTAGAAATAAAAAAATCATTGAATTTTCAACCATTCTTTTTTGTTCGTTGACAAAGCACGCAAAAATCTTTCTAGTGACGTTTCCTTTGATTTTTCTATCGATATAGTAGGCGTCATTAGCCAATTTTTAAACCATATATCCACTATCTCCCAAGATTAATGTATTTAAGGAAAGGTCTCTAACCACGTTCCCATCCATGTCTACGCTAAAGAAAAGTATCTCATCACTCGGGCGTCGTGAACAGAGCCAGACCATTTTACAGATGCGTAGAAAATTTGTAAGTTTGGCCTGCATACCACCATAGTATTGGTTAAATCGTTTCCGTTTTTGTCTACAAACACAGATTGATCTTCATGAGGCGCATCTATACGAATTAACGAACCTTCGACAATACCAGGCATTTTAGGTGTCCCATTATGCCTCATGAAAAGTGTTGGGATTTGATTAGTTAATAATATATAATAATTATCAGACCAGCGTATCTGAGTATCTCACGAGCGTGGGGCCAGACCTGGTGGACAACCAATACGATTTCCGTCGGTGACGCTCCACCGTGAACGCGCCCGCACGTGAAGACCTTGGCGGAGGAAGCAGTGTCACAGGGCCATACCTTACCCCAGCTGCCTTGGGCCAGCTCGGCGAGATGTGTCCTAGGGCCGCTCGAGATGTGTCCTAGGGCGAGAGTCCGGCGGGGTGCGTAGCCTGATGGCGTCGATGTAATGTGTTACGCCGACAATGCACTCGTCACGGCACGGGTAGCAACGCACCAGGTGTTAGCACTTACGGTCACAACGGGTGTTGCCCAAGTCATGGATCAGATACACTGGAGGTGGCCCTGCACAAGTCCGAGATTGTGAACTAGTGTGTAGAAGAGAACTAGTGAGGTTGATATTAAGACTCAAACGATTGTTGCCAATGCTTATATATTTTAGATTGTAGTCAAAAGAAGAGTTTATAGACAGGGTGTATCCATACAATATTCCACTGCTTCATTACATTTTTGAGCGGAGCGAAGCGGAGCTCAATCTTAGGCGACAAGTGTAAATCGTTTGTATGTCTACTCCTCCGAAACGGCTCGACCGATTTTAACCAAATTTGGCATGCTGGTCGACATCATACCCGGGAGTGCATGTATCTGAAATCATGAAAATAGAGCTGACAACGGAGGAATAATCACCGAAAATGTCCTAAAAACATTTGCTCCGCTCAACATTTGCTCCGTTCAGCATTTGCAATTAGCAGCATACCGAGTTATATTACCTGACCGGTTTCGCTTAACAGCAACAAGGGTGTTCTACTACACTTAGTAACTCATACAGTAGTGGAATAGTGTACAAGTGTGTTTGTTCATCATGTATTACTATAGGGTTCACCAAGTGCCGATAAACAAAAATATAAAGTACCTAAACATTTATAACTCAATTATTTGAGAACTCTTTTGAATACAAATGATTTTGTCTACGTTCACTGGCAGTCGCTTCTGGCGTTATTTTTTTAATTCTCAAAAAATTAGAATCGCACTCTGTAATGTAAACTACTCTGTGCATCTCTTTTTCCATTTACACGAAACCACACAAATATTACAAACTAAACGGGCGGCAGCACTATTTACAATTTGCTTCGAACCCCTGGTTATGTCTGTCAGGGCACATTTGACCCGTCATTATGTTACCAATGTTTATATTAGCTAAGCCTCCTTTTATTAGCTGGCCAAGCGTCTTATGGCGAGTTAATGTATGGATGTTTGGTCCCAATAGACCAGATTCGGTTTTATTTACATTTTATGACAGTTATTAAACTATTTATATACATAGGTTGCCGTCGGGTCCGGGGGCAGTGGTCTTCCGGCGTCTGAACTGGAGTACTGACTTCGGGTACGGTACACTAATTCACGCTACCTACCTATTCCCGAGGGGTTAGGCTAAGTTTTCCAGAAATATGTATTTATGTAATTATATTTACGTCCATACATAAAAACACATAGTGTCGGTCGATCAAATGAAATATGAATGCACTTCCCACTTCGCTACAGAGCGGCAGTATAATTATACCTAGGTAAAATGTAGAACACAATAGTATGGAAATAATACAAGCACTACATATACGAACGGATATTTAAGGACATTTCAGACAGCCAGACTAAGCGCCCAGAGACTTCACGCTCCATTATCGGTTTAGAGATAGGGTAACTGTCTCTGTCGTTGGCGCTTACGACTCATAGTTTTAGGTTCGAAGCACTCCAACTACATTATTCTCGCTGTCCAACAAATACCTGTGTAAATAGCTTTAACGGTTTTGCTTACCTACTATTGAAGTGAAGATATTATTATTGTTTGATAATATAAGTACCTAAAAATTAACTAGATCGATTTTTTTTTGCTTATATGGTAGGTATGAGTAAAAATTACCTGTTCTGCATTCCCTAATTTTCTACCATTTAAACGTTTACTTATTGGTAGTAAGACTATGAAATAGATATTTAATAATAAAATATACAGAGAAAATCGATAATTAATTAATTATGTTTACAGGTAGTTGTCGAGGTCGGAACGTGGCACCTACCATAACTAGCGAGCAACAGCCGATTTCCCAGGAGGTGTGCGTTCAACGTTGGGCCAAAGACTAAGCAAGATTAACTAACCCACAGAAACGGTATGCGTGAAGCCTTGTCGTTTGTGGACAGTTGTAGCACATAATATAACCAGATTTTTGTGGCTATCAGCTGTATTTTGCGTTAAAATAACTTTTTTTCTTCTCAGTATAGCACAGTATGTTATTTGTTTTTTTGGTTAAAGAAAATTAAATGGAATTAAAATCAAATACCATACGCACACACACTTTGAATGCATAGATAAGCTTATTATTATAACGTGAAAGAAGATTTTAAATTGATATAAGCTGTGACCTTTTTCTTCACGCAGTAACTATTATTTAAGATTTATTGATATTTGATACTACGTTTTTAACTCAAATGATGGAAGTTAATTTGATTGCATGTATAATCGTAGCCTGCATTTTCATACTCTACGACACTGCTGCCACAGGCGCACCCGCCATGTTATTTCGTCCATTAAGGCACCTGTCATGTGAGTTTACAATAAGTAAATAAGGACGTGATGGCAACGGGTACGTTTACCCTAATAATGTGTCACTATTTGGCGACATTATTAGGCTGTATTGTTTACAGGAAAAAATTGTGGTTTCGCTATGGGTATGGTTAAAAAAACGCAATGGGGCTACTTTTTAAAATGAGCTAAGTAGGTATTCTAGATTGATGTTTCATGACCAAAGAACGAATCCTAGACATAACTACAAAGTAGATTAAATAAAAAGATATAGTGCCAATTATATAATAATTATTATAATGCTAATAATTTGTATTTTACTTATTTTAATTTAATCGAAAACATCTTACTCACACACGTATAACGCCTACATCCTCGAAGGGGTAGGCAGAGGTGCATTACACACCCACAATTTGCCAGTATTTTTAGTCCAATAGGGTGCAAGCCAATTGCCGTCACCGGGCATATTTATAATGGGTTATGTCTAAAATGGCCGAATGAATTTAATAAAACGTAGCAGCTATATTGTAATCTTAAAAAAAAAATTGAAACCCTTTGCCTTGCGATGAAATGTTGATGAAAGGCAACAAAATCTTACGGGCCAGCCGCCACGGCACAGCCAATTAAAGTGCTGGATGTCTCAGACTATTTAAAGACCTGGGCGTCTCGGACTTATTGAGACTAGTGACTTAATGTGTGTGTGTCTCTATAAGTCATATCTTAACTAAATTAGGTACTTAACACATTATTGTAATTCAAGAACCCGTAAAAACGGTACTCGCTGAAAACCTCCCAATAAATCTTTATATCAAACATCATTTCAATAAAATACATTCTCGCTTACATCGCATAAAGGGTGCAAAAATAAAAACAATAACACGGTCGGGTATCCCGACGGACACATATCCGCCCCAATAATACTTTTTATCATATTTATTGACTGATAAATGGTAACACTTTTTCAAGTGCATTTGTGTGTAATATTAGTATGTTTTTTGTTGAATTATTTTTACGGGTTTCAGCGGGATTGAAAATGGTATAATTTTATTATAACTCTTATTATTTTAACTTCGTACACCTCGTAGTGAGTCTGGGCGTGGATACCCTCTCGCTGGAGACCATGCTGCAAGCCATGGTCTCCAGCGGGAGTGGGTGGAACGCGGCCGTGTCCTTCTGCGAGCTGGTCATGCGAGCAGGTCGCGAAGGAGGCGGCCGAGAGGGAGAGGGAGCGTGCCCTCCCCGCCGTGTTCCGAAGTCAGCGCCGAGGGCGCCGCAGACTCATCTACGCCCAAGATCATCAACCTCCATGATCGGGGCCTGAGGACGGCGGGATAGCCACCCGGGGCGTCCTTACAGAAACAGGCTAGAAGGGTGGCGTGCTGCGAGGCCTTTGCCCTACAGCACGCAACCAGATTCACTCACCGACGCGGGTTAAAACCCTACCCCAAGGACGCGGGATTCTTATCCCGACCACCCCTGCAGTGACCACACAGGTGGTCAAAGTCCATCGGGCGCCACTGGAAATACCTTCTGCGTGTGAACCAGAGACGCCCGGCAACGAACGAACGAGCGGCCGCGGCCTTGGGCCGCTGAATAAAAAAAAAAATTAATATTATTTTTACCGGCACACATTCACACGTTCGGACTGCAGAGATCGTATTTAGTGGTATTTGAGAGAACCAGTGTGAATGTGGCTTATCACCACAAACCATCAGCCACATGATGTCATGTCCGGCTTGCCCAGAGTCGTGCACTTTAGATGACCTGTAAGAGGCTAGGCCAAATGCGATTCGCGTCGCAGAGCACTGAGCCAAGAAGAAGAAAGGTATTTAACATCTATCCTGGCTGTGGGAATTTCGGTTTGGTTTACAGAGTCGTAAGTAATGAATTCTCTGGCAAAGTGTGTGTGTTATGCACATCGGCCCACCCTTTTGGAATTCTTCTTTTTCTTCTTCTTAAATATTCTTAATATAGACGTGATGTGTGTATGTGTACATTCACACTAACCACTGAATATCGTGGTATTTATCAATCTCCATTAGGTGTATCAGCCCCGCCGGGCGCCACTGGTAATACCTTCTGATGCATACCAGTGACGCCCGGCAACGGACGTAAGAAAGCTGCGCTTGCGGGTCTTAAAAAAAATTATATCAGCCAAGTTTAAAGAAAAAAAACTGGAGACGCAGCAACCGTATCTATACAAATAACTTCGAGCTGCTTTTGACCCCTCCATAACTCGAAAATTTGTTGATCTTACACATACTCGTACAAATTATAAGCTTGCATAGATAAATATTACACAATTAGGTTAAATTTCTTTACCGTTATCATACCTTCTGTACATAATTTATAACTATTTGAAACTAAGATGTACCTACCAATACCGCCAATATCTCATACCTTCACATCAAACTGAAGAAAATGGATTCTGTTTATACAAAAAACAGGTGCCTTTGAGTATAAAGCACTACTCCGCGATATCCCAAGTGACATTAGCTGATAACGATATCGTATGCGTATCGTGAAAGCATGGGGAATACAGATTTCCATCCGCATGGTTCTGTGACTCGAATTTCAAAGGGTTTTTTAGTTCTGACACGACCTATTTCGCTTATTATTGGTGCTACGTGCGGTTTGACTTGCAGGGGTAACAAACGGTTAAAATAAGTAAGCCTTTGAAAGTTACAAATATCTGTAAAAAGAGATCGAAGTAATACATCTTTGGGGTCCCACAAAACTCGATTATTAAAAAAAATAGTACAGGCAATATTAATTTTCAGTAAAGGGAAATTCGTGTGTAGGTACTTTCACCCTAAAAAATGAAAAAGTTAATTTCAATTTACGTTAGGCTTTGAACTATATTTCTTTTGGTAATTGGATGGGATGCGAGTGAGTAATAAAATTGTAATTAAAAATTAACTATTTTATACTAGTTGATCCTCCCTAAGGGTGCATATTAAGTAGACTGGGCGCGTTTGTTTATTCAACTACTATCAACTATTTGAATTAACTTTTTTTTTTAGGTAATACTTACACATTTTTATTGTGAACGTAATGGAATTGCGGTAGATGTAATTATAACTTTTATAAACTGAAATTAAAGTACACACACACACACACAATACAGATCCTATATATATCAACAATTATATTTCTCCACCTCCATCTGTTTCTCCACCTGCCTGGTATAAGTAGAATGGTAACCCATTAAGTACCGAAAAAACCTACTCGTATCATCATACCATAGTAAAAAACAAAGTCGCCATTCCCTATGTGTGCTTAGATCTTTAAAACAACGCAACGGATTTTGGTGCGGTTTTCACCAATGGATGAAGTGATTCTTAAGGAAGTTTTTGTTCATATAATTTGTCAAGTGGGCGAAGCCACGGGCGTCCGCTAGTATACCTATAACAATCGGAAAAAGAATTTCAAAATCTGTTGTATAGATCCACAGATTGTCCTTTACAACCTCGTATATATCGTACTCACAAACTATACCTCTTTAGAAATATCCTTATTAATCAATTTATAAAAAAATGTAGGTACTGATTGTAATGTAGGTGAAGTAGATTACTCATCTCAATTACAAAAATTAAAATGTAAATGTAACGACGTAATATTTCACGTACTATCAGAATTTAACCCTTCACTATTTACCTTAAAACACGAACATTTAATTATTGAATTCGCTAATTAAAGACCCGCGCCCACTAGACATGTATCTGCTATTATAAGGCCTGGTATATATTATAATAAGTTATTACAACATAATTTATTATTCTGTCATTACCGTGACGTTGTTGCGTGACCCCTTGTCATAAGTTAGTAGTCATCTAGCCCTCGATCGAGTCAACGATGTTAATGTCATTGGACATGGTGACAAAAATTTTGTTTACTTAGCAAAAACCGGTGTCAAATGACAATGCAGTTTAAGTTATGAATAGGATATGGAAATGAGCTTAATTAAATTATTAGTGTAATGGAACTTAGAGTAGATCCCGTCACTTTTAACCGACTTGAAAAAAGGAGGATGTTATCAATTCTACTGTATTTCTTTTTTAATGTTTGATACCTCATAACTTTCGAAGGGTGAACCGATTTTTTTGAAAGATGGTGCTTTCCGTATTTTCGTATATTTCAATTTGGTTCACTTCTGATCATGAAGTCGTTTTTTATAAATGACGTGTTTTATTAGTAATTTTTAATATCTATATTAGAATTTTACATGACATCTGGGTCAATCACAGTGGCCACCTACCGGGTCTAATTGATATTTCACACTATTCAGAAATCTATTGATTATAATATCTAGATACTAACAAAATCTCCTGTAATGGTACTTAAATGGTCCTGCCGTTTAGGAGAAGTTAGGTGTCAAACACTAGGTAAAAAAGAAAAAATTACTTACCGCTACCTACCTTACCTACTTTATTAATAATGTAGGCTAGCCTCAACCCGATTCCTGACATCATTACCTGTGTATTTATTCGAGAAGTACGGGACGTCAAATCGAGACACGTATGTAGTAAAGCTAGTGATAAACGATCGGTCAAAACAAATCGGACAAGTCATCAATTGTATTACGTTATTGGTATCGGCAAGCTGTGGAGGGCCACCCTAATCTAGTACCTACACGTATTTGTACACAAGATATTCGAGTTAGTAATTGTTAAATAATTTGACCGATTTTTGTAATGTAGATAGGATAAAATGGGACCATTAGAAGTAATTTTATTTTTTGTAGAGCTATCTTTTCTAAGTGGGGTATGTATCAGGTATAGATTATTACCTATGTACTAATCATCAGCATCTACACAACTTACACACTACTTATAAGTAAAATATTTAGAGGAATGCGTTTAAAGAATCCTCCGTGATTATTCGACTAGAAGGATCCCAGAAGGCTAGTTGCATGGCCACAAGAGAGATAGAGAATGTAAAATTTTTAATAACTTTCAGAAACATGTAGATAATAGTTTAATTTTTATTGAGAAATGCATGTTTGAAAGTGAATTAAATTGTTCTTTCATTCCAATAAAATATCAGTACCGATAAAAAGTACATACCTTTTTTTTTTTTTTTTTTTTTTTTTAATTCCGCGGCCCAAGGCCGCGGCCGCTCTAACGTCCGTTGCCGGGCGTCCCTGGTTACTAGCAGAGGGTATGTCCAGTGGCGCCCGGCGGACTTTGACCACCCCTGTGGTCTCTGCGGGTGTTTGGTCGGGACGAGAATCCCGCGTCATTGGGGTCGGGTTTTATCCCGCGTCAGTGAGTGAATCTGGTTGCGTGCTATGGGGCAAAGGCCCCGCAGCACGCAACCCTTCTAGCCTGCTTCTGTAAGGACGGTGGGTGGCGATCCCGCCGTCCTCAGGCCCCGATCATGGAGGACGATAGTCTTGGGCGTAGTCGCGTAGTCTGGGGCGGCCTGGCCGCCGACTACGGAACTCGGCGGGGAGGGTACGCTCCCTCTCCCTCCCGGCCGCCTCCTTCGCGAGCATGACTTGCTCGCAGAAGGACACGGCCGCGTTCCACCTACTCCCGCTGGATACCATGGCTTGAAGCATGGTCCCCAGCGAGAGGGTATCCACGCCCAGACCCACTACGAGGTCCCGGCGCTGACTCGCCCACGCTGAGCACTCCACCAACGTGTGGAGTGCGGTGTCGTCGTCGGAAACCTCGCAGTGTTGACACCGGGGTGTGACCTCACGATGCATGCGAAACAGATAGCTACCGAAGCATCCATGCCCGGCAACCATCTGCGTCGCACGGTACGTGAGGTCACCATGCTGCCTCTGCAGCCAATCGTCCATGATCGGTCTCACCGCCGCGATGAAGATGGCACCCCCCTTGGGTTGCTCAAGTCGCACCCTCCATGACTCCATGAGATCCTGGCGGAGTTGGGACCGCTGGTCCTCGATTTCTCGAGACGCAGGCCTGTGGTCCCGCTCCAGCGCCTCCTTGCGCCATTGGAACAATGACGCAAGGGCTCTCGCTTCCAGGTCCCATGGAGGGGTCCCGGCTAGGAGACATGCAGCCTCTCCGGAGATCGTGCGGTACCCCCGTACGGTTCTGACGGCCAAGGTTCTAAGTGGTCTGTTTAACAGAGTCACGTTCCCCTTGACCGCCAACCTATCCGCCCATACGGGAGCCCCGTATAGGGCCATACTCCGCACGATCCCCAGGTACAGTCTCCTGCAGGAGGCGTTGGGTCCCTTTAGGTTGGGCATCAGTCGCGAAAGCGCGACCGATGCCTGCGTCACCTTGGGGACCAAACTTCGGAAATGTGGTCCGAAGTTCCATCGGCTATCAAGTACGATCCCTAGGTACTTCATCGAGGGCTTGATGCCGATGCTAACGCCTCCCACATTTATGCTGGAACCTTCTGGTGGACCGTTCCGAGGTCTGTGAAAACACAGAACCTCGGACTTGTGCAAGGCCACCTCCAGTCCCAGCTGCCGTATCCGACCCACGACTCGAGCAACACCCGTCGTGACCTTGAGTGCTGCCTCCTGGTACGTTGCACCCCGCGCCGTGACGAGGGTATCGTCGGCGTAGCACGTTACGCCGACACCCCTAGGCAACGCACCCCGCAGCACCCAGTCGTAGCCGATGTTCCACAGAAGCGGCCCCAGGACCGACCCCTGCGGAACACCGCACGACACATCTCGCCGAGCTGGCCCGAGCCAGCTGGGGAAAGCTATGGCCCTCTCCGAGAGATAGGCCCCGACAATACGACGGAGGTAGAGAGGCGTTTCGTGATACACGAGCGCCTCCCTAACGCAGCTCCATGGCAAGGTGTTGAACGCGTTGGCGATGTCAAGAGACACCGCCACCACCACCTTGCCCTGCGAGACTGCTTCCTCCGTCAGGCTCTTCACGCGCATGATCGCGCTCACGGTGGAGCGTCCCCGACGGAAACCGAACTGGTTATCCGCCAGGTCTGGCCCCACACTCGTGAGATGCTCGACGAGGCGTTCCGCGATAATGCGCTCAAAGAGCTTACACACCTCGTCGAGCAACACGATCGGCCGGTATCCGGACGGTGAGTCCACCGGCCGCCCCGCCTTACGGATCAGGACCAGTTTCCCCGTCCTCCACACCTTGGGAAACTGGCCCCTTTCGAGGCATGCGCTAAAGAGCCCCATCAGTCGAGGCCCGAGTTCTTCGAGGGCCAGGACCCATGCACGGCCAGGAATGCCGTCGGGTCCGGGGGCAGTGATTTTCCGGCGTTTAAGCCGGAGTACTGCCGCACCTAGCTCCCCCACCCTGACTTCGGGTACGTCGTCTTCGCTGGTGCAATCCGCGTCGGACAGAGACGGAGCCATGCGCGGAGGGACGTGCTCCTCCGCGCTCGTCGGAAACAGGGAGCCCATGACCCGCTCCAGCTGCTGCGGCTGGAGACTCTGGGTCAGTGGGGGCGCCCTAGGTCGGAGTTTCTCCCTGACCTGTAGGTACGGGCGCCCCCATGGGTTCTGCTGCAGGGTCTCCAGGAGCTCCTCGCGGGCCGCCGTCTTGGCCCGCTTTATCGTCTCCTGGAGATTACCTTTAGCCTCCCTGTATGCCTGAAAAAGCTCCGCCTCTCGGGCTGCCGCGTCGTCTGGGCGGCGACGCCTCCGGCGAAACCTGGTGTACCGGCGGCGGGCGGAGATGCATGCTGCGCGCAGCTCTGCAATCTCCGGCGACCACCAGTACACCTGCTTCCTGGCCGGTCTGGGTGTAACCCTAGGCATCGCCGCATCACAGATTTGCGACATGGCTCTCCTGAACCACTCCGCCTCGGCATCCACATCGGCAGGCCGGTCCGGCGCTGGAATCCAGGCCTGCACGATGGATGCCTCCAGAAGAGCCTCCCGATCCAGATGGTGAAGTGCCCAACGCGGATCCGGGGGATTTGCCACCGGCTGTGGGAGGTCAGGTGGGGGGACGACATCGAACCGGATGTACCGATGATCCGAGTGCGTCTCCTCACCCTCCTCCACGCGCCAGCCTGTAATACGGGCGGCGAGGTCAGGGGATGCGAACGTTACGTCCACGATCGATTCCCCCCCCCGCCGCCAAAAGGTGGCGACATTCCCCCGGTTGAGGACCTCCAGACCACGTGTTCTGGTCCAGTCCTCAAGAAGCCTCCCCTTGTCCCTGGTTTCCCGGGAGCCCCACGCCTCACTCCAGGAGTTGAAGTCTCCCAGGAGCAGGACAGGACGAGGACGGCACGCAGCGAAGACGACGTCGAGCTCAGTGAGCCATAGCTCAAACTGAGACTCGTCAATGTTCGGCGAGATGTAGGTGGCCACGACTGCCAACCCATCATAGTCCGCCGCAACACACCCGCGGCCCCTTGCAATGATCGCAAGGCGCGAGTTGTCTGCGGCGGACCCCCCAAAGATACAACAGGCCGAGCCGTCCTCGTCCACCGGGCTTCCCGGGTGGACGTAGTACGGCTCGGCGACCACGGCCAAGTTTATGGACCACTGCCGGATGCTCTGGTACAGAAGATCCTGAGCAGCACGGCAGTGGTTCAAATTCACTTGCAAGATACGGATACGGGCGTCAGACATTAATTGACGTCCATAACCGCATCCCGCCGCGAAGCAACTGGCCGCGCAAGGGCGGCACCCCCACCGCTCTCAGCGGACGGACGAGGTTTTGGCTTCGAGGCGGCGCAGGTTGTGCTGCCGACCCGGTGATCCGCGGTCTTGCCCTCCGCCTCGCATCTAAAGCAGCGAGGCGGGGCGTCACAGGCACTTGCCTTGTGACCGGGCCGGCTGCAGCGGAAGCACCGATCGCCCACGGTGACTTCCGCTGTACACTGCACTCCGACGTGCCCCACCACCATGCACCGGAAACATCTGGTTTCCCGGGCACGAAGGAGGTGCACCTGCGCCTTTAGGAAGCCCCCTACGAGGAGGCTTCGTCCGTCCGCCACTTTCAGTGCCGCCGCGACGGGGCACTGGACGACTGTCATCCCGTGACCAGTGGAGCCGAAGGAGATATCTGAAGCCTTCACCTGGTCACGGGGGCAGCCGCCCGCCTCCACGACGGCGGAGACAACTTCCTCCGTCGTGGCCGCGTCATCCAGACCCGTGATGCGCAATGCGGCGCATTTGGTGGGTCTGGTGACGCGGACGGCTTCTTCGTCCAGCGCGACCCTAAGCTGAGCCGCTAGGGCGTCAGCTTTAGGGCCGCTGGAGGCGCCGGAGACCTCGAGGAGGCGAGCCCCGGTGCGTGTCGTCTTGCACCGGAGCCCCCCTTGTATTTCGAGGGCCGAGAGGTTGACTGAGGACTTCACGGTCCTCAGTACGTCGGCGTACCCCACCCCTTTCTCCACACCTACCGTCGTCACCGTCAGGACGACGGCGGTGGAGCGAGGGGGGCGGGGCCTCTTCGGCGCCTTCGCCGCGGCGGCTTTGGCCGCTTTCTTGGCAGCCTTCGTCTTCCTCTTCTTGGCTCCCACTACTTCCCATCCCTCCCGTCTGGAGGGATGTAAGGAAGCAACGGGAGCGACGTTAGAGGAAGACGAGGCGGCAGGGGTGCCACTCTTCTTACCACGCCCCTTGGCCTTCCGCGCCTGGGCCGCGGTCTCGGCCGGCATCCGGTTCGCTGAAGCGGACGGGGGCGGAGCGGGGCGGCGGACAGCGGGTGTGCCGCTTGGACCCGGAGCGGGAGCACCGCCGACAGCCGCCGCGTATGAAACCGCGGGACGCGCTAGCGGAGGGCGGTACGCCCGGTCCTCCAGGACCGCGAGGCGCCTCTCGATCGCCGTCAGGACCTGCACCGTAGTCGGTACAGGCTTCGGCGGCGAGCCGGGCGCCATGGTGGGCGCGGTCCTAGGCGCCGTCTTCGGCGCTGGTCCAGCCGTCAGAGGAGGAGGCGGCATGGGACCTGGAGGTGCCTTGACCGCTTTGGTCAGCTCAGCGACCTCCCGACGGAGATCTTCCATCTCCTTTCGGGAGGCAGTGAGCTCCACCTCCAGGCTCGCAACCTGCTTGCGGAGCTTCGCCTCCTCCTCTGTGACGCTCCGCTCGAGGAGCTTGTCGAGGGAGGATTGGGCTTCATCCACCAGTGAAGCCACAATCTTCTTCCTCCCCGACATGTTTTTACTCCCCCGCATGGCCGCGTTCATGCGGGAGAAAATACTCATTATCTCCCGCGCGGGCGGCACACCGATATCCCTGCGACTGCGCAGGGACGGCACAGATGACGGGGGTGGTGTTGGCGGGCGCTTTCTGTAGGCGTCGAGACGCGTGCGCACCGTCTTCACCGGCACCTCCTCCTCCGAATCGCTGGAGAGGAGGGACCCCCACCCAGAGCAACTAGTGCTCCGGTCGCGCGGTAGCCCCCCCTTCTCGAGGGTCCTCTTCTGCGAAGAAGAAGGGCCCTTACCCCTCACACTACTGGGAGCTGACCCATCGTCAGTCCCAGCAGCAACATTTCCTTGGGGCGTCGACGTCGCGCTGCAACTAGGCGGCGTGACGCGAGCCCCCAAATCGATAGGCATAATCAGGTTCCGGGAATAATGCAGTAAGTCGTCGGCTGAGACTGCCCGGGGAAGGGCAGTGTCAGGACCGGGGGTCTCTTCTGGCTTATTCATGATAAGCAGTTTCTTCCTGTGTTGGCCACTCAAGTTCTCGATGTCGACGTTCGGTCACCCAACTTGCCACTGCGTTACCGTGGTCAAGTTGGGGTCCAGGGCGGACGGCGAAAAAAAAAAAAAAAAAAAAAAAAAAAAAAAAAAAAAAAAAAAAAAAAAAAAAAAAAAAAGTACATACCTACAATTTAATTTTCAAAAAAATCGGAACTGAGAACATTCTGACACAAACCCTTGTTGGATTATTTTGTAAATCCACTCCCCAAATAAATATAAATTTCGCCTCGGGCGAGACAACACCTGTATTACCATAACAAGACATGAAATTTGAATGTCCGTAAATCGAATAACCGTACCACCGTCTCTCGGAATTAAGTTATCCACTTTTTGCAAGAAAAGACGGACACGTTAACATATGAATATGACAAATTGTCCGGTGGCGGTCAGCCAGCGGACTATCCTGCGTCCGACAGAGTTTTACGGCACCCTAGGGAGGTCAGGGGGACCAACTTGAAAATTTTTCATTCCGGCCGACTAGCGACCGAAGAAATACGACCAGGTCACTCGTCAAAACTGTAACAATTTCTCAGAAACAATAATGGGATAAAAACGTGCCCCCACATTTTGACCAGTGAAAAGCCATTTTGGACACTGTCAATGTTATTTATTAGAAGGAAACATGTAAAGAATTTTTATTTTATCTTGGGATTTGAACTTTTATTTGTGGGGTTCCTGAAGTTGAATTGAAAGCACCTGCTACGTTCTTGTTGTGTTTAAAAATGGCTACAAGTACAAATACGAATTTTGTTATTGTTTTCAATGCATATTCTAAAGAACACCAGCAAACTCGAATAGGAGTTAGTAGCATTTCCGATAACCATCGTGATAGCCCATTGTCGAAAACCAACGCTTCAAAATTTAATTACGGTCATCTGATTATAACCAGTCAGTAAGTTGGTCTGGAATCTTCGTCAAGAGATAGATAAGCAATTACCATTTCTGGTGGGGATGACGAGCATACAAAGGATACAATTGATGATATTCGTGCTATAATAAACGCTCTTTTACAATTACAATCATAAGCTAAAAAGAAGGAATACTTCTACGTATCGATACACGTAGATATGTTGTTATAATGAAAGTTCTGATTTGTGAGTTTGCGGCGACAGAGTAATTCCCAAATGGAATCAGGAAGAGTGCAGCCACATCGTGGACCGAATTGCAAATACGCATATGTCGACGACTTTATTTTATCCTTTCTGTAGTTCAGACAGAATATTGAAGGATAAATATAGGAAAGGATGGTATTGAAATAGGTATACGTGCTTAACTGTAGGGTAGATATTTGGCTACTATTTTGGATTTAGATGTCTTTTTCTCTGATCGTTCATCGCTTCATCTGAACTTACAATTTTTTATTGACAATCTTTGAATACGTTAGATAATCAAAGCTTGCAATACGTATTTTTTTTTTTTTTTTTTAGTTCGCAGCCGCCTCCTTCGCGAGCACGACTTGCTCGCAGAAGGACACGGCCGCGTTCCACCTACTCCCGCTGGAGACCATGGCTTGAAGCATGGTTTCCAGCGAGAGGGTATCCACGCCCAGACCCACTACGAGGTCCCGGCGCTGACTCGCCCACGCTGAGCACTCCACCAACGTGTGGAGTGCGGTGTCGTCGTCGGAAACCTCGCAGTGTTGACACCGGGGTGTGACCTCACGATGGATGCGAAACAGATAGCTACCGAAGCATCCATGCCCGGTAACGATCTGCGTCGCACGATACGTGAGGTCACCATGCTGCCTCTGCAGCCAATCGTCCATGATCGGTCTCACCGCCGCGATGATGGTGGCATCCCACTTGGGTTGCTCAAGTCGCACCCTCCATGACTCCATGAGATCCTGTCGGAGTTGGGACCATCGGTCATCGATTTCTCGAGACGCAGGCCTGTGGTCCCGCTCCAGCGCCTCGTTGCGCCATTGGAACAATGACGCAAGGGCTCTCGCTTCCAGGTCCCATGGAGGGGTCCCGGCTAGGAGACATGCAGCCTCTCCGGAGATCGTGCGGTAGCCCCTTATTGTTTTGACGGCCAAAGTCCTCAACGGTCTGTTAAGGAGCGTTGAGTTGTTGGCCGTCAACCGCGCCGCCCATACGGGAGCCCTGTATAGGGCCGCACGATCCCCAGGTACAGTCTCCTGCAGGAAGCGTTGGGTCCCTTTAGGTTGGGCATCAGTCGCGAAAGCGCGACCGATACCTGTGGCACCTTGGGGACCAAACTTCGGAAATGTGGTCCGAAGTTCCATCAGCTATCAAGTACGATCCCTAGATACTTCATCGAGGGCTTGATGCCGATGCTAACGCCTCCCACATTTATGCTGGAACCTTCAGGTGGACCGTTCCGAGGTCTGTGAAAACACAGAACCTCGGACTTGTGCAAGGCCACCTCCAGTCCCAGCCGCCGTACCCGACCCACGACGTGAGCAACACCCGTCGTGACCTTGAGTGCTGCCTCCTGGTACGTTGCACCCCGCGCCGTGACGAGGGTATCGTCGGCGTAGCACGTTACGCCGACGCCCTCAGGCAACGCACCCCGCAGCACCCAGTCGTAGCCGGTGTTCCACAGAAGCGGCCCCTGGACCGACCCCTGCGGAACACCGCACGACACATCTCGCCGAGCTGGCCCGAGCCAGCTGGGGAAAGCTATGGCCCTCTCCGAGAGATAGGCCCCGACAATACGACGGAGGTAGAGAGGCGTTTCGTGATACACGAGCGCCTCCCTAACGCAGCTCCATGGCAAGGTGTTGAACGCGTTGGCGATGTCAAGAGACACCGCCACCACCACCTTGCCCTGCGAGACTGCTTCCTCCGTCAGGCTCTTGACGCGCATGATCGCGCTCACGGTGGAGCGTCCCTGACGGAAACCGTACTGGTTGTCCGCCAGGTCTGGCCCCACCGTCGAGAGATGCTCGACGAGGCGTTCCGATTTCACGATCGGCCTGTATCCGGACGGTGAGTCCACCGGCCGCCCCGCCTTACGAATCAGGACCAGTTTCCCCGTCCTCCACACCTTGGGAAACTGGCCCCTTTCGAGGCATGCGCTAAAGAGCCCCATCAGTCGAGGCCCGAGTTCTTCGAGGGCCAGGACCCATGCACGGCCAGGAATGCCGTCGGGTCCGGGGGCAGTGATTTTCCGGCGTTTAAGCCGGAGTACTGCCGCACCTAGCTCCCCCACCCTGACTTTGGGTACGTCATCTTCACTGATGCTATCCGCGTCGGGCAGAGACGGAGCCATGCGCGGAGGGACGTGCTCCTCCGCGCTCGTCGGAAACAGGGAACCCATGACCCGCTCCAGCTGCTGCGGCTGGAGACTCTGGGTCGGTGGGGGCGCCCTAGGTCGGAGTTTCTCCCTGACCTGTAGGTACGGGCGTCCCCATGGGTTCTGCTGCAGGGTCTCCAGGAGCTCCTTGCGGGCCGCCGTCTTGGCCCGCTTTATCGTCTCCTGAAGATTACCTTTAGCCTCCCTGTAAGCCTGATAAAGCTCCGCCTCTCGGGTTGCCGCGTCGTCTGGGCGGCGATGCCTCCGGCGAAACCTGGTGTACTGGCAGCGGGCGGAGATGCATGCTGCATGCGACCACCAGTACACCTGCTTCCTTGCCGGTCTGGGTGTAACCCTAGGCATCGCCGCATCACAGATTTGCGACATGGATCTCCTGAACCACTCCGCCTCGGCATCCACATCGGCAGGCCGGTCCGGTGCCGGAATCCAGGCCTGCACGATGGATACCTCCAGAAGAGCCTCCCGATCCAGATGGTGAAGTTCCCAACGCGGATCCGGGGGATTTTCTACCGGCTGTCGGAGGTCAGGTGGGGGGACGACATCGAATCGGATGTACCGATGGTCCGAGTGCGTCTCCTCACCCTCCTCCACGTGCCAGCCAGTAATACGGGCGGCGAGGGCAGAGGTCGCGAACGATACGTCCACGACCGAGCTGGTCTCCCGCCGCCAGAAGGTGGCGATATTCACTCACTCATACTCACATACTCACACATACGCACTCCAGGCGTTGAAGTCTCCCAGGAGCAGGACAGGGTGAGGACGGCACGCAGCGAAGACGACGTCGAGCTCAGTGAGCCATAGCTCAAACTGAGTCTCGTCCAGTGTCGGCGAGATGTAGGTGGCCACGACTGCCAACCCATCATATTCCGCCGCAACACACCCGCGGCCCCTTGCAATGATAGCAAGGCGCGAGTTGTCTGCGGCGGACCCCCTGAAGATAAAACAGGCCGAGCCGTCCTCGTCCACCGGGCTTCCCGGGTGGACGTAGTACAGCTCGGCGACCACGGCCAAGTTTATGGACCACTGCCGGATGCTCTGGTACAGAAGAGGTTCAAATTCACTTGCAGGATGCGGATATGGGCGTCAGACATTAATGGACGTCCATATCAGCATCCCGTCGAGAAACATCTGGCCGTGCAGTAGCGGCACCCCCACCGCTCTCAGCGGACGGACGAGGCTTTGGCCTTTAGGCGGCGCAGGTTGTGCTGCCGACCCGGTGGTCCGCAGTTTTGCCCTCCGCCTCGCATCTAAAGCAGCGAGGCGGGGCATCACAGGCACTTGCCTTGTGACCGGGCCGGCTGCAGCGGAAGTACCGATCGCCCACGGTGACTTCCGCTGTGCACTGCACTCCGACGTGCCCCACCACCATGCACCGGAAACATCTGGTTTCCCGGGCACGAAGGAGATGCACCTGCGCCTTTAGGAAGCCCCCTACGAGGAGGCTTCGTCCGTCCGTCACTTTCAGTGCCGCCGCGACGGGGCACTGGATGACTGTCATCCTATGACCAGTGGAGCCGAAGGAGATGTCTCCAGCCTTCACCTGGTCACGGTGGCAGCCGCCCGCCTCCACGACGGCGGAGATTACTTCCTCCGTCGTGGCCGCGTCATCCAGACCCGTGATGCGCAATGCAGTGCATTTGGTGGGTCTGGTGACGCGAACGGCTTCTGCGTCCAGCGCGTCCCTAAGCTGCGCTGCTAGGGCGTCAGCTTTAGGGCCGCTGGAGGCGCCGGAGACCTCGAGGAGGCGAGCCCCGGTGCGTGTCGTCTTGCACCGGAGACCCTCCTGGACATCGAGGGCTGAGAGGTTGACTGAGGACTTGACGGTCCATCAGCGTACCCCACACCCCTCTCTACACCCTCCGTCGTCACCGTAAGGACGACGGCTGTGGAGCGAGGAGCGCGGGGCCTTCGCCGCGGCGGCTTTGGCCACTTTCTTGGCCGCTTTCTTGGCGGCCTTCGTCTTCCTCTTCTTGGCCCCCACTCCCGTTCGGAGGGATGTAAAGAAGCAGCGGGAGCGTTAGAGGAAGAGGAGGCGGCAGGGGTGCCGCTCTTCTTGCCGCGCCCCTTCGCCTTCCGCGCCTGGGCCGCGGTCTGGTGGGTGAAGCCCAATCTTCCCTCGACAAGCTCCTCGCGCGGAGCGTCACTAAGGAGGAGGCGAGGCTCCGGAAGCAGGTGACGAGCGTGGAGGTGGAGCTCGCTGCTTCCCGCCGCAGGTCGTCCATCTGCTTCCATCTCATCTCATTCTTCTTCGTCGCAGAAGAGGAGCGGCCCTTCTTCTTCACACTGCTGGGAGCTGACCCATCGTCAGTCCCAGCAGCATCAGTTCATTGTTCATTCAATTGGCATCGGAATCAGTTGTTCGTGCATAGTTTCGTCGGTTGACACTGCCCGGGAAAGGGCAGTGTCGGGACCGGAGGTCTCTTCGAGGTTATCCATAATCGCAAAAATTGGCCAATCGCAAGTTCAGACTAAATACGTTCGGTCACCCAACTTGCCACTGCGTTACCGTGTACAAGTTGAGGTCCAGGGCGGACAGCGAGGACGTAGTATTTAATCACTTGGGGCCCCGCCCCGCAATACGTACCTGTATTATACTTACTACTTTTCGTATTAAGTTAGTGACGTAATAAATATTGAAAACATTGGTAATTTCACTTATTTTTATTAAAGACATTATTTTATCTGATCTTTTATGATCGTATGCTTCGAGGTCTTGGGCTAGTAGTGTCTCGGTCAGTTGGTAGAACATTCCTTCTAGACCTTTCCAGAAGGCATGCTCTACCAATCAACCAAAAAAAATTCAGCTTTCAGTTGTTCAAAGGAACAGTTGTCGGTTAAAGTCCAGCCCAAAACTGTCGTTCTTGCGATTGATATTATACAATTATTTAAAGGTATTTAGATTGGATTACACTATCGTATATACCTACAGATTACATAAGGATTTTTGTGAAACTATCTATACCAACTAGGTAACATGACTTATGTTCTCTCTTCGTAAATATGAAGCTATGAACTATTCTTGTTACCGCCATAAACAATTTCAGAACCCCGTAACTTTCGCAGTATCAAAACACAATTCTCGTCACCAATGCAATGCCAACGCGGATCCACCCAATATAAATGTAAATACACGGGGTGAAATATGACAGTTATAATTGCTTTATTGTACTTGCCACTACGGCATATGCTAATGTTATGTGTTAACTTTTGGCAACATAAGTTTAGTTATGTGTTTGCGTGCACTTTGACTGTGAGCCCTTTCCCCAATTTAGTGTGAGATACCGATTATAAATGGGAGCAAGAAACTGTTGGACTTAAACTGCGTGTATTTCATATTCGATGTATGTTCACACTATCGATACTATAATTATAATATTCTTACGTCATCCCCAATCTTTTTTAGTACCTACCTACAGGTGTAACATTTTTTTATTTATTTTATTTATTTATTTATTTCAGATCTACATCTATTATTACAGGGTAACCCCTAATGCAACAGCGTAGGCTATCTTTTTTATCTATCTCTAAAAGCAATGATACTTATCAAGTCAATACTTACGTTTTACACGACTGCGTCAGCTGGGGTTATGTTTTACCTATGCAGTTTTATTTGTCAAGTCTAAGGGCTGGATGGATTTCGATGAAGGTTCCATCAAAATGTGAATAAAAAGTAAATCCTGGCTTTTGACGCCAAAATGCATGTTGTGAAAAAATATTTTAACTCCCACCGCCTTTTTTATAAAAAGTCCCGGTTCGATTCCCGAGCTGAGCACAGGTTTTTTTCAAAATGTGTCAATGCAGTTTTTATTTTTACTGTAATCGATGAAATGGTCACTAAGAACATATTATCTTTGTATGTCTTGTAGTTTCAGACTTTCCCACACTGACCCATTTGAATATTACACGCTGTGTGGCGGCCTTACGAACAACAACAACAACATTGTATAGGCAACCAAGCAGATAGATCGATACTACTATTATAAAGAGGAAAGATTTGTATTTTTGTATGTTTGTAATGAATAAATTTAAAAACTACTGTGCCGATTTCAAAAATTCTTTCACCATTGGAAAGCTACATTCACCCTGAGTAACATAGGGAACGAGTAAACTAACTCACGCGGGCGGAGCTGCGGCGATCAGCTAGTGTGAAATAAAAAAGTGGTTAACTGTTGCCAACTTGGCGTATCACTAGAGGAGAGATACAAAACAGTACCTACAGGGAATGAACAGAGAGAGTCGAACCCCCCGTTTTAATCGTATATTAAAATCTTAGGTAAGTTAGGACAGATAGGCCGGTCGCCACTGGAAATTCTTCCGAGTGTTCACCTGAGGCGCCTGGTATTGGACGTACGCGTACGCGTACTTAAAAAAAAAGAGTCCCTCAGAAAAGTTTTGCCTGGGCCACAAAAACCAGCCAATTACCATTAGTGTTGATGTATTACATATTAAACGACTATTAAATATTAAATGTTCGTGGCGAAACCATACCATAAGAGTCCCAAGTTCGTCAAATTGTAAACTAACAGTACCTCTCATTAAACAACCAAAAGTACAAACGAACTTGACTATTTTATAAGATCGCCGCTCATAAATATTCAGTAGCAACCGGAGATGGCTCATTTAGTAATCGACCCCTCTTTTTGCGTTATTGGCTTATACACTAGAGGGTTGTTTGTTATTCTCTACAAGATGTAGATCGATATCACCGGTAATGGGCCAGCTTTTTTATTAATTATTCGAAAATTAAGTGTGAAAGCCTTTTTAAGCACTTACTTTTTACAGGGAAACAAGAAATGGAAAATTATGAGTAGACTTTTGTTAGATTTCAATTAAGGTGTATAAGTTAACCTTAAATTAAACATTTACTGATAAAAACATCTAGTCTCATTGAGGCATTTTTAGACACATGGCAAATAGAAGCTATAATTTACTACAGAATGATTTAGTGATCAAATAGTTTCAAGTCTCCACTCTATTATTTTGTAAGTTCTAATAAATAAATATTTAGTAGACTTTTGTAATCTTCTAACGGTATTGAATATCAAACATTTCATGTAAAAACTCATCATCAACCTAGCCTTTTTCCAACACAGTTGGGGTCGGCTTTCCAGTCTAACTGCGATGGGGCTGTACTTTGAATTATCCGTGCTGCGATTTCAAAGTTCTGTAGTTAGATCAGTCGGATCTTGTTTTACGGCTCCAAATAACCGCAACGACTGCCATAGATATTCTTATGACAATCGGGACCGACGGCTCAACGTGCTCTCCGGGCTCAATGTCTTAAGAAATGGTCACACATCTTAAGAAAAAAATAAAAAAATCTCGTAACTCGTAGCAAATCTCGTAGCTCAGTGGTAGCCAAGTAGGTTAACTCCTTGCAAAGGTTGGCTAGATATTGCTCAACCTTTGCAATGTGGTAACCTACTAGGTTACCATCGAGCTTACGAGATTTGATGAAACTGGACGCCTGTAGCATAGGATACTTAGGTAGGTAACTTATTATAATATTTAAACGGGTAGGTATTCGGTGAGAATTGAGAATAAGAAGAAGTAGGAAGAGAAGTAGAACAAGAATACCACATAGGCGGAGCCGTGCGTTCACCGTAGTTTTTTGATATCTTTGGTCTTCGTATCTCAGTTGGTCAAAACATTCCTACTGAAATTTAATTGACGCTGATCAAATCATTTATTCGCATAAGGGCATCTTCTCAGAAATTCAGCCGAGACTTTTGGTTAGTGATTTAAGTTATAAAATATTTAAATTGAACCTATGTTGTAGAATTGTTGATGTTTCTTTCATGGAAGAGGGAACAACAAATTTGCAGCTGATAAAGGTATGTATTACACGTATGTACCTCCGTCAATCCTTATCCAACATACACCATAGGTCTAACACAATAAATCAGACTGTCCATCCGTACAACCGTAGAACAACGTATTGGGAATTGATCAGGAGTTAAGTCACGATTGTTCCTGTCCGGGATCATTCCTGAGGGATTCATTATATGGAAACAGCGCGACTGATTGCCGGTGTTGCGATACTGAATGTACTCGTATTGATGTATATTATGGCGTTACGCGGTGAAATGTCAGTGACTGATTAATACTTCGAAAGTCAAAACATCAATTATTCGTTCATACTTGACTGAAGGTGTTTCCATAATATGAGATGAATCGTATCCAATCGTACCTATTGTCTAGTATACCTTGCTGTGAGATTCCCAGAGATAAATATTTCTCATAATATTATAAACTGTATTATACTCGTATTGCGCTTGTGCGACGACCGATAATCTTTTTTGATGTCGAAATGCAATAAGCAATTATTTATTGCACTATCTGCACTGCCCTGCTTATCGTTTCTGCAGTAATCGACATTTTGGCGATTACTGCAGAAACGATTAGGCGTTACCTGGCGAAAATCCATGACAAAGCAATGGTAAGTGCTGTTCTCTTTGAGACAGTCTTGATAATGCCTCGTTTAGAGGCGAAACAATTGTCGACGTTTTGTTGTCTTTTTAATTCTGCGAAAAATTAATGCTATTATAAATTTTAAAAAGTTTTTTTCTTAAAACATTTTACTTACCATTGCTTTATATACTAGACACTTATGCAGCATGCAGTATTTGCTTCGTTTACTACAAATTCATTTGGCAAATCATTATTTATTACGTATACGTACTAAAGCCAAACGAAGCACTCTACTTGACTACTTTTGGATGTGGCAACTACAACAAAAGATGTTCGCTAATGTTAAGGCCAAATGTCGTACTCTACTATTCTGCGTTAGACTGTATCAAATACAACATAAGCTACGCACACATACTAATGTCAAACGTAGCACTGTACTATATTACGTACTATAACTATATTCTATAACACTTTAAACTATCACCCGGCATAATATTACACGATTGCTAACAAGAAACGTAGTATTCAATACGTGCTAGGCAATCATGCAGTAATAAGCACAAGTACTGCATTTGCCCATAGCAATGGTGATCCTAAACTAAAATGGTAGGTAGATGAAAATGCAGTAATACGCATTATGTCCAAAGTATACAACAAAGGAAATAAAAAACTATATCAGTAGAAAGCTAGTTTTTTTTTGCTAATTTTAGGTCAACTTCAAATGTTATATAATAACGACTTGTAGTTCAGATATCGAAATATATGTTTTTTGCAATGCTTATTGCTTATGTGCTGCATAAGCAATAAGCATTGCAGTGCATTCATCAAGGAACCACGAAAAAGAAAGACGTAATATAATAGAAAGTGTATGATGAACAAGGATAGTAATTAAACGCAACGTGGATACCTGAAGGGAATTACCTACTTATTCATAAAGTTTTATAATAACTTAGACCAAATGAGAATGTTATCTGTGTTTGATTAGGTGTGAAAATTTCTACGACAGTAGGTACAGTACAGAGTACGTACCAAAGATAAAATATCCTTACCTAAGCAGTTTTGTCACAGTGCCAACTAATAAATAATCTTTTGACATAGGTATGCGGTTATTTGTTTCTTTTCACTTAGGTTCGTTAGGCACATAAGTGAAAAGTAAAATGTCATCATCTTGTTATGCTTCGATATACATATATTTTTTGCTATAATATGTACTAACTTCTCAATTATTTAAAGCTACTTATCATATCATAGCATGTAATACATCAATGTATTACAATGTACACAACCCCTATCAGTTCTCGTGACATTCTTTTCATCCTAAGATTGCCTGGAAGCGCCACTGGAAATACGTTCTGCTTGTAACCAGAGGCGCCTGGCTACGGACGTTGGAGCGGCCGCGGCCTTGGGCCGCGGAATTAACAAAAAAGGTTGCCTGGAAGAGATTGCTTTTTAGCGATAAGGCCGCTATTGTACATAATTTTAAAGGAATGTGTTCAAATATTTATATCTGTTTTTGTGTACAATATTTAAGTATTTATCTTATCTTATCTTATCATCAATTTGCACCTACAGCGGACTAAGTGATTTGAGGTGCGAAACCTTTGGTTGAGACTAGAAAATAAAAACACACAGTTGGAGCTCATCTAATATCTGTGACACTTGTACGCCCAATCATCATAAAATATTAGAATGCTTCAGTAATACAACAAAATAATTCATAGTAGTCAGTTATAATAACTTATATAATCAAGTATCTTTTGTTGTGATATAATGATTGTAGGGGCGGGAAAATAATAATTTATTCGCACAGCGGGCGATTCTTGTAGTTGCAAATTGGGCAACATGTGGGATGGCTTTGGAAATGTAATCGATAGTTTTTTGGTTCACATTTTCAGCGAAATTCATAACTCTTTATTTATCCAACTAACTTTTTTTAAGTTTCTGTCCTTTTTGTTGATCTAACATACAAATTCTGTATTCTATGGAAGAAATAATATCTCAGTAATGCAGTCAATTGTGTACTTACCTACATATAACTTTTCTGGAAAGATTGAATACCCCTCAACAATGATGGGTCCAGTGTGCGCCATAGATGAAACATCTCAAATTTCTATATAATTTATTTATTTACTTTTTATTTAAACTTTTATTTCAGGCAGTTGCCTGAAATAATAGTGTACTGTAGACTTGTTACAGATCTTATAAACTAATCTACGGCCCATAGATATATACCTTAAAAACTAACAATAACTGAAGAGGGTGTTTTATTTGACATTTAACGGATATTAGCGCGTTAAACCAAACCCCTCACGGCAACTACGGGTTCAAATAAAAAAAAATGTTTAGTGTTTATTGTCAATTCATTCAAAAATTATGCTTTATAACATTATCACACTAAGACCAGTAGCAAAGGTTTAACAAAGAAAAATTGAGGTGAAATGTGAAACATGATTCCTTTTGCGACCTTTTGTTGCGTGTGCTTCGTATACAGTTTAAGTTGCGTAAGTTCCCTTTTCTCAGTTCAACGCTTTATATGTTTTAGATAGAATTAAAAAAATAACCTACCATCATACCAACATTATGAATAAATAACGAGAGACATTCATCACAGACATAAGTAGGTAATGCATCGTGTTATACGAGTAGCGTATAATGGAATTTATCAAAAATCGAAGGGGTGTATTACGTCATTCTCCCCTAATTTAGTTTTTATTTTATTTGCACCCCAATAGGGGCAGTGTGTGGAATTAGTCTTACCATATGTGCTCCTACTTGCGTTACACTTGGTACGACTGTTCTTTTGTTGTTACACCGGAGAAGCTTCTTGTGGTTATTATTCATTTAGATATAAAAACTCACTGGACTCAGAATGTAATGATGTCTGAATGTCTTTCTTTTTATCATACAGTTTGTGGATATCTGGCGACTTTTAAACGATCAACAACATTTAAGTTATCAGTTTTTATTATATATAATTTTTTTATTATGTATAATTAAAACAACAAACATGTTGGTATTATGTGCCTACTTAAGTGTTATACTGTACAGAGTGTCCCAAGACCATGGCAAATGGAGGGAATATTAGATTGTTAACCAAGGGATGGAAGCTTCCCATTTCTGACGAGATATTTTGGAGAGATTTTCTCCAATAATTCGAGGCAGAAACGGGTGTTTTCACCCGAGTTAAACACTCTACTTTTCATTTCGAATACGAGGAAAGCAAATATAAGTCAAATAAATAAAATTATAACACTAGAGATTGATCACGTATCAAGTATTGTACTAACCACCTATTTTTTAATTTTTGTTTTTCATTCGCACTTTTTTCAGGGCAGGCAAGTCTTATGATCATACCGCCTTATCATTAGTTATATTTTTCCATACAAAATAGTCTTCAGTTTTTTAATTTCTTCAGGTAATTTTTACCCGCACAATTTTTTTTGAACTGCTATAGAGTATTTTTTTTATAATTCGACGCGTTACGGCGGGCGATTTAGTCAGTTTTAGTCGGAGTCTCAACCTTAAAATACTGAGTAAAATACTCAGTATTTTAAGGTATAACTGTCCAAATAATTATTGTTTGTGCTATTTACGTTTTATTTTATTGTAACTCAACTCTTTTTTGTTTATGATCATTTAAAAACCAGAATGTTGTATTGACTTAATCGAACTATGGCTGTATAAGTTTTATGCCATCGTTTCAAGATATGATGATTTTTTTTTAACTTTTCTGCCCTAGGGCCGAAATGTATCACTTTCAACCCACATATTAGGTAAGCAATGACCCACTTTCAGAGCATGAGAGATGAAAAGTAATTTAAATATTTTAGAAAAACAATTTTACTGAAAGAAGATATTATTTTGTTTGAAAAACAATTTTAACTAAGTAAATTCAATGCAATCAATGCAATCAAAACTAAATAATAAGCAAAATAAAGTCATAATTTGTCTTTCTACTATATTTACCTATCTTCCATGTGGCATAGTCTGACACACTGTTCACCTATTTTTTCTGTAGGTACTTTTTTTTTTTTTTTTTTTTTTTTTTTAATTCCGCGGCCCAAGGCCGCGGCCGCTCTAACGTCCGTTGCCGGGCGTCCCTGGTTACTAGCAGAGGGTATGTCCAGTGGCGCCCGGCGGACTTTGACCACCCCTGTGGTCTCTGCGGGTGTTTGGTCGGGACGAGAATCCCGCGCCATTGGGGTCGGGTTTTATCCCGCGTCAGTGAGTGAATCTGGTTGCGTGCTATGGGGCAAAGGCCCCGCAGCACGCAACCCTTCTAGCCTGCTTCTGTAAGGACGGTGGGTGGCGATCCCGCCGTCCTCAGGCCCCGATCATGGAGGACGATAGTCTTGGGCGTAGTCGCGTAGTCTGGGGCGGCCTGGCCGCCGACTACGGAACTCGGCGGGGAGGGTACGCTCCCTCTCCCTCCCGGCCGCCTCCTTCGCGAGCATGACTTGCTCGCAGAAGGACACGGCCGCGTTCCACCTACTCCCGCTGGATACCATGGCTTGAAGCATGGTCCCCAGCGAGAGGGTATCCACGCCCAGACCCACTACGAGGTCCCGGCGCTGACTCGCCCACGCTGAGCACTCCACCAACGTGTGGAGTGCGGTGTCGTCGTCGGAAACCTCGCAGTGTTGACACCGGGGTGTGACCTCACGATGCATGCGAAACAGATAGCTACCGAAGCATCCATGCCCGGCAACCATCTGCGTCGCACGGTACGTGAGGTCACCATGCTGCCTCTGCAGCCAATCGTCCATGATCGGTCTCACCGCCGCGATGAAGATGGCACCCCCCTTGGGTTGCTCAAGTCGCACCCTCCATGACTCCATGAGATCCTGGCGGAGTTGGGACCGCTGGTCCTCGATTTCTCGAGACGCAGGCCTGTGGTCCCGCTCCAGCGCCTCCTTGCGCCATTGGAACAATGACGCAAGGGCTCTCGCTTCCAGGTCCCATGGAGGGGTCCCGGCTAGGAGACATGCAGCCTCTCCGGAGATCGTGCGGTACCCCCGTACGGTTCTGACGGCCAAGGTTCTAAGTGGTCTGTTTAACAGAGTCACGTTCCCCTTGACCGCCAACCTATCCGCCCATACGGGAGCCCCGTATAGGGCCATACTCCGCACGATCCCCAGGTACAGTCTCCTGCAGGAGGCGTTGGGTCCCTTTAGGTTGGGCATCAGTCGCGAAAGCGCGACCGATGCCTGCGTCACCTTGGGTTCTGTAGGTACTAGAATAAAATGCACCCATTTGTGGTACTGAGCTGTATCGTGACATAAGGGAGGTAGTACACTGTAATCCGAGCATGGAACATGTGGGAAGCTTTAAAATTTGATCTAATACCGATTACGAGCACGCACCGTACACCACTCAAATGGGTATTACAAGAGTAAAATGGGCAGATAAGCTTCTGTGGTTAGTAAAGGTTATTAAGACTGCGCATGTTTTATTTAAAGAGTGCTTTTATTGTTGTTTATTGTTTACTACGATATTCGATATCATTGGTTGTTTATCTATTTTAAATCAGATCTTAAATTTATTTTAATAGTTCTATGTGAGTCGAATTGTCAGTTTAATATCGATTAATTAATTTAAAGCAATAAGTAGGTTTAACTTATCTTATTTAACTAACTTGTTACAGTAATGGGCGTTTTCAAATTGCACGATATCATCACGACATTATGGACGATATCATCACGATATTACAGACGATATAGTGTATCGTTATCTTGCAATGTGAAAACGCCCAATCTAATAAAATTAATGCTGGACCACTTAGCAATTATGTCTTCATCACTATGTCCTGGGGACGTCATTGGGCGTTTTTAACTTTTCACATTGCACGGCATCGTGATGATATCGTCACGACAATTTACATTCTTACCTTAAAGTTACTGCTCCTACTTACGATATCATGCACGATATCGTGTGTCGTTATTGTGCAATGTGAAAACGCCCATTCTTTCAAAACCTTGGATGAAAGGCAGATCAGGAGACATAATCAGATGTATATTTGGTACAAGTTTGACATGCCCACGACATGGACAGGTGGTGCGTAGAAATATAAATATAACACACATTAAAAAACTTCATATGACAAGTTTTCTTACGAAATAATTCCGATCTGCTCAAATGTTTCACGAGAATATCTTAGTAGAAGTTTTCTTCTCTTCCGATTACGTTAACAGCAACAACAACATCCATTTGCATACGAATATCCTTTATCTAGACCATTATTTACAAACAGAACATCATTACAACTTTTAAAGACTCACATATCGGAGACACTTGATCACTGAACGCATTAAAGTCACGGAACGTGTTTAATCTATAATGCGCCTTATCGCAATATTTTCCATTTCCCAGCTAAACCGGGAACGTCGGGCCATCGCCAGGGGAAATAAGGAAGGCTGAGTTTCACTTTGTTTTTTTTTCCTTCCTTCCGGTGGAAAATTTTTCGTGTTTCCCTCTTCGTTTACACTTACAACAGTCACCGGTGTTTCGCGCGATTGTTACCTGCATTCTGTTGAATTAAATATCGCGCAGGCAAAGGGTAAATTGTCTGGATTTGCATTTCGTTTGCAACAATCAGGTGGGAACGAGTTGGTTCTTTGTGTTTAAGTTGTGGCGAGTTGGGATTGCTTGTTGTAATTGAAAGTTCAGTACGAATAATGAAAATAATTTTACTTTTAAAAATCCATTTGGAAATTATCTACGTGTGTTTTATGTAACGACGTGTGTTTTATGAAAATAACTACTACTTAGTTTTTACTTGAAATATGTATTTAACGTTTTTGTAACCGCGGTCTATGACCCTATCTCCCATTACTGGGTGACCCTGGTAAGCCACCATAATATCTATACGGCCTATGTCAAGGGGTTGGGTCGGGTGTTATCCCGCACGCCAGTGTGGGAAGGCGTGCGTGGGTCGAAACCCCACAACACGCAACTCTTATGACCTGCTTCTGTAAGGGCGGTTACCAATCTGCTGGTCTCAGGCCCCGATCATGGAGGTCAAAAGTCCTGCGAGTGGATGTGTATAAAAAAAAATGAATTGAGAAAACACAGTATTGGCTATTTCTGTCTACATAAAAAATTACTGAAATCCTTCGAAAACATCAATAGTAAAATTCATCAAAGATTATAAATAAAAAATTATCTTCTAAAAACTATGAAGGGTGGTACGTGTATAATGAAGTCTTCGATAAAGTACCAGTCTTACAAAATCGATAATCCTTATTTCTAGCGCCAATAGCTCAGGTATCGGTGTCGGTAATTAGTTAATGTACCTTCTCATCTTCTATAATTTATTGAGACAGAGTAGGAACCTCCTCAGTAATAACATCCCCTCCGAAGATCGCTCGGGAATTGAAGGCGGTGAAAAACTCAACCAAAATATTAATGCACCAGTTCTATGGTAAGTATTGGTATGATGTTGTACATTGATCGAGTAGTTTTGATACTTGTAAATGCACTAACGTTAACAGGCAATTATATTATTTAAGACAATGAAATAGTTAAGATGATACTTATTATAAAAGTTGTCTTGATTTCATTTTTAAATTGGAGTGTTGTTTGTATGTATTGAAAACACACTAATTACTATAGGTACACTTTCACCGAATGATGGAAAGAAATTACTGTTTACAAACCGACTTCAAAAAAGCAAAAAGAAGGAGGTTCTCAATTCGACTGTTTCTTTTGGAACGAAGTTCTCTAACGCGGCTTACGGGTAGTTTGTACTAATAGGTAGGCTTATCCATTTAGTAGAAATCGTCACTTTCAGTGGTTCTCAACCGGTGGTCAAAATATGGTCCGCTTTTTTATTGTTTGTTTTTTAATTTAGCGTCGGAGTTGTTAGTAAAACGAAAAGTAACCCAAACCCTGGTTGGGTTGCGTTGCAGTTACGTAAAGAACTTCGTTTCTGACCGCATATTTTTTTTTTTTATATTGTGACCTCAGAATTTACGTTTGGCCATTTTGTATGATCCTTCTTTTTCTATTATTCTTTTCTATTTGTATGCTGGTGTTTCCATTTCTGTGATACCAATTAATATTGGTTCAATTCTGACTATATCTTCCATGAGAGACCCATTAAAGTCGGTTAATGTCGTTAACGTCTTACTATTTATTAATGATAAAACTTGCTAAACATATTGAACACAAATATATTTAAACAATTAAAGCAATATCAAATCATAATAATTATTATTTTGCTAAGATAAAGAATGTCTCAAGTATCAAAAGATTACGTTCCTCCTATACTCAGCTTCAATAATCTCGCCGTTGGATTAATCAAGGATTGTTGAGTTCCCACTTCTCGTTGAAAAATTGTCACCATCAGCGCTTCGTATCTGTAATAACTCGATGATGTATCGACGTTCCTTTGTTCATTTGTCTTTTCGTTTGTTTTTCAAAATTAGAAGCGAGTTCTTGTTTTTGCGAAACATTTTCTGTATTTATATACTGTTTAATTTTTGCTTTATTGGTTGGTAAAGTAATTCGTACATAAATTGAATTTACAAAAGGTTTAGACGTCTAAGTTTATCTCCTTTTGGAGCACCTACATGCACGTAGTACACCTAATGACTGATGGACGAGGCATTGAAAATAATTCTCTAAGTGGCCGGAAAAGACAATAGAGGCTCGCCCCCTGTAACTTGGACCTTGTTGGATCCACGGGACTGGTTCCAGTGACTGGCGAAATTTAGGCTCGATGAATGCCTTTGGGATAACGACGTAATTTTGTGTGTGTGGAGTTCCTACCGACGAACTGACGAGGTTCTGGAAATGTGTCAAAAATCTCGGTTTTGCTGTAATAGGCTCGTTTATATGAAAGAATATTGCATTGCACGTAAACCACAACCTATAAATTCCATATCATAATATAAAACAATCCACCACAGTTCATTACATTAGGAAGTTTCCGGATCATACTTTTTCTCATAACAAGTTCACGCGCGCCGTGATTGGCTGGACTCCCAGGGGGCTTGAAACTTCGTCAGCAAATGAGCTGTGAGCTAACACGGTAATAATTTATAAGACAACCAGTATTATTTATCGTTTGTGTTATAGATATGGAATATAAACATGGAAAGAAAATAAGAAAAACTGGTAAAATTACCAGGACAGGTAAGAGCTAAATTTTTTGAGATAATCCAAGAGTTCACTATAAAAAAAGAAAAAGTTTATAATTATTTCAATGAAGCTCCTCTGTATTTAAAATCACTTAAAGAGATGTAAGTATGTCATAATTTATCGAAACAGACCCATCATGTTAAACCACGTATCACCTAAACACACTGAGTATTATTTTTAAAAAGTATTTTTTCGTTAAATATTGTTCCTGAGTGCGTTGTACGCTACGGAAATAAATAAGTAGGAATACTTCCGCGTGAAGAAGATGTATGGTGTGGCGAGGGAATACAATTCCGCGGCAGAGGTCGCTTGCGTTAGTATAAATGTAAGTAAATTTGAATAAAACATTGCACCCGGGTGAGGTATGGCCAGTTTGTTGTTTGTTGCGAAACATATGAACGAATCTGTATTTTGGGTTACTGTTTTACTCAATTTGGAATGAGTTGGTTTTGTATTATTCTTTGTTAGATTTTTATTCAATTAATTGTGGTATAGTTTCCAAAATACCCATTTTTGCCACAGGAAGTATGTTGGTATTACCGGGATAATAGGTAGCTTCGGTATAAAGGGACGGACAAACTCATCCTTCACATTCGACGTACACCACGCATTATGAAATCTGAACAGGATCTGGCCTGGGTGCGCCAAAGTTTACCTAAATTTTTCATAATCATAAATTCGAAGCATTCAACTTCATAATGTCAGTAGCAATAAACATCTATTATACTTTTATTTGTTGTCCTATATTTTTTCAATATAACCATCTTTTACACTATTATTCAAAGTCATATCTTTTTTGTTTAGATTTCTTTGGTTTAGGTTAGGTTAGAACTGTGACCACAACGCACGAGCCGAGCGAGCAAAGCGAGCGTGCCACGGCAGCGGCCGGCGAAGTGCCAGAACCGAATTGGTCCTAATTATGTTTAGGGATAAAACGTTATGATAAAAAACAGTAGGAGTTTAAATATATTTACATTAATGACATTATTAATTACAATTTTCGGAAACATGAGTATTATGAACATCGCCGGTAGCACTACAAATAGTATGAATGAAAACTTTAGGTTGAAAAATTTTAAGAAGATTGATCATTAGGATTACAAATCATTAGGAAGAACAATTTCGTGTAAAGAACTTTAGGTGAGCCAATATGGACCCATCTGGCCTATATAACTTGTATGGTAACGAACACACTGGTCGTTCAGCACGCTGTCTTACGCGTCACCGCGCTAGATTCGCGTGTTTCCATGCTAACCTACGCGTACGACGCTGTCACACGTTTAAAGTGACATACGTTGTATGTGAAGGACCAGTGTGGTTTAAGCTTATTCCTTGCTAATAATGTAGCTTTTTTATATAATCTAAAATATAATTTGTATTAAGATACTAAACAGCAATAAATAACTTTCACTTATAGTATAATATTATATTACATTGTCTAATATCTTTACAAATCAATAACATAAGAGAAGGGTTAATTCGGTAACCAAAATAACAACTTCTAAGGTTTATTTAAATTAATAGCTTGCATTAATGTGTTGTGTTCGTTTAATTAAAGTGTGCATTTGTAGATGTACCTGCGTAGACATAAATATATTATTATCAACTTCAATTTTATTATTTTGGGTTTTAATGGTAGACTGGATTAAATCGTGTCTTAATTATTGTTAATTTTGATCAGAGCAAGAGAAGCACAGAAAGGTGAACTAGTTATATTTTTATCACACACACACACATATCACGCCTATATCCTCGAAGGGGTAGGCAGAGGTGCATTACACACCCGCAATTTGCCAGTATTTTTAGTCCCACGTAATAGGTGGCAAGCCTATTGCCGTCACCGGGCACATTTATAATGGGTTATGTCCAAAATGGCCGAATTAATTTAATAAAAAGTAGCAGCTTTATTGTAATTTAAAAAAAAGTTTAAAACCCGTTGCCTTGCGATGAAATATTGATGAAAGGCAACAAGATCTTACGTGGCAGTCGCTATGGCACAGCCAATTAAAGTCCTGGGCGTCACGGACTAGTATTTTTAAAAGGGTGTCTTTATTATTCAAATACATTGTTATCATTTTTCGAGTGTTATTACAAGTTTTTTTTTAACCCGCAGCCCTGGGCCGCGGCTGCACCTACGTCCATTGCCGAGCGCCTCCAATAGACACAGAGAATTCCCAGTGGCTTCGGGCGGAGCTTGGTTAGTATTCCATTGGACTCGTAGAATGCCGTGTAGCTTTACAGTCCTAGGACACCAGTCCAGTAGTTGAAAAACAACCTAAATCAAGTCATTAGCGATCTTATAGACGACCAATTTGAATACAGATAGGACATTTTATTTATTTAAATTAAATTTTCGACGACTGTGTACCTTTACTTAATACAAATTGGAACTTGAAGGTTTTATAGAGTTCTTAGTCATTATTTAATTCCTTACATCCTTTTAATATGCCTATTGAACATTAATCATAAGACCTGGAACTTGGTCTAGAGAAAGTTTTTTCTTTTTTAATCCTCGGCCCTAGGCCGCGGCCGAACCTATTTCCATTGCCGAGCGCCACCAGTAGCAGTGAAATAATTCCCGGCGGACCTTGGTCACCTGTGTGGCCGCTGCGTGGTGGTCAGGTGTTACCCCACATCTTTGGGGTCGGGCTTTATCCCGCGTCGGTGAGTGAAGGCGTGCGTGGGGTAAAGCCCCACATCACGCAGCCCTTCTAGCCTGCTTCCCTAAGAATGGTGGGTTGCTAATCCATTGTCCTCAGGCCCCGATCATGGAGGTCGATGGTCCTGGGCGTAGTCACGTCTGCGGCGCCCTCATCGCACACTTCGGAGCTCAGCAGAGAGGGTACGCTCCCTCACCCTACCGGCCGCCTCCTTCACGAGCATTACCTGCTCGCAGAAGGAAACGGCTGCGTTCCACTGGCTCCCGCTAGAGACCATGGCTCGTAGCATGGTCTCCAGCGAGAGCGCATCTACACCCAGGCCCACAACGAGGTCCCGGCGCTGACTCGTCCAGTTATTACAAGTTGCATTCCAATTCTCTAGTTCTTCTCTTAAGAGGTAGTAGGGGATATCCCTTTATGTAATGAACTGATTTTGCAATTTTTTTTGTTCACATCCCTGAGTACTGCTAGTACTAAAGTATAAAAACACCACGGACATAGTAAGGATGCTGAAAAGGACTAAGCCTTTTGAGTTAGTTTAGTGAAATTAGTGTTACGGAGTGCAATGAGTGCTACCCTTGAAGAACACAAGAACAAAGTTTATTTCCATTGTAATACAGTCTATAAGAAAAGTGTCAATGGACACATTCTTTACATTATAACTTTTTAGAAAAATAAGTTATATCTAAGTTACTTATTAGACTTAAAGCTAGATTGTAAACAGTCAGTTACATCATAAAGTTAAAAAAAAATCCTAAGTGCTAAAAGTAACATTTATTTATCTCGGTAATTAGGAATGAGAACGCTATACCAAGCGATTGGAGCCACGGGTATCAGCTAGTCTATACTAAAACTTTATAAAGAGGGAAGATTGGATTGTTTGCATTGACTAGACTCCGTATCTACTAAACCGGTTTAGTTTTTTAGCTTCATTATCCCCGTGTGCAATACCTAGGCCACCTTGACTGCCTCGGTCGCGCAGTGGTATGAGTATGCGACTACCGTCCCTGAGGTCCCAGGTTCGAATCCAGGTTGAATCAAATTATTTGTGCGATCCACAAATGTTTTTTTCGGAGTTTGGGTATTTTTTTCTTTTCTTTTTTCTTAATAACATTCTATTATCATTTTGCTTTAATTAATAATGTTGTTACTACGAACATACTTCAACTCATAACGTCGTTGTTCAGAATAGCTTACTTTATAACAGATAATTATCTGGCGCTTCGCCGGCCGTTGCCGCGGCACGCTCGCTTCGCTCACTCGGCTCGCGCGTTGTTGTGGTCACAGTTCTAACCTAACCTAACCTACTGGTCCGGTGGGCGTACAGTGTCTTTTGAGGCGGCGTGCCTGTTGGCACAAAGTCCCCCGTGGGATCTCGAGGCTGTGGTCCTGAAGAGGGTCTACGAGGAGGGCGTCCAGGTGCGACAAGAAGGAGGTCGCCCGTTGCCGGAGCAGGTCGGAGACAGGAGGCTCGCGACGATCTGTTCCGGCAATGGGCCTTGAGATGTGAGGTTCCCTCCGCGAGCCAGATACTCGTGGGGGCCATCGGTCCCGTGCTCTGCCAGTGGGTGGAGCACGCGCAGGGGGCTCCGACGTACTTCCTCACCCAACTTCGTGGACACGGCAAAGCACACGCTCTTCGTGTGCGCCGCCTGGGACGCGGAGAGGTTGGCCCTCACGGGCACTATTGGAAGAGTAGATTTGCTGCCGGCCTTTATCCAGTCTATGGCCGGCAGCGACCAATGTTGCACCGCCGTCGCCTCCTTCGCTCGGGAGGTGATGGCGGCGAAGAGAGAGGCTCTGCGTGAGCGGTAGTGTGCAGGCCGTACGCTTCCGCCCCGGCGGGCACTAGTCAGGGGGCGACGGCGCATTGCCTACGCCCAAGCTCCCGACTGATAGGGCCGTGGGCGGTGGGTCGGGGGGCCCACCGTCCACACGAGTCGCTTCTGTGCCGATTAGGGGGGTTCAGCCCCCCCCGAGATGAGCTCGAAAGAGCGCCCCTTTGCAGGGCCGCCGTTGCTTAACAGTTCCTGCCTATCTGGCGGCCCGGCTAAGGCGAAGGAGAAACACCGTGGATGGGTTTTAGTAGGTAGTCCGGCCCGTTTTCCATCCTAGCGCCGTCGGGAGTCCCACACGAAGCCGTCCCGCTCCCCCCCGCTGCGGGACAAAAAAAAAAGTTTGAATTTTTTTTATGAATAACGATCATTATAATTTTAAATGGTATGAGAAACATTTTCGGACCTCCGATGATAGGAGTTGAAAAATTATGTAAGACAATGCGCACCCTTCTATGTATAATATGTATGTATTTAGAAATATATAAGTATGTTTATCAATTGTCTCGGTCCCATAGCACAAGCTTATATTAGCTTAATTTGGGCTAGATGACGCCGTGTGAGAATGTCCAAAAAAAAAAAAATATTGCCCTTTATCCCAATAATTTGTTCCCGTGGGATAGGGGAACAAGACTATAAACTTACGCAGGTGGAGCCGGCTGTGTAAGCTCTTCGAGCGAATTATCACGGAACGCCTCGTCGAGCATCTCTCGACGATGTGGGAGGCGTTAGCATCGGCATCAACCCCTCGATGAAGTATCTAGGGATCGTACTTGATAGCCGATGGAACTTCGGACCACATTTCCGAAGTTTGGTCCCCAACGTGACACACGCATCGGTCGCGCTTTCGCGACTGATGCCCAATCTAAAGGGACCCAACGCTTCCTGCAGGAGACTGTACCTGGGGATCGTGCGGAGTATGGCCCTACACGGGGCTCCCGTATGGGCGGTGCGATTGACGGCCAACAATTCAACGCTCCTTAACAGACCGTTGAGGACCTTGGCCGTCAAAACAATAAGGGGCTACCGCACGATCTCCGGAGAGGCAGCATGTCTCCTAGCCGGGACCCCTCCATGGGACCTGGAAGCGAGAGCCCTTGCGTCATTGTTCCAATGGCACAAGGAGGCGCTGGAGCGGGACCACAGGCCTGCGTCTCGAGAAATCGATGACCAGCGGTCCCAACTCCGCCAGGATCTCATGGAGTCATGGAGGGTGCGACTTGAGCAACCCAAGTGGGGTACCACCATCATCGCGGCGGTGAGACCGATCATGGACGATTGGCTGCAGAGGCAGCATGGTGACCTCACGTATCGTGCGACGCAGATCGTTACCGGGCATGGATACTTCGGTAGCTATCTGTTTCGCATCCGTCGTGAGGTCACACCCCGGTGTCAACACTGCCAGGTTTCCGACGACGACACCGCACTCCACAAATTGGTGGAGTGCTCAGGGTGGGCGAGTCAGCGCCGGGACCTCGTAGTGGGTCGGGGCGTGGATACCCTCTCGCTGGAGACCATGCTTCAAGTCATGGTCTCCAGCGGGAGTAGGTGGAACGTGGCCGTGTCCTTCTGCGAGCAAGTCGTGCTCGCGAAGGAGGCGGCCGAGAGGGAGAGGGAGCGTACCCTCCCCGCCAAGTTCCGTAGTCAGCGGCGAGGGCGCCGCAGACTCATCTACGCCCAGGACCATCGACCTCCATGATCGGGGCCTGAGGACGGCGGGATCGCCACCCGTCGTCCTTACAGAAGCAGGCTAGAAGGGTTGCGTGCTGCGGGGCCTTTGCCCCATAGCACGCAACCAGATTCACTCACTGACGCGGGATAAAACCCTACCCCAACGACGCGGGATTCTCATCCTGACCCAACCCCCGCAGAGACCACAGAGGTGGTCAAAGTCCGCCGGGCGCCACTAGGAATACGTTCTGCTTGTAACCAGAGACGCCCGGCAACGGACGTTAGAGCGGCCGCTGCCTTGGGCCGCGGAACTAGAAAAAAATAAAATAAAAAAAAGGTGGAGCCGGCTATGAGCTATACTTATAGGTATTTAAAATTTTACAAACACGAATTCATTTGAAGTTGCAAATTTACTCAAACATCATGTGATTTTTTTAGACAAATGCTTATTATACAGTAAATTTCTTCTTCACAGGGGGAACTTTGTCAATCCGTCGCTTACCCAAAAGGGTGTTAAAATGAATGTCGTGTGTTTATGGGATTTTCGTGTTATGTTAATGCGATTGTGCCTTTTTGTTAGCATTATAATGTTTATAAATTTAAATATTGTATAAAATATGCTGAGGTATGCGTTTCCTAAATGGCTTTTGCAGAAGAAGAAAAAAGTTACAGTTTGATAGAGATTTTCGTTGCTGTTCTAATGAGTATGACACCCAGTAGGTACATGATTACAATGTGTAATTTCTAATTCTCCTCCTCATTTAAGTTAAGTTAGCCACTGTGCAGTCCGGGCTCCCATGGCTATAAGAGTGACACCTCAGCCCCACACTAGCGCGGAAAGTGGCGGAAATTCTCGCACTTGATGATAAAAACCTTTGTAACAGCTTAAATATAATAGCTACAGCGACAATAAAAACACCAAAAAATAGCTGGGCGTGTATAAATGAAACTTATATATTTCAAAACTCGATAGCAATAATCTATAAAACTTTTGGGTCAGGTAAAAGTGAAACATGAAATAAAAAAAAATCTCTGAGGGTTCGGTATAAATTTGTTTTTGGGACGTATTTGTCCCAAAGACGGCTGAGTGGTTAACCACTCACAACAACAATTATTTACACTAACAATTATTTATTTATTTGTTACTTAAGTAACAAATAAATAAATAATAGATTGCTGTGTGAAAGAAAGATACAGAATGAAGCATGGAAGTGGGAGAAGCATAAAAGAAGAAATGGAAAGAAAGAGGAAACTCCGAAAGCTTTGATCGGAGGTGCCAGGTTTTTTTAAATTAAAATCATATAAGTACATTTTCTCACTTTTAGACAGGTACTTATAACATTATTTTATACCAGCCTGTTTAGAAAAGAGAATATTTGGGTCAAAAAGTCAACAATAAAATAAATATATTCACTAGTTCCATTACTTTCTAAATTATTTGACTATGGTACTAGCGATAGTAAAAAAAATCACTACGAGTTCCATTTTCAAGCATTCCATTTTCAGTTCAAGTTCCATTTTAAAATTAATGGAACAAGTGGTTACTAAAATCCTCACTTGTACCATGGACCTTTTAATGGTTCCATTAAAAGGTCCATGATGGTACAAGTGAGGTGCCGTTAGTTCTAACGGCAAAGAAGCTTTTTCGTCACTTGATTGTAGTTTTTTGCGACACCATTGGTTGAGAACATCAAACTACTAAAATCGATGCTGTTGTTCTGACTAATTACCATGATTTTAAAGTTTGATGTGAAAAACTTATTTGACGTATAATGAGGTATTGAAGTAAAGATTTTCCTCCACTCGGGTCATGATAGCTCAAAATAATAATCATCTTATAATGATAATATATTTAAATAATAATAAATAAATAATACTTTATTTAAGTTCCTTAAGACCCATAAAAACTAATGGGTAGGCAGAGCAGGACACGACACCCTCATTTTATCGGTAGTTTTATTAATCCGTTATTAATCCGTTCTAGGACATTATAAACAAAAGAAAATCAATAACCATTATGTAATCTGAACCTAAAGTACCTCTCTGCATAGGTAATATTATGAAGTTGTGGCAAATAAATGCAGCATTTCACCTTTATACCTACGTCAAAGTCATCGAACATAGCGTTGATAATTGAATAACCAATAGAAAGCAGTAAATCAAGCGCAATGGTCAAACTAAATTACTGGAGGGCCCTAGCTAACCTAAGCTAAATGCTAACCCGATCAACCATAATTTGTGACCAATTAGAATAATGGCACGCACGCTGTGATGTATGCACTAGATAGGATAGGGAACTAGGTAGAGTCGCCATTATATTATAAATTTCTAGCTGTCCCGGCGAACTTCGTACTGCCTAAAATTAAAAAAAAAGCTTTTAGACCTTCTCCAGCCATTCTCGGTTTTTAGCGAGACAAACGAACAGCAATTATTATAGAGTTACTAACTCATACCTACATCTGCACTCACATGGAGTAGTTTTTCCGTTTGCAATTCTTACGAAGGACATAAACAATTTGCTCTTATTTTATATCTCTATTGTTGTTATGTTTGTAAAATCAATTAAGAAGATTTTTCGAGTGAAACAGTTCGTCCACAGATTTATGAAACATTCGCGTTTATAACTTTAGTGGAACTAAAATATATCACACACATATATCACGCCTATATCTCCGAAGGGGTAGGCAGAGGCGCATTACACACCCTCCATTTGCCAGTATTTTAAGTCCCACGTAATAGAGGGCAAGTCTATTGCCGTCACCGGGCACATATATAATAGGTTGCGTCCAAAATGGCCGACGGAATTTAATAAAATAGTAATTTAGAAAAAAAAAATTGAAACCTCTTGCCTTGCTATGAAATGTTGATGAAAGGCAACAAAATCTTACGTGCCAGCTGCTATGGCACAGCAAATTAAAGTCCTGGGCATCTCGGACTATTCCTGGGCGTCTCGGACTATAATATTTTTCCAATATTAAGTTGGCACCTCTATTTATGTTCTTTTACTTAAAATTTTCTCTATTCTCTATTTACACTGTGCTTTGATGTAAATTGGTAAATCTTGCACATTTTGAACAAAAACCCATTTACTTTGCCACTAGTTTTACTTTTATTCATGCATTGATCGGTTTCGCATCGCGGCATTATTAGAGATAGGTCTGTATTGTGTACGTTTAATTAACTCTCTTGAACATGTTAATATTATAATGAAATCTACAGTTAGAGATGGCACTTTTTTCATTCTACCAGTTAATAATGTTACAATAAAGCACTTTAACGGATTGAAACGCGAGTTTTTTATTATTTTTGAATCGTTTAGCCCTTACAGGGTTCGTAGTTGCTGGGAGACTGAGACTGAATTATAAAAAAAAACAAAAGATGTTAGACCTAAACAAAAGATAATAGGTACACAGATAAGTATAAAACGTCAAATAAAACACAAAGCGAGCCATCTCCACTGCATTAGCTGTTCTGTAATAAATGTTTGGGGCACGTTTGTCCTGGTGGCAGACCGTCAATGTCACCGATTGTACGCACTAGTTACGTATTTAGTCAGCACTATAAGGCCGGTTTCGACCAAACTCAAAGTTACACTTCAACTGTCACGGTAATAATTATACTCCGACTGAAATCTGTGGGATATTATTTGTACTATTCTACTTAAAATGTCATAATAATTTAATTTTGTTGGATAATACAGTGAAATGTATAAAATGTTGACATTGACATATGACACTGTTTTATCCGACAAAATGATTTTTTTATGACATTTCAAGTAGAGCTAAAAGAGTCGAAGTAAAATTATCACCAAATGATAGTTTAACATTCGAATTTGGTCGAATCCAGCCTAAGTGCTTGAAGGGATAAGTTAGATTACTCTGACTCTATATTTAGTGGCTAGCTAGTCTACTGAAATATAGCGTTCCTAAGGAATGTATAAAGGAAAATTTTACTCGTATATCCACATACCAAACCTACCCTTGTCAGTCTTTAGCTAATTTATACCTATCCGCATTTGTTTAGACAAAAACCGTTTGAATGTACCGATTTACGACCCTTGTCTCAACTGTTTAGATATGTTTTGCATGTTTTGATAAAAAAATCTTTATATCTGAAGGTGTTTGTTATTATTTCAGTACAGTAAAACAATTTCAATCGCACTAGCTCTAATTATAATATATCCTATGTATTTATTTTGATAAGTTTTAATCCACTGATTAAATTAAAAGATGAGGTCAACACCCAACTATGCACAAGAGCAGGTACTATTAAATAGAAGTATTTACAAGTACGAATAACATTAATATTGTAGAGTTGCAATTAACATGATACGTTTAATTACTCACGCATAAATTACACACTATTGTCTGTTTACGAGTGCAAATTAACTTTCATCTACTGAAAGCAAAGTGGAGGAGGCACTTTTTATAAAATGAAACTACATTAATTCGCAATGACAGCGACCAAAATAATTACCGCCAACCTGAAATTTTTTTGACAAAAGAAAATTTACACGTCATAGCAACACGTCAAAAATTGACTCAACAACAAACTTCAAATTACCAAAATGGGACCAAATAATTTTCGGAATGGGACCAAATTGAAATGGGACCATTTGGGAAGTAGTAGCTAAAGAGATATGAGGTAAAAAAACAAGAAAAAATACAGTCGAATTAAGAAATTAAGTGCAAATTAATCTTCACCATATTGGTACGTAGGTATAACTATCCAAGTTTATGAAATCAATCGGGAACAATTATATAAAACAACCCAGTCGTATAAAAATTCGCTCCTCGTAATCTTCGCAGCTTCATGACCGTAATAGTCATAAATATTGGCGACAAATTCCCGCCAATCCCGACAATGCACGTTCCATTTGTCGCAAATTGTACGGTAAATAATAACAGAACGCTACCAACTTTATCGGGCTTATTTATAGTCTCATTATGGGGATAAAATCGACTTTTTAAAGAGTGATCAGCGTTTTTAAAATAATAAAACCGAAAGAATAGGGGTAGAGACGCTCCCTGTAAGTAATAGTTATGTGTTGGGAAGTCTCACTTTTCACATTTTACGATAATCTATATTGACTGGTAGGTAGGTAATTATTGGCTTAAAGATTAGGATTGAGTGGTAAATTATGTATGTCTTTGTTACGGTTGGGAACTGCTGTTGCCCAGGGTAGGTACACGGCATGGACGATCTGACCAAATAAGGCCTTTGATGTTAGTAGGGCTCGCATCCCGAAGAAATGGTCCATCTTCTATGCGATAATTTTGTTTCAAATCGGTTCTAAGTTTAACATGGGATTGCGCCGTGCATTATCCTTAGCGATCCGCGTATGTGTTTTTCTTGAGTGTTGTCTCGCTGTATGTAAAGGTGTGGGAACGTGATCACAGCGCCGAACGTTTTCACCAGTTTTCACATTTATTGGACAGAATCGAACCCGAGACTCTGGAGTCGAAAGCCGATCTACTACTGACCACGCCACCGAAGCAGCCGACATTACATTATACTAGCTGATTACCGCGGCTTCACCAGTTTCTTTTACCAAATTCATAAAATACCTCATTGATAATGTAGCTCAAAAGCATCAAAGGTAGCTCAATATTAGTGAAAGAATTTTCGAAATGGGTTCAGTAGTTACGAAGCCTGTTCAGTACAAACAAACTATCAAAAATCTTTTCTCTTTATAATATTAGTACAGTATAGTATGGTCTTTCGTCGAAATCGTTTCTGTTCAAAAATATTTCACATATTTATGTACGGATTCGGATCTTCGATAGTGACGAGCGACGAATCCGCACTCTTCAAGTGATTGTCTGCTTCGGTGGCGTGGTAGGTAGTGCATCCGCTTTCGACGCCGGAGTCTCGGATTCGATTCATGGTCGGGACAAACTTTGTGTGATGACACATACATTTGTGCCGAAGTCTGGGTGTTTCCTATGTATAATATGTATCTATGTATTTACAAAAAAAATGTATAAAAGTATTTATATCAGTTTATCTAGTACTCATATCACAAGCTGTGCTTAGTTTGAGACTAGGATGGCGTTGTGTAAATTGTCCTAACATATTTACTATCTATATTCTATACTTACTTACAACTATTATAAAGTGGAAAGATTTGTATGTTTGTAATGAATAAACTCAAAAACTACTGTGCCGATTTCAATTTCAAATTCTTTCACCATTAGAAAGCTACATTCACCCTGAGTAACATAGGCTACTTTTTATCCCGGTAATGTGTTCCCACGGGAACCGGGAACGAGTAAACTAAATCATGCGGGCGGAGCTGCGGCGATCAGCTAGTTATTAATATAATCCTTATGGTTTCGTCATATCTGTAAGACATTGAGTGATGGTTTCCAAGTAGGTTTTTTAATTAAAGTATCCGTTTGAAGAAACTGAAAAAATCACGATGGTGTTCATGTAATGAACTTAAAAAAACTACAACAGTTATGAAGTTTATATAATGATAGGTAAGTAGGTACCATCTACCTATACTAATGTTATAATGAGGAACAATTTGATTGTTTCTTTGCATTGTAAAGGCTGCGTAACTAAAGTATTCACTTATAATGTAGTTACCTATATTATCCCCGAGTGACTTTTTATACCGGTAATGTGTTCCAGTAGGAATTGAGAACGAGAAACCCGTAAAAGCCGTAGCCTCGGTTGCCAAACTATCTACTATAAAATATAAACTCTATAAATAATAAATAATAAATAATAAATAAATCTTTATTTTCGTTTCTTACTTGCTAATTACATAACAGTGGTAGACTCCCTGTAAGTAATAATTACTTGTGTTGGGAGGCCTCGATCTTCACATTTTACGATAATTTATAGTAACAGGTAAGTAAACATCCAAATGTATTACTAGCTAATTATTAACTTATTAAAGATTGAGATGTGTTTGTGTGTGTTTGTGTGTGTGTGTGTGTGTGTGTGTGTGCGTGTGTGTTTTCAGGTGTGCGTGAAGAGCTGCTTTATGTAAAGAAAGATATAGATATAGATTTAGGCAGATTTTTCTACATTTTTATAATACCTAAGTAAGTACTATGATTAAATCTACGATATATACGAAACTCTAGGTCCAACTATTTGATTCAATAATATTTAATGAAGCGTTCAATGGCTTTGTATCACTAATATTGATTGTAACGGTAATCATCCCACGGGTTTTACTATAGCAAAGTTCTCTGTCCAAAATTTGGACTATAATGAGGCAAAATTGGCAAGCCTCGCTTGATTTGCCGGTGAATATGGCAATTTAATGTATTTCACGGCTCGTTAAAAAGGTCCCTCATGTAAAATAGATAGGAATTTCATCAACATTATAGTTTTGTTCGTTTAATGTTCTATCTTATGTTACAATTAAATTCTCTAACAATTTATTAATAATTAGCTTGTCTCGTTACCGTATCTCGAGTACCTTTTTGCGTGATAAATAAAATTTAATCAATCATCTCAGAAACACATTTTAGCCAAATCTAATCTGTCGATAGCTATAGAAAAGATTAAACAAATTCAATTCTTATAAATATTAGGTATTATTATTAGATACTTACTCACATGGTTCCAAAAATTGATTACTGTAATATTGAAGCGAAAATCTCTCAATAAAATACAGTAACATCGAATAACATTAATCAAGTAAATTCACCCACACACTATCTATCTCATAGATAGTAATGATCGTAGACATTCTAATATTTGAGCGGTCCAGTCTTTGGGGACCGGCCAGACAGTCCGCTCCAACTTGGTCCAGGGACAATTCGAGGGGTTTAGATTAATCCGTTTTGCATTGCTTTATATCGTGGCCGGTATAAATAACTCCGACGAAACGGTAGCTGTTTAAAATATATCCGACCGAATGGAGTGGGATTATAATGTACAAGAAGCATTATTTTAGAAAGCGTACGTACTACTCTAACTTTATAAGTTCAAAAAAGAATTTTCAGATCTGCGGCTCGTGGTTTAGTGGTAACCGCAATTTTAAGACATTGAAAAGGTTAAGCAATATCTAGTCGGGCCGGTCTTAGGATGGGTTATCATTTCTTGATATAATATATGATATAATAGGATATTGAGACTCCTCCGGGTCTCGGAGACCACGTAAAGCCGTCGGTCCCGGTTGTTATACGAACATCTATGGCAGTCGCTTCACGGAAAATATCGTAGTTCAGCTGAATCGCAGATAGACTGGAAAAGCCGACTAAGTTGGGAAGAGGTTCGGTGAATGATATCTGGGTTAATATTGAATGATGTCCGGTTTACAGTAGCCCTGCAATGTTGCTACATTATCATACTCTATAAAAAGAACTATTCACTATGTGAATTGATAGAAAAAAAAAAAGTTTTCTGTGCTCTCATTTTACGGTAAGCTCCGTAAAATGAGAGCACAGAAAACTTTTTTTATGGCTTAGTGGTGTACTTTAAACTCAACGTTAATACATGAATAACCACATTAACCACTTGATTTCCGTAAAATGTTGCTGAAAGTACGGGTGTAGGTACCCGTACTTTCAGCAACATTTTACGGAAATCATTTTGAATTCGAATTCATGAATTAGTGAAAAGTGCAAATAAATGCAAGCAGCAAAAAATAATGGATGTGGCAATGCGGATGTAAATTCAGGTGAGCTTGCAAGTGCATCAAGTGGTCTTGTACGGTGCCCATATTGTCCCCAAGCCCGTTTTTTTAAAGGTGAACGCGGATTGAAAGTACATTTTGGAAAAATTCATAAAGTACAAAATGTATCTTCAAACGCGTCTACGATATCCCAATTTTTTCTAAATCAACAAGAAAATTCTGATAATATCGAAATTCTTTTTTGGCAAAGGTTAAGTACCATGAAAAATTCTATTCCGGTTTTAAAAAGAATTCCCCGAGGTGCGAGACCCTCTGTGGCTCAATGTTTAGCCTCCTGCATTGGTCAAGTAGTCCGGGAAAATACCTTTAGCGCTTGGGAACAAATGTTAACCTTCCCTTATAGAATCCTACACGTAAAGAAAAGGCCGTTGACATCTTTGACGGTCCAAATCAAAGAAAATTGTACAAACAATTTTAACATTTTAAATTCAAATTCAATCCACATTTCGGCCCCTGATTATTCTCAGGCCAAGAAATTAAAACTTGTAGAGAATAAAGTAAGGGAAGGCGACATCAGTGGGGCGGCAAGGCTACTTTTTAGTAGCGACGTGCTGGCTCCTTATTCTGTAGAAACTTTGACGGGCTTGCAGAGTAAGCACCCACCATCCGCAGCTGACCTCTCTTTCCCTGATCAACGAACAACAATACAGAAAATCTTGAGACTACTGCCAAGGATGTGCGCACAGCTGTTGACTCCTTTCGTTTTGGATCAGCTGGTGGACTTGACGGTCTGACACCACAGCACCTTAAGGATCTGTTGTGTCCGAGCGCTGGGGAAGCTGGTGATGCACTTCTGAGGGAGCTAACAGCTCTAGTCAACCTCATGCTTTCAGGCAATGTGGACAGTGGCATCACAGATATTTTGTATGGGGCCAATTTATGTGCCCTTAACAAGAAGGATGGTGGCATTCGTCCCATTGCCGTAGGTAGCACTTTGCGGCGTTTGGCAGCCAAAATTTGTTGTCGTTTTTATAGTACGGAGCTTACTACCAAATTTCAGCCCTTTCAATTAGGTTTTGGTTCAAAAGGAGGTTGTGAGGCCGCAATCCATGCGCTTGCAACATACCTTGACAGTAGCGAAGATGGAGAGGTCATCTTGAAAGTTGACCTGAAAAACGCCTTCAACTCTGTAAACAGGGACACCTTTCTGACACAGGCCAAATTAGAAACCCCCAAAATATTTAATTTTCTTTGGCAATGCTATAGTCAGCCAACAAAATTAATTTATAAAGACCACCTTTTGAATTCAGCCGTTGGATGTCAGCAAGGTGATCCGTTGGGACCAGTCATCTTCAGTTTGGCCATTAACCCAATAATTCAAAAAATAAAATCCAAATTTAACATTTGGTATCTAGACGACGGGACTTTAGGGGGAAAAGTAGAGACAGTTTTACAAGATTTAGCCCTAATAAAGAACGAGTTTCAGTCAATTGGCTTAGAACTGAACCCGAATAAATGTGAGATTTTTATATCTGAAAACACAGATAAATTAACAACAATCTCCACTGTCTGGCCCCCAACATAAAAGTTTTGGACAAAACTTCTTTACGCCTCCTAGGGTCCCCGATTTTAGAAGATGGCTTTTCCACTTTTATCGAGGAAAAAATTCAAAATTTTGATCAGGTTATTGATAGTCTATGTAATATCAGTATTCATTCAGCTTTCACCATTCTTCGTACCCAAATTTACACATGCCCTCCGTTCAGGACAATTTTGGAAAAATGTAGAAATGTTGGGCAGACTAGACAACTTAATACAAAATTCTTTGTGTAAAATTTTAAATGTAAATATTAATGACCGGGCCTGGGTCCAAGCGTCTCTTCCAGTTCGCTTGGGCGGGCTAGGTATTCGCAGAGTCACAGATGTCAGTCTGCCAGCATTTCTGTCGTCGGCCCATAGCACTGAAGAATTAGTCAGGAAAATTTTGTCAAATACACTGATTGATTCCGAGGTGCGATGCAAGACCGATGCCATAAATGCTTGGACGATGTCTTGCCCCGACACTGACCTGCCCTCACGCCTAGGCTCACAGCGACTGTGGGATTCACCGCTCTGTAAATTGAGAATTAATACACTAATTGACACTTCTGTCAATATTTCAGAGCGTGCACGCCTACTAGCTGTTGGAGAATGGGAGTCAGGGTTATGGATCCAGGCGCTCCCATCGCCCAACATCGGTACAATGTTGGACGACACTACCTTCCGCATTGCCACTTGCCTTCGGCTGGGTACACCTTGTGTATCCCCGCATCATTGCACCTGTGGAGTAGCCGTCGATAATCTGGGACACCATGGCCTTTCTTGTAGCAGAAGCGCAAGTCGTATACCTCGGCACGCTATTCTAAACGACATAATTCGTAGGGCTCTTTCCACCGCAGGTCTTCCGGCCGTACGCGAACCAAATGGTTTAGCACGAAGCGATGGAAAGAGACCGGATGGTATGTCGTTGCTACCGTGGAAGATGGGAAGGCCTTTGGTGTGGGACGCTACATGCGTTGACACCTTAGCACCTTCACACCTTCCAAGCACATCCGGATGTGCCGGCGCTGCTGCTGCATCGGCTGAAGGCTTTAAACGGCGTAAATATGCTAACCTAGCAGGTGATTACATATTTGAGCCGTTTGGGGTTGAGACACTGGGGTCATGGGGTCCGAGTGCTCGCCGTCTTTATAGAGACATTGCTAAACGTCTAATCGATGACCAGAAGGCTGGCTATTTTCTGGCCCAAAGAATAAGTATCGCCATCCAACGTGGCAACACAGCCAGCATTCTGGGAACCTTCCCAGTCGGCAATGACGCGGAGGATTTTTTAAACGATATTTTGTAATGTAAATATTTTTAGTCTATAATTATGTTTATTTTGTATATTGTAATTCTTATTGTAAATAAATGTATATCTCTTGGAATTCATGAATTTAAGTAGTATTATATATTATATAACATTATTATATATTATTAGATAACAGTATCTGAAATCCTGTAAATAAAACTAGCTTTTAAGATTACGAATACAAGACCTTGCAAGTTATTAAATGTTTTTTTTAAAGAAGACCATACCGCACAGGCTAGATTAAAACAGTAAATAAGACGACTTGTGGAATGTTTACAGTCTCCTCAAAATGCATAGGCCATTACGTGAACAACTTTATTGTGATTTTGTGTTTAAACCAAGAGGGTGGCATTTTTACGCGGCTCTGTAATGAATTTTCACGATGCCGAGACATCGAGTGTTTTAAAAATTCAACAGGATAGGGAGGAATTTGTACACCTCATTGAATAACATTGCTTCATGCATAATTTTTAAGTTTAGGCAATACTGTCGCGTACTTTTTGACTCGGTTCCCAAAATAATTTATCAATGATTGTGTTATGGAAATGTAGATGGTATTATTTGTTGATAAACAAGACTGGTCGGTCTTTTTTTTCCTATTATGTTGAAACTTATTGTATAATACGAGTATTACCTATCCCTACTTATAGAAACTATAACTCTATAACAAAGGGAGTCTATAACAGAGAAGAGATAAAGGTAAGTACTTTATTTCCCTTGACAGGTCTCAGATGTGCCCGAAGCCATGACATACAGACAAACAGACAGACAAAATTGTCCAGTATGGTCTCGAAATGTAAACTAGAAGATACCAAAAATATGGTAGAAATAAAGTTCCTCAATATGCATTACTTATACATTTATAAATAGTTATACATCAACTCGCAAAACTCGTCCTTTATTAGTGAAGCCAACTATATCTAATATGATTTCTTGTCAGCTCATATCCTGGGGGATGGAGGGATCAAAGTTGTCGGTAACACAATTAGGGAGACAGATTAGTTTCGGTCAGGAATCCACCGCACCGTACTACCTGACCACTTAAATTGCTATTAATTGCTTACGTAAATGTATTAAGAGTGAGTATAGAAATTATAAATGTCATCTAATGTAAATGTAATTTCAAAGTTTTTAAGTATTATATTTCCCAATGGTGAAGATAATGTAACCCCTCCTCCAACCAGAGAGGCCCGGCAATGGACGTAGGATTTAAAAAAAATCCCCTCCTCCACACCATTGTCCATGATGGGAAATCAAAGAATGGACCATGATTGCCTCCATGACGGTTGTAAAAGTGCGTAGCACGTTCGTAATATCATTCCATCGTTGCCGATAATGGGCTGTTGCAGACGCTCTACAAATTGTGATCGCCTGTGATGACCCATCAAGGTCGATTGTGTATTGATAGATAACATTTAAAGCAAGTCGCAAGAGAAAGGGGAAAGTTAGCTTTTTATGCTATGTTCAAGTTACAAGATTTTTTCTCTTTTTTTATATTTATGTGGGGCATGTTCACGATTATTTTGTAAGTCTCAGAAGTAGAGAGTTCTTTTTTTACATAAATACCCCAAGGCGCCTTCACATAGACCTTTATGGTGTAATTCCACAACAACTTTCACAATTTAAATGTAACTAAAATTAATTGATTTTGTAACAAACAATCAAATTCAAATTCAACATGCCAAAAAGGTCGCATAGAAACAATTTCCAATCGCAACTTCAGTATTAAAAGCCCCTTCAGTGAAAATTTACCCCATGTTAACCCTTATGAAATATTAAAGAAGTGACATTTCCGACCCCACATAATTACATTGCATCCCAATACTAGATAATGTCGTCCTAACACATTAAAGTCCAGACGTTACATTTCAAATATCTACGAATGAAATTGGATATTCGTGTTATGAATTTTGTAAAGTTTGTCCGAAATGAGGATGCGATGGGTTTGTGGTAACTGTTGAAGCAGTTGTGATATTAATACATACATATAAAAAGGCTCACTTTAAGGAGTAGGCAATAGCAAACTAAGGCGAAACTTTGTTTGTCACACGTAATAAATTCATATAATAGGTAATATGAAGCAATTGAGGATGGTATGTAACTTTGGAACGTGAGATTGAACAAATATTTTAGTACTGAATGGAATCAGGCGTTACGTGGCGAAAGTCCTTTATAAAACAATGGAAAATTGATGTTGAAATTTAGATAATTGTAATGATTTCGCTAACTAGAAGACATGTTAAAAGTCCACATATGTTTCGCCTACTCACGAGGCATTATCAAGACTATCTCTCTTTGAGATAGTCTTCCACGATCAATTGGTTTTCCAACCCTAAAATATTTAAAACAATGGAAAATTGATGTTGAAATTTAGATAATTGCAATGATTTCGCTAACTAGAAGACATGTTAAACGTCGACACATGTTTCGCCTACTCACGAGGCATTATCAAGACTATCTCAAAGAGAAATAGTCTTGATAATGAGATATCTAGTTAGCGAAATCATTGCAATTATCTAAATTTCAAGATCAATTTTCCATTGTTTTAAAATATTTTAGTGTTGGAAAACCCATTGATCGAGGAAGACTAATGAGGACTATCAGGACAGAATACAAGTAAAACTGCGAGAGACTTACTTATATCAGATATAATATGAAGTATAAACCTAGAATACATTATAAAATGGAGATATTTTCCTACTATCTGTGGTCTCCTGGGATCGGTTGGTACATCTGAGGTAGCCAGTAACTACATGCTTGTTAACTCGTCTCATATATTATGAAGCAGTGTCAAACCGGTAGTAGTACCTCACAGATCATACAGGATGTGTATAAATTAAAGTACATAAAATGTATGTTCTTAAAATTCTTCATTAAAGAAGGTTCAATTTATTGAAAAAAGGTTAACCTTAATGCATTTATGTAAGTACCTATGTAGTTCTGTATAAGGTTACTTCAGTAATCGATTTGGCTTGACTGTTTCAGTATGAAATTATGGCAATAATTAGTTAGGATTCTTAGGTTCTTTTCAAGAGAAGAATTATAGTACCAATATAGTGTTCACTCGTTCATGATTCAAGTTCACGAATACTGATTACAAGTTGCTGTGCAAATACATCGATAATTGTTACTTGCAGAGGGTAGAATAGTGATTGCAACTTCGTTCGCTCTCAAAAAAAAAATGTTTTCGCCGTTATTGCAACATTTTCCATTGATTCCTTTATGAATGGACTTTCGCACAAAAAGTATATTTGAAACTCAATCAATGAAACAAACAAACTGAACAGTTGAACGAACTGAAGGAGCTTTATAATATTAGGAAACAGATATTTGGAAACAAACAGTATTTTCTAATTATTGTATGGAATCACGCTGTATACAGACGTATACGTCTATCGAGATAGAAGGTAAAATAAAGGCGCTCTGGATGTCGGATGTCGCGACCTTTTGGGATTTAGCCTTACTTATTTAGTTGTACTGAACTATCTGACAGGCCACAGCCAATATTTGCATGTGTCCCAAATATTGAGCTAACTTTGTTTATTGTTTGCTTCGTTATAAATGAGACTGCGGGTTGTTAGGATGTTTGTTTTTTCATTTTACTTATGATATTTTGTATATTTGGTATGTTTCCTGAAAACATTATGCTGTTGTTAAAATTATAATAAGTAAATTTATTATATTATAATAATACTAGCACGAAACAAATTTATTTAACGATTTTATTCATAGAGTTTAAAACTCGTTTCTTTTAAGTTTTCGTGAATTTATTATTCGAACTGGATAAGTAATCTTTTGCTTACTTTAACAGTGACATAACGACAGACTAGAGAATAGTACTAAGTAACATAACGTCTGTCAACTCTTGAAGGAATTTGCCGATTCTGTAGTCTAAATTTGTCGGCTGGAAATATTATACCAGTAAGTAAGTATTTACTACTAAATCAAATACTTACTCAGTTACTACGCAATAATTGTTAAAAGCGCCTAAGTACCGCGCCTACTTGGTACTTTCAAAGCCCAATACATTTAGATAATCTAATAAAAATCTTGTTGTTAAACCATTTGAAAAATTCACGAAGGGCGGTACCAGGGTACTTCAGCAAACACACCTTTTATACGGTAAAGATGATTTGTCAAAATAAATTAAGCATAAGACAGACGAAGTCAGGGTTGTCAAATATTTATACAGAACCCACAGGATGTTACGAATGTTAATGTAAAAATCCATGTACTGCGCGGTACACGTTTAAGGGACACTGAACTGCTGGATATTTTTTCAACAATCTCGAGCAATATCTGTTATTTATTTATTTATTTATTAGAAAACTTAACAGCTATTTAAACACATGACACATGATATAAGTTCAAGAAAGATACTTTGGACACTTAGCCAATTACAAAGTTTCCCGACAAGTATAATTGTAGTAGTATAACGTTCACCACTTACTTAATATATAATATAATATTATAACATGGAAATATAAATATCTATCTAACTATATATAATATATATAATAAATAATAATAATAATAATATGGCAACTCTGAACGTCTCATACATCATTTTCATTCTTAAAATATTTTAATATTTTTATTTATATATTATTACCTACCTAAATTTATACAATTACTTCAGATTTCATAATAATATCAGCAAAAAGTCAATACATAAAGGATTTTATAATATTTTAGAACTTTAGAACAATAAACATAGTCTACAAAATATGCAACGAAGATTTGACACATGTCATTCAATGAATTCAAAAATATCAACATCACATTCAATATTATGGCCAAACAATATGAAGTGATTGTGAGATGCAAACAAGAGCCAGAAGCAGAAATGCGCAAATAACACCCCCGGACTCGTCACTAAACTCCGCCTCGCAGGCACCGGACCGCACATCGCTGACACAGGTGCTCGCTGAGGCGTCGAGCTCTTCAAGTGACGAGTATTTCTCTCCGCCGTCGTCGCCAACACCTGTACGCCGGCGAGGGAGAGGCCGGCCGCCGAGCAGTTTGGGGCCCCGAAGCCTACCAGCTTCGAGTAGGGTCCCCACTACCGGTGGTATTGTGCACCGCATGCGATGGACTTCATCCATCAATGAAAACGTTATGCGGGCATATTATGAGGCTACAGATGGGGAAACCAACCTGACTGCGTATCGTTCAAGGATGCTTCCTTTGTTTCAGGCTCTTGAACCAACAATTACCGTTGCCATCCAACGACTATCGGATCAAGTGCGGGCTATCCAACGATGTAAGTTGTTGGATCAATCTGTGCTTGATCGACTACGCCTGGAAGTATTATCTACTCGTACAGCTCCAGTGTCAACGAGAGCACCGTCACCTGTGACACAGACGGTTGCTACAAGTGCGACGTTAGCGGAACCCGCACTCGACGCAGGAAATGATACGAGTGATACGTCTATCCAGGTAAGCGAGCAATTGAGGAGTACTTTGGAAGATGTGATCTCGCAGTATAGGTTTATACCTAATTCTAGACCGCGGCTACCACGCTTGCCAATGCATAAGCGAAATCTGGCGTTGATGGGAGCCCTAAATGCATTGCTAGAACCGTACTTACGGACTAGTAGTGATTTGCTTGATACTCACTTGATTCTTTACTGTGGAGCGATTGCCGCTTGTCGTGTTGCACGCGTTAAATTCCCTGAAGTTAACCGTGCACCACGACCGGATGGTGTTCCCGTATGGCAGGCAAGAATCGAGCGACGTATCGGCACATTTAGGACTCTCATTGCAAAGCTTATCTCTTTCAGCCGGGGAAATAGTCGTCCCCGGGTCATGCGTTTCGTGACTCAGGCATTTGCTGGGACCGGTATTCGTCCCCAGCAATACTTAGCCAATGTCACGGAACGTATTGACTTTCTGAAACAGAAAGTGTATGCATGGGCAAGCCGTATCCGTCGTTATAGAGAGCGTGTAAATAGATACTGGCAGAATCGCATCTTCCAAAGTGACCAAAGGAAGGTGTACCGAGAGTGGGAGGGAACTGGACAACGTTTGAGCGACGGACAACTGCCAGATGCTCACACCATGAATCAATTTTGGCGTGACATATGGTCGGTACCCGTCGAACATTCGGAGGGCGACTGGATCCGTGTCGTCGAGCGTGAATGCAGTATCATCGAACCCATGGAGTCTATTACCATAGACTCCGAAGACGTTAGTTGTGCAATTCGTACGGCCCCGAACTGGAAAAGTCCTGGGCCGGATGGATTGCACAACTTTTGGATAAAGTGGGTTCAGAGTTCGCATGAACGCTTGGCAACACAGTATCAAGAAGCCCTTGAGTCTGGTTCCTTACCCGCTTTCATGACCACTGGCATCACCTTCCTGCTCCACAAATCAGGTAGTACCACGGAACCTAAAAACTATAGACCCATCACTTGCTTACCTACCATCTACAAGCTCCTTACATCTATTCTGAGAAGTAAAATAAACTCGCACATAGTATCTAATAATATCTTAGATAACGCTCAGAATGGATGTAGGGCTGGGTCTCGTGGTACTAAGGAGCTACTCCTCATTGATATGGCCATTAGCCAACAAGTCAAGCGGAGTAGGGGCGTCCTCTCTACTGCCTGGATTGACTACAAGAAGGCCTATGATTCGGTGCCTCATTCATGGCTGAGGAGGATTTTAGAGTTGTATAAAATTAATCCGACTCTTAAATCCTTCTTAGTCTCGTGTATGGGGCATTGGACCACAGTCCTTCGTCAACCAGGTAGTGGTGGGCACGCCTCTGACCCGCAAGGCTTGATAAGGATCGAGCGTGGTATATTCCAGGGCGACAGTTTGAGTCCATTGTGGTTTTGTTTAGCACTGAATCCACTTAGCACATTGCTGAAGGATTCAGGGCTAGGCTACCGGTTTCGTAGAGGGGGTGAGGTTATTTCTCACCTGATGTATATGGATGACCTCAAACTATTCACACCGAAGCACCAAGATTTAGTGACATTATTAAAAACTACGGAAGTTTTTAGTAATGCCATTAAGATGGAGTTCGGTGTTGATAAGTGTGCGGTTATGCATGTACAGCGGGGGAAGGTTGTAAATTCACCGAATCTACAACTTTCTGAGATAATAACTCTCAGATCTCTCACCGAGACCGAAACATACAAATACCTAGGTATGTCAGAGTCATTGGGTATAGCGGTAGAGGATATTAAGAAATCGGTGAAAGAACGTTTTTTTGGCCGCCTGACAAAAGTTCTTAACAGTTCTTTGTCCGGTGGTAACAAAATGCGGGCTTTCAACGGTTGGGTGATACCTTTATTGTTATACTCCTTTGGCATACTTAGGTGGACTCAAACGGAACTAGACGCCCTGGATAGGCGAGTCCGTCAACAACTGACATTGCATCGAATGTTACACCCACGATCTTCTGTCATGAGACTGTACATTCCGCGGAAGTGGGGGGGTCGAGGCTTTTTGAATGCCAAGAACCTCCACAACCGTGAAGTGTGCAGTCTGAGAGATTACTTTCTACAGAATGGGTGTGACATTCATTGCGATGTCGTGATGGTTGACAAGGGCCTAACACCTCTTTCCTTGGCTAACGAGAACTGGCGTAAACCAAAGGTGCTAGGTACTGAAGACCGTAGGGACGTATGGAAGAGTAAGGAGCTACACGGGTGGTTCTACCGGGTCTTAACAGGACCCGACGTAGACCTGCTCGCTTCGGTGAACTGGCTACGTTTTGGGGACCTCTTTGGGGAAACTGAAGGTTTTGCCTGTGCAATTGCAGATGAGGTTATCAAGACGAACAACTATCGGAAATACATCATGAAGGACGGTACGGTCGACATTTGTCGAGCATGCCACCGTCCTGGTGAATCACTTCGCCATATTATTTCCGGTTGTTCGTATCTAGCTAACACCGAGTACTTACATAGGCACAATCAAGTAGCCAGGATCATCCACCAGCAACTTGCTCTTCAATATGGCCTTATTGAGTTTGAAGTTCCGTACTATAAGTACACACCAGTGCCAGTTCTTGAGAATGGTCGTGCAATGCTCTACTGGGACCGATCAATCATCACGGATAGGACTATTGTTGCCAATAGGCCCGATATCGTGTTGGTTGATCGGACCCAGCGTCGGGGAGTGCTCGTCGATATCGCCGTCCCGCATGATGAGAATCTCGTGAAGGCAGAGAAGGACAAACTTAGTAAGTACCTCGATCTGTCCTTCGAGATAACCGCCATGTGGGACGTAGACTCGACGATCATTGTCCCGGTGGTCGTTTCGGCAAACGGATTAATAGCGAAGAGTCTCGATCAACATCTCAAGAGACTCTCGTTAGATTGTTGGATCAAGAGTCAGATTCAGAAGGCTGTTATCCTCGACACGTGCCGTATTGTTAGGAGGTTTCTTAGTCTGTAGCCTCCACCACCGGTAGTTTGGGTCCTACTCCGCTACTGGTGGGTCACTATTTTTTATATTTTTAAATGTATTTGTGTTTTTTATAAATGTATTTAAAAATGTATAAAATAAGAATAGAAATGAATAAACGACATAATAATAATAATTTTTATATTTTTAAATGTATTTGTTTCTTTTTTTTATAAATGTATTTAAAAATGTATGAAATAAGAATGTTATTGAATAAACGAAATAATAATAATAATAATAAACCTGGCAACCCTCGACATCTGTTCATGTGTCATTTTTATCTGTAAATAATTTTAAAATTTTTATTAACTATCTTGCCAATATTCATACAGATTTATACAGATTTTTAAATAACAGTACATACCAATAAGTTTATAAATCACATTACAAAGTTATAACAACAATAAACCAATTATTTTATAAAAATGAAAATGCGATTTGACATGACGTGTCAATCGTCAAAAATCCAAACAATAGTATTACGACATAAAAAATTGGATAATGATACTGAATAACGATGATAACAAGAGCCAGGAGCAAAAATGCGCAACCACCACCCCCGGACTCATCACTTAGCTCCGCCTCGCAAGCGTCGGACCGCACACCTGCGACACAAGTGCTTGCTGAGGCGTTGAGCTCATCATCAAGTGATGAGTATTTTTCTCCGCCGACGTCGCCAACACCTGTACGTCGTCGAGGAAGAGGCCGGCCGCCGACCAGTTTGGGTCCCCGAAGTGTACCAGCTTCGAGTAGGGTCCCCACTACCGGCGGTATTGTGCACCGCATGCGATGGACCTCATCCATCAATGAAAACGTCATGCGGGCATATTATGAGGCTACAGATGGGGAAACCAACCTGACTGCGTACCGTTCAAGGATGCTTCCTTTGTTTCAGGCTCTTGAATCAACAATGACCGTTGCCGTCCAACGACTATCGGATCAAGTACGGGCTATCCAACGATGTAAGTTGTTAGATCAATCTGTGCTTGATCGACTACGCCTGGAAGTATTATCTACTCGTACAGCTCCTGTGGCAACGAGAGCACCGTCACCTGTGACACAGACGGTTGCTACAAGTGGGACGTTAGCGGAGCCCGCCCTCGACGTGGGAAATGATACGAGTGATACATCTATCCAGGTAAGCGAGCAATTGAGGAGTACTTTGGGAGATGTGATCTCGCAGTATAGGTTTATACCTAATTCTAGACCGCGGCTACCACGCTTGCCAATGCATAAGCGAAATCTGGCGTTGATGGGAGCCCTGAATGCATTGCTAGAGCCGTACTTACGGACTAGCAGTGATTTGCTTGATACTCACTCGATTCTTTACTGTGGAGCCATTGCCGCTTGTCGTGTTGCACGCGTTAAATTCCCCGAAGTTAACCGTGCACCACGACCGGATGGTGTTCCCGTATGGCAGGCAAGAATCGAGCGACGTATCGGCACATTTAGGACTCTCATTGCAAAGCTTGTCTCTTTCAGCCGGGGAAATTGTCGTCCCCGGGTCATGCGTTTCGTGGCTCAGGCATTTGCTGGGACCGGTATTCGTCCCCAGCAATACTTAGCCAATGTCACGGAACGTATTGACTTTCTGAAACAGAAAGTGTATGCATGGGCAAGCCGTATCCGTCGTTATAGAGAGCGTGTAAATAGATACTGGCAGAATCGCATCTTCCAAAGTGACCAAAGGAAGGTGTACCGAGAGTGGGAGGGAACTGGACAACGTTTAGGCGACGGACAACTGCCAGATGCTCACGCCATGAACCAATTTTGGCGTGACACATGGTCGGTGCCCGTCGAACATTCGGAGGGCGACTGGATCCGTGTCGTCGAGCGTGAATGCAGTACCATCGAACCCATGGAGTCTATTACCATAGACTCCGAAGACGTTAGTTGTGCAATTCGTACGGCCCCGAACTGGAAAAGTCCTGGGCCGGATGGATTGCACAACTTTTGGATAAAGTGGGTTCAGAGCTCGCATGAACGCTTGGCAACACAGTATCAAGAAGCCCTTGAGTCTAGTTCTTTACCCGCTTTCATGACCACTGGCATCACCTTCCTGCTCCATAAATCAGGCAGTACCACGGAACCTAAAAACTATAGACCCATCACTTGCTTACCTACCATCTACAAGCTCCTTACATCTATTCTGAGAAGTAAAATAAACTCACACATATTATCTAATAATATCTTAGATAACGCTCAGAATGGATGTAGAGCTGGGTCTCGTGGTACTAAGGAGCTACTCCTCATTGATATGGCCATTAGCCAACAAGTCAAGCGGAGTAGGGGCGCCCTCTCTACTGCCTGGATTGACTACAAGAAGGCCTATGATTCGGTGCCTCATTCATGGCTGAGGAGGATTTTAGAGTTGTATAAAATTAATCCGACTCTTAAATCCTTCTTAGTCTCATGTATGGGGCGGTGGACCACAGTCCTTCGTCAACCAGGTAGTGGTGGGTATGCCTCTGATCCGCATGGCTTGATAAGGATTGAGCGTGGTATATTCCAGGGCGACAGTTTGAGTCCATTATGGTTTTGTTTAGCACTGAATCCACTTAGCACATTGCTGAAGGATTCAGGGCTAGGCTACCGGTTTCGTAGAGGGGGTGAGGTTATTTCTCACCTGATGTATATGGATGACCTCAAACTGTTCACACTGAAGCACCAAGATTTAGTGACATTATTAAAAACTACGGAAGTTTTTAGTAATGCCATTAAGATGGAGTTCGGTGTTGATAAGTGTGCGGTTATGCATGTACAGCGGGGGAAGGTTGTAAATTCACCGAATCTACAACTTTCTGAGATAATAACCCTCAGATCTCTCTCCGAGACCGAAACATACAAATACCTAGGTATGTCAGAGTCATTGGGTATAGCGGTAGAGGATATTAAGAAATCGGTGAAAGAACGTTTTTTTGGCCGCCTGACAAAAGTTCTTAACAGTTCTTTGTCCGGTGGTAACAAAATGCGGGCTTTCAACGGTTGGGTGATACCTTTATTGTTATACTCCTTTGGCATACTTAGGTGGACTCAAACGGAACTAGACGCCCTGGATAGGCGAGTCCGTCAACAACTGACATTGCATCGAATGTTACACCCACGATCTTCTGTCATGAGACTGTACATACCGCGGAAGTGGGGGGTCGAGGCTTTTTGAATGCCAAGAACCTCCACAACCGTGAAGTGTGCAGTCTGAGAGATTACTTTCTACAGAACGGGTGTGACATTCATTGCGATGTCGTGATGGTTGACAAGGGCCTGACACCTCTTTCCTTGGCTAACGAGAACTGGCATAAACCAAAGGTGCTAGGTACTGAAGACCGTAGGGACGTATGGAAGAGTAAGGAGCTACACGGGTGGTTCTACCGGGTCTTAACAGGACCCGACGTAGACCTGCTCGCTTCGGTGAACTGGCTACGTTTTGGGGACCTCTTTGGGGAAACTGAAGGTTTTGCCTGTGCAATTGCAGATGAGGTTATCAAGACGAACAACTATCGGAAATACATCATGAAGGACGGTACGGTCGACATTTGTCGAGCATGCCACCGTCCTGGTGAATCACTTCGCCATATTATTTCCGGTTGTTCGTATCTAGCTAACACCGAGTACTTACATAGGCACAATCAAGTAGCCAGGATCATCCACCAGCAACTTGCTCTTCAATATGGCCTTATTGAGTTTGAAGTTCCGTACTATAAGTACACACCAGTGCCAGTTCTTGAGAATGGTCGTGCAATGCTCTACTGGGACCGATCAATCATCACGGATAGGACTATTGTTGCCAATAGGCCCGATATCGTGTTGGTTGATCGGACCCAGCGTCGGGGAGTGCTCGTCGATATCGCCGTCCCGCATGATGAGAATCTCGTGAAGGCAGAGAAGGACAAACTTAGTAAGTACCTCGATCTGTCCTTCGAGATAACCGCCATGTGGGACGTAGACTCGACGATCATTGTCCCGGTGGTCGTTTCGGCAAACGGATTAATAGCGAAGAGTCTCGATCAACATCTCAAGAGACTCTCGTTAGATTGTTGGATCAAGAGTCAGATTCAGAAGGCTGTTATCCTCGACACGTGCCGTATTGTTAGGAGGTTTCTTAGTCTGTAGCCTCCACCACCGGTAGTTTGGGTCCTACTCCGCTACTGGTGGGTCACTATTTTTTATATTTTTAAATGTATTTGTGTTTTTTATAAATGTATTTAAAAATGTATAAAATAAGAATAGAAATGAATAAACGACATAATAATAATAATTTTTATATTTTTAAATGTATTTGTTTCTTTTTTTTATAAATGTATTTAAAAATGTATGAAATAAGAATGTTATTGAATAAACGAAATAATAATAATAATAATAAACCTGGCAACCCTCGACATCTGTTCATGTGTCATTTTTATCTGTAAATAATTTTAAAATTTTTATTAACTATCTTGCCAATATTCATACAGATTTATACAGATTTTTAAATAACAGTACATACCAATAAGTTTATAAATCACATTACAAAGTTATAACAACAATAAACCAATTATTTTATAAAAATGAAAATGCGATTTGACATGACGTGTCAATCGTCAAAAATCCAAACAATAGTATTACGACATAAAAAATTGGATAATGATACTGAATAACGATGATAACAAGAGCCAGGAGCAAAAATGCGCAACCACCACCCCCGGACTCATCACTTAGCTCCGCCTCGCAAGCGTCGGACCGCACACCTGCGACACAAGTGCTTGCTGAGGCGTTGAGCTCATCATCAAGTGATGAGTATTTTTCTCCGCCGACGTCGCCAACACCTGTACGTCGTCGAGGAAGAGGCCGGCCGCCGACCAGTTTGGGTCCCCGAAGTGTACCAGCTTCGAGTAGGGTCCCCACTACCGGCGGTATTGTGCACCGCATGCGATGGACCTCATCCATCAATGAAAACGTCATGCGGGCATATTATGAGGCTACAGATGGGGAAACCAACCTGACTGCGTACCGTTCAAGGATGCTTCCTTTGTTTCAGGCTCTTGAATCAACAATGACCGTTGCCGTCCAACGACTATCGGATCAAGTACGGGCTATCCAACGATGTAAGTTGTTAGATCAATCTGTGCTTGATCGACTACGCCTGGAAGTATTATCTACTCGTACAGCTCCTGTGGCAACGAGAGCACCGTCACCTGTGACACAGACGGTTGCTACAAGTGGGACGTTAGCGGAGCCCGCCCTCGACGTGGGAAATGATACGAGTGATACATCTATCCAGGTAAGCGAGCAATTGAGGAGTACTTTGGGAGATGTGATCTCGCAGTATAGGTTTATACCTAATTCTAGACCGCGGCTACCACGCTTGCCAATGCATAAGCGAAATCTGGCGTTGATGGGAGCCCTGAATGCATTGCTAGAGCCGTACTTACGGACTAGCAGTGATTTGCTTGATACTCACTCGATTCTTTACTGTGGAGCCATTGCCGCTTGTCGTGTTGCACGCGTTAAATTCCCCGAAGTTAACCGTGCACCACGACCGGATGGTGTTCCCGTATGGCAGGCAAGAATCGAGCGACGTATCGGCACATTTAGGACTCTCATTGCAAAGCTTGTCTCTTTCAGCCGGGGAAATTGTCGTCCCCGGGTCATGCGTTTCGTGGCTCAGGCATTTGCTGGGACCGGTATTCGTCCCCAGCAATACTTAGCCAATGTCACGGAACGTATTGACTTTCTGAAACAGAAAGTGTATGCATGGGCAAGCCGTATCCGTCGTTATAGAGAGCGTGTAAATAGATACTGGCAGAATCGCATCTTCCAAAGTGACCAAAGGAAGGTGTACCGAGAGTGGGAGGGAACTGGACAACGTTTAGGCGACGGACAACTGCCAGATGCTCACGCCATGAACCAATTTTGGCGTGACACATGGTCGGTGCCCGTCGAACATTCGGAGGGCGACTGGATCCGTGTCGTCGAGCGTGAATGCAGTACCATCGAACCCATGGAGTCTATTACCATAGACTCCGAAGACGTTAGTTGTGCAATTCGTACGGCCCCGAACTGGAAAAGTCCTGGGCCGGATGGATTGCACAACTTTTGGATAAAGTGGGTTCAGAGCTCGCATGAACGCTTGGCAACACAGTATCAAGAAGCCCTTGAGTCTAGTTCTTTACCCGCTTTCATGACCACTGGCATCACCTTCCTGCTCCATAAATCAGGCAGTACCACGGAACCTAAAAACTATAGACCCATCACTTGCTTACCTACCATCTACAAGCTCCTTACATCTATTCTGAGAAGTAAAATAAACTCACACATATTATCTAATAATATCTTAGATAACGCTCAGAATGGATGTAGAGCTGGGTCTCGTGGTACTAAGGAGCTACTCCTCATTGATATGGCCATTAGCCAACAAGTCAAGCGGAGTAGGGGCGCCCTCTCTACTGCCTGGATTGACTACAAGAAGGCCTATGATTCGGTGCCTCATTCATGGCTGAGGAGGATTTTAGAGTTGTATAAAATTAATCCGACTCTTAAATCCTTCTTAGTCTCATGTATGGGGCGGTGGACCACAGTCCTTCGTCAACCAGGTAGTGGTGGGTATGCCTCTGATCCGCATGGCTTGATAAGGATTGAGCGTGGTATATTCCAGGGCGACAGTTTGAGTCCATTATGGTTTTGTTTAGCACTGAATCCACTTAGCACATTGCTGAAGGATTCAGGGCTAGGCTACCGGTTTCGTAGAGGGGGTGAGGTTATTTCTCACCTGATGTATATGGATGACCTCAAACTGTTCACACTGAAGCACCAAGATTTAGTGACATTATTAAAAACTACGGAAGTTTTTAGTAATGCCATTAAGATGGAGTTCGGTGTTGATAAGTGTGCGGTTATGCATGTACAGCGGGGGAAGGTTGTAAATTCACCGAATCTACAACTTTCTGAGATAATAACCCTCAGATCTCTCTCCGAGACCGAAACATACAAATACCTAGGTATGTCAGAGTCATTGGGTATAGCGGTAGAGGATATTAAGAAATCGGTGAAAGAACGTTTTTTTGGCCGCCTGACAAAAGTTCTTAACAGTTCTTTGTCCGGTGGTAACAAAATGCGGGCTTTCAACGGTTGGGTGATACCTTTATTGTTATACTCCTTTGGCATACTTAGGTGGACTCAAACGGAACTAGACGCCCTGGATAGGCGAGTCCGTCAACAACTGACATTGCATCGAATGTTACACCCACGATCTTCTGTCATGAGACTGTACATACCGCGGAAGTGGGGGGTCGAGGCTTTTTGAATGCCAAGAACCTCCACAACCGTGAAGTGTGCAGTCTGAGAGATTACTTTCTACAGAACGGGTGTGACATTCATTGCGATGTCGTGATGGTTGACAAGGGCCTGACACCTCTTTCCTTGGCTAACGAGAACTGGCATAAACCAAAGGTGCTAGGTACTGAAGACCGTAGGGACGTATGGAAGAGTAAGGAGCTACACGGGTGGTTCTACCGGGTCTTAACAGGACCCGACGTAGACCTGCTCGCTTCGGTGAACTGGCTACGTTTTGGGGACCTCTTTGGGGAAACTGAAGGTTTTGCCTGTGCAATTGCAGATGAGGTTATCAAGACGAACAACTATCGGAAATACATCATGAAGGACGGTACGGTCGACATTTGTCGAGCATGCCACCGTCCTGGTGAATCACTTCGCCATATTATTTCCGGTTGTTCGTATCTAGCTAACACCGAGTACTTACATAGGCACAATCAAGTAGCCAGGATCATCCACCAGCAACTTGCTCTTCAATATGGCCTTATTGAGTTTGAAGTTCCGTACTATAAGTACACACCAGTGCCAGTTCTTGAGAATGGTCGTGCAATGCTCTACTGGGACCGATCAATCATCACGGATAGGACTATTGTTGCCAATAGGCCCGATATCGTGTTGGTTGATCGGACCCAGCGTCGGGGAGTGCTCGTCGATATCGCCGTCCCGCATGATGAGAATCTCGTGAAGGCAGAGAAGGACAAACTTAGTAAGTACCTCGATCTGTCCTTCGAGATAACCGCCATGTGGGACGTAGACTCGACGATCATTGTCCCGGTGGTCGTTTCGGCAAACGGATTAATAGCGAAGAGTCTCGATCAACATCTCAAGAGACTCTCGTTAGATTGTTGGATCAAGAGTCAGATTCAGAAGGCTGTTATCCTCGACACGTGCCGTATTGTTAGGAGGTTTCTTAGTCTGTAGCCTCCACCACCGGTAGTTTGGGTCCTACTCCGCTACTGGTGGGTCACTATTTTTTATATTTTTAAATGTATTTGTGTGTTTTATAAATGTATTTAAAAATGTATAAAATAAGAATAGAAATGAATAAACGACATAATAATAATAATTTTTATATTTTTAAATGTATTTGTTTCTTTTTTTTATAAATGTATTTAAAAATGTATGAAATAAGAATGTTATTGAATAAACGAAATAATAATAATAATAATAAACCTGGCAACCCTCGACATCTGTTCATGTGTCATTTTTATCTGTAAATAATTTTAAAATTTTTATTAACTATCTTGCCAATATTCATACAGATTTATACAGATTTTTAAATAACAGTACATACCAATAAGTTTATAAATCACATTACAAAGTTATAACAACAATAAACCAATTATTTTATAAAAATGAAAATGCGATTTGACATGACGTGTCAATCGTCAAAAATCCAAACAATAGTATTACGACATAAAAAATTGGATAATGATACTGAATAACGATGATAACAAGAGCCAGGAGCAAAAATGCGCAACCACCACCCCCGGACTCATCACTTAGCTCCGCCTCGCAAGCGTCGGACCGCACACCTGCGACACAAGTGCTTGCTGAGGCGTTGAGCTCATCATCAAGTGATGAGTATTTTTCTCCGCCGACGTCGCCAACACCTGTACGTCGTCGAGGAAGAGGCCGGCCGCCGACCAGTTTGGGTCCCCGAAGTGTACCAGCTTCGAGTAGGGTCCCCACTACCGGCGGTATTGTGCACCGCATGCGATGGACCTCATCCATCAATGAAAACGTCATGCGGGCATATTATGAGGCTACAGATGGGGAAACCAACCTGACTGCGTACCGTTCAAGGATGCTTCCTTTGTTTCAGGCTCTTGAATCAACAATGACCGTTGCCGTCCAACGACTATCGGATCAAGTACGGGCTATCCAACGATGTAAGTTGTTAGATCAATCTGTGCTTGATCGACTACGCCTGGAAGTATTATCTACTCGTACAGCTCCTGTGGCAACGAGAGCACCGTCACCTGTGACACAGACGGTTGCTACAAGTGGGACGTTAGCGGAGCCCGCCCTCGACGTGGGAAATGATACGAGTGATACATCTATCCAGGTAAGCGAGCAATTGAGGAGTACTTTGGGAGATGTGATCTCGCAGTATAGGTTTATACCTAATTCTAGACCGCGGCTACCACGCTTGCCAATGCATAAGCGAAATCTGGCGTTGATGGGAGCCCTGAATGCATTGCTAGAGCCGTACTTACGGACTAGCAGTGATTTGCTTGATACTCACTCGATTCTTTACTGTGGAGCCATTGCCGCTTGTCGTGTTGCACGCGTTAAATTCCCCGAAGTTAACCGTGCACCACGACCGGATGGTGTTCCCGTATGGCAGGCAAGAATCGAGCGACGTATCGGCACATTTAGGACTCTCATTGCAAAGCTTGTCTCTTTCAGCCGGGGAAATTGTCGTCCCCGGGTCATGCGTTTCGTGGCTCAGGCATTTGCTGGGACCGGTATTCGTCCCCAGCAATACTTAGCCAATGTCACGGAACGTATTGACTTTCTGAAACAGAAAGTGTATGCATGGGCAAGCCGTATCCGTCGTTATAGAGAGCGTGTAAATAGATACTGGCAGAATCGCATCTTCCAAAGTGACCAAAGGAAGGTGTACCGAGAGTGGGAGGGAACTGGACAACGTTTAGGCGACGGACAACTGCCAGATGCTCACGCCATGAACCAATTTTGGCGTGACACATGGTCGGTGCCCGTCGAACATTCGGAGGGCGACTGGATCCGTGTCGTCGAGCGTGAATGCAGTACCATCGAACCCATGGAGTCTATTACCATAGACTCCGAAGACGTTAGTTGTGCAATTCGTACGGCCCCGAACTGGAAAAGTCCTGGGCCGGATGGATTGCACAACTTTTGGATAAAGTGGGTTCAGAGCTCGCATGAACGCTTGGCAACACAGTATCAAGAAGCCCTTGAGTCTAGTTCTTTACCCGCTTTCATGACCACTGGCATCACCTTCCTGCTCCATAAATCAGGCAGTACCACGGAACCTAAAAACTATAGACCCATCACTTGCTTACCTACCATCTACAAGCTCCTTACATCTATTCTGAGAAGTAAAATAAACTCACACATATTATCTAATAATATCTTAGATAACGCTCAGAATGGATGTAGAGCTGGGTCTCGTGGTACTAAGGAGCTACTCCTCATTGATATGGCCATTAGCCAACAAGTCAAGCGGAGTAGGGGCGCCCTCTCTACTGCCTGGATTGACTACAAGAAGGCCTATGATTCGGTGCCTCATTCATGGCTGAGGAGGATTTTAGAGTTGTATAAAATTAATCCGACTCTTAAATCCTTCTTAGTCTCATGTATGGGGCGGTGGACCACAGTCCTTCGTCAACCAGGTAGTGGTGGGTATGCCTCTGATCCGCATGGCTTGATAAGGATTGAGCGTGGTATATTCCAGGGCGACAGTTTGAGTCCATTATGGTTTTGTTTAGCACTGAATCCACTTAGCACATTGCTGAAGGATTCAGGGCTAGGCTACCGGTTTCGTAGAGGGGGTGAGGTTATTTCTCACCTGATGTATATGGATGACCTCAAACTGTTCACACTGAAGCACCAAGATTTAGTGACATTATTAAAAACTACGGAAGTTTTTAGTAATGCCATTAAGATGGAGTTCGGTGTTGATAAGTGTGCGGTTATGCATGTACAGCGGGGGAAGGTTGTAAATTCACCGAATCTACAACTTTCTGAGATAATAACCCTCAGATCTCTCTCCGAGACCGAAACATACAAATACCTAGGTATGTCAGAGTCATTGGGTATAGCGGTAGAGGATATTAAGAAATCGGTGAAAGAACGTTTTTTTGGCCGCCTGACAAAAGTTCTTAACAGTTCTTTGTCCGGTGGTAACAAAATGCGGGCTTTCAACGGTTGGGTGATACCTTTATTGTTATACTCCTTTGGCATACTTAGGTGGACTCAAACGGAACTAGACGCCCTGGATAGGCGAGTCCGTCAACAACTGACATTGCATCGAATGTTACACCCACGATCTTCTGTCATGAGACTGTACATACCGCGGAAGTGGGGGGTCGAGGCTTTTTGAATGCCAAGAACCTCCACAACCGTGAAGTGTGCAGTCTGAGAGATTACTTTCTACAGAACGGGTGTGACATTCATTGCGATGTCGTGATGGTTGACAAGGGCCTGACACCTCTTTCCTTGGCTAACGAGAACTGGCATAAACCAAAGGTGCTAGGTACTGAAGACCGTAGGGACGTATGGAAGAGTAAGGAGCTACACGGGTGGTTCTACCGGGTCTTAACAGGACCCGACGTAGACCTGCTCGCTTCGGTGAACTGGCTACGTTTTGGGGACCTCTTTGGGGAAACTGAAGGTTTTGCCTGTGCAATTGCAGATGAGGTTATCAAGACGAACAACTATCGGAAATACATCATGAAGGACGGTACGGTCGACATTTGTCGAGCATGCCACCGTCCTGGTGAATCACTTCGCCATATTATTTCCGGTTGTTCGTATCTAGCTAACACCGAGTACTTACATAGGCACAATCAAGTAGCCAGGATCATCCACCAGCAACTTGCTCTTCAATATGGCCTTATTGAGTTTGAAGTTCCGTACTATAAGTACACACCAGTGCCAGTTCTTGAGAATGGTCGTGCAATGCTCTACTGGGACCGATCAATCATCACGGATAGGACTATTGTTGCCAATAGGCCCGATATCGTGTTGGTTGATCGGACCCAGCGTCGGGGAGTGCTCGTCGATATCGCCGTCCCGCATGATGAGAATCTCGTGAAGGCAGAGAAGGACAAACTTAGTAAGTACCTCGATCTGTCCTTCGAGATAACCGCCATGTGGGACGTAGACTCGACGATCATTGTCCCGGTGGTCGTTTCGGCAAACGGATTAATAGCGAAGAGTCTCGATCAACATCTCAAGAGACTCTCGTTAGATTGTTGGATCAAGAGTCAGATTCAGAAGGCTGTTATCCTCGACACGTGCCGTATTGTTAGGAGGTTTCTTAGTCTGTAGCCTCCACCACCGGTAGTTTGGGTCCTACTCCGCTACTGGTGGGTCACTATTTTTTATATTTTTAAATGTATTTGTGTGTTTTATAAATGTATTTAAAAATGTATAAAATAAGAATAGAAATGAATAAACGACATAATAATAATAATTTTTATATTTTTAAATGTATTTGTTTCTTTTTTTTATAAATGTATTTAAAAATGTATGAAATAAGAATGTTATTGAATAAACGAAATAATAATAATAATAATAAACCTGGCAACCCTCGACATCTGTTCATGTGTCATTTTTATCTGTAAATAATTTTAAAATTTTTATTAACTATCTTGCCAATATTCATACAGATTTATACAGATTTTTAAATAACAGTACATACCAATAAGTTTATAAATCACATTACAAAGTTATAACAACAATAAACCAATTATTTTATAAAAATGAAAATGCGATTTGACATGACGTGTCAATCGTCAAAAATCCAAACAATAGTATTACGACATAAAAAATTGGATAATGATACTGAATAACGATGATAACAAGAGCCAGGAGCAAAAATGCGCAACCACCACCCCCGGACTCATCACTTAGCTCCGCCTCGCAAGCGTCGGACCGCACACCTGCGACACAAGTGCTTGCTGAGGCGTTGAGCTCATCATCAAGTGATGAGTATTTTTCTCCGCCGACGTCGCCAACACCTGTACGTCGTCGAGGAAGAGGCCGGCCGCCGACCAGTTTGGGTCCCCGAAGTGTACCAGCTTCGAGTAGGGTCCCCACTACCGGCGGTATTGTGCACCGCATGCGATGGACCTCATCCATCAATGAAAACGTCATGCGGGCATATTATGAGGCTACAGATGGGGAAACCAACCTGACTGCGTACCGTTCAAGGATGCTTCCTTTGTTTCAGGCTCTTGAATCAACAATGACCGTTGCCGTCCAACGACTATCGGATCAAGTACGGGCTATCCAACGATGTAAGTTGTTAGATCAATCTGTGCTTGATCGACTACGCCTGGAAGTATTATCTACTCGTACAGCTCCTGTGGCAACGAGAGCACCGTCACCTGTGACACAGACGGTTGCTACAAGTGGGACGTTAGCGGAGCCCGCCCTCGACGTGGGAAATGATACGAGTGATACATCTATCCAGGTAAGCGAGCAATTGAGGAGTACTTTGGGAGATGTGATCTCGCAGTATAGGTTTATACCTAATTCTAGACCGCGGCTACCACGCTTGCCAATGCATAAGCGAAATCTGGCGTTGATGGGAGCCCTGAATGCATTGCTAGAGCCGTACTTACGGACTAGCAGTGATTTGCTTGATACTCACTCGATTCTTTACTGTGGAGCCATTGCCGCTTGTCGTGTTGCACGCGTTAAATTCCCCGAAGTTAACCGTGCACCACGACCGGATGGTGTTCCCGTATGGCAGGCAAGAATCGAGCGACGTATCGGCACATTTAGGACTCTCATTGCAAAGCTTGTCTCTTTCAGCCGGGGAAATTGTCGTCCCCGGGTCATGCGTTTCGTGGCTCAGGCATTTGCTGGGACCGGTATTCGTCCCCAGCAATACTTAGCCAATGTCACGGAACGTATTGACTTTCTGAAACAGAAAGTGTATGCATGGGCAAGCCGTATCCGTCGTTATAGAGAGCGTGTAAATAGATACTGGCAGAATCGCATCTTCCAAAGTGACCAAAGGAAGGTGTACCGAGAGTGGGAGGGAACTGGACAACGTTTAAGCGACGGACAACTGCCAGATGCTCACGCCATGAACCAATTTTGGCGTGACACATGGTCGGTGCCCGTCGAACATTCGGAGGGCGACTGGATCCGTGTCGTCGAGCGTGAATGCAGTACCATCGAACCCATGGAGTCTATTACCATAGACTCCGAAGACGTTAGTTGTGCAATTCGTACGGCCCCGAACTGGAAAAGTCCTGGGCCGGATGGATTGCACAACTTTTGGATAAAGTGGGTTCAGAGCTCGCATGAACGCTTGGCAACACAGTATCAAGAAGCCCTTGAGTCTAGTTCTTTACCCGCTTTCATGACCACTGGCATCACCTTCCTGCTCCATAAATCAGGCAGTACCACGGAACCTAAAAACTATAGACCCATCACTTGCTTACCTACCATCTACAAGCTCCTTACATCTATTCTGAGAAGTAAAATAAACTCACACATATTATCTAATAATATCTTAGATAACGCTCAGAATGGATGTAGAGCTGGGTCTCGTGGTACTAAGGAGCTACTCCTCATTGATATGGCCATTAGCCAACAAGTCAAGCGGAGTAGGGGCGCCCTCTCTACTGCCTGGATTGACTACAAGAAGGCCTATGATTCGGTGCCTCATTCATGGCTGAGGAGGATTTTAGAGTTGTATAAAATTAATCCGACTCTTAAATCCTTCTTAGTCTCATTTATGGGGCGGTGGACCACAGTCCTTCGTCAACCAGGTAGTGGTGGGTATGCCTCTGATCCGCATGGCTTGATAAGGATTGAGCGTGGTATATTCCAGGGCGACAGTTTGAGTCCATTATGGTTTTGTTTAGCACTGAATCCACTTAGCACATTGCTGAAGGATTCAGGGCTAGGCTACCGGTTTCGTAGAGGGGGTGAGGTTATTTCTCACCTGATGTATATGGATGACCTCAAACTGTTCACACTGAAGCACCAAGATTTAGTGACATTATTAAAAACTACGGAAGTTTTTAGTAATGCCATTAAGATGGAGTTCGGTGTTGATAAGTGTGCGGTTATGCATGTACAGCGGGGGAAGGTTGTAAATTCACCGAATCTACAACTTTCTGAGATAATAACCCTCAGATCTCTCTCCGAGACCGAAACATACAAATACCTAGGTATGTCAGAGTCATTGGGTATAGCGGTAGAGGATATTAAGAAATCGGTGAAAGAACGTTTTTTTGGCCGCCTGACAAAAGTTCTTAACAGTTCTTTGTCCGGTGGTAACAAAATGCGGGCTTTCAACGGTTGGGTGATACCTTTATTGTTATACTCCTTTGGCATACTTAGGTGGACTCAAACGGAACTAGACGCCCTGGATAGGCGAGTCCGTCAACAACTGACATTGCATCGAATGTTACACCCACGATCTTCTGTCATGAGACTGTACATACCGCGGAAGTGGGGGGGTCGAGGCTTTTTGAATGCCAAGAACCTCCACAACCGTGAAGTGTGCAGTCTGAGAGATTACTTTCTACAGAACGGGTGTGACATTCATTGCGATGTCGTGATGGTTGACAAGGGCCTGACACCTCTTTCCTTGGCTAACGAGAACTGGCATAAACCAAAGGTGCTAGGTACTGAAGACCGTAGGGACGTATGGAAGAGTAAGGAGCTACACGGGCGGTTCTACCGGGTCTTAACAGGACCCGACGTAGACCTGCTCGCTTCGGTGAACTGGCTGCGTTTTGGGGACCTCTTTGGGGAAACTGAAGGTTTTGCCTGTGCAATTGCAGATGAGGTTATCAAGACGAACAACTATCGGAAATACATCATGAAGGACGGTACGGTCGACATTTGTCGAGCATGCCACCGTCCTGGTGAATCACTTCGCCATATTATTTCCGGTTGTTCGTATCTTGCTAACACCGAGTACTTGCATAGGCACAATCAAGTAGGCAGGATCATCCACCAGCAACTTGCTCTTCAATATGGCCTTATTGAGTTTGAAGTACCGTACTATAAGTATACACCAGTGCCAGTTCTTGCGAATGGTCGTGCATTGCTCTACTGGGACCGATCAATCATCACGGACAGGACTATTGTTGCAAATAGGCCCGATATCGTGTTGGTTGATCGGACCCAGCGTCGGGCAGTGCTCGTCGATATCGCCGTCCCGCATGACGAAAATCTCGTGAAGGCAGAGAAGGACAAACTTAGTAAATACCTTGATCTGTCCTTCGAGATAACCGCCATGTGGGACGTAGACTCGACGATCATTGTCCCGGTGGTCGTTTCGGCAAACGGATTAATAGCGAAGAGTCTCGATCAACATCTCAAGAGACTCTCGTTAGATTGTTGGATCAAGAGTCAGATTCAGAAGGCTGTTATCCTCGACACGTGCCGTATTGTTAGGAGGTTTCTTAGTCTGTAGCCTCCACCGCCGGTAGTTTGGGTCCTACTCCGCTACTGGTGGGTCACTATTTTTTATATTTTTAAATGTATTTGTTTTTTTTTTTATAAATGTATTTAAAAATGTATAAAATAAGAATGTAAAGGAATAAACGAAATAATAATAATATAATATAATATAATATAATATAATATAATATAATATAATATAATATAATATAATATAATATAATATAATATAATATAATATAATATAATATAATATAATATAATATAATAATCGGATATAATAAATGAAAACTAGCCTTTCTACGTTTTTTATTTAATAATGAGTGAACCATTACGTCATAGCCATTACTTTGTGCTATGTAGCAAATGATGGACAATTCTTCACACACAGTCTTGATAATGCCTCGTTTAGAGGCGAAACAATTGTCGACGTTTTGTTGTCCTTTTGATTTTGCGAAAAATTAATGCTATTATATAATTTTAAAAGTTTTTTCTTAAAACATTTTACTTACCATTGTTTTATTAAAATAATACATTAACAGGATAAAAGGAAACAAAAAATCAACTTGAATGGTAACAATCATAGGTTTATTTAAAAACCATAATTGAACAGGACGACAATTTCCATTAATTATACATATATATATTTCCATTAATAAAAGCTATAGCATTTGCAATCCATATGGTATAATTACACATACAATTACAATTACAAGACTATAGTCTTGGTCTGGACTAGCAGGAGGATCGTTCTACCAACTGACCAGACACCACTAGCCCAATACTTCTAATATTGCGATCACTAATTGTATTAATATCCCGACTTACGGTGTCGCCAGAGCGCCATCTGCCAGAAGTTGAGGGCTCTGATGTCAATCATTGAATAAATTGTACTTTTATAAACAATGATGTTTGCTAATTTTTATTTCAAATAATTTCACAAAAAGTTAGCATACAATATTGCTTGTAAGAAATACACCTATTCATTAATCTAAGCATGATAAACATACCTACTTACTTAACATAGAATCAGGTTTAATATTTAATTATAGACTTTATTTCCATATACGATAGGTCACTCCATTTGTGAACCATGTAACTTCAAATCTCCTGCGGTTTGCCAGTCGTGATCCATCATCGTCGTGGACCGTGGAATAACCGAAATAGATACACAATTTTATCATAAACTATAGATATTCATTTATGGCATACGTACTGCGTAGGTAATTCTTTTACTAGTATGTTTCTAGCAAAAATATAAGTATTTTGAAAAATAATAATATGTTTTTATTATTATTCACATAATCACAAATAATTATATATTTTAGCTTAGAACTTCCTGATGCGGCTAGTAGTGGCTACAGACACTGCTGGCCACATTTTTAATTGCCTATTTATAAAAAAAAATAACAGACAATTTTTTTTTTAATAAAACAAGCTTAAATTTAAAAATAGTGTAATTTTGACATTACTAAATTACTTATTCTTGTCTCCCTAGACTGCTATTCACGAAGATGGCTGTTAACAAATGGTTGCACACATCTTTATATTCATCAGCTCACTCGCTCCGTTCCGCTCCGCTACACAGAGCTGTTTTGTTTTATATCACTCCGTTAAATAAGTAATATGCGGTGTAATGACTCTTACTAACCACCCTTTTAAATCATGTTGGTTTAATGTGCATTAGATATACGAGTATAAGAGGTGGTACGTTTTTTCCTCATAATTCTTTACTTTTAAATTTCTAAAAATACCTATATCCTGTTATAATATTTATGGGATTACTAGGATACATAATGTTAAAAATGACTGGCGAATTGTTTATACATTCAACGCCTATGTTTAACGCTTCGGAGATAAATACGTACGTTCTGTAAGTGCAAGACAACCAGACGGATAAAACTTAGGAAGAAAAACTCATAGATTGCCCCAAATCGTAATTGGTAATGGTGATTCTAAGCAAAGATGTAGCTGTCAAGACAACCAGACGGATAAGACTTAGGAAGAAAAACCCATAGATTTGCCCCAAATCGTAATTCGTAATGGTGATTCTAAGCAAAGATGTTGCTGTCAAGACAACCAGATGGATAAGACTTAAGAAGAAAAACCCATAGATTTGCCCCAAATCGTAATTGGTAATGGTGATTCTAAGCAAAGATGTTGCTGTCAAGACTACCAGACGGATAAGACTTAGGAAGAAAAACCCATAGATTTGCCCCAAATCGTAATTGGTAATGGTGATTCTAAGCAAAGATGTTGCTGTCAAGACAACCAGACGGATAAGACTTAGGAAGAAAAACCCATAGATTTGCCCCAAATCGTAATTGGTAATGGTGATTCTAAGCAAATATGTTGCTGTCAAGACTACCAGACGTATAAGACTTAACCGAAGTAACTGGTAATTTGGTCATTCTTCGCAAAGATGTTGCTTAACTCCTCTAATTAGACACCCCTTTTAACATCATATGATGCTAGAACCGATCCTTTCTTCGACGAATAAATTTTACTGAACTGTTTTTCTTTTAAGAGCGGGTATGTACAATAGTGGAGACTTATTCAATCAAGTTTAGTCTCCAACCAATAAAACTTAACTAACTGTTGCACTTAACTGTCAATCCTTTGTGTATTTACCGAACGTTAACAAGACTGAGGGTAGTTCGAGCAAGAAATTAAGAGTTGAGTCCGCGCGCCTCCTGGGAAATTCGTCCAATCACAGCGAGGACTGCAGTGACCACACATACTGAAATGATCGTAACTTATATCTAGTCAATTCTAGAACTTTTTTTAAACTGTGTCGATAGATATTTCTAATTGTCTATAACCCACGACTTTGATAACGTTATTTTTGCAAACCTTGAAGATCTTAGGGACCCAAGAAAAGCTCAGCTGCATGTAGTGCACCTGCTGATCATAGGATGAGGCTCTGGCATATGTAAAAGCCACCAGTTTGTAGCAACAGGGTCGCGCACATAACCTGGGATTTATAAAGGTAAAAGTTGGAAATATATTATACTTCAGCTCACGCCTTCTGGGTAACAGGCGTGACTATTTATAAGTATGTTTATAGTCCGAGACGCCCAGGACTTTAATTGGCTGTGCCATAGCGGCTAGCATGTAAGATTTTGTTGCCTGTCATTAACATTTCATAGCAAGGCAAAGGGTTTCATTTTTTTTCGGAATTACAATATAGCTGCTACTTTTTATTAAATTTTTTCGACCATTTTGGGCATAACCCACTATAAATGTGCGAGACAAAAAGTACTGGCAAATTGTGGGTGTGTAATGCACCTCTGTCTACCCCTTCGGGGATATAGGCGTGATATGTATGTGTGTGTGTGTATTTATAATTATTAAGGATTGAATAGGTCAGTCATTCGTCATTTATAACAAGAGTCCTTCGAGTTTCGAAAACGACTTTAAGGATAAATTTTATCAGAAATTTTGTTGTTTTTAAATAACAGTTATTAAAACAGAACCTACCTGTGGAAATTGTAAAAAAAATATCAAGAAAATTCTTTTGTAACACAAAAAACCTTTCTCGTGAAAGACTTGGTAATTTTTTACCATCCATTATCACAATTAATCGTAAATATCAATTGTCAAAACATCAATAATCGCCGACAGATCCCAGGGGCATGAGGAAGACAGATTCTAAAAACGCATGCAAAGCTTTTAAAATTAAAATCCATTCATCGAAGGCACTTCTTTGTCGTTTGAACCCCCGTTCAAAGAAACCGCAGACGATTCTGATTGTCAATGTCACAGGGATGAAAGGTAGTTAGGTATTGATTGATATTACTTGGAATGTTTGAGAAACGTGGTTTAATTTTGTGTTTAGTGTTAGTATTGATGTAAATCCTTAAACCAGCATTTTAGTTCCACTAGTGTACAAAATATTGTAAAAGTCCTTTGGTTTTTGTGGTAGATATTTACCATAAAATACCATAAACACCTAATTGTGAACCCTATTTGTGAGTTTGAGTTACTTAATTCTCATAGCACAAGCAAATAAAAGTAAATACATACCTAGTACCAGAATACACAAGTTCTGCTTAGATTACAATAGTGATATATGATTACATGTGTATATTTTTTTAATTAAAAATATTCAGCCAACGCTCAATTTATTAGAAAGCTACTGTACGTCATCACAGCATAAAGAAGCAGTAGATAAAAAAAAATCTTTGTTCGAAATTCAAACGAAGATTCGAAATTCAAATCCCATGATATTTGCACGTCACAACACTCTGTGACAATGACGCTCAGAATTATTGCTGATTGATTATGCATTCCCGTCATATTCGACGGGTGGCAGTAACAGACATATTGGTATTTATTTTTATTTTTTAGTTATTGTAATAATCGAGAACTGCAGCCAAATCTTCTACCTTTATTTATCATAATAACATGTAAAGAAACATTCGAAAACTAGTTTTAAATGTATCGTAATAATGAACTCCAACATGTTTTTATTTCTTTATCTGGGTATCATTTTTAATAAAGGGTTAGACAAGACAAGTACAGGTACCTACAAGATGAGTTTGCTATGCAGATAGGTTGATATGCTGGGATCTGTTTATGATACAAGAGTAGGTAGTAAAGTTTTATCCCCATAACAGAATCGGGAATTACATTATATTATATTATTATTCTTCACGTGGGCGTTCGTTTATGTATATTATAATGCTGAAGAGTTTGTTTGATAGGTTGAAAGCGCTAATCTGACGTGGGATTGGAAATATATTTATGTGTTCAATAGTAAAGGATGATGGGCAAAATGTATGGAACTTGGGACCACCCTCCAATAGCAACATGATATATATCGTTATATAGGTCTTTTTAATTGGAACAACAATAGTTAAAACAGCTTTGTTGTTACTGCTGTCCGTTTGGAGTGATGAAGCTTTTAATTACTTGAGAAAAATATTAAACAATTATTTATATCCACGTACTTTACAGACATAAAGGTTAAAGAAAGCATTTTTGAACAGGGAAAATAATAACACATAAGAATTATTTAATTGGTCTCATGGGTGATCTATATCATATATCATCGTTTAAAAATGTTGCGGGTGCATTAAATCCTGCATGAATTGCATATCCTAAATACCAGATAAATGGTCCCAATATGACCATCCTCCTTTATCAAGGAAGGCTATAGGCTATACCTATAACATCACGTTACAACCACTAAAAGTAGAGCAGCAATGAAAAATGTTGAATAAATAATTATTACTAACGGACTTCATAAAAAAGATGAGGTTCTCAATTCGACTGTATGATGGTTTTATGTTTGTGACCTCATGTCAACTTGCGTCTTGGTGAACAATTTTTTTTTTAAATTGTTATTTGGTGAAGGCCATTCGGTTTGGGACCAATTAAAAAAAATCCCATTCCGGTATTTGAAGTCGGTTTTTTTTGTCAACAAATTCAGTTTTTTATAAGATAAAATCGTAGTTGACAAAAACACAGTACGTATAGAAGGTCTAATAGTGTATTATTAGACAACAAAAACGCCAAACTTAAACAGTATCTCTTCATAAACCACAACCACTAAACTCATTAGCAAGTGACCCTTCTCATAAACAAGCTTCATCTTGACACGCGGGTTTTCCCGCAAGACCGGGCCTGACCAATTCACGACCCCTAAGATGACGACCGCAGATAACTCTAAAATGTCCTGTGACTGTACTGATAACCCTCCCACCGACTGTTTAGAAAACCTTTCGATTATATTTAAATATTTTATATCGAAACTCGAATTTAGATTTGAAATAATATAGGAAAGGGCTCGTGGCTAAGTGGTAACCGGTTAGATTAAAGCTTGAAACACACTGGTCCTTCACATACGACGTATGCCACGCTACGTGGGACGTTTACGTTATCTTCTTCTTCTTAAACGTGTGTGACAGCGACGTACGCGTGGGACAGCATGGGAACACGCAAATCTGGCGCGGTGACGCGTAAAACAGCGTGGTGAATGACCAGTGTGTTTGTTGTCATACAAATTGTATAGGTCAGATCCGGTTCAGATATCATAATGTGTGTTATACGTCGCATGTGAAGGACAAGTTTGCCCGTACCTTCACACGTTGCAAAGGTTTAGCAACAATAGCCAGGTCGGCGGTCTTAGAATGCGTGACCATTTGTTAAGACATTGAGATCCCTCCGGTGCCTCGGTGAGCAGTAGGTAGTGAACACGTTATAAGCCGTCGCTGCCGATTGCAATTTGGAGCTCTAAAAAAAACTGGCTGGTTTAACTTTAGTTAAACCATCGAAGTTCTTTAGAACTTCGATCTTCAATGAGTTGTGGCGGTCAGACGGCAGCCGAAAAGTATGAAAGTTCTGCCGCTTCGCAGTTTGACTTAGAATTTAGACTACACACATGCAACCGGTTTCTGAATTAGAATTTGAAGTTGATCATCCACTGAGTACACCAAATGTGAAAATTCAGGAACAAATTTTGACATTGACGTGCTCAACGGATTAACTTGAAATTCAGAAACCAGCCGATACAGACACATTGTCGACATTACCGAAGGGTTAATCAGGGACATTTCCTCTTTTCTCTTTCCGATTACCTGCTTGCCGACTCCAGTACCTAGTATTATTGTCGTAGCGAATTTTATCTAACCAACGTTATTGCTTCATACTCAATCTAACACATTTTATAACATTAAGCTATTTTTCATAATAGTATTATGCAGAAAAGAGAACTTTGTTTACCCTACTGTATACCTACCTACTTACTAATTATAAGAGCCGGATTACTTCTGTCACCTATACGCATTATCGATTATGCTTTATTTGATGCTTCACAAACTTATTACGAGATATTTTCTGCTGTATGACATAATAGCGTTGATAAGCCCGGCACTGTAGGAGTTAAGTATAATTCTGAGCACTATTTGTTATTCTACTGTACTAAGTATAAAAAATAAACTTAAAATAATATACTAAATTAAAAAGTTGTACAACGTAAACAACACTGATCAAACTAGGGTAATAAATCATAGTAATTATAGCATAAGAGCTATTTAAATATTTAGCTATCCCGTCAGGTCACAGAATAGGGGTAACTAGAATAGTGAGGGGTAACGCATTGTATCGATATTATTAACATGCATGGCTCAAGAAGTCGCTTTTTGTTAGATCCGGGGTTATCGATATATCAAATAAATTGTTTCTTAATAATTGTCACCTATTTGCGTTAAAAAAGCTGTTAGTAGTATGTTTCGTTTATTGTCAGCGAAAGGGAGACAGTCATATTTCGCTATCACACCCATATATTATTATAGAAAACGTATTACGAGTATTTTTTTTGCATATTGTGTTTTTCGATTAGAAAAGTGCCTTTAATGTTGTACAAAAAAACTAATCTTCGGAAACAGAAGCTGCTGCTGCTGCTGCTGCTGCTGTTGCTGCTGATGATGCGCAGTTGCGGTTCCCAAACGCTGACCTAGTGTTTCTGGGTGACTTCAATGGCCATCACATTGAATGGCTGGGGTCCCTCAGGACTGATCATGCGGGTAGGGCCGCCCACGCGTTCGCTCTCTCCCACGGTCTGACCCAGATGGTATGCGGGATCACCCGGATACCAGACAGGTCAGATCACGCGCCCGCTCTGCTGGATCTACTGCTGACGAGTCGCCCAGCCCAGTACAGTGTTTCGGTAGGAGCCCCATTGGGTAGTTCCGACCACTGTGTGGTTCACGCTGGCATGAAGGTGTCACCTCCTGCACGTGCTGTAGAAATGGCACGACGTCTATGTCACTACTCGTCAGCGGATTGGGACGGTCTACGCAATTATTATGCGTCCGTCCCCTGGAGCCAGCGCTGCTTTGTAGGAAAGGCTCCTTCGGAAAGCGCTTCTGCGATTGCTGGCGAGATAAGTTTAGGGATGGAATATTACATCCCTTTCACTGATGTCGCCAGTATCCGCAGAGGCCGTCCCTGGTTCGGGCGAGATTGTGCCAAAGCTGTTCGACAAAAACAGTCATATCGCGCCTGGATCAGGACCCGGGCTGCGCGCGACCCAAACGTGGGCCACCTCAAAGCAGCGTACAACCGCGCCACAAAATCCAGCAAGAGGGCCTTTAAGAGAGCGGATGCCCAGCGCGTCGCGCGGCTTGGTCAGGAGCTCACTTCCCATCCCACGGGCAGCCGTGGATACTGGCAACTGGCCAAAGCCGTGCAATCTAACTTTTGTCAGCCCTCGCTGCCACCGCTGCGTTACCCAGATGGAACACTGGCTCACAAAGCCCAAGAGAAAGCGGATATACTCGCAGACCTCTTTGCGGCTAATTCCCGGGTCGACGACCATGGCCTGCAGCCCCCCGCCATCGCCAACTGTGGCCACACTATGCCTGACATTGTACTCAGGCAATGCGATGTACGGGCAGTGCTGCGATCACTCGACACGCGGAAAGCCAGTGGCCCTGACGGCATTCCAGCGGTGGTACTACGGAACTGCGCAGCTGAGTTGTCTCCTGTACTAACTCGTCTGTACCGCCTGTCTTACTCCACAGGAATCGTGCCGGAGGCCTGGAAGGAGGCGAACGTACAACCGATCCCCAAGAAAGGGGATCGGTCTGATCCGGGCAACTATCGACCCATAGCTGTCACCTCAGTCATGTGCAAGGTGTTTGAGCTCATCATCAACAAGCAGCTCATGCGATACCTCGAAGATCACTCGCTAAATTATGATCGGCAATACGGCTTCAGGCCAAAACGATCAACGGGTGATCTTCTGGCATTCGTAACGCATGTCTGGAGTGAGGCTATGGAAAGGCACGGCGAGTCCTTGGCGATTAGCCTTTAATATTAAAACACATTAAAACACAGGCGTGTGCATTTACAGCGAAGAAATCCCCTTTCCTTCCCCTACCCTCTCTTCAGAATGCATTATTACCAATGAAGGACAACCTTGACATCCTTGGCATAGACGTTCGTCGAGAGCTCAATAATAAAAACTACATCGAAAGATGTATAGGGCTAGCTTCGCGGAAACTAGGAATACTGAATAAGGTAAAGCGATTCTTTACACCGCACCAGAGGTGTCTGCTGTACAAGACGCAGATTAGACCCTGCGTCGAATACTGCTCTCACCGCTGGGACGGCTCCGCGAAGTATTTGCTGGACGCTCTCGACGCTATGCAGCGACGGGATATCCGTATTATAGATTGTCCGGAGGTAACGTGAAGCATTGAGCCGCTAGCTCAGCGCCGAACAATAGCTTCCTTGGCCGCATTCTACCGTATTTACCACGGCGAGTGTTCTGAAGAGCTCTGCAATCTGATCCCACCCTCTTCCTTCCGATTCCGAACAAAGCGTGCCGGGCAGAGATGCCACCCCCACACAGTGGATAGCATGTTCGCGAGAACCGAACATTTTGAACGTTTGTTTCTCTGCCGAACGATAGTGGCCAAACATATAACCCTGGGTTCTTTAAGCGGAGCGTGAAGAGGCACATCAGTAAGTCGTCAAGTTGAGGGCCACTCTCTATAGTATTGTGCGCTGTGAGAGTGGCCCACAATCGCTAGATGTCGTCACGACTTACCACCAGGCGGGCGGCGTCAATTTGACGAACCCAATATAAAAAAAAAAGAATGAATGGCAGAAATCCGTTTTTCAACAATAACTTATTTTATGTATATTTTTGAAGACTGACAACCACAAGTGCCAGTTACTGACATTCCTGCCTATTGCAGCAGATAATCTAGTAGTGTTTGTCTTAGGAGTATGTGACGTCAGTTCGTAGCACGACACCACCAGGCGTTGAAGCTGTGTTTAAATCCTAAATTACCTTATTTACAGCCACACTGCTCTAAAATCGTTACCATTATAATCATCGATATATTGTCCTTTAAAGTTATAACTCCAACCCTACTCCTGGCACCCCTTTTTTTAAAGCTCGTGGCGTATGACCAGTGAGCACTTCACCCAAATTGAGTGCTTCTTCACTGGTAGATAACAATACCGCCTTGTTATTTTAGGGTTACTCTAGTTTTGATCTCCATAATCGTAGGGTCCCATTTGTATTAAATAAGAGTAAGGAGCTTATTGCATAAGAGTCCTGGATGTTCAAGTATGGAAAACTGTTTTATTTTAAATATGAAATAACAAGATAGTAAGTTTTCTTTTCTCAACTTGCGGCAAAGATTTCCTGCAGACACACATACAATACGCCTGTGTCCTCGAAGGGGTAGGCAGAGGTGCATAAAACACCACACTATTAGGGGAGGCAAGCCTATTGCCGTAAAGAAAACTACTAATGAGTTACAAAGCACTGTAGAAAGTTTATAACCACTCTGTAATTCAAACCAAATTTCCAAAATCCAGGACAGGTGTTATATACCACTAAATAGAATCTCTGCAGTCCGAGATTTCCTGCACCAGAATTTTTTGAACGGGATTTAGCACTTGGATATTAAGTTATGAATGTAATCAAAATAGTTTCGAAGTCTGTCTCTGAAATCGAGGTAAGCGTTTTAATATCCACAACCTATCATCTTGTCTTTATTTACATAGGTATGTTTCGACTAGCTATCAGTACAATATATGATCAAACGAACTTCAGTGAAGTTCGATCGATATTATATGAGTCGCTTCATTCGAAGATATAAAAACACGCCCACTCGTTCTCCCTTAGAACTTTAAAAAAAATATATATATATATATCTCTAAAAGGAATGACGAGTAAAATGGCGGTCAACAGTATCGATGTAGAGTATCGAGTACGAATATCGATTTTCTTTTCATTTCAATAAAATAAATAAATCGATTTTACTTTAAATAAAGTGCGTTGCTACCTTGTAGGCTAAAGGGACTACGTTGTTAATCATGTTATATCTGAAGAATGAAGCGACGAAATATAATGCTTCATTGGCGAGTCGACATTATGAAATTCCTTGAAGACGACTTAAAAGGTGTCGAGGCAAACGAGGTATGTATGATATTCTGTGTGGAGAATTCACAACATCTATGAAAAAGACACTTGCAAAGGTGCGCGAAATACCAGGCACTCCATAAAAAAACTTTTTTTTTTTTTAGTCCCGCAGTCCAAGGGCCGCGGCCGCTCTAACGTCCGTTGCCGGGCGTCTCTGGTTACAAGCAGGTATTTCCAGTGGCGCCCGGCGTAAAAGAATATTGATACAAAATAACATCCTGTTTTGCAATAAAAATTCAGTTTTAGGGGTCAGGTCAGTTTAAAACCACTCAACCACAGAGCAACAACTGATCTATATGTTCAAGAGTTAAGTATCATTGAATAACAAGACCCCTCTACACTATACCAAAGTCACAATATTCAACATACGCCATTATCTAAAAATCTCAATCCAAATAGCCAATTAAAATCCAAAAATCTACGCGACAACTGTTTGTCTTGTTAGCAATATTTTTAATTGAGACAGACTCACACGCGGTGTTGCACAATAGTTTTGAAACATCCATATATCACTGACCTCTGCACGTTTCATTAATGCTGTTCACAATTGTAGGGGATAAGCTTAATTGTTAATATGCCAGGTTATACTGGTTTTTAAAAGGTCAAGTTATATTGGTCTCTAATAAGGTCATTGTTTACACGATTCTGGCAAATAATTAAGAATGTTCATTGGTTTTGTCAACACAATATAAATGGAACCAACACGGAGTGATTGCTGTGGGATTCGATTGTTTGATCTGTTCATATCATGGGTGAAGGTTTATTGGTATTGTCGCAAATTGATATTTACTCTTTCATTTTTTTTGTGTGGACACAAAAAAACATTAGGATACAAATACTTCTTTTTAATTTGCTACTCTTGGCTTACTTCAAGACTTGCACTAATATTTGCCAAACTCACGCGAATACTACCAATAATCGTAAACTTTTATGTTTGTCAGGACGTCGTTGGTTAGCGGCTTCACTATTTGCAGTAGGTTTGGGCCTTTATGATCAAGATCAATCCAGTACTTTCTTTATATGTAGTGCAGTAAATTTAAAATAATATAATTACAGGAATCATCAGCCTGTGGCACCGCTGCGTGGAATAGTTCTTCCAATTCTCAGTGAGACACATTAACGGGATAAAAAGGAGCCAAAGCGTCTGATGCATGAACAAGCTATAATAATATGTATTGTAAAGTTTAATTAAAATTTCTTCAGTAGTTTTCGCATGAAAGAGTATTGCATTCAAACTTTCACATTTGTAATATTAGTTGAAACGAAAACGTAGCTAAACTAGTTAAATAAAATACGTAGTTGGTTTACAGGACATCAAACAACCCTTAACACACAAATTAACTTCTTTCTCTTCAATTTCTTTCGGAAAGGATTCTTCGGGGGTCTTATTCACTCCCTTATTAAGGCAATGTTTGTTTTGCGCGGGACATAGCCCCGGAGATTCTCGGGTCATTATCCGGGAGCGGAACACGTGATGCGTGAAATTATTTCGTACTTTACACAGTTCTGGCAGCCTGGTGCGTACGCGCTGCATATGAACCGTTAGGTATAATGAGGATACGTCCTTAACTCTAAAAATTAAATTGATTTATTTCTAATTACTGTCTTAAACGGAACTAAGAAACGAATACATTTATTGACAACGTCAAATAAGAATTACAATATACATAATAGTAGATAAAAATACTATTTACACATAGGTACTAAAAACTATACTATACACATTAAAGTCTGTATATACAGGCGTCAAAGAACTCCTCCGCCTCGTCGCCGACTGGCAATGTTCCCAGAAGGCTGGCAGCATTGCCACGTTGTATGGCAATGCTTATTCTTTGAGCTAAAAAGTAACCAGCCTTCTTGTCTTGAGAAGATTCGATCATAAGTTTAGAGATGGTTTTAAAGAGTCCGCGAGCGCTTGGACCCCAAGGTCCCAGCATTTCTACCCCAAACGGCTGAAATATATAAACTCCTGCTAAATTTGAGTAGGTATTTGCGCCGTTTGAGGCTTTCCGCTGATGCAGCAGCAGCGCCGGCACAACTCGCTGTACTAGGAAGGTGAGAAGGCGCCAGAGTGTCAACGCACGTTGCGTCCCACACTAAAGGCCTTCCCATCTTCCATGGCAATAACGACATTCCATGAGGTCTCTTTCCATTGCCACGTGTCAGCCCATTTGGTTCACGAACTGCTGGGATACCGGCGGTGGAAAGAGCCCAACGGAATTATGTCATTAAGGTTAGCGTGTCGAGAAATACGACCTGCGCTTCTACTGTCTGAAATAATATAATTTATATACATATTTATAATCCGACTGTTATTTTACATTGTATAATCATAGGCTACGAGCACCAACTTTTGCCCTGCGGAGATAAGAGTGTGTAGAGAGTTTTATAGCCTTACATTAATTTCGTCAGTCGTTTAAAGTTCTTGGGTCCACCTTGCAGAAAATTCTTGATATGTCAAAATGCGTCTGAAAGTTAGGAGATCTATCGTAAGCTGGTGAACATGACCAAATTAAAAAGCATACAACATTATCAAACCAGATTCATTTTAAAATATTCGTATAAAAGTACCTTAGATTAAGCAATTTAATAAGCAGATGCCTGTCTATTTACTTTGAAAATTTGTTGTGGGAACCAGACTTGACACTAGTCATACCTATTGCATTTTATTATATACATATATTTAAATTTTAATGACTGACTAATATGTAAGTGCTGTTTAAATGCTTGAGCAGCACTTACATAAACTTCACTTCATACAAAACCGTCACTTTGAGTATTTGACGAATCTAAATAATTTTCTAAAAATTTCAAAGATAATAAACGTTATTTTATTTTATTTTATTTTTATTTTCTGCTTTTTTGGAGTGACGTTTCAGTATTCGGCCGTAGGAAAGACAATCTGATTATGGCATGTCTACACTAATCTATCTAACAAAAGACCCGTTCCAACCCCAGCTGATAACGATTCGTATAAAATAAAGTTGTAACGCAATACATCTGCTACAAACCTGACACATTCGCATTGTGACACCAACACTATTTATAATTGTACAATAGCATTGTTATTATAGCTTTTACTCTTTGTTATTACTTGTAAACTTACAGTAAATGATTCGTTATAATTTTATTGACTGATTATTCTGTCCGAGACGCCCAGGACTTAAATTGTCTCTGCCATAGTGGCTGGCACAGAAGATTTTGTTGCCTTTAATCAACATTTCATCGCAAGGCAACGGGAATAAATTATTTTACAAAATTACCATATAGCTGCTATTTTTTCTAAAATTCATGCGGCCATTTTGACATATGACGGCAATAGGCTTGCCCCCTATTTCGTGAGACTAAAATACTGGCAAATTGTAGGTGTGTAATGCACCTCTGCCTAACCCTTCGGGGATAAAGGCTGGATATAATGTGTGTGTGTTTATTCTGTAATTTAAATAATATAGTATCCTATTTTTTGTGTTAATATCAGTGGTCAAATAAGTCTAGTCTGCTAGTTAATTATTAAGCTGAAACCTGGGCGTATTTAGAATTCAGAGGCAAACTGAAATAAGGATGGTCATGATCATCATTCACCGAGCCTTTTCCCAACTAAAGTTGGGGTCGGCTTTCCAGTCTAACTGCAATTCGGCTGAACATCGATATTTTCCGTGAAGCGACTGCCATCTGACCTCCACAACCCATGGGCGACATCGAAGTTCTGCAGTTAGACCGGTCAGATTTTTGATTTAGGGCTCCAACTACCCGTAACGACTGCCATAGATGTTTGTATGACAACCGGGACCGACGGCTTAACGTGCTCTCCGAGGCACGGAGGGGTCTCAGTGTCTTAAGAAATGGTCACCCATCCTAAGACCGGCTTGACTCGATGTTGCTTAACCTTTGGAATGTGTTAACATTGTCGGTTACCACTAGACCACGAGCCCCTCGCGACCCATGGGGCATGGGCGATATAGAAGTTCTGTAGTAAGTCTCTAGTCTAGTCGGATTATGATTTTTAGGGCTCCAACTACCTGTCATAAATCCTGGTATTCTATACGGAAGGAAGATGTTGCTTAATCTTTGCAATGTTGCTTTCCATTTGGACACGAGCTCCTCCAAAATACACCAGAAATATAGTTCGTAAAAAATACCTCAATGTATGAAATGAAATGAAATGATATATTTATTTGTATAACTCATTAAATGGCTCTTACAAACGTCAGTAAGTACTTAAAATAAAGATTATTATTGCTTCTATATTTACATGTACTGCCAGATTCGTAAAGCAATAGGTAGAACCGAGAGAACCTGGCAATAAAACTCACGGTCACTGTTTTTCTATGACTGACAGGGAAATTACACATTTTCTTAAGACTAAATTTGGATGAATGTACATTGGTCTGGTGTCAAAATCAATAAGTGTGTATAATACAAAAAAAAAGTGTAGTCACCTAATTACAAAATATTATCTACAAGTATGTTTAAAGCGTCTAGCCAAACTTTCAACCATTATGGGTGGGGAAGTTGTTGTATCACTTGTACTTACCAGAGTATTTGCTAAATTGGCTTAAATTGAAAAGAGCTTCCCCTGCCTATAAATATTTAGATTTCAATCCGTCTAATATTGTCTCTTCTCATTTGACAGGAGTGTAAATTAAATTTACAAAGAAAAGTAAAGTAAAAGAATGAAACCAATGATTCTTTTAAAAACGTTATAAGTACTTATCTAGAGGGATGGTTACCATTAAAATATTACCATTAGATGGATTTACTGTAAAATGTACTCATGGATTTCATCTTCTAATCCTGTTTATTGCCTTTTTTTCCTCATAAAAGTACATCTGTTTCACTATATCTACTTATATTATTATCATTGTAGTAAAGTGTTTTTTCTTAAGTAGGTACCTAATGCTTCTTGGGAGCTCACCAGAGGCGCTCGGCAATAGACGTAGGAGCGGTAATAAAAAGGAGGTACCGTTTCGCCGCATTTTCAGGTCACTATTTGAGAACCTCTGGATAAGACCAGAACGCAGAAATTTTCGTCATCCAGTAAGCTATAATCACATACTTAAAATCCAAAATTTCAAGTCTGTAGGTCATTTAGTTCCGAAGTTAAGCGAAAGCAAAGTTTCGCATTTATGACATTCACTCACTCATGATCATCAGAATAGAACTAGTACTTCCCATAAACTCAGAGAGCTGAAATTTGGTACAGAGTTAGGGTTTAATAGCCACATAAAGGGAAAACTATAAAAACTAGGATAATCGAAGATCTAGAGTACCTGGTGTCCTGATTAGAAAACACAAGAGCCCAGCCAAACTATTAGAGATCGACATACCGCCTTTACAAAAAAAATTCAACTTGGTGGGCCGCTTCATTTGATGTCAAAAATCGAAGGTCTGAACTATCTGATGAAGAACCCTCAGCTGGTCTCTGTTGTAATTAGAGATATGGTAATGCCCCCGTCTTATATTCTAGAGGCGCTGGAGAGGGACCACAGGCCTGCGTCACGAGAAATCGAGGACCAGCGGTCCAAACTCCGCCAGGATCTCATGGAGACTTGGAGGGTGCGACTTGAGCAACCAAAGTGGAGAACTACCGTCATCACGGGGCGGTGAGACCGATCATAGACGAGTGGCTGCAGAGGCGGCATGGTGACCTCACGTATCGTGGGACGCAGATCGTTACCGGGCATGGATGTTTCGGTAGCTATCTGTTTCGCATCCATCGTGAGGTCACACCCCGGTGTCAACACTGCGAGGTTTCCGACGACGACACTGCGCTCCACACGTTGGTGGAGTGCTCAGCGTGGGCGAGTCAGCGCCGGGACCTCGTAGTGGGTCTGGGCGTGGATATCCTCTCGCTGGAAACCATGCTCCAAGCCATGGTCTCCAGTGCGAGTAGGTGGAACGCAGCCGTGTCCTTCTGCGAGCAAGTCATGCTCGCGAAGGAGGCGGCCGAGAGGGAGAGGGAGCGTACCCTCCCTGCTGAGTTTCGCAGTCAGCGGCCAGGGCGCCGTAGACGTAGGCACAGGACCATCGACCTCCATGATCGGGGCCTGAGGACGGCGGGATAGCCACCCGCGCAGATCTTTCAGAAATTAAACCGTCTAAACCGTCTAAAAGAATAAATAATGAACGCGAATGGGCAATACGAAAAACTGTTGCTACTGTACAAGAATCAGAACCGGAAAAAAAGAAAAGACAGATTTGTAAAAATAAAAAAACTACTATTAAAAAGAAATAAACTGTGTCATACAAGAAAATCTGATAAAATAAATCAATATGCTCACGTTTCTACAAAAAGAAGTGAAATCCCACCAAAAACATTCTGTAAAAAACTAGCCAAGTCTCAATGGAGCTGCTTGTTTATCTCTAAAAAGTAATGAAATCTAGACAAAGTCGTGCCACGTCTAAGGTTCCTTACTGCGATTTCTTTATTATTATAGTTAATGTTGTGTGACTTGGCCGTTGAACATCTTTATACGTTAGTGTGTACAAGTCAATTTTGTTTACCTACATGTAATGTTATATTTGTTGTAACTACCTATTTTAGTTGAGTAGGTGGAACGCGGCCGTGTCCTTCTGCGAGCGAGTCATGCTCGCGAAGGAGGCGGCCGAGAGGGAGAGGGAGCGTACCCTTCCCGCCGAGTTCCGTAGTCAGCGGCGAGGGCGCCGCAGACTCATCTACGCCCAAGACCATCGACCTCCATGATCGGGGCCTGAGGACGGCGGGATCGCCACCCACCGTCCTTACAGAAGCAGGCTAGAAGGGTTGTGTGCTACGGGGCCTTTGCCCCATAGCACGCAACCAGATTCACTCACTGGCGCGGGATAAAACCCTACCCCAACGACGCGGGATTCTCATCCCGACCTAAGCCCCGCAGAGAACACAGAGGTGGTCAAAGTCCGCCGGGCGCCACTGGAAATATGTTCTGCTTGTAACCAGAGACGCCCAGCAACGGACGTTAGCGCGGCCGCAGCCCTGGGGCGCGGAATTAAAAAAAAAAAAAAGCCTATGTTAGGTAAGCGAGATAATAGCCCATACTGGTATTGGTAATTGGACGCTAGTTTCTCATTTTAGGCTGTTGTTGATTGTGCAACACATGCATTCAGCATTGACAATGCTGTCTTCTGCTCTCTTCTTTTTGGAGCGTCAAATCGATCACCGATCTAACATAAAATAGACGTACAGACGGACTTCTATCAATGATTAGAAGTCCGTCTGTACTAGAAATAATTTTTTATACTGTTTGTTTCAGGCTCGCCTATACATAAGTATTATTGAAATACGCAGCTTTATCAAGCCTACAATTGACTGGTTATTGAATCAACGTTTTCCAAGTAGCAATTTTCCATCGTCAATGGGTAGCGGTTCTGGCGACAGATTGGTGCAATGGTGTCATGGACCACCTGGTTTTGTACCCCTGTTTACCCTTCAACGGCCAAGTCCCACAACATTAACTATAATAATAAAGAAATCGCAGTAAGGAACCTTAAACTTGGCACGACTTTGTCTAGATTTCATTACTTTTTAGAGATAAACAAGCAGCTCCATTGAGACTTGGCTAGTTTTTTACAGAATGTTTTTGGTGGGATAGTATTTACAGTGAACTGAAAAACTTTAATAGAATTTTGGCCTTGACCGATATTTCATACCTTCTCTTGTGTCTACTAGATAGTAAAAATAATAGGTAGGTACCTACCTAATTAATATGTTGTGTCATTTCAGCTACATACAGTTCAGAATTCTTCGCTAACTGTGTTTAAATCTCAATCCTAAAATTCAGTCAATCTCAAACATTGACACAAAACCGACTTACCTGAATGGGACCAAATGAAAATGGGACCACATGGGAAGCAGTAACTTACAATAAAAAAAATATTTCAAAATCGGTTCACTCAGTCAAGAGATATGATGTAACAAACATAAAAAATGAAAACATACACTCGTAATGAGAACCTTCTGCTTTTTCAGAAGAAGGTTAAATAGTCCTAAAATGTGACTCGTTACTTACACGAATTTCAATAACAATATAAAAGAAGCATAACTGTTTATTATATTAATAAAAGAAAGGATTGTCAACCATATACAAGTTATAATTTGTATATACTCGTAGTTATAATATTTTGAACAAAAAAAACGACTTCAACGGTAAACTAAAAAGTAAATTTGAGATACTCATAAATATGTAAAGTTCTCTTCAATACAAATTAATCAAACCCAAACACAACGTAATTGCTGTAAATCGTTGATGAGTTCCCTCGACTGGCTTTCGGATTTATCATCAAATTGACTCCAAACCTTCATTAAATGGTAGTAAGTATAGCATATCATTGATGTCAGTCCTTTATAGTACCTAATGAAAAAATTAAAAAACGCACTAGTCACCTTTACCATTTTTAAAGGTTCTTCTCGGTTCTCCGGGATCCGCTCAAAGATCCTGGTTTCCTAATAATGGGACCACCTTGGAAATATCTCCTATATTATCTCGAATATACGGTCGAATTGAGAAATATCATTTTTTTAAACGGTTTAAAACAGCGTGAAAGATTCATACGAGTATATTCACGTGTCTTTTTCTTTTAATTTCTAAACCGTGTACTCCACAAAAATCTTTTCTAAATAGCTACTGACAATTTCCAAGGGGAGAATAAATCTGATAAGCGTATGTTTATCTGAAGGAATTTCAATTTGGAATGTTTCCCTTCGCCTGTCTTCTATCGTTACACACAACAAGATATATTAATGATTACCAGGAACACATGCAGCCACCTGACGTCGCAGAGTTTTAGGTACACAAAGATTGTTCTGTTTTGAACTCTTTTATACTTTACATGCATATAATGTGGTACCTACTAGGCGTTTCAATGTTAAATGTGTATTGGGTGGGTGTTGAAATGTTTGGCGGTGAGAAAGAGAGCAGTAGCGGTTACTCTTAAAGTAAAGAAGATAACTCGAACCTATGACCTTTCTCTATCAAGACGAATAGCCGCAGGTTCTAGTCTGCACTGACTGTGTGTTTTTGCGAATGATAATTTCTCTATTTTTCAAGATTTTCGAGATTTGAGATTGACCATCGATGCGGACACACATCAATAATTTTATAATATTTTATAATCATGTAAGTATTTATTATTTATAAATTATTAGAAATTAATATAAGACAGCATTTTATTATAATACTTGGGAATTTCGAAAATTTACTTTTCTTAATTTTTACAAGCTTTTATTTACTTTCACCATGATTTCACCTGTCCCGATGTCCGTGTGTAATCAAATCTTGAAAGTTAAATTAAAAACACTTTCCGGTTTTCGATTGAGCTGAAACCTTGCCCGCGAATGTAAGTCGCATGTTAATGCAATATTATGATGATAAAAGCTTAATTAAAAAAAAAATTGTTATTTGGGTTGCGTATATACACTAGTGGTTCCCTCGTAATAATCACAATCGAGTAACAACCGTATGAACATATTCTCAAAATACTAAGCATTATAGAATTCGCAACACCCTAAATCGCTAAATATCTTTATTTCATCGCACATTGAACAGCAATAAACACAAAAGGACAAGTTGAAATTAAATTTATTGCTTGTCAAATATCACTTGTCGTAGTATTATCGTATTGTCGTGGTACGACGTTAGTGGTAATTGCCACAACACATGGTGCGGTGCCGAAAGGGGTAGAAATATAATAAATAGTAGATTTTTGATTGCTCGTTAAAGGGTATTCAAAGAAATTGTACTGTATTGTTAGTTTATTATAGTCTATAGATACTTTGTTATATATTATGTGCAGTAGGGTACTTATAATTTAATGGTAAGCTTTTGGTGTATCACGAGTCTTGAACGTGTACCTTACTTACCTACATAGGTACCGTTTTCTAATTGATTAACTGAGAGACAATTGGTCGTACCTTTTCATTAAGTAAATTTATCTACTAGATATAGGCTTGTAACTTTTTTGTACATAATACATTTCCAAGTAAAAATCTAGGTTGTATGTAACTAGCTAACCAAATATAAAAGCTACGGTTTTCACTCGTATTCAGCTAAATCAGCGAAGTATTTTACGATAAAATGAGGTCCTTAACCATTAATTAGGTGGATACTCATTTTATAACAACAAATTAATAATTTCCAAATTTTCAGTATTATAATCATTAGGTATATAGTTAAAATCTAAGTCGTTTCCGCTGTCTGTCCGTCCTTATGTATGCTTAGATATTTAAAGCTAAGTACGCAACGGATTTTGATGCGGTTTAAACCAATGGATAAAGTGATTTGTGAGAAAGGTTTAACAACATTTAACATTTAATTAACTAAGGAATTTCCTTAGTGAAATGGTTGGCGAGGCGAAACCGGTTTTATAAATTAAATAAAACAAGTAGAAAGTATAAAGTGTTTTTGTCCAAATATGTGTAGCAAATTCCACCAAGTGCCACCAATCGACAGTATAAATAGTTCCCGAAGAGGCCACACAGGTGGCCAAAGTCCGCCGGGCGTTACTGGAAATACCTTCATGGTGTGTACAAGAGACACCCGCAGCAATGGACATGGGAACGGCCGCGGTCTCGCAGAATTAAAAAAAGAATATATAAATAGTTTAAATATACAATTTGTCAAGCGACCGAAGCCGCCTGGTTAGTATTATAATAATGTAGAACTTTTAAGACGTCATCATCGTAAAAACCTAAGTAAGTAAATACCTACATAGTTTTACCTCGAGGTTAGTATAAACTTTTCTACACGTTCGCTTTTCGAGCACAAACCAACTATTCTAAACAGCCACTATTCAAAACTGCCACTAGGAAGCAATTTGGCGTACTTTAAAACTGACGTATAAGGTACCCTTGTAAGTGCTAAGTCGTGTAGAGGCCGCGGTATTCCCAGGGACGTGGTGCTTATCCATCAATAGCTTTTGCATGTAGAGTGCTTCGTAGTTTAATATACTTTTATATTTATTTTAAATTTAGAATACATACCTATTCAAGGTCTATATCATATGGAAGGTTAGTTAGTTAACAGACTGTAGTGCCGTTTAATGCTGTTTTTACATGTAGTAAAGGAAATATAATGTTAAATAATATCTTCCAAGCAACGTGCAAAAGTTTTATTGCTTTTGTTTCTTCTTCTTCTTTCTTTCGTTGAAAACGTGGCTCCTTTGATGTTCATCGATAATTTTGCCAATGTCAAGGTAATGCTTGATTATTTGATAGTCCCGCACAGAAGAACTAGTTATTCTTAACTAGCTCCAGGTGCAGGACAAGAAACGTTGTTCGGTATGAGACTGTCTGGAAACCCGATTTTTGCGGAGCGGTCAGAGGTAACCTAAAAAGCCACCAGGCACGCGCTCAGCAATAATGGAACTTCGATTTCTTTCGTTTAAAGATAAAATATCTTCTGTATAACATCATCAGTCAACAAAAATTTCATTCAATCTACTTTAGTTTAGCTCTACCACCGCCACAATTGGCGGCACATCAACACTGGGGGTAACTGGGAATAAAGCTAGTTATCACCAAGCTGGTAAGCTGGTATATTAACGTGAAAGCGTAATATTAGGTACCAATCGCTGAAAATTGTGCATATGGAAATCCGTTACAGACATCAGACAGAAGATCTACTTAATAGCTATAACAGATCTCTAGAATGTTTCTCTGATAAATTAAATTATTATTCACAAAACATCCTTTGACGAGAATAGATATAGCACATAACACCGACTTTTATATTACCAAAAGAATGTTCCAGAACTTTCTATTGTGTAGGTACCTGTTTATATTGTATCACAATGTAACTGTAAAGTAAATTCGTTCTCTACCGAATTAACAATATCTATGAAACGGACAATATTCAACTTTTACGAACGTGTAATTACGTTTTAGGTACTTTCCAAATAATTTAAAATTCCATTTCAATCACCTCACAATATCAACGAGGTGATTCGTCGGACCATAAATTCGCAATTACGTCACTGGCGAATGACGTTCAGAATTACCTATTTCCAACAATTTTTTCTCATTCAAGTCCCAGTAGGCATTGAAAACTGGGTAGGTGTGGTCGGTCCGAGAGAACTTGCTCCTATTGGTCGTCTGTGAACACACCCACTGCTGTAACAAAAAGGAATTTCGTAACATAACGAGGCTTGTCCCTAAACACCGAGCCTTGAGAATTTCTCTCTCCCTTTCTCAAGCAGTTTGTTGTATTTCAGGACGGAGCCCACTGAAATTAGGTTCGTATCTAAGTCTTGGGAGTTCTTACTAGCGCCACCTATTAGAATGTAGTGAAACTGTGACTAAAGAGAATCTACAAGATGGCGCCGGTGGGGTCCTCAAAAGCCACATACAAAGTTATAAAGTTGTTGAATTAGCAAGTTTCGGCAGTATAAGATTATTGTGTAAATAGCTATGTCATATCTAATCATGTTGTTGGTTAAGCAGGTTTGAAAGGAATACTTTTAAATTACTTTTCATTAGTTCATATTTCCTCGTCGTCTCAGAATGTTGAAAATGTTAAGCCTACTTCTATTTCGATATTGAACGGATCATCGGTACCTATGTTGAATTGTATGCCAAATAATTTGTGGAACTCGATTAGACAATTTGTCTTAAAAATTATTGTTAAATAATAAGGCAAATCAGGCACTTGGTAGAGGTAGTTAACTAGTTACCATAATTATACTGATCTTCTTAGTTGTGTATTTACTCTTAACGAAGTAAGTAATTAACTTATGTATTCTTCAAGTTAATTATAAAATTTATAGCACGTAAGGATAGGTCCTTCTCATCCAAGAACAGTTGGTAGAACTTTCCTCCTGGAAAGGTTCAGCCGCTGGTTCAACTCCAGCCCAAGACTATATGAAATGAAATGATTTATTTATTTGTATAGGTCACTAAATGGCTCTTACAAACGTCAGTAAGTACTTGAAAATAAAAAAATGTCATTGCTTCTATATTTACATGCACTGCCAGATTCGCAAAGCAATAAGTAGACAAAAAGAACCTGGCAATAAAAGTATCAGTCACTCTTTTTCAATATTATATAGTTATAGTTAGTATATACTTGTAGTTTTTGTGATTCATATTGTAAAATTATTTAAGGTCCTTTCTCGTTTAGTATCTAGTTGTTGATCTAGACTAGCTTTCTTATTATGTATTTTGAGATAATTGTTATCAATAAAGAGAAACAGACCTTTTAACCCTGCGAAATTACGCAGTAAGGTACGATATATCGGCAATAGCTAATTAGGTGTAATCCTATAATCGGTCAGGTTAGAAAATTACCCAACCGGGCCCTATTTGCGGTCGCTGCGATTAGGCCCATAAAACTCAGTACGATCTTGATAAGGGATGCGCGAATAGCAGACGTATGTAGGGTACACTGAGAAATGATTGCGAGATGTGCTAGTATTACATTTATATATTTCTTTGTATAATGTATTTTTTAGTTATTGCAGTACCTACTACCTATAGACACAGAATAGGGAATAGTATGTACATACTACAGGCTGGAAAAGTAAGTAATATTAGTTATTTTAATAATAAGTATAATTTTGTGGGGTTGCAAAGATAGACATGTATCTATTCACCGGTAGCTCTCATCTTGGTAGAATTCATTTAAGTTTTATGAATTCATAATATAACATAATAAGTAGGTATATACCTAAATATTAATATTTAGAATAAGTAAAAAATGTTTGTATTAAGTAATTTTATATCTATGGAAGGAGATACAGACATCACGCATAAATCATTATTGGCATACATTTTAAGTATGCGTTGACACCTTAGCACCTTCACACCTTCCAAGCACATCCGGATGTGCCGGTGCTGCTGCTGCATCGGGTGAAGGCCTTAAACGGCGTAAATATGCTAACCTAGCAGGTGATTACATATTTGAGCCGTTTGGGGTTTAGACACTGGGGTCATGGGGTCCGAGTGCTCGCCGCCTTTATAGAGACATTGCTAAACGTCTAATCGATGCTTCTCAGGACCAGAAGGCTGGCTATTTTCTGGCCCAAAGAATAAGTATCGCCATCCAACATGGCAACACAGCCAGCATTCTGGGAACATTCCCAGTCGGCAATGACGCTGAGGATTTTTTATGTTTATTTTGTATATTGTAATTCTTATTGTAAATATATTTTTAAGTAAAAGAAGCGAGCCTTTGGATTAAGCTGGAACTTTGAGTATAATACCCTCGGCGCCTTTCAGTATGTAGGCCCCTTTTTTTTATATACTGTAAAGTACTTACAAACACCTGGTCTGTTGCTATATACCTACATTAGCTACAGACAGGCCTGTGTCACTCGCCTAACAATCGCAAAAAATACGTGACGTCAGCGACAACTTGAAGTTGTAAGTCAGTAAGGGTTGTCTCTTGTTTATGATACGGCAGTGACCATAGAGTTGATATTGAGGCATTACCGTCATAATTGGTCAAATTATGCTGGTACTTTCCTGACAACCATAATGTTCGAATTATGTTCCCTGTAAACTAAAGAATGTGCTTTAATTAACGTCGGAGTGCAAGTTCTGTATGTAAGTACTATTCCTTATTCTGTGCTACAGGTTAAATAGAGACATTAGACTGCAATGACATAAACGAAGCATTAATGTTTAGCATTAATTAATAAAGGTGCTTTTCACACAGGATCTACCTATGGTAATAGGCAGAACTTGTGGCAAGAGGATCTAGCATTAAATGCAGAATCGATATTCAAAAGTGTAACTTTGTGACCGAGGTACTCAATGATGAATAAATATTTTATTTCAGTTAGACTTATTATGTTAGTACACGCATTGCTTTTTGTTTTCAGAGTTCCGTAGGTACACAAATGGTACATGACCGTGGTGGACTCCACTGTCCGTCACCGTCCGTCCGTCCGTCCGTCACCAGACTAGCTGGTTTTTTTATTTCAAACAGAATTACAACAAGGCAAAATGTATAAACATACTCGTAGCATCGTTCCAAAACAATGAACTATGTATCATTAAGTTTATTTCGGATGTGTAAAATTTCAGCATTATACGTCTGAGTTCTATTGTGAACTTTTAGTTAACTGCCACAAAATTTCACATGATTTTTAGTCAAACTTTCTAGCCGGTCGTAATGAAGCGGAGACGTCTAAATGAGAATGAGTGAGTGAAATTCAGCTTAGACATTAGTGTGTAATGCATAATGCAAATAGTTTTTATTCAGAATTGAAATTGGGATAAATATAACTTTTGGTTTTAAACCCATCCCAATTTGGCTTTTTTGTTTGATACCTGCGAGTCCTTCTTTTTATACCTGTCCCTACCCCGCCTTTATAAGGTTTATGTTCAATACCATGCTATCGTGGTCGGAGTTTGGTGCGAGGCACTCGTCAATCCTCAGTCGTCTATTAGCGGGAGCACAGCGCTCGAACAGGCCGTAATGTCCATGTAGCTGCAGAACCTCGTTTCACCCCTCACAGTATCGAAAATTGGAGGATCCCCACTATTCAAGACAGAGATTTGATCTAGGGTACCACGCATCATTGCACCCCTGTCATCTTCAAACGGACGGCCCCACCAGTTGCTCTTTGCGTTGGCATTCACCTCCAAAGACAAGACTATTAGGTGTTAAAGTGAGTTCTAAACTGGTGCCTGCTTTATTTGTGCATATTTAGCAATACCTATTTGGTTTTCACCTTCCATTTCCTCAATAGACACAAATCACGTCTTTATCCCCACAAGGGTAGACAGATACGCTCATTACGCCCACACTTAGTCAATACGTTAAGCCCCACGTATAAGGTGGCGAGCCTATTGCCGTTTCTGTAGTGTCCGACCAAAACTGGTTTTTACGACCGAAACCGAAACCGAATTTCTGCAACAGTCTCAGTTTTGGCCGAAACCGAAACTTACATAAGGATCATGTTTTCAAAGAAAAATAAAGAAAATGTATTATAATCTATAAAATGTATATAAAAAGAAAGGTTCTCTATTAGGTTTAATCAGTAGGTACTCAATGTATTTTAAATTATTTATTTATGTTCGTGAACTATTATGGATAAGGTTTTAAATTGAAAAACAGAAATAAAATAAGTAAAAGTATAATTTTAATAAGTTTTTAACATCTTACTTACCATTAATAAGTAAAAGTGTTAATTTTATACGGATAACCAGGTAGGTATCTACTCGTTTAATAGTGTTAATAATAAGTGTTAATTTGTAAAAAAATAACAATTATTATATTGGTACCTACTTAATAATTATTAAATTGAACGCGAAACTCTAAATCGTAAATACGTGTTGGGGTGCAAAGGGGCCCTTCTTACATCTATCGGGCCCCAGCGACCTCACCTGCTAGTGGCGCACCTGCTGATTAACGGACGAGGTTCGTATATTACGGTACCCATGTGGTGGCATCCACTATGTTTCTGGGGAGTATATTGGCCAGAGCCTCCTGAGATGGTTTGAGCATGATTTGAGCCATGGAGATGTCTTTAATACCGGATAAAAATAATTAGTTTGTATTTTTTACGTGTTACGATTTTCTTTATCAGGTCAGTTAATGTGAAAATTACCTATACTCTCCACAAATGAGCATAAAGTTATTGGTACCGTCATTGGGAAGCACAAAACTAAGTGTTACAATTAAGTCGCGACCCGCACCGACAGAGTTCAACAGTTTTTCCCTCGTAATTCTATTACATTATTAACTTAGACCGTGTTAAGGAAGTAGGGATGGGAATATTTGTCTTGTCGATATCGGGATGAGAAGAGACAAAAGTTGGGATACAATGTATGTTTTTTTTATGTTTGTTACCTCATATCTTTTGACTGGGAGAGAATTTTGAAAATTTCGTTTTTATTTGAAAGCTACTAGTTTTTGAATGGTCCTATTTTAATTTGGCCCCATTGCGACGATTATTTGGCCCCATTCCGTTAATTTGAAGTTGGTTTTTGTGTCAATGTGTGTGTATTATACGCCTGATTTCTTGAAGGGGTAGGCAGATGCATGTTACGCGCCCACTTATCGCCAGTGACTTTGTAGGTCCCGCGTAATAGCGACCTATTCCAGCTTATCAGCAACGTTCATACTTGTCTGAGTCTCGTTTGTGGATCAGTAGGTGGCGTCTTTTACTGTTAAATACGACTGAAAAATTATGGGTGCCTAATTAAAGTGGTCATGATAGTCGACCATAAAACTTTATTGAGCTATTATTCATTCTATGAGCCGGAAATAACCAGCCTTGCTAAGAATTATCCATAAGCCATTTAGCGATATTTCCAACGGCAGCAAGGGCTTGGACCCCGTGCTCGTGACCTTATTGTATTAACCTGTAAGTGAAGCACAGAATAAGTACAGTACTTAATTCTTCTTGAGAATTTTTATAACACCAGTAAACTATTATATGACCGTTACGTTTCAGTCACGCGGGATTCCAAACTACTAGACTTAAACAGAATTGGTTACTGTACAAATCAAACCTATGAGCATACCATTATCGACTTCAGTCGATAACCAGTGGTATCGCAGAAAATGTCGGTAACGTGACCCAATTTTCACAATTCATGAAAGTTCCTTCGATCTCATTGGTAATGGACAAACTATTCCGAGCGCTATGTTAAGGGGCAGCAGGTCTTGTATTTTATAACAAGTATGTACCTACGTATGAAAAATACTTACTTATCAATATCGATAACAAGTTTCTGTCGACTTTCCCATCTCTAATATCCGGCGGTCTTCCGTCTCGCCGCTCTCACAAAGACCGCTAGCTGAAAACTTTTAATACTTTAACTTGACTTTCACTCAATTTCGCTTAACGCCTTCGTTGACACGCCTCAATTCACTTTCATATAGCTTTATTACTGTTTTACAACGCGTAACGATAAAAAGTTAGTCCTGCCACTCTCAAGTTTAAAGTCATGACTATTTCACTTGTGATGCAATAGGTCCATTTTTAGGGTTCCGTACCCAAAGGGTAAAACCGGAACAATATTACTGAGACTTCGCTTTCTGTCCGTCCGTCCGTCCGTCCGTCTATCTTGCGCTGTATCTCATGAACCGTGATAGTTAGAAAGTTGAAATTTTCACAGATGATGTATTTCTCTTGCAGCTATAACAACAAATACTAAGAATGTAATAAATATTTCTTGCTCCCATACAAAAAACGTGTTATTTTCGTTTTGGTACGCAACCCTTTGCGCGCGAGTCCGACTCGCACTTGGCCGGTTCAAGTCCGCGACCCAAGACCCCACATCCATTGCCGGGCGCTCCCCTTGGTACACACTCAGAAGAATTCCCTGTCGTAGTGCAATAAGGTTAGACTAGTTGGATAGACGAGACAGTGATCTCTTAATTTGCACAGGTAACAATTTTTTTAAAGTTGAAAATACGGTCGCCCACCCTAAGTTGTTGTTCCACAATGAGATTTAATGCTCTAAGAAAATAAATACTACCATACACGTGTAATATAAACCATTGATGACTTTCAATGTAGAGCGACTAGAACTACACCTTCAATTGAACTCTAATCTAGCTCACAGCAAGCATTCAAAACTTTTTTCTATTCTATCGAACTAAATAAAATATAAAACAGAGAAACCTAAAAAAATGCAAAAGGAGAAACAAAATAAAACCCCATCACGACACGACAAATTGATGTCATCCATCCCTCTCTAGCTAACAGTCGCAACATATCACTCGACGCACGTCCTCGACATTTTTCCTCTATATATTATTAATACATAAGTACAATCCGATGCACCGTTCCCCCTTCCGGGTGATATATCGCTCTGTCCTTTTCTATATTGTTGGGTCTAGTTTTCCCAAGCGACCGAACCCCGAGGGTAAAACTCCCAAGGGTCGGTATTGACTCTACTATGGAAGGAAAGTTATCTGTACACCTATTGTCGACCACCTCCACTCTCCCCCACCCCTGTTTTCAGCCCGCTACACCCTCAACTTTCTTATGCGTTTTACGTTTTATTTTTGAGAATGTTCTTGGCTTTAATTCTTGTTGTTTTATGTTTCATATTTGGCACAGATAAAATAACTTTGAGAAATGTATCAGAACTTTTATAAATGCAGTGCGTTTGTGACACTTATCTTGCAAAACCTCAAAATATAATGCACTATAGCGGACGTCGCGGATCTATTCACGTGTTTTGGATTTCCTGTTCCCGTTCAGGTTCTGTTGACCCCATGGAAATAAAAAAAAAATGAAAATTTATAAAAGGAACTTTTCCATCACACTCGATTGCTGTGTACCTAACTCATACTGTTTACGCAGCTCACGCAAGGAGAGTTCTGAAAAGGAATACGTTTTCCTCGATTTAGCAGTATTTTTTCATTGATTCTTCCGCTCATAGTGGTGGTTTCTTGATAAATGAAAAACTTTATAACAATTCTTAGATTTGAATAAAAATTACCTGGCAATTAGCAAGAACCGCAATTTTGTTGAATAAAAAGGAATAGATGTAAATTTAAAAGACAGGTCGCCCAATTTTTGCTTACTAGGTATCTACTTATAAGGACTTATTGAATTGGACGTTCACTACAAAACACATAACACTACCTGTTTATAAAGTACTCATAAGTATAACATGTAGATACAACCCAACTTTTAAGAAATATGATACTAAAAAATCTACATCACTACGCAATTCTTTTATGTAATTTATAATTTTCTGTAACGCATTTTTCTAGTATTCAAATAGAAGAACCAACATAAACTACACTTGAAATAATTTAAGGATAAGTGTACACTGGGCAGTAATTCGGTAATGGCCAATGTTGGCACGCGGCGATCACGCGGCGTCGCACAGCCACGCGACATGACGCGACAGATTGACGCGTTTAGTCGATTTGTTCACTTGTTTATCATAAGGGCCAGACAAAAATGTGTAAGGACACAAATGTTACTACCACCTTTTTGTAATTCAATACCTAATCACATTTTCATACATGAATTCCAATGAGGACAAGTAATCAAAGTAATGTATTGATAGAATTTTTTTTTGTGCTAACATTGAGAAGATGGGTAATTTCTTTGGTTGCAATGGATTTTCCCCTACTTTAAATGATATAACTCTGTAATAATGTAGGTGGAAGTAGGTAAAGAAGAGGGCTGTAAAAGTATAAGTATCTATTCCCATAGTTTAATAAACTGCATCTTGATGTTTAAGGAGGGTGCCACGTACCTCTTTAAATATATATGAATGAAAAAAAGAGAATAGCAACTATTTTTAAAAAGCTCCAACCTAAGTATTACAGTTTAATCTATAGTGATCTTTAACTTATAGTACCAATTATCAAAGTATATGCATAAAATGAAGATGATTTCATAACTTCAAATAAGGGCACCTTCACACCGATATGGAATGCCATCCGAATGGACGCGTGCGACCACCGCCTAGCACGTGTACCGACACACTCCGACAAACAAGGACGACTAAATGCTCATTGGAATTATTAGAGGGTAATCTACTTAGACAAATGGAAAATGTGTAAGGGTATCCCTTTGAACAAATTGTGAATATAGTTGCTTCAAGTTTCTTCAGACAGAAATCTACGTAATAAAAATAAACTACTCCCTCCGTGTTATCGGCTTAGCAAGGTTAGTCATTCTTTCAAGGGGGAAGGTATACGCTTTTATAATTAATTGCCTGAATTGGTCCTTTGTATGCCCGACAATAAATTTAAAAACTTTATGTCAAAAAGCATATTATAAGACCTTAATGATAAAAGTGTCTGGCTTGAGCATGGTGCAGGCGCCTCCTAAAATGCCGTAATTGTAGCATATTTTGTACTTAGGCGACTATAATAATTTTTTTGTTGTATTATACACTCTTTTTGATTTTGACACGAGACCAATGTACATTCGTCCACATTTAGTCTTAAGAAAATGTGTAAATGAGTCAATTATTTGAAAAGAGTGACCGAGAGTTTTATTGCCAGGTTCTTTCTCTCGGTTCTACTTATTGCTTTGCGAATCTGGCAGTACATGTAAATATAGAAGCAATTACATTTTTTATTTTAAGTACTTACTGACGTTTGTAAGAGCCATTTAGTGACCTATACAAATAAATAAATCATTTCATTTCTACACCAAGATCTCGTGAAATATGAAAGTCCTGTGCCATCTAGGTACTTATTTATATTATTTATACGAACCATATTGCAGTATAAATATCTATCTCCATAGGCATATGCATTTATTACTGGTTACTGTTATTAGCTACAACATTAAATTAGATTCACATTTTAAAGACCTAAATCTTTATTACTACACCCTATTTATATTAGATCACCATAATTAATATAATCTCAAAACTTTTCGTGTAAACTGGACGGTTCTATTTTAATGCTAATTCAGGGAGTAATACGATCTCCATTCTTTAGTACAATTAGGAGCAGCGATAAACCCATGCATTATCTAGTGAAGATCACAATGGAATATTACCCTTACAAAAATTGTTAGTATAATATTTCAAGAGGGTGCAAAAGGTACCATGTGTGAAATCACAATGTACCAAAAGTACGTTTGGTGCAGCACATGTGATGTTCTATGATGGATGGGTTATGTCAATATTGTAATGAGGGCTTGAGTGTTATAAATTGGGTTTTTAAATTACTCAACATTTTATGGGTCATTTATGACCCAAACAAAGACTTTAGTATGCCATTTATCACTAAAATAATAAGTAATAAACCAAATATTAAATAGTCAAAACTTATGTTATGTTCGTATGTGGTTTTATGAGTTGATAACGGTAGACTTCAAATAGAAATCAACGTGGTCTTCCATGATTTTCGTCAGTTGTGGAGATCTGGATATACCTATATTATCTAAGTAAAAAAAAGTAAAGCTTAGCTTTCAGAAACTCATTCAGAGAAAGACACTGGTGTTTATGTTTGTAATTTTGGGTTATCATCACATGAAATAAAATTCTTATATTTCAGGTGCGATTCACGTTCCAGATTTGTCACAAATACTACAAAGTGATAGATTTTTCAAATTAAAACACATACTGATTATTTACGTAATTTAATTTCGTATTTGGTGATAATTTGTTTCATGAACGATTATAATTTACAATTTCTTATTTGATATACAGTTGCATTAAACAATAATACATAACTAGGTACATAATACAATATATTCACGATGGATAACTCACAAAATACAATTCGTTTTGCGTAAACACAGTGTAACGGATAAATATTTTTATTGTATTCGTATACAATTATTTCGATATCAGTTTTCTTATCGTTGTACATTATTCTATATCCTTCTGTTTTACTGGATATGTATTGTTTCGGGATATGATTAATTCGGTTAAATACTTTTGTGACCGAATAACCTAAACCATGAAAAAAACGCCATTCGAATTTGTAGGAAAATGTACACTATACGTTTAACATTAAAATTTACAATGTTACTTACACTAAATATATCACAGATTGTACAAGAACTAAACTGACACACTTTTACGATAAAGGCGCGTTCACACTAACCGCCTAACTTGGTTGCTCTCACTGTTGCCATAGTATTTTAAATGTGATGTTTTCATTCAAGATTATGTTGAACAAAGTGAGTCAATGCAATTGCTGTAAAATTTGTTGACAGGAAAAAACGTCAACATTATGTCATAAGTTATAGGTAAAGCCAAAGCAATCAAGTGATGATCAGGTAAATACAGTGCGACTGACTGATTATTATTAGTATTGCTGTCATCAGTATACATCTAGTTCGTAGTTACTTATTTTGCCAACTGGCTGTATATTGATGATAGCGGCGTTGAAAAAAAACTGTGATCGTAGGAACACGATTTAAAATTTATTATACAATGTCATTTTAAAGTCTCCTGAGCAGTTTTAAATTATCTTCAAATGTATACAAAATCTACACTACGTTCCAATCTAGCAACCGAACTATTGAATGTATTATATTTATCTAAATATGTATTTACATGAATTATACAACAATATTTACAAAATTGCCCAGCACCTCCATTTAAAACAATTTCACAGTTCGCCATAAACTAGTTACATTTTATCGAGGAAATCAATTGTTTGTTTGACGAACTTAACTTTTGATATTGTCCACTGCAATTATGCTTACGAATTGTAGGCATAATACGATGGTAGCGTGTGCTACTTGGAGACCAACTGGGCTGTTTGTGCATATTGCTGAGCACTGCACGTTGGTAATGAAAATGGATTTACACTGAACGGCGATGACACCAGACCGCCCATTCCTGAGGACAAGGAAAACTTTGATTTTACATCTAAAACAAGATATTTTTTTACTATTTATTTAATTGTCAGATAACGGATACGTGGATCCTTTAAGTTACGACACCATAATAGTAGATTTTTAACTTTTCAATTGGATTGCATCAATTCTTTCTTCGAGAACGGTAGGACCGATTTTCCAAAATCATGGTCCCAAAATATTCGTAGAAGTTCAGGGAAGGTTTAAAAGGCGGTACAAAGTTCGAGCTAGTGTCCGATTATTATAAGTGAAAGTCTATTTGAAATCTTGTTAAACTATTTTAATATTTGATCTACAATTTAGTATCTTACTACGTCACTACTTGTCATTATTCCTAACAGTGATTATGAAAATGCAGTTTCAGAATATAAAAGTTTTCTCATATTTTTGTTGAAGACTTATTACTCCACACAGAGGTATAAAAGTAGTAAGCTGTATAACACTAGCAAAGCATAGACATAAAACAAATCATGCAAGGTGCAACCAAAATGCAAAATAAATAGCTGTAAATAAGGATGCTACTAACACTGGACGGTGAGATGTTGCCAATTCTGATGATGTTCATTGGGACCTTGCCTCACAACGGCAAAGGCGCTTCTTAGTTTAGCCTCTTTATTCTGTACCCCTTTCATATCGCTACCGGTGCATTTTGTATGAATGTTTACCGGACAGTCGGCCAAGCTTTTAGAACCATTTCTTTCACTGTAATGTCCGCTATCTTTCGTATTATACGCGTTATAGTGACGGTCAGATGATAAGTGTCCATTCATGTTCGTCGGGTGGTAGGGTCCTAGAGACACTGGACGGGATAAAAAGAACAGGGGTTAACACAAAGCGAAGTAAACAAATAGTAGCCGTGCGAAGAAAGCGTTGAAATTGTGAACTTAAATCTTATTTGAGTTGTTTGCTAGAGATAAGATTACAATTTAGCACATGACATTTAAACTACATTTTATAGCTAACAAGAACTTTGATTTCAAATAAATACGTCTAAATAACTTCATGGGTACTTTTGCAACGGTTGTTGTGATGGCCATTACATTGATCTCAGTTTTGGGGTTTATTTAAAAGATTTTTATATGAAAAGAGTACCGTTACGCATTTAAACATTAACAGGGTTGATAATAATCTTACTGTATAAAGGTAGATAACTCACGTGATCCAGTATTAAAGAGTGAGGTAGGAGGCGCGGGGTAGTGTTGATGGGGGTAGGCGGCGTGCGGTGTGGACGCGGCGCTGCAGTAGCGCGGCGACACGGAACCGCCACCACCCGCGCCACTGCGTGCAAACTCTTCTAAAAGAAAAAGCCTGGGTAAATAACATGAGAATGTTAGGTTTGTTATTTCATAATCATTATTGAATGATTATAGAAATGAGTCTGCTACTTTTAATTTGCTAATTTGTGTATAACAATGATTGTAGTAAGCGGCACCAAAGTTTTAGCTGACCGTTGATGCGCAGAAATCGAAAATCAGGTATCACCGGGGAGGCAAAAGGGCTCGGGTGGTCATGCGTAAGCGCTCATCACTCTCCAGCCTTACTCCGCCCCGCGCACGGATACGTCACCCCGCTGCCTTTCTAGTACAGTCGTGTTCTAAATTGTATTGATATTAATGTAAATTTTGTTGTTTTCTGTTTTATTAAATCCCAGGTTTAAGGTTGTTTTTATTGAATGTTATTGTTTGTTTTTATGAGGGTTCTGTACCCAAAGGGTAAAACGGGAACCTTATTACGAAGACTTCGCTGTCCGTCCGTCCGTCTGTCACCAGGCTGTATCTCATGAACCGTGATAGTTAGAAACTTAAAATTTTGCTCACGTGTAAAAGACGCAGCGCCAAAGATACAGAGAAACAGGTACCATACTACTATTAACCGAAACCAGACAGGGCAGACTGACTGTTTAATGAATCTTTGATATTTCAGTACGGTGTAACAAGAGGAAATTCACTTTCTCAGTGTGAGGGCCTCTTCCGATAGTGATCACGACAGTCGTGAGTCCTCGAGATTTCGCACAAAGGTGAATCAGCCAACCTGGTCCATTTTATTTGACGTAACGTGTGTTTACATAGGAACTGCCTGGTAGCAACAGGCAGTAAAAATATGTAGATCTACCGCTGCAAGAACCCACCTTCAGACCACTGTGACGCGGCCGTGTCCTGCACACTCACAGCCAGCTGTCCGGTGTAAGAGTTGAAGGGCATGCTTGCTGGTGGCGAGCGAGGCGCGCCGAGACCGAGCTGGTTGTTTCGAGGCATCGAGTATAATGCCTCCGCCAAGTCCGCTGCTCGTTTTAGTATTATTTCCTATTTAAATAAAATAATTTATTTAAATATTTTCTCTTATTTGTGATACAATAAAGTAATGTTTATTTCGCAAGTGATTTTTTTTTTTAAAATAAATAACGGAGTTTAAAACATCAAACGGCACACATATTTGTTTTGCAAATAAATATTCTTAAATTTCTAAGTTCCTTGTCCACTTCTTATTGAAATGTTTCGATCATCTAAAAACAAATAAAACAACAATAACAAATTGAACAAAAACTGTACCTTAGGTAATTTTTCCGGGTCACCGGGATGTCTCGGTATAAGTTTCTGTAGCCTCTGAAAGCCATAATCTATCGTGGGCTCGTTCAGCGCTGCTATGCGAACAGTAGAAATAACAATATCAATCATTAGTTGGCTCACTAACAAATGAAAGCCTAATTGATGGATTGTACAAGATTTCCAGCCTTCTAATTAATAGTTAGTAGTATTAGGGGAAAAAATCGAGACGAAAACATTGAAGCAAATACGAATAAATGAAAAAAAAACAGTAGGTACGAGGCAAGCCACGAATATAGTGATGACGTCATAATAATATTTTTATCATGAATTGGGCTGATTTAAAAAATATTTGTTTTACGTCATGAGTAATAAGGGTTCCATTGGTGGTGTCACCCACAGCCCACAGTAGTGTCAGGGATCTTTTTAATTAGATTTTCTGAGTAAGCTCAGTCGCCAGGTAGTACCTAGGTATAATTATTGTCTTTAGATCAAAAGATTTAAGTAGGTAATACAATTATTTTAAACATTATTCAGTTTTTAATTTAATTATAAAAGAAAAGTAAGTACATAACTTTAGTAGATTATATTATACAAAAAAATCCTTTTACTAGCCATTTTCTAGAAGCATCTATATATTTAATACGACAATTTGTCTGTCTGTCCGTCCGTCGCGTTTTTCAATTATAATTAACTAGTTATCCCAGCGAACTTTGTATCGCCTCAAATATATAAAAAAAAAAAAAATATTTCATGCAAATGTATGTAAATGGAAAAACACGACGGACGGACAGACAAATTGTTGACAGATAAATTGTCGTATTAAATATATAAATAATACATACATTTGCATGAATTTTTATATTTGAGGCGATACAAAGTTCGCCGTGATAACTACTCGTAGTTTATTTAATTTTGCATGTTAAATTTCAGTTCAAAAATACTTTTTATACTCACAAACATAAACAAATCTCCCGGGGGCGCCCTTGCAGAACTGTTTACTCTTGTACGATAGCGTCACTTCCACTACTCCGGGTATATGTCTCGGTGGCGTCTGCACTCTTATCGCATGTGATGTTATAAGCTAGGATAAAGAAAGAACAATTCAGTACAAATAAGCATAGTTTGCATGGCACCGTTAATTTATAATAAGGTTCCCAAAAATATAAGGCAATTGAATAGAGTCCATTTCAAAAATGCACTCAACTCAAGACAATGTTAATTGATGAATGGTATTATAATATAATGGACTTACATAACATTTTGACCTTGAATTGTAATAAAATTATTGTATCTGGCATTTTCCATACAAAGTTATTGTTGACTTTAGATAATGATTGACTATCTGTGAAATCCCAAGAACAATTTCTAAATTGCCATTGTAGCACCTATATAATTATAACAATACAACTAGCTAGCGTGTCATACTTTTGGTTAAACATGTTGATACTGAAGGAAATTCAAAAATATCTGTAGTACCTACCTATGTACAATATGTAGTAATACTCATAACACATGTTCTTCAAATAAATAAATTTAATCTTTAAAAAAAAAACTACCCAAGAGTAGGAGTACCTCTAATTTTGAGCTTTACGTATGTAGTTATTCAATGCAAATTTTGAGTTTCATTACCATTTATAATTATGTGTTTTTATGATCATCAATTAATAGCCAATTAACGCGCCCACAGCTGGTAATGACCCTCCCAACAAACGCCACAACATTCGGTTTTGTGCTTCCCACATCAAATGGCATCTCGGGACCTTTCCGATGACTTTCCGATGTCGTCAGTCTATCTTGTGGCAGGCCTACCCACAGGCGTCTTTCAGTGTACGTGGTCGCCACTACACGCGCCCATCCGTAATCATTCCATCAAACGATGTGACCTGCCCTCTGCCACTTGTGCCTGGCGACTCTTTATGCTATGTTGGTAACTCTAGTCCTTCTTCGGATCTCGTCATTACGGATTCGATCGCAAAATGACATACTATCACATTAGCCCCATTGCTCTTTGAGCGACAGTGACCTTCCGAATGAGGCACATTACCAATGACCACGTCTCAGTGCCGTTAGACATCATCACTGGCAACATACATTGGTCGAAGATCTTGGACAAAAATATGTTACGTAACTTGTAGAAGTATAGTACTTAATATTATTTCTGTAAATTTCTTACCTCACTCCAAACGAGCATGGTCCCGAACACAACTTGTAGTCCATCAAAGAAATTGTCCCCTACTATGATAACGGTCGACCCGCCCGACGTCCATCCTTCGCTCGGTGATATCGCTTTGATACACGGCGTTGCCACAGGCAATGGCGGATACAGACCTGCTGTTTGAAATAGAATCGTTTAGTTATTTGTTTGCATACTGTTGAAATTCGCGAGGCGTAAGCTGAGCTTTGCATTTGTGTGAGTGCACGTACGTGAACGTATATGTGACCTGTTTTACACACTTTTTTTTTACTCTACTTTTCGTGATCACTCACACAAATGCAAAACTCAGCTTACGCCTCGCGAACTGTAGTAATATTGCATGTAAGAGTTGCAAGTTCAATATCCTCACAAATAAAAATATAGTTGCAAACGTAGGTACTTTTATAGTACTTAATGAATTTGTTTCATTTATAAAATCAGAGACTGTTGAAAATAGTTCCTAACTTTCATAGTAAATACGAGTAGTACTCTGGATTGTAAATGGCACTTATAGAAGCCCGTAAGAGTAACAATTGATAGTAGAACAACTTATAAGTTGAATACGAGACCACTACAAGTCATTCTATCCTCCTTAAACTTTTACCTAAGCGCGTTCTAGAAAAAGGACAAGGTACGTTTCATACACAAAAGCTGGTAACAGTATCAGTAGCGATAATTGAAAGTAGATTTTAACTGTAAGTAATAAAGTTGGATACCGAACACAGTTTTATCGTCCTTATGACATTGTCAACTGCTTTGATTGCAAGGTTGAGGGAGGCTACGCGTCAAATAAGGGGGAAACTGAAATCTTGCCGACATCGTTGTAATAAAGACGGGAGAAAGTGAATTTAAGGGGACGAAAGGCGATTACTTCGATGGTTCTTTTTTAATTTCACTAATATTATATTCTCCCAATTTAAGAATGTTTAAATATTCCGCATAAAAGGTTCATGTGCCTACTTAATTTATAAGCCCACACAAAATCAATCAATTCGAAATCAGCTTAGGAACGAGGCATCGTCCTAGATGAACATTATAAGAATATTTGATTAGAAAAAAATAAGTTTCGCATTTCTTCATTCATATAATAAATACCTAAACGAAAATATTAATATAATGAAAGCATTGTCACCTACGCCTACGAAAGAAATAGAATATCAAAATGGTTGTATTTATTTGAGCAAAGTTCAATTAAGTATAATATGGATATTGGCTGTGGTTTGTGATTTCATCTGCGTTAAATCACGATTACCTATTATTTCCTCAGCACGTGTTTAGGTATAGAAACGGACATACTCTTCTGCTTTAAATAGTACCTATACCTAAATAGGTACTTAATCCAATCTCTTAACTATTATTTTCATTCGTAGATTACTCATACAAATAAAATTTAGTCTGCAATATTAACAGGTTAAAGTTAATATATTTTCGGCTGAGAATTAAGTGTGTACCAAGTTTCTAAGTTTGAACTTGTGCAAATTTCCCGACCTCCGCGTGTAATCCCTTCGAGACGATTTCACACAGTATTATACCTTCAAAACTTGATTTTTATGTTCCTATGTATACCTAAGCATGTTGAAAATTTTGTCATATAAACATATAGCCCCATTGGTGTGAATTTAATCTTCAGACATTATTAGCGTGGTTAAGTGGTTGAAGAAGGTGCCACTCATGTCTTTAACTTTTTTAAATTTAGTTGTTCTCAAGTAGTTTCCTCGAGTACATAGTAGTGGATCAAAACAGTCATGAGAGACGCTTTAAATGCACTTTCATTTTTTTTTTAATCCCGCGGCCGCTCTCGCGTTTTTTGCCGGGCGTATCTGGTAGGCACGCAGAAGGTATTTCCAGTTGCGCCCGGCGGGCTTTAAATGCACTAGATTAAACAGGTTTATTTAACTATTTTATTGTGAACTTGTGAAAAACATCTATGTAGCACGAAATCGTACAGAAACGCATGTCCCAAGTTTTGTAGGAAGCATAATTCCTCACTAAATTATCCCTAGTCGCTTCATGCTCGCTTCATCGCCCCCACCCACCCTGAAACACCCGGCTGAACTTCTTTGCGAAATGTCTACAGTGATTCCTTGAATACAAACGACATCTTAAAATGCAGTATTATGAGTTTTACACGTTTATCGTCAATTGACTACTGAATTTTGCACTTACTTACTTAGGTGTGAACACTAAAAATGTGTACCGTGAAACTACTTTTAAATATAAACTAAAAGTTTTGACTATACATACATACATACATATGGTCACGCCTCTTTCCCATAGGGGAAATAGGCAGAGACTATGGAATTCCACTTGCTACGGTCCTGGCATACTTCTTTCGCTTCTTCCACTTTCATAACTATCTTCATGCACGCTCTCCGGTTCTGGGTGCTCTTGACCTGGCCTTTGGTCAAAACATCTCCGATTTGGTCGAAGTACGTTCGCCTAGGTCGACCCTTACCTGCCTGTCCATTCACTCCCGCCTTATGTATCTGTTTCGTCAATCTTCTTTCATCCATCCTTTCTACGTGCCCGAACCATCTAAGCATCCCTTTTTCTATCTTACTCACTACAGTTTTGACTATATTCGTAAACCGTTTTTTTTTAATTGGTTAAGTAATGTAAGTCTATTATGACAAGCGCTGAACGCGTGTTATCAAAACGCTTGCTGACAAATAGATAACTAGGTACCGAAGCGCGTAAGCGCGCATTTCATGTGAACGGTCTTAACATCATGTATGGAAGTTGTCAAAGCGCGTTATCAAAACGCGCGTATTTGGCGTTGTCATCTGGTCTAACTTTATTACCATAAGCCAAAAAATAATTTATAAATAAAATATAATAAAACAAAAAGAACCAAAAGAACGTACAAGTAATGTCAGTCGCGGCGTCTGTACCTTCGCTAGGATCTAATCTCTTCGCACGCCGACCATGCTTGCTGTTGTTGTGTACAAACATGTTGTCCGATATTGCCAACAGAGGGCCGTCGACCATTACTTGAGTTGATATGACCACCTAGAACAAAATTATTAGTTAACACAACCATAATAAGTTTTAATAAATAAATAAAATTGTTAAGATAATTACAAATAATGCCATCTAGTCACAAAATAAGCTGAGTGATTTGCATCTGTTGTACAACTGATACAAATTTTATTGTTATATTAGGTACCTATACTTTTTTACTATGAGTACCTACCTACTACCTATACAAGTGGTTTGTTTACACAAAAAAAATATCGGACCATTTCTTATTTCACCGTTTCTGTCGTAACTAGGTAAAGTAATTTTTGTTAATTTCACCATATCTAAACCCTCGAAAAAGTGCAAGTAGTAAATTTAATGGGGTTCTGTACTAGGTATGACTCCAGCTTAGTGTATTTTTGTCCTTAACATAGTTAAAAAATTTAAAGACGTAAATTTGTTCAAACTAAATAAAACTGTGACATACATTAGTCTAATATTATATGCAAATGTTGTTTATAGACGTTAGAAAAAGAGTATGTGAAATATTCAACACATCCATTTATAGACCCAAGTTCATAGAAAAACCAAAAGCATCGTCACCAAAATAAAACGCATGAAGATGTATGACCCGATACGTTTCACACACGGTAGCGAGCACGCCGCATTCCAACACACACAGGCGTACTAGAAACCGAAAGGGAGAGTCCCTTGGGAGGTGGAGCCAATGTCTCCGGTACGACGAAATGGACGAAACTCTTCCAATGAGTATGCAAGGAAGTGCATTGTTTGCATGTGTGTGTAAAGTGTGGGTGTGTGAGCGTGGGTGGTCGATTGATACACTGGTTTTTAGCTTTATTTTTGCTTGCCTAATGGATAAATGAACTATAGAGAGCAAACACTATAGAGAGCAATAAAGTCACTTAAAGGCAAAAATTTTTTTTACCTACCTAATTATAACTGATCTAAGTTTTTATGACTCAGAAACTGGATTCTAGGTACGTATTTCTACTACTTCTACTACTACTAATGAAGATGATTATATAGATAGTTATAATTATAGTATTAGTACTATCCTTTCAATAACAATACTACTTTAACACTGAAATGCAATTTAAAATAAAACGAAAGTCCATTCCCTGCGCACACACAAACACCGCCACACCTTTAACGTCTAAATCACTTGAAATACAATATTCACGTCGATAAAGCGACTGCATTATTTCGATTTCTACACCCATGTATAAATATGTACACGTCTATACGTTATATCCATATATTCTTACCCTTGAAACGTTAGGGTACGACCACTGAATTATTCAATGACACACAGAAAGCCCAAATATAGACATTACTACGCATATACACACACATAGAGAAATAGTTTGTATTTCTGTTGAATGTGGAAATGAGCAATATGTGTGTTTCTTTAAGTTCTATATTTGTTTAATGTTAATATATGAGGACATGTAAGACAAATATATGTCTAAGAACAACTGTTAAATTTATAGTCATAAGTAGACTGTGTGTATGCACCTTTGTATCCATGTTAGGGATGGCCAAAGTAGCAAGCCGTTTCAATAATAGCAAACTAAAAATGTGCAAGTTATTGCCTAGTGTCTCCTTTAATTAAAATTATATTGTACCAGTACAAACAAACCAAAGCGTCAACATACTGTTCTCCTTATTAAAACAACAGATCAATTAAAAAGTACAAGTAAAGGAATCAGATTCAGTAAATAAATAAACTCGGATAAATAAATTTAATTTCATCCCTCCCTTACATTGGAGGCGCTTCAAACATTCAGGAATCGTGAACGCAACCCTTCCTTCAGTTAGAGGTAATAGAGATGGTAAGTGGTACAAGTCACAAACGCAATGCTTACTTTTTGGGGTCTAAATCACAAATTCCTACAATTAAATCCCTCATTCGTCAATAATTATAATGAATTCGAAATGCGAAAGGTTAAAAACTATTATACTCGTAAAAGAACCGAATCGAATCTGGACCCAAATCAATAAAAGTTAAATTGTTGGAGAATGCTCCACCAACTGAGGTACAAAGGTCACAGCCAAAAATATCATCTAAACCTAATACCACTTACCTGAAATCTTCTCATATCACGAGGGTTGCCAGCGTTCTTCAAACAATTTTGGTTGCATTTTAGGAAAAACTTCAAGAAAAACCTGCAACAAAAAGATTTATTTGATCAGTAGATACTGCAAAACTGTTTAAGGATTTTTCATATAAAAAGTTATGACCCCCTAAAATTAAAATATTGAAGGGAAGCGTGTGAATTGTTAATACGATGCAAATGATGCGGACACATAAATCAGACGTCTAATGTCGGGAACAGATTAGTCAAGTTATCGATGAGACTGAAGTGTTTCTTATTAACTATATTCTTTACTAATGGAACGCTATTTATAAAGTTATTTTTTATCTGGTTTAACTTTGAAAAAGTAAGGTTAGACTAAATTTTTGAAAAAAACTCACACATTTTCTACTAATATTATTTATATATATTATTTATATTATTTATATATTACTAATATAACTAAATTAAAGTTAAAACGTTTTTTCTTAAAACATTTTACTTACCATTGTTTTTAAATTAAAGTAAATAATATTAGTAGAAAATATGTTACAAAAGTGAATTGTGTGAGTGATTGAGTAAGAGTAAACACCTCTGATGATGCCATAAGGCGAAACCGGTCAGCGTTTACCGATAATAAAAATATTTGTGGAATGATGTACAAGTGAGTTTTTTTTTTGAAATGTATTACTTTAAGTTCCACCAAGTGCTGACAATCGAAAGCATAAACTAGGTGTGCACGGCGGGTCGCGGTGCAAACTTGAGCTGAAGCGAGACTTTCTATCGCGGTATATAACTCACTCGCTAGCTGATTTTCGTTTTTCGGTGATTATTCCTCCGTGTTCACTTCGATGTTTCTGATTTCAGATATATGCACTCACGAGCATGGTCACTGCCACCATGCAAAGTTTGAGGAAGATCGGTTCAGCCGTTCAGGAGGAGTAGGTATTCCGTCAAGTGAAAACCCTCGAGTGGAGTAATAGGAGCTTCGCTCAATAATATAAGGTCAGGGTATTTTGTACTTTTAAAATAGCATTGAAGTCTGTGAACTACCTACATAATTATCTTAACTAAATCATCTGGGTCTTATTTATCTAATTGCCATATAATATGAGATAGCTCTTAGTTTCTAATTAGAATTAGGATTATAGAGTGCCGTATATGATATATACCTAATTAATTTTATTGTATAATAATAGTTATGGTAGTACTAGTGCGAGAGCTGTAGATCAGTCAAGTTGGCATTTAATTGTCTTCATTAAATTTCCAATACTTGACTAAAAAACATATTTTCTCATCTCTTCATGTCTTCATTTTACAGTTATAAATACCTATATAACTTAAGTGTTAATCAGTTTTTCGTGTTCACAATTTGTATCTTCCGCTCTTTCGCAAAAAAATCCTTCACCACAAATTCTACGGCAATTTTTTTCGGTGACAGTAAAACACTTTTTTTCAAGAATAAAAGGTTCCCGAAACGTGCAGACAGCAACTAAAAATAGACACCAATGTTTTTTTGGAACAAATAGTAAGTTACCGTATACCTAGGTTGTTTTATTGGCTGTCAAAATGCAACCTCAAAACGAAATCAAACAATTTTCAACGAAAAGTCTATCAGGCCAACTATCGGTATATCGGATTACACACAATAGTTCAACTTTGCAATGTTTTGTTTAGTGATTGATTTTTTTGATTTTAGTTCTTATAACGTCGATTTAAGGTTCAGGTATGAGGTTGGCGTAAGTTGGTCGGTGCGTAATGTTGAGCGTACGATCAGGCAGGCGATCACGATGAATGCTTTAGTAGAAATATTTTACATAGCCGGAGGCACCGGCGATGCCGCTACCGAATATTGCTGTGCCAACACGTGAGGATTTACTAGAGCTGTAGACACACATTCTATTCGTTGAATCACTGTTTATAAATTTCACGAAAAAGGTCCAACAACATTATTAGATTGTATTGGTAATACTCTATAAATACCTTCTACTGATTCGGTTATATTTAATTCAATAAGAAAGCTTATAACAGTTACTTAAGCATTTCTAGGCAAGTACACTAATTGACTTAGGATCACAGTCGCTTCGCTCCTTGATTTACCGTATTTTATTTTGACATTCTCAGAGAAGTTTGACTTTATGGCATCGTATTGCCTTCTAAACAGCTTAGAATGAAATAATTAAGATTTTTAATTCCTTAAAAAACACATGACTCATTGAATGAAACAATTGGTTCTATCAACTCTATGAAGATAGTAAAAACGTAGGTATTGAGATATGAGCGGTGTTGGTGGCGCGCGAATGTATTTGTGGAGCCCGCGGCACCACACATCTGTTCGCATTATTTATGTTAAACACCTTATGTCACAATATTGCGAGTTACGAGTTTACGCCACTGTCAAACGGCTTCTTCACGTGTATGGAGATTTTATTTTTAGAGACAATAATGTCTAAGCACTGACGACAATCAAAGTTATTGCCGTAAGGAGGTTTCAGCTTGAAGTTCTTAGTTTATCTAAGATTTTTGTTCATGGTCATGGGGTCATGGGGTCCGAGCGCTCACCGCCTTTATAGACATTGCTATACGCTTAATTGATGCTTTTCAGGACCAGAAGGCTGGCTACTTTCTGGCCCAAAGAATAAGTATCGTCATCCAACATGGCAACACAGCCAGCGGGTACCTTCCCAGTCGGCAATGACGCAAAGGATTTTTAAACGATACCTATACGATATGTATTATTGCCATTTATATCTTCTGTAATATCTTCGTATTATTTGGGACCAACAAGATGTGAGTGGGTAATGCACGTCTGCCTACATCGCCTCGGCGATAAAGGCATGATTATATGTTGTGAAATATTTAGATACTTTTCTCCAAACATAAACATCGATACCCATTATATTGCGGTACCATATTTTTTCCGAGTCCAGTAAGATGTATCGTAAAAGTACCTCCCCTGGCCATTCAAAGCTTGGGACATTAATATCGGGTAAGGGCCACCTGACAGTTACGTTATCCCCGAGTGTTGCTCTTCTGCCTTGACCCTAAGCTTTAAAATTATTACCCGTCGGTAAATAGAAAATATACGTACCTATTTCAGTTTTATAGACTAGTTGAGGCCTGTGACTTCATCTGTATATACTTATAGAATAGTTTACCCTTCCCTATTATCACGGGAAAATGGAATTTAAATATTGGTACCTCTTTATCCTTTCTTATATTCCATTGTTAATATCAAACATTGAAATTGGTTCATCTGCTTTTTTTTTGGTAAATAAACATAGATAGTAGGTATACCTAACTACTTAATTTTAGATATCTAAAGTGTTAAACCCCTGCGAAGCTCTGCGAAAGCTTCTAAACCCGCAACGAATCAACATAGAATGTTTTTGTTGTACGATGATTTGCTTTAGTAATTTATTAAGTACGAGGAATTTTGCCTTGTAGGTACCTATATCCAGAATATATATATGATGTATACACATTATAGTCTACGTATATTACCTATTATAGTTCCTTAATCCAAACTACCTACAACGTAGAAGAACTTACCCAAAAGAGTCAGCAAACAGAAATAAAGAAAATACGTCACGAAAACCACATTTGAAAATCGAACTACGTAGATCCGCCAACAAGCGGTCTCTTATAACTTTTCCCTTTTAACCTTTCCTCCCCCCGTGGCGCGTCCCGTCACCGACTCCCTCGGGAGGCGTTCCCCTGGGCCGGTTAGACTCCCCTGGCGGGCCCCACCCTGCCACCACTCAATACCGACACGCCATGCGGACGTCAAAGATTAAGCAGGTGCGAGTGTGCGACCGATACCTACAGTGTTTACTGTGTCAAGTTGTTGGAAGGCATCGTTCATACGATATTGGTTCTCTTAATTAATTTTTTAAAGACTTTAGTGTGAAAATCTACTACAAGTGGGCAGTAAACGTTACAATATTTTTTATTTTAAAATATAAGTAGAAATTCAAAGTAATAAGAATAGGTAAAATACTCGTATTTGCGAAGTAATGCCAAAATGTATAGTTATCCGCTTAATGTTATTACTGTGACGGACAAAAGTATCGCAATCTACAACTAAATAATAATAATATCAAATCAAATAGGTTTTAAAATGGTAGATAGTTAGTAAGTCGTCCTAAATCTAAGCCTTCGAGGATGCCACCATAGAATAAAAACACTTCAAACCAAAACATGGAACATGGAAGAAATGGAACAAAATGATTGTCGGGATGGGACCAGACACATATTATGGTAAGCAGTAGCTTTCAAGTAAAAAAAAATCGTTTCACCCGGTCAAAAGATATGAGGTAACAAATATATAAAAAAAACATAGAGTCGAATTGAGAACCTTTTTATTTTAGAAGCTGGTTACAAAAGATCTTTGGCAGAAAACAGGATATTAACGCACAGTCGGTTCTGCGAGTATTTAAATAACATTGCGGATTTAATCTTTGGGTTACATGCGACGGACCCATAACGGGCCCAGTTTTCGACTTGTTTTTCCGCGTGCTTCCATAGCAGGCGTTAATATTTCAGTATGTACCAAATTCAAGGGTTAAATGTTCGGCGTCTACACTGACGACGTAAATAGACTTGAACAATCGAACGCTTTCTATTGTGAATAGAAGTAATATAGAAATGTGTGATAAGTTTTATTTGTGTTGATATTAAATGTTAGATCCTTAGGTTTGGTTTACTCTAGGTATTATAAAGCGTGGAAATTTTCTTTCTCAGTTGTTATTTTTTTTAAATTCTATAAAACTTATAAATAAACGGACCAAGTGCGCCTCGGGCCACGCATAGAATAAGGTTCCGTAGTAACCCATAATAGCGTCCAGGTATAACTCCTGAATTAACAAGCTAATCTAACCCGTTATAGTTTCAATTTAAATTTCAGTACAAGGAGATTTTTTTTAGATATTTCGAGCTAGCCGTTTAGCTTTAAAGGGGGCTCAAGGGGACACTCTGTTTTTACAAAAAAAATGGGCTTTAAAGTTGAATTTCTCGCAGCAGGATTCTTCTTAAATCAAAAAAAAAGTCTTAGAAACCTCTCAATGTTTTTAAAAGACCTATCTAATGGTATCCTACACAATGAGTTATACGCGAAAAAAAAATATTCCCCACATTACGTGTCGGGCAGCCCGAGGATGGACAGACGGACGGACGGACATGAAGAAACTATAAGGGTTCCGAGACTTGAACTACGGAATCCTAAAAAATAGGTACCTATTTAATTTTTTTCGAATTTTAATGTAGGTATGTGTGTGAATTTTTATTAAATTCATCCGGCCATTCTGGACATAACCCATTAGAAGCAGGCAAATTATGGGCGTGTAATGCGCATCTGCCTACCCCTTCGGGGATATAGGCGTGATGTATGTGTGTGAGAACTTACTCTTTCAATAATCTGTGACAGGGGAAATATATATCTGCATCGATTTCCTTCAAAACTTTCACTTCCTATAATGCGTTCATATACATACATATCGAATCGGTTGTAAATATAAAGCACTGGAGTAGTTTTTCCAATGTGTCGAGTGAGGAGGGTATCGCGGGCGACGCAGCATCCCGCCGTTACCATGGCAACGCGATAAAACCTCGCCTTTTCATAGCCCTCGGTTATAGTATACTTTCGGGTTGCAGATCCTTCTATAGACATTCCTTAGCTTTAGTGTGAACGTAAAGAAGGCTAATTACCTACTAAGTATTTTAAGGTAGGTATGGCATTTAACGCCCGCTTAAAGTTTGACTATTTTTATTTTTTTTAATATTAATTTAAGTAAAGTAACAATGCGATAAACACATAAACCATACTTTTCTGAACCAAAATATATTGATTGGAAATACAATTCTTTGAAATTTTCGTAGTTATGGCATCTTTATAAAAGGTCGGTTTTTGGGCGTTATTAACGATACCATGTTTATTAACGTCCACTTTTACTTGTCTTGTAAGTAACGTCCACTTACGAAAGTGGCAATTTAGACGCAGAAAACATGTTCCTGGAGGATAAATATGTAATAAAACATATCAGTTACATATAAATTTCTTTATTACAAACAAAAAAACATAGAAAATTAAAATTTAACAAAAAAAAATCAAAAGTCAAGTAGTGAAACTACCAATAAACTTCTGTTAATAATGAACAAAACAAAACTTTTTGGTTAAATATGAACATTTACCTAAAATTACACGTAACAAGCTTGTCTTAGCAAAAAAAATACATTAAGTTTTTCCTACATTGGGCGTTATTAAACAGAAAAGTGCAATTGCGCCCACTACTTACGCCACTTTGCACAGCTTTAATTGCAGCTCTAAGTCCATCTTCGGTCCACAAGTCTCCTTTCTTTCTTTTACTCGACGGCGGCATTACAGATCCTAAATAATAAAACAGTTCATAGCTGTCCCTTAAACCAAGTATGTAGAAAACAAATTTTGTATTAAATTGTTACCCAAAGAAATGACAGTGTACTGAGCGACGCTCTCACTCTATTTTATTTATAACATACCTACTCACATAAAAATATAAATAAATATTAAAAATAAAGTATTTGTTTTTCAAACTAATACTTCCAACGATAATAATAGCGGGCGGTATTACCAGATTGGGCGTTATTGACTGTTTCTCGTTTTTTTTTCACTAAATTATGAACCTTGCCTTATAAATCATAGTGTAACATTAAGAATAATCACTAACTACACCACGAATACTATAATATGATAGAATAAATAAGAAATAAGAAATATAAGAAAATAATTTAAAACTTACGATTTCTTCGGAGCAGTTTTTATAACAGCGACGGTCACGAGCGATACTCTTGAAACGCGGCGCTTCACTGAGATGGTGGCTTGAGAAACTCGCTTTTACGCTAGACGCGTTCCTATTGCTGTTAAAACTATGTGTGCCTGCGCGGTGACGGTGCGCATTTGAATTAAAGTACGTTTTGTAGGTTTTGGGCGGTATTTGACTGCGGGCGGTAAATGCCATACCTACCTTACCTATGATATCTACGAGTTATTAATTTAAAATATAGTTATTTGATCGAAAATACGAATGATCCCAGGCAAGATGTTTTTATGGAACGAAGTTCTCTAACGCGGCTTACAGGTAGTGCGATTTAGTAGATATCGTCACGTATATGTGGTTCCAAAATGTGGTTCGGGTTTTTTTTTTTTTTAATTCCACGTCGCCGTCGCTAAAACGAAAAGAAACCGCAGTTGAGTAAAGAACTTCGTTCATGACGTGGGTCCCCCGACCGCACATTTTTTTTTTCTAATAATTTGCAACAAGTAAGATGTTTTTTTTAATAATAATATGCTACAAGGAAGATGTGTTTTTTAACTAATAATGCTACAAGTAAAAGCTATACCCATTGCTTTAAAAATATTATCATTGGATATTAAAATAGTAGGGATATATTTTATTAGTCCTGTCTATCATACAATTTCTAAATCTCTTCTCTCTCTCTCTCTCTCTCTCTCACTATTCCTTTTACATAACAAAAATTTCAGCTAAATCCACCTTTGTGGTTACATAGTGAGTAACACCAAACAAAACAAACAAGCCAACAGAATTTAAAAAATAAAAGCATAGAACTATCAAGATGCAGCCGTGCCATTAAAGTATAAAGTCATAAATTAAAAATATTGTGTAAACAAAATGGATCTAGAAATTTTCCATATACTGTATTAGGTACTCTTTCAAATCTAAAAGCGCTTGCTCCCGGAGCCGAGTAGTTTCCAATTGACAATATACCTACTGCTAGACGGGGCAATCGCTCGCGGCGTGTAAGCTCCTTTTCCCACCCTCCAAAGCTAGTCTGCCAGAATTCAACTGTGTAGTTGTATCTTGTTAACTTTGATTATACCTATAATTTGATTATTGTTATAACAATACCTATGTAAGAATTTTTATTCAAAAACCAATACCCGTATACTTTCGTATTGATCACAATGTGAGTCTTCATTACATCTTGAATGGGCCGAATCGCAAACAGGCCGAATTACAAAAGGACCCTGTTGAGCATGCGGGGTTAAACGCAAACGGGCCCAAACCATCCTCAACCACATCTTGTAGTTATAAAATCAAAAATGAAACTCCAATATCCAAGTCTTTCCAAAAATTAAAGCACATGTCCAACTAGCGGAACACATATAGTGCTTTTTCGTACACAATCAACATACAAAGACAAGGGGCAATATTACGCGGGCATCACTTCATTGTGGGCACCGGTCTAATTGTAACTACACTCTTGGGCACTATCAGCCGCTCAGCGCTCCGCCGGGTAGGCGTGGGCCACTAATCTTCGACCCCTACATACCAATACGCTTCACGTAACACACAAAAGAATATCACACTTACAACCTTCTGTATAAAGTCTGAACTCGATGGTATGTAAAAGCTCGTATTTGCAAACGTAGCGAGGGTTAACGCACACTATCAACTCATTAAATTGCATCGCCTTTTTAATGAGTCTGAAAGTGAACAAAGGATATTGAGCACGATTACATTAAGTACGTAGTTGTAGTGTTAGAGGTAAGATAGCGTTTTGTGAACTATTTCCACTATGCTTGCCGGTTTGTTCCATCCACTATCTTTGACTTTTATGCTCGATAAGCCAGATGTTTTACACTTCACTTTTACCCTTACAAATCTTTACTCGACTAACATAGTTAGGTACTTCTGAAATATGAAAGTAATAAAATACAAGGTATATTGGGATATGGGATTCAAACAATTTTATTATAAATATATTACATATATATACGAGTATATAATAAATAATACATAAAATAAAAAAATATAAAATATTATTCTGCAACTATAAGTGCAGTATATAATGTAAAATAAACTTGCCGCTTTTCATCTAACTCCTGAGAACACTGAAATCTTGTAAAGAATGTTTTTTCTACATTGATACATAATTGTTCGAATACAATTTTCATCAATGTAGAGCGATTCAAGAGGTTGATATATTCTTTAAATACAAATTACATTGCCATGGTCGATTGCTACACGAAATAAATATACAAATCTTTAGCACCCTAAAATACTTACTGACTCCTAAAAATAGATATACTCGTACTTAATATGGAAAATGTCCTATCACTCACATTAATGTAAATACGATACTATATTGCCCGTTGCCCTCATATTTACCCGGCGAATATGCTATAAAGTGATATCACGTGATCGTTTTTAGCCCGGTAATAGTTATAAATTACCCGAGTAGTTTATAAAAGCCGGTTAACCCCGAGGTAAGCGGACAAGGAGTATAATTTATTATTGGGAAACTCGCGGGCGCGTATTTTCATAGTCTATGCTGATATAGGTACATATATGTAGGAGAAGTACTTTTACATAATATAATTTAAAAGGATATGTTATGATAGTCCGAGATGCTCAGGACTTTAATTGGCTGTTCCATAGCGGCTGGCACGTAAGTTTTTGTCGGGGCGGGGCCCCAAGTGATTAAATACTACGTCCTCGCCGTCCGCCCTGGACCCCAACTTGACCACGGTAACGCAGTGGCAAGTTGGGTGACCGAACGTATTTAGTCTGAACTTGGTGCCAATAAAAATTGTGATCATTATGAATAGTGAACCCGACGATACCCCCGGTCCCGATACTGCCTTTTCCCGGGCAGTATCAACCGACGACTTTACGCATCCATCACGGACTCCGATGCCAATTGATTTGGGGGCTCGCGCCGCGCCGCCTAGCTGCAGCGCGATGTCGACGCCCCAAGGAACTGATGCTGCTGGGACTGACGATGGGTCAGCTCCCAGCAGTGTGAAGAAGAAGGGCCGCTCTTCTGCGACGAAGAAGAGGACCCTCGAGGAGAAGGGGGGGCCGCCGCGTGACCGTAGCACCAGCTGCTCCGGGTGGGGGTCCCTCCTCTCCACCGATTCGGAGGAGGAGGTGCCGGTCAAGACGGTGCGTACGCGTCTCGACGCGTACAGAAGGCGGCCGCCAACTCCTCCTCCGTCCTCGGTCCAACTGTCCCAGCGAAGTCGCCGGGAAATCGGTGGGCCGCCCGCGCGGGAGCTGATGAGCGTTTTTGCCCGCATGAACGCGGCCATGCGGGGCAACAGAAACGTGGCGGGGAGGAAGAAGATTGTGGCTTCATTGGTGGATGAAGCCCAATCTTCCCTCAACAAGCTCCTCGCGCGGAGCGTCACTAAGGAGGAGGCGAGGCTCCGGAAGCAAGTGACGAGCCTGGAGGCGGAGCTCGCTGCTTCTAGGAAGCAGATGGATGACCTGTGGCGGGAGGTCGCTGACTTGACCAAGGTGGTCAAGGCGCCTCCCGGTCCCATGCTGCCGCCTCCTCCTCCGACGGCTGGACCAGCGCCGAAGACGGCGCCACCCACGGCGCCCACCACGGCGCCCACCAAGGCGCCCACGACGGCGCCAACCAAGGCGTCCAAAAAGGCGCCCACCACGGCGCCCACCATGGCGCCCACCACGGTGCCCAACACGGCGCCCGGATCGCCGCCACAGCCTGTGCCGACTATGGTACAGGTCCTGGCGGCGATCGAGAGGCGCCTCGCGGTCCTGGAGGACCGGGCGTACCGCCCTCCGCTAGCACGTCCCGCGTTCTCATACGCGGCGGCTGTTAGCGGTTCTCCCGCTCCAGGACCAAGTGGCACACCCGCTGTCCGCCGCCCCGCTCCGCCCCAGTCCGCTCCAGCGTACCGGTTGCCAGCCGAGACCGCGGCCCAGGCGCGGAAGGCGAAGGGGCGCGGCAAGAAGAGCGGCACCCCTGCCGCCTCCTCTTCCTCTAACGCTCCCGCTGCTCCTTTACATCCCTCCGGACGGGAGGGAAGGGAGGTAGTGGGGGCCAAGAAGAGGAAGACGAAGGCCGCCAAGAAAGCGGCCAAGAAAGTGGCCAAAGCCGCCGCGGCGAAGGCGCCGAAGAGGCCCCGCGCTCCTCGCTCCACAGCCGTCGTCCTTACGGTGACGACGGAGGGTGTGGAGAGGGGTGTGGGGTACGCTGATGTCCTGAGGACCGTGAAGTCCTCAGTCAACCTCTATCAACCGTCAACCGTCAACCGATATCCAGGGGGGTCTCCGGTGCAAGACGACACGCACCGGGGCTCGCCTCCTCGAGGTCTCCGGCGCCTCCAGCGGCCCTAAAGCTGACGCCCTGGCAGCGCAGCTTAGGGACGCGCTGGACGCAGAAGCCGTCCGCGTCACCAGGCCCACCAAATGCGCTGCATTGCGCATCACGGGTCTGGATGACGCGGCCACGACGGAGGAAGTAATCTCCGCCGTCGTGGAGGCGGGCGGCTGCCCCCGTGACCAGGTGAAGGCTGGAGACATCTCCTTCGGCTCCACTGGTCATGGGATGACAGTCGTCCAGTGCCCCGTCGCGGCGGCACTGAAAGTGACGGACGGACGAAGCCTCCTCGTAGGGGGCTTCCTAAAGGCGCAGGTGCACCTCCTTCGTGCCCGGGAAACCAGATGTTTCCGGTGCATGGTGGTGGGGCACGTCGGAGTGCAGTGCACAGCGGAAGTCACCGTGGGCGATCGGTGCTTCCGCTGCAGCCGGCCCGGTCACAAGGCAAGTGCCTGTGATGCCCCGCCTCGCTGCTTTAGATGCGAGGCGGAGGGCAAAACTGCAGACCACCGGGTCGGCAGCACAACCTGCGCCGCCTCGAGGCCAAAGCCTCGTCCGTCCGCTGAGAACGGTGGGGGTGCCGCTACTGCACGGCCAGATGTTTCTCGGCGGGATGCTGATATGGACGTCCATTAATGTCTGACGCCCATATCCGCATCCTGCAAGTGAATTTGAACCGCTGCCGCGCTGCTCAGGATCTTCTGTACCAGAGCATCCGGCAGTGGTCCATAAACTTGGCCGTGGTCGCCGAGCCGTACTACGTCCACCCGGGAAGCCCGGTGGACGAGGACGGCTCGGCCTGTTTTATCTTCGGGGGGTCCGCCGCAGACAACTCGCGCCTTGCTATCATTGCAAGGGGCCGCGGGTGTGTTGCGGCGGAATATGATGGGTTGGCAGTCGTGGCCACCTACATCTCGCCGACACTGGACGAGACTCAGTTTGAGCTATGGCTCACTGAGCTCGACGTCGTCTTCGCTGCGTGCCGTCCTCGCCCTGTCCTGCTCCTGGGAGACTTCAACGCCTGGAGTGAGGCGTGGGGCTCCCGGGAAACCGGGGACAAGGGGAGGCTTCTTGAGGACTGGACCAGAACACGTGGTCTGGAGGTCCTCAACCGGGGGAATGTCGCCACCTTCTGGCGGCGGGGGACCAGCTCGGTCGTGGACGTATCATTCGCGACCTCTGCCCTCGCCGCCCGTATTACTGGCTGGCACGTGGAGGAGGGTGAGGAGACGCACTCGGACCATCGGTACATCCGATTCGATGTCGTCCCCCCACCTGACCTCCCACAGCCGGTAGAAAATCCCCCGGATCCGCGTTGGGCACTTCACCATCTGAATCGGGAGGCTCTCCTGGAGGCATCCATCGTGCAGGCCTGGATTCCGGCACCAGACCGGCCTGCCGATGTGGATGCCGAGGCGGAGTGGTTCAGGAGAGCCATGTCGCAAATCTGTGATGCGACGATGCCTAGGGTTACACCCAGACCGGCAAGGAAGCAGGTGTACTGGTGGTCGCCGGAGATTGCACAGCTGCGCGCAGCATGCATCTCCGCCCGCCGCCAGTACACCAGGTTTCGCCGGAGGCATCGCCGCCCAGACGACGCGGCAACCCGAGAGGCGGAGCTTTATCAGGCTTACAGGGAGGCTAAAGGTAATCTCCAGGAGACAATAAAGCGGGCCAAGACGGCGGCCCGCGAGGAGCTCCTGGAGACCCTGCAGCAGAACCCATGGGGGCGACCGTACCTACAGGTCAGGGAGAAACTCCGACCTAGGGCGCCCCCACTGACCCAGAGTCTCCAGCCGCAGCAGCTGGAGCGGGTCATGGGCTCCCTGTTTCCGACGAGCGCGGAGGAGCACGTCCCTCCGCGCATGGCTCCGTCTCTGCCCGACGCGGATAGCATCAGTGAAGACGACGTACCCGAAGTCAGGGTGGGGGAGCTAGGTGCGGCAGTACTCCGGCTTAAACGCCGGAAAACCACTGCCCCCGGACCCGACGGCATTCCTGGCCGTGCATGGGTCCTGACCCTCGAAGAACTCGGGCCTCGACTGATGGGGCTCTTTAGCGCATGCCTCGAAAGGGGCCAGTTTCCCAAGGTGTGGAGGACGGGGAAACTGGTCCTGATTCGTAAGGCGGGGCGGCCGGTGGACTCACCGTCCGGATACCGGCCGATCGTGTTGCTCGACGAGGTGTGTAAGCTCTTTGAGCGAATTATCGCGGAACGCCTCGTCGAGCATCTCTCGACGGTGGGGCCAGACCTGGCGGACAACCAGTACGGTTTCCGTCGGGGACGCTCCACCGTGAGCGCGATCATGCGCGTCAAGAGCCTGACGGAGGAAGCAGTCTCACAGGGCAAGGTGGTGGTGGCGGTGTCTCTTGACATCGCCAACGCGTTCAACACCTTGCCATGGAGCTGCGTTAGGGAGGCGCTCGTGTATCACGAAACGCCTCTCTACCTCCGTCGTATTGTCGGGGCCTATCTCTCGGAGAGGGCCATAGCTTTCCCCAGCTGGCTCGGGCCAGCTCGGCGAGATGTGTCGTGCGGTGTTCCGCAGGGGTCGGTCCTGGGGCCGCTTCTGTGGAACATCGGCTACGACTGGGTGCTGCGGGGTGCGTTGCCTGAGGGCGTCGGCGTAACGTGCTACGCCGACGATACCCTCGTCACGGCGCGGGGTGCAACGTACCAGGAGGCAGCACTCAAGGTCACGACGGGTGTTGCTCAAGTCGTGGGTCGGATACGGCGGCTGGGACTGGAGGTGGCCCTGCACAAGTCCGAGGTTCTGTGTTTTCACAGACCTCGGAACGGTCCACCTGAAGGTTCCAGCATAAATGTGGGAGGCGTTAGCATCGGCATCAAGCCCTCGATGAAGTATCTAGGGATCGTACTTGATAGCCGATGGAACTTCGGACCATATTTCCGAAGTTTGGTCCCCAAGGTGACACAGGCATCGGTAGCGCTTTCGCGACTGATGCCCAACCTAAAGGGACCCAACGCTTCCTGCAGGAGACTGTACCTGGGGATCGTGCGGAGTATGGCCCTATACGGGGCTCCCGTATGGGCGGCGCGGTTGACGGCCAACAACTCAACGCTCCTTAACAGACCGTTGAGGACCTTGGCCGTCAAAACAATAAGGGGCTACCGCACGATCTCCGGAGAGGCTGCATGTCTCCTAGCCGGGACCCCTCCATGGGACCTGGAAGCGAGAGCCCTTGCGTCATTGTTCCAATGGCGCAAGGAGGCGCTGGAGCGGGACCACAGGCCTGCGTCTCGAGAAATCGATGACCGGCGGTCCCAACTCCGCCAGGATCTCATGGAGTCATGGAGGGTAAGACTTGAGCAACCCAAGTGGGGTGCCACCATCATCGCGGCGGTGAGACCGATCATGGACGATTGGCTGCAGAGGCAGCATGGTGACCTCACGTATCGTGCGACGCAGATCGTTACCGGGCATGGATGCTTCGGTAGCTATCTGTTTCGCATCCATCGTGAGGTCACACCCCGGTGTCAACACTGCGAGGTTTCCGACGACGACACCGCACTCCACACGTTGGTGGAGTGCTCAGCGTGGGCGAGTCAGCGTCGGGACCTCGTAGTGGGTCTGGGCGTGGATACCCTCTCGCTGGAGACCATGCTTCAAGCCATGGTCTCCAGCGGGAGTAGGTGGAACGCGGCCGTGTCCTTCTGCGAGCAAGTCGTGCTCGCGAAGGAGGCGGCCGAGAGGGAGAGGGAGCGTGCCCTCCCCGCCGAGTTCCGTAGTCAGCGGCGAGGCCGCCGCAGACTCATCTACGCCCAAGACTATCGACCTCCATGATCGGGGCCTGAGGACGGCGGGATCGCCACCCGTCGTCCTTACAGAAGCAGGCTAGAAGGGTTGCGTGCTGCGGGGTGTTTGCCCCATAGCACGCAACCAGATTCACTCATTGACGCGGGATAAAACCCTACCCCAACGACGCGGGATTCTCATCCCGACCCAACCCCCGCAGAGACCACAGAGGTGGTCAAAGTCCGCCGGGCGCCACTGGAAATACGTTCTGCTTGTAACCTGAGACGCCCGGCAACGGACGTCGTCGACGAACTAAAAAAAAAAAAAAAAAAAACGTAAGATTTTGTCAACATTTGATCGCAAGGCAACGGGATTTATTTTTTTTTCAAAATTACAATATAGCTGCTACTTTTTATAAAATTCATTCGACCATTTTGGACATAACTAATTATATGTGTACCCGATGATGGCAATAGGCTTGCTCCTTATTACGTGGGATTAAAATACTGGCAAATTGTGGGCGTATAATACCCCTTCGGGGATATAATCGTAATACACCTCGTTGACTGGAAATTTAATAAACTGATAACCCTATGTAATTAAAGACGTTGATGCTACAAAGCCGAATGTTACATACTTACATATTGGGGAAAATGATACTCCAGAGCAGAGATCACGTGAGATAGGGAAGGTTCAGGGAAGGGCAACGTCAAGGCAACACAGCTAGCATTCGGGGAACCTTCCCAGTCAGCAATGACGCGGAGGATTTTTAAACGAAATTTTGAAGTGAAAAATTTATTTGTACATAAATTATGTAAATTGTTTGTACATAACTGTATATAATTATGTAAATTGTACATAATTATGTAAGGTTTTTGTAAAAAAACCTTACATGATACACAAATAGGTAGGTAGATATTATATGGTTCGAGCTTGTATATACTCGTATACCACACTACTAAAAACATGACAATGCCTGCAGTCGAAACTATATTGTGACATCTACAAACAACTTACCTACTGTACACTTGTAGGTAAATATCTACACAATAAACAGTAACAAAATGTAAAAACACAATACGAAAGGTATCTACCGAAAACCAAAACATAAACGTTATATCGGCGATCCTTTCAAACTGCTCTATCAAAATATAACGACCGCGATAAAAACGATGGAAAAGAAACCAAACGTTCCCGACGAATTTCCAAAGATCGTACAATAACGGTGTTCACATCTCCTTCTTACATAAGTATTGCATATATAGCTTTCTTTTCTTGCTAGGACTTACGTTTTATAGTCAAGTCGATAATATTTGGACCGCTTCGCGAGATATGAGTGTTAAATATTTTATGATGTCCAGTGCCGACGCAGAGTTTGAACTCTGAAACACGATCTTGTAAAAACCTCTACATTCTACAACGATAAGCTTACTGAAATTTTACTGCTGTAACTATCTTATTGAAGCTATGGTACGAAGTTGAGATGAAGTTAAGTAAAAGTCTTAAGATATTCTATCAATAAATACAACAATTTGTTGTCCATTCCTAAGAAAAATTAAACAGGAGTACACAATCACCCATTAAATCTATTCATTCTATCTACTTAATTACAACTCACTTTTTTGTCACGTTCGCCTCTTACAAACTGACTTGGCGTAATGTCATTAATCTTAGGAGGCTGGCAGCGCAGCAAACGACCTCCCGTTAAGACCCTCCATGGGCTGGGTGCTCTGTAATATGCTTATATAGCCCGGAACAAGGAATAACTAAACACTAAACTTGTACAAGCCAAATACAACCTTCCATTAATTGCTACTAGTATCATTAGCGCTTGTACACAAATTATTCTCAAACAACCTTTGGTTGAGATGCCAAACAGAAAAATAAGAAAATAAAAGAATCCAAGCGCGAGGAAAAAAGATAGTACGTAAGATATATTTTTTCGCAGAGAAGCGTGTCGGTAGCATTGTTAAATATATCGTCCAATCAGTATCTCGGAACGAGGAGAAATTAGCGTTTCGAAGTGAATGGTGCGGCGGATCCTGATCTACCCCTTTATGCGGAGCGGCATAATAAAAAAAAAGAATTCTTATTTGAATTTGGAAGACGAATTAAAAAAGAAAATGAATTCTGCACTAATTTAGGCAGAGTGAGTCGAGACGATTTTCGAGGGATCATCGGTACGGCTTAATTAATGCATTTGAGTTGAAAATCTCGATGACGTTTCATTTATGTTGGGTATTCGCCATTTTTTTAATTAATTTAAGTTTTAAATATCTTTCAATGCTAGGGACTCAGAAGGAACATTCAGAATGAATAATATTTTTAGATTTAATTACTTCTAGTAGATCAACCGGTGACGTATGGAATAAAAAGATATGTTCTACTCGTATTTCATAGTCTACCTGTGTAGACACGCACATCGTAGAGACCACACAGGTGGTCAAAGTCCGCCGGGCGCCACTGGAAATACCTTCTGCGTGTGAACTAGGCAACGGACGTTAGAGCGGCCGCGGCCTTGGGCAGCGAAATAAAAAAAAAAGTCTAGCTGTATGTGTGAATTGACATTCAAATCTGTTAAGCAGTTTACGACTGATTGGGTAACAAAAATCTTTTTGTTTCGTCTACACCGGTTTTAATGAATTTTGACCAAATTTTTGTACAACAACTTTATGACGTCATATATATATATATATATATAATAGTAGATATAGTAACAGTAAAGCTGAAATATAACTATGGATAAACAAAAAAATCGACTGACATACATACATATAAAAATATATAGAGTAGATAATACAGATGTGAGGTGAGTACGCAAGTGTCAGCACTAAGAGCATTTTATATGTCCCGAAAAACTAATCACAGATAAGAGGTCGACCTCTCCCACATTGATCCTTAACCATCAGAAAGGTTACTAGGGCACTTCATCTTCATTCGGGAATCCCTTTAAGGAATCGTATCAGTTGTAATGAAAGCTAATTCTTTCATTAACTCTCCGTGACAACGGGAAAAATTGTAACACAAACGAAAATAAATGTGTGGGATGTGTAGACAGATAGAACTTTTTGTAAGATAATGTTTGTTTTAAGTTGATAAGTAATATTTAGTAAGGTACCTAAATAGTAAACTATGTGTACATAACCCTATGGTTAACACATTAGAAGTCCTATGAGCTCTACACAAAAAAAAACTTCCTAGACCTCTCGAACATTACAACGTTATTTGGTATTTCTCGATCTTGATCGCTTATGCTTTGCAGCATCATCAGAAACTCTGGTGTATAAAGCTGACGTGAGGCAAAACCAGTTCTTTTATAGAAGTAAAACTATGTTAAATTAATCCACAGCATAAATATATTAATGATTTCGTTTATTCGTACTTAAAACATATTATTTACATTTTTAAATAAATCTATAAAAATACAAACATATTTAAAAATATAAAAAATTGTGACCAGTAGCGGAGTAGGACCCAAACTACAGACGGTGGAGGCTATAAACGTCGTATACGACGACCGTGTACGACGGCCGTGTTGCTCTATGCTACAGACTAAGGAACCTCCAAACAATACGGCACGTGTCGAGGATAACAGCCATCTTTAACTAACCTCCAGGTTAGTGGGGTCTCATTAGTTTTTTTCCTGAACACTGAAACTATCTTATAAAATAGGTACAATATTGGTTCGATATAATCAAATATATAAATCGTAACCCGATCTGACAAGGCGTTAATGGATAGCTCAATGCAATTTAATCTACCCCACTTGGTGTATAACCAAATTTCTTCCCTATACGCGAGAAAAAATGTTAAGGGTTCTTTTGTAAGAGGGATAGGAATATCATTTACGTCAGTTCTAAACATTTGAGTATACCATGTAACCGACGAATAAATGAATAAAAATTATGCTTTGAAAGCAGTGTTAAAAAATCGTTACATTTTCTTTTAAATTTCTTTGATTGTTTCAGTAAATTATATTTTAAGAAAACATTGTGAAAATTTAAAATCAGCGCTCTTAAGCATTTTTTCCGTTTATATTCGGAGAAGATTATCTCAAATTCAAATGGTAGTAAAAAACAGAAAATTTAAGTTTGTATTGTCAGTCTCTATACTGGCAATGCAAACTGTTTTTTACCTGTACCTACCAGGTCTGAGTCATATCAAACATCTAAGTTACAAAAGAATGTGTATCCATTATTGCAGTTCACCCCACGACATGTGAAACTAGCGATATACAGTGAAAATTGAATTTACAACTGACAATTGGAAAAGGCGCTTCCATCAAAAGCGACCCCCACGACATGTTTGCCGAAATACACTTTAAAAGTGCTCTCTATTCTTATAAAAAGTTATTGCGACAGTTCGAAATTTGATCTTGACCGTGAGTCACTACGAACGTGGAAAAACGTTTATACGAACTTTTTTAATGTACAGAATCTTTACAAAAATATCTTCAAACTTCAAAAATATATTGTCTGAAGTTTCTACCATGTTGCACCAGTGGTAACAAGCTTACATAATATATACTCGTAACTACTTGTGTTATATTCGGTACACATTGAAATAGCTATAGGTAGGTAATGAACGTAGGTACAAAAGTTAGTAATCACAAGATTGTACGCTTTCTCTAAGTGTTTAGTTAAATTTTTGTAAAAAAAATATCAACACCCAAAAAAGTTCCCAAGTCATAATATTGTAAAATAAACATAATATTATGTAAACAAACATAGAAGCAAACCGAGATAATGTAATTTACAAAGCAGGCAATCACGAGTGCCAGCCACATTGTTGTACAATCGCTAGTCGCCGTCAAAGAGCCAAAGGAAGCTCAGTGTTCCTTAATAATTAATTGCCGCTTAAACGTGCTGACGTCTTCGAGCTCCAAAGGGGTACTAACTGCTCCTATGCATATGCTCTCTAAAGTGAAGATAGGTTTGCTCTCCTCACGTTTTGAATTTGTATATGAATAATTTGTATATAATTTTTATATACAGAATGAGATTTCGGAGATTTTTTTGAGGTTGACATAACAATTTATCTATACCTACTAACTCTTACGCTTATAGTTATTAGCAGTTAATTTTCTTAGTAAAATACATTTGTAATATAATAATATTTTAGTTTGTGTGATGGATGTATAAATCAGAATAAACGCACAAATTTGACCGAAGTGTGGCTTTGTTTTTTTCTATTTTGTTTACTATTAGGTATTCAATCACTTGCCTAGACAATAACGCTCTTATGACAATAACTTTGAATATATACTTTTACCAGTAATTATAAAAAATGAAAAAATCCAAAAAAAAAGTCATTACCAAAATCTGTACATACTACTAATGAACATTCACTATAATCAAGATAATGGATATAAAACAATATGTTATATGGGGGTTGATTCGTTGCAATTAACTAAAACGGAAAATTGAACAAGATTGAGGAGCACATCAATCAAATAAAAGGGAATTATTATACACAACATCTAGATAAGTAAATGAATAAGCCACTCGTATTAATTGAATATGAGTGGTGTTTTGCTTTTTGTGGTTAGGAAGGTATAATAATTACGTCATGTGGATTTAATTTTAAACAAAGTGGACATACGTAATGTCGTTAATAAAACCACTACTAAACATACATACAGTCACACCTTTTTCCCATTGGGGTAGGCAGAGACTATGGAATTTCACTTGTTACGATGCTGGCATACTCTGACATTTTTGATTACTCCACTTTCAAATAACTATTTTGATGCATGAACTCCGGTTACAGGTACTCTTGAATTTGCCTTTAGGCAAAACATCTCCGATTTGGTCGAAGTACGTTCGCTTAGTAGGTCGACCTTTACAAGCTTGTCCATCCACGCCCGGCATAATGTATCTACTTGACTGAGGGAGCGAAGCGACCGAAGTCTCCGTTTCAACTTGCAGACTGGGGAGAATTTCTTTTGTCTGTACCTACCTCTACATCTCTACATCTACGGGTTCTCTCAGATCATGTTTGCGACCGTATTTATCAACCGATTTTCATGAAACTTTACACACACACTCCTTGCTTACAATGAATAACATGTGAATGATATTTTTTTGGATTGGATGACAAATGAAAGAGTAATAAAGAAAATAGAAAAATAAATTTTCTAAACAAAGCTCCCGAAGTCTACGGTTCACAGAACCACTAGTACTATTAACTACTTTATAAAATAAAACTATAAAAATGATAACATTAATATTATAATTATAATAATATATTATTAAAATTTATTACTAATAATAATTATGAAAGAAATAATTTGCAAAGCAACCTCTCGATTGAAACCAAAATGTAGACCAGTCAAGCTTAAGGACGTTAGTAGGTACTTACTTATATCAAATACTAATAATAGGCCGAGGGATAGTGTTTTGTATAAGTACCTATTTGTGAAATGAGTTTTTATTTTTTTTTGTGAATACGCCTATTAATTGTGCCCGGTGTGGAATGTCTGTCTGTTGTCAGGACAAACCTGGAAAGGTTTTTTGGCAACTTCTATACTGTAACGTAAGTTTGAATTTGTAAAATTTATATATTTAAATAAAATAATAATAAAACTCAGACTAAATATAGGGTTATGCTACAGTAAATGGCCCAAAATCTTAGTATCTCGAGACTCACATCAGCTATCATGATCAGTCTAATCCTATTATTTTAATTTGGACCTACTGCGATTTACATTAATTTGTATTTATTTCATATAACATAGAATAACTACACTAAATAAATACCACATCCAAATAATAGTCTTACTACTGCGGTGACGAAATAAAAGTAACAATTTGTTTGCTATCTGACCCCAACTCACGCGATGTCATCATAAAAACGACAATTAACTTTAGTTTGCTTTACTACCAGGTATTTCGTATGTTTGTCTTCAAAGGAGATGTCACAAGATAATTCAAATTTAATGTCATTTTCACTTCACCACTTTTATGAGCCCCACTACTCATTAGTGTGGCCCACAGGATATAAAAACAAAGATTTGTCATTAATTCTAAGAAAAATATATAATTAGCTGTCTATATTTAGATCCCTTCAATATTGTTAAAACTCCTCCAATGTGCCAGTATTACAATTGAAAATTTCCTGCAAATGGTAGCAAAGGGACAATGATAAAACTCCGTCACTAATTAAATGACCTCGAGACGTCCCATTCTTAATATAATATATTTGCCGCTAATTTGAATTCATATTGAGCTTCATATACCTATTGGAAATGAAATCAATTTCAGTAGTAAGTAGTAAAAATATGAGCTTTAAATACTAGAAATGAAATAAATTTCGATAGTAATTCTTTATTGAAAAATTGTATTTTTCATTACTATTAGCAGGCCTATGTCACTCGCCTATCAATCGCAAAAAATACGTGATGTCAGCGACAACTTGAAGTTGTAAGTTAGTAAGGGTTGTCTCTTGTTTGTGATACGGCATTGACCATAGAGTTGATATTGAGGCATTAACGTCATAATTATTGGTAAAATTATGCTGGTACTGTCCTGACAAGGGTTGTCAGGACAGTACCAGCATAATTTTATTTCGAAACGTTCGAATTATGTTCTCTGTAAACAAAAGAATGTGCTTTAATTAACATTCGTGCAAGTTCTGTATGTAAGTACTATTCCCTATTCTGTGCTATTAGGTACACTCAATACACATGCTTACAACAATCATTACAAAGGAAGGATTCATTTGAGGACAATTTACCCCTGATCTGTACCATATTGTACTAGGGATAATAATAACAAATGAATGCTACTTCAATAGTATGCTACTGAGTATTGTTATAAGGAACCCCGATCCTGAGGCACGTTATGAATATGACAAAATCACTTGTAGAATTTAAGTACTAACATAGTTATTAAGTCAATGTTACTAACCAAATGGATTTTAATTATATGATAAATAAATAAATTGAATTAAATGTGTTAGAAACCAAAAACTGAGGAAGAATTAAAAATATAATGTAGATGGTGTTTAATAGCTAAAATTGCTTCATAGATTAGATCTAACATTGGGATCGGACTTGGTGCAATTCATCATTATTATTCCAGACAATTTATCAAGCGGTTGGCTCGCCTCGCCCGACTGGATCGCACATTCTAACGAGATGGTGAATTTTCACCGAATAATTTGCGAACCGACGAATCACGTATTGGAATCAGGAATGAGGTTTGAATTGAGATAGAAGACCCGAACATTCTGAAATAAAAGTAACTTGGTAGTAAAAGGCGTTAAAAGATATTTGGAATGACAATATTAATGAACCACTTTGGAAATTTCTCTTTATACATACATTTATCTAGGTGGAATGGATTTCAAAATAAATCTGGACTGAATCCAAATTATGTAAGCAGTAGGTACCTACTACAAAACGATTTTTTCTGTCGTCACTCGAGAGCTCAACATAGAGAGGGTCGATACGATTACCGAAGCTTATTACTGCGACTTTATCATATTTCAATTTACGATCACCACCCGGACTTATCGAGTAGAAAAATCAGGGAGCACCGAGTACGCTGATATAAATCAGAAATGAGACGTCTCATTACTGAGATAATTTGATTTATTTATTTTTGCTTCCAAATTCACGTTTTTAATATTCTCAGCTTGAAGTGGGTAAATGAAAATCACTGCCATGTCATCTTCATTACTTAAAATGTAATAATCCGAATGAAATTTATAAGCCAAGGAAGTTAGCCACTAATATTACCTACATAGGAATTTTAAGCTAAATATTAGCATTAGATAAGTCGACGGGTAAGAAAATGCTTGGTTAGAGGGAATAAGAAAATGGTCCTAGTTGTTAAGTCTTACACAGTTTCTGTCGCTATCTCGTGGATAAGAAGCCTAATCACCAGTCGTCGTGTTGTATCGGGCCGAACGAAGCGCGCGAGTATTCCCCAGGGTATACTTTTGGGACCAGTTTTCTTTTTTGGTTAACATTACACTGTAAGTGTGCCGAATTCTTTTGTGCCGTCTCTGCTTTTTGTACAGATTTACGTGATTTGTATTGTGTTAGTTTTATTTAAAGGGATCAGATACGTATATTAGTAATACACAGGTACATAATAATAAAAAGTAGATATAACACTTGACTACTGCGGCGGCGTGGTCGGTAGCGCATCGGCTTTCGACTTCGGAGTCTCGGGTTCGATTTCCAGGTGGAATCAAATATTTGTGTGATCCACAAATATTTGTTTCAGAGTTTTCTATGTATGTTCTGTATTTAGAAATATATAAGTATTTTTATCAGTTGTCTAGACCCGATAGCACAAGCTTATAGCTTAGTTTGGGCTAGATGTAGTTGTGTGAGCATGTCCAACAGTATTTATTATTATTACTTAAATTTAATTACAAACGAATTTACCTTACATTAAACTACTAAACGAGAATAACCAGTGTTAGATGAAAAAGTTTAGTCAAATATATTCTCCTTTAGGTGTAGAAGAAAGTGCAAAGCTATTAATAAAGAGATTTATGAAGTTATGGAAAACTTTCTCAATGTAACTGCAAACCAAGCCGTTCCAAAGTCGTGCACCAATGAACTTTTTGTTGGTAACTATTTGTAAAATAACTTTAAGTTAACAGTAGCATGGTAAGTTAACTTTGTTATAAGATTTCCACTTGTATAAAAAGCTAAACATGTAATAGAGATAACGCAGACCTAAAAGGAATTTATTTGGTGAGAAGAAAAGAGAGGCGCGCGGTGCGGCGTGTCTAATGAGATAATATAATAGTCGTGATTCGCTCCCGCTAACGTTCACAAACCGAAAATCACCAGAAAACTGCAGTTGATAGAACCGCCTTGAATGTAACGTAATTTGAATTTTACTTCGCTTTTATACTGTTTGTAGAAAATGTTATTACTTTATTTATACTGTTTATTTTCTTTCATTAATACTAAGAAGGTGATGAGAAGTCATCCTCATCACATTGTCATTTGCTTATGATTTAGAAATTGATACACTCTGCAGATAAGATAATAAAATAAATATGTTTTGATCGGATAAATTGTAGTCTCCCATATAACCCGATTACATATAAGGCATATACGTTGAAACTTAATAAAACTTCAAAGAATCTAAAAGTTTCAGTATTTTGTTTCTTGTTGTTCTCTAAGTAATGATTACTCTTGTCAAAAGTAATATTTTTTATCCCGAGAATGGATTTCTGTGGGAAACATGAACGGTAAAACAAAACTTTTTGGAATCATACCTTTGATATCCATACAATTAATAAGTACTCATAACTAAGGACTTACAGTTTTTAGTTTTAGTACCAATATTCGCATTTATAGTACAACAGTATATTATAACTGGTACCAGTAATACATCTCTATCAAAAAGGCAACATAAGAGGGTCATATCGAATTGGAAATCGATTCCGTCGCACCCGAAATAGGGTGTAAAGATCCCATTGTAATATAGATGTCAGCCATATGTCGAGATCGGTAGAGAGAGACCGAACGTTTTGCCCCTTTCCTATTTGAGTAAATTAAAAAAAAATAGAACAGGCTAATGTCTCAGCTTTGTAATTGATGGCAGCTAAACTAGGTCTTTAGAAATGTCGCCGGGCCCAAGTCAACTGCACGCTGCGTACTTGCTGACAAACAGACAAGATTTTTAATAGATAAAGTGATTCAAGAGGAAGGTTTTAGTAAATAATTTGTCAAGCGCGCGAAGCTACGGGGATCCCCTAGTAATTTATAAAAAAAAATATAAACAGACACAAAACTATTCTATATTCTATTCTACTATTGTTATGCTAGCTGTAAGTTTTTCCATGGGACCTGGAAACGAGAGCCCTTGCGTCATTGGCCCAATGACGCAAGGAGGCCTGGGGCCTGAGGACGGCCGATCGCCACCCGTCGTCCTTACAGAAACAGGCTAGAAGGGTTGCGTGCTGCGGGGCCTTTGCCCCATAGCACGCAACCAGATTCACTCACTGACGTGGGATGGAACCCAACCCCGACGACGCGGGATTCTCATCCCGACCAAACCCCCACAGAGACCACAGAGGTGGTCAAAGTCCGCCGGGCGCCACTGGAAATACGTTCATACGTTCTGCCTGTAATCAGAGACGCCCGGCAACGGACGTTAGAGCGGCCGAGGCCTTGGGCCGCGGAACTAAAAAAAAATAAGCTGTAAGTTATCTAAATTTAAAAATAAAATAAAATAAAAATTCCCACTATTTTATATATCATCACTTAATCTATTTACTCCCCTACGATCAAATAAAACTTTTAAATGATGTGCCTAATCCTTTAATAGTTATTCCAGTCAGTCACAATATGTTTTACTCAACTAGTTAAGGCGCTTAAACCCCTCACACGAGGCTTAAATTCAAGTACGACAAAACATCTTAATCATTACGGTTCATAAATTTCTTAAGTGATTGCACAGGGGACTGTTCATGCTGGCACGATTTGATTTAGAAAGTCCATCTTCTAAAGTACTTTCGGTTCAATTTGTGAACTATATTGACTCTTATCATTAATGTTCTATGATAATCCTTTTATATATACCTAACTATCTTGTAATAGTTTTGTTGGATGATACATTTTAAGTGACCGCTGAAGATCCCCACTTTTATCTAACTTTATGAGTTTGGGTTTCTGTTAATATTTAGATCAAAGCCTTCCAAATACTTTTACATTCTCTTAAAGTGTCCGTCCTTGACCATAAAATTGTATGAATATTTTTTGTATGGTGTGTTTAAAATTTTTAATAAGACTAATGCTTATTCATAGATTCGGGTGCTTGCTGAGGTAGAAGTAGATTTTTACAACATAAAAAAGTATGGCTACTGAGTCGGACGTGGCATCACCAAATGGCTTGAGTATACCTAATTCAACCACGAAAACTTCCCGTATTTATATATACTAATCTGTACTAATATTATAAAGCTGAAGAGTTTGTTTGGTTGAACGCGCTAATCTCAGAAAGTCCTGGTCCGATTACAAAAAAATCTGTTTTAGTTATGTAATACATTTATCCAGGATGGCTATAGGCTATATAACATTACGCTACGACGAGTAGGAGCGGAGCAGCAATGATATATGTTACAAAAACGGGGGAAAATTATTTATTTTGAGAGCTTCCGGGGCTACGCTGCTTAAATGGTTAAAGTAACGTTAAAATTGTGTACTACGAATTTATTTGCCTTAAAAAGTTCTATAAAAAAGTCTGAGATGGCATATATCTACCTCTTAGGGTTAACGCACTATAACGTAATTTATAGCAATCAAAATAGATTCAAAACAATTCATGATTTGCGAAGCTATTTTTATGCTTACGATATTAATCCTTATCCAAACAAATACGCTATATATCATAAGAATTTAATTAAGAACAAATTAGTCCTGTACATAATTTGATTTCAACGAATATCTTAAGAGATATTATAGATTTAGTCAAAAAGTACTTACACTATTTTGAAAGCGGGCGACGACGTTGAAGTGCGCACTGCGCATGCGTGGGTTGACTGCCGGCCGTCGCCAAAGTTACGAATTGTGATGAATGAATTTTTGATTTGAATTTGCGGTTTTCAGTAATGCCTAGTGGTTTACTCAACACATTTAAGGTTTGGTTTTTAATCGGTTCATAAATAAAAAAGTTATGTAGATCTGAAGTAACACGCAGGCGGAGCTGCGGGCAACAACTAGTATTTATTATAAAGTAGAAAAGTTTGTTTGTTTGTTTGAACGCGCTAATCTTAGGAAGTACTGGTTCGATTTGAAAAAATATTTTTTTTTGAGCAGTGCATTTATCGAGGAAGACTATAGGCTATATAATATCACGCTACAATTAATAGGAGCAGAGCAGCAGTGAAATATGTTTCAAAAACGGGGAAAAAAATATTTCGTTTAAGAACTTCCGTTGCGTGCGCTGGCCAAACGGTTAATGTTATGTAAAAATAATGTTCTAAGGAATTGTTCCTATTCAAAAGGTGAAAAAAAGTCCGTGATAGCATATACCTTTTTTTTATGTAAACTCACTTTAACATAAAATAGCGAATCAAATGCATTCTAAATAATTATTTGCGAAGCTAGATGTTATTACGGGCGACGGGAACAGGAAAAACAATTACGAGCGACAGGGACGAAACTAAGGTCCAAGTCCGTATAATGTTTATTCCAAATTACTACGCGCACTTAGTCATAGGCGACCGCTAGTGCACGGTAGTTGTACCTAATTCTAACAGAAAAAAAGTGTTTCAGGAAATGAAAACTGCAAAAGTATTACAGAGTTAAGCAGTCATGTTAAAATTTCCATAACTTAACACTGTATCGCATAAGTTAATAGTATATTCGACCGCGGGCAGGCGGGCAGAGATAATGAAATTGTGTACAGGAGCGCAACGAGCCGCGAGCGTGTCTCGGGTAAAAATCCACTTAACAAATTGCTGCTGATTCGAAGGGTTCAGGATTGTTGGCTGCTTTTACCGGCACGTCAATTATTCGTTGTGTTATCGATACACGAACGATTAGGGCATTTTATGCATTTTGTATCTGAATGGGCAGGTGATAAATAATAAATAAATATGTTAGGACAATTCACACAACGCCATCTAGTCTCAAACTAAGCAGAGATTGTGATATGAGTACTAGACAACACACACACACACATATCACGCCTATATCCCAAAGGGGTAGGCAGAGGTGCATTACACACCCACAAACTGATATAAATATTTATATTTATTTTTTTTGTAAACACATACATAGGAAACATCCAGACTTCGATGGACAGAATGATACACTTTATTGTTACAACCAACAAAGACGCTAATAAGTTCTCTTTGAATATTCTTATTAGACTAGAAATTATTGAGTATTCAAATTGGTTATTAGTTTCTCAATTCAATTTTATGTTTTTTATGTTTGTTAGGTACCTCATAATACCTATGGGAATCGAAATGGGATCAAAGAATTGTTGGAATGGAACCAAATTCAAATGTGACCACTTGGGAAGTAGTAGCTTAAATTAAAAAAAATATCAAAATCGGTTCACCCAGTCGAAAGATATGACGTAACAAACATTTAAAAAAACATACATTCGAATTGAGAACCTCCTCCTTTTTTGGAAGTAGGTTGAAAACGGCAAAATATCTTATTCATACAATAGCTTTTATGATAAAACGTCCATTAACTAAATAAAACTACTGTGACGATGACACATGCATAAAATAATTAAACCATCAGCATTAGTATCAATTCGTTGGCGGCGACATTGCAAAAAAGTGAAACGGAAAATAAAACAAATTGCAAAAAACATGACTGTAATGAATTCGGCGCGGGGAGTATCGCACGCAATTGCACAATTTCAATTATCGCATTAGTTGGCGAGTGTACCATCACGGCTCACTGTAGATAGGTAGGTGTGTATATGTCACCCTAGATTTATAAATACCGTTAGATTATAATCAATCTCGCATGATTGATACAATGATTTTAATTAGTCGAGATTGGAAACGAGTGTCCGTGATTGTTTATTGCCAAGTTCTTTTCTCACACGCTCTAAAAACTCACTTTGTCACCATTCACCATAAAATTGTAAGTACTGTTAAATTATACACAAACTCGCAAGATTTTTGCGTCGATTTGTCGGGATTTCAAATTTCTACATTGAAAAACAACGCCATTTTTACGGTCAGAAATATTATGCCATTCAAAGACTTACGCAATTTTGGCAGGTTCAGTGTATTTAACTACAAACGCTTATATCGTTATCTTAAATTTTTCATTTACAACATTTTAAAGACCTTAAAATCAAAGGAATATTTTGTTTCCATAGAAAATTTTCATACGGTTACAGTGTGTTAGAGATCCTTAAAAATAACTTGATTTCAAAGGGCACATGGATAGCTAATGTATTATAAAAGAAAACATGTCTTTAAAATCAAGTTTCTAGCATGAGTAGTACTAAAGTTATGATTTTTTTTCTTAGATTTTTTTTTTGCTCTGGTGCACATTTCGCGCTTACGTCAAATATGTTTTCCTGCGTCGATAGTAAATACCGTTAAATTAAAAGCAATCTAGCAAGATTGTATCACAATGAATGTGGCAATTAATAGAGTGGCCGTGAGTTTTATAATGTTTAAAGATAGAGCTTGTGAAGGAATATCCGGACAATAAAATCTTACGGCAACTTTTTTCAAAGACGTTTCTGAAAAACTCTTCTATTAATAAACGACGAACACTAGCGTTTATAGTACATTTTTTTTTGCACTTCATTAGCTGACATTATTTTAGCTATACACATGACAACATTTTCCATCAATAATTTTGTATTATGAAAACAGAATAAATGAATATTCATAGCTACCTTTATAAAACAAAGCTTCTCATAATGAACTTCGAATAAAGCCGCGAGTTTAATTTAGACACATCAAAAGCTAAAAAATCGGAAGTTTTATTCGCGGTTTTGTAAAATTTTCACGATCAACTTCATGCGCTGAAAACCAAAGGAAAGTTGGGATACAAAGGCTACCGCTGATTTTTTATTTCCAAGGCAAAAAAAAATCGAATTGAATGAATTACAAAACCGAGGCGCGACGTTTGTGATGTAGGGTTGTCTTACTCATTTATTTTTTCCAACTGGTTATCTCTAAAAATCACATTCTATGTAGTAATGTTTATTCATTGCCTAAATCAAATTTGAACTAACTAGAAATGCGTGAATATTTTTTTTAGAAAATCTCATCAAAGTGGTTACCAGAGTATTACAAAGTTTATTAAAATTTGTTAATTATTTCATAGCTAATAAAAATTTTCCCAATTCTCAACCTGATTGTTTTTAATACAACAAACAACTCGTAATTGCCAACCCTAAATTTCAAATATCGAACGCCGCACCGAACGAGAGACGCCTATCTCCATTCAATTGCCGAAAAAGGCTGAAAAATATAAAAAAAAAACGAGAATAGAATTCCGCGGCCCCTCGTATCAATAGTTGCGGCAGATCTATTGAAATATACGATATTTGTCAGTCTGATTAGCTCGAGCTCCTCCCGCCACCGCTGTACATCAGACGAGTGAATAGTCCAATAGCCCAGCGTGATGTCATCGTGATCGCAATTTTGTGGAGCTTTTGTTTTATAACAGCCTGTGGTCTCGATTTATGATAACTGTGGTGGTACGCTTTTTATTTTTGCCTAAATATTCATGTGATTGCCATAACAAAAATTTTGACTTGGAAAATAATTTCTTGTGTAGTTTATCTCGGACGAGATTAGTGATCTCTGCGAATGGTGTAGAAAATCACACAACTAATAGATCTCAATGCTTTTGTCAGTGAAATCAACAGCGTCGCATATTTTTAATATTGAACTTGCTTTCAATTCACAATTAAAATTCCGACGAATTCAGAACCTCCTTCTTAGGGAAGAGTAGTATCTTATAGAATGTAATGGTAATGCCTAAATAGTCTTTGGAGTGTCAATCTGTACCTATCTATGTCTTCGTCTAGGTGACTAGTAAATAGTTAATACGAGTAATATTTAATAGAACCGTCTTTTGTCGGTTCTATTAAATACTCGTATTAACTATCTGCCTATTCCATCTATTGAAATTCATTACCTGCACCCCAGCTATAAATTCCATAGAAACTCCGCAATGTCTGTAAATTGATGTACAAGTGCGTAAGTGGATATGACAATTACTAGTGTCAGTAAAGTAAAATTTAAGTTCACAATGATTTAAATTAATTATGCTATTAATTATGATTTTACACTCGATTTTAATCTATTCATTCCTTCAATTCTATAAAAGCGATTCACAAGTCATTCTATATTTTTTTCTTAAATATCTGCAGGAGTGAATAGGTATCTGGCAGCAGCAATCGCAATAAACAATAAAACTCTGGAGCGTCAAAGTTTCTGTATCGTGAAAATGCATTTGGCCCGACAAAGTTTTGAGATTGCCGTCATTGTAGGCTGATGAATCGGCTCCAATTGTGGAATACAAAATTTTAACAAAATACAAACACTGCCACTCTATTGTTTTACTGTTTAATGAAGTTTCTGATTTGTTTTGTTGTTTTCTATTTGATACTTTTAGAAGTGGTTGCGGCTCTTAATTTTCATAATTTAGCTATCTCCGAGACGAATAATCTGGCTTAAGTATTAAGGTAGGTATTAACAAATTCATTCATCATTCATTTTAAAATCTATCAAGCAAATTTATTGTAATAATTGCATTTAGAAGGCATCTATTAGTAATTTTTTTATAAGAAAAAAACCTTACCGATCGATGATCACGGGATCTGATGGTGTCTCGTTCCTGTTTCCGCAGCTTTTCTTGTCACAACACCGGCTGAAATAAGGTTCTCATTAATACAATACCCAAAATAATTATGTCAAATTACCAATGCAGTATATTTTTATTAACTTTGTGGTACACTGCAATTCAATCTAGAAAATTCAGAGTTTTTTCGTCTACTTCTTACTGACCTATTATTGTCCTTCTCTCATTCTCAGTCTATTGTCATAGTCTTAGCTTTAAAACCCCCTTTCCCGTCACTTGTAATTATTGTTCTCGTCGCGTCACCCGTAGGTTTATGCTACCGCGGACTTTTTTTAGAACTTTTAAAGGGGAACAATTCGTTAGTACTTACATTATTTAACATAACATTAACCGTTTGGTCCGCGAACGCAACGAAAGTTCTTAAAATAAATATTTTCCCCGTTTTTAAAACATATAACCCTGATGGTCCGCTCATTTTGATCTTAGCTTGATTTTATATACTTAGCCTATAACCTATAAATATATTTATAATATTAATATAGATTGAATTTAGACCATACCACTGTTTTTTTTTAAATACCTATATAATTATGTTCAGATATTAAGATGCATGTGTATTTATTAAATATTCAATGAGCCAAAGTAGAACATCATTCATAATACTTCTTTACAAACTCCGAGCATGAAACGGGCAACAAAAAACTTTTTCAAACACGCCGTATCCACGCTAAACAAACAACACGCTGCACGCGCCCTACCGGGGCTCCTTGACGCAAAGGGCAAAGACATTGAAAGGACAGACTCCCAAGAGACTCCTCCCCTGAAGACGTGCGATAGGGACGCACATATCTGACCGAATGAAACAGTAATACACAGTCTAAGGTGGAATAAAATTTTAATTGCTCACACTGACGCGATCCGCTATCATCACACACTCGCACATTGACAAAGTGGCGAGACGTGGTAGTACATTTACGAGCGGAAAAACCACCCCAAACAAATAGTTAAATTAATAAAGACGCTCACTTCTTTGTTCGCGCACGTAATTAGGAAGGTACAGGACTTGCTTTGTTGTTTACATCTGTTATACTTTAAGTTATATATGTATTTTATTATTTATCTTGTATGTTTAAAAATTCACTTTCTGAACTTTATAGAATAGATAAATACAATTATGAAATAAGTACTTTAAATATTTTTCGTCGTAGGTAAATGCACCAGTACCCTGTTGCATAAACTAAAGATAAACTAAATGTCCACAACGTTAAAGCCAATAGTAAATTTCTCGCCTGATTAGGAGGTAGGTACCCTACTCATTGGAAAAAAAAACTTTTAAATATTACCCTTCGATTATGGCCAATTGTAAAAGTATTGTACGTATTGACACGGTCGTATAACAACCACAAAAGCTACCTATAATTTGAAGAAACATGACGATGCAATAATATTTTTGGAGTCAATATTTATGACAAATGACAGTTGTGACGTTTCTACGAACGATGGAGCATTTGAATGTTTTTTTTGGCATATAATTTCAAATAAAGAATTCGGTAGCCATTTTGTTTTTGATTTATAAAGAAGAGTAAGTAATATAATATTACCTGCACATAACTTCGTGTGTCAGTAACACTCTGCACATTTCTGGATTCTTGTCTTGCCCTTCGTAAACTATCGGCTGAAACAAAATAATATATTGACAATTTTATAGTATGTAAGTAATTATAATGGAATCAAAGTCCTATTTTTGTCAACCAGAATAACTGTAGCATCAACTCAACTACATGACAGGGAGAATAATATTTTTTGAGTGTCTTACAGACAAACACATAGGTATACTTTATTGTTGTTTTCAATATATTATTTAGGTAGGATACATCACTGTCAATAGATAAGATTTAGATACAGAGAATGACTTAGTTCCCAAATTAATAAAATTTGAATAATTTATTAAGTAGGTCAGTCATTTTGTACGTAAGAGGTTTACTACCAAAATTATTTTGTCTCTTTTGTTTACTCCTATAATACCTATATCAACGTTATTTCAACTTTATTCATCTTAAAGTGTCCTTGCTCAACTTACTAAGTAACTATTTCTTTAATTTATCTGTATTTGATCCAAACACTCGATAATAAGCGTGCCACAGAAAGAAATGACGATAACCAAATTGTAATTTGTATTCATTTTAAATAATAAGTTTGAAAGATAGTAAGTACGTTTAATTAAAATACGGACACGAGATAAGATAAGATGCCCTGTCTTCATCATTTAGTACTATTTTATTAATTTATGCACCCTCAGCGTGCAAATTGTTGCATTTTATTACTTAAACCAAAAAATGATTTGCATAATTCCCACATTGGCTCCACGAACATTTTACTAATCAATGAGTGATGAAAAATGTAATATTCCACTATATATTACATAATAATATACATATTACTATTAAATCAGATTTCTTTTCGCGTAAGAAGTAGACAGATACTTACATTTATTACGGCCACATTTCGGTTGTTACTTTAATGGCCCACGTAATACAGGGTGACTTTACTGCCATTTCTGGGCACTATTTAGACCTAAATTGAAAAGACTGATATTTTGTATTCTACTACTTGGTAAACGGTTTGTAAAATAATAAATTATATTATTATTACCTAGTTTCTGTTGCGACATTGAAAAAGTCACACTTTATAGATTTACTATCTAGGGACTACTTTAGCCATCACGTATTAAAACATCTTAAAAATAGTGCGTTGAAGTAGCCCAAGAAGCCCTCACCTTACAAGTTAAGTATAGAACTACTTACATAAATAAATATTGCTTACACAACAAAATAACTAATCGTAGCCTCTGATCCCCTAAAGCCGAAATAGATTTTTTCATCCCTGACAAAACATTTAATTGAATATGAAACACGACTGGTATTATCGTCTTTTGTACCAGGGATTTGTAAAGACTGCTTTGTAAACTGTAATAGGTATTCGAAGGGTCACACGAAAGTATTTAAGCAGACACTATCTAATGTGGGGAGCGAATAGTTGCTGTTACTGGTAAGGGTGAGATCAGGTGTTATGGTAAATCAAATTGATTGTCTGTAATTTTGTTATGGTCGAAAAGACATTCAAATAAATAATACTTAATGTAATTTTGATTTGCAAAACTTCAATTATAGTTTTGCTATACAGAGATGCCTAGAAAGAAGTGTAGTAAGTACTGGTTGTATGCTTAAATTTATAGATAAGCATTGATTATAAATCTCAGGCAGTGGAAAAAACGCAATAAAAAACATTTATTGACGTTGTTTGGAGAAATAGAAATCGCAAAGGCGAGTTGGAGCTTGTTTGAAGAGTTCTCTTTAATAGTGTTCTAATATAGGTAATCGTATTTTTGTCCAATGTCTTACCAACTAGATTTCAGAACCTACAAAATCAAATAAGTAGGTGTAGGAATACATTTCCGCCTAAAGTAACACAATTAGGTACTCGTACCTATGTTTTCGACTCCAATTAATACAGCGAGAATATTAAAGAAAAACTTTATACCTATCTAAGAAAATTTCGTGTTTCAACAATACTAACGTCAATTCTCTAAGGTAACGCCAAAACTACACTCTAGTGTGATAGGGCGAGCTAATATTTTTCAAGTTCACTCCATGAACGCAGACAATCCCCAGGATACTTGGGGTTGGTCACCTGGGTATACACCGTCGCATGGGATTCAATCTCTGGGGAATTTGTGGGGATTTAAAAAAATACCATTGGATATACTAGTTAATTAAAGGTTTAATTATTAGTGAGATAAAAGTGCTTTTGTCAAGAATGAGTTCACGTCAGTAGAGTCAGGAATCAAACTCACGTTGTCGAAACAGAGGATCAACTCCTTAACCGATAGCCTACGGACGCTTCATATTAGTTTAAGGGGAAGTGGCACTAAAAATACATGTTATGACGAATTTCAACCTCACGATGAATCAACATAACATTACTTGTTGCCAGACTCCTTCGAAATGGCTTGACCGATGCTTATGAAAAGTTTTGTGTGTAAGTAGGTCTGAGAACCGGTCGTAAACTATTTTTTAATTGCCAAATACCAAAAGCTTGTGTTATGGGATCTAGACAATTGATAAAAATACGTATATTGTAGAGGTACTACTAAATAAATACATAATAGGCCAGCGGCAAACCTCCTGAAAAACTAAAATGACTGACCAATCACTGAAAATGCGATTGCCCCTATTCAAATTTGTACTTTTTGTAAACTTTGGACCAAAAGGCGTTGATTAGTAAGAAAACAAAATTTGAGCGGTTGGGCTGTGTGGCCGATGTGAAAAATGTATATTTTCTCATTTTGAAAAATAGTCAGTTGAAGCTTAAGATCTGATAAGTATTCTACCGCAGGATTTTTTTGAATTTGATCAAAACTCGGCGAGATAAAAATCTGGAATGTGACCATTTTTGCGCTTTAAAATGGTTGTAACTTCTTTAAAACGCATTTTTTCGAAAAAATCACAAAGTAAAAAGTGTTCTATTTTGCCCGTTTTACCCTTAGAAATCATTTTCCAATATAAAAACCAACTTTTTATCAGTTAACAAATTAATTTGTTTATGACAAATAATAGCCCAACCGCACAAATTTTGTTTTCTTACCAATCGACGCCTTTTGGTCCAAGGTTTACAAAAAGTACAAACTTGTATTGGGAAAATCACATTTTCACTGATTGGTCAGTCATTTTCATTTCTAAGCAATTTTTCGGGGGTTTGCCGCTTGTCTATAAGTACTTACTTAGATAGAGTAAAGACCTTAATTGCATGATAGGGTTTAAAAATACCGTAAAGCCATAAATTTCATTACTTTTCCTAATAAGACTCGTACGAAGTGAATGACACGCAAAACAGTCGTTCACCAAAAATTGCGATGAAAAGATGGCGTTCAGATAATAGTGAGTAGCGGTCGATTTAATTGTATTAAAACGTTAGGTTAAGCACACGACCAATCAGCTAATGTTGTACTGCATGCGACGAGACACGCAACTCTTGTTTTGGTGACTTACAGTAATAATAACAATTTCTTTTGTGTCATACAAGGCGATAGAATAGACAACTGCGATTATATTTGATTTGGCAATTGTTTGTTTTTACCTAGACTTTGAATGAGATATTAATCGATTTGTTAATTCGATTGTTTTTTAAAACTGTATAAAAACAAGCCATTTTGACGTGATGCCAAAATTGCAAAATTGGCGTGGTGTGTTGGAAATTATTAGGACAGTGTGATGTATAAAAATAAATTGTATTTTTTATTTTCGAAATACCAAGACTATTATGAACTCGGTAGTTATTTAAAGTTATAATAACTGGATTATTTATGTTCCCATACGAAAACTATCATATCATTATCTGAAACATCAATCTGTTCACCCTCTGTTTGAATATAGTCTTAAGATACTGACTCATGGTCCGCCGAATGAGATTTTAGACAAATCCCATAGAATAGACCACGGTATGAATGGAGAGGCGTGCGCAGTGCACGTGGCATCATGATTATGTTTACGTAACGATGTTCAAACAACATATTAATTTAGTAGCCTTTTGTTCAGTAAATGACTTCGGAAACCATTTCGTAAATTGCTTGGTATCGATTACGTATGAGTAAAATAATCGGCCAGGAATAAAAGGAAGTTAAATGCTCGAATTGTAGAGATTCTATTTAGTACTATTTAACATGTGGTTTAGTTTAAATTACAGAGTGTTTATGGATTAACTATAGTGAACTATAGTCCTAGGCTTGTCCCCTATTACGTGACACGAAAGAATATAATATGTAAGTACTGGCAGTATGTCGGTGTGTCTTGCACCTCTGCCTACCCCTTCGGGGATATAGACGTGCTTGCGTATAATTAATATTTTTAAACAAAGTATCAAAAAATACCAAGTACCGTCCTCAATAGCTGTTCGGACCTATTAGTCGTATTTCACTAGTTATCTACTTCGATTATACATTTTTATAGACTGACACGATGTTCGTGGGACTTATGTATTTTCTGTTGCTAAATTTATATGTCTATGTTCATAAATTATTAAAATACTGTCACATTATGTTATCTCGAAGTGTGCAAATAAAACACCTAAATGTACAGCAAGCAAATTTGTAAGTCCGTGTGCGTTGTCGTTCATGTAAATCACCCACATTCTACAGAGCAAGCACCCACTACTTGCATCTGCCGTCTACTGCAGCCCACTTTTTATTTAGTATCCTCACATAAAACAACATTATCTTATTTGCGGTTGTGATATAGTGAAATTTATTTGTCGTTTTATGTGTTTACTTTTAAATAACATCATTTGTAGATACAAATCTTCAATCACTCTTTTATTTCTCGTAAGATTACGAGAAATAAAAGAGTGACTTTTTTTTAAATATTTATACTGTCGATTGACGGCACTTGGTGGAATCTGCTTCACATATTGCACAAAAACACATATACTTTTTCACTGTTATAATTTTATATTCACTGACCGGTTTCACCTCAAAAAAGTATACGTGTTTTTGTGCAAAAGAGTGATATTTAATAATTATTTTTAGATTTTAGCAATAACGTACGAAAATCGATCATTTTGATGGTGATTGTAAAATAAACAGGCCTGTTGTAGGAAATTCCGTTAGGAATAAGTTGTAATATTGTTCTAACTTTTGTATTTTCTTTGTACTTCTCTTAATGTTCTCTTGCCTATGAACTGTATAACAATTCCAAATAAATACATAAAAATAGAATAAAATTAAAATCAGCATAGGAATACAGAATTAGCAGATATTAAATGTTGTTATGTTAAGTACATGATAAAGTTTAAAAATCTAGGTGTTTTTAAACATCATATCATATCATCTACGTATCTGATTAACGCTAAAACGCATTTCATTCCTTCAGGCCTTTTTTTTCAGGTTTAGATTAAACGTGGTATGCAAAGAAATATCCAAAATCCGAGTTTTCCAGATCCGACGTACCTAAACATTCAGATTTATAGTGAAACGTAAATTTTCGATCATCCAATATCTTAGAGGCCAAAGGACTCTATTAACATCTTCAGGACAAGGCCATAACAAGGTATAAGGGTAAAACAAAGTAATCGGCGAAATGTGGGCTATTAAAATGCCTCTATTTACCCCTTCCGGGATTAAGACGTGAAGTTGTGTGTATGTGTGTGTGTGTGTGATCCAACATAATTTAGTACCACACAAAACACTGCACCGTGTAACAACCTGTACTCACACCTACGATTCCGGTAATTCTTAGTTAACAATGTTCGGCCTAAGTTAATTATGTTCATGGCATAAATCTTTCGTAATTGGCCTCTTGTTACACAACACTAAGAACTTGGGACGTGTTGAAATTATATATGTGTGCGAATTTTCATCATGTTTTGGTGTCGTTACCCAACTGTCTCAAAAATGAGTAATGATATTCACACTTTGTGTGACTTTGTAAACCCCATTGTGACTTTCTGTGACCTAAACAGCTTATTAGATTTTAAAGTGTGGGATATCATTCGATTTGTATTTTACCTTTTTATGAGTAAAAAAGCATAATTATGAAAGTTGGAAAGATTTAAGTTACATGTTACGATTTAAGGTTCGAACAATGTTAGTTCAGTATATTCGTCATTATTCGCAATTGTATTGGAGATTAGTACGAGTTACGAGGGGAAATATGTACAGTGTGCCATGGACTGACCTTCTCGAAAGAAGCAAAGAAGACAGTAGCGGTGGCAGTTCAACACTAGGTGTAGGGAATTTACCGATAGGTCACATAATTGTAGAGCACACACACACACACACATATATATCACGCCTATATCCCCGAAGGTGCATAAAACACCCACAATTTGCCAGTAAGTTTAGTCCCACGTAATAGGGGGCAAGCACCCTGCTATGAAATGTTGATGAAAGGCAACAAAATCTTACGTGCCAGCCGCTATGGCACAGCCAATTAAAATCCTGGGCGTCTCGGACTATTCCTGGGCGTCTCGGACTATAGTAACACAAATTTAATAACAAGGAATCGTTTTCAGCTCTATATTTTACGAATAGCTTTCCTACACTGATACAATTTGTATTGATATTTTTTACACAAAATTAAGAAGATTTGTACAAAAAAAGTATCTAATACTCGTATATCAAAAATTATAACTGCATGCGCAACACTATGCAACATCCTTTATACTAAATTAAAACAGGACATACTTAGAAAAAGAAAACGTCAAACTTGATTTGACAACCAACAAAGCATTTAATAGTATCTAATAACAATAAAATCACATCCCAAATGACAAACTTAACACCCAACATCCTATAACCCTTTCAGTGTCACTCAAATATAAAATGTCACTCTTAACCCGTTCACACCGTACCTAGTAGTAAAACTTAAATAAAATTGTAACACGAGATAACGGTAATAATTGTGCTCAAACGCAATGCAATTTAGTTGACCAGGGGGCGTGGGGATTAGGGTCTAATCGGGCGACGGCGATGACAATCACCCGCGTGGTTGCCACGTGGCTATCGCGTGGATAGCACGTGTCATGTACGGTCTGAGTACAGCTGGTACAGTTATGTGCTGTTGACGATTGGTTGGGAAAGAAGATACTTTTACTTACATCGACAAACATAATCTGCACTGTGTTCTGACTTAACCCTCTCGTAAGATGACGCTTCTGTATTTTTTAAATTAAATCTAAATATTAAATCTTTTGTAAAGAATCTTAAAATAAATGTAAGATACTATATAGGCGTCCTCTGAACACCTAATTAAACAGAAATTGTTGAGGAGTGAATAATTGTTAAAACTATACATGGGGCACACTAAAAGTTTTGCACTTCTAGCTAATCGGAACTATTTGAATTTCGAATGTTATATTTTTTTAAACGTTGCAACCTTCTTAGATTTAAAAAAAGCAATTGGCGGGAAATCATTTGTTAATTGTTTTTTATCACACATCAAAGTTCTACGTATGCAACGAAAATGGAATTAAGTGGAAAAGATTTTAGGGCGATGATTTTTTATGATTTTAAAAGTTCTCTCTCTCCGCAAGACTGTGCCGCTCGTCTTCAAAATGCTTTTGGGACCGAAGCACCTTGTTTGAGCACCGTGAAGCGATGGTTTGCTGAATTTGAGAGAGGTAGAGTTTCTTTACATGACGAATTTCGTGAAGGGCGGCCTTCAACTGCCGTCAACGAAATAATGTGGCTACTGTTAAGCGGTTAATTAAAGAAAACCCTAAGATCCCTCATGAACTGACAGCGGAGCAGAAGCGGGCTCGCGTGGAATGGTACTCACAGATGCTACTAAAGTACGACTACGGACATTCTAATGCTGTTTATGACATTGTCACAGGAGACGAAACGTGGATTTATTGTTTTGAACCCGAAAAACAACAGCAATCTTGTGAATGGGTGTTTGAAAATAAGAACAGGCCAACAAAAGTGAGGCAGGCGAGAAACGTTGGTAAAAAAATGATCGCGTTTTTTTTCTCAGCTACGGGTCCCATCTGTATAATTCCACTTGAAGATCAAAAGAGTGTTAATGCCGAGTGGTATTCTACCATTTGTTTACCCAGAGTGTTAGAAAAAGTTCGCGAAAGACGACCCAAAAGCCGCGTTCTCCTACATCATGACAACGCTTCTTCACACACGGCCAACAAAACAAAGTCATTTTTAGCTTCCGAAAAAATACAACTCGTCACCCATCCTGCGCATAGCCCCGACCTAGCATCCTGTGATTTCTGTATTTTCCCCAAAATTAAAGATTTGATGAGAGGTTTTACTTTTACCAACTCCGAAGAGGCAGTGATAGCGTTTAATCAGCACGTAGAAAACATGCCTATAGATCTGTGGTCCTCCTGTTTTAAAAAATGGTTCGATCGCATGAAAAAGTGTCAAATAAACTGTCACTGCGGATGGTGGCGGGGTAGGGCTGGCTAGCGGGCGGCGGGACACGATCATTTTCTTTTGATAGTTTTCGGTGTCAATGACCTTTTACATCAAAATTACTGGGAATAGGTAATTTTTGTGTCGCCATTAGACATTTAGTGTTCAAGTATATTGGCTGACTACACGATTTGATGTCTCCACGAATACAAGACCGACACTGAACGACACTAGTGGTGCCACTAGTGTCCCAACTTAGTGTCCCGACAGTGAAGTCAAGTAATTTTTACCTTAAAGGAGCCCACACACATACATTCCGCGTAAAGTCTCAGATCGTTTGACGGGCGGTAAGGTTGAAGTTGACTACGAACGTTATTCGATAATCGGACAAAACATGCATGCCGTCTGAACGATCTGAGCCTGCAGGCAGTCTGTCCATGTGTGAATTGCTTAACATAGCTATTAATGTATGAAACTTACTTGTTTTGTTACAGAATCGATGAGACGAACAAAAATATCCTGTTCTTGTCTAATACCTGTGAACAAATACTATGTTTAAAATAATGTAAACAAGACATAACACACTGACAGAATAAATATTCGTACAGCGAATATAAAATCGTAACCTTATTGGTGCTCTTTTGTTTATAAACCCACTTTATACAGACGACTTTGCAGAATTCCTTTGGAGTTTATTTCACCATAACTGGAAAAATCATTTCAAACTTGAAACGATTACTGAACACACACACATACACATATCACGGCTATATCCACGAAGGGGTAGGCAGAGGTGCATTACACACCTAAAAATTGCCAGTATTTTTTATCCCACGTAATAGGGGACAAGCCTATTGCCGTAACCGGGCACATTTATAATGGGTTATGTCCAAAATGGCCGAATAAATTTAATAAAAAAAAATATTGATTGTACCGTGTTGATTACTGAACACTGTTTTAATTCCGAAACAAAAACTCACAAGACTTTGACTATGGAAATGTACAAGTACTATGTTGTTTTATTGCGTACCACATACCTACCATGTTCTAAGAAAGCTTTAATTCTTGGTCGTATAAAACAGTAACATTTACACATCGTGGCTATAAAGATCGTAGCAGGCGTACTACGAGTGTAGCACCGCTACGACGGTACGTAGCAGACATTGCACAATTTGTTAACTTCCTAGAATTGCCTCTACGCTATGTTCGCTCCTTTAGGGTTCGTGGGCAAATGTTAGAATTAACAGGAAACATTATCTCTTTAGTTTTATGGCTCGTAATTATCTGCATTGAGATGGATCTACGGTTGGTTTATTATCTGTAGTAGGTACTTATATGTATAATTATTATATTGAAAACTAGCTGATCGCCGCAGCTTCGTCCGCGTGATTTCCCGGTTCCCGTGGGAACACAATACCGGGATAAAAAGTAGCCTATGTTACTCAGGGTTAATGTAGCTTTCCAATGGTGAAAGAATTTTTGAAATAGAGTTTATTCATTACAAACAAAAATACAAATCTTTCCTCTTTATAATAGTAGTATAGACGATAAGGTATTTGTTTCATAGTTACAAAATTTTTGGTATTAGTATTTATTTGATGTTTTTTTAATATTTACTCGTATAAAAAATATACATTTACAACCGTGTCGTAAGTAACATAGAGTGGTCGATAAAACAACATTACCCACATGGTAAATATATAATTAGGTTCATAATGATTATTATTTGGATGATGACATGATTAATATGCTATGATGATAATTGTTTTATTGTAATATTTGTAAATTGATGTAATAAGATGACATCTTGTTTTACTGGTATTTTGAACTTTGTAACATTAGATTGCGTTTTGGACGGAGTGAGTCAATTGGACGATTTGCGTGTTGGACGGAGTGAGTCAATTGGACGATTTGCGTGTTGGACGGTGCGCGAAAAAAGGATTTTAAGATGTCCTTGATATGGTAAGAAATGTTGCTCTCGATTGAGCCTACTAAAATTGCATGCCTAGTATTATGGTAAAATATGGTGAATCGATAAATTACTGCTAACATCTGATGTAAACCATGTTTGCATTGATTTATAAAATAAAAAAAAATCGTGTTTGTAACAAAGGTTATTTCTTGAGATCTTGGGAAAGTTACTTTATATCCTGTGTTAATGCTAAAGTACATTAGGTAGGTACATGGGGCACACTAAAAGTTTTGCACTTCTAGCTAATCGGAACTATTTGAATTTCGAATATTATATTTTTTTAAACGTGGCAACCTTCTTAGTAATAAAAAAACAATTGGCGGGAAATCATTTGTCAATTGTTTTTTATCACACATCAAATTTCTACGTATGCAACGAAAATGGAATGAAGTCGAAAAGATTTTAGAGCGATGATTTTTTATGATTTTAAAAGTTCGCTCTCTCCGCAAGACTGTGCCGCTCGTCTTCAAAATGCTTTTGGGAGAGAAACACCTTGTTTGAGCACCGTGAGGCGATGGTTTGCTGAATTTGAGAGAGGTCGAGTTTCTGTAAATGATGAATTTCGTGAAGGGCGGCCTTCAACTGCCGTCAACGAAAATAATGTGGCTACTGTTAAGCGGTTAATTGAAGAAAACCCGCGGATTACCGAAGAGACAATTCGAGGACTATTTGGGATTGGTATGAGTCAAATCTAGAAAATTTTACACGAAGAATTGAAAGTTCGGAACTTTGTTGTCGTTGGATCCCTCAAGAACTGACAGCGGAGCAGAAGCGGGCTCGCGTGGAATGGTGCTCACAGATGCTACTGAAGTACGACCACGGACATTCTAATGCTGTTTATGACATTGTCACAGGAGACGAAACGTGGATTTATTGTTTTGAACCCCAAAAAATAAGCAATCTTGTGAATGGGTGTTTGAAAATGAGAACAAGCCAACAAAAGTGAGGCAGGCGAGAAACGTTGGTAAAAAAATGATCGCGTTTTTTTTCTCAGCTACGGGTCCCATCTATACAATTCCACTTGAAGATCAAAACAGTGTTAATGCCGAGTGGTATTCTACTATTTGTTTACCCAGGGTGTTAGAAAAAGTTCACGAAAGACGACCCAAAAGCCGCAATCTCCTACATCATGACAACGCTTCTTCACACACGGCCAACAAAACAAAGTCATTTTTAGCTTCCAAAAAAGTACAACTCGTCACCCATCCTGCGCATAGCCCCGACCTAGCACCATGCAATTTCTGTATTTTCCCCAAAATCAACGATTTGATGAGAGATTTCACTTTTACCTACTCCGAAGAGGCAGTGATAGCGTTAAATCAGCACGTAAAAAACATGCCTTCAGATCTGTGGTCCTCCTGTTTTAAAAAATGGTTCGATCGCATGAAAACAAACATGTTTTTTTTTGGTACGGAACCCTTTGTGCGCGAGCCCGACTCGCACTTGGCCGGTTTTTTTAAATGTGTAAAGCTACATAATATTATTGTAATATTTAGGCGCTTTAGGTTGCTAAGGGACCTTATCAGTACATCCATGGTCAGCAAAGCCAGGAAACGGTAATAGGCTCACCCTATGTTCCGTGGGATCAACGAAGTGATCGGCGAAATGTGGGTGTATTAAACGACTCTGCCTACCCCTTTCTGCGATAAAGACGTTATTTGTGTGTGTATTATTGCATTGCACGAACTCAGTTTAGAAATCATTCATAGTCCAAGCGCTCGCAACTCCTTGCCAACCTTCCATTATCCATGATCTAAAGGCAAGGTGGCAAATATTTACAATTCCACTATCTTGTGTATAGTCTGTGTTGTCGCCAGCGTCTGTTGAATACGAGATTGACTTCACACTTTCAACCGACTTCCAAAAAAGGAGAAGGTTCTCAATTTTTCTCTTCCTGTTAAAATCTTTTCTTTTTTATTCCTTGGACTGAGTTAACCGAATTTGATTTTTTTTAATGAGAGCTACTATTTTCTAAGTGGACGCATTTGGTCCCATTCCGACAATTATTTGGTCCCATTTCGGTAATTTGAAGTCGGTTGTTGTGTCATTTTTTGAATATTGATCGTGTCTGCTACAAAGCAAAATATTTATTGACTAATACTACCCACAATTTAATAAGACTTGAGAGGAAATCGTACACATTTTAAAATGTAAACAAAAATTGTTTTAATGACGTCTTGCGAAAATGTCTAACCAGCATATTGGCTACGAAGCAAACCGTCCACAATACATAACTATTGTTGAATGACAATCGACAATCGGAAACTGTGTGGGATAGGACTAATTACACCAACTACCTACTACATAATGCTTTAAGGGTAATGCAAACCCTTACATTGAATTCTGATAATGCTTTATCAGTGAGACGTCAGTGGGCTGATATGATGATGATGATGATGACTTAACAAGAGGGCAAGATAGGAAGATGTGTGAAACCAATTCATTCATTGTAGTAATAGATATTCATTTATTAATTATATATATATATATAATTTTATTTTCTAATAAAATTAACAAAAACAAAATAGGCAATAAGTAAGTAATTTAAAAGCATGCAACATTTTAGTCAATATTTAAATAATATTTCATTTTAGAAATTCTTTTTAAGAATTCATAGGGTGAGATCAGATCTTCTTCTAATTTTTTCATAATGCATCATGAACGATTTGTCTACAGGGAGTTTTCAATTATAGACTACTTGACTTATGGACATAAATAAACTGTAGACAATTAGCTCCCAGGACAAGCTCTTCATGTCGTCAACATTGTTTACATAGACCTTTTGCTTGACAAGACAAAAGCACATATGAACATTTTGCTTTGTAGACGATCCGATCCGAATACCATTTTTTGACGTGTATTTTGAGTTATTTCTTACCACCATAAAAAGTATAATGACTTAGATAAACTTTTCCATTTATAGACACTTTTTGTATGGCTTGGCAAACACACGTACACAAAATCACGCCTTTATATCCAAAGGTGGTAAATAGAGGTGTTCAATTCACCCACATTTCGCCTGTCACTTGCCCACTTTACTTCAAACCTATTAGGATATCTTGCCAGAGCCTGGTCCGTTTGTCAGGCAGCAAGCGCGTGCTGGTGAGGATGACTTGTGCCCTGGAGACTTTTATAGGGCCTTAACACCCTTGGTTATTATTACATACATACATAATAACGTCTGTTTCCCTGAAGGAATTTACTGGTCCCACTCAATAGGTAGCGAACCTTGTCAAAATAGATTTTGACTGCCTCGGTGGCGCAGTGGTATGAGTATAAGACTGCCGTCCCTAAGGTCCCAGGTTCTATTCCAGATCGAATCAGATATTTGTGTGATACACAAATATTTGTTTCAGAGATTGGGTGTCTTCTATGTATAATAATGTGTTTAGAAATATATAAGTATGTTTATCAGTGGGGTAGATCTCATTTATAATTTTCCAAGCCTCGTCAGTCGATTGGCAGGTGAACCACTTGCAGGTTGGCTTGGACCTCTAAGATCTTGGTAATACCATTATGCACCTAGATAGGTATATATTATTCTATACCTAAAACTACATATATAAACTAACAGAGTTTGTCTTAGTAAATCTAGAATGGCTATTGACGACAATGCGGGCAAGTCATGCTAATATTTGCTCAAATCCCGTCTGACTGACAATGCTTTGCACATCCTATATTGTGCTGGTTGGCGCTCTATACAACTCTGTCTAACAATACAAACCCCTAATGTCCTCAAATGGACTAGAGTCATGAACAATTCTACCATAATAATATTCTAAAGGTGAAAGTTTGTATGGATGTACTTACGTTTGGATCTTTGTTACTCTTTCACGTTAAAACTATTAAACGGATTTTAATGAACACATGGCTACTTCTTTCTACCCCAGAAGTGACCCCACGCCGGGCGCCACTGGAAATACCTTCTGGTGCGTACCAGAGCAACCCGGCAACAGACGTAGGAGCAGCCGAGGCCTAGTTTTTGAAATCAATTGCATCTACTATTCTTAAATATTTAGTTAGAAATTCAAAATCACAGAAACGAATATCATTGGCAGGAACGTTAACCTTATTAGCGCGATCTAGAAATTATCGGTACGGTCATCTGTTACTGACAGCGCGTTCCACTGGTTAGGTAAAGTTCAAGGACGTTGGCATTTGTGATATAATTTTTTTTCTTCTTTTATAATTATCTAAATAGAAGATGAAATAAATACATAGAGATATATCTTTCAGATTTTACAGTCATAAAACAGAATGTTTAGCTCACTCACTATCAAGCTAGTGAAATAACCAGACTGCAAAACCCGACCACGTGGATTCGACAGATTTTTCCCTAATAGGTATGTAATGCTTTCATATAGTTTTTACAATTCATGTCCATCCAAAGATTGCCTGTTAGATCGCTGTTTGGCGATATGGCCGCTATTTGTACATTTTTGTACTATGTTTTCCCATGTACGATTCCTACCATTGGTATACAATAAAGTTTATTCTATTCTATTATTGTGTATATTCTATGTGTTTATCTCAAAATCTCAATCATATTTTAATTGATAATAAAAATAACACTTACCACTTGCATAAAGTAATTGAAGCCTGTATTGAATGCCATTATTAGTCTTTTGTCCTTCAACCTCCTGCAACAAAAACACGTTAAAAGACACTTTTTTATTTATTTGTCGTAATTTTTTCACATCTCGTCTGATATTTCCTTCTCTAATATTTATCTGCAACTGACTAGGCACACTTGGCGAAGTCTAAATCTACTACTTGTGTATATTTAAATTAATATCGTGCACCGAAAGTTTAAAACCTATTTTATAATGCCTACAAATTATATCATTAATGGGACAACAAAAACAAACAATTTTTGAAGTATCACCATGCCGAGCAAAAACGGGTTTTTTATGTGAATAATTAACTGTATAGACACAAGACGTGTGAACGCGACCGTGCCCTTTGGCCACAGTTATAGTCCAACACACACACACATATATATCACACCTATATCCCTGAAGGGGTAGGTAGAGGTGCAATACACACCCACAATTTGCCAGTATGTTTAGTCCCACGTAATAGGGGTAAGCCTATTTCCGTCACCGGGCACACATATAATGGGTTATGTCCAAAATGGCTGAATGAATTTAATAAAAAGTGCCAGCCGCTATGGCACAGCCAATTAAAGTCCTGGGCGTCTCGGACTAAATAGTTATAGTTGGAATAGTACATCTATTTCGATAACTTAAATTTTATAGTTTGAATTAAATATAGACATTGCCCAGTAATACAAATGGTATTTGAGAATATCGTTCGAAAACTCCAAAAATCAATTCAACCCCACTTTAAAATAAGCTATGATGCTGATGCAATCATACGTATTATGTAAATGAGTCATGTGCACACAATAGAAATTATGTCGACTACATCCTGATTGATGAAACATTTGAATCGCGATACCTATCTCTTCTCGAGAAAGATTTCATATCAAAAATTTACTGAACAGAACTTATAATTTGTTTAAAAATACAGACATTTATTCGACTGTGACTGTTTGTATAAATATATATAAGACTTAAATGTTAGGTGAAAAGATATCACTTTACCAAAAATGACCATTTTTGATTTGGCAAGTGATTCCAATATCTGAATTAATCATCATCTACAGTTTGTCTCTAATCTCTAAACGACTTGTCCACCAGGCTTGATAACTCTGATTTAATAAGGTGTCAATGTACATTGATAATAATAAAGTAAAGAATCTATTCAAGCATTTTCAAGTTAAAGAAGAAAGCTATCAAACGACCACTGATAATTTCTTAATGACCTTGATAAGTACTAAAATCGGAGATAACTTTCATTTGCGCCGGAGCTGGGGCAATTTTGGCCATTCACTTTTGACGCATATATCGACTGCAAACTCCATTCAATAGATTTCCTCTGGAGTGATATACCACTAAGTTTATTACTAAGCTTAGGTTCTTAAAACTATTAAAGCATGACGTGCTCACCTGATCTTTTTCGATGAACCCAATAAAGGCAGTCCGTTCGATCTCAACAGGTTGCCCGGAGCGGTCGTACAACGCTATTACGAAGTGGAAGAAGTTGCTCTTGCGCAGGTTGCTGGGAGGTTGCTTCTCAAAGTGAGCGCGACCCACTCCTACGCTGCTGTTAAAGATAATATTTTCATAAAATAATATGAAACAAAAACATTAAAATCATGCATATTTCCCTAAACATAGGCTACTTAGTATATTATGTGATCACTTTTAGACAGTAACTATTAGTTCCAAGTGTGGTGGTGAGAATATTGCCGCTATTCGGGTACTTGTATGTTAGCCAGAACCTCGTCCGTGAATTGACAGGTGAGGTTGGCTTGGGCCTTTAAGATCTTGATGAGGCCGTTACGAAAGATAAAATGCTGATTATTTACACGCCAAGAATAGAAAAGTATTTTCGTATAGTCCACAAAAAAGCAATCCCATGAACGAACACTAAGTATTTACATTATTTACACATAATATTATATTCATAGCGGTCAAAATGATGGATTTGACTATCAATCAGCTGAAACAGCAGCCTGCAAACGCAGAGCCATCCACTGTCTGTTCCAATTTTGGTGCTAAATAAATAAAATAAAATAACGTTTATCTTTGAAATTTTTAGAAAATTATTTAGATTCGTCAAAAGTTGGTGTGACTCTACCGAGGGTTCCAAAATGCAATGAGACTGAGAAGAGCCTTCAAGAAACTCAGTTAGGCTTTTTTCAAAATATTTCATCTAAAATCTAATACTGAGTTATTTAGAAAGGAGTAATTCGTGTTACAACCAGACAGCCTTGTCATCTAAGAAATCATTAATACTATAATAAGCTTTTTTATTAGTTTTTTAAATTTATTGACAGATAAATTTGCTATTTCGGTTGGCAATGTATTGTACATTCGAATAAAGTTCCCCGCAAAAGAATTACTGACTTTATGAAGCCTACTAATAGAATACTTTTGTTCTTGTGGGTATACATAAAATTTCATAAATATACTGTGAATACACAGTGTGCTAATTATATTCAAAGCACCAGAATCCTTGGTTTGTCTTACGTTCGTTATAAAATGGTCACAAAGCCTGATTGCAGAACAAATGCTTTCGTCGAACAGCCGTTTACTCTGCAGTGACAAATTCCGTTGTTTATGTATGTATGTATAATTTTTTAACTATTATAGGTGAATAATTTGTCAATACCTTACAAACAAATGATCGATTATTTCTGACCACAAGCTCAGCTGGAAGCCAGATAGACAATATAAGACATAATCCGTTTAAAATAATTTATGATGGGTACCAAAGAAACAGCACGTTTGTAAAATCAGATATCATTGTATTCGCATATTTTACTTATGATTTGCAAGCTTTTGTAGATGGAACTACATTTAAAATTTGCGTATAATATCCTACACAGTGCAAAGGTATTCAGGTTTTCACACCTTTGTCAATTGTGTTGTGTTCTTCCAGACAATTTCAAACAGATCAGACAGAAAAAGTTCCAAATTTAGATTAGAATTGAAAATTATTAAAAAAATCTCAATAATACTAATGAGGTGATGATATACGAATAGCGCCACACAGAAATATATCGACATGTGTGGTATATTTTTTGTAACTGCCATTTTATAGTTGAAATTTAGTCTTTTTTGTCTTAAAATAAGGTCGAACATATATTACGACTGTGGTTTGGTGAATAAATACGTCGACAAAGCAAAAGTTTCACGTGCAAATAGTTAATCAAGTTATTGTCTCTTTTGCAACTTGACACATTTCTTATAATACCTACAGTTTAAAATAAATTCTATCTGAGCGATTGCAATTCCAATCCTGCAGAGCTTCCATTCCGTTCAGTGGCTTATTGCGAGTCAAAAGTCCCCTAGTTTGATTATCAGAGACTAGCATTTCATTCCAATACACCCAATGGTCAGAAACATTGTAAAATGTAAGCAGAAGAATGTAGGCAGGTACATAGGTATTGTAGTATATGAGTAGTCATACTAGGTGTAATTTCAACTTATATAGAGTAATGAAATATCTTACTACTTTTTATGAAATTATCAAGGACATGGAACAAGAGTAATCTAGACCCTGAGTACATTACCTATTTATTAATGTTATTTATACAATACGACTCTATTGTATATACCTACGCCAGTTTATTATAATCAGGAGATTTAGTATATGTAATAAAATAATTCTATTAAAGTAGCGGACGCCTGCTTCACTCGCTTGACAAATTATATACACATAAGCCTTCCTCGAGAACTACTCTATCCATTGGCGAAAACCGCATCAAAGTCCGTTGCGTAGTTTATAATTATGTTCTAAGCATACACAGGGAACGGAAGCGACTATACTATGTTACTGGTATGATTATCTGAAATACACAAGGAGCTAACTAAAAAGGTTACCCACAATTAATAACGGTTTCTTAAAAATATTTATTCCAATAATAGGTTCCCATGGGGATCGAGAACGATCTATTAGGAATTTACCACGGTGAGTGTTCTGAAGAGCTCTTCAACCAGATCCCACCGTCTCCCTTCCGATCCCGAACAACGCGTGCCGGGCAGAGATGTCATTCTCATACCGTGGAAACCGTCGTCGCGAGAACCGAGCGTTTTAAACGTTCGTTTCTCTGCCGAACGATGGTGGCTTGGAACGCCCTGCCTGCGCACGTGTTTCCTCCAACTTATAACCCTGGGTCAACTTATAACCCTGGGTTCTTTAAGCGAAGTGTGAAGAAGCACATTACTGGGTCGTCAAGTTACGGGCCACTCTCTATAGTATTCCTGTGTACTATGAGAGTCGCCCGTAATCGCCAGACGTCGCCACAGCTTACCATAAGACAAGTGGCGTCAATTTGTCGACCTAAATATATAAAAAAAAAACACGGGAGCGAAGCCGCAGTCGTCTAGTTGTTTGTCTTTTATATGTCCTACGAGTTAAATATCGACACAAGTACAACACTAGAGCACATTATCAACCAGGACCGTAATACGCTATGGTCGCCCATTCATCTCTCCCCGCTGCAGAATTTGCGTAAACAAATTGGTTTCGCGATTGCCATTTTATACTCTCGCACGCGACACTCCATTGTTTTATTTATCGTTACCAGTTTCGGCGGCGCGTTCGCGATTAGGTTGTAGCGCTTTTTCCGCTTACAGATCGCTTGCGTTTTGTCAATCTTTGACGATATTTTTTACGTTTTTACCAGCATTATTTGTGTGGGAAATCTGTTGGACTTTTCATTTGTCTATTTAGGTAACGTACCTAATAGTGACTGTCTAGGTAGTTTATATGACTCTTACGTTTTATTCATTCAACTTATTTCTTGGACTCTCTGGCTGCAGATTAAATTTAATGGTATGCAACTTCTCTACCTAATTATTAAAAATAGATAGCATTTTTATGTATAATATTTTGGCCATTCTCACAACGTCGTCTAGCCCAAACTAAGCTATAAGCTTGTGCTATGGGATCTAGACAACTTATAAACATACTTATATATTTCTAAATACATACGTAGAAAACACCCAAACTCCGAAACAAACATTTGTAGGTCACACAAATATTTGAGTCGACCCGGGAATCGAACCTAGTAGGAATTTTGGTTTGAATTACAAAGTAGAAATATAGATTTTGTATAATGTCCGGTAACGGTAATAGGCTTGCCCTCTATCACGTGAGACCAACGAAATTACTGGCATATTGTTGTTGTTTAATGCACATCAGCCTACCTTTAATTCGTGGTGTGTGTTAATAGGTAGCAATTTTAAATTAATTTCATTAAACAAGGCAGTTAAAAGTCGCGTGCAAACTTCACTACAACCTATACTTGCCGGATAATGAAAGCAAAAAGTGTAATTTATTAAAAATGCTTCAACGGGGCGCAGCCTAATGATTTACTGGGTCTTACAAATGGTCCTGTCATCGCCGACGGCCGGCTATCTGTCAACATTTGTCATCTCGCTCGTTGATTGGTCGCAATTACTTTAATTAGCAAGTTATATAATGTAATGGGTTGATAAGATTAGGTCATGTCGCGCTATTTCGTAGGTAAGAAAATTACACGTTTTTTTGTAAATTTGTAATTGTAGGAACTTGTTGAAAATAGCTTTTTATACCAGTTGTCAATTTATATTAAGTGCCTTCTATCCGTCTCCTATCTTTGTGTCTTTGGATCGACATAAAATATCATTTTTTTCACTTGGTATGTGCTGTTTCTACTTATACCGCGTTAGCACAAATCTGGTCCTTCTCCTTTGTTGTGAAATGTTCTAGTACCTCTTTGGAGATTTATTATTTTAGTATTTTCTGTTTTCATATTAAAAAAGTAAGTAAAAGATATTTGGTAGTTTTTGAAATAGCTAAATGCGAGAAATAAATTGTACCTACTCGTTTATTTCATAGGAACAAAGCACCCAAACAAATTACTATTAATTTAATAAACGGCACGCCATATAAACAAACAAAAACATCAGAAACCGAAGTAAACACTTTAGTACAACTCGGTTAAAATCCGACAGATGTCGGGAGGGTTGATGTTATACAAACACAATACTCACTAATTTGAGTACATCAAATACTCGCATTATACTACTACAGAAAACCAAATGTACGTAGTATTGTTGCATAAGTTCATTATTGTTATAAAAGATATGGTACGTTTTGTTAATTGTCAGTTTAGATATATGAATAATTTTTGCAAGGACTATTTGACACCCGCATGGAGTTTTTTTCTCGTTTTTATCTCTACAAGAAACGATTATCAGGATTTATAAGAACTCAGAAAACTATCATAATAGGAAATGATTTTCTTAAAAAAATAAATGATAATGATGGGTCATTTGCCGCTGCATCTACTCGTAGTCAAAGCTTGTTCTCTATCAAATGCTTGTAAATTGTTAAATAACATTTATGTTAAGCTTATTATTATGTACTGCTAAGATTATTATGTAGCGTGTGTAACATCGGTCCTGGTTGTTGGAATTTACGTGCTCACTATTACGTGGGACCTAAAACTATTGGTAAAATGTAGGGTTGCAATACACCTCTACCTACCCTTCCAAGGATATAGGCGTGATTACATATTAGACAAATGTGTTACATACACCTAATTTCGATAAGAAGAACGCCACTGAAGCAGTTAGTAGAAAGTACCGAACGTATTAATTCAAAGACAATAAATTCACTCAGCACCTGAACTGATACCGTACATTATATTTTACCAGCCGATATCCACAAAGAGTCTATTATGCCGCGATATCCAATCAAGGGTGTGCAAATTTCACACAGCATAATGAACCGTGCAGTAACGGTGCGGTAACAAGTGTGTTTTCATAAAAGCAAAGGGCCGTTGTAAATCATTTCTTGGTGCTATGCAGAGGAGTGTGTGGGGCACGCAGTTGCTTCAATTGCGATTGTATACAGGAATGTTTTAGTTTAGTATAGGAGTACAATACAGGGTGTTACATAAGGGTTATATCAACCTGAAGGCACCCCCATCAGCTGATCGCCCAGGACGCCTTTTGATATGTTTCGACCGCGAAACAAGAAAAATAAAGTTCATCATAAAAAAAGTTATATGCGTTATTTCAAATCAAAACAAACGTTTCCCAACACTAGTGCTGCGTACTTACTAAAAGACAATGGTACCTACCTATACTTGATGTCAATGACCGAATAAGCTGATTTTAGCTAGTGTTGTTCAAACAAGAGTATTTTATTTGGTAATAATGATTTTTTTGGATGATTTTTTTTTCTTGTTTGGCGGTCGACACATATCGAAAAGGGTTCTGGTCGACCAGCTGATGTGGGTGTCTTCGGGTTGATATAACCCTTACGTAACACCCTGTATAGAAGCATAATAGATATGCAAAGAATTAATATTCTTATATTAGCTGCCTGCCCTGCTTCACAATTTTCCTGCCATCCTAAAGAACTTGAAGGAGTAAGGAGTAGCTCTCTTTTGGTATTAGTTGTTAAATATGTACAATTATTGCCGATTTAGTCATATTGTATGTCATGTACCTAATTTTCTTCCCTCCGAGTTAAGTATATTTTAATTTCTGTAACGCGGTGTCGGCTCTAAGATCTGCTGGAAAAAAAAGTGATAAATGTTGACTTAATTAAGCACGCCTTTGCGCATGTTGTTAATAATTTCCTGAGCTATCTGTTTTTTTTTATTTGTACAATAAAGTAACCACTCGTATTAAGAAATAAATTACAAAGACAACCTTTTTTTTTTTTTTTTTTTTTTTAGTTCCGCGACCAAGGCCGCGGCCGCTCTAACGTCCGTTGCCGGGCGTCTCTGGTTACAACAAAGACAACCTTACTAACCTTAGCCTTTATAATAACTATTGTGATAAACGAAATAGGTGCAGTTGCGCTTTTGCAGTGTACTTAAGCCATACTGATAGTCAAACAACCCTCTGAAAGGCGCATTAGGAACCGAACTTAATCCCATCCTGTTATTTAATGTCAAATAGGGTTCATTCGTTTTGCTTTGCTCGGTTTGGAGAGCGCTAATACAATTTTGGTCCATCTAATGCGGTTACTGCGATGTTCTTTTCCTTCAATAAATGGTTTAACTACACATAAAATTAGGGTAGCTTCATATAAAAGGGAGATAAGAACTTATTTCTATATCTCTTTGCTTCTAAATTTTATTTTCAAAAAATAAACAAATTCATACAAAAATCTATAAATTATATGAATTGTGGTTCTTTGTCTCGCTAATATCTTGATAACGGCTGATTTGGTTATTTTGATCTTGAACTATTTGTAGAAGTTAAGGGAAGGTTTAAACGTAAGTAAAGTTTATTCTGAGACACCAAAAAGTTCGCTGGGACTGCTAGTAATTAAATATTATGTGCTGTAACAAATTCAAGCAACAAACTTCCAGTTTGTTTTGATTTTATTTTCGGCATTTTATACTGATAAAAGTTCGTTAGATAGTTTTCGAGTTTAATGCGTTCCAATAGACAGGCGGGGTGGAGAACGTCCCACCTATAAATGTTAAAGTTTGGATGTTTCGATATTTACTTGTTTGTACCATCAGGATTTCAACAATGATAAACTGAAAGATAGCTTTTCATATCTCAAATACTTAGATTTCTATGAATGACGGTTCCAACCTGTGATTCGTTTTAAGATGTATAACATTGTACCTACACATCCTCTATCATTTCTAGTCTTCGATCAAATATGTCTTTGTATCGATGTTTCTAGCACTTAATATCCTTTTCATCCTAAGGATGGAAGAGATTACTCTGCTATAACGCCAGGCAACCTAAAGCTATTGAGCTATTTAACAGGCGTTGTATAGTATTAGGCGTTTTAGAAATATTTCTTTTTTTTTGTGTACAATAAAAAGCATTTGATTAGTAAAATAAGGCATTAACCAGAATAATATGGGACATACTTGGTATTATCAACTAGTGATGTAGGGGTCATCCAAGCCCTCGTGAGGGGCTCTTCCTTTAGTGAGGTGACGGGACCACGGGGTTGTGCGTGCAGGCCGCCCGCCGCCTCCTGGTGGTGCAGGCCAAACATCAGACCACCTGCCAACAAAACATTAGCTAAAATAGATTCGTTTCAGAAGAAAAACATAGGAAATCTTTAATCAATATGTTGCAGCACCCAGATATGATTGTGTGAAGTATTTTTTTATAGTCTGAGACGCCCAGGACTTTAATTGGCTGTGCCTTAGCTGGCACGTAAGGTTTTGTTGCCTTTCATTAACATTTCATCGGTAACGGGTTTTAAGTTAGTTTTTCAAAATTACAATATAGCTGCTACTTTTTATTAAATTAATTCGGCCATTTTAGACATAACCCATTATAAATGTGCCCGGTGACGGCAATAGGCCTGATCCCTATTACGTGGGACTAAAAATACTGGCAAAATGTGGGTGTGTAATGCACCTCTGCCTCCTTCGGGGATATAGACGTGATATGTGTGTGTGTGTGTGTGTGTGTGTGAAGTATTTTTTTTATGTTTGGTTGTCTTAATTGGATTTTAAGCGAGATTAGTAATATTAGTTTTAATTATATGAATCAAAGAGTAATTGGGATTGGTTATTATTAGCACTTAGATTTTACCATAAAACCTACTTACTTATTAAGGTACGTACTCCATAATAGGTATGTCTATGTTGCGAGTAAACTAATCTCTAATCCATCTATGTAGGTATTCGTACTAATTTTTTATCTTGTTTATAAATACTGTTCCCTACTACAGACAAAATATGCTATTAAAGCAAATAAAGAAGCTACCCGGAACGTTTTTAACACAAATATTTTACAATTATTACGATAATTTTTACAATTTTTTTTTATTAGTAATAAGAAATACTTAAAACACTGAGTGATTTAAAAATATAAAACAGGCGATCATTACCTAATTACCTATTTGCTTTATATTTTGGTACGAATTAAGGCTATAAGGATATGGCATGGTGATGTAATCCAATTTTAATAAGTAGGCACCTAGAATAGTTATTTTTTACATAAATTCGGTATAAAGTTAATTCAACATTAAAATATTAATTCTGTCAGATTTTGTGGTGTGAAATAAATATATTTATCATTGAACTTACGCGTTTTAGTAATAAAATAAACAACAAAAACAAATTAAGAATTGGAAAATGCGATTGAAGCTGATTTTGGTTCCAAAACCGGCAAAGATAGATCTGACTATACCGCCTATTCATGTGTTATCCCTTACACAAAATATAAAGAACTAATAATATAATAGTCTAACTAGAAGGCGACGATTAACTTTTAAATTATACCTACTTTTGTCTCACACTGGCTTTTTAGTTCTAAAGCTAAGTTAGTTCAAAAGACAAAGTTAATAATTCAAACAAGTACTTTGTTTCATGCTCCCATTTAAATGTCGAATTTCCTGCGATTTTCAGCACCAAAGGCATTTAAAGCCGGATAGGTAAAAATTACAAATTTAGTTAACAGTATTTTGCTGTAAAAAATATTGTTAAGCTTAAAAAGAGACTACCTCGGTGGCACAATGGTACTATGTACGGACTGCCACGCTCGAGGTCTCGGGTTCGATTCCCGGGTCTGGTGGATAATGTATAATTCTCTTTAGAATTTTACCCAGATAATTATCCCAGAGTGTGAAACTTGTGCCCGGTAAATGGCAATAGGCTCGCCCCCTATTACATGGGACCTAACATAGCTGGCAAGATGTGGGTGTGTTTGCACATCTCTGCCTACCCCTTCGGGGAAAAAGGCGTGATGCTATGTTATGTAAAATGGATTGGAACGATATTGAAATACTTAATTTTACATTAAGAATTTCAATATCGTTAATTTGTCAGATCCTCAATTCTTACTGACCAAGATTTTTTTGAATTTAAATTAGAAAAAAAGTATTTATTAAAACATAGGTTTAAACTAACTCTTGGTACCTACGTATTTAAAGAAATTCAAAGTTTTCTTTACAAATTTAGCTAGACAACTAAAACTAAAGAAAAATGTGTTTAATGTATTTTTTTTTTAATTAACTAGATCAATATTTATGATGAACAAACTTTAGTACAAATTAACAATAGATATCTTACATAGGTACATTATTCATTACATTGAAGTAAAATAAATTGTGAAATTAACATTTAAAATGTCCAAATTCACCAACCATGAGTAACCAAGTTAATTTTTAGGCGTCGATTAGATACGAGGCTGTCCAAACAAACTCTAAGTTTTATAAAACAAAATTTCAGGCTGGTACAAATTTTGTACTTGTCTCTCAAGATACCGAGTTCTGAGTGTGAAGCCTAAAAGACTAAAAGACCTAGAAAGTGATTTTATTAAACGTAACAATTTTACCGTTAAAGAAAACCATATAATTCAGTATGGTGTGTAAACGTGAATTTCTCAAGATATCTAGATTCTGTTTGTGAAGTACTTAATGCACAAACAGAATTCTATTTTGAAACTTTCAAATAAAAATATTTACCTAAGAATTTATCTAAATAAATTTTTATTAATGTTGTTTTAACATATAAATGTCATCCATCAGCTTGGTGAAAATATAGTAAAAAGTCTCGTCTAGCGTTTTTCATGTGATGCCTTACACGAGCTTTTTTGACAGCACCAAAAACCTTAAAAAATATAGACATACCTGAAGACCTCGGCGCTCCCGATGGATACAGCTTTCGTCCCCATCCCACGGGGTCGAGCTCGAGCGGCGGCCACGGCGAGCCCGTGTACCCGCCCGCCGCGTTCAACTCGTCCGACCGAATCTCGAATCACGACACGCACCCGAATTACGCGCCCGAGAGCGCACGAACACCCCCGGAAAATCACGAAGTCACGAAAGTTGTTTTTCAAATTCAAAATAATTTACGCATTGAATAATTTTCTATTAAACAGGACTATTTTTTTAATAATAACTAAGTGTTCTTTTTGACCTTAGAACTCTAATTCATAGAGTGCGCTATTTTGTACTTGAGTACCACAATAAAAAGTATTCACAGAAAAAATCTAAAATACACAAAATGTCTTATTTTGAAATTTAATTTAACAAACAAACCACAAGGTAGCAATGATAGTGTTATCAGTAAGATAAGGTAAGTATCGGGTAGGCAGCTCTGTGTTATCGTATGTGCGTACTGGGATCGTGTCCCGGTTGTGCGGGCGATCCCGCTGTGAATTTGCGGAACACTAACAAGCGTCGCGGGAGCGAACCGCCGAGTGCCCGAGCTTCGCAGTGCCCCCGTCCGTCCCCGCGGACTGTGGGAGGCGCCCTGGGGACACGCCCTCGTCTCAAGAGCGGGACGGCTACAACCGCACAGGTGGCGCCACTATTACACACCGCCATTTAATTTATTTCTCTCAGCTTCAACGTACAATCTATCAATTTTTAATTTAAAAATAACAATTTTAATTTTAGAATTCTAAAATAGCTAAGAGACGTGTGTGTTTACGTACGCTTGTTATGGTAATGAGGGGACGTTTGGAAGGTTTCCCTTTGAGACCGTAGTACATTCGCGAGAGTAAGAGATAGCGAGATAGATGAGACACACAACATCTCGCTGGACCAGCCGATCTCTGCTCAGGGACGGCCCATGGCACAAGTATTACTTATTAAACCCAAGTTAGATTGACGATGATGAAATTTCAGTGGGAATTGACTTTAACTGGTACCGAGATGTGGTTTTCTCGCCTCATTAATTATATGCAAAGTTTGTCGTATGAGTTAGCGTTAACAAATCGTTTCACCCCTTAACTGGTGTGAGTCAACAGTAGGACGTAGGTATAAGACATTAATAAGTGATGTTCCACTGACAGTATAATTTTGATAAAATTTTAAAACTGATGTGAAATTTAATGACTGCAATAAAACTCCGCGTTGGAAGGTTTGATAAAAATTATAACGTTCCGTCCCTAGGGTGAAAGTAGGTAGGTACGCGAGCTGCGTAGCTCTTGATAGTCAGTGGATACTTATAGGACTCTAAAGTACATATTAAATAAGCTGGAATATTATTCCACGGAATCTCAATCGAAGACCTAAGACACTGAGTGAGCCAGTGAGGTACTCTTTTGTATGTTATAAAAAAAAGTCGCCCGTTCGGTATATATGCGTAGATCTTTAAAACTATGTGATAGATTTTAATGCAGTTTTCACTAATGGATAGAGCAGTTCTTGAGGAAGGTTTTCAAGTGGGTGAAGCCGCAAGCGTCCGCTTTTAAGAAAGAAATAACAAAAAAATCATATGCATGTAGATTAATAGGGACTTGAGAGCTGAATCAACGAAATTACCTGACTGTAATTGTTCACGAACAGGTGTTCACCAATAAACAGATGGACGTAGTGTTGAACTATGAATGGAGCACCTGCTGAAAGCTTCAAATTCGGTCGAGGTTTTAGCCAAATATTATCTAATACTTGAAGTTCCCGGATAAGGTAATTGATTCGCTCTTTATTGAGCTGATTACTAATTCTATGACAAGCACACAGTAGAAAAAAACACTCAGTGGCAAATAATCATCATCCACCGAGCCTTTTTCCACCCCAGTTGAGGTCGGCTTTCCATTCTACCTGTGATGCGGCTGAACCTCTATATTTTCCGTAAAGCGACTGCTATCTGACCTGCACAACCTATGGGTGATATCTTAGATCTAAGGGTGATATCGAAGTTCTGTAGGTAGATATAAAGATCTGGCAAAGAATACCGTAATATAAACCGCATCTACGAATTGTGGATAAAATTTTAAAACTAAGTTCGGTATGTGTACCAAGTTATTACGAGTTCAACATCCATAAAATGCAAATGTGTGAACGGGGTACATTTTGTGTCACATCTCAATGTTATTTATATCCATGATTGCGCAGTGAATGGTTTATAATATCCAATCTGCTTCTGTAATATAACATTTACGATTGTCTGATTGCGGCTATTAAGTTTTGTTTTTGCGAGTATTTTGTTACTGTATTAGTTGTTGTATTAGTCTGTATGTAACTTTAGATCTATTAATATATTGTCTAAAGCACTTCATTAATACTGAACTATAATAGGGCGTTTTCACATTGCACGATATGGTGACGATATTGTTACGATAATTTACAATTTACATTCTAACTTCAAATTACTGCTGCTACTTACGATATCGTGTGTCGTTATCGTGCAATATGAAACCGCCCAAATAGTGTATGTTTATTTCCACATTAACGCTCGAGATGTCTCGGTTTAAATCGTAAGGTTTTCACATAGAGTATTAATTTTGAAATTACAGAATTGACGAATGGACGAAAGTTTGCACGCACACACACATATCACACCTATATCCCGAAGGGGTAGGTAGAGGTGAATTACACACCCCAATTTGCCAGTATTTTTAGTCCGACGTAATAGGGGCAAGCCTATTGCCGTCACCGGGCACATTTAGGTATAATGGGCTATGTCCAAAATGGCCGAATAAATTTAATAAAAAGTAGCAGCTATATTGTAATTTTTAAAAAAAAATTTAAACCTGTTGCCTTGCGATGAAATGTTGATGAAAGGAAAAAATCTTACGTGCTAGCCACTATGGCACTGTCAATTAAAGTCCTGGGCGTCTCGGACTATTCGAAAGTTTGCAGTCACGCCATAATAAGAAAACTAATGTTTAACCGAAGAAGATAAGCTGGATGTGTTGAGGGACAGATTTATTATTCATATCTCTAATTCATACAGTAAAAGTATGGTTTTATTATGATTTATACCAATAGTTCTTAATGCAAACAGCGTTTTATAGAAATAAATTCCCCTATACCAATATCAAATTTTGTGTTTTAGTGCTATAATGCGATGTAATAATTAAATCAAGCCACATTTGTGTTATTCATAGGTCATCTGCAAACAAAAAATACATTATTATTCTTAAAAAGCTACGTGTAACAGCAAATTATCACTTTAGGTAATAATTATGTATTAGGTATATAAATGTTTTGCATCCACCGAGCCTTTACGGCTAAAATAGACGGCCAATATGCAAATATTTTGTCGTCCTTATTTGAATATTATCATAATCTTTGTTGTTCTCATTTTAATCACATGTTTCTCAATAATTTCAACTCAAAACAGCAGAAGTAACATATTTATGCTCGTGACTGTAAGCATACTTACCTATATAACTTATGCTTTCGATTGTCGGCACTTGGTGGAACATGTAGTGGAATATAATTCCACAAATTCTTTACTTATATTGTCCTGACCAGTTTCGCTTTATGGCATTTTCAAAGGTATTCACTAATTCACTTAACATTTATAATATAATATTTATCCTTTAAATTCATTGTGAGGTTAACACGGCTTGATAAGTAGGTATGCAGGTCTGTGTTAGCCTCACAATGCCACCTCAAATTTGTGGAATATCTGTACAAGTGAGTAATTTCATAATATACTTACGTACTGTTTATTTGACAAAATATTTTTATGCTATTGCATAATATGTGCTTAATTTTATGTAATCTAAATAAATACTAGGTATGCAATACATTCTGCTGTTGCAATAATTGAGCTGAGTTTGTCGATCCGGATTGAACTCCTAAACGACTGGACGGATCTTTATTTATTCAGATATATGCACTCACGGTGATCGTCACTATGACCGTGCCAAATTTCAAAAAGATCGGTCCAGTAACGATAACGATAACGAACGAAATACACGAGTCGTCTAAGAAAGAGCTTCGTAAACCGCTCAATAATAATAAAATTGGTAGACAATAGCCAACTTTGAATATAAGTATAAAATAAAACACCTTTTTACCTACTTACACTCTTTATCAGGTCTAAGCTTATATCTACAGTGAGTCTAATAATATAAGTAATAATAAGTCTAATATAGGTAGATCGCTCTCACTTATGCCTGCCTAATGTGAGGCGCAGTCTTCTTTGGGTGTTGTTTTGGTAGCTTTGTTCCTTGGTCAGAGCATTCCCTTGTAAGGTAGCTGACAATTTTTCGTTTTTCCTTTTCAACATTCATTGCCGGACACCCTGGGTACGCCTTCGTAAGAAGTTTTTTTTTCAATTGCTTTTTTTTTTCAAATCATTTATTTGCGAATATAGGTCAGGTTTAGGTAACATGATAGATTATTGACAATGTGCACAGCCACATTCCACTTTACGTTTTGCAAATAAATTAGTAATAGTTAGTGATTCTAAACGAAAGTACAATATAATTAAAAGTATGTCAAATTTAAAATATTTGAATAATAAACGAAACGTCCAATAAAATAAAAAAATCGTGTCTAAATTTAAAATATTTAAAAGAGAATCGTACAATTTAATATGTCAAAATAACCCCAGGTAAGTAACGCTTATTCAAATTTGGTCTACGACTGTAGATTTTGCAATTTATATTGTAGAACATTTAACATATATTTAATAGTAATTAAATCTTTAGACCTATTGTACTATTGGACACAATTTAAGTAGATTCTTACCAATAGGTATTAGAACTTGCGATACAAAGATATATCATAAACTAATAATATCCAAGTACAACAACAGTACAAACAAGTTGGTGTCTTCAGGGCCTGAGTGCTTTGGGAGGTCTCAGAGGGACCGCCCTCTTGACACGCCCATTGCAAGCCACGCCTACCCAGCGCCTGGAGAATTCTCTGTAATGTGAAATATCTTTGTTTTAAGATGTGTTATGAATTATTGTAGATTTAGTTATAGTATTATAACCTACTTATACATTCGCTTATAATATTACTATAATTAAAACTGTTACTGCAAGTAAGAAAGTGTGGATAAAGCACATCTTTAAACGTTTCTTTTTGTTGAATAGGTATTGTAAAAGAGTAGGTATAACATTTCGTCCTCAAAGTTTAAAATTATAAGATAAGAGAATCCTTTATCAATAGATTAATAGGTCAATTGTCTCCTATTTTACGACACTAATAGTCAATTAAAAGTACTTACCAGTAGGTAATGTTATAGGTAAACGTGAACGATTGTAAGATAGATGAATGTATGATGTAGTTTTAATATTAGAGCCATGCTTTTCAGCACTAATGCGCCGTCACGATTGAGTTACTACGACTCCCACAAGGTAAGACTGGACGTTTGCGAGTGTTGGATTAGTGGCGATGCTAGAATTGATGGGTACCTGGAATCAGAATACGTGTTGTTCCCGGGGCACGTCCGTCTCTGCGCTGGTCTCCTCTAGATCCTCGACCAAAGCGTTGGAGGGAAAACTTTGAAGAAAAGTGTGTGCACTTCACTGTAATTATAACTCGGTTAATGTTCGGATGGCTTCTCGTACGTCATCCACACGAGGTGTTGAGAAGATATTGTCCACGAGTCCAGAGTTTTAGTGGCGCGGTGCGTATGTAGGTAATTTTTTAGCGGGTGCGGTCAAGATGGCGTCTCACAAAGGACTGGAAAAGAGTGGAATTTTGGAAGAATGAGTGAATGATGATGCGTATAGCGTTGCACACACACACACACATATCACGCCTATATCCCCGAAGGGGTAGGCAGAGGTGCATTACACACCCACAGTTTGCAAGTATTTTTGGTAGGGGGCAAGCCTATTGCCGTCACCGGGCACATTTATAATGGGTTATCTCCAAAATGGCCAAATTAATTTAATAAAAATCAGCAGCTATATTGTAATTTTGAAAAAATTTGCAACCGCCTGGCGATGAAATGTTGATGAAAGGCAACAAAATCTTACGCGCCAGCCGCTATGGCACAGTCAATTAAAGTCGTATAAAATGCATACATTATAAAACAATGTGATTTTTGGCGAAGACAATTAGTTTAAAAAAGTCACGGTAACCATTTACAGACCATGGGCTAGGCCGTGTACTTGTTAGTACCAAGTTATAACGAAAAAGTTTTCTTTTTGACAAACACATACACATACATACATATGGTCACGCCTCTTTCCCATTGGGGTAGGCAGAGACTATGGAATTCCACTTGCTACGGTCCTGGCATACTTCTTTCGCTTCTTCCACTTTCATAACTATCTTCATGCACGCTCTCCGGTTCTGGGTGCTCTTGACCTGGCCTTTGTTCAAAACATCTCCGATTTGGTCGAAGTACGTTCGCCTAGGTCGACCCTTACCTGCCTGTCCATTCACGCCCGCCTTATGTATCTGTTTCGTCAATCTTCTTTCATCCATCCTTTCTACGTGCCCGAACCATCTAAGCATCCCTTTTTCTATCTTACTCACTACATCTTCTGATACACCGCAAAGTTCTCGTATCTCACTGTTCCTCACTTTCTCAACCAATGTCACCCCAGTCATACTTCTCAAACTTCTCATTTCCACTGCATTTATTTTACTTTCATGCTTCTTCTGCCAAACCCAACATTCACTTCCATACATAAGTGTAGGGACCAGCACTCCTCTATGAACAGCCAGCCTAGCCCTCCGGGAAATCTTCTGACTGTTCATAAAGTTATGCAGAGCCCCATTCACTTGATTTCCTGCCATAACTCTTCTTTCAATGTCGTCGTCACATCTTCCATCCCTTGTAAACTTAGACCCTAAATACACAAACTCTTTCACTTGCTCCACTCTTTCTCCTTCAATAACAATCGCACAGTTCGACATGCTTTCGTCTCGTTCAAATACCATTACTTTCGTCTTACTTGCGTTCACTTTCATTTCCTTCCTTTTCAAAGAGTCATTCAAAATATCAACCATCACCTGCAACTCCTCCGCCGATGACGCAAGTATTACCTGGTCATCAGCATATAAGAGGCACTTGATGGTCAATTCATCCATTCTTAAACCACACACACTCGCTTTCAGATCTTTCAGACAGTTATCCATGTATAGGTTAAACAGCATTGGTGACGCTACACAGCCCTGCCTGACGCCTCGTTCGATACCGAACCAGTCCGTGTAAGTCCCGTTTATGCGGACACAAGCACTGGAACCCTCATAAAGTGATTGCAGTGCTCGTATTAGATTGCTGCTTACTCCATACATGGACAGCGCTGACCACAATTCGCTCCTCACCACTCTATCATAGGCCTTCTCTAAGTCTACAAAAGCGCAGTAGACCTTTTGTCTTTTTGCCAGGAACTTTTCGGCAATGCTGCGTAAAGAGAAGACCTGATCCATGCATCCTCTTCCTTTCCTAAATCCAGCTTGCACATCCCACATTTTGTCATCAGTGTCATTCGTCAATCTAGTAATCAGAACCCTTGCATATAACTTGCCGACGACGCTGAGCAGACTTATCCCGCGGTAGTTTTTGCAGTCTCGCTGTGACCCTTTCCCTTTGTACAGCGGCACAATGACGGCTTTGCACCAGTCTCCTGGTACACTACCGCTTCTCCAACAAAGGTTAAAAAGGCGGTACAGCTGACTTGATACTACGCCTTGTGCTGCTTTCAGCATCTCGGTCGAGATCCTGTCATATCCTGCTGCCTTTCCAGCTTTCATGCCATTCAGTGCATCCATAATCTCTTTCACACTTATTTCATTCTCCTCTTCATTCCCACTTTTATTCTTGTCCTCTATACGAGATTCCACTTGCGCATCCTCTTTCTCAAACAGACTTTCAAAATATTCCTTCCATCTCTTTAAAACACTTTCTTCCCCAATCAGAGAGCTTCCATCGTGGTTTCTGACTTTGTCCAGTTGCGAGGATTGGATAGTGCCCCTGGCTGTTCTTATAGACTTCCAGAAAAGTTTAACATTTTCCTGGAAGTTGTCAGATAACCTCCTATCAAATTCATCCCTTTCATTCTCTTTCTCTTTAGCTATCACCTTCTTTACTTCTCTTTTACGCTTCTTGTATTCCTCTTTTGCTATTGAGACATCATCATCTGTCGCCTTATTCATTCTGTGATTGGCTTTGATTGCCAACCAGTCCAGCCACGCTTTCTTCTTGCCCGCTACAACCATTTGTGCCTCTACACTCATTCTTTTGACCATACGTCCTTTTTTCCTTTTGCTGACACCACATACTTTCACAGCTACTTGCACAAGTCCTTCCTTTAACTGCACCCATAACTTTTCAATATCATCTTCTTCATCCATATTCTCATACTTCTCTCTCAAGCTATTTCGAAATTCTTCTCTTTTATTCCTTTCTTGCAAACTTTCTACTTTTATCCGTTCAAGCTCGGTCCCAGACTCATGGGCGTAGTGTCGCCACCGTTTAAATAAACCTCTTAACCGGCTTACAACCATATAGTGGTCTGTGTCGACACCAGTGCCACGATAAGCCCGGGTATCCATCACTGTCTTTCTCAATCTGTCGTCCACAATCACAAAATCTATCATACTTCTCTGTTCTCCTTCTTGTCTAGTATACATGAGGATATCTTTGTGGTTAAACAGAGTGTTTGTTACCACAAGATTCCACTCCAAACATACTTCAAGCAAACTTTTTCCATTCTCAGTCACTCTATCGAAACCAAACTTACCCAAAACACTTTCATATCCATCACGCTCCACTCCCACCCGACTATTAAAATCCCCTAACATTATGATTCTTTCATTCGGCTTGCATTTACCCAAGGTATCTTTCATGCTGTCCCAAAACACCTGCCTTTCACTCTGTGCTTGGTTGGACCGGTCCCACTGCGCATCCTGTGGGGCATAAACTCCCACTACAAAGATGCGCGAAAGACCGACCTTCAGCCTCATCCACAGTAGCCTTGGGCTTACACATTCGAAGTCAATCAAACACTCATTCATTCTAGCAGAAAGGATAATTCCAACACCTTGACTGGCCCGACTAGTGTCAGCCACCCCTGACCAAAAAGCTGTAAATGGCCCATGTGTGGTTGTGTCACACCCTTTCCGCTTAGTCTCGTTCACACACAAAACATCCAGTCGTCTTTCACTCATCAACTTACACATTTCCCCCATTTTATCATTCATACCTCCTCTTACATTGATCGTCGCAAAGCGGCTTTCCATAGCCCACTTTTCGCCTACCCTGGGACTGAGACGTGATGGGTGGCGAACCACATCGCCGTCCTTCTTCTTTAAAATCAGTACCATATTTAATTTTGTTCCCACGATCAGCTAGGGAAACAAAGGTCCACCCAGACAGAGCCCCGCATGTCTGAGTAAGGTTAGCCGTCATCTGGGGTCACCCGGTCCCAGAACAATTTTTTTTTTTTTTTTTTTTTTTTTTTTTTTTTTTTTTTTCCCTTAGCCTGTGTTTGCCGGTCAGGTTATTTAACCGCCGCCTGTTGCTCGGCGTTGTTGCTCGTTTTGCACCACCCGGGGGGCACGTGTAGGGTGGGTCAAGGAAAGGTGGTAAATCCTACGGACGCGAGCAACATCACCCCCCAAAAAGTAGAAAAAGACAAAAGACAAAAAGTAGCCTAAATCCCTGAGGACGGCGGGATCGCCACCCGCCGTCCTTACAGAAGCAGGCTAGAAGGGTTGCGTGCTGCGGGGCCTTTGCCCCATAGCACGCAACCAGATTCACTCACTGACGCGGGATAAAACCCTACCCTGACGACGCGGGATTCTCGTCCCGACCCAACACCCGCAGAGACCACAGAGGTGGTCAAAGTCCACCGGGCGCCACTGGATATACCCTCTGCTAGTAACCAGAGACGCCCGGCAACGGACGTTAGAGCGTTATCAGTCGTTTGAAAATGAAACACACTCACAACATTTGAGTTTTATATTTTTTATACCTTGATCCAAGCTCAGAGCAGATTCAACCATTACTTATCAAGATTTTATTGTACAGGTTTTGGTTTCTCTCCTACTACACACTTTCATATACCCAATACCTGAATAGTCTATCCCCGCTCAGATAGGTATAGGTATAATATATTTTCATTAGAATTAAAACTACCTAAGTAGTGTGTACAAAAAAAACAACCTGCTTATACACTTGCCTTACAATTTATTATGCACAGTATATAGTGTTGGATGTAAATACAGATTTCCCTATAGGATGCTCCAGTTAGTAGCACAATAGTATACTGATTATAATGCCGGGATCTAAATCCTATTGTTCCACTAAAGGCCGTTCAGGAAATATCATTTGTATGCTAAATGTGGTTTTGTTGGTGATAAATGTACTAGAAATTGCATTAATACTGACTTACTGACATTACTGTTTTGATTTTAAACTTAGTCTGCGGTGTAGGGCAATAATTGGGGCAGTTTTTTTTTGAAGCCGGCCGCGGCTTACGTCTATTGCCTGGCGTCTCTGGTTCCAGGAGGTATTTCCAGTGGCGCCCGGCGGAATTGGGGCTTATCCTTCGTCTGAATAGCAGACTTACTTAGGCAATTATTTATACATCAATGATATTAATTCGGTAGGTATGTTGATCGTAATAAGTTGTAAATAATATAATAATAATGAGGCACACGTCATTGTATTTTTTTCTTTATTTTTGTCCCAAAAAATAAAGGAAAAACTTCGATGATAATTTTTTTTACCCAATTTGAATCTGTACAAGAGTTTACTGCGCTAGGTTTTAGATACTTATGTGTAAACTAGTGAACAGATTTAAAATAAATTTACTAATAGTGTAATTCCCATGGTCATTGGGTGGTCCCATGGTCCCATGGTCATCACAAAACTATGTCACCGAAACTATGTCATAGGTAGGTAATAGATAATTTTCAAAATAGGTAAGTAAACCTAATTTCCTAAATAATAGAACAGTTTTTCTATTTAGAGAATAGTAAAAAAGTTAATTTGAGTGTTCCTCACTCACATTTGAGAGATGTATGCTACTCGCTAAGTACAGCGGTTTAAAGGTAATTATTTATACTTAATGATAGTCCGAGACGTCCAGGACTTTAATTGGCTGTGCCATAGCGGCTAACACGTAAGATTTTTATTAAATTCATTCGGCCATTTTGGACATAACCCATTATAAATGTGAAATGCCCGATGAAGGCAATAGACTTGCCCCTATTACGTGGGACTAAAAATATTGGCAAATTATGGGTGTAATGCACCACTGTCTACCCCTTTAAGGATATAGGCGTGTTATGTGTGTGTGTTAATGATATTCGTAAACTTCGTTTAATAATATTCTATTGTAGGTAGCTACCTGCTTTTGTATAGTTTAAAACAAAGCTTTTTACTGCCAATCCAGCACTACGTAAAATTATGTAAATAACAACATAAAATTCAAAGCAGATAGTCACGTACCTAGTTACATTTGATACCAAACTGACATGGTTTCCTCCTTCATTTTAATTCGAAACCTTAAGTCAGCTTTAAATTACACTTTTTGCCGGCCTTATAACACCCCCGACGCGAGTCCCGGATTAGGGGCTACCATCTTGTACTTTTTCTGCCAGTGTCAAGAAACATCGTCCTGCCTTTAGCTGCCCCCCGGGGGGTACTTTCAGACCCTTAACGTTTACGACTACCCGATTGCTTTTCTATGAAGGGTCTCTAGGAAATGTCCGCGACAAAAACCGACAGATGCGTAGAACGGATGTTGATACCAATTGATTAGTTTGCAAACAGTGTGAATTTTTGATGTTCTGTGGTAAGTCAAGTGGTTTTTTTTGATAGTTCACACTTTATAAGCTGTGGAAGCAAAAAATAAGGTCAAGTATGTGTAGGAAGTGGACTAAGATCCGTTATTTTACGGTCGAAATGTGTTGATGTTAAGTGGTGTTGTCATTGTAACTAGGCAATAATGAATGACCGCGTAGTTTTTTTTTTTTTTGTTTTTAACATTATTGATATAATGTTAATGGAACTAGTGAGAATTATTCAACTAGTCAAAAAGGTTTAAAGGGGTTGCAACGTTGAGACATAACGCAAGTCAAACCTCAAATAGTTTCTAGCAAGTAAGTATACCTAAAAGTACTTATTTGGTTAGGGCAATAATATATTTGGGACCAATTTAATGCCTACTAGAGGATAATAAGTATGCCCTACCTACCTTTAGGGAAACAGGTGTAATATCATGGACTTATTTAATCAATAATGGGATTTCTGATCTTAGTCTAAGTTTACTAGTTAAGTCACTTTTATTATCTCTAACTACGAGTATTATTGTAACATTTTTACAAATAAAGACATCTACCGCATATTTTTGCATTGTTATTGAATCGGCAACTATAAGAACATAAACATAAAAGTGGCAACACGCTGTGGCAACAAATTCCAGTAAAATTTTGACAACCAACCGTTGTTAGTCTCTGAATGCGTCTTCAGTGACATCTTTGACAAAACAAATAAGCCATAAAAGGGTATTAATGTACCCTACGTCCGACGTGAAAGGGTTAGCCGTTTGTTACACCGATACTACTGTTTTGAATTTAGAAATTATCGACCATTTTTTTGTGTAACTTTTAAAGTTGTGTCACGCTGTGTAAATGTTAGTGGTTTTGAATAAACTTGTGCGACAGTTACAGGGTATTGGACTGTTACTCATTGAGATTCTAATTGTTACCTACAAATCGTTCGGTTGTTATTGAATAATTATCAAATATTACAACTTCAAGAGAATTTTGTACGTGTTGTAAAAACAAGTAGGTATGTACAAATTAAAACAGAATATTATAAGAAACGGGAAGCTCAAGACTTCGTCTATGCCCAGAAGTGGGCGTCAATTGGCTGAAATGATGATGATGAAAATAGAAAATAATCCAGTACAAAAAATATTGTTTCATCAGATTGGTTAGTTCTTTCAGACTACAATATAACTTGTGATATAACACGTAGGTACATACAATTACGATTTTAAAATAAAAAAAGTGACATCATCCTAAATAAAATACTAGGCAAATGAAAATTACCTTAAACGTATCTACTAACAAAAAAGGTAGTATCTACAGCATGAACTAAAAATAAAACGCAAAACAGACAGTTGAGTAGACAAGTGTAAAAAGACTACGACTGTGCACGCACAGACAGTAAACGAGTATAGTTCAACTATGAAACAGGTAACAAATATTTTCAAATGTACAGAAACTTTTCGTTACGATTGTACTCGTACATTCTAATCGAAATAATGTTATTTCAGCTTTTTGAAATAATGTGCTTAAGTTTTAATCTGTTTAAAATATGTACTAAAAACTATTTATGCCTTGCTACATAATATCCAGAATTTGAATTAGTAGTCCAAGCCGCCCAGGACTTTAATTGGCTGTGCCACAGCGGCTGGCACGTATGATTTTGTTACCTGTCATCAACATTTCATCGCAAGGCAACGGGTTTCAAATTTAGTTTTTAAAATTATAATATGGCTGCTTATTTTATTAAATTCGGTCATTTTGGACATAACCCACTTTCTAAATTGCCCGGTGACGGCGATAGGCTTGCCCACTACTACGTGGGACTAAAAATACTGACAAATTGTGGGTGTGTAATGCACCTCTGCCTACCCCTTCGGGGATATAGGCGTGATATGTTTGTGTGTGTGTGTGATCGACGCCATTTATTCTCAAATATCAAAATTCCCACAACCTAGAATGATACAAATCAACTTGACTAAAAGACTCATCCAAAAAATGTATACGAAACCTGATGTTTCCATTTCCTCCCACAAAATATGCATGCTTGGTCCATCTAGGTTGCCTTAATGGTTCCAGTGTAATTTCCATACAATTTCCAAGGTATATTTTCCCAAACAACCGTGTTATCATATTTGAGGTACTGTGGCATCATGATAAAACGTAGCAACTCGTCATAATGTGTTTAGCTGTTGCTCCTCTGTTCATCTGGCATAGAATAAAAACGAGTAAATTTCAGATATGACGAAAGTATGAAAAGCAAAGAAGTAGGTACTAAGAGTAGCGTTACCGGGATCCTGTGTGGTGGATAGTAATTGAATTAGTTTTCGTGTTACTTTCTAGCAACAAAACAAAAAAACTTTTTAGCATTAATTAATAGCATTAATTTTTCGCAGAATCAAAAGGACAACAAAACGTCGACAATTGTTTCGCCTCTAAACGAGGCATTATCAAGACTGTCTCAGAGAGAACAGCCGAAATTGCTGTTCTCTCTGAGACAGTTTACTTACCATTGTTTTAATAAAATAATTATTTACTAAGGAACATTACCTATTTCTCTACCCTCGTGCTAAGCCATCCCTTCCCTCAGTGCTATACCTAGGCTAATTTTTATTCCTTATCTATTGCTAAATACCTATATCGTGCTGTCTAAGATGTGGACATAATTATTAGTAGGTATGCTTGTGATTAATCATCACATCATAATCATAACATACTTAGTATAAAACAAAGTCGCCCAATGCGTATGTATCTTTAAAACTACGCAACTGATTTTGATGCAATTTACACCAATGGATAGAGTGGTTCTAGAGGTAGATTTATGTGTATATAATTTGTCAAGCGGGTGAAACCACGGGCGTTCGCTAGTAAATAAATATAGTATTATTCGATGTCACATCCTACTATATTTACTTATGTAGGTATATATCTCAAGGGTTTAAGCAGAACTCTCACCTCTGCGGTAAACATAATCTTCAGAATTCATATTTCCGGCAGCTTTACTTATTCAATATTTTCAAATTGGCTGCACACCATTCATGTAATGGAGCTGAAAAAATGTGGCAACCGAAGCAAATAGATTTGAAGGTGGATTATTTATTTAGCAACTGGAAATATAATTCTGATATTTCGTTTTGAATAATTTTGTCAAGATAAATTTAGAGTGCATTTCTCATGACAGTTCATAAGGTAGGTAAATATTTAAATGTCTCGTGATATTTTTCACTTACTACCCGACTTGGATTTGCTATTGCACAACTATCCTACTATTATTAAACGTGAAAGTTTGCTGGAAAACTACTCCTGAGACGCCCGGCAATGGACATAAGGGCGGCCGCGAATTTAAAAGAAAAAAAGAAATCTATAATAATATATGTCTTCTGTCTTCACGCCTAAACCGCAAAACTGTTTTTGGTAAATTTTAGTATTAACATAGATAAGACCCTAAGGCTGGGTTTCCACTGACGCGGAGCGGGGCGGAGAGGAGCTTAGTGGTGCACGATTGACCAATCACTATGCTTGAAATCTCCGCTCCGCTTCAATGGAAACAGCACGAGTGGGGTGGAGCAGAGCTGAGCGGATATTCATAATAAAAATACAGCGAGGCGATGCGGTGCGGAGGACAACGAGCATTGGGATGCGGAGCGGAGAACAGCGGGGCGATGCTGTGCGGAGGACAGCGGGGTGGTGCGGAGGACAGCTTTTTTCTTTTTAAACGACAACATGACGTATGGTCTTTCTGAGAGATTGAGTGTAACTGAGCGCAAAAATGCGCGATTCCAAAAGTATTCACCGCTCCGCTCCATTCCGCTCCGCTTCAGTGATAACACTGACCACTTTTCACCGCTCCTCTCTACCCAGCTCTGCTTCAGTGGAAACACTGACCACTTTTCACCGCTCTTCACCGCTCCTCTCCGCCCAGCTCCGCGTCAGTAGAAACGCGGCCTAAAAATGCCACTACAAGTAAGTGCTTGCGCAGATGAAATCGCAGGCAAAGGCTAGTTAATACATAATACTTTTTACCCTTTAAAATCACTTAGTCGCCAAGCAGCAATATTTCAAAATTCAAAATATCGTGCCATTTTACATGCGAAGCACCACCAACAAAGTAACAAGTGGGCACATACACTCAATTCGCCATATGACCATCGTGTCAGGGCTACCATTTATCATATGAGATGTGACAACTGAATTTATTTTGTAAAAAAATAAACAATAGGACGCGTTAGGGCTCCTCTAGCGCCCCCGATAAATGTTTCGACCAGTAGTTTATTTTCACAGACCATTTGAAATGTAGACAAGACACCGAAGTTTATAAAGCTTTACTGGTTGGCATAGCTTCCAAAAAAATGTAGTTTATACTTTCGATTGTTGGCACTTGGTGGAACCTATAGTAATACATGATGAACAAACTCACTTTTTCTCTCTGATTTATTTTCACCAACCGGTTTTGCTTTTCAGCATTATAATAGTGTTTAGCATTATTATAGTAGTACACAATAGTGTACAAGGTATTTTGTTCATAATGTATTCCAAAATAATATTTGTTTGGTTGATGAAAACCTCAAAAAGTTTTCTACACCCGCTATTCCAATCACTAACCTTCTTAATTCTTCAGAAATTGAAACGAACCTGATTATTTAGCACAACACATTATTAGCCCCGCCGGGTGCCACTGGAAATACGTTCTGCTTGTAACCAGAGACGCCCGGCAAAGGACGTTAGAGCGGCCGCGGCTTTGGGCTGTGGAATTTAAAAAAAAACCATTATTAAGTATATTATTTCTTTAAATTTCTGTTACACCTACATTTATGTTTTTGGTAGTTAACTGAAGTCATTGTCTACGTTAAAAATAAATTTAAGAAGATTTAATACTTGTACTCGTACCTTTTGCATATGGAATATCTATTCATTCTATCGTCTACATTTAACATAGGTATCAAAATCCAAGGGTAGCCGGTGCTTCTCTGATTTAGGGTGTAACACAATAGAAAGATAGCAATTTGATATTCCGGCCACATTTTTAATAAGCATGCGTTTGCTAACAGTAATGGGCCAAGTGGGCCCACTACTTAATAGCTTTTTGTAGTGCCATTAGACACTTGAGTGGCCTGGTATGGTCAGTTTTTGTTGTTTGTTCGATGAATTGGGATATTTATAAACAGGTGATTTGCATAATCTATAGATGACAGGTTAAAAATCACACAATCTGTGCAGTTTGTAAGAAATATGAATTATATTTAAGTAAGTAGTTAGTTATATGAAATACACTCTTTAACTATGTTACATATAGTAATTTGCAATACTGTATTTTAAAATTTCTAGACTAGCCGTCGCCCATGTGGTCAAACAGTAGGTCTTGCCAACATTTTTCGGACTTTTGCCCACAATCCCACCTCAATCAAAAAAAAAGCAAAGAAAATATGAAGTCAAGGAACGCATGTGCTGCATTTCGTCGAGATCGGACAAAAACGGCCGCTAGCCCGGAATACACATTCAGACAGACAGATAGACTGACGAAAGCAAAATGGTCCAGTCTCGAAATGTAAGGCAAAAAAGTGCCCATGAATAATCCTAACAATGATTTATGAATATTATATATTTATGTATTTATATAAAAGACGAAATTAGTCAAAATAATGCTTTACATAAGTTAGATAGTGCACATGCCATAGCCCTGGGGTTATTAATCTATCCGTCATTGGACTATCTTTTATCCGGCATTGGACAGTAATACAGCGAACTTAAAATAATTAAAAGGGAAATATAGGTACAAATATAGGTATAGCTACTACCTATTACTAAGACAATATTCCTAATTCACAATTATAACTTACAAAGTTGCATGTAAGTTATATCATTATGATTGAATACGACATTTTTATTCACTTGCTTGTGCTTCGTAACGAAGCATTGTGACCCATCTGTTCACGCTGTATGCTGCTTTTTATAGGTACTCCTCACAAGTGGGTAAAAATGTGTCAGTTGTAATGTGTGCCAGATGAGTATTTATAGCCGTTCTTTAGAATCATTATTTTGCTTTGTACTATCTGCACGAGGGCTTAAATTAATCAAGTGCCTCGGTGGCGCAGTGGTATGAGTATGCGACTGCCGTCCCTGAGGTCTCAGGTTCAATTTCGGATCGAATCAAATTATTTGTGTGATCCACTAATGTTTGTTTCGGAGTTTGGGTGTCTTCTATGTATAATATGTATGTATTTAGAATGTTTTTTTTTTTCTAAGAAGAAATGTCATTTTATTGACTTTAATTAACTAAATGATTGGTACAAAATTTAAAAAAATAAAGCTAGCGTAAGCTTCAAAATTAATTACATAAGCTGCCTTAAATATTGACAGACTAATACTTTTGTACAAAAATTGAGGGCTTCGAGTTAGTTGTATATTTATTCAAAATTATAGCCTCACATCAAACGTGTTATCACAACCATTGTTTCGGGATTACTAAAAATCGAATCACAAGTTCTTGCTAAAAAAAATTGCAACTTGAAAAACTTGTAACAGGATTAGACTTATAATAGAATAAGATTCTTACACCTATTTATATCAATCGATTTTGTCCAACTATCACAGAATTATTATATGGCACAAATTGTTTCTAGGTCATGGATATCACAAATAATGTGTAAAAAAGTCATGGATATTTGATGTGGCAGTAAGTATTCCTCCCTAGATATTCTGATCAGTCTTGTTTTGTTATCATCAATGATAAACCATCTTCAACATAATAAAAAATGTAAATCTAAACTTAAGTTTTGTTTTATAAGTAGTTTAACTTTGGACATATGCAACACTGAGAGTTATGAATCTTATTTCTACTTAATATAAAAAAAAAAGATCGACGATATGTTTTATCAGTCAAAACTGAATTTAGCTTCTTCCCGGGACGGATCATTGTTAGCTGCAACGGCCTGAAGCCAATATCGACTAATCTGACTTTCAATAGACGGAGTGCTTTCTTTACGAGTACTGGCCGCTCGAGCTTTACGTTTCGCTTTACTATGCTTCGTTCTTCGTCGTCCTACTTTAGTTTTCATTTCAGCGATTTTCACAGAGAGTTGACGAGAGTTGAGAGTTATCGAGGGAGTTCCTGCGTGATTCTACTGATACGTGACGTAGACTGATGCTGATCTGCGAGTCTTGAGAATTTCGTCTGCCGGGTGTTGAGCTCAGAGAATGATGGGTGTGCGTTGGCAGTACGAGGACGTCGCGGCGTCGAACGAAACGTGGTAATGTCGCCGCCCATGATGATGATAATTCGCCGCTCTCATGTTTAGCATCGTCAGGGTAATCAGCGGGTTGGGTAGGGTCTATGCATAGGCCTACAGGGTCCTTCCGCGACCCGCCCAGCGAGATGGACAGTCGGCCGCGGGCGGCGAACTCCCCGCGCCGGCGGTACGCGCGCGCTATGAGCTCGTGCTTGCGAGCGCGCCGAGACACTTTCACTTCCACTGAGCAACCACATTTCCTGGCCAGATATCTTCTCCAGGCGGCTGCAGCAGCAGGAGTCCAGGTCCAGGATGCCATCTGAGCCCCTCCCGCAAAGCAGCAAAGTAACCGCAGTTGTAATACAGATACGGACAGACGACTGCTCAGTAGACAATCCCTCTCTGTGTCCTTCAGAGCTTCAATGCGACAAATGATGCTCTTCTTAAAATACTCCTTCCACAGATCAGCGTTCCGGAACTCGTAGATGTGAAAAGCGAACGTGACACATATGAACATGGCAACGAGAGCCGCGGTGAGAGAACACCGCGTGATCGTCTGACGGATCTTGTTGGCGGTGCGCGGAGATATCACATCCTTGCTGGACACTCGGACCGCGATCAGTGAAAACACACCTCTGAGTAAGAAATATCCTCCAAGCGCCAGCACCACAGATAACGGAGCAAGTAACAAAGCGGCTCTCATTGGGTGATTCACATATCCATCGAAACATATCCCGGTCAAACTGCTACCTGCTACACACTGGTACAACAGTGTTGGTCCGGGGGGGTACCAGCGTGCAGCTGTGCTAAAGTCCCCCAAGTAACCCAGCCCAAGCTGGGTTGCTTTAGGGGTTCAGCAGCTGCACCGCCGGGCCCGGGCGATATATGGTGCAGCAAGCATGGGACCAGTGGGGGCGAAGCGGAGTCTAGTGTGGGTGGTGTGGGTCGATTCGCCGGCCAGGGAGACCCTTAGCAACGGCGTTGCCGCGGCCGCTCGCAGCACAGTCATGGGGCCCACCTGGGACCAACCACCCCAGAAGGCTGCCCCACATGTTGCGCATAATCCTGATGTGGGATCGCCGCTTCGGGTGGTAACTGGTGTGGGGTAGCAGCGGGCTAGCATCAGGGGGGTTTATGAGCCCTTCCGTCCGACGGGTCGGCTCTGACCTAACCACACGGTTCTAGACGAAGCTAGCCCCTGCGTTTTGTCACTTACTGCTGCACCAAATGACGCTTCTTCATATACCTATAATATAAAGCCGGGGTGTGCGTGTTCGTTAGGGCGGATGTTTGCTGCCGCCGGTTGCACTGCCTTGAGAACCCCTCCAACTCCGTCCTTTGGCTGCACGTAGACCATGGCTCTATGAGCCAGATCTACGTGTGCGTTACGTTCTATACAACGTTCTACCGTTCCCACACAGGGGATTCTGAGACAACAAAGCTCTTCCAGTACCTCAGCGAGACGGCTGATAATGCGCAGGTGCGGTTCCCGACCGCTGACCTAGTGTTTCTGGGGGACTTCAATGGCCATCACATTGAATGGCTGGGGTCCCTCAGGACTGATCATGCGGGTAGGGCCGCCCACGCGTTCGCTCTCACCCACGGTCTGACCCTTTGGTATGCGGGATCACCCGGATACCAGACAGGTCAGATCACGCGCCCGCTCTGCTGGATCTACTGCTGACGAGTTGCCCAGCCCAGTACAGTGTTTCGGTAGGAGCCCCATTAGGTAGTTCCGACCACTGTTTGGTTCACGCTGGCATGAAAGTGTCACCTCCTGCACGTGCAGTACAAATGTCCCGACGACTATGGCACTACTCGTCAGCGGATTGGGACGGTCTACGCGATTATTATGCGTCCGTCCCCTGGAGCCAGCGCTGCTTTGTAGGAAAGGCTCCTTCGGATAGCGCTTCCACGATTGCTGATGAGACCAGTTTAGGGATGGAATATTACATCCCTTTCACTGATGTCGCCAGTATCCGCAGAGCCCGTCCCTGGTTCGAGCGAGATTGTGCCAAAGCTGTTCGACAAAAACAGTCGGCATATCGCGCATGGATCAGGGCCCGGGCTGTGCGCGACCCAAACGTGGGCCACCTCAAAGCAGCGTACAACCGGGCCACAAAATCCAGTAAGAGGGCCTTTAAGAGAGCGGATGCCCAGCGCGTCGCGCGGCTTGGTCAGAAGCTCACTTCCCATCCCACGGGCAGCCGTGGATACTGGCAACTGGCCAAAGCCGAACATTTTAAACGTTCGTTTCTCTGCCGAACGATAGTGGCCTGGAACGCCCTGCCTGTGCACGTGTTTCCTCCCACATATAACCCTGTGTTCTTTAAGCGGAGCGTCAAGAGGCACATCGTAGGTCGTCAAGTTGAGGGCCACTCTCTATAGTATTGTGTGCTGTTCACAATCGCTAGACGTCGTCACGACTTACCACCAGGCGGGCGGCGTCAATTTGGCGCACCCAATATAAAAAAAAATATAAAAAATTATAAAATTCTTTTAACATATAAATACCTACATACTATAACCTCTAAGATAACTTCAAACTTAGACAATACAACTTAGTACCAACTCAGATGAACTTAGCCAGATTGGCGTATCACTTAATTAGTATTTCGCAGCAACTTGTTCAACTTAGCACACCTAATTAGTACCGTCTTGTACTGTTGCTTGTTCTGTCTAGTTTGTAACTAACTGGAGTGAAACTTAGCTGTTCTGTGTAGACTTCGACAGTGACTGATTGTGCACAAGTTTATACGTTTATAACTCAACTATAAAAATTGTGTATTGTATCTGACACGTTACAAAAATATAATCAGTATGGGCCTGTTAGATACCAGGTACCTACCTAATTGGGCCCATCCGGATAGTTTATATGGTTGACTTTCAAACTTGTTTATGACACCTATGACACTATACTTAGGTGGAACACGGCCGTGTCCTTCTGCGAACAAGTCATGCTCGCGAAGGAGGCGGCCGAGAGGGAGAGGGAGGGTACCCTCCCCGCTGAGTTTCGCAGTCAGCGGCCAGGGCGCAGCAGAATCATATACCCGCAGGACCATCGACCTCCACGATCGGGGCCTGAGGACGGCGGGATAGCCACACGCCGCCCTTACAGAAGCAGACTAGAAGGATTGCGCGCTGCGGGGCCTTTGACCCACAGCACGCAACCAGATTCACTCACCGACGCGGAATAAAAACCGAACCCCAACGACGCGGGATTTTTATTCCGACCAAACTCCCGAAGAGGCCACATAGGTGGCCAAAGTCCGCCGGGCGCCACTGGAAATGCCTTCTGGTGTCACCAGAGTCGACCGCAGCAATTAACATGGGAGCGGCCGCGATCTCGCGGAATTAAACTAAAACCTATGACACTATACAAATCTATTGGTAGATATTAAACTACTGTCCCGGCGAATTTTTATCACCTCACAACGTTTAAACCTTCCCTGAACTTCTTTGAATATTTCAAGACCTCGATCAGCCAAATCGGTCAAGCTGTTCTCGAGTTTCAACGAACAAACGAACGGCAATTCATTTTTAATTATAAGAGAAGAAGATGTATCAACTATACATAGTCCTTTTGATATTTAGTTCGGTCTTTATCAACTTACGACCACTTTTTAACTTTAGGTAACACTAGAGGATCATGACTCGGAACGCAATTGCCACATTTCAGAGATTGTATAGAAATACGTGGCACGACGTTATTACCTAGGTAAAGTTATTTTAATCGTTAATACTGTCTCTTATATGATCTTAATTATAATTATCTATATTTTTTTACAGATAGATGATACTCGTACCAACACCCGCGTGGAATCAATACATATAATAAAATTGTAAGTGGTCAATGTCTGTACATATATCAATACATATAATAAAATTGTAAGTGGTCAATGTCTGTACATCGAAGATACTTATGTAATAGTCATGTAAATAGTTATGTAAAAATACAGAAAGGTTAGGGCAACGAGAGTTGCCCAAGAATTATGTAAAAAATTTTAACAGTGTGGGGGCTTTATGAACGCAATAGAACCCAAAACAAAGGTTTTTAGAATTTTTGTCTGTTTAAATATTGGATGGAAGCAGGCGTTACCAGGCGAAAATCCATGACAAAGTAATGGTAAGTAAGATTATAGTATTCTTATATCTGTGGTAAGATGTTGAAAACTTTCAAAATATAATAGCATTAATTTTTCGCAAAATTAACAAGGACAAACAAACGTCGACAATTGTTTCGCCTCTAAACGAGGCATTATCTAGACTGTCTCAAAGAGAACAGCAAAATTTGTAGCCAGAATATATTTGCTTATAAGTAAGAGTGTGCAAATATCGCTAGCGCGATGTAGGATTTGTCACAATAACTGACGCGGGTAGAAACCGCAAATCATGCTAACGAATTCAAAATAGGTATTCACCGATACAAGAAATTACCTTTTTTTTATTTATTACATAGAAACGCAAAGTGACATACACAAACCAACAAACAACTACTGTGTCTGTCTGTTCACAAACAAATTAAGTAAAGGAGATGTATGAAAATCTATTTGTTCATTGAGTAAGGTGCATATCACAGCCATCGCAACTCAACAAATAACTTAAAAGGACTAGTGTCGGTTTCACGCAAATCAGGAGTTTATTTGTTGAGTTGCGATGGTTGTGATATGCAGTATGTAGGGCAGACTGGCAGGTCCTTTGAGGTCAGATACAGAGAGCATTTATCAGCGTTCCGCAACGGTTGTCCAGAGAGGTCCCTTTTCGCGAAGCATCTCCTTGACACCGGTCATTCGTTGAACAATAATAACACCTTTAAAGTTTTACGCTTATGTGAGAAAGGGTTCAAGTTGAGTGTCTGGGAGAGGCTAAAAATAGTTAGGAGGGATGAGGACACCTTACTCAATGAACAAATAGATTTTCATACATCTCCTTTACTTAATTTGTTTGTGAACAGACAGACACAGTAGTTGTTTGTTGGTTTGTGTGTGTCACTTTGCGTTTCTATGTAATAAATAAAAAAAAAAGGTAATGTCTTGTATTGGTGAATACCTATTTTGAATTCGTTAGCATGATTTGCGGTATCTACCCGCGTTAGTTATTGTGACAAATTCTACATCGCGCTAGCGATATTTGCACACTCTTACTTATAAGCAAATATGTTCTGGCTTCAAATTTTGCTGTTCTCTTTGAGACAGTCTTGATAATGCCTCGTTTAGAGGCGAAACAATTGTCGACGTTTGTTTGTCCTTTTTAATTTTGTCTGTTTGTCTGAATGTTTGAACAGACTAATGTCAGAAACGGCTTAATCGAGTTGAATTTTCAGTAATGCGTCGTGGTTTATTCAACTTTACATTTAAGGTTCGTTTTATTTCAATCGGTTCATAAATAAAAAAGTTATGTCGATCTAAAGTAACACGCAGGCGGAGCTGCGGGTAACAGCTATACATAATAAATCAGTAACTGGTGATCAAGAAAACTGTAACACACAGGCGGAGCTCCAGGCAACAGCTAGTACTTAATAATAGTGATAATATCTTCACATCATTTCACATGCCTTTTACCTTTCATCCGATTTTGATGACACAAAACTTATTGGTTGTCACAAACTAAGTTTAGTCTATCTGTGGTAACTACATGAAAATTCGTTCAATACATTTGGAGATTAGTGTGTACCTACATTCAGGCAGACAAGAATGAACTGTTTTGTGTTTTTAGTCTTATTATTTCACCTATGTTTAGTCTTTATATATATAACTAGTGGTCGCCCGTGACTTCGTCCGCGTGGTAATTTGGATTTTTTCCCGTTCCCGTAGTATCGGGCACTAGGTTTCTCATCGTCGCTTCCTACTTACTTGACACTTATCGTCATATTTTGAACAATTCACACAATATCTTTACAAATTGTAGCCTTTATGTTATTCCGATGTCTAAGCTATATTATTGTAAAGTTTCATTAAAATCCATTCAGTAGTTTTTACGTGAAAGAGTAACAAACATCCATCCATACATACTCACAAACTTTCGCGTTTATAATATTAATAGGATTTTACTGTACGTGTGTATGTCACTGAACTCCTCTTAAACGGCTGGACCGATGTTGATGAAATGTTTTGTGTGTGTTCAAGGGGATTCGAGAATGGTTTAGATTCACAATTTGGTTCTTTTTTTTTTGCAAGACAACGTCTGTCGGTTCCGCTAGTATTTTATAAAAGGCATAGCAATAGATAAATTTTAATGACAATCTTTCAATCATACCAAAAAAATTTGCTAGTTTTATAACCGTCATCTGGCTTATGTCACTCGCCTAACAATCGCAAAAAATTCGTGACGTCAGCTACAACTTGAAGTTGTAAGTCAGTAAGGGTTGTCTCTTGTTTGTGACACGGCATTGTATATGTTTGTTTATGTATATGCTGGTATATGTTTTACTTTACCGACAACGTTCTAAAACAAAAGAATGTGCTTTAATTAACGTTGGAGTGCAAGTTCTGTATGTAAGTACTATTCCCTATTCTGTGCCGTCATTATAACCATAATCTTATAATTGAGTTGACGTCTCCAGTTATCATCAGTCAGGTCATTAGCACAATTAACATAAAATATATACCACATGTGGAATATAAACTAAAATCAAATCTTCCCTATCAATTTGTCTATTTCACGTCCAATTATGTCAGGCTCAAGTTGAGTGCAGCTATTTGATATGCGTACTACGTAATATCCGGCCAATGGGCTTCATGCATCGACTTGAGGCCGCTCTAATTAAATAGAAATCTCAAGACAATACTCGCGAAACTGATTTCATAAATGTAGATTCACACGAGGTGAAAATTTGAGGATTTCATTACTTATTCTCTGGGCACACCGTGCTTTACCAATTTTCATGTAATTGCATATTGTCATAGCCTTCGCGAAATATACCTAAAATAATTAAGTACCTACTTCTAATTTAATTATGGAAGCCAAAATGTAGGCAATCCAAGAGATTACGGATCTGGTTTCAATTTTTTTCAGAAGCCACTCTCTTTTTATATCCCGTTCATTTCTTGTAATGTACGCCATCTAGTCTCAAACTAAGCAGAGCTTGTGATATGAGTACTAGATAAACTGATATAAATACTTACATACATTTTTTTTTGTAAATACATACATATTATAGATAGAAAACATCCAAACTTCGGCACACAAAGTTTGTCCCGACCGGGAATCGAACCCGAGACTCCGGCGACGACAGCAGATACACTACCGACCACGCCACCGAAGCAGTCAGTTCTTTCCATACTAAGATTGCCTAGAAGATATTATTCTTTAGTTATAAGGCCAGATAGATTCTATTATAATGTTCATATTTCAATAACCTATTTCACTCATCAAAAACTTGAACTAGAATATTACGTAAAATCGACATAGGTAAATCAATAATGTAACAGTACTGCAAATCTCAAGACTGAACTACCGGTAGTTTATAATTTATGAACGAAGTTCCGGCGAGTGCCTCAACCTCCAGGACAGGTAATGAAACTCCTTATATATAATGCACCGTGTCTGAGATCACCTTAAAACTCAACTAACGGGAGGAAGTTACTGAGACCCGATAATTTTGAACGGTAATATTATAGTTTTAATATTTAGAGGGGTTAACGCGTATTTGCAGTTGCTTATAGTTGCTTAGGTATCTATAATCTCAGTCAGCGGCCAGGGCGCCGCAGACTCATTTACCAGGACCACCGACCTCCATGCTCGGGGCCTGAGGACGGGAAAGAATAGCCACCCGCCGTCCTTTCAGAGGCAGGCTAGATCTGGTATATATACTAGATAATATTATAAACTAGTTAGTATCCCGACCAAACACCCGCAGAGACCACAGGGGTGGTCAAAGTCCGCCGGGCGCCACTGGACATACCCTCTGCTAGTAACCAGGGACGCCCGGCAACGGACGTTAGAGCGGCCGCGGCCTTGGGCCGCGGAATTAAAAAAAAAAAAAAAAAAAAAAAGAAAAAAAAAAAAAAAAAAAAAAACTAGTTAGTAGTTTGCATTGAACAGGTTCTGAAACTACTGGACTGGTTGAAAAATTCCTTCACCTTTGGAAAGCTACACCATAGATACACTACTCAGTTAGTGTAGTACAAACATGATTACCATTAGGCTATACAGGGTGTAACATCCACATGGGTCAGTATAGGGAATTCTGAAACTATGGGACATACGAAGATCTGCTCTTAGGAACTGCATTCTTGCTAACAGGATTTTAATAGAACTGCATTCAAAGAGAAAACTAGAAACTGAACTAGAAACTGCATTCACAGATTTATAAGAAAATATGATGTATAAAATTAATAAAATGCATTGTTTAAATGGCTTTTAGTTTATTTTTGTAGGTGTCATCGGCCGGAATCGAACCTGCGACCTAAGTAGGTAGATACCTGCTACTTTCAGGTGAGGTTGGTTTGGGCCCCTTGGGACATTTTGTTAGACCACTAATGCACCCCTGTATTTATTACATTTCGCTATTGACACGAGAGTACAGCACCATCTGGCGGTAAGCGAACTTACTTTTGCACGAAGTAGTTCTTCTCATATTTTCACTGTCGCCACTGTGTTCATAATAGATACCTCTATAGTTTGTGAGTAGTACAATGTTATATAGTTACAGCGACAGGTGGCGCTGGTGTTATCCTTACGAGAGACGGCGTACTAAGGATGCCCGGCAGTGGACGTTATTTAAAAAGCCACAGATGGAGTTGTTGAGAAGTATTCAGTCTTTTTTTTATGAATGTTGGGGGGGAGGTAAGCACATGTTCACCGCTTACCTTATACGGGACAAGCCTATTGCCGTTACATAGCACTACACATAGATAGTAGCTGCCGATTACCACGGCTTTTGTTTCAATACATGATTTACACCAATTTTAGTAATTAGCTTAACTAAGTACAATTTTGGACTAATTTCAGTGGGCTATGCAACAAGCACCACCCTGCTAACCATACTTCTTTTGCCGTCTAATGTTGACCTGGAAGCCTGAAGTATTCTAATCTAATGATGAGGAATACAGTAAGATATAATATCGCCGAGTTACCATAGATATTCAGGATAGCGTGGGCTATTCAGCGCCGGGATCTGGGTCTGGGAGTGGATCCCCTTCGCTGGAGGTCTCCTACTCCAACGGGGGTGGAACGCGGCCGTGTCCTTCTGCGAGCAGGTCATGCTCGCGAAGGAGGCGGCCGAGAGGGATAGGGAGCGTACCCTTCCCGCTGAGTTCCGCAGTCAGCGGCCAGGGCGCCGCAGACTTATTTACGCCCAGGAACATCGACTCCATTATCAGGGCCTGAGGGCAGCGGGATAATCACTAACTTTCGCGGGATAAAACCCAACCCAACGACGCGGGATGAAACCCGACCAAACCCCCGAAGAGGTTACACGTGGCCAAAGTCCGCCGGGCGCCACTGGGTATTCCCTGTGTGCTCACGAAAGGACTATAGACTATAGAAGATAACTGTAGTGCTTGTAGTGCTTGTGTGTGCAGTTTGAGAAAAACGTTATTCATTATAATACGAGTATATATAAAAGTGATTTATTTCAAAGGTAGTACCTACATAATTATTGAAATATTTTTTCTAAAAATTAGTAAAAGATCTTAGGAGTACAAGATAGTACAAAAGTACAAGATAGTACAAGAATAGTCTTATACGAAATTCAAAATATTTTACATTCATATAATTGTTTGTCGATTGTTTTGACCGTACTTGTTCAAAAGGTACTTCTTCTCCAGTCATAGCTGGATAGCTGCGACGTCGTGTACGCTGAGCGGGTGGGATCTCGTGTGGAACGGTCCTTGATGTCACCTGGCACCAGGGAGGCCATAAAGTGCAGGCGTATCGTGGTACGCCTGGCGCGCCGTGACCTGCCCGACGAGCTGCTGTGGAGTGCCCGGGTGCGGCGAGGAGTCACGTCGGCTGACCTCGGTCTAGAAGCCCCTCCCCGACGGTTTTATCTGCACGAGAGGCTAACTAGGGAGAACAGAAAATTGTTGTATCTCGCACGTCAGATTGCCTCGGCCCGCGGGTGGAAGTTCACCTGGACGAAGCGAGGGCGAATCCACACCAGGGAAGTTGAAGGCAAACGTATCCTCACTATACGACTGGAGTCCATACACCGCGGTGGTCAGTTAGAATTTTTTTTTCACTTGCACTAGTTCTGGATTGGTTTACAACCAACAATTTACATCTGAACGCAAAAAATACGAAGTGTGTTAGATTTAGTATGCCTTATGTTCAGAACTACGGTATCTACTAATATTATTTTGAACGGTGATACCCTTAATCTTGTAGAATCCACTGTATTTTTGGGTAATAACTCTAGACAGTAAATTACAGTGGAACGCCCAAATATCGGGTCTTGCAGGGAAACTTAGCTCTGCGGCTTTTGCTATTAGTACAGTCACAGCTCAGGGATGTAGAAACTGCCAGGCTGTTTTATTTTAGCTATTTTCACAGTGTCATGTCGTATGGAATTTTACTGTGGGGCAAGGCAGCTGATATAGATATCATTTTTATACTCCAAAAGCGAGCTGTATGTGCGATTTATAAACTGAATGCACGAGTTTCTCTTAGAGAAAGATTTAAAGAAATGGGCATTTTAACAGTTGCATCACAATATATATATGCGAATATTATGTTCGTTAAACAGAATATACATTTATACAGTATGAACAGTGACATACATGCAATAAATACTAGAAATAAGCATAAATTGGTTGGGACGTATTATCGTTTACAGAAGGTTCATGACTCCTTTGCAGGATTTGGTGCGCGTTTTTATAACAAAATTCCTCTAAACATTATGAACCTTCCTTTGAATAAATTCAAAGTGGCTGCTAAGACACACCTCCTAAAAAATGCATATTATACTATTAAAGATAATCTAAACGATACAGAGAAATGCCAATGAGTTGCTTGCTCATCACTCGAGCTACATAGGGGCTACTTCTGTTTGAAATGTTGTTTCATTGCTGAAACTCACTTATTATTGTTAAATTATTATTATTATGATATTGTAAGGTATGGGTACTTTGAGATTATGTGGCACCTTTAACTAGTATTTGACTTCAAATATTGGATAGAATCAGGCGTTACCTGGCGAAAATCCATGACAAAGTAACTTACCAGGTAAGTAAGATGTTCAAACTTTTCAAAATAATTGCATCATTCTCGCAAAAATATAAGACATTAAAACGTCGACAAATGTTTACCTCTAAACGAGGCATTCTCAAAACTATCTTCTGAGACAGTTTTGAGAATGCCTCGTTTAGAGGTGAATCAGAGGTGAAAGAGAACAGCCAGACCGTTTACATTCTTGATTAAACCAGAGGTTCCGGCTAGCTGTTCTATGGAGTTTAAAGAACTTTATATATAATTTGGCCTGGATAGTTGTGCTAACTTATTTCAAATATTGGATAGAATCAGGCGTTACCTGGCGAAAATCCATGACAAAGTAATGGTAAGTAAGATGTTCAAACTTTTCAAAATAATGGCATCATTCTCGCAAAAATATAAGACATTAAAACGTCGACAAATATTTCACCTCTAAACAAGGCATTCTCAAGACTGTCTCAGAGAGAACAGCAGGCTGTACATCTTACTTACCAGTATTTGACTTTTTTTTGTGAATAACAGAGATCCATAATTTTTAAGTTCACTTGGTCTACACATGGTCACGTACTGCCCTTGCCCTTTTTATTGTTGTAACAGAATCATTGTATTTACTGGCGAACAAAAAGAGTGGCCGTAAGTTTTTCTTGCCAGGTTCTTTCCTCACAGGCTCTACCTATTGCTTTGCGAATCTGGCAGTAAATGTAAACGTAGAAGCATTTTCTTTTTTTGACGTTCATAAGTGTTACTTTGTGACCTACATGGATAAAGATATTTTGATTTTGATTTTCGGTCCTATCAAGCCACCTACTGTCCACATGAATGTTCAGTTAGGAATATTTTGAAGTAACCAACCACCTTGTTTTCCTGGGTGGTCGGTTCGGAATATTTAAAAAATATAAAAATGTAAATTAATAAAATGTAAGTATTTAATATTATTCCTCAAAATTAACTTATATTACTTTTTCTAAAAAAAATCCCACGGCAAGAACTGCAGTTGTCAATTCCATTTGACATGTGAACCAACAGTGACACCTGGCGTCGACAGACAATAATTTTGCCTGGTAATGATTTTCAGTGTCAACCGACACTGAAAATCAAATACACTGAGACTCGACTTCTGGTTTCAATAAAAATTAATTTCTGTTTGTTTGTCCCGCTAAAAATCGGAAACGACTGAACCGATTTACCTAATTTTAGTCTTTATCTAAATATTCGTAGAATAAAACATGGATCAGGCACAGTGTAATATAAACTGCTTCATACTAAATGTATGTAACGATAAAAATCGTGCCTAGTCCCGAGTCATGTACACGGCCATAGTATCACAAGTATTATAAGTATAATATATATAACCGACACTGAAAATAAATCAAATACACTGAGACTCGTCTCAGTACATGCTGAGTGTCATCCCACATTATACGCCGCAAATTTTACAATGTAAATTCACATAAACAAGTTTTTAATTGTATTGTACGAAGTAAATAATTGTAAAAAATTTCTTTCACAGAACAGGGAATTAATGTACTATTCCCTGTTCTGTGCTCATAGACCTCACTGTGAGTAAGAATCTGGCAAGAAATCTCAAGGCCACTCTTTTTCAATCACCAGTTACAAAATTGTTAACAACAGGACATATTTATGGTGAGCATCAAGCAGGTAGAAAGGTAGACAACGTGACATCGTGCGGCTAATCCGGTGGAAATCGGTCATGCCCAATTATCTGATATCTCATGGTGACTAAGTATTCCAATTAAATTCACCAAGAGATTCAAGCAGGAGACCTCAATGAACGGAGTCTATAGATAAAATTACACATGACACAACCTTTGACAGAGACTGCATAGGTGCGCCAAGTCGACTGTCGTCCTGGGAGTACCCGGGGAGTTCGGGGTAATTCAACTTTAGGGTAGGAATCTAATAAAAACCTTCCGGTCGTATACACCTCCACTGCAGACAAGTTATACTTACCTAATTTATTCATCATTTAATTAAGGACAAAATTAAATACCAGTATTTATTAAGTCAGAATAAATGCATGATATTGCTAGTGATACTATTACTTTCACTATATTACAATTTATTTTTTCTGTACTACAGCTGCAAAAATCTAGTCTGTTAGTATTATTGGTATAAGCTCTGATGTATGTATAAACACCAACGATCTTGCCTGGTTCACTGCCGAAAGACAATATGCCGACTAATAGACCTTGACAAACCAATGGAGCACCTGGATCACCCTGAAATATTTAGAATATAGAATGTTATGAGTACATATGACGGAGATAATTCCAAATTGAAAATCGCATTTATACGACCAGACTAAGATTTGAATTCTTTTAATCTCATTTGTTCGTTTTTCTCTCATTTATCCCCCTTTTCCCATTGCCAATGTTAACAAAAATTTACCTGCAAGAGTAAACACACGAAAGCACAAATATTAATTTATCTTTTATTGAAATCGTGTGACATCATAAGTAATCACAACATAGTAAACATTGATATTTAACTCAATCATAATATAGTATGAAAACAAGGTTGCTTCCATTGTCTGTCCGTCCCTATGTATGCTTAGATCTTTAAAACTACGAAACGGATTTTTACGTGGTTTTCACCAATGGATAGAGTGGTTCCCGAGGAAGGTTTTAGTATATAATTTGTCAAGCAGACGAAGCTGTGGGCGTCCGCTAGTTTCTTATATTTAAATCATAATACTCGTAGGTAAATGTAAATAAATAATTACCGTGAATTTTCTTCCCTCATCGTTACCAGCACATATTTCAGTAAAATTCCAATATTCTCGTTGTGGATAAAGCTTTTTGCATGTCTCATCCTTCATATTGGGTACACACATCATTTGGAACTTCTGCCTGGTCTGGTTTACGCTGAAAACACTTGAAATTGTCGCTCGCTAATCTCGGAAAAATATATTCAATAAGGATCATATGTAGGTGTTTCGTCACCTCTTAGAAAAAAGATAGAACTTCTTTATCTCTACCACGTAATATCTCTACTACGTGTATGTAAAACTATATTAGTATAGAGGGCGACTGTCACCCGTTTTCTTCGTGCTGATCATAAAGCAGCTCTGATATAGGTTACCCAGCATAAGTTGGCGTTCCACTAGAAGTACCACAATACATTGAACACGTCAATCCACGTCAAAAATAAGATCTCAGAACTATAAAACTACAACTTTTTTTTAACGTTCCATTTTTCCACACGCCTCGTTAAACTAGGAAGCTATTATGACGTGTTGAGCAGTTGTTAGTGGTGCAGGCTAGCTATCATATGTGGTACAGAGATAATTGCCCTGAGGATAGAACAGTTAATTAGACAATGGATAGGTAAGTTAGTATTTGCTAAACAAGGGGCTGAAAGACGCAATATAAAAGCATATAAAAGGCCAGTGTAGAATGACGGCACTGTACAGTACAGCTGGCGAAGGATTTTTGATCATTTTTAAATGCCGCGGCGTTCCACAAGTCACATTGGTCAAGTTATGACTTGGGTTGGTAGTAGTTAACTAACCTGCATAAGTCCATATCCCGATATGACACACAGTGAGCCAGGTGAGAATGTGAAATTTTCCTGACTTTCCACCGCAAATGACAGTATTTTAACTGGTTGCACTTTAAATGAATACACAAAAGGTTTGTCTACCTGAGCAAGTAATAATTTTAATATACTTAGTTAGGTATTTACACTGAAATTACTGAACTGATATTACTACAAGACTATTCGGGATCTTTACTATGTCATAACCGAAAACTCTAAAAGTAAAATAAGTATATTAGAAAGTGATTATTAAGTGTAGTGAATCTGAATTATTAGCTAAAACCTAAAACAATGGTTAGTGGTATAGCCAAGCTTAAAGAGTTCCTACAACTACGATCACCATCGTCACATCATCCTCTTATACCTCTTATACCTCTTATACCTCTATATGTATTATTCTCTCTGGCTAACATAAAAGATCCTCGTAAAGTAAGCGGCAATAAACTCGGCCACTATTACGTGGGACCAACAAGGTTACTGGCGAAAAATGTGTGTATAATATGTATCTCTCTACACCTACGCGTAAACTTACATTTTCAACCGACTTTCAAAAAAAAGAGGAGTTTTCAATTCGACTGTAGACATGTATTTTTTTTTTTGTAAGTTTATTACCTCATATCTTTGAACTGGGTGAACCGATTTTTTTTAATGAAAGCTACTACTTCCCAAGTGGTCCCATTTCAATTTGGTCCCATTCCGACAATTATTTGGTCCCATTTCGGTAATTTGAAGTCGGTTGTTGTGTCAATTTTTGACGTGTATTTTTTATTGATTTCATATTTACGAGTATTACCTCTAACACAGCAAAGTTGTTCATGAAAGTCCTCTTATTGTATCCGGGATGACCATGACAATTTCTGATATTTCTCCAAGTTTCCGACTGCTGTATTTGCTTTAGCTGACTCATTCTGTCTATGATATTACCCTCAAGGTATATATCAGCTACTTCAGCACCAGGCACGATTATTACATTATTCAAATCCCTCAAAACAAGAAATACAAAAGTATATTTTCTAATAGTGACTCTAGTATGTAAATTGAATATTTTATCAGGTTATTATAATGAGATTTTGTTTTGAAACTAATATCTAGCTACATTATTGCTGAGTATAATCGGTTGCCTCGGTAACGTATTCATTTCGTAGGAAAAGAGGAAATATATTGATTTATAGCATTTTTTTCTGGCCACGGATTATTGACCAAATGATATTTAATTCTAGCTCTTAATTATTAATTATAAATAATATTAGCCGAAACGAATGATGCCGTGCGGGACGTCGGTTCCGCTTGTCATACGAACAACTAATGGTAGTCGTTCAGGGTTTTGTGAGCCCTAAAACAAAATCCAACTGGTCTAACTGCAGAACTTCGATATCGCCTATGGGCCATCTGAGCTCCACACTCAGATGACAGTCACTCCACGAAAACTATCGAAATTCAGCCGCATCGCAGTTAAGACTGGAAAGTCAATCCAAACAGGGTTGGAAAAAGGTATAACCTTAAGATTGACCGGCAGAAAAAAAGTCTGCATTTGTACATTTGTTTGTGCATAAAGCTTAATAAATAAATAAATAGATGTAGTAAGAAACTAATAATATTTTATTACAGCTTATTTTATATTAATATTAATATCTACAGTGATACTAACACATCGTCAACGCATCCAAAGGATGTAAACACAAATATCTTGCTTACAATTGCTCCCCCACAATAGACCATCCATTGTCTGCCAGAATTTACCTCTCTTCTTAACGCTAACTGAATAAACGCAAAATAATTATTTCAATTTAATAGAGGACCTACTAAAACTACGAAATCCAGAAGATTTTGTAGTTTAGTTTTATTAACTACTAACTGCTTAGATTTTCAACTATGATGTATAATAGCCCATTACCTGATAAGGGACACCGATTGCAGTAGCATCAATTCCACCACGTATTCTCATTGGGCATTTATTACTCGAGGAAAATCTCTCGGTTGCTCAGTTGAGCAACCGAGAGATTTTCCTCGAGTAATGCCTACAACATTAAATTGATAGGTAATACGGAGTGTAATCGAAGCTTCAAAAACATTAAACAAGACGAGTTTACATGAAAATTTAAGTTTGTCTTCTTTCGTCGAATTTTGAACCCCCTAGGAACTGCTAGTCCAGAATCCTCAAAACCTTCACTTTTTAGGTGTATCTGAGCAATTAGTATGTAATACGAAAAAAAAATTATTGCATTTTTCAACATAACTATAATTTTCAATCTCAGAATCTTTGATTATGTAAATAAGTATATGAACACCAATGACGGTTTTATAATTTACATTTAGACACGGGATGCACGTATATTGCGGCTTTTAAAAACGGCGAGACAATACTACTGTCATTAGTTGCGCTGTGATTCTGCGCAACTGACATATTGGTTTTAAGGCATGTGGGCTCCCCCACATGCCTCAAAACCAGAAAAAGGAGACATGAATTTCACGTAGTTATATCTAGTAGTTAAATATAACAAAACTAACATAAATATTATCATCTTTATTCAAGATAAGAATATATTAGAAGAAATATAATTTTAACAATACATATTAACAAAATAATCACTAAATAAAACATAATAAAAAAAATCATGTAATCCTCTCCATTTCCCCGAAAATTTCATCCGCATTTCGTCTGTAACTTTAACAGTTCCATGTCGTTACATAGCGAGCCAAAGGCTAGAAAATAATAGTTAGCCAAAAACTCAACTTAAAATTTTAAAATATAACATAAAATCACATTTTTATCCTTTAAAAATATAAAATGATTATATTTATTCATGATAAATTCCTGCAAACATACTTAGTTTGTTTCTTTTTTGTCTTCTCGTTGTTTCTGAGCTTTTGTGTGCAAAACATATCCTAAAGTTGATGAATTTTTCAATAATACGGATAAGATAAAATCTGTGGTCAAATGTGGGATGTTGTTTAATACAATAATTAATAAAGAACACATGTACAATTTGCCGATGTTCATATTAAATTAATACCATCACTAAAAAAACATAGGTAGGTACCATAATGCCTAACCTCCCCTAACATCATGTGACAAACATAGTTTGCCAGCCACATAAAAATCAAAATAAAATACATTTCTGTTAAAACTTACGCATAAAATGACACATTTTTATTTTTCACGGATGCGGTGTAATTTACACAACGTCTGAAAACGCATGAAGGCAGTTTCCACAGCATTTATCGTGAGTAAATAATTAAATTGTAAATGATTGTAAAGTGAAATTTTAAAGCAACCTGTCACCACTTTGGTTGCCGAGGTAACTAAACATAAATGAAGGTATGAAGGTAATTACCTTCATTTTCATGTGCCATGCTTAGGCACGAACAACGCAGATGCGTATAGATATACATAAAATATCATTGATGAACACCACCAACGTTAAATCACATTTCTCTAATCTGTGGTTAACCCTAAATGCCAAGAAGATGATGTTGTCACTTGGTTGTCACTCTGGCACCACAGAGATCCGATGATATTAGTATGTAAAAATTCCTTGGAAGTATCTTAAAACTCTCGTGCACTATAAGGAACTAAAACTAAAGGTTGAACTAAAAGGAAACGGTGTATAGGACAATCTCTAAAATTAAAATGGCTACATTTACGATGCTTTGCTACAGTGCAGCACTTCCAAGATTCTTGATTGCCACTATTATCACAGTACAGAAACCCTACGATAGACCTATGATACGACCTTCGATTTTATAACGGACTTTGCTATAGCAAAGTCTAAATAATAATTAAAACACCTATAAAATTACGTCTTTAACCCCAAAGGGCTACAGGGGTGTTTATTAAACCCGTTTATTCGGTTTAAGCCAGATTCTGTTTGAGACAGATTCTGCTTATCACATCACCAGCCACTTTATTAGACATATGCATCTATTAGGGGGCGCGCCCATTGCTGTTTCCAGATTCAGATAATTTGCAAGTCTAGTGCAGGTGCCGCGTGCAGACGAAGATGACTTGGGCCTGCTTGCCGCTCCGTCTATATTACTTGTAGCGTTATGTAGTTTATTATTATCTGCTGTTCATGTAACTTTAATGAGACTGCTAAACATCACTTCACTGAATTACTGGAGAATATATGCGTTACAAACAAAAAAATACAACTCTTTCATCTTCGCCGTATCCCAGTAGTTCCATTATGGAACTACTGGGATTTTTTTCTCCCAGTAGTTCCATGGAACTAGCATCCTGTTGCCGGCAAGATGAAATTAGTCTCATTAGTACCGGTACAGTTAATAACAAAAACGTTGCAGGCATAGTACGATTTATCGACCACCTTGGTAATTGGAGTTTTATAGTGATCTTTGTTTTTTTTTTAATTCATAAAACCTTTATTTGATTAGGTACCAATATTTGTATCTTTCGTATGAAGCCAAACATTTTTCGTTTCGAAACCGTGGTACAACTATAATATAGTATATTATATTATAGTATTACCTTTGGTGGTCCCTTAACTCTCTATTATAAGATACACAAACAACAAAAGTACTAGGAGTACAGATTCTACAAACTTCTTCGAACACATTTTGATAAACCAAACTGAGCGAGATAAGAGTTGGCGAGTGTTCTTTTGTAGTTCTGTACTCGTAGTACTTTTGTTGTTTGTGTATCTTATAATAGATAGTACACGGGCCGTAGAACATTGAAAAATATTGATTAACAGCAACCTCATTTTTCGTAAGTAGCTTTATTTTACCGAGTCTCCCACATATATCTCAAAAAGAAATCTCAAATCAGGTAGCTAACAGAGTTATCCAGTTAAAATATTCGGAACAAAATTGTAAGGTTGCACCCCCATTAATGGGGTATGACTAACCGTCACACCATTTTGTCACACCAGTGTGGAACAGAAGAATTTTTATCTTCACCGTCACACTAGTGTGATACTCGAGATTTTTTATTCTTCACAGTCATACTATCATCTTTACATTAAGGATTTGCATTTATATGCGTCTACTTATATACAACCAGAACCTCCTATTCTGTTATGATCGCCTGGTACTTTTTCAGAATAATAAGTTCAAACTTTCAATCGGTTTTCACTGAATTTAAAAGAATTTAAAATCTTGAAGGCTCTTATGTTGTTATGTATTCCTGGTACATTTGAGGTTTGTGTCTTTTATAATGGACAATCATTTTCATCTGTACTCGGTGCACCTGTTGACACATTTAAATGATATTCGAATGATATTTCGAGAGTGCTTATGTAATTCTGTAGACCTAGTATTTTATTCAAGGTTCGTATCACTTATAATAAAAGATGGCCTCACCATCAATGTGACTAAAGAAATATGGGTACAATAAACAGCTCTGTCTACCTTATCAAAGCATAAAACAGAAGAATCTATATGACATTTTTAAGCACCATCAAAGGTGAACGGTTTCTGATCAAAACTTCTTCGAACACATTTTGAATAAACCAAACTGAGCGAGATAAGAGTTGGCAAGTGCTCTTTTGTAGTTCTGTACTCCTAGTACTTTTGTTGTTTGTGTATCTTATAATAGAGAGCTAAGGGACCCAAGCGGCTCTGGTAAGATATATCCAACCTGCCCTACTAAGCGCATGATAATTTTTTCTGTCCCGATGAAAAATAAAGAAATATGTCAACAGGTGCACCGAGTACAGATGAAAATGATTGTCCATTATAAAAGACACAAACCTCAAATGTACCAGGAATACATACTCGTAACAACATAAGAGCCTTCAAGATTAGAGAGACTGACCATAAGTTGCATGTATGTACAAAATGGTGTGACGGTTAGTCATACCCCGTCCAAGGATCCACTTATTTGTCGCCAGTCACACTAGATAGTGTGATGGTGAAGAAAAAAAATCTTCTGTTCCACACTGGTGTGACAAAATGGTGTGACGGTTAGTCATACCATCATTATAAATCAAAAGTCAAAAGTTCCCATCGATCCGACTTGTGCTAAAAAAGTTATTCAAGGTTGAAAAGTTAAAAAGTTGAAATTTTTTTTTTTTGGATTTTTCTCGTAAACAGTGAATTATATCAAAAATTGGTTTTGTACAAAATTGTAGATAATAAAATAACCTACAAATAAGTCTTCACAACTTTTTCCGAATATTTTAACTGGATAACTCTGTTAGCTACCTGATTTGAGATTTCTTTTTGAGATATATGTGGGAGACTCGGTAAAATAAAGCTACTTACGAAAAATGAGCTTGCTGTTAATCAATATGTTTCAATGTTCTACGGCCCGTCTACTAAGAGAGTTAAGGGACCCAAGCGGCTCTGGTAAGATAAATCCATACTGCCCTACTAATATAAGCGCATTTTTTTGTCCCGATGAAAAATAAAGAAATGTGTCAACAGGTGCACCGAGTACAGATGAAAATTATTGTCCATTATAAAAGACACAAACCTCAAATGTACCAGGAATACATAACAACATAAGAGCCTTCAAGATTTTAAATTCTTTTAAATTTAGTGAAAACCGATTAAATGTTTGAACTCATTATTCCGAAAAAGTACCAGGCGATCATAACAGAATAGTAGGTTCTGGTTATGAATATGGATTTTTTTTCATTGTTTCATAACCAGTTATCAAACAATACATTTCCTTATAAATATGTCAAATGCACGTAATAATAATATTATGCCAGTAGTATGCAAATAGGTAAGTTTATATTCAACTGTACTTATATTCATATAGTGCACACCGCCGCCTTAGCAGGCGTTCCCCTCGCTCACATGATTTGATTTGAGTTAGAAATAAAACAAATTGGCGTCTTGACAACTTACTAGACTAGATCTAGTTGCGCGGCTATTGTCATCCCCAAAAATGCCAACCTGCTCAGTTTTTTGTTGCAAAAAAAGGTCAGGCACATCTAGTTTACAAAAAGATGGTATTACCTATTTAGGGAAAGTATTTTTAATCAAATATTAATACAAATTTCCTTGTTTATAATAATCAAAGTCTCATTATTTCGGATTTTTCTATCAACACGAAGTCGGTCGTTTCATACAATTCGCAAATCAGTCAAACATGTCAAACGACTGACATGGGTGTTGACATGGCAACAAATACACAGTTATAGTGTCTGTATCGGAGTGATGTACCAAGATAGGTTTCGATAAAATACCTTGAAAATGCAAAGAGGTGCAATATAAATTACTGGTTTGAATATTATTTAAATTGTGCGGATATAAATGTCCCATTTTCGTTTTACAAAAGCGAGCCGTTAGATCTATAGTATAAACTTGGCCCAGCCACATTCTAACTGTTGTATAATATAGACCGTTTTCATTCAATTGTAAGGTACGGGTACTTGGAGACTATAGTGTTACTTAGACTTAGTTGAGTTAATTATTTCATTACTTTACTATTTTATTTTTATAAAATCGGTGTTGTACTCGTAGTGCCCTTGCCCTCATTTTATTCTCCATCGAGTTGATGCTACTATATCACTAGTGTTAACGAAAGTGACGAAAGTTCATTCAAATGTCTATTTTTATGGGGTAGGTATTTATTATACATACAGGGTGTAATATTTATATGGGCAGCATGGAAAAGTCTGAATTATGACATTAAGCATTATGATTTAAAAATAAACTGTATACATAGTCCACTGTATACAGCTATAGATATACCCTGTATACAGACTTCGATTTTATTTAGTTGTTTAGATTTATATGATGTATAGGTTTGATATAATACCTACCCTAAGTAACAAATAGCAAATAAAGTCACACTTTTATAAACAACATCCACCTTGATATCATTTTTGAAACCTGATTTTAATAGTCGAATTTGTCAAATTTATCGATAAAATGTATCGACACTGTTACATCAATAGTGGGCGGTAACTTTTGGTAGTGTCATTATAGTGTTATGATATAAAATGTATTATGTATGTGTTTGTGAAAATGTTAATGTGTTATTCTTATTGTCATGTGTGAATTTCGTAATGGCACCCGATTGGGTTTGAGCGTCTGAGAATGTGTGCGTGTCGATGACCCCCCCCCGCACCAAACATGCTAGACTTTTATGTATCGGGAAAATGCATAATGCCTTGTCCCGTCGTATACGGCGACAGCGTATACGACGACCGCGTTGGTCTATGATATAGTGGAACTAATGGGATTAGATTGAAAAGGTATTCTAGTACCATGGAACTACTGGGAGAAAAAAATCCCAGTAGTTCCATAATGGAACAAGAGAATGGAACTACTGGGATACGGCCTTCATCTTTATTTAATCAGTATAAAATATATTAAGTATAAACAAACTACCAATACACTGTATAAAGAAATATTCTTAATATCATTATTTCTAAAAGATTACAGTTAATTTCAGAAGCGCTGCATTCATGAAACCTCAAAGTATTTCCATTAGTATAACCTAATAATCGTGTGTAAACTCCAATAGATCTCCCACATTCACCGCCGTAGGATACTATACCGGCAAGAGCACCTTTGCATACCAGGGGGCCCCCGGAATCACCCTAAAATATAATAATCTTTAGTACGAGTATATTAAACATTGTGGTATATTTTCACCAACCATTTAAATTTACAAGTGGCTTTCGTGGTATTTGATTTCCACAAATATTTGATTCGTCCGAGAATCGAACCTAGGACCTGATGGTCACTACGCAACCAACGCAAGCCATCTATCGAGTCGGGTTTTATCCCGCGTCGGTGAGCGCGCGGCGTGTGTGGGCTAAACTAAACTTGAAAAATTACACGTTTATTTTTATTAAGATTGTGGAATGTATACTACCTATAAACTTTCCTAACAAATCTTGAAAGAAAATTGCTTCTAAAAATAAACGAGTTATTGAACAAACAAAGTTTACCCTTAAAATCAAGGTTGTGGCTAACGCAGCGAAACGAAGACCACGTTAAACTAAACTAAATTAGATTACACTTATTAATTCTGAAAGAAAATTGCTGTACCTATTTATTTTTTTCTGGGTCAAACCGTTCTTCAGTGGGGCTACTTGGTAATTTGTGAAACAGTTCTAAAAAATACCTGACAACTGTCTTTCCCATAGCTTGAAGCACAGAGTTGGGTCCTTGGCGAATTCAACCTGTTAGACCTACGACAGCGGGCATAGCTGATCGTGGGCACACACACCTTTCGAAGAGCAGGAGAGTTTCGATTCTAGACATAACATACTTATTAGGTATTTGTGGTAGGTACATTTTTTGTGGGCCGATGGTCCAGCTTTCTTGTAGTCCTATTTCATTTTTGACCGTAATCAACTGGATCATATTATGTTAACTTCACTTAGGAGGTGATGACGACCAAGCAAAAGGACCTGCCGGGAGCGTACAGAAGTCGCGCTACCACCCCGCTTGTTACCATTCAAGGGGCGCCAGTGGATGGCGTTCGCCCTCGATCTTGACAGTGGCCGTAGGTGGTGGGTCAGAGGACGTGCTGCTCACATAAAGACCCTGAGGAGTCCAACGCACCTTATGTGTTTCGGGGGCATCGATACTGCGTCGATTAGGTTTTGTGGCACCCCACCCCACCTCGCGGAAAATTCCTATGCTGGCTCACCATCGATTTAACAGTCTCTGCTTAGTCGTGGGATTTTCTGCGGAAATTACGTGTCGCGAGTCCCACACAAAGCCCTCCCACTGCCCTGCACTTTACTTGTGTGAATCCAATACACCTGTAACTACGAAATACGGATTTTGAAAAAAAATTAAATGATTTTTTTTCGAATATTACTTTGTTATGTCAAAACACTATCCTGTGCAGCGCGTAGATTATTTTGGAAATACACAGTATTTAGACAGCATTTTAAGTTGCCGTGTTTTGATATGTTTTGACCTGTAAATTTAAGGAAATAGAGTCTAATTTGAGTTGTAATATCTCAGAACTTTTCACACAAAGTAAAAAAAGTGGTAACGTAGTACGATGAAACAAGCTTAAAGGAATCAAAAGAGCATTGTTCAACTCTAGATACAGTGTATTGGATTCACACGGTACCGTGCGCTGCTGCAGAGCTGGCGGGGCAAAGTGTCAAAATGCATTCCACCACGTACAAAATAAAAAAAGGAACAAATAATATTTAAATTTTAATAAAAATAATACTAATAAATAGTCAAAACTAACCCCATCCATCAAACCATATCCAGAAACTAAACAAGACGTTCCATCTGGTAGTTGAAGATTCGCGCTCTGTTCCATGGCGGCACTCAACATTGGAATAGGTTGCACAACTAAAGAGAATGTAAAAGGCCTGTCTACCTGGAAGACAAAGTACTTAACTTAAAAACCTATAATCCTAACTAGGAATCGAACCCATTGATTTAGAAAAAAACCACACCCTTTATTATTACACCATACGATAGTGTTGCTGTTAAGGATCAAATTCTGGGAAGTAATGATATACGGCAAATTTAAGGAAAACTTAGAATTTTCATAAAATTGGTATTTTATGTCAATTTTGAGTCAATTGTGTTCGTAATCACAGAACTGACTATTTCGTCTTCTAAATGATGCTCTTTTTAAAAAATCGGAGTTTTTTTTTCTGTGTACAACACACAGCGGTCGCGTCTCGATATGGATGAGGCTGTGGCGGCTGGTGGCGTGGACAGCGCGCGCATTCACAACCCGCAGTTAACTACGATCCAGGTAAGGGCTGCTCTCACCCGCCTTAAGCCAAAACGATCGGCAGGCTTGGATGGTACACCGGTTTTCGTTATGCGAGATTGTCGTTATGTGTTAGCGGAGCCGTTTACACATCTATATAATATACTAGCTGACCCGGCGAACTTCGTATCGCATAAAAGGTTATAAATGTAGTGATAGCTTTAACTTAGCTAAAATTTATATACAACGTGTTTCATATTAGTGTGGTCATATTTGACCCTCGTTACACATGCGCGTTGAGTTAACTATACGCACGGACAAAATTGCAAATACAAGTTTAGTTAAAACTTTTAAGGTGTCATGTAAATTTAATTGCTTTGTTCATTTAATCGATATTTTATAAACCCAACACTACCTAGGGTCAAATTTATTCGTAAGGTTCAGTCCTCTTCGATGAATCGTAAACAACTCTTATTTCATATGCTCCTGGTACAGAATACTATTTTGTAGTAATGATAGGTTGTGGACTTTAAAACAACAAAAACTAACCGATTTCATTGTGCATGTCATCCTGGTAGATAGGTCGGTACCGTGTTCCAGAATAAACACAACTAACTCACTAATATCACGATACTTAGATAAATATTATTGAATTTAATAAAAAATACACTTCCTACCTCTAATAAACACAAAACTAAAAAGTAGGTACTAAAGTAACGGCTCGAAATGTTCGCCGCCTTGATCAATGCACAGTTGGGTCCGTCGCATCATGCTGGCAGTTACATTACACAGCATGTCTGGAGTTACACTGCTAAATGCATCAAAGATTTTAGACTCCATATCTTCACGCGTGAGACATACCGCACTGTACACTTTGTTTTTGACATAGCCCCACAAAAAAAAGTCAAGTGGTGTGAGATCCGGTGACCTCGGAGGCCAAGGTATGGGACCACCACGTCCGATCCACTGGTTAAACCGCTCATCTAAATACGCCCGTACATCTCTCGCATAATGTGCTGGCGCCCCGTCTCGCTGGTACATCATATTTGTGTACAATGTTACAGGCAAGTTTTCAAGTTCGGGTTCTAAGACGTTTCTAAGGAACGCGAGGTAATTTTCACCATTTAGCGAACTCGGTAGCACGAAAGGACCAATTAAAATATCTCCGATTATTCCCGCCCAAATGTTAACACGCCACTGATGCTGAAAGTTTTTTTCTGCAGATGCGTGTGGGTTCTGAAGAGTCCATACATGTTCGTTATGTTGGTTACTGATACCAGCACGAGTAAAAGATGCTTCATCGGTCCATAAAATACGGTTCGCAAAACTAGGGGATCGTTGTGCTTCCTCTCGGTACCACTGGCAAAAGTTGAGACGTGGTACGAAATCAGCCGGTGTCAGTTCTTGGGTGTGCCTGAAGTGGTACGGATGTTGACCATCTGCTTTTAGCACGCGCCATACTCTCAAATGATTCATTCCCAGAACAATTCCAGCGCGGCGAGTACTTGTTCTGGGATTGGATTGAAAATGCTCGAGAATACTTTCTTCTTGCTCTGGTGGTACAACAGATGGTCTGCCTTCTGAGCGGGAACCACGGAAAGAACCAGTGTCATGTAAACGGTTCACCATTTTTCGGAAGCACTCCACAGATGGTAACCGCCGCCGTTCACCTTCGAGTCTATTGTCCACAAATCTTTCTCGATAAAGGCGACGAGCTTCACGCAGACTGCCATCGGCTGCCCCGACGCAAAGTATCATTTCATAATATTCACTATTACTTAAATACGCCATGATCGATTAACACAGATTACTACGTACGCCTAATATCAAAGTTTTTACCGCCGTGTGGTGGCCGGCAGAATAGAATAGCCCCAACCCATATCCTCCCGTGGATGTCGTACGAGGCGACTAAGGGAGTGTGTGGAAAGTACTGACCCCGTGTAACTTTTCCACACACAAAAGCGGATGTCCCAACTAACCTAACCTAATCAACTAAACCTAAACAACGACCTCTGTCCTTGCACCAACACAATCTCGCAAACCTTTAACCTAACCAAGAAACTCCTTCTTCTTTGCAAACGGTTCCAGGAGAAGGCGTATACCATAAGCGCCACTCCTGAAACTAAAACCCAATTGACTCATCAAAAAAAAATATCAAAGTTTACTTGCAACTGAAAAGAAATTAGATAGTTGTAAGTGTTGCCCAAGTGCAATGTCTTATTTCCTTGAATTACGTCGTAATTTTGGTAAAAATCTAATAAAAGTACCAAGTAGGTACTTAGTTTTATTTATGAAAAAAAGCTAGTAGGTACCTAGTATAAAATAATTTAAGAGATAAATAATAACATAATTATTATTTACCATAAACACAGGATATTTCCCTAAGACCTATGAAATAAAATAAAATTTTTGAATGCCAGCGCGGCGTCGCTCGCATGATAGTATGCATGTAAATACATTTCGAAACCTACTTAAACCCATTTAAAAAAAAACCGCTTCAAGATCCGTTGCGTAGTTTTCAAGAACTAAACATACATTAGAACAGACAGACGGAAAAAGCGACTTTCTTTATCCATGTAGTCTAAGATTAGTAATTTATTACCAATTGCTAAAATGAACAAATATCCAGCATAAAAAAAGCTAATAAAGTCCCCGTTTATGAAGAACATTGCGTTAACTTGCAACACCGGAATAATATGGGTTTTGCGGTAAAATTTACGTGTTGTGACGTGTACGTCTTTGATATATGCCGACATCGCTACTGATACCTAGTTTCTTCAAAGCGGCTCCAATCAAAAAAGTGGGCGGTTCTCTTGGTAATTTTTAGGGGTCCTTAAGATACATATTAGTGAAACTGACACCAACACCTCCTACTTTTTCTGATATCCTCGTTCAACCATACAAGTTGCCACTTTTAGCGATAATGTTTTATGAACTTTTATGCATCACATTATCATGACGAATCGAGAACCTAAGTACCTACTCTTTTTTAAAGTCGGTCAAAAATAACCAAACGCCTTGCAGATCATTTACTTCATGGTAAATGAGTCGAAAGAGAGTTCACGATATGGTAGTGCAGTGACTGGCATCCACGATCTCTCTATCCCGAAACTGAATACCTACATACTACTATACTATACTATACCCACCAGCGTTCTCAACAGCTACAACATAAACTTCTACACAAACAGCAGTTGTATTTTAAATATCTGTGCGGAACCAATTTATAAAAAGTGTAAATTTAAGGAAGACAAGAACATAAATGTTTCTTCTCTTTTCTTCGACAGCAAATGCGTTGCTCCTGGTATTTGAGTAGGTTGACAACAAATTACGTGTGAGTTGTGACATTCACGACAATCACGTGATACATAAATTCATAGAAAAACTTCAAAAATAACTTTGAGTAGGCACTCTTTATTTTGACCCCAAGTTATGATTCGGAAACTATTTTGTATGATAACTATTGATAAAGTAACTTTATCTGTTGGTTAAAATTTTGAGTAACAACGAGACTGTCCGAATCTATTTCACTGTTTGGCAAACCTACTTGAGGTCAAATCTAGAGTTCATTCTAATCATATGTTTATTTTGTAGTGCAGTCTTAGAGCTTCATTTCAATGAGCTATCGATAAAAAGGAAAATTTATCGACTACGTCATTATAAGTCAATATTTTATTAAATTAATTAAAGACCCCGCGCAATATATTATTTAGGCCCTACCCAATGCAACCTTGAGATATGACCACACTAATATGAAACACGTTGTATAGATAATTTTAATTTAGGTACATAATCAAAAAATACACAAACTTTATTAAGATTAATGTTTTTTTATTTTACTGAAGGACTTTATGATATACAATATTTTTTGTTTTGTTTTCGGGCGCAAGAACAAATAAGGCGGATGGTTTGCCAACACGTGAACATGCCACATACAATTGACCGTGTGAAAAGCATGCATTTTCTAAAGGAGTAAGCCCAATCATGGTTTCGGAGTGTGCAACAATCAAAATATAATTAAAAATACTGTCTTTAATTTTCATAACAACTTTTAAAATACTAAGCCATAACTTCGCCGGAAAATAATACGTTTAATAATTTGCTATTTATATGACTTGCAAAAATGCAAGATCGTCAATTTCCTTTCGTTATTACAAGTATTGCCAGTAAATACACTAAAATGTAACTCTACCAATTTCCGCGTATTAAATCAGTACACGTACACGAACTGTTTTAAGTTTTCTGTAGTGAAGTGTAGTAAAAACTAAAAACAATAGTAAAATAAACTAAAGGTTATTCTGGAGAAGGCTTTTACGGGTAATAAATATAATTATATGTTATTATTATGTAATTAATGATATTTTATTATTAATATCATATTACATATTAAATAGTATATAATGTCTATACATCAATACGTACATTCAATAATTTAATTCTATAATTTGTAAAAAAACGTACTTAATTGCGAATCTGTTTATGGCAACATTAAGTGCGATTTCACTTGAGTAACATAACATTAAATGTCACTTTTTTTCACTGACGTTGCCGCTCTCGTGATTCTTTTTTCGTTTGTTGTGATTTCAGTGCTTATTTAGATTTTTATAAGTTTTACGTCGAGTCGAGCCTAGTGTTCCTCCGTAGCTATAATAATCAGCAAAAACATCGAGATATATACTCTTTATTTATTGTGTGAACGATGGCGGATAATCGACTACGGTGTATCAACTGTTTCATGAGACTATCACACCAGCGCCGGCGTCTATTACAAGACGCGACTGCATTCATGACAAATATTCTTCGTGTCTGGATATCACCAACACCGGTAAGTAATATCTATTTATCGTGTTATAATTATTTAGTAAAATACAAAAGTAATCATATATAAAAACAAGCAACAATATAATCTTGTCATGTGAAGAATATAATCTTGTTTCACAGTACCTACCTATTATGTTTTAGAATATTATTTTACATGGATTAGCAATCCGATTTTGAAATGGTTGTTTATTTTTGCAGGCCTCTCCTGAAGATAACCTATGCTTTGAATGCTTTGAGATACTACAACAAGTACCTGAAGGAGAGACTATACCACCTCCAATGTTTGGACATAGAAGTGTATGCTTAGGTTGTGGTATGTCCATTCTAAGATCTCGCACTCATCTTGTGCACCCTAACTGTCCTGAAAGAAGTGTTATAGTTCAACAAACACACTCCCCATTTGGTTAGTATTATATTTTCCTATTTTATTTAGAGGTTCTTAAGTAGTAAAGAATAGCCTCTGCTAGTTAACTAAAAAGCTATTTGTGTCTAAGGAAACCATACCAAAATAAGACTAACAACAACAGTCTTATTAGGTATATTAATATATTATTACCTGACTGCTAAAGAAAGGAGGGTAATGTTGTTTGACAGTATGTATGTATATCCATTGATATCCATCTATCATAATTGTCCATCAGGCTGAATGAATTTTGATGAAAGAGGTCTCTAATGAACGGTATTTGTCTCCAAGTGTCATAGAGTAGTAGGTACATAAAAACAGTCCTGTCTTTTTATTTGTAAATTATGTTTGTTTTATTTCATAAATGATAATGCAAGTGCATTATTTTCAGGTAGGCCGCATTACTAGAGTTTGTGTGGCATGTTGGACAACTGCTAGGAGACATCTTCAAAGGCAAATTCATCAGGACTATCCTAGATTTGTTGGAAACATGTAAGTTGATGTATCTCCACAAATACCTGAACCTCCTCCAATGCCACCTGTTGTGTTACAACCTCAACAGCAAGAATCGGTGAAGATAGTATCACAAACTCATAAACGTGCATTATCGTCATCAAGACACTGTATTTTTCCTCAATGCGAAAATGTTGAACGGTTATTGGTACCAGCTGCAGTAAAGCAAAACTTACTTCGGCATTATAGATTTTATGTCCCACCTTCTGCTCGGATATGCAGATACCATTTGCAAAATGACTGCTGGGATCGGTTAGATTCAAATTATAGAGATTTTACGGCAACTCAGGTTGACCAAATGTTTCGAATGATGGAGAGATCGAGTCTGGAGTCTCTGGACTTTAGCAATATAAGTGCAATGCCACCAAATCTCTGCCACTATTGGCTAGGACTCACATCAGCGCAATTCCATGATCTTTTAAGAGAAATGAGCAATCTTCACAACGAAGTACCTTCTGCTAGTATCGCTCTATCCATTTATTTAGTGAAATTGCGTACTGGTGATAGCAACGAAAGGCTGTGCAGTCTATTTCAATTACCCCGTAGCACTCTGGAAAGGTATATGTCGAAGGCTAGAGATTGCATGGCATAACAGCTGGTTCCCTTATATCTAGGTCTCAATCATATGACAATAGCAGAAGTAGCTTTAAGGAATAAAATAATTCCTGAGGGTTTATTTGGAAATCCTAATCTGGATAGTGAAATCAAGCCTGCCATTGTCATATGTGATGCTACATATGTGTATGTGCAAAGTAGCAGCAATTATTTATTTCAGAAAAACACCTACAGTTTGCACAAACACCAGAATTTGGTAAAGCCATTTATGATAGTCTGTTGTGATGGTTACATTTTAGACTGCTTAGGTCCTTATAAAGCCACAATAAATGATGCTACAATTATGAGCAATGAGTTTCGCGAGATCACTGGTGCTATGAGAAGTTATTTTCGAGAGGGAGATGTTTTCATCCTTGATAGGGGATTTAGAGATGTAGTTCCATTATTGAGAGAATATGGTTATAAAGCCCATATGCCTGAGTTTTTGTCTGAGGGTGAACACCAGCTGACCACATTACAGGCTAATAAGTCACGATGTGTCACAATGTGGAGATGGGTCGTTGAGGTTGTCAATGGTCGTCTCAAACGTGACTTTAAATTATTTCGGCAAGACTATTTTAATACAGCTGCTAAACATTTGATGATAGATTTCAGAAATGGATGTGCGCTTACCAATAAATTCCATCCTCTCATTGAAGACCAACCGGAAGCATCTGAGTATGTTGCCATTGCAAGACAACGACTAAATATGGAAAATATTCTTGCAAATATAGTTCGTGAAGAAAATCTAAACAGGCGTCGAGCTACGTTTATAACAATTAATGCTCACCACCCACATTTAGAATGGTTTCCAAGACTCACCATATCTGATTTAAAAAAACTTGCATTGGGGACATACCAGATCAAACAAGCTCGTTCATATTATGGTGAACATGTGAGAGCTAATGGTACTTACAGTTTAGAAGTAAATAATGAAATAGAGGATGACATCCCTCTTATTCTAGGTACAAATCATTATTTATTGAGGGGAAGAATGAAGTCCAGGCATATTGGAGGCAGGACATGCCACACTTATTTATTAATAAGCCGTAGTGAATATGTTGCCAACACTGTTTCTGCAATTACAGGTTATTGCTGCAGCTGTTTAGTAGGTAACAGGACCGTCGGCTGTTGTGCCCATGTTATGGCAATAACTTGGTATCTGGGTTGGGGTAGACACAATGATGTGTTTGCTCCAGCAAGTTATTTAGATAATATTTTTGATGAGTTTTCATATGAAAATGAATGAAATAAAAGAATTGAAATTATGTTATACTTATTTGTTTTATTTACATTGTATGTAGGTAGGTAGGTACCTTACTCGATAGACATCTGTATTACTAGATTGACTGCTCTACTGATTAAATAATAACAAAAATCGGGTAAGTTACATCGCTCTCATTCATGACCCAATAAAGTCCGACACTTTCCCTCGCCATACCATAGAAAACGCAATATGTAGGCAATTATTAAACGCCCAGCTCGTGATAAACATAACCTAATTTTGTGAAATTCATATGCTTTTTTCTCGAATGTCCGGCGAGTTGGATTGATTATGTTTGTTGTTATAGAATATACATTAAAAACTCCTCCGGATGACGTAAATTTCACTTGTGCACAACGACTTTTGTTTGGAAACCAATCCCCATACTTTTGTGGGCATACTCCTTTAGTCCACAAATAGCTAAGGGTTGTCCTTGTGATTTATTTATAGTCATTGCGAATGCAAGGCGAATTGGAAATTGAATACGTTTAAATTCAAAGTGCATGTCGGATGGGATCATCGGAATCCTCGAAACAAAGACTTCTTCACCTTTGAATTTTCCTTTGAGAATCATTGCTTCAATCACATTGGTCATCAGTTTTGTTATCACCAAACGCGTTCCATTGCATAGTTTTGGTTGGTTTAGATTACGAAGCATGATGACTACCGAGCCAACCTTTAGTTGTAAATTATGTGGTGGTAAGCCAGGCACATCCAAAGAGTTTAAAAATTCAGTCGTATAGTTGGTAGCTTCGTCTTCGTTAGTGACACAGTCAACAGATTTGAATGAATGCAGACTACCAACTACATGGGGCACACTAAAAGTTTTGCACTTCTAGCTAATCGGAACTATTTGAATTTCGAATGTTATATTTTTTAAATGTTGCAACCTTCTTAGTAATAAAAAAAAAACAATTGGCGGGAAATCATTTGTCAATTGTTTTTTTATCACACATTAAAGTTCTACGTATGCAACGAAAATGGAATTAAGTCGAAAAGATTTTAGAGTGATGATTTTTTATAATTTTAAAAGTTCTCTCTCTCCGCAAGACTGTGCCGCTCGTCTTCAAAATGCTTTTGGGAGAGAAGCACCTTGTTTGAGCACCGTGAGGCGATGGTTTGCTGAATTTGAGAGAGGTCGAGTTTCTTATTGGTATGAGTCAAATCCAGAAAATTTTACACGAAGAATTGAAAGTTCGGAAACTTTGTTGTCGTTGGATCCCTCATGAACTAACAGCGGAGCAGAAGCGGGCTCGTGTGGAATGGTGCTCACAGATGCTACTGAAGTACGACCACGGAAATTCTAATGCTGTTTATGACATTGTCACAGGAGACGAAACGTGGGTTTATTGTTTGGAACCCGAAAAAAAACAGCAATCTTGAGAATGGGTGTTTGAAAATGAGAACGATGCGAATCTGATGTAAAATGCCGCACATGACATAACACATGTCTTCGATCAAAAGCAAAGCCTGGTTATGAACTTCCTCACTCGCTTCAAGATCGGGATTTCTTGAACCGATACGAATCTGATGTAAAATGTCTTCTGACATGTTGTCCCTGTATTTGTTCCATAGGTCACTTGGATTCTATGGAAAGCATGTCGAAATGATGATAGAAAATAATGTGCGTATCTGACTTGGAGATGTAGATACAGATGCTTCAGCGAGTGTCGTATCCCAGTGATTATCGTTTTCAAGCAAATTGAGCTTTTGACATGCAGCACGAAATGTAGGGTACATTTACACCATTAACAGTTCGTAGTGATGCAAATGATGTTGGCCCTCGAACATTCACCAGTAACAACCGCAAATAGAAGCATTCATCATTCTTGGGATGAACTGTGTAAATACGACCAAGAGCATCAGTAGAACGCACACCCGGATAGCCTAAAACAGCATCGCCTTGCTTCCGACGTTCAAATTTTGTTGTTGAAGCATTCCAAGTTGCATTTCCGAGTAAAGCAATGTTTTAATTTTTTTTACTTTTTAATACTTATTCTGTTAACCAGGGCTGTGACGATTCAAACTAATCCGAAATCATCTAAATCGGTTTAGCCGTTCTCGAGTTATAAACGGTCGCACTAACACGACTTTCTTTTATATATATATAGATAGATAGATGCTTGTTAAATCGTATTTCCCAGAAGCATGGAAAGTAACCCGGGTTGTACCTATACCGAAAGGGGGAAGCGGATCGTCGGTGGAGTCTTAAAGACCCATTGCGATTTTCGTCGACCCCAGCAAAGGTGTTCGAGTCAGCCGTTCAGCAAAGTTTCCTGCAGCAAGTCACACCGCAACTGTCAGATGCTCAACATGGTTTCCGACCTGCGCGTAGTACGGCTAGTAACCTATTGAATAGTATGGTGTATTTGGTCCCGAATGTGGATGCAGGGTTACAAGTCGATGTGGCTTACTTTGATTTTAAAAAAGCTTTCGATTTGGTGGATAACGACATCCTACTTTCGAAGCTGGCTAAAGTCGGTTGCACACCAAAACTGCTTAAGTTTTTTGCCAGTTATATGCGGGATAGACAGCAGTATGTGGAGTTCGGTGGATATCGATCTGGGCCTTATTTTACAAGGTCGGGCGTAAGTCAAGGTTCACATTTAGGGCCACTGGAGTTCCTGATAATGATAAATGACTTGCCAGGAGTTGTTAGGGACGCCAAGTGTTTGCTTTTCGCGGATGACCTTAAACTGCTCTTGACTATTGAAAGTGAGGATGACTGCAAACGCCTCCAGCAGGATGTAGATCGTGTGGTGGAGTGGAGTCATACTAACAGGCTTCATTTTAATATTACAAAATGTTTGATACTGACATTTAACCGTGCAAGTGTACCTATCCATTACAGTTATGACATGGAGGGCGTGGTAATGGAAAGGGTTAAATCAGTGAGGGATTTGGGCGTTCGTATGGACAGTCAACTGACATTCCGTGAGCACATAACTGACATCTGCAAAAAAAGCGTTACACACACGGCTTGGATTTGTACTTCATAGGGCAGGGACATTTTCAAATGTAAAAGCTTTTATAGCACTTTATAAAGCTCTAATAAGGACCCAGTTGGAATTTGACGGTATGGTTTGGGCTCCGCATGAGTTCAAGTACAGTCTTATGTTAGAGCGCATTCAAAATAAATTCACCAGATACCTATACTAAAGACTGTATGGATTCTACCCTTTCTACCCATTGATGTATCCCACTTTATTTGTGTTGGGTATGGTCGGATACAACAAGCTGGAAGTTAGGAGGGACTTGGCGACGGTAATATATATTGTCAAAGTGTTCCGTGGATCCGAATGCAGGTCGAAAACCATGTTGACATCTGACAGTTGCGGTGTGACTTGCTGCAGGAAACTTTGCTGAACGGCTGACTCGAACACCTTTGCTGGGGTCGACAAAATCGCAATGGGTCTATAAGACTCCACCGACGATCCGCTTCCCCCTTTCGGTATAGGTACAACCCGGGTTACTTTCCATGCTTTTGAGAAATACGATTTAATTAAGCATACACTATATAGATGTGTAAACGGCTCCGCCAACACATAACGACAATCTCGCAAAACGAAAACCGGTGTACCATCCGGGCCTGCCGATCGTTTTGGCTTAAGGCGGGTGAGAGCAGCCCTTACCTGGATCGTAGTTAAGGCTTGGGCAAACCAAAAGCAGTTGCAGTGCGGTAGCAGTGCGTCTACGTTAGTAAATAATGTAGTTATATGAGGGATGACACACTGAACAAACGCGGGCCCGCGTTTGTTCAGTGTGTCATCCCTACTACTGCGCTGCAACTGCTTTTGGTTTGCCCAAGTCTTTAACTGCGGGATGTGAATGCGCGCGCTGTCCACGCCACCAGCCGCCACAGCCTCATCCATATCGAGACGCGCCCGCTGTGTGTTGTACACGAATCCGGGTATATTGCAGTGGATAGGTTTATGCGTGTCGGATAGGTATGTACATCGTCGTAGACGGCTGAACTTATTCGCAGTGCAGCGTGGTAGAACGAAACTGTTGGACAATACTCCCCTTACGCGTGCTATCACCACCCTTAATATTATTTCAGAAAAAGTAGATGTGTTCTCGTGTTCCCTGAGCAAATTCGTAAAGATTGCCCTACATTCCATTTGTTATGACAATTGAGTATCTATTTAATGTAAATTATTATTTTTAAATGATGAATTGTTATTTTATTGACTTTCAATTTTTGTTTTATTTTTATGGGACTTTATTGGATTTTGAGATTTTATGGGATTATTATTTTTACTAACTTAATTATTATTTTCATTATGTTTATGTTGTTATTCAATTGTTATTTTAGATTAAGAAATATTGTTTTGCTGGAATAATATTAGGGATAATTACGAATTATTGTTCCATATGATTGTTTGTGGTACTTGCCTGTGTGAAATTTTGAAATATGTCTAGTAACGTTGCTGCACTGTCGCATTGGAATTTTTCTGTAATGACTGTTGCAATTATAAATAAATACATAAAACATAAATAAGTACCTATATGTACCTACTAAATTTTAAATGAGAGCATGCATGTAAATAGTGGAGAAGGAGAACTCGGTACAAAACGAAAACCAGTCTGGCCAAGGTGGTATATGTAGGCTGAATTCCACCTCTTTGGGGGAGATCTATTCCCAGCAGTAGGCGTCAAATGGGCTGAGACTGTCTCAGTGAGACCAGGCTGTTCTCACTGAGACAGTCTTGAGAATGCCTCGTTTAGAGGTGAAACATTTGTCGACATTTTAATGTCTTATATTTTTGCGAGAATGATGCAATTATTTTAAAGTTTGAACATCTTACTTACCATTACTTTGTCATGGATTTTCGCCAGGTAACGCCTGATTCTATACAATATGTGTGTATGTATTTAAATTAATTATAAATATTTTAATGTCTTACCTCAAGTATAGCGAGGTCGTTGCCCACGGTCCTCTTGTTGTACCTTGCATGTAGATGACAATGGACTAATCCTCGCCATGTCTCTTTCTGTTGTATCTTTACTAAAAGCTCATTCTGAGTAGCCTTATTCCCTCGAAGGACCACATCCGAACTAATTGTGCCAGCTATTATTCTTGTAGTTGCCAGTTTCCTATTGGTGTAATTAGAATAATATTTATACCAGCGTTTTAGGCGTTGTCGTTATGTCCTTGTTTATTTCTGTGTAGATAAGTGTGTGTGTAAAGGGGTCATAAAGATCTTACACCCGTATTCACAAACCACACTATGAGGCCCGAGACGCTAAGCACTCTAAAAATAATGCGTTATGACAGCGCTTAGCAATCGCGCGCGTCATAGTGTCGTTTGTGAATACGGGTGTTAGTCTCAAGTCAACTTCACCTGCAAGTGGCAGATACACCAGCCGATCAACAGACTAGGCTGACAAGCATATAAGTTCCAGAAACGCGGTAAGGTGATAAAAGGAAACGCAGCAAACGTGTCAAATGAACAAAGCTTTCAGCGAAAGTTGGCGTATAATATGCCTCTGCACCCTCCTGGGGCAAAAGGCGTCATTGATTATGTGGGTATATCTGTGATATCTAATTGTCATAATGGATCAAGAGCACAGGCGTGCCAGTCGTAGCTTATGTTCTAAAGGATAATATTTGGGCCAAAGGAAGAAGTCATATGTACCCTCACACTCGCTAACTTGGAAGTGGAGCCGATTACCTGATACTTATCGGGTGACAAAGTTGTTCGAAAGCGAAGCGTCTGAGATTGGACAATTTTGCTTTCCTCCGTCTGTCTGTCTGTACGTATGTGTGTTCCGGGCTAGCAGCCACAGTTTGTATCTCTTATATCTCTTCACGAAACTAGGCACAAGTATTCCTTGCGTTAATACAATTTTTTCATCGCGAGCTTGTTTGGATTGGGGGGGAAATGGGATAAACAAGGTCAAATAACGTTTTAATGTTTGTACGGGCTAGCGGCCCCATTTATTATCCGATCTCCAGGGAACTTGGTTCAAGTATCCCTTTACTTGAAACAATATTTGACAGTGATTTTTTTTATTGGGGGAGATGGGGGGGAAAGCCCAAAAAAAATATTTTTATGTTCGAGATCTACTGTTCGACTCTAGTAAAATAATATTCTGAAATATTCCAGCCTGACGATATAAAGTTGTAATAAAATTAATTTAAGTAATTCATTTTCTAAAGGCTCTATTTTATGTAAAGGGGGTTACTCATGGTCTGTATTAAATCAGGCAGACCAATAGCAAGGGTCAAACACCCCGCCAGATCTATAAAACACTCAGCTTGGCAAGCGAATATTGGAAGTTATATTACCTAGGTGTATATTACCTAAGGTGTTTTTTACGTGCATCTCTTCAAGGGGTTACACTAAGTGTATATTTCATCAGCCAGACCCATTGCGCGACCCAAACAGCCCCCGAGACTCAAAACAAATCGCTTGTGCAAACTTATTTCCTTTTAATTTTGACCTTTAGAACGTAAGTTACATCTGGCACGTCTAGGCTCTTACTCTATTATAGATCAAGCAAGAAACATAGGTACAGTCTGGTCACACTAGCATTGCAAAGACCTAAATATGGTAGATTTAAAGAATAAGGGGATGGTATCCCTATGTTTATAACCCCAATTACACAATTGTGTAGTCTTGATACTTAGATTTTTTTCTTTGTGAATCAGAAACTTCCAACCTGTTTTTTGTTATATTTCTGGTTCTTTCTAAAGTAAACATTTATTATTTAAAGTGTACATTTAAGTATTTGGATAGAACTTTAAAGGAACCGTTAATTAAACATGTTTCTCTGCTACCATTAAACTGGGTATTGTAGCTTCTCTCAAGTCTAGGTCTAGGAGTAGCTTTATTAATGTTGGTAGTGTGAGTTAACTTTGCAAAGGAAGCATCATCATCTACCTGCCCTTATCCCAATTATTTGGGGTCGGCGAAACAAGTCTTTCTCCTCCACACATCCCTGTCAGACGTCATCTCTTCAGTCCCTCCTCTCCTTGTCATGTCCTCTTTCACACATTCCATACATCTTTTCTTTGGCCTACCTACTTCTTAATCCCTCCACAGTCATACTTTGCACCATTCTTACGACATTGCTTTCCTCTCTTCTCATAACATGTCCATACCATGACAGCCGCTCGCTTCTCAATTTTTCGTTCACTGGTGCAACTTTCAAACTTCCTCTAATATACTCGTTCCTTACCCTATCCATTATTGTCACACCACACATCCATCTTAACATTCGCATCTCCGCTACATGCAGTTGTCTTTCATCCGTCGATTTTAAGGCCAAACATGACAGTCCATACAGGACGGCAGGTCTGACGACAGTCTTGTAGACTTTCTCTTTAAGTTTTGGGGGAAATAGAGGGTCGTAAATAGTGCTTTTGACCTGCCGCCATTTCATCCAACCTGCGTCAATTCTGTGCTTCACTGACCGATCGATTTCCCCATCATCCTGGATAAGAGAGCCGAGGTACCGGAAACTGGAGCAAACTGGTATTGGTGCGCCGTCTAGCACTATGGGTGTAGAACTGGAGAGACCGCCGAAATCAGAGAACATGTACTCAGTTTTGGTTCTACTGATTTTCAAACCTACACTCTCCAGTTTACACTGCCATTTTTTCAATCTACTCTGTACCTCAGGCCCGTCTTCACCGACGAGTACAATGTCATCGGCAAATACCATACACCAGGGGGCCTCTTCCCGTATATCCGATGTCAAAGCATCCATTATCAACAGGCAGAGATATAGGCTTAGCGCCGAGCCCTGATGCAAGCCTACCGCCACACTGAACTCGTCGGTGTTGCCAGCAGCAGTTCGTACGTAGTTTACGATCGACAATACATCGCACAGATTAACTTTATATACTTCCCAGGCACACTTTTCTCTTTCAAGGCCCACCACAAAACCGTCCTGGGTACCCGGTTGTATGCCTTCTCGAGATCTACAAACACCATGTGCAAGTTTTTATGTGCACGCCTATAGTGTTCACACAATTGGCGTAGTGCAAATATGGCGTCTGTAGTCCCGCTACCAGGCATAAACCCGAACTGGTTTTGTGTAATCTCGCTTTCCTCTCGTACTCGTTTCTCTATCACTTTTTCCCAAACTTTCATACTGTGTGACATCAGCTTAATTCCTCGATAGTTGCCGCAGTCCTGCACATCAACCTTATTTTTTTAAATGGGCACTAGAGAACTATTTCACCATTTATCGGGGATCGTCACCTCATACAACAACTTATTGAAGAAAAAGGTAAGCCACGCATATCCATCTTCCTCTGTTATCTTCCAAGCTTCCATTGGAATGCCGTCGGGCCCAACGGCTTTCCCATTCTTCATATTTCGTACTGCCTTTCTTATTTCATCTCTATCAATCTCCTTTACTAGCCTTACATTCACTCGTCCCTCTTCTACACGGGGCACACTAAAAGTTTTTCACTTCTAGCTAATCGGAACTATTTGAATTTCGAATGTTATATATTTTTAATAAAAAAAACAATTGATGGGAAATCATTTGTCAATTGTTTTTTATCACACATCAATGTTCTACGTATGCAACGAAAATGGAATTAAGTTGAAAAGATTTTAGAGCGATGATTTTTTAATGATTTTAAAAGTTCTCTCTCTCCGCAAGACTGTGCCGCTTGTCTCCAAAATGCTTTTGGGAGAGAAGCACCTTGTTTGAGCACCGTGAGGCGATGGTTTGCTGAATTTGGGAGAGGTCGAGTTTCTTTACATGACAAATTTCGTGAAGGGCGGCCTTCAACTGCCATCAACGAAAATAATGTGGCTACTGTTAACCGGTTAATTGAAGAAAACCCGCGGATTACCTATGAGACAATTCGAGGACTATTGGGGATTGGTATATAAAATTTACACGAAGAATTGAAAGTTCGGAAACTTTGTTGTCGTTGGATCCCTCATGAACTGACAGCGGAGCTGAAGCGGGCTCGCGTGGAATGGTGCTCACAGATGCTACTGAAGTACAACTACGGACATTCTAATGCTGTTTAGGACATTGTCACAGGAGACGAAACGTGGATATATTGTTTTGAACCCGAAAAAACAGCAATCTTGTAAATGGGTGTTTGATAATGAGAACAAGTCAACAAAAGTGAGGCAGGCGAGAAACGTTGGTAAAAATGGTCGCGTTTTTTTTCAGCTACGGGTCCCATCTGTACAATTCTACTTGAAGATCAAAAGAGTGTTAATGCCGAGTGGTATTCTACCATTTGTTTACCCAGGGTGTTAGAAAAAGTTCGCGAAAGATGACCCAAAAGCCGCGTTCTCCTACATCATGACAACGCTTCTTCACACGCGGCCAACAAAACAAAGTCATTTTTAGCTTCCGAAAAAGTACAACTCGTCACCCATTCTGCGCATAGCCCCGACCTAGCACCCTGTGATTTCTGTATTTTCCCCAAAATCAAAGATTTGATGAGAGGTTTCACTTTTACCAACTCCGAAGAGGCAGTGATACCGTTCAATCAGCACGTAGAAAACATGCCTTCAGATCTGTGGTCCTCCTGTTTTAAAAAATGGTTCGATCGCATGAAAAAATGTAAAGGAGAGTATTTTGAAAAGCAATAAACATAATATTTTGGTTTTAACATGTTGTTTTTTTAAGTTACGCAAAACTTATAGTGTGACCTACGTAAATTTCCACTCCATGCATTCTCTTCATTCATAATTTTTTTCGAAATACACCTTCCATCGATATTTTACTTCATCTTCTATTATTAAAATCTTACCTTTCTCTTCTTTTACACATCTCACATGTCTTACGTCTTTCGTTCTATCACCTCTGTCTTTCGCTAAGCGGTAGCTTTCTTTTTGGCCCTTAGTTCCATCAAGAGCATTGTATAGTTGCTCTTCGGCCTGAAATTTAGCTATTGCTACCGCTTTATTCGCCTTTTTGCTCCATTCCTTATACTTCTCCTTTTTTTCTTCTTTTTCACTTTCATTCCCTTTTTTCCTACTATTTTGTATCGGCCAATATAACAGCGAAAATGAGTGAAAACAAGAAAAAACGCGGAAAAGTGCTATCAGTTTCCCTTAATGAACAAAAATCTAAGTTCATGAAATATGAAGACCAACTTAAAGATAAAGATTTGCTGCCACCACCATCAAGTAAGATTTATCTTGATATACACAAAAACTTTTCATGCCGAATGAGCGTGAAAGCTATTTATCTTTCTTTAAAAAATAATTTTGATTATTTCTTCAATAATACAAAGAAACAGAGGAGTTCTTCTCCAGAATATGATGTTAATTTGACATCTGAAGACTTAGATTCACCAAAGTCTTCTGTACAAGATAACTATGCCTTTGAGAATTTTGAAATATCATTATCCGATCGGCAAAATATAAGACCAGTCACTAGCTATTGTTCACGAACAGATAAAGATAGACCATCAGTAACGCGGCACAAGAAGACAGTTTTACCTCAACATAAGTGGACAAACGTTATGAGTGAGATTTTATGGAAGGAAACAAGGCGAGAATGTACTTGGATATTTAAACGCAGTTCAGCTGTTGATTACAATATTCGATTCAGTGGATATTGTAAGCAATGTGGAGCTAAAATTAGAGCAGAGTCAACAGAAGCGTTAGAAACTCATGCTAAAATCAAATGTATTATTGAGGTAGGTGATTTAAATATTGTGCATGATCCTAAGATTAAAAATAAATTGTCTAAAAAGAAAAACGAAGAGCTGTCTGATAAACTGATTAATGAACATGCGATCGTAATTCGGAACAAAATAGTAAACAAAGTCATGAACGAAGATGACAGCTATGAGCCACCATTTGTACCATCATTAAAGACATTGCAGAATATCAGGCAACGATCTATACAAGAAGCTTATTTGGACAAGAATGTTGTACTTTCATTATGGATTATGGGTAGTACTTTATACAAGAATGTGATTCAATTATTTTGTGTTTTGCTTTTCATTTTATATTATTGGACAGATCTACAAGAAAAAGATTATTGTTATCTTGTCATTTCTAATAAAAAAAATAAAGCTCAGTATTGACGCTACAGGGTCAATATTTAAAAAAATTATACCTCCTAGAGACCCTGCACAAATATATGTGGCTAAGCACATTTTTCTTTACGTGGCTGTGTTACAAACAGGAAATTCTTGTAACGGTTCCGGTAACTCAAATAATAACTGATTTTCATACGTTAGAAAATATATACAAATGGCAATATATACAATGGATAGGCACCAAGAAAACTCCTGATGAAGTAGTTTGCGATGATTCGGCAGCCTTAGTTGGAGCATTCATTAAAGCTTTTACTGACTTTGAATCTACCAAGGATTATATTGCATATTGCTTTGATATCCTAATGAAAAAAAAAAAGCTTATTCGCTTGGAAACATCGCATTTTGTGAAAACACTTTATAATTACCTTACTTTATAATGTTTCAAATACGTTGACGAAAGGGTTATGAAATTTTATATAAAATATATTTGTAAAATCAAAGATTCTTCATCGTTTGGCGAAATCAAATTGATAATGGAAAATCTTATTGTTATTGCACTCAATAGATACACAGGAAAAGATTCTAACGGCCACCCTACATTATGTAACCAAAGCTTACAGGAATTGCTACAGACAGACAAAGATAATACAAATAGAGAAGACGAAGATGATGATGAGGTCAGGGTGAATGAGGAAGTGAATACAATTATTAACGACATACTCAACTCAGAAGAATATGAAAATGTTACCTCAGACTTTATGAAAGAATTTACCATGAAAGTGGACAAAGTTTCACTTGAATTGCAATTATCTGAGATAAAAACGATATTTGAAAATTTATATTACTTGCCTGATTTTGGTAAATGGAAGTAGTAGTTCAACTGGTATTAAAGGCCTAGTTGTAGAGAATACTTGCGCCTTCGATTGTCTAGTGCAATCTTTAGCAGTTGCTTATATAGAAAGAATGAACATCCGGAAACTAATAGAAACAAAAACATCCGGTTTTATGACGCTTATTAGAGACTTACTCTTGCTAATAAAAATCCCATAAATTTATACAGCATACGTGCCAATATTATAAACAAATAATATTTTGACAAAACAATCACAAATGTCTTGACGATCATAAATTGTATGTCGAATATTACTTTTGTTTTAGACAAAATTTTATTAAAACATAGTCCTATAGTTATTTTGGAAAAACGATGCACAAATACACAATGCAGTCAGAACAACTCCACATCTCAATGAGTATGTTCGTACATGCCACTGAATGTACTAATTTTGTCTGATAAAGGCATTTCAGCCCTTGAAAAATCGGCTCAAACAATGTTAGAGATTGATTCAGGTGTGCTATGTGTCAAAAGTAATGACGAACGGTGTAAAATGTACCGGTAAACAAATTATTAACTACACATTGAATGATTTATTAATATTTGAAATTGATTTAGGCGTTGATTTAAATGACATTCCAGACACTATGACATTACAAGGAAAATTATTTGCACTGTTCTCAGTGATTGATTATTTACCAAATATTCGCCATTACGTCGCTCTCTGCAAGCGTCTGGATGATACTTGGGAAACATTATGATGATTTAAGTACTAAAGTTACAAGGACTAAAAACCAGCAAATGAATCTTCATTGTATTTTATACGCAAAATTGTAAATTATAACTTATTTTTATCAAAACGTTTATTTTTAATTTAGGCCTTACATTTTAAAGTTAGAAAATAACTTCAAAACTCCTTTATTTGTAATACTGTTTCACTATATTTTTAATACGCGGTTTAGGTACTCATTTTTTCATTGTTATTTCTTGTTTAAATTCAATTGACTTTAAGTAGTTTGTTATATAACACACTTTTCCGTCATTTACAATATACCTTGTATTAACAATTGCTAATATTTGATTATGAAAATATATTTGTTTTTCGTATACTTATTGTTTATTTTAAAACAAAATTTTCACTTACTTCGTCATATTCTTCTATTCTTAGAGTAGATAGGTAAACAAAACCCAAAAAGTACACCTTTTTCAAAATCATTGTTGGTAATAAAAATAAAAGTTTATAGATGAAGTCCAGGTCTTTATATAAAGTACTTATTATGCAGTTTTCGTTGGCATAAAGAAATAAAGCATATTTCGTTATATTTGTTGAAAGTAAACCTCCCTAGTCGCGCCACATACTTTAAAGATTAATATAATCAAAATGAATAGTTTCTTGAGAGAAAACAGTATCAACGAAGAGTAGAGAAAAGGTACTATTATATAAATTGATTTATGGATAGTTAATATTCAATATTGCAAAATTGACTTGCTGCAGAGTATACCTTCCAGCCGAACCGGTAACCTATTGAAATCTCGAATTTCTGTGACCCGAATCTTAAAACTCCGAAAATGGTTGGTAGAACTTTTCAGATGTAATGAATGACAACTTTTTAAAATTCCCTTTTTAATTTCTCAGATGAATTAAGTTCCAGGTGCACTAAAACTAAATTTTCAAAAGTTTTTTTTTGTTTCCCATATTCTCATAATCCAGATATAGTTATACGAGATTCTCAGAATACTTTTTTTTGTTTCCCATCGTACCATTTTCCAAATAAACTATTGCCAGATTTTCATAATCTTTTTATTTGGTTCCCATACAATTGTGTTACAGCTAAACTATTGCAATAAATAATATTATTTTTTGTTTCCCATGCTAACAATTTCCAGAATTATTACTAAACTACCCTACACTATTAACAAAATTTAATAAGCCTCAATTATTCTGTAGGTCTCATCATTCACCGAGCCTTTTCCCAACTCAGTTGGGGTCGGCTTTCCAGTCTAACTGCGATTCGGCTGAACTTCGATATTTTCCGTGAAGCGACTGCCATCTAACCTTCACAACCCATGGGCGATATCGAAGTCCTGTAGTTAGACCGGTCGGATTTTTGATTTAGGGCTCCAACTACCCCTAACGACTGCCATAGATGTTAGTATGACAACCGGGACCGACGGCTTAGCGTGCTCTCCGAGGCACGGAGGGGTCTCAATGTCTTAAGAAATGGTCACCCATCCTAAGACCGGCCTGAGTCGATGTTGCTTAGCCTTTGCAATGTGTTAACATTGTCGGTTTTTGTAGGTCTAAATGATATTATTTATCTATCTAAACCTCTAAGATATAGTTTTCGTCGAACCAGTTTGCTATATCTTTACTATCTCCTGAAAATAAAAATTGCCAGTTAGTAAATTTATTGTTTTATTTGCCTATTACAGATAGGTTTAAGTGTCAAATTCGACTCACTAGGTTAGGTTAGGTTAGAACTGCGAACACCTAGTGCCAGAAACGACTTGCATTAATAGAAAAAAGAGATTGTTTTTAGTAGGTTACCCGGAACTGAACTATTTAGATTAGGTTAATTAATTTCTTCTTTAAACGAAATGGGTAGGTTAGGTTAGGTTAAAACTGTGACCACCTACGCACGAGCCGAGCGAGCGAAGCAAAGCGGTGCCGCGGCAGCGGCCGACGAGTGCCAGAAACGACTTGCATTAATAGAAAAAAGAGATGGTTTTTAGTAGGTTACCCGGAACTGAACTATTTAGATAAGGTTAATTTCTTCTTTAAACAAAATGGGTGGGTTAGGTTATGTTAAAACTGTGACCAACAGAAACGACTTGCATTAATAGAAAAAAGAGATTTGTCCCAGGTGAAAGTGACAACTGTGTAATATGACATTTTCATCTTGATTTTAAAAATCTGGACATTGTTTTTCTGGATATCAATTAAGTATATTTCAAAAATTTGTGTTTTAAAAATTGGGCTTTCGTGTATATGGATTACGGTCATTTGGATTTTGTGCATTTAGATTTCGTGTGTCTGGATCTCATTCGTCTGGATTCTAAACCGTCGTACAAATGAATAAATGGGCAAATGAAATTCGGAGTTGCGATTATATGGCAACCAAAACTTCGGAATTTTTAAAAACGGGATTATGAAAAAATGTCAAAACGTTTTCGGGATTATGATATTCAGAATATTAAAATTCGGGATTAAGATAGGTAACCAGCCGGACCACACCCTACGACCAATAACTCCTAAACTAAATGGGTTTATTGGACCATATTTGTCGTATGCAAAGTACTCTTTAGATAGTTTTTTTCGGGATATTGATTTATTAATAGTTCATTATACTCTATTTGAGGTGGCGTGGCCAGAGAGCACTGCCTGGCGGCCGGACCACATAAATTGTTAATTAAAAAGATCTCTTGAGGTACTAAATATATATATATATATTCCGATGAAAGTCGACTTTAGGTAGGTATTATTTGAACTATAGCATCTGAGTACTAAACTGTGGTCCGGCCACAGAGGACCACACCCCTCAGTCGACTTTTACGACACCCCAGGTTGTGTTAGGGCTGGACCATTCTAGGTTTTTCCTTGCTCCCAGGCCAGCATGGAAGAGCTAACTTTAACTTTGCAAAGGAAGCATCCCCACAAAAAGAGTACTGTAGCCACTCGTAAAACGGATTCTACGGTACGTTAAAGACAGGTTGTCCTATGGAATCAAATACGACTGCCATAAACCAGGAATAGTCGAGGAATAGTCGAGGGAAATTGAGATGGAAAAGGAGGGAGGAAATTGAGAGACAAACATATATATCTACTACAGGCGTGACCTACAGTATTCATGAGGTGTGATATGATATTACCGGAGTAGGACAAAATGTTTACTTGATTTTATCATAAACCTAAGAAAATCCAGGTTTTTGATCAAAAACCTAAACTAGGTGATAAGACTCCCATAAATTTCTTTAGAAAAAAATGGTAATTTAAATAATAATAATTAAGATTTTAGATAATAAATTATAGATAATTAAAAATTCAAAGTATCAAAACTGTTTATAGAAAGTTTCACAATGAAAGTAAGAGACACAAATGTTGCTACACTAGTATTTCTGTGGGGTTGCCACTTCATTCCTTTGCAAAGTTAGCGTGGCCAGACTATACCTACCTATCTTGGCTTTTTAGTGCCAAAATGCATGTTGTCAAAAATAGTTTTGCTCAAACTCATTGAGTGCGATAACAAATGAATAGAATTTATATGGAATTTATATATAATAATAATAATAATTGTTTATTTGCAATCCACAAACTAAAACTAAAACATTTGACAGTTGAAGATGGTATGGACAATATGCAGTAGTTTAGAGTGTGGATAGCTGGTGCCTATGGTAGGTAACGAGACCTGAATTACCGGTCACCAGCGCCCCACTGACAGATGTAAAAAACTGACCACCATCAGCCCATGTAGCAACAACATCGTACATTACACAAAAACAATGATAGTTCATTCACACATTTCTGTAGCAAGTGTGAATGTGCACTTAACGCGCACCTGAATATGTGAGAGTGTGCAAGTGCCATGTGTGTGCGTGTGTGTGCGTGTGTGCGTGTGTGCGTGTGTGAGTTTGCGTTAGTGTGTATAAATGTGTAGGGATGTGTAAAAGAGAAAATAAATTTAAAAATTAAAGAAAGTAAAAATTGATAAATTTAACCCTCACCCTACAGTTGTGGTAATTAAGAGAGTGAATGTCTAGCAATTGGTGAAATTTGTTGTAGAGGTACGGTCCTAGGAAAAAGTAAAATCGTCGAACGAAGGAGGTCTTTATGGACTTTGATTCAGCCACTAGATGGTTTCGTTTGGAGAGTTCACCATCGAAGCACGTCTCAGAATGCTGCCTAAGGACCGTCGCAAGCATAAACAATTGTCTCACCGTCAACACTTGACAAAACTCATACAGTTCGGTGGTTGGGAAGAGTCGAGGCTTATAACAGCACACCTTTAGAACACACCTCTGCGCTCGCTCCACTATCAACATGTGTGTTTTGGCAGCACCTCCCCAGGAACCTATGCAGTAGCCTAGAATGGACTGGCACAAAGCAAGGTACACTACCTTCTGATGAAGGTAGTGTACCTTGCTTTGTGCCAGTCCTGAGGTGACTGGCTCTGCCAGTCCTGAGGATCACCTCAGGACGCCACGCAGCGACCTGAAAATATGTACCAGCTTTCGAGTCCTGTTAGACAAGGCGATGATTTGCTCTTGGAAGCTAAGACCGCTGTCCAACACAACGCCAAGGTACTTAACAGAAGACACTTTGTCTACAGCTAGACACGGCGTTATATTTGGAGATACACTCGGGCACTGGACAAACCTGTTCCGACCCGCCACCATCTGCAAGTCTCCCGTGAGTGGGGTAGAATTTCGCAACCCGAACATCAGTAACTTGGTTTTAGAGACGTTGAGCGTAAGCAAGTTAGAGTCCAGCCAGGCTCCAACGGTGTCAAAACCATTCTGAGTCAGTCGGAATGCATCGTCCCATGTATCCGAAACAAACACCAGAACCGTGTCATCTGCGTAACAAAATACCCTTCCCTGGTCGAGTGAGAGGTTACAGAGGTCGTTAATGTAGACTAAGAACAGCGTCGGGCCGAGGATACTGCCCTGCGGAACGACATACGTTTTTTTTCTGAAAGTGACCAAAATGTTTCGAATATTTGCTTTCTCTCTTCTTCTGTAATTTCATTGCATTGCTTACCAAATTTTTTTGCACATATATCTGAAGAACATCGTGCCTTCAAAGTTCTTTGTTTTCTAGTTTCCATTATTCCTGTATTTTCTTTGCTTCTATTAATTGATGTATACTCCTGACCTCGCATTCGCTTACGTTTTCGAAGGTTTCTAGTCCAGTTTTGCTTATTTCCCTGACCTTTCAGTGCTCTTTTTTTTGTAATTACACCAGATGATTCGTCCAATAACAATGAAGGAGGGCCCATAATCAGATAAATCAGATTCAGTGCTAGGACGATACTCGCTTTCGCTTGCTGAAAAGTCGGATTCCGATAAAAAGTTCAAGTCTTCAGAACTAAGTGAAACAAGTTGTCCTGTTTTTTCATCTAAAATAGAGTTTATCGTTGGTTGCCTATTTGGTTCTGTGCAATGGTTTGTGAAAACAAAAAACAAGAACTGCAATTTTTTCTTCAACAATTCTGACAGTTGAACGTTCTCCTGATCTTGTTCCAAAACTAGTACTCGGAGTCTCAATGTTTGTGCATACAACGCTACAGTTCACTGACGCCTCATTCTGTTTGACCAATGAAGAATCACTCTTAATACTGCTATCCACAGGTGTCTCATTTTGGATAGCTAAATTCACAAGTCTCTTGCTCCGGGAAGACTGCATTGTCGGCTGCAAACAACAACATTCATTTACACTTACTATGCCACAAAAAGGTTCAGCATGGATATAACTACTTACTAATAAAAGAAGATTAATCAAGTAGGTATCTGACTTTATACCTACCTAATAAGCAATAAACATAGTTACAACGTAGATTGCATAGTACCTACATAGCGTGGTTCAAAACCACAGTGAGAAAGAAAAATTACATAGCAGGTACTTTAAACTTTCCTAACTATTAGTAGGTAGATATTAACTCACAAACAAGTATCACATGCCTTCATAGAATTATTGTGTCAATAATTCCACACTTAAATTAATTTTCGCCAAGCAAAACAACTTCTATCACAACAGCAATGCAAGGAATGAAAATGATCTTCACACTTTTACTAATTACTAGAAAGTTCTTCAAATCAGAATAATCCTGCGGTCAATAATGAACCCTGCACCCTAAATAATACATTACATTCTAATTAGGAACTAATGCAAAAAAATCGCGCCAATATTAATTGATGTCACAAGAGCGGCAACCTCGCATCTGGGGAACGCGGTTACTTAAACGGGACCTCTTTGGGACGTAATAAGATTCACAACCGCCTGTATTGAGATACGAGTTTGACACAGTTATTAAAACAGGAGTGAAAGAGATACCAAAATGTTTATTTATTCCTTTTTACACGATAGACATAGCATATTGAGTTAAGAGTTTGTTGCAGTTATGGAACAAAATAAGAGCAATCGTTTGTTAATGAAAAAGTAAAAACCATATTTTTTAAGATACGAGGTTGGGAAAGTAAGCCATCGATATGTTACCTGTAATTCCGAGCTCCGGGTGGACCCAACCTTAACACACTGAACTCTGCCATTCAGGTAACAACTAAAAAGTTCTAACTGTACTCCTCTAACTCCCACACGTATGTATATATATATATATATGTATCCCACATATATGTAAACAAGTTGTATTATTAAAGAGTGAGAAATTATTGAACAACTATCTGTCACGGCGAACTTCGTAGCGCATTAATTTTTGTAATGTTCCATACAACTTTTTTTTTTTTCAGAAGATCCTTCTCCTGATAATAACGAACACAACAAAAAAAGAATTAGCAAAATCGGTGCAGCCTAGTTTAGGTACCTACTTAATTAGATACAAAATGTTAACGTTGATAATATAAACATAATTAAGTAGGTATTAAAAAACCAACCGATAGTCCGCACGCCCAGGACTTTAATTGGCTGTGCTATAGCGGCTGGCATGTAAGATTTAGTTGCCTTTCATCAACATTTCATCGCAAGGCAACGGGTTTCAAATATTTTTCTAAATTACAATAAAGCTGTTAATTTTTATTAAAATCATTCGCCCATTTTGGACATAACCCTTTATATGTGTGATTACTACGTGGGACTAAAAATACTGGTAAATTGTGGATGTGTAATGCGCCACTGCCTACCCCTTTGGAGATATAGGCGTGATATGTGTGTGTGTGTGTGTGTGTGTGTGTGTGTGTGTGTGTGTGTGTGTGTGTGTGTGTGTGTGTGTGTGTGTGTGTAAAAAACCAACTAAGGAGGTACACTAAACCAAATATAAACAAGCGGTGCTCACTTCAATAGGAATCCAAATACGAAATGAGCCTCGCCTGCTATAAATTACTTAGATGTGTCAAATGTTTGGTAAAGTGCAGTCTGAATTTTTAATTATTTAATTGTGTGTTATTTGAACAATCAAGTTATTGGAAGTACTGCATATTATACTGACACGCCCCTTTGGAAGCAATGCGCGGCTGTCAGCACACATCGCTGGGTTATAATACTTCCACCACAAAATGAGGACCAGTAAACAGCACGTCTAGTACGTTGTCGTCCTCTGATAGCAACCTGCAAGGTAAACTTAATTAGAGATCACAACTCTTTTATTTATTACCTATTTTTGGAAGGAAAGCAAAGGAATCTTAGCGAATAGAAAACTGAATTCATACTCGGCACTTTATTAAAAAAAAACGTCGAGTTAACAACGAGTCGGAATCGCACACGAAAGGTTCCGTACCATTTATCTACGAAAACGGCAAAACAAATTACGTTTGTTGTATGGGAGCCCCCCTATATTTTGTTTTGTAGTATTTGTTGTTATACTCGTAGCGGCAACAGAATACATCATCTGTGAAAATATCAACTTTCTAACTATCACGGTTCATTTCTGGAGACAGACTGACGGACGGATGGAGAAACGGATAGACAGTGAAGTCTCAGTTAAAGGGGGTTAGTAGGAAAGCGACTAGAATGCAAAATGTCCACTTATGATAAAACCAAAATAGGAAAAAAGCAAATAGGAAAAAAGCAAATATTCTTTTTGACAGACAATACCGGCGAGAGCTAAGTAATCTGCGACTTTCTTATTAATATTTCACAGCTCAAATACAAATTATGTATAAAATAGGTTATAAGATAGGTATGTTATTGCTTAAGTCAGCCGTTTTTGTTTTTGCTATTGCTTTTTTCTATTTTCACAGTATTATGTTTTTCCTAGAATTATAAGCTCATAATAATACACACTGAATCTCATCAAACTACTATTATCTTTTCTTTGTCTTTTTAAGATGGAAGTTTTTTTCAGTATATGTGATGAATGGCGTCGTAGCTTTATTTCCAAGCGGGGTAGACATAGAAACTCGCAAAACGGACTCCAGCATTTTACCTCGGCGATGCGCTCCTCACTATAAGCTATAATGGGATGCAGTCATTTTGCGTCTAAGGTGTTCTTAAACGTAGACAATAAGAGATGATGAAATTATATAAATTTAGTCGTTATGTATGTGTAGACATTTTTCGATTATGGCATTTTAAAATTAAGACTTTAGGCGATATTGACATTCTGCGATGTCGTCCTTTATCATAAGTGGACATTTTGCGTTCTAGTCACTTTCCTACTCACCCATTAAAGGGTACTTTGGGTACGGAACCCTCAAAAAGAGCTTCCATAGACACGTGAGTTATGTCGATCAATTTATCACCAACTGATTCTAAAATAATATAGGTAGGTACCGGATAGTTCAATTGGGGACACTCAGATGTTAGTTAAGTACCTGGTAAGGTAATTCCCCGAGAGAAGCTCTTGTTCCACCATAAATCCTCGCAATCGCACATAAGTTTTTCACCCGGGGATAACCTTGATTTTCCGACAGTACTTGCTAAAATAGTAGTATTTCTGTAAATTATATAATATTCCAAGTAATACTGAAAAAAGCAATGTTTGCAGTTAATCCTTGTAATACAAGCACAAAGTCACCTTTTTCCTGAAGGGGTTACAACTAATAAGGCAGTTTTATACGCATTTCTTGCCAGAAATTTAACTTTCTTTCAAGTGCACTGCGTGTAGGTGATAATGATTTGGTTCTTGGAGTACCCAGAACCCTGTAGCGTAAAATAAAGTGTAAGTGTACTAACTACCCCACGTACTCAACGTACTACGTATCCAAAAAATTTATTCTGTGACTGTGTTAGCACTTTAGACACATGTTGTATATATTATTAAGCTTTGCCCCCGGGACATAGAATTATAGTATATAACCTTCCTCGCGAACCACTCTCTCAATTAATGAAAACAGTATCATAATCGCGAACAGACAGACGCGGCATAGGACTTTGATTTATTATGTGGTGATTTAGTCCACCTCTTGAGAAATGACAGCAATATCTCATGTCAATACGTGTATACAATAGTATATACGTGGGACAAGTGTGCACTTCTCTCCCACGTTGCATTGCATGGGCTCAGTGTGTTTTAACTTTACTAGTAATTAATTAGAAATACCGGAAAGCTAAATTTTCTTGAATTTTCTTGTGTGTTAGTTATATTTTCATCTGCAGCCTTTACAACCACTCGGCCAAAAACTATAAAAAGAACAAACCAAGGAACGGCGTTTTTTACAAATAATACCATAACGATTTTAATGCAGGAACTAATTCATGAATACACGACACTAATTTGAAAACAATGAACCCATTATAATTTAACCGAAAATATTTGATCTTCATACCAAAGAGAATACAATACTTCTTCATACATTGACGTTAGATTATGAAAGGCAATGAAAGGTTGGGATGTACCTTATTGTTTATGCCCACCGAATTTTTATTTATTACTTGGCACCTGCTTTGGCGGTGTGGCCGCTAGTGCATCGGCTTTCGACTCCGGGGTCTCGAGATCGAATCCCAGGTCAAATCAAATATTTGTGTAATCCACAAATGTTTGTTTCGTAGTTCGACTGTTTTCTATGTACATTATATATGTATGTATTTAGAAAATATTTACATATATAAGTATGTTTATCCGTTGTCTAAATCCCATAGCACAAGCTTATCGCTTAGTTTGGGCTAGATGACGTTGTGTAAGAAAGTTTTAAATACTTTTTTATTATTTATGGCACTCAATGACTACCATGCCACACGAGGTCCACATTCACGATGAAACCATTTGGTATTTGCAACCATCATTTGTCAAACTTGACAGGCCAATATCCCATTTTTGATGGTTGTCGAAACACTTTGGATTTCCAAATATATTGAGATCCACAGATAACTATACTATGTAGTTGAGGTATATTTTGAGAATCACAGATAACTTTGTAATTTTGTTTAATGCATTTCGGATATAAGTCCGAGCCACCGAGACTTTTTATAAATTAATTCAGTCGTTTTGGACATAACCCATTATATGTGTGTCCGGTGACGTCAATAGGCTTGTCCCCTATTACGTGGGACTAAAAATACTGCAAAATTGGGGGTGTGTAATGCACCTCTGCCTAGCCCAGCGGGGACATAGGCATGAAATGTATTTAATTCGGAGTTTAAAGTGAACGAAATTTCGGGGAACAATCCTGTTTACTCTATGGTGAAGCTATGCACAAAGTGTATTATCTGTGGCCATGTGTTCTAAACGGTAGCATCGTCAATGGTACCATGTTTGGATGCATTACCATTCGGTTGGGGTGCAACCATCATTTCTGACAAATGATGGTTGCGAAAACCAAATGGTTTCATCGTCAGTGCCCACCTTAAAACTTGAAGCTTTGAAACAATAGCTAGACCGAGATTCTATGACTTTTATAACTAAATATCATTGACTAGTCTATGGTATCAAAATATACGTTTTAAGAAATACTCTATCAACTCTACCGCGTATGAAATTAAATGTTAGAATCAAGATGGGTGACCGTGGAGTTAAACGGTCTTGTTTATGTTCCTAGGCTTAGATATCCATTTACTGGGTTTGAGAACTGAAATACTAAGAACCCACTGAATTGAGAATTAGTCCCACCATCCCACCATGACAGAGACAGAGACCAGAAAAGCGTCATTAATGTGGTGGTGTCCCAGGTCAGATCCATTGTAGGCATTTTACTCACCTACGACGTACAAAAATCTAAATTTTGTAAAAAACCACGGCGCGTTACAAAGTAATTGAAAAAGGATAAAATAATTTAAAAGAATATCCGTTGGGGGCTGCCATTCAATTAACTAGTTCTGCAGTTTTATAGTAACGTAAATAACTGCACTCATACCCTTAATGGATAAACCGGACACCTACAATGGAAGGTTTAGAAGTTGGCGATATGAGATAGTGATGGCAGCCAGCTTTTTTTATTTTTAGCCCTCAAGTGGGTTAAACTACATCAAAACCAAACAAAACAAATGTTAAAACAATGGGGTAAGATGTTGAATTTTTATATAATTGCACTAATTTCGCTAAATAGAAGATATTAAAAACGTCGACATATGTTTCACCTACTAACGAGGCATTCTCAAGACTATCTCAAAGAGGCTGTTCTCTTTTAGAGCTTTGAGAAAAAAAGTTATCGTTGTATAAAGACATAGTCTGTTTGTGGTCTGAAACTGACACGAGCGGAGACGGGAGTATAAGCCAGTAACGAATAAAACCCAACATTATTGAAAACTGTTTTATATAAATCTCAGATATTATAATAAATACCTACTATCAAATACTTATTTAAAGTTTTATCAAAAATTATAAAAAGCAATAAGAAAAGGGATTACACAGTAATAAGCTTAACAACGATATTTCTAAACTATTACAGTTACTGTATGACCTATGCGATGCGCATTCGACAAATTTCACAGATTGTCCAGTAGTATAACCCAATAACCGTGTATGGATTCCCATGGAGGTCCCACATGCACCGCCGAAGGATACTAGACCGACAAGAGCACCTTTGCAAACCAAAGGACCCCCGGAATCACCCTAAAATATTAAAAAAATATATATTATAAAGAAAGTTGTAGGTCTACTTGATCACACACTAACCAATTTTCATCATCTTTGAATTTAATTTTAATAGATACGATTTCTGTACATATATAGATACTAGCGGACGCCCGCGCCGTCGCCCACTTGACAAATTATATACACAAAAACCTTCCACGAGAACTATTCTATCCATTGGTGAAAACCGCATCAAAATCCGTTAAGTGCTTTAAAAGATCTACGCATACATACAGAACGGGCAACTTTGTTTTATATTATGTAGTGATAAATCCCGAAATCGTAACTATTATACATCGTAATTAATTCAGAATGCGAAAATCTAAAAATCTATCGATTTGCTAATAGAAAATAGCAGTAAGTTAAATAAACTAAAAGACATAAAAAATAACATAATGTCCAAACAATCTTAGAAACAAAAATACACGTCAAAAATTGACACAACAACCGACTTCTAATTACCGAAATGTGACCAAATTTATTGTCAAAATGGGACCAAATTGAAATGAGACCACTTGGGAAGAAAAAATTCAAAATCGGTTCACCCAGTCCAGAGATATGAGGTAACAAATATAAAAAAATAATTATACAGTCGAATTGAGAACCTTCTTTTTTGGAAGGGATATAGGCGTGATATGTGTCTGTGTCTGTCAAATGAAGTTTTCGTAGCTTTTTCTCGTATAATTTCACATTATGAACAATTGTTTTTGGTCCTTGCTATTGTGTAGTCTAAGTTTGGGTCCTTAACCTAACCGGTTGTAGCCCGTTACAAGTAGGTAGTATTACACAAAGCTGTTTGAAAATAATACCTGACAACTATCTTTCCCTTGACTTGCAGCACATATATGGGTCTTTGGCGATTGCAACCTGTAGGACTGCAGACAACGAAAAAAGTTGATCGTGGGCACACACACCATTCGAAGATAAGGAGAGTTTTGATTCTAAAACAGTTAAGCATTTGGGTTGATCTTTTCGTGGTACCGAAAAAGTCAAACGGAACCAAATTGACCGGTTACTAGCACGGTTACCGGTGCTGGATTGAATGCAATAGGTATACAATCTAGGATTTAGTGTGTAACGGTCCTACCTAGAGCATAGCAGCCAAAGCTAAACTCACATGAAAGTGGTGCACCTGCCGATCGAGACTCTGAACATTACATTATATTAGATCTCAGTTAGCGGCATGAGACTTGTGCACTATTACGTAAAAATAACAAATTTACTTCAAAATTACGTCGTAATGTGGACGTATGGTATAATAAATATATCTCACTACCCACTGTAATTTAAAACTAACCCCATCCATACGGCCATATCCGGAAACTAAACAAGACGTTCCGTCAGGTATTGTTAGATTTTCCGACTGCTCCATGGCGTCAGTCAATATTGGAATAGGTCTCACATAAGAAGAGAATGCAAAAGGCTTGTCTACCTGAAAGACAGAACATAAAACAAAATAATTTATAGACGTCTTTGCGGCGTTGAATAGCGGAAGTCTTGTACTGTAGATCACGGCCAGAAAATAGCCATCCTGGTCTTGGGAAGCATCGATTAGGCGATAGGTAATGTCTATATACAGGTGGCGAGCACTCGGACCCCATAACCCTAGTGTCTCAAATCCGAACGGCTAAAATATGCAATCACCATTTGAGCCGTTAACCTACTAGGTTAGCTTATTAACGCCGTTTGAGGCCTTCAGCCGATGCAGCAGCAGCGCTGACACATCCAGATGTGCTTGGAAGGTGTGAAGGTGCTAAGGTCTTAACGCATGTAGCGTCCCACAACAAGAGCCTTCCATATTTCATCGTAGAAAAAACATACCGTCGGGCCTCTTTCCATCCTTTCGTCACTAACCAAACACATTTGGGTTAGTACGGCCGGAAGACCTGCGATGGAGAGAGCCCGATGAATTATGTCGTAGAATAGCATGAGGTATACGACCTGCGCTGCTACAAGCAAGGCCATGGTATACCAGATAATCGACAGCTACTCCACAGTTGCAATGATGCGGAGATACACATGGTGTAGTCAGCCGAAGGCAAGTGGTAATGCGGAAGGTTGTGTCGTCCAACATTGTACCGATGTTAGGCGATGGAAGCGCCTGTATTCATAACCCTGACTCCCATTCTACAACAGCTAGTAAGTGTGCACGCTCTGACTATTGACAGAAGTATCAATTAGTGTATTAAATCTCAATTTACGGAGCGGCGAATCCCACAGTCTCCATGAGTCTAGGCGTAAGGGCAAGTCAGTGTTGGGGCAAGACTCCCTCCAGGCATTTAGGGCATCGGTCTTGCATCGCATGCACTTATATAACATAACTAATCAGTGTATTTGACAATATTTTGGTACTATGCCCAAAATTTCTACATCTTTCTAAAATTGTTCTGAACGCAGAGCATGCGTTAAAAATTAACTTTGCTGGCTGTCTATAGCTATTACTACAGGGGCCGTAGAACATTGAAAAATATTGATTAACAGCAAGCTCATTTTTCGTAAGTAGCTTTATTTTACCGAGTCTCCCACATATATCTCAAAAAGAAATCTCAAATCAGGTAGCTAATAACAGAGTTATCCAGTTAAAATATTCGGAACAAAATTGTAAGGTTTATTATATGGCGCATACTTCAGATAAAGGATTTTCCAAAATTCTACTCTTAAAAGGGTGAAAAAGGGGGGTCAAAGTTTGTACGGGACAACGTGACACCTCAAACTACAGCACCGATATTAAAATTTCTTTCGGTAAATTAAAGCTACATTTTAAGCGAGTAACATAGGCTATATAACATCACGACAGAGTTAATAGGAGCGGACCAGCATTGCGTGTAGACTATAGGTTGTTGGACGTTAATAACCGCAATCTCTCAGAAATGGTAATTCCTAGGAAAAAAGTTGAGAGGACTTATTTGTAGGTTATTTTATTATCTACAATTTTGAACCAAATCAATTTTTGATATAATTCACTGTTTACGAGAATAATTCAAAAAACCGAAAATTTTCAACTTTTTAACTTTTCAACCTTAATAACTTTTTTAGCACCAGTCGGATCGATGGGAACTTTTGATATTTGATTTATAATGATGTACTTAATATCTGCACCACTTTGCAGCTCTATACAAATTAATGCACCCTTACAATTTTGTTCCGAATATTTTAACTGGATAACTCTGTTATTAGCTACCTGATTTGAGATTTCTTTTTGAGATATATGTGGGAGACTCTGTAAAATAAAGCTACTTACGAAAAATGAGCTTGCTGTTCATCAATATTTTTCAATGTTCTACGGTCGGTGTACTATATCTATTGAAATATTTGTAATAACGCTTTCATATGGGCCTTAGATAGGACAAACAGATTAACGTTATGGACAGGTCCGAAACGTCGCATAGGTCGACCGTGGGATGATGATATAGCCAAGACGGCTGGCTCCCACTGGTTACATGTCGCACAAGATCGGGAAAAGTGGAACTCTTTGGAGCAGGCCTTCACCCGAGAAGGGGTTCTTGCATATTAAACTGATGTATAACACACTTTTTATTATACTTACAAACTATACAATTTAAATTTAGATTTATATACCTATTAGTATAAGCACTAGGATTATAAACTATTAATTTATAATTTATAAATATATAAAAATGAATTGCAATTCTGCTAGTCTCGCTAAAACTCGAGAACGGCTGAACCGATTTGGCTAATTTTAGTCTTCAAATATTTGTGGATGTCCAGGGAAGATTTAAACGGTGAGAAAATATGGGAAATTGCAATTTTTTTTATTGATTCTGAGGCGGTACGAAGTTTGCCGGGTCAGCTAGTTAATTTAATAATTATAACTTGTTGCAAGAAATATAAGACTCTTTTTATTTCTTATGTACAAACTTTAGCCATTTTTATTTCTTACCTCAACTAAGGCGAGATCGTTAAAATAGGTCTTCGTGTTGTAATCTGCGTGTACATGACAACGTGATATTTGTCTCCATGTTTCTATTTGTTGTAATTTCGTTAGAGTATAACTCTGGTAAGCTCTAGTCCCTTTAAGAACCACATTGGAATCAATTGTGCCAGCTACTAGTCTCACATTTGCCAGACTCCAGGTACTGTTATAGTCAATTTAACAACATTAATAATTTACTAAATGATATATTGACAGAAATCTAATATAAAAAACCGACTCTACTAGTTCTGTGCCGTAGTTAAATGAATAAGTAAATAGTATTAAATTACAAAATTAATGGTAAAATATTGTACATAAATATACTGACTTTCTTTTCTCGAAGCAATGTGCAGCTGACACCACATATGTCTGGGTTAATATACTTCCACCACAATACGAAACCCAGAAAGTTGTAAAAGGAAAGCTTTCTCGTCTTCTGAGAGCAACCTAGAAGTCAAACTAAATTATAGAGTATATAATAATACCCAATAAATCTCTACCCTGTTACACACTGTTGGAAGGAAAGCAAAGAATGTTGGCGAGTAGAAATTCAACGTGAGTAATGTCGCGAACAATCACTGGCTGATTCTAAATTAAAATACCAGAACTGCCAGGTTAGGAGCAATTAAATACGTAATAAAGTAGGTACCTGGTACGGTAATTCACCGCTTCTAACTTGTTCTCCACCGTAAATCCTCTTAGCACCACATAGGCTCAACTCTCGGGGATAACCTTGATTTTCCTGCAGTATATTCTAAAAAGTATTGCCGTAGATTACATCTAATATCACTTGTAATTTTAAAGAAAAGTCTTGTTTGGAGTCGCTCTTTATAATAAATACTCGAAGGGAAGACCTTATGCTTGAAGTGAGTTAGTTTTATGAATGGTTTCATGCACCTTCCTTTTGGATGATGAATGATAAGTTTTGCTGTTTCCAGAAGCGTTTATACAGTTGCCAGGATTGGTTTGCTTAGAAACGAGACTAGAACCCTCGACCGAATATGTTTTATTTTTAATATTTAGGACATTTAACACAACGCCATCTAGTCTCAAACTAAGCAGAGCTTTTGATATGAGCAGGTACTAGATAAACTGATATAAATACTTATATATATATTTTGTATACATATTATACATAGGAAATATCCAGACTTCGGTACAAACGTATATTGTCATCACACAAAGTTTCTCCCGACCGGGAATCGAACCCGAGACTCCAGCGTCGAAAGTGGATGCACTACCGATTACGCCACCAAAGCAGTCTGCATATTACGGCAAATAAAATAATTTAGTAGTATGTATACCTACCTCGAAGTTTAATGTTGTTTCTTGTGCAGAATTATTATTCGTAGTCGTAGTAGTAAAAACTATAAAACATAAAAACCAAAGAACAGCAAATACTACCATTACTATTTTAATGCATGAACCACAACACCAATGTTAAACAATGTATTGGATCCATATTAATTAATAATTGAAACTGATTATTTTTGGTCTATAACTTCACATATTCTTGAAGTATTTGTTGCTTATTAGGTAAGTCGGTAAAAAATTAGATTTTGTTCATATTTGGTTGTGTTAAGTTATGTAAGATAATTGTCATTTAAATTTAGCATAACTTGGAATTCATATAAAACACATAAAATAATAATATCTGACATAGGTACATCCAAACATGCCAAAGCATTTATTTGATCTGTGCCCACCGATTTTTTTTATAACATGGCACCCCTAGATTGCCACATCGTAGCCGAAAGTAATATAGGTGTAGAACATTATATTCTAGGTGTAGAATTTTAAATATAAGTAATCCTAATTTATAGTTAAAATTCTGGTGAGTAAGTAAAAAAGGTAGATATGTCTCCGAGCAGTTTCACTATGATGCTTAGATGCATATTTCTTCATAGGTAGATATTATGTACAAAATAGGTAGAGAATATCATTGGTGTAGCATCCTATTATGCCACAATATATCACTGTCACTATCACTATGTAGTAGACGTGTTCACTCAACGGATGCAAGTATGAGACTACCCCCTACAACCGATACCTACGCCTAGTAAGTACCCGCACTACCGTGCTCAGTACCGTACCTAGTACTTGATATCGTACCAAGTACTATATACTACAATTGGTACAAATTATAAGCATGTGTGTTTTAGGGTTCCGTAGTTCAAGTCTCGGAACCTTTATAGTTTCGTCATGTCGTTCCTCGGATTTCTTCCCAAACGGTTAGTGCTAGAAAGGTGAAATTTTGCATGAATATGTGTATGTAATTATAAGTAGTATTCTTATATCTGTGATGTAATGAACCTATAACGATATCCTGTCAGGGTATTAGCGAGTCAGAATATTATACCTACGATTACCTTACACATTCCCGGGTATAAGAAAGAAAGAAGATGGTTTAGTACACAAACAAATATCATACACAAAATAAATGTGTATAATTAATATTATAAAAATAAAATAAGAAGACGGTAGGAAAATATTGGTTAGATAGGAAATGTTCTCGAACTCGTTTCCTGAAGATGGAAATGTTCTCGAACTCGTTTCCTGAAGATGGAAATGTTCCCGAACTCGTTTCCTGAAGATGGAAATGTTCTCGAACTCGTTTCCTGAAGATGGAAATGTTCCCGAACTCGTTTACTGAAGATCTCCAACGACCAACGAATAATACTTATATTTAAAAAAAATTATAACTTCGTATCGCCTAAAACCTTTTAAACCTTCCTAGTGCTTTCACAAAATCGGTCTGGCCGTATAAGAACTTTATTTATAACTAGCTGATTGCCGCAGCTCCGCCCGCGTGATTTAGTTTACCCGTTCCCGGTTCCCGTGGGAACACATTACCGGGATAAAAAGTAGCCTATATGTTACTCAGGGTGAATATAGCTTGCCAGTGGTGAAAGAAATTTGAAATCGGCCCACTGCGCCGGTAATTTTTTGAGTTTATTCATTACAAACATACAAAAATACAAATCTTTCCTCTTTATAATAGTAGTATATTGAATGAGATATAATTTATTTTCAACCGACTTTCAAAAAAGGAGGAGGTTTTCAATTCGACTTTTTTTATATTTGTTACCTCATCTCTGGTCTTGGTGAAGCGATTATGAAAACACGACGTGTTTTATTTACCAAATAAATACATTATAATAAGATGTAAAACAAAGTAGGTACGCAACATAATATTCATAATAATATCGTCAATAACGAAATAAAAAACATGGCATTGGAATATTGCAAAACAGAAAATCCGCTTCTTTGAACAGAAACAAGTTTGAAAGGGTTGTATGGGGCGAGAGTGTAGCCTGATATGAGCGTGTAGATTCCTGGTGTATTATAACAGTTGCCTTGTAGGTAAGATACGATACCAACGAGTAGTCCTTGGCATACTAAAGGACTTCCAGCATCACCCTGAAAAAGATTTTCCGTGTTTCGAGTGCACATTATAATATTATTAAACCCTATGATTTGAAGTCTTAGATCAAAAATACCTAGATTACAGATTAGTGCTTTAAAAACGGCACCACTTCACCTCGGTCATTGCACACCTGCGCGCTTCAACCGCTTCCGTACAAGTACCTATTCCGCTTGCTGACTCTCGAGGGATGCGACAACGGCACTGTACATTGATGCGCCTGTATTCATTATTACGAATTATTTCTATGTCAATCATCCATGTACAATCTTGTTTATTTTATAAATGGTATTTGTAATAATTACCTATACAGTATTCGAGTGCCAAGATTCCGCGTTGTATTTATACTGAATCCAATATCTTTAGTATTTTTGATCTAAGTTAAGTATATTATACTGGAAGGTCAGTGGTTTTGAATCAAAGAATATTCTATAATGCCCAGTAAGCAATAGGCTTGCCTCCTATTACGTGAGACTGACATAATTACTGGTTCGTGTGTAATGCTCCTCCTCTGAAACTTACCGTGCAAGTGCTTTTTTTCATTTTATGTTCAACATGCAAATGCTGCAAAGTTGTGCCAACACAGAGTTGAGTTGTATTGGATATTAAGTTTGGATAATATGTTTTCTTACAAAACTGAAAGTCAACTATCGGAGTGCACGTCATTTTCAGAAACGTCGATATTGTAAACTGTAACAGAATATAATTTATGACATAAATCTTTTTTTGCAGACATTGGAACTCAATTTGTAGGTAGGCAATGTTACGATTAGAAATAATCAGATTATTATTTACTTCGAAACTAAGTTCATTGGTGGTGTTGTGCTGCTCAAATGCTAATGCATAATGGTCAAGTTTATTTTACTCGTCCCTGTAATACAAATGACAATCCGTGGACCATGATGTGAGTTTTATGCTTGGCTAATTTTTTTGTTTAATATTGTGAAAAATAAATAGCATGTAACTGTTTTTGTCTCAAATAAATAAAATTAAAATAAAATTTAATAAAAATTAGGTCGAAATTATATATTCCAGTAAATATTTTATCCGATTCAAAGGTCAAACGTTGAAATTCTGAAAAAAAAAATAAGGCCAAGGAAAATCCATCAGATCCATCCAGTTGCTCAAATAATACGTACGTACGTAAATAATTTTATTTCTAGTGTTTTATTATTACTACAAAAAATCTCGATTCAAACTCAAAACAAACTTTAATAAATTGGAATTTGTAGTACGATAAATAACTAGAAGATTGCTTGATCTCATTCTCATCTGATTCTATTGGATGGTAGGATACGCCTATGAGGAGTTTTGGCAGTTACCTACTCGAGCGCGAGTTTTTTTAATACCGCGGCCCAAGGCCGCGGCCGCTCTAACGTCCGTTGCTGGGCGTCTCTGGTTACTAGCAAAGGGTATGTCCAGTGGCGCCCGGCGGACTTTGACCACCTCTGTGGTCTCTGCGGGTGTTTGGTCGGGACGAGAATCCCGCGTCATTGGGGTCGGGTTTTATCCCGCGTCAGTGAGTGAATCTGGTTGCGTGCTATGGGGCAAAGGCCCCGCAGCACGCAACCTTTCTAGCCTGCCTCTGTAAGGACGGTGGGTGGCGATCCCGCCGTCCTCAGGCCCCGATCATGGAGGACGATAGTCTTGGGCGTAATCGCGTAGTCTGGGGTGGCCTGGCCGCCGACTACGGAACTCGGTGGGGAGGGTACGCTCCCTCTCCCTCCCGGCAGCCTCCTTCGCGAGCATGACTTGCTCGCAGAAGGACACGGCCGCGTTCCACCTACTCCCGCTGGATACCATGGCTTGAAGCATGGTCCCCAGCGAGAGGGTATCCACGCCCAGACCCACTACGAGGTCCCGGCGCTGACTCGCCCACGCTGAGCACTCCACCAACGTGTGGAGTGCGGTGTCGTCGTCGGAAACCTCGCAGTGTTGACACCGGGGTGTGACTTCACGATGCATGCGAAACAGATAGCTACCGAAGCATCCATGCCCGGCAACGATCTGCGTCGTACGGTACGTGAGGTCACCATGCTGCCTCTGCAGCCAATCGTCCATGATCGGTCTCACCGCCGCGATGATGGTGGCACCCCCCTTGGGTTGCTCAAGTCGCACTCTCCATGACTCCATGAGATCCTGGCGGAGTTGGGACCGCTGGTCCTCGATTTCTCGAGACGCAGGCTTGTGGTCCCGCTCCAGCGCCTCCTTGCGCCATTGGAACAATGACGCAAGGGCTCTCGCTTCCAGGTCCCATGGAGGGGTCCCGGCTAGGAGACATGCAGCCTCTCCGGAGATCGTGCGGTACCCCCGTATGGTTCTGACGGCCAAGGTTCGAAGTGGTCTGTTTAACAGAGTCACGTTCCCCTTGACCGCCAACCTATCCGCCCATACGGGAGCCCCGTATAGGGCCATACTCCACACGATCCCCAGGTACAGTCTCCTGCAGGAGGCGTTGGGTCCCTTTAGGTTGGGCATCAATCGCGAAAGCGCGACCGATGCCTGCGTCACCTTGGGGACCAAACTTCGGAAATGTGGTCCGAAGTTCCATCGGCTATCAAGTACGATCCCTAGGTACTTCATCGACGGCTTGATGCCGATGCTAACGCCTCCCACATTTATGCTGGAACCTTCGGGTGGACCGTTCCAAGGTCTGTGAAAACACAGAACCTCGGACTTGTGCAAGGCCACCTCCAGTCCCAGCTGCCGTATCCGACCCACGACTCGAGCAACACCCGTCGTGACCTTGAGTGCTGCCTCCTGGTACGTTGCACCCCGCGCCGTGACGAGGGTATTGTAGGCGTAGCACGTTACGCCGACGCCCCTAGGCAACGCACCCCACAGCACCCAGTCGTAGCCGATGTTCCACAGAAGCGGCCCCAGGACCGACCCCTGCGGAACACCGCACGACATCTCGCCGAGCTGGCCCGAGCCAGCTGGGGAAAGCTATGGCCCTCTCCGAGAGATAGGCCCCGACAATACGACGGAGGTAGAGAGGCGTTTTGTGATACACGAGCGCCTCCCTAACGCAGCTCCATGGCAAGGTGTTGAACGCGTTGGCGATGTCAAGAGACACCGCCACCACCACCTTGCCCTGCGAGACTGCTTCCTCCGTCAGGCTCTTCACGCGCATGATCGCGCTCACGGTGGAGCGTCCCCGACGGAAACCGAACTGGTTATCCGCCAGGTCTGGCCCCACACTCGTGAGATGCTAATATATATAATAATAATATACCACTTACCAGTGTGAGCGTTTTCCCATAAATACACACAGAACTGAACAATACATTATGACTCATCAAAACTATCAAAACATGCAACCCTCGTTGGCTGGTCTGGAAGCCATGTTTCGTGAGGGTCTGGCCCAGTTTGAGACAAGGCTGCAGCAGGCTACCACCAGCACATCACCAACTTCAACGGACCTGGCAAGTCTGTCTAGCGACTTCTGTATTTTCAAGAACGCCATGCTGCAGGCTCTCAATCTGCTGCAGTGCCAGGTGGAGAGACTAGGGCAACAGATGGACGCCATTGAAATGCGTTCACGCCGCAAAATTCTTTTATTCCATGGTGTGGCAGAGGTAGAGACTGAAGAGACACCTAAGGTTGTTGCAGGTATAATTACAGAGCGCCTCAATATTCACAGTTTCAACATTCCAGATATAAAAAGATGCCACCGTTTAGGCCGTCCATCAGGCAAAGTGAGACCAATCCTCGTGAAGTTTCACGATGCAGCTGTCAAGGATAAGGTGTGGTTCTCTAAGGTGGCACTAAAGGGCTCTGGTGTTACACTCTCCGAGTTCCTTACTAAAGTACGCCACGAGACATTCATGGCTGCGCGCGAGAGGTTCGGGGTCGGTGAGTGCTTTACACGGGACGGTTATGTGTTTGTTATAGACTCCAATGGCAAGCGTCATCGTGTGTCTTCTCTCAACGAACTTAAAAAAATTAAGGTGACGAGTGACATACAGGAGGTTGCGTGTGACATACAGGAGGTCCCGAAAAACGTTAACACCAGGTCTAAGCGTGCTGGGGCAGGCAAGAATAAATAGTTTAAATGGGTTATAGCATCCATAACGATAGTGTGGACCTATGGTAGTAGGTTCGGTAGTGTCCGTCTGATGTACATTCATAATATGTATCTACTTTCACTTTTACTGTAACTATACATATTGTGTTGTGTTTTGTTTCCACCCACTATTGGTGTAATGATTACAAAAGTAGGTATTTAATTAACTAGGTACCTATTATTTTATACTTCAATTTCAAACTTTGTTTACATACATGTAATAACCACGAGCGACTTTGCTTTGTATTGTCTGTCCGCTGTCAGTCAACTGTCGCCTGTCAATGTCAATGTAATTTCTATAACTTTAGGCTGACTACAGACTTACTATTTGCGTTTCGTTAATGCAAAGTACAAAACATGTTTTAATTATTTAATTTATATTTTATTTTTTCGTTTTGCTCATAATTGCTCGATGGCTTAATTTATTTTAATTATTATTTTGTTTTTGTGATAAATTGACCTGGCCCGTCATCTAACTATATACCTACTAAAGCCATGTACTTTATTATTTGCTTGAAGCCATAGTGTGGAGGGGCGTACTGTGATTTCTGACGCTCAACTGGCGGGTGGATTGTAAAGTAATATAGTGTAATAGTATATTTATTACATTTATTTTATTTTTCTTTCTTTTAATATTATTATATACATTACTTTTTATATTAACACATTCGAAATAATTTTGTATTATGTCGGAATCTGAAAATGAGAGTGATAGCGAAAGCTTCTATTCTGCGTCTAGCTTAGGCGGTAGCTATACTAGTATTCTATCTGTACCATCACTCGGTGATACGTTAAAAACCCAGTTTTCTGATGTCCCTAAGAACTTTAATGTAGTCCATTTTAATGCTCAAAGTATTCCCGCCCATCACTCTGATATGCTGACTAGCTTTGACTGTAAGAATATCCACGCTATTCTAGTTTCGGAGTCCTGGTTTAGGCCTTTTCATTCGTCAGTGTCTTTCCATCTTCCTGGTTTCGAGTTGATTAGAAATGATCGCGGTGGCGACGGCAAGGGAGGCGGTGTTGCTGTTTATCTGCGTAGTTATATTCCTTACAAAATTCTAGATACTTCAGCACAGCCGCCACTCTCGAACGCTGGGGAGCACCTATTCTTAGAGGTGGAGCTATACCACTCGAAATTTTTACTCGGAGTCTACTACTGTCCGTCGTCAAATATAATTTTTTTTTGCCTCTTTTGAACACCTCCTGGAAAAGTGGTCGCCCTCTTACAGTCACGTAATCATAATGGGAGATTTTAACACGTGTCAATTAAAAAACGATTCCCGCACCTCCTCATTCCGTCACGCTTCTTTATCCCACAACCTTTCCATTCTTCCTTTAAACTCCACTCACCACGTTCCTGGCCGCAATCCATCTCTTATCGACCTTATACTAGTATCATCTTTACAACATGTCGCCAGGCATGGTCAATGCAGCGCAGATGCCTTTTCCTATCATGACCTACTGTTCCTCTCCTACAAACTCCGCCCCCCTAAGGCACGACCGCGTATTTTGTGGCAGCGCAATTTTGGTGGAATGGATTTAGATAATCTTTGTGAGGATGCTGATAAAATCAACTGGGGTCCTCTATTTCTCTCAGACACGGTTGACAAGAAGGTTAATATTTTTTCATCTAAATTAATAGAACTTTTTGATACACACGCACCTGTACGGCAGATTAAAGTTAAACATCATCCTGCCCCATGGATAACTGATTCCATCAAGGATACGATGGCAAAGAAAGCAGCTGCGAGACATAAATACAAGTGTCGACCAGCACCTAACAATTTGGAAAAATATGTATATATACGAAATCACTGCAACAAGGTGTGTAGGAATGCACAACGCCGATATATTCACGCCTCGGTTGAAAATGCAGATCCATCTAAGGTCTGGAAATTTCTCAAAACAATTGGAGTTGGGAAGTCTAAACAACACAATCATCCCTATTCCTTGGATCTTGAAGCACTTAATTTGCATTTTTCTTCTTCGTCTAATTTAGCAGGGACGACTAAAGTAGCAACACTGAATAATCTTTCATCACTTCCAACTCCACAGCACTCAGCTTTCGTCTTCGAACAATTCACCGATTGTGATGTTTAGAAGAGCATACTGTCTATAACATCGAATGCAGTTGGAATTGACTGTGTAAGCCGTAACATGATCTTACCTATTCTCAACCAAATCCTTCCTATCATAACCCATATTCTGAACTTTTCTATAGCTAATAGTCAGTTCCCTACTGCTTGGAAGGAGGCTGAAATCATTCCTTTACCTAAGACACGCAATCCTTCATCTAACACTCATTTCCGTCCTATATCTATCTTACCTTTCCTTTCAAAAATGTTAGAGCGCCTTGTTCACTCTCAGCTCACCAAATTCCTTAACACGAACTCTCTTCTCAATCCCTTCCAGTCCGGTTTCGGTCCTGGCCACAGTACTGTTACGGCTTTAGTCAACGTCACGGATGATATCAGATTAGGCATGGAGGCGGGAAATCTCACGGTCTTGTGCTTGTTAGATTTTAGTAACGCCTTCAATACCGTAGATCCCGATATCTTGCTTGGTATACTCAGCTCTATTAACATATCTCCAACGGGAATTGGCTGGTTTCGTAGTTACCTGTCTGGTCGCCGTCAGCGTACGCGTCTGGAGGAATTGTCTTCTTCTTGGTGTGATGTCGCAGTCGGTGTACCACAAGGCGGCGTTTTATCTCCACTATTATTCTCTATTTTTATTAATACTATCTCTAAACATATTACTTCATCCTACCACCTTTATGCAGATGATCTTCAGATATATACGCAGGCTCCCTTGGATCAGCTACATAATGCAATCAATACCATTAATCTGGACCTGGAGCGCATTTGTGAATGGAGCAACAATCACGGTCTTCAGGTTAATCCATCCAAATCCCAGGCAATTATTACTGGCAGCTCTTGGTTTATGTCACGCCTTGATATTACGCAGTTGCCCCAAATTACTTTTAATGGTACCCCTGTCGAAATAAGCGACACTGTTAAGAACTTGGGTGTCCATATTGATAATACATTGTCCTGGAATTATCAGCTACAAGAGGTTAGACGCAAAGTATTTGCATCTACGGGATCCCTGCGTAGACTGCGAATGCTGCTTCCGATTTCCACTAAAACTGCGCTGGCACAATCGTTATTACTCCCAATCCTTGATTACGCTGATGTCAGCTATCTTGATCTTACAGAGGAGCAACTTGATAAGCTTGAGCGACTCCAAAACGTTTGTATTAGATTCATATTTGGTCTACGCAAATATGACCATGTATCCGAATTCCGCAAGATGCTCAAGTGGCTCCCAATTCGCCTTCGCCGGAATACTCATATCCTATCTCTATTATACAATATACTGTTCAATCCTTGTACCCCCCGATATCTTAAAGAACGATTCAAGTTCCTCCATGACACACATTCTAGATCTCTGAGGTCATCAGAAAATTTAATATTGGAAATGCCGGTGCATTCCACTAGTTTCTCTGACAAGTGCTTCACTATTCAAGCAATTCGTCTATGGAATGCCCTGCCGCTACATATCAGACGCGCTCAAACAATAGTATCTTTTAAAAATATGGTAAAGAATTACTATCTCACTTCCGTTAACTAGAAACTCGCTAACGCTATCTATATCTTCTATTCTATCTATCTATATATTAAAGTATCCTTTTATCTATCTCTTGAACTTCACAACCATCTACTCTCTTTGTAAAACCTTTTATTTTTATGTATAATATTTATATTACATTGTGCACAACCCCTATCAATTTCAACAATTTTCTTTCCATCCTGAGGTTGTCTGGAAGAAATTGCTCTTTAGCAATAAGGCCGCCTGTTGTACATTCTTTTTAAAAATATGTGTATATATTTGTTTATGTTTTTGTGTACAATAAAGAGTATTTGATTTGAGATGCTCGACTAGGCGTTCCGCGATAATTCGCTCACAGAGCTTACACACCTCATCGAGCAACACGATCGGCCGGTATCCGGACGGTGAGTCCACCGGCCGCCCCGCCTTACGGATCAGGACCAGTTTCCCCGTCTTCCACACCTTGGGAAACTGGCCCCTTTCGAGGCATGCGCTAAAGAGCCCCATCAGTCGAGGCCCGAGTTCTTTGAGGGAGATAAGCATACTGTTCATCGTGATATCCCTACACTGACCAAAAATCTATGTCTATATTGGTATCGTATTATTTTCTCGCGATTTTTTTTGAAGAATACCAAGTCGTCAGATTAGGAAATTGGAGCATCTGTAGGGTTCACTGAATACTCCCGTGACAATCTGATACGCCCAAGTAATTCTTTTATTTAAACTTTACGAAATTGAGGTGACCCCCACCACATAAATCCACCAATTACTGTATATTTTATATCAGATGCATATTGGAAGATGAAAAATCTCAATATCTGACACGCTTAAGTGTATCGGTGTCATTGTTTTTTTTTCACAATTTTGAAGACAATCTGTTTTTACCCCACTTTTGAATGTGGAAACATTACCGAGTATAAGACTATATTCTGCCTGTCATCTAATTTATTTATTCGAATAGGTTTTCGTGAGACATTTAGCATCAATTCTCCTCTACCATATTAGGTATTATTGTGCCTTGTGCCTATTTACTTCATGGGTATTCATAAGGCATACATCATTCACCGAGCCTTTTCCCAACTCAGTTGGGGTCGGCTTTCCATAAGGCATACATCATAAATTATTTTTTCCTAGAATAGAGAAAATAAATACCATTTCGTATGCTCCGTATCCTGAAACCAAGCATAACGAGCCTGGTCTCAGTTTGGTTGAATGAAATGTATCATCAGTGATCATGCGTATAGGTTTTATGAACTCCGTAAAAGTAAATGGCTCGGTTAACTGCGAAAGAGAAACAAAATGAATTCCTGTCTTCCACTGCAAGCGGAACTAGGTTCGTACCATGCATCGTACGGACTTCGTTTATGTCGTAAGTGAAAGACTCACGCAGCTCGAAAATCTATCTCCAAATATATACTTATAAAAAACAGCGTAGTAACAATTCTCCAATATTATTAAGCACTGACCTACTTAAATGGCGTACTATAAATTAATTTTACATATTTTTATACAAATCCATGCGAGCAGCTGATGCATAACTCCCCCTCCACGATGCAGCATGAGGTTTTTTTTCAGCTCAGTATGCTATTATTTTTTTACCTTCGTCGTCACCTTCGCAGAGCCACACCCACCACTACTTGGGCAGCGGGCGATCGGTTCGCTTATTTTAGTTATATAAGATTGACGACATAATATATAACATCTTTACATAGTTATATTGTTGGTAACCTTTAGTACAGCAAGATTATTAAAATCCTCAATATCTGTTCTGTAATTTTTATGATTATAAAAGCCAGCAATACTCCTCCAGGTTTCCAAGTGAGTCATTAACTCTCTTAAAAGTTCTTCCCTCTGTCGCATACTGCCATACAACAATATATTAGATCTAGTGGTGCCAGCAATTACTTTGTAACTTTTAAGGCTTTCCAGACCTTTGACTGTTCCTGTCCTAAAAATACAAAACAATTGTTTTAGTTCTGATATTTTTGTACCTAAATAAAGCGATTAATTTTATTTTTCCTTACCTACCTTTTTTTTAATATGCGCGAGTATCTATATACTATTCACGAGCATAACCTGCTCGCAGAAGGCAACGTCCAGACCCACAACGAGGTCCGGCGTTTTTTTTTTTCTAAGTCCTATGGTGCAGTTCATTACCGGTTAAGTATACAGTGACGGTTCAAAAGCTTCAAGTATCTGTTAAAACAGATATAATCATTCGCAACCGGATTCTCAAAATGAAGCTTTTGAACCGGTATTTAACCACGCCATAGGACTTGGGTTTTTGGCGAGCGCATAGTTGGAAGCATTTTAGGTTACCTCTGACGCTCGGCAAAAAGCCCAGGTCCAGATGCTCACTTGCAATATCCAACAACGTTTCCTTGTCCCACACCGGGAACTAGTTCTTGTGCCAGGAACTATCAAGCATTACCTTGACATTGGCAAAATCATCGATGAACGATGGAGCCACGCACCTAAAAGAAAAAAAGGAGAACCAGGCCAGACCAGGAAAACTAGTAATACTCGTATGCACTTACACATCAGCGAAACAATGAGCTATAGTCATCACATGTTGTCCAGTTATGATTGCGCCACCACATACCGACCACCACTGTCTACCACTGTCAAATTCTTTTCTTATTGTTACCTAAAATATATAGATAAGTTCAGCAATTTTCACTCAAGATGACAAAAAATACTAGTTATTGAGCTAAAATTTTTGGAATCCTATGGAACACAAAAAAAACGGACATGTTTGAACTGCTTATAGCTAGGCATCGTACAAAATATCACTTCAGACCCACGGTACCCCTGGCCATACCCCTGGTGGTACCGTGGGTCTTTTAAAGTTAAACGGTACCACCGACTAATAGTGATGTGATATTAACATCTACGACTGAAAAAAACGGATTATTCCCAGTTCGTTCAGCTTCATGGAACTCATGAAGCCAGTTCCACTTGGAACTTTTGCAACCTTACAATATACGATTTTTGTCCCATTTGTTCCATGTAATTTTATACTACTTTTACCGCTGACATTATTTAAATAAAAAATATTTTTAATTTTAAATTGTTTTATTTTTATAATCGCCTGGTACTTTTTGAGAATAATGAGTTCATACATTCAATCGGTTTTCACTGAATTTAAAATCTTGAAGGCTCTTATGTTGTTACGTCTTTTATAATGGACAATCATTTTCATCTGTACTCGGTGCACCTGTTGACACATTTAAATAAACTAAACGGATCGAGATTCGAATGAGATTTCGAGAGTGCTTATGTAGTTCTGTACTCCTAGTATTTTATTCAAGGTGCGTGTCACGCCGGAGGCATCGTTGACCAGACGACGCGGCAGCACGGGAGGCGGAGCTATGCGTCCTACAGAGAGGCTAAGGACACCCTCCAGGAAGCGATCATGCGGGCTAAGACGGCAGCCCGCGAGGAGCTCCTGGAGACCCTGGAGCAGAACCCATGGGGACGCCCGTACCTACAGATCAGAGGTAAACTCCAACCGAGGGCGCTCCCATTGACCCAGAGTCTCCAGCCGGATCCACCGCCCCTGGATCTGACGGCATTCCGGGCCGTGTATGGGTTCTGGCCCTCGAGGAACTCGGGCCTCGACTGAGGGGGCTCTTCAGCGCATGCCTTGAAAGGGGCCAGTTTCCCAAGGTGTGGAGGACGGGGAAACTGGTCCTGATCCGGAAAGCGGGGTGGCCTGTGGACTCACCGTCCGGTTACCGGCCGATCGTGCTGCTCAACGAGGTGTGTAAGCTCTTTGAGCGAATTATCGCGAAACACCTCGTCGAGCATCTCGCGTGTGGGCCCAGACCTGGCGGACAACCAGTACGGTTTCCGTCGGGGACGGTCCACCGTGAGCGCGATCATGCGCGTGAAGACCCTGGCGGAGGAAGCAGTCTCGCGGGGCACCTTTAACACCTTACCTTGTAGCTGCGTTAGAGAGGCACTGATCTACCACGGAGTACCTCTCTACCTCAGTCGCATTGTCGGGGCATATTTATCCGAGAGGGCCATAACTTACCCTAGCTGGCTCGGGCCAGCTCGGCGAAATGTGTCGTTCGGTGTTCCTCAGAGGTCGGTCCTAGGACTTCTCCTGTGGAACATCGGATACGACTGGGTGTTGCGGGGTGCGTTGTCTGAGGGCGTCAGCGTAACTCGTTACGCGGACGATACCCTCGTCACGGCGCGGGGAGCAACGCACCAGGAGGCAATACTCAAGGTCACGACTGGGGTTGCTGAAGTCGTGGGTCGTATACGGCGGCTGGGACTGGACGTGGCACTGAATAAGTCCGAGGCTCTGTTTTTTCACGGACCTCGGCGCGGGCCACCTCCAGGATCCAGCAAAAATATAGGGAGCGTTAGCATCGGCATCGAGCCCTCCATGAAGTATCTGGGGCTCATACTCGATAGCCGGTGGAACTTCGGACCACATTTCCGAAGTTTGGTCCCCAAAGTGACGGGGGCAGCAGCCGCGCGTTCGCGACTGATACCCAACTTAAAGGGACCCAACGCTTCCTGCAGGAGACTGTACCTGGGGATCGTGCGGAGTATGGCCGTGTACGGGGCTCCCGTATGGGCGCCGAGACTGACGGCCAACAATACTGCTGTTTAACACAGATCGTTGAGGACCTTGGCCGTCAGAACAATAAGAGGGTACCGCACGAAATCCCTAGAGGCTGCATGTCTCCTAGCCGCGACCCCTCCATGGGACCTGGAAGCGAGAGCCCTTGCGTCATTGTTCCAATGGCACAAGGAGGCGCTGAAATGGGACCACAGGCCTGCGTCTCGAGAAATCGAGGCTCAGCGGTTTCTGAACAAAACTTCTTTGAACACATTTTGAATAAACCAAACTGAGCGAGATAAGAGTTGGCGAGTGCTCTTTTCTAGTTCTGTACTCCTAGTACTTTTGTTGTTTGTGTATCTATGGAACTACTAGGTATATATTTCCGCTACAAGTAGCTATTCCCACTTGTTCATTTGTTACGGTAAAATTGTCGGTCGCCGTATAATAAAACTGAGCCGCCTTTGCGATGGAGAAATATCATTTCTTCGCCCATAATAATAGCTTACGACAAGGAAACGTCGGATTAACCGAACCAACAGGAAAAAAATGTTCAATATACGGCGTCGTATACGGCGACAGCGTATACGACGGCCGCGTTGGTCTATGAGTCGGACAAAGCAGTCGGACCACGTGTTCAGAGGGAAAAATGTCATATAGATTCTTCTGTTTTATGCTTTGATAAGGTAGACGAAGCTGTTTATTGTACCCATATTTCGTAAGTCACAGGTAGGTCAACACATCACTAGGGTTACTTACTCGGTGGTACCGTGTAACTTTAAAAGACCTACGGTACCACCAGGGGTATGGCCAGGGGTACCGTGGATCTGAAATGCAAAATATTAATACTTTGTTTTCGAAGAAGGTATTTAAAGTTTACTTGGTATGGCAATTGCTTGGAATTAGCTCTATTGCCTGTGTAGAGCCTTCGGGCACATTTATCTATCATACGTTCACCAATTTGTTTATTAACTCGAACAATTGCCTGCAATAAAGATTAAAGGAAGCATATTAAAGTAACGTCTTTATCGCCGAATAATAGAATATACTTTATCGTACACCATTACAAAGACAGGAATACTTGAATCCATTTAGTCTCCTGAACCTGTGATAAAATACCATGTACCAACATCAGTTGGTTAGGTTAGGCTCACGCGATCCGCCCAGACAAGACAGGACAGGACAGGACAGACAGGACATCAGATTGGCTATTGACATGGCATCCTTATCGTCAAGAGTGATCTCTTACAGGCAACCTTATGATGGACCTTAGTAGACATAAGTGAAATGAAAAGTGAATAACGGCATGAATAAAATAGGTACCTGAAAATCAAAATCTCCCTCTGCCATTGTTTTGGAAGGTGTTTGTGGTGTCATTGGTGTAATCATACCACACAAAAGGAACAGAATTAAGTAATTCATTATGCATCAAAGTGATTTATATACCACATAGAATTTTGATAAACACACGAGTAATTTTACATTGGTAATCGAAGTTTTATAGGTACCCACAAATTTACTCTACAACCTATAAATTGCTCAAAAAATATCACCCATGGGTATCCGGATAATAATTTTAGCATTAACACAATAAGGAATGCGAAAAGTTCTACATTTATATATTCAATGATAGTAGTTATAATTTTTTCCGTTACAATACACTTGCAATTTTAACTATAATTTCGCAGTTATATCAACACAAGTTAGTGAAAGGGATTTTGAATATTAAACCCAATTAAACCATACATAATTATTTAGGTACCCAAACAGAAAATCATAAGATAAATAAGATTAGTTATCTAACCAAAATTGTATTGACAGGCTTGACAATTGCACAGGATAAGACTTCTTCTTCTTCTCTTTTTTATGGCCTCTGCTTGTAGCAATTTACTAATGTCCAGTCAATTCAATTCAATTCTTTTTTATGGCCTCTGCTTATAGCAATTTGCCAATGTCCAGTCTTCGTAAATTAACTATATAAATCAACAAATAATAACTTTAAAAAATGAAAAATGTGAATGTGATGTGAAAATGGCGGATCATGAATCTTAACCTGAGGATAAGACATAAAGAGACATCCTTGAGAAGTCGTAATGTCTGTCATTGGTACATTCCTACCTCAGGGCAACTATCTCTATACTATTTTATTTTATTTATTTTTTTTTTATTTTATTTATTTAGGTCCGCCAACAACTGTTTACATTCATTCAAGTATACAATAACACTGGAATAGATGAAAGTCTAATGTAACGGTTACTTATAGGTAGACACAACATGCAAAAATGTTACATTTAAGGGGGAGCTTACCCACCATCACAATAAAAATTGTTAACAATAAAAAGAAACATTCAGAAAAGCAAACAATATCATCTTAGATGTACAATAAAATCTTGAAACAATACAAAAAAAAAAAAACAAAAACAACTAAGCCTGTTAGGGCAAGGAGCCGAAAACCGACCTTTGTCTTCCAAATGAGTGGAAATGTACATCTACACACTGGCTGCAACTATTTATTACCCTGCACAACCTTGCATAGGGAGAATTAGCTCCGAGAACCGTCCTTCTCAGGGGTGGGCACATTGGTGTGATTGGATTGCGAGGGATCCTTGAAGGAACACGAAATCTGAAAAGGCCTAACAGTGGTGAGCAGTCAATTTTGTTATTGAGAACTTTAGAGGCAAACATAGCATCATTGAATTTGAAGCGATCAGATAGACGTTTAATATTAAAATGTTTTAGTCTTCTATCATACGAGCGAATTTTCTTCGCAACGCCATTAGAAAACGCTAAATGACTCAGAAAGCGTCTCTGTACTCGTTCCAGCCTTAACGCGTGAGTAGCATAGTGCGGCCGCCATACCACACTACAGTATTCCAGGATGCTCCTAATAAGCGAGTTGTACAATAAAATTTTAGTGAAAGTATTGCGAAAACTCTTGCACGATCTCAAAACGAAACCAAGCATTCGAGAAGCTTTTTTTATAGTATGATCTATATGCGTCGTAAATGTTAATTTAGAGTCAAATATAACTCCGAGGTCTCTAATGGTATCAAGTTCATCAATTTTGGTGGTTTTTATGTAGTAGGCAAAATGAACGAGGTTATGGTTTCTAGTGAATTTCAACAACTTGCATTTATCTATGTTTAATTGCATTTTGTTAAGGTCGCACCATTCGACGAGTCTATCTATATCCATTTGAAGACATTTAGCATCATCCGTATGCCTGATAGTTCTGGAAAACTTTAAATCGTCTGCATACAAATATACTTGAGAGTATTGGAAACAATTGGGAACATCGTTAACGAAATAATTAAATAAGATTGGCCCCAAATGGGATCCCTGGGGAACCCCAGAAGTTATGTGTTTTTGATAAGATTGATAACCATTCACTACAACGAAGAATTCCCTGTCAGACAAATACGATGACAGCCATCCCAGTAAAGAACCACAAATGCCATAGGCCTGTAATTTTGTGATTAATATTTGATGGGAGACCTTATCGAAGGCTTTGCTGAAGTCAGTGTAGATAACATCCACCTGGTGGCCTGCGTCGACAGAGTTGATCAAGGTTTCCGCGAACGGCACCAATTTAGTGCTTGACGATCTTTTTTCAACAAAACCATGCTGGTCGACACTTAAATACAATTTCAGATGATTCCGCATGTAAGGGCATATTAGAGTTTCAAATATTTTAGCAAACGATGATAAAATGGATATGGGTCTGTAATTAGATATTAAATCGATAGCACTAGATTTATGCACAGGGACCACTTTTGCCATCTTCCATTCCATGGGAAATACACCACTCTGCAAAGAGGTGTTGTAAATGATCACGAGTGGGCGGACCAACTGACCAGCGCACGACACGATGAAAGAGGGAGGAACCCCATCAGGACCAGCTCCTTTTGTAATATCTAGACTTTTCAGAACTTTATTAAGGGCATCGGGTGTAATTGAAGGACTACTTAAGGACACGCTATGGTTCTGTAATGACTGTATATATTCCGATTGATATTTATTGTCAGTATTACTGTTACAATTATATACAGAAGAAAAGTAATCTGCGAATAAATGGCAGATTTCCGTACCATCTGAAGTAACAATCGCTCCATCCGTCATCGACCTGGGGTACATACTTGATCCTCCTCTTTTAGCCTTTACAAAGGTCCAAAAAACTTTAGAGTTCTTTTTTATTTCTTCCTCTATTAGCTCAATATAGTTATTATAACACTGAGTAGACATTCGTTCACAGCTTTTACTGGTATACTTCAGTTCAACAGCGTCAAGCGGGTTCCTATATTTTTTATATCGGATCCTAAGTTTGTTTTTATAGTTAAGTAGTTTAATTAATTCGCGACTAAACCAGGGTGGATACTTGCTATTTTTCGGAACATACTTGGGTATGTATTTATCTATCAAACTATTGAGAATGTCATACAAGGCCTCAAGCATTCCATTCACATCACTGCACCTGTAAAACAAATTATCCCAGTCCACTTGGCTTAAATAACTGTTTATTGCCAAGTAGTCACCCTTATAGAAGTTTGGCCTAGCAACTGCACTGTTATACTTCAGTCTATCCCCGGTCTGCAAGCTTATAACACAGTCCAGAGGAGGATGACGGTGGTCGAGTTTGCTTAGACAGCTTAGACTAGAGGTGACCTCGCATGACGGTATAGACGATATAACCAGGTCAAGTATGCGATCTTCAGAATTTTTAGTATAATTAAATTGTTTTAATTTATTTACAGTTATAAAATCCAACAGTAATTCACTTATGCCAGATATACCCGTATTATTATTTGTACTACCTTGTGACATTGGTTGCCAATCTATATCACGTCGATTGAAGTCACCCGCAATACATATTTCACTATTCGTGATTTGCTCAAATACAGAAATACAGTTATCTATAAAAGCTTCCAATATGGACAGCCGTACAGGTGGAGGTAAGTACACAGCACAAAAAACAATTTTGCGCACAGCATTGGTGCGCGACCCAGGCACATCAATAACAATCCACATATCCTCGTTGTTACTTTCCCATTTAACAACACGCTTTGAATTAATATTCTTCTTGACAGCAATCAATACCCCACCACCGTCTTTTTTATCAATCTGTGAGCTAGCCGTTTCCCTATCCCTGCGGTATACAGTGTAACGGTTGTCGATCATCTCACTAGTAAGTACTGAAGTATTCAGCCAGGATTCCGTTATGATTATGATATCGTAGTTGTTACAGCACACATTACGGTAAAAAGTATCAACTTTCGTTCTTAAACCTCCACAATTCTGGTAGTAAATATTTAAATGATTGAATTTTAAAATCAGTATACACAAATAACGTACAATAAAACAAAAAACGTTAAGATATTCTATTTACACTCTCACGATTATTAATAACTATAAATTCCGAATCGTCAGTTTTTTTAGCAAATATTCTGCCATTACGTACCCACACGTACTTGTAGCCCCTCTCACGTGCCCTCAGCCTCGCCATTGCGTGAAGTTCTTTATTAGCTGGTGACAGGTGCTCAACCACATATACTGGAGACCGAGTGCCCCCCAGGCCCAAATCCGCAGTGCTAAGCTTCTTATCTGGGTTTTTTCTATTGAAGTTGATGACAGCTCCAAGTACCTGATCGCGTATTCTTGTCATACTACGTATATATAGAGCGCTTTACCGGTCTGAACCACTCTGCACGTCAGAACAGTAAAACAATCGAGGAAGACGTAACGTCACTACAGCTTTCCAGTTTAAGTTGTTGCGTGGCAAAAATGGATTGTTATGTACCTAGTTATTGTTCTGAGATCTTGTTTTTGACGTGTTTTAATGTAATGTAGCGCCCCTAGTGGAACTCAAACATATATTGGGGCAAAAAATGGAACTAATTATTGTTTTAGTTATTGTTCTGAGAACTTGTTCTTGACGTGTCTTAATGTAATGCGGCACCCCTAGTGGAACGCACACATATATTGGGCAACCTATATCAGATCCGCTAACTATTCGCCACGTAGAAAACGGACACTCACCCTCTATACAATATAGAAACTCAATGATTCCTACTCACTTCCTTATATGCTTATAATAAATACTCTATGCTCATTAGTTCCATAAACTCACCACAAACATAAAAGCATAAAAGGGTTATAAAAAAATCATATTAGAGAAGAAGATATAGAAGCTGTATACAAAAAGCTTTTTCTCGATGCGTCTTGGGTCTTGGACCGTTGGTATGAGAGCATATGAGAGTTCCTCCTGGAATGAGAATAGCCGGTGGTTCACGTCTGTCCCAATACTATAGTTTTTGCAAATCATTCTAAGATCATTATTCACTGAGCCTTTTCCCAACTCAGTTGGAGGCTTTCTAGTCTAACTTCGATTCGGCTGAACTTCGATATTTTCCGTGAAGGGACTGCCATCTGACCTCCACAACCCATGGGCGATATCGAAATTCTGTAGTTAGACCGGTCGGACTTTTGATTTAGGGCTCCAACTACCCCTGCCGACTGCCAAAGATGTTTGTATGACAACCGAGACCGACGGCTTAACGTGCTCTCCGAGGTACGGAGGGGTTTCAATGTCTTAAGAAATGGTCACCCATCCTAAGACCGGCCTGACTAGATGTTGCTTAACCTTTGCAATGTGTTAACATTGTCGGTTACCACTAGACCACATTCCCCGAAATCATTCTAAAATATTAAACGAAAAATTTAGCAAGCTTCCATTTGCTCCAAAAATACATAATCATATTCATTGACTAGCTGTTGCCTGCAGCTCCGCCTGTGTGTTATAGTTTTCTTGATCACCAGTTACTGATTTATTAAGTATATCTGTTGCCCGCAGCTCCGCCTGCGTGGTACTTTAAATCGACATAACTTTTTTATTTATGAAACGATTGAAATAAAACAGACCTTAAGGTTGTGGTTTATTCAACTTAACATTTAAATGTTAAGTTGAATAAACCACAACGCATTACTAAAAACCGCATTCAAATCGGTTAAGCCGTTTCTGAGATTAGCGTCTTCAAACATTCATACAAACAAACACAGACAAACAGACACATTCTAAAAACCATTGTTTTGGATACTATTGCGTTCATAAAGCCCCCCTACAATAGTTTCTCTATTATATCTTCGATGTACAGACATCGACCACTTACAATTTTATTATAAAACTAGCTGTTGCCCGCAGCTCTGCCTGCGTGTTACTATAGTTCAACATAACTTTTTTATTTATGAAGCGATTGAAAACCAAACCGCGAATTCAAATCAAAAATTCAAATCGGTTAAGCCGTATCTGAGATTAGCGTGTTCAAACATTCAGACTAACAGACAAAAGTGCTAAAAACCATTGTTTTGGGTTTTATTGCGTTCATAAAGCCCCCCTACAACAGTTTCTCTATTATATCTTCTATTATATTCTCTATTATACCATAAAAATTCATCTTAAGATACGAAAATATGAAATATTATTAATTATCTTCGTCGTGTGTGATAGTCCATTGAATTGTACGGCGAGCGATATTGTATCTTAAGTTAAAATATTGTAGTATCTTAGCCGTGTGTAGCGCCCCTTAGTGAACTCCACTGCGGGTGACGTAACCTGTTCTGAAGAGCTCTTCAATCTGATCCCACTTCCTTCCGATCCCGAACAACGCGTGCCGGACAGAGATGCCACTCCCACACAGTGGATAGCATGTTCGCGAGAGCCGAACGTTTTAAACGTTCGTTTCTCTGCCGAACGATAGTGGCCTGGAACGCCCTGCCTGTGCACGTTTTTCCTCCCACATATAACCCTGGGTTCTTTAGGCGTAGCGTGAAGAGGCACATCAGTAGGTCGTCAAGTTGAGGGCCACTCTCTATAGTATTGTGTGTTGTGAGTGTCGGCCCACACAATCGCTAGACGTCGTCACGACTTACCACCAGGCGGACGGCGTCATTTTGGCGAACCCAATATAAAAAAAACCTACGACAAACTTATTATTTGCGGTTGGTACACTAATCGGGTCTAGGATCGAACCGCAAAATTAATTTTGTGTTTTATTGTATTTACTTTTCCGGGATAAAAAGTACCCAGCGTGGTGCCCAAGATATTAAAGAATAATTATACCAAGTTTCATCGTAATCCAACCGGTAGTTTTTTGCATGATGCCTGAACAAACAGACAGACAGACAAAAATTTTTTTAATCACTTTTTTGGGTTCGGTGTTAGTCTAGTAACACCCCCTGCGGGTTTGCTCCGCTGTACCACTGGTTTATACCACCGGTGGTAGGACGGGTAAAATTGGTAGATATGCTCCATATTTTTTTGATATTTTCAATGTACAGAATTTTCACTTCTACAGATTTATTATAAGTATAGAAATGTATTGATGATTGGGACAGATCCCTCTGCTGTGTTTTAGTAACTGTAAAGTTAACCACAGCCACTGTAAAAAGCGACATCCCGAGTCGCGATACCGATAATATTTTTGTCAGTTCACGTACACGTAGGTATTACAAAATCTGGTGAAATGAGAATCTGGCCCATTGAGAATTTAGCCAAATGCTACTAAGCCGTTTTTAGATCTTACTCTCAGGCTGTACCCGTTACTTTGCGAATCTCACAGTAAATTTAGTTGTAGAATCACTCTTAATGACTTGGATAAGAGTCCTCTATGACCTAAATGATTGACAAACATGATTCTATAAAAAAATAAGTAAGTAAACAAAAAAAATGTAGGAACCAATCAAATATTTACTACTACCAATATTACAAAGACCAAAAAAAACGTATCAACTGCCAGCTTGTCACAATCGTCAGTAACCCATTTTGCGTAAGGACCAATCCGCATATGTAAGCTGGGCAAACCAAGTTTAACGACCGAAGTTACTCCAACTAAGATACCTTGCTTCACATTGACTTCATTAGGATCCCCAGTCTCATGGCATATGAGGCCACCACCTTCCGTTTCCTGGAACGTAGATACACTTTACTTAGGAAACTTGCATTCGAAATTAGTGAAGTACCGACTAAAACATTGTATAGTTCGCGAGACCTAAGCTGAGCATTGCATTTGTGTGAGTGATCACGAAAAGTAGAGTAAAAAAGCTGTGTGTAGCTGTGTGTACCAATCATGTGTGTGTAAAACAGGTCACATTATAAGTTCATGTACGTGAACTGACACATATGCAAAGCTACGCTTTCGCCTTGCGAACTAAGATTACGGCTAACGAACTATATTATAGTTATTCTTTACAGCATCCAAAGCCTCAGGTCCCTTTTCAATTTGGTCCCATTCCGACCATTATTTGGTCCCATTTCGGTATATTGAAATCGGTTGTGGTGTAAATTTTGTATGTTTTTGTATGTTACTGTGTACGATATGGAACAATAAATGTATGTACACGACTTACAAAGTAAACATCTTTATTGTTATTGTTGTATTCAGTGCAAAAAAATTGTTTGCAGCTGCGTAGAAAAGTTGCTTCGCATTGCCGTCTCGGAATTAGAGCAACTTCTTCAGTGTGTACATATTTGAAACGACTCCAGCTCTGAAACATACAGAAAAGTAAGTCAAAAACATCATCTTCCAAAGTGTGTACTTGTCTATTGAAAACCTGCAAAAATTGTATTCGAAGAAACTCAATGAAAATATATAATAATTAAATAATATAATATAAATAAAATAAATAAATAAAAGCCCTTAAAAGCCATGTTTGGCCGAGATAAGGTAACTAGTAGTATAGACAGAAAATTTTTGAAAATTTACTTTTTATAAATAGGTACCCTACCCTACATACCGTGTTGCCTATGTAGAGGTACTGTCATAATATGTTGCTTTAGTGAGCAAGTTGTTGGTTAATTTGGAATTACAAACACATATTATAGGTACTTCAATCCACTACGTGTTTTTCCCAACTCAGTTGGGGTCGGCCATTTAGTCTAACTGCGATGCGGTTGAACTTCGATTTTTCCGTGAAGCGACTGCTTTCTGAACACCATGGGCGATATTGAAGTGAGACCGGTGTAGTTTTGGGGCTCCAAATATTCGTATATTCGTATGACCGGGACGTACACCCGGGGTCTCAAAATGTCTAAAGAAATGGTCACCCATCCTAAGACCGGCCTGACTACAAGTTGCTTAACCTTTGCTATGTGTTAAATTACGTGGTACCACTCAGCCACGAGCCCCTCCTACATAATAGGTATAATGGTTATAATAATATCACCGACCTTAGTGGCTTTCACTGATGCAACGGTACATAATCCATCAAAGTCGTGGTACTGTGACTCATAAGGAATTTTGCCTACATATTTGTTGAATTGCCAAGGCTCGTCCATTATCTATAAAACAAGTATTATTAACCATGTTAAGTACCTAACATGGTTATCATGGTTATCGATATTCGTTACTCTTGATTATCCTAAGCGATTTAAATATAGATTAGATAAATAGATAAATAAATAAAAAAGAATATAAAATAAAACTTTTGATTGAGACAACTCATAACACCCAAACTCCGAAACAAACATTTGTGGATCTGGCACTACCGACCACGCCACCGAAGCAGTTAAAATACCTACTATCCTCTGGTACCAATCTAACATCTGGTACTCAGACCAAAAAAACGGGTCGTGGGTCTCTTTTAACTACCATTGGTTGATGAATCTCAGCCCACCGCAGGTAGCCGACGCACACTGCATACAATATACAACCGTAAGGTGGTTATACTCCAACTGTGCTGATAGTACATGCTCAATTAGGTTTTTAAATGTACGCGTAGAACATTTTTGTCCTGTAGGCGCTCTTTGATCTTGCTTGTCATCTAGGGCGAGTCGTAAGGCAAGATACATAGAGCAAAATACCTAATATACTGGGAACAGAGAGCGCTTTGTTTTTTTGCAACCTGAATGAGCGCTCTCAGGAGTTTTAGGTCTGAAAATTTGTACGCTTTGACACGTTAAATCAAAACCACACCAATATAACTATAGACATTATTCTTCTTTCTTCTATACTACTATTATAACGAGGAAAGATTTGTATGTTTGTAATGAATAAACTCAAATACTACTGTGCCGATTTCAAAAATTCTTTCACCATTGGAAAGCTACATTCACCCTGAGTAACATAGGCTACTTTAAACCGGGAACGAGTACCTAGACTAAATCACGTGGGCGGAGCTGCGGCGATCAGCTTTAGTCTATAATATAAAAATGAATCGCTAATGTGTTACTAAGCGCAAATCTCGAGAGTATCTGAACCGATTTCGGTAATTCTTTTTTTGTTGTGATCGTTACTTACTATCAGGAGAAGGTTGTTTAGCGGAACATTAATAAAATTTATACGTTACGAAGTTCGCCGAGACAGCTAGTTATTAATAGATGTGAGACATTCGATATGAATAAAATTGAGAATGCATGCATATTTTGACATTTTACGTATATAATCGCTTGAGAATCTTAACACCGCCATGCACACAAGTGGCATAACGCCATCTAGTTTTATTATTACAAAACATTTTTGTAAATAATGCAGAACGAAAATAAAAAGGAAATTATCATTCGTTCTAAGTTGCCCGAAACATGCCGTCTCGTCAACCTGCGCGCGCCGCCTGCTCAAAGGCGCTTCTACACTACATACACCGATCAAGATACCAAGCATAAGTAATGGAAAAGTAATAATAAAATAATATTTTAATTAATATTTAGTGTACAAGGTTTGAATTTTACCAAAATCCCGAGATTGTAAGTAGGATGTCTATAAAATTTCTGTGAATAAATCTTGGTTATCTTCCGCCATTGTTGAATGTCATGGTTTGTTTCGTTTCTTCTTGTTGCAACTTCTATTATACCTGCCACCACCCACATATCATCATTACCGCGACGAAACCTGAAAACAAAAGTAAAAAAATATTCTTCGACAGACGACAACCTGACGACACTGCTTCGAATACTGCTCTCACCTCTGGGACGGCTCCGCAAAGTATCTGCTGGACGCTCTCGACGCTATGCAGCGACGCGCTATCCGTGTTATAGATTGTCCGGAGGTAACGGGAAGCCTTGAGCCACTAGCTCAGCGCCGAACAATAGCTTCCTTGGCCGCATTCTACCGTATTTACCACGGCGAGTGTTCTGAAGAGCTCTTCAATCTGATCCCACCCTCTTCCTTCCGATCCCGAACAACGCGTGCCGGGCAGAGATGCCACTCCCACCCAGTGGATAGCATGTTCGCGACAACCGAACGTTTTAAACGTTCGTTTCTCTGCCGAACGATAGTGGCCTGGAACCCTCCCACATATAATCCTGGGTTCTTTAAGCGGAGCGTGAAGAGGCACATCAGTAGGTCGTCAAGTTGATGGCCACTCTCTATAGTATTGTGTGCTGTGAGAGTGGCCCACAATCGCTAGACGTCGTCACGACTTACCACCAGGCGGGCGGCGTCAATTTGGCGAACCAATTAAAATAAAAATAAAATAGACCTATCGCCACTCAATCAGCAGTTACCGTAGCGTATGGACACTTGCAACGTAGTTTAGCACGTTCTACTTAAAGGTAAACTAGTTAGTTAAGAATACAACAAAAAGTGAATATACATACACCTTCCTATTGGTAAGAAAACAATTCGCAGAAGACATCACTTTATTTTCCCCAATTATAGTGCCGGCGCAAAAAGCTCGCAATAATCCGTGTTCGCCAGTAGCGTCGGAAACTGCGTATATAAGGACCTATAAATGAATTTAATAAGGCGCTGTCTTCACGAGCGAGAGAATCGCGACGAGTCTGTACTTATATCGCCGCGATAACATCGCCGTGTGAAGACGCGTTCATAGAGAGTGTATAGAAATACGTGCCACGACGACGATATCGCCGCGATTCTCTCGCTCGTGGAGACAGCGCCTTAGAATTAGTAGGTATATTGAACAAACGGCCGTTGATGCTTTGAGGCGAGGATTAAGCGCCGCCCAGGCTGCGCTATAATATATTATACAGCATCAAAGCATAATGGCACAACAATATCGCATGCCATACATTAATATTCATCACGTTAACACTGTGATCTACTATATATATTATAGGTTTTGTATGGCGCACGATATATCATAGCGTACTCGTGTTATAATATAAGCGTGGTTTTTAGAAAGTATAATGTAGCAGAAAAGTGTAACAAGTTCTACTAAGTGCCAATCAGCAAGAATCTTCTTTTAAGGCCACTGTCCAGTTTAGGCCTAGCCTCGGCCTAGGGACCGGTGGTTTGGTCAAAATATCCGATCACTGTTTACATAGTGACGTTGATCATAGCGCATTGGCGCTCTGATATGATTGTGATGCTTTGATGTATTGACGCAAATCTGACAACACACGGTTGAACGTTGGCCAGTGTTAGTTGTCGCCGACCACAACCCAATTGGCGACTCTCTATAAAAATCTTCTTCAAAATAACCAGTTCCTTACATGATATGGTAAATCGCCAAGCTGTGTCCTAATACCAAGATGACTCATACGAAGGAACTAAAAAAATTCAAATACAAAAGTTAATCGTGTAATTGTGATTAAAAAAAATAAGAAGGTTCTGAATTCCTTAGAATTATTTTTTGCCTTGAAAGAAACGTTTGGAATAAACTCATTTAAAACATTTGTGAACTGAAAGTTTTCTAGGTTCCGGGTACGAAAAAAAGGCGGTAAGGCTGTCACGAGATGCATATGTTGACAGACCAGACGAGTCACTGGTAAATATTTAAGCTCTGTTCATACCCCTCGGATGTCCGCGCAGAGATAGTAGACTTGCGATCTACTTGAGTCTACTATCTCTGCACGGACATCCGAGGGGTATGAACAGAGCTTAAATATTTACCAGTGATTCGTCTGGTCTGTCAACATATGCATCTCGTGACAGCCTTACCGCCTTTTTTTCGTACCCGGAACCTATTTTATAGGTAAACATAGTATAAAATAGCAGTGTTTTACCTGAAAATAAAACACATATTAAATACTTATCTTATTTAAAGCTTACTTGATTGAGAATGGCGCTCGACGTAATTCCGGTTTCTTCTGTCTCTTTCTCACCTAATACCCCCTAAATATGTGTATCTCGCTTGCACATCCGGCTACCCCACCAGTCCCCCCACCTCTACCACAGCGGAGCGTGGCAGGTGGGTTTTAGAATCATTGTGTCTCAGATCTGCACCAGGCAGAATTTAAAGTATAAGCTTTAAATAAGGCAAGTATTTAATATGTGTTTTATTTTCAGGTAAAACACTGCTATTAAACACTTGACCGTTATTTAAAGCTTACTTGATTGAGACGTGTCTGTTATCGCCTGGTGGGACGACGTCAATGTGATTTAAGTACTTAGGTGCAAGTAGGGCGTTAAACGTTCTAATGATGTCATTAGAACGTTTATCCAAATAACTAAATCAGTTTGTTATATAGTTTGTTATATATTATAATCAGTAAGTTATGTAACTTCTTTGTGGTAGAAGCGTGTTGTTCTATGATCTCAATTGAATCGTTCCGGTTCAGTGTTACGAAATTCATCACTACCTTTCTTCGTTACCAGATCTATCACTGGTATGTCAACCTAGAACCGCGGTCCAAGGCCGCGGCCGCTCTCACGTCCGTTGCTGGGTGTCTCTGGTTCGCACGTAGAAGGTATTTCTAGTGGCTCGTGCACCTAGGTAAAAGATGCCACTCCGGAGGAAGTGGACGCCGCGACAGGTGCCGTGAATACGACATCAGTTTAGAGATAAAATATTAATATTATTATCATTCTATTCACTGATACCACTAACATCCGTAAAGCTCACCCTTGGCGAAGCTTGAGTGTGCCGAAGCTGTAAGTTCGGCAAAAACCGACAGTATATGGTGAGATCGACCCGAACATGGGCCACCTCAAGGCAGCAAACAACCGGGCTACTAGGTCCAGCAAGAAGACCTTCAGAGAGCAGATGCGCAGTTCGTCGCACGGTTAGGTCAGAAAGTCACTTTTCATCCTACGGCCAGGCGTGGATAATGTGTTAACTGACTAAAAGCCATATCCTTTTGCGAACCGTCGATGCCACCGCTGCGTTATCCTGATAAATCACTGACCGCCAGCTCCAAGGAGCAGGACATGCTCGCAAACCTTTTTGCAGCTAATTCCAGGGTCGAAGACCGTGGGCTGCACCCCCCGTCATTGTCAACTTGGGCATTGTGGCTTGGGCTACACTATGCCCGATGTTGCAAGGGGGCAATGCTATGCAATGTACGCCCATTGCTCGGGTCACCCGTCACGCGGAAAACCAGTGGACCTAACGGCATTCTGGCGGTGGTACTACACAAATGTTCCTTAATACTGTTGGGGAACGTACCGGAGACCTGGAGGGAATTGAATGTATGATCCAAGTCACTATTGACATAGCTGACAACTTTGTAATGTGTCAGAGGGCTTTAGCTTTTATTATCACCCAGCGGCTCATTCTAATCAATGACTGTCAATATGGACGATCCCAGGTGACCTGCTGGCTTTCGTAACTCATGTCTGGGGAGAGTCCTTGGCTATGAGCCTAGACATCGCTTAGGCCTTGGCCTAGATTTGACATACGTTGCTCTTTTCGAAGCTTCATACATAAATATGGGTTAACCATATTTATGTATGAAGCTCTTAACTATGCAGCTGGATGCCAGCCTTCACATATTTTAGGTTGAAAGTTGGTGCCATACAGAACATTGTCGATAAGAATTTTGCGGCCGTGGAGCCTTCTTTAGTACATTCTTAAGCACCACTTTTGAGGCAAGAATTAAACTACATACCGCATGTGATGGGTAAAACAAGGGTGAAAGGTATATGATGACCTTTTATTTATATGTGAAACAATGTATCTGGTACGCTCAGTTGCTTTCAACGATCGTCGGTAACGATCTACCGACACGTTGGCTACCTCTACGTGAACGAAAGGGTCCTCATGTAGGATGGTTGGCATTGAAACTGCTAGTGTTACCGTAGTTATGTAATTACAAACGTTTCTTGCAAAATTGATGATACCATCTACGCATTTGAATAGTCTCTGTCCGATGACCACAGAGGAGTTGTAACATGTCGGAGGATACCTTATGTCGGAGTTATTGACATGTTGACGACATATCGTCCACGTGGACGAGAGGATCCTTGTGTAGTATGGCACTGCGAGTGCTACTGTTATTATGCTTATTGACAGAACCCTGTGGGGGTCCACAGCTTTGAACAGGTCGGCTATGTATGCAGCCCTGCGAGGGCTGGACAGAATATGACCCATTGCAAGATGTCCGAGGGGTACCCTGTGTTTGTTGGTTTTTGGAATAAAAGACAGGAGCTCGTAATAATACGTGTCGTGTATTTCAGTCGGCCATGTTACAAAGTGAAGGAAGAAGGAAGTGAACATAGACAAGACAATATTGATATAATCTAAGCATAGACTAAACTAGGCTATGGCTTACAAGCTAATATAATATTATGACATCTTCCCTTTAAGTTTATTATAACTTATATTTTAGATTCTTATATAAAAATAACAAAACGCATTTTAGTGTTTTGACACGAGACAATTTGACGTTTTAAAAGATTCTGACAGTTGACATAATTTGACGTTGTCAATTCGACGATTGTTTCTAAATGTAAACAAACAATGGTTTACAACATTTTAGTTTACTAATTAATTACTTATAACTAAGTACATGACAATGAATACGAAATAATGTTTATAAGACTGTGTCTATAAGACGTTGTGGTTGCCTTATCTCTCTTCCTGAACTAGAATATTTCTTAATTGGTTGACTGCTAGTACGTTGAGGAGATTGACTATGAGAAATTTTAGAGTAATCATTTGTATAACAAGGAGTATAACTGATATAAGTTTGATTGGAACTGACTGGTTGAGTGTGAAAATTATTAGTCTGTGTGTTATGTGAATGAAAAGAATATTGAGACTTTGGTCTAAGTGTTATGTATTGTCTATTGCGACGATATGTACCAAATTTACTTTTTATGATATACGACCTAGGTTCAGGACTAACTTGTTGTATAATACCTAGAAACCAAGACGATTGTGGATGTTTTTGAAACATAACATGACTATTTACCTCCAAGGGTTTAAGATCTTTGGAATTTTTGTTGTAATACTCTTTCATCTTATGTAAATTTTGATTATTGACTTGTTTAAGATGTCTATAGTTACACAATTTTGGTTTTAAAAGTTTTTCTACTATAGGTAGCTTTGTACGAAGTCTACGTGACATGGAAAGTTGTGCTGGTGAACATAAATTGTTTTTGGGAGTATTGCGATATTGCAGTAATGCTAAATATGGATCAGTATTATCAAGTAAACATTTTCTAAGCATATTTTTAATTATGCCTACTGTTCGTTCTACCATACCATTTGAACGGCTGTGATAGGGACTGGAAGTGACATGGTGAATATTCCAATCTTGTGTGAAATCATGAAAAGATTTGGAATTCATCGGTGGACCATTATCTGACATTAATGTATGGGGAATACCATGACGAGCAAATATTGATTTTAGCTTGGTTATGACTTGGTCTGCACTGTAACCATTACTTAAAATTGCTATCTCAACATATTTTGAGAAATAATCGACTACAATTAAGTATGTATGCTTGTTGAACTCAAAGAAATCTATACCAACCTTATGCCAAGGAATGTATTTGTAATCATGTGGTAATAGACTTTCTTTAGTGTTACTCTTTCTTAAAGTGAGACAAATTTCACAATTACTGATGTAATTATCTATATCTTGACTAATATTAGGCCAGTAAATTGTATGTCTTGCCAAATTTCTACAACTATTCAAGCCTTGATGACCTTCATGTAATAGTTTTAAGAAATCTTTTCTTAAAGAAATAGGTATAATAACTCTATCTGACAAAAATAAAAGGTTATTAGCATTATGTATATCATCTTTAATAGGAAAGAAAGGTTTAATACAATCTTCTACTTTATGCTTTGAATTTGGAAATCCATTTTTACAGTAATTAATAAGAGTTTGAAGAGTTTGGTCAGACCTGGTAGCTTGTTCAATCTGTTGTAATTTGAAAGGACTAAGTGATAAATTAGCAGTGAGTAGATTAACATGAAGTTTAACATCTTCATCCAATTCTACTAATGCATTTTCTGGTAATGCAGTACGGGACAATGTGTCTGCGACATATGAAGTACTTACCTGGTTTATAAGTAACGATAAGATCATAGGGTTGCAAACGAAGCATTATTCGTTGCAATCTTGGTGGAATATTAAATAAAGGTTTACTAAATAAAGAGACAATAGGTTTGTGATCTGTTTCCACTAGGACTTTGTTACCAAAAATGTATTGATGGAACTTAGTACAACCAAATAAAATTGCTAGGAGTTCCTTTTCAATCTGAGAGTAATTTTGTTGAGACTTTGTCAAAGAAGCTGAGCCATATGCTATAGGACTAATATTATGTAAGATGACAGCACCTAAAGCATCTTTTGAAGCATCTACTGACAAAGTAAGTGGTTTTTGAGGATCAAAGTAAGTTAAGACTGGTGAAGAACTAATTAGAGACTTTAATTTATTGAATTCTTTCTCATGACTGTCATTCCATGACCATATTGTGTTTTTATTAAGTAACTGTCTTATGTTTGATGTTTCTTTTGATAATTTTTTTATGAATGAGCCAAGAAAATTAATCATGCCCAGGAATCTCTGGACATCTGTGACATTCTTAGGCTGTGGCATGTTGCAAATTGAATTTACTTTAGATGGATCTACAGACACTCCATTTCTATTGAATATAAAACCTAAATACTTGACTTCACTTTGACAAATGTTACATTTATTACTATTAAATGTTAGACCTATATCTTTTGCACGACAAAGAACTTTTTCTAGGATTTGATCATGTTCTTGAATGGTTTTAGCATGTATAAGAAAGTCGTCCATCATTATTTTAATGCCTTGTATGTCACCAAACCGGGAAATCATTTCTTTATGAAAGATTTCTGGAGATGCATTGACACCAAACGGTAGCCTTAAAAAACGAAATCTGCCATAGGGGCTTATAAAAGTACATAGTTTGGATGATTCTTCATCTAAGACAAGATTCCAAAAGCCTGACTTAGCGTCTAAATTTGAAAAATAACATGAACCATTTAGTTCTGCTTTAATTTCATCAATATGTGGAAATGGGTAATGTGAACGTTTAATAGCTTTATTTAACTTACGTGGATCTAAACATAATCTAATGCTTCCATCCTTTTTAGAGACAATTACCATAGAGTTGACCCAATCAGTTGGTTCATCAACTCGAGCAATAATACCAGTGACTTCTAACTTATTAAGTTCTGCCTTGACTTTCTCCTGTAATTTAAAAGGAATTTTTCTACTTGCGTCTACCGACGGCTTGACATTTTCGTTGAGAGTTAAATGACATTCATAGTTTTTAAGAGCTCCTATTCCATTAAAAACCTTACTATATTTCTTTAGTATTGACAGACTGTTTGACTCTGCAGGGACTTTGTGACACATTGACTGTGATATGACTTGACTTTGACTGTTAGACTGACTTGACATTGACTGTAAATTGTTGTTCTGGCTATGCTGACTAAGTGTGTAGTTTGGACTGTGTTCAGATATATTTTCATCAAAGGTTACTGAATGTATTCTTTTTATGACTTTTAACTGTTGACATGACTGTCTACCCAGAATATTTTTGCAATCTAACGGTGTAATATGGAAACACAAGTTGTATGATTTGTCATTATACTTACATGGTAATGTACAATAACCGATTGTAGGTATACTTTGACCTGTAAATGTTGTCAAGTTAAATGGTGTTTGTATAAGATTTATCTCTTGCAACGCTAGTTTTTCAAATGCTTTCTTAGACATTAAATTCACATCTGCACCTGAGTCAATAAGTAAGCAAACAGATTGACTACAGATACTTAGGGTTATTGACCATTGGTCACTACAATTTACAGAATTACATTGATAAACAGCACCTAAAAAAGCTTGATCATCATTAGAAAAATCTTCTTGCACATAATTAACATATTTTTGCTTGGACTTACACATCTTTGAATAATGATTAAGTTTTTGACAGAAATTACATTTTGCACCAAGAGCAGGACATTTAAAACGATGTGTTTGACCACACTTTGGACACATTGAGTTATTCATAGACTGATTGTTACCTTTATAACCATTGGGACTGCTATAACTCGATGAATGGGATGTATTGTATGACTGGTTAGGATTGTACCTTGACTGTTGACTGTGACTCTGACTTCTTGATTGACGATCCTGTGACTGCGGATTATACCTTGATTGTTGACTGTGACTCTGAATTCTTGATTGACGGTCCTGTGACTGCGGATTATACCTTGATTGTTGACTACGACTATGATTTCTTGACTGATTTCTTGACTGACGATGTTGTGAATGACTTCTACTGGACTGTTGACTACTTTTGTTATGTATACTATCTACACTAGCTACAGATGAATTGGGATTTGTGCCTGATAATATTTGAACTTCTTTCCGGGACGATTCTAGTGACTTAGCAATATTTATAGTGGCATCTAAAGTGGTAGGTAATTCTTGCAAAATTTTCTCTTTAATGTATTGATTCTGATCATTTAGATTCCAACTAAATATATATTTTAGTAAATCGTCTTGCAATTCACCAAAATTACACTGATGGGCTATATTTTTGAGATCTGTTATATAACTGTCCAGCTGTTCATTTTGCAGTTGCTTTCTGTTAAAAAGTTTATGCCTTATCATGGTTATATTGAGTTTTGGGCTGAAATAACCTGCAAATCTGTCGATCAACACTTGTAGCTTGACTGTTTCGACATCTAGGTTGAAAGAATAAAATATGTGAAGGCAATCTGGTCCTATGTAATGTAATAAAAGTGCAACTTGCCTATTTTCGCTTTCTTGATCATATTTAAATGCTTTGAGATATATTTTGAATTTGGTGATCCAATTTTTCCACGTGAGCGGCATGTTGGATGTATGAACGTCCATGTGCTTGAGGCGACCCGACGACGTTGAAGATTCGTCCATTTTTTCTTCTGGTTGATCCAGTTCTTCCTAAGACACGCCAGTTTACACCACACAGTTATGTTTGTTGGTTTTTGGAATAAAAGACAGGAGCTCGTAATAATACGTGTCGTGTATTTCAGTCGGCCATGTTACAAAGTGAAGGAAGAAGGAAGTGAACATAGACAAGACAATATTGATATAATCTAAGCATAGACTAAACTAGGCTATGGCTTACAAGCTAATATAATATTATGACACCCTGCGATGGTGCTTCACAATTCACTGACCCCTGCGAGGGGTTGCGAGTGCCATGCTGGGTAGACAGAACCACTAGCATAAAATTATTGTACGCAGCCCTGCGGGGGCTGGACAGAACGTGGCCCATTGCAAGATGTCTGAGGGGACCCTGCGATGGTGCATCACAATACACTGACCCCTGTGAGGGAATGCGAGTGCCATGCTGGGTAGACAGAACCACTAGCATAAAATTATTGTACGCAGCCCTGCGGGGGCTGGACAGAACGTGGCCCATTGCAAGATGTCTGAGGGGACCCTGCGATGGTGCTTCACAATACACTGACCCCTGTAAGGGGATGCGAGTGCTATGCTGGGTAGATAGAACCACTAGCATAAAATTATTGTACACAGCCCTGCGAGGGCTGGACAGAATAGGACTCATTGCAAGATGTCTGAGGGGACCCTGCGATGGTGCTTCACAATTCACTGACCCCTGCGAGGGGTTGCGAGTGCCATGTTGGGTAGACAGAACCACTAGCATAAAATTATTATATTCACGGAGTTCGCCAACTTCTCAATACGGTTACGATTGCTTCCCCCTCCTTCTGTGATTGCGGCGACGACGGCATTTTCTTTTAGTTATCGCTGCATTAAGTACACACTGCAGGGACTAGTGGTTCTATTGGTACCAATAGAGGAAGACGAATTGTCGTTTATAAGTGGTACACTAGTACCATTGGATTCTCCAACATGTACCTATACATGATGGCCCCACGATCAGAGCCTAGGTAATATCGTTCGAATGAGACATCCTAAGGGCTTTCACACATAACATACATATAACATAGCATCACGCCTTTTTCCCCGAAGGGGTAGGCAGAGGTGTGCAAACACACCCACATCTCGCCAGCTATGTTAGGTCCCATGTAATAGGGGGCGAGCCCATTGCCATTTACCGGGCACAAGTTCCAGACTCTGGGATAATTATCTGGGTAAAATTCTAAAGAGAATTATACATTATCCACCAGACCCGGGAATCGAACCCAAGACCTCGAGTGTGGCAGTCCGTACATAGTACCATTGTGCCACCGAGGTAGTCTTTCACACACGGCAACTATATTTAATGTAAATATGTTTTACATAGCACAACACATTTCATTAATCTTTTCATAGAACTGGCAGGACACAGCATACACGGCGCTTGTAATGTATATTTTTACGTCTTCATTATCATAAAATCAAGGTGATACGAAGATAAATTATATTTCGATACATCGAAAAGGATGTTGAAAAGTTACCTTACTTGGTGCGTACAATATATACGTTACATTGCCTATTGTGTGTGTGTGTGTGTGTGTGTATGCAATACTTTGCAACAGGTATTTGAAAGCCTACATCACGTTAGGAAGTAATGTACAGCAACGTAGCAACGTACATAATATCAGCAGTGTGTGAAGCGCTTTAACACAACATAAAAATAATTCACAGCAAAATGTGTAGTAATAAAAATAAGTGGGTGTATCGAAACAAAAAAGAAATTTAAATAGATATAATCCTAATCAATTATTAAATTTTAATTAGGAAAATATTAATACGAACGGTAAACCCGTTATAGATGTACCCACTTGTTGTGAAACACAACATCAAAAGAATTCACAGCAAAATATGTAATAAAATAAGGGGGTATATCGAAAACAAAATTAATTCAAGAGCAATCTATTTTAAATAGATGTAATCCTAATCAAATATAAAAATTGTATTAGGACTAAATGAATACGAACGGTAAATCCGGTATAGATGTACCCGTTTGTTCTAAAAAGTAGACTTATTATAAAATAATTTATCACTTACAGTACCCGATGAGAAGCACTTTAATTATTCAATACTAAATTACTATGCTTATACAGCATGTAATATATTAATAGAATTTATCACTCACAGTACCCGATGGGAAGCACTTTGAGATTAATTTAAAACTAAATTACTATGCTTAAAAAGCATGTAGGTATTTATTTATAAGAGACTAATACTAAGAACACTGTACAAAAAGTCACGGTGTTACTTAATTTTAAAATTACTAGTGCAACGTAGTCTTGACGAACGTTCGCACTCGACGAAAAAATAAGACGCCAATGGTTCTAAAACCCACCTGCCACGCTCCGCTGTGGTAGAGGTGGGGGGCCTGGTGGAGTAGCCGGATGTGCAAGCGAGATACACATATTTAGGGGGTATTAGGTGAGAAAGAGACAGAAGAAACCGGAAATACGACGAGCGCCATTCTCAATCAAGTAAGCTTTAAATAACGGTCAAGTGTTTAATACAGTGATTTTCGCAGTAAATTCGCTTAGACCTTTTAAACTACTTGACGGATTTTGAAGCAGTTTTCAGCAATCGATAGTTTTTAGAAAAAGGTTTATATGTACAGGTAATTCATTCAAGTTTGGTACAAATTACCGTGAAGAACCGATAGGAAGCGAGGCCGTGGCGCGCGCTAGTCTAATCAAAGTCATGGAGCAAGTTTAGTCCAGTCGGAGTAGTAGTAGTAGTACATTTAAATAGAAAAAATTCCGGGTAGCGATTTTTTTTTAAAAGTCGTGGGGGGGTTGGTTGGAAGTATAAATCTCGATTTTCTAACTAATCCCGGTAGAGGATTCGCCGCCATCTCGTTTTAAAGTTCAATTATTTCGTTTTTCTGAAATAACTCGTTAATTTTCAACTTTAGAACAAAAATGACAGTTTCCAAATTTGTTGGAAATTTAATTTCTCACAAGTTTGGTCTTTTTCATTTTACGCTAGGATCAATATTTGACGCCCGGCAACGGACGTTAGAGCGGCCGCGGCCTTGGTCGCGGAACTAAAAAAAAAAAAAAAAAAAAAGGATCAATATTTGCAGAGATATTTAAAAAAGAAAAAATACATAACCAGATGTAAGACACAAAATTCCCTTCTACATTCTCCATTCTATGTCGGAGGTCTCAAATCGGAGGTGAAATTGTTTTTATTTTTCATATATTTTGTTTATTATCTACTTAGTTTATTTATAAAAAAATTGTAATGTATAACATTATGGTTAGAATACTACCTACTAGACTTACCTGGTTATAATTTAATGGATTCAACTGTGTTACAGTAGTATTCAGTACCTGCAAAACAAATATATAATAATGTAATACGTAGACTAATTTTAAGCTCATAATCATCTAACATTTATTTACAATAAGAATTACAGTATACAAAATAAACATAATTATAGACTAAAAATATTTACATTACAAAATATCGTTTAAAAAATCCTCCGCGTCATTGCCGACTGGGAAGGTTCCCAGAATGCTGGCTGTGTTGCCACGTTGGATGGCGATACTTATTCTTTGGGCCAGAAAATAGCCAGCCTTCTGGTCCTCAGAAGCATCGATTAGGCGTTTAGCAATGTCTCTATAAAGGCGGCGAGCACTCGGACCCCATGACCCCAGTGTCTCAACCCCAAACGGCTCAAATATGTAATCACCTGCCAGGTTAGCATATTTACGCCGTTTAAAGCCTTCAGCCGATGCAGCAGCAGCGCCGGCGGATGTGCTTGGAAGGTGTGAAGGTGCTAAGGTGTCAACGCATGTAGCGTCCCACACCAAAGGCCTTCCCATCTTCCACGGTAGCATCGACATACCGTCCGGTCTCTTTCCATCGCTTCGTGCTAAACCATTTGGTTAATAATAATAATATAATAATATTATATAATCATCTACAAGTGTAATTATATATTTATGACTAAACACCGTTTTACTCTTATCTAGCGAGCTATTAGCATCACTATAATTTGTCTATGCGATTTATATCGCGGTACAAACAAGTATATTTGATAGGTAATTTTTTTTTTTAATAAATATGTTAGGACAATTCACACAACGCCATCTAGTCTCAAACTAAGCAGAGCTTGTGATATGAGTACTAGATAAACTAATACAAATACGTATATACATTTTTTATTGTAAATACATACATATTATACATAGGAAACATCCAGACTTCGGTACAAACGTATGTGTCATCACACAAAGTTTGTCCCGACCGGAAATCGAACCCTAGACTCCGGCGTCGAAAGCGGATACACCGACCACACCACCCAAGCAGTTAAATTAACCTCTGTTTACATTAAAAACGTATGTATTAGTAGTGTCTAGCTAGCCCCAACTAAGCTTAAGCTTGTGCTATGGGATCTAGACAACTGATAAATATAGGTACTTATATATGTCTAAATACATACATAATATACATAGAAAACACACAAACTCCGAAACAAACATTTGTGGATCACACAAATAATTGATTCGACCTGGGAATCAAACCCGGAGTCGAAAGCATGCATTACTGACCACGCCACCGAAGCACTAGCAAAAAGGCATGTTACCTACATGCCTTTTTGCTAGTGCTTCAGTAAATTTCAAACATTCATAACTCGAATTTTCATGGGGTTGCCGCTTCCGCTTGATGATAGGAGATTCTTTTAACTACGATGAAACTTTAACGATGAAAATTTAAAGAAAATTGTTGGAGTCGTTTATTTGAAAATGAAGAGAAAAATAGTTTAAAACTTAATTTTGACGGTTTTTATTCCTTAATCCGTTCTTGGAAAAGTTATGTCAATGAGTTTTACATACACCACGGACGTATATACATACATTTTTAAGAAATCACTGTTTTCAACTCAGGGGAGTTCAGGTATCACGGGAAACTCAAAATCTCAAAATCAATTTTTTACACGACTACTATACTTCCACTTATTATCTCTACATATTACAAAATAAAGTCCTCGGCAGTTTCTGTCACTCAACATAAACTAAACACCTAAACAAACTCAAAAACTACAGCACCGATTTTCGCGTTGCTTTCACTAATGGATAAAGTGGTTCTCGAGGAAGCTTTTAGTACATAATTTGTACACGTTACAAGCCGTGGGCGTCCGCTACTAGAATATATATATAACTAAACACCTAAACAAACTCAAAAACTACAGCACCGATTTTCGCGTTGCTTTCACTAATGGATAAAGTGGTTCTCGAGGAAGCTTTTAGTACATAATTTGTACACGTTACAAGCCGTGGGCGTCCGCTACTAGAATAAAACTTATTAAAAGACAAAAAAGTATGTACAAAAAAGTCAAGTATATTAATGAGAGAAGGCAACTAGGCGATGAACTTGACATGTATTCATTATTAATTGAAAATAATATCTCTGATCATTATAACAATATTTTAAAGTTAGAATCAGAAATTAATAATTTAAAAAATTCACTAGACATAATGACTGACAGGTATTGTAATGTTAAAAGTGAGTATCAGGAATACATTCTGGCCATGAAGAAGCTTATGAGTCCAAATTCCACATTGACATCAAACAACCATTTAATTAGTCCTGAGCCGGTCTGTAAGTCCTCGCTGACTTCAAACATAAGCCCTTCACTTGAGTCAAACAAGAAACCCAGTAGTTCCTTCACCAAACGAAATATGATTAAATCTGAAATAGTGATGTTTTGTGATGAATTAGGGAAATCAATGGGCCAGTTACTTAGTTCATATTTAGAACAAAATGTTACTAACTATTGTATGCCGGGATTAACTTACTGTAACATTATAAAAAAAATTAAAAATTGTAATTTAAACAGCAACTGTACACTTTTAATTTTGGTGGGAGATAGGGGAAATGCAGACAGAAATGCAATTCAGCGGAAGCGATAGCGGGAGCGATAGCGGTAGCGATAGCGGTAGCGATAGCGGTGGTGATAGCGGTGGCCATAGCGTCGGCGATAGCGGTGGCGATAACGTGGCGATAGCGGTGGCCATAGCGGTGGCGATAGCGGTGGCGATAGCGGTGGTGAAGGCGGTGGCCATAGCGGTGGCAATAGCGGTAGCGATAGCGGTGGCGATAGCGGTGGCGATAACGGTGGTGATAGCGGTAGCGATAGCGGTAGCGACAGCGGTGGCGTTAGCGGTGGCGATAGCGGTGGCGATAGCGATAGCGGTAGCGATAGCGGTAGCGATAGCGGTAGCGATAGCGGTAGCGATAGCGGTAGCGATAGCGGTAGTGATAGCGCTATCGCTGCCGCTAACGCTAACACTAACACAGTGACGTTATAAGTTTGTGTTGATGTTGGTGTTGGTGTTGGTGTAGGTGTTGGGTTTGGTGTTGGTGTCGGTGTTGGTGTTGTTGTTGGTGTTGGTGTTGGTGTTTATTATAATGTCACGTACCTACTACAATTTGTAGCGCACAAGTAAATATTTATTCTTTTCAAATAATAAACAACAAATCAATAAGTATCTAAAAACAAATAAAATTGCACTTGAAATATGACTATTCATGAATAAAATATTTTCTTAAAAAAGACTACCGATTTTTCAGTTTTTAATTTTTTGTAATACTTTTTTCGCCGAAATCATTAAATAATAAACAAAAAATCAATAAGGATCTAAAAACAAATAAAATTGCACTTGAAATATGGACTATTCATGAATATTCATCATTTTCTTAAACATGACTACTGATTTTTCAGTTTTAAATTTTTTGACTTTTGTCACCTTTTTGGAACCAGAAATCTTTTCATTACGAGTCCATCAGTATTACATAGCAAACATGAAATTCGTTAAACAAACACAATCGTTACAGGTCAATACAATCTGTGACGATTTGACAAAAAACAAGTTACGCCATGGAGAATTATTACTGAATACAGTACGTTGCATCATTTGTGGACCATCAAATTGTGGAAAAACTAACTTATTAATTGGTCTTCTATTGCATGAAAATGGATTGACATTTCAGAATATTTATGTATATTCTAAAACTCTACATCAACCAAAGTACATCTTTTTAGAAAAAGTTTTACAACGAGTACCAGGTATCACTCTCCAGAAATACCAAGCAAATGATGACGATTTGAAGGTTACAGATGCGAAACCTAATTTTCTGTTATTAATTTTGACGATGTAGCATGTGAAAATCAAAGTAATATGCGTAATTATTTTGCCATGGGACGACATAAATTGATTGACAGTTTTTATTTAAATCAAACATACCAAAATAGCTAAATAACTTGTAAGAGATAATGCTAACTTAATTGTGCTTTTTAAGCAAGATGAAGTTAATTTAAAACAATTTTTTTGAATGTAAAATTACTTAATTTTTAACAGTGACACGGGTCAAACGCAGATCGAAATTCGTTGACAGAATAGAACCACGAACGTAGAGAGTAATAATAAATTAGTCTAATAATTTTGATCTTATCTCTATGTCAAAATACGTAAAAAGTACTATTGGAATCCAATAGTACTTTTCACAACCAGCGTCACTCCCACGTCCCTCCGTGCATGGCTCTGTCTCTGCCCGACGCGGATAGCACCATTAAAGACGACGTCAGTCAGGGTGGGGGAGCTAGATGCGGAAGTACTCCTTTCCGCTTTTATTTAAATGCCCTAAAAATATAAAAATAAACTTTAACTTTAAAACTTTGAGTATCAACTTATAACGTCATTACACAATTTATGTGTTATAAAAGCTGGCCGCGAGATTTATTTGGTTTAAAAATTGTTTTTTGTTTAAAAATCTCGTTGCCCAAACAGTTTTGTAATTTTAAATGTTTCTTTAATTTCACATGAGAGATGTAATTTTACATAACGTATAGTAAATCGGATTTATGTTACATACTTACATGTAATTTTACACGATGAAGATGTAATTTTACATAAGGTATAGTACATTCGATTTATGTAAAAATACTTGACATGTAATTTTACATAACAACTAATGAATACGTAAAATTACATAACGAAAATTTTACACAAATATGAAAAAAATTTACAGAATGTATACAACATTTTATTTTGTAAAATGACGCCAAATTTATGTAAAATTCAACAAAATTTACGTAATGTTCCCGATAACATTCAGTATTTTTCAGGCTCATTTTATGTAAAACAACATATCGATTGTGAGTACCTACACACAATTTTGTGACGTTACTGCAAGTAAAATGCTTTTTTCAGGAAAGTTTATGTAAAACTACTGAGAAGAATGTGTACTTTTCAATTTAATTTTATGTGAAATTACATGTTGGTTGTGTGCACTTTCTTATAATTATGTAAAATTACTAAAATCGTTATGTAAAATTGCTTCAAATATTATGTAAAATTACTGATAGTATTAAGTAAAATTGCCGCAAGTACATGAGTTTTTCAGGAAAACATGTAATGTTCCCGATAAAATTCAGTATTTTTCAGGTACATTTTATGTAAAACAACATATCGATTGTGAGTACCTACACACAATTTTGTGAAGTTACTGCAAGTAAAATGCTCATTTCAGGAAAGTTTATGTAAAACCACTGAGAAGAATGTGTACTAAAAACAAATATTTCTCATTCATAATATTAAATTTGCTCATCCATATAACTTGGTATTGACAAATATTAAATATTTCAACGTTGCCAGTAGGAATAGTATAACAAAACGCTTGAAATTCAATTAATTGAAATATTGTCGATACCTGTAAGTAAAAAAGCTTTATTAAGGGCCCAGATCGTGAAAATCACCGAAAAGAGTGTTACGATTTTTCATATTTAACCTATTTACATATGATTAATAGCAACGATAATTTGTATATATTAAAATGAAAGACCAAAAATTATGTTAGTGCTAATTTTAACTCTTAAAACCCTGTAGTTGTTATATAATAAACGTCAACAAGCGCACAAAATTGAGAAAAAAATCGAAAAGGTGCCTTCGTATTTTTCAGATTTAACCCAATAAATCAACACAAATTGATAAAAAGAAACACTTTTTGAACACTGAAAAAACCAATAAATATAACCATGTACTTTTTTTGTAGCTTTACAAACAAAGACTTCCCCTTTTAAAGCCCTAAAATCTAGATATGTTTTACGTAAATTCTCCATAGAAAAATGTATGCAAATTCAAGCGCGTCCCGATAGAACGATCGTCGCAACTAATCGCCAGTGCGCCATAGAATTTCAAAGTGACTCCACGCGTGTCGGATGCTACAGCAAAATTACGTGTTGTGAATTTGTGTTTTTTGTGAAAAACTGTAAGTACAATATTTTTATAACTAATTTACTTTCAGTAAGTAGAAAGTACCGATATAATGAAAGTCTGAAAGAAAACCATGATGGAACTAGATATAAATCGTAAGAAATACAAAATTATTTACTTTGTTGCGTAGGTCATTTTATGAACCTTGTAAAGTCAGTTCAATTCAGGCTTGAAACAATCAAAGCCCTGCCCACCTTATTTTCTCGAGATATGAACTGGCGGGGTATGACTGGGTATGACTTTCAATCATCTTATAGTTCTCTGCACGACATACATAGATTTTTCAACATGATAAAGGCAATAGGTATCATAAACGTAATTGGTAATCGAGGGTCTCTTTTCGCAGGATAATTTGCTGAGTGCCATGCCAGCGAAAAGAAAATTTAGTACGCATTATAAAAACGTGAAAGCCAAAAGATCTCGGAATAAAATGTAAGTTCCTCCCTACTTATTTATTTACCTGCCTACTTGACTACGTCTTGTCCTAAATACCTAGAAAAAATTTACTAGATTTGTGTTAGTGTCAAGTAAAAATCCTAGTTTTATTACTTTTATATGTGTGTATGCTTATCATGTCTTAGTAGTAATAATAATATAATCTATTTGCATTTTGAACAGGGTAGGTACATTACAAAGCAAATAGGTACAATGATTTAGATCGCCTGATTCAGACATATACCTACAACAGCATGTAAATATTGATTTGACATGTAATTAGATAGGTACACAATTAGGTATGTCAGTCTAAGAAGAAAAATTACAATGTCCAGTAGGTAATAATTACGTAATTTCAATATCTATATAAGTAATAAAGTCAATTTCTATAGGAACAATTTTCATAATAATAAATTTTATTACATAATATAGTATTAGTTTTCATATATTTATGTATTTCAAAGCAATGAGTTTGCTTACACTATTATTAGTTACAGTATTATTAGTTTTCATGTTCATCATGTCTAAATATGTGGAAGTGGAAGTAGGTATGTTTCCTATCAGAAATTGCACGGGCGCGCGCGCGGCTTTGTCGACATACTTACCGCCAAAGAGGCGCGCCGTGCCTGGCGTAGGGTTGTACAAAAATTACAAAATAAATAAAAAGTGGATATTGATGAATAATATTTCCAGTACTGAAAATGAAGAAAACCTTCAGGCCGAGACTCCGAGCAACACTGCTACGCGCTGTATAGAGGTAAGTTGTTATACGTAATTCTTGTAGACTTGTTACATAAATAAACAAACTAGTTAGTGATGGGCGAAGACAAAATCTCAGCACCTACAGTTTTTTTTTGCAATATTTATTATTTTCATTGTGAGACAAACACATACTTCTCAATTACTTTCTCAAAAGAAAATTCACGTTCAAATCTCGTATTTTACCAAAATCAAGATTTTTTTTTGTAAAATATTATCTTTTACGCGACTGGTGTACGTATGTATGTATGTATACTAAGTAATATATCTTTGTGGCACGATAAGTTCAAAATTATTGAACCGATTTTAATGTTTTTAGTATCATTAGAATTGTCTTCTAAGCCCGAGTGACATAGAATAAGTGACGCCATAAAAAACCAATACGTATAGCGTAAAGGAAATTAATAATTTCTGTTCATCACGAACATAATATTGTATGAATTCTTTTGCACTTTTATAATTTGTCTTCGTCAGTTATGAATATAAATAAATAAACAATAAAAATGTTAAAACCCGACAGATTAAAAAATGAAAATGTGTAATAAAAATAAATAACAACACCATTGTAATATATTATTATTATTTAGCAGTCGGGGCCTATTTCTAAAGAAATATTTAGCTAGTCAGGAATATCTTCGAGCCTGTGAGGATTTCAATGGGTCTCAACTGTTGAATTCGATTTATTACAATAGTGTTCTTATTTATTTTTATGTAACATAATTCAAGACCGTAGACCTGTTTTCTTTTTACCTTTTGAGTTTTTATGCATATAGTCGGATTTATTAAATTTATGACGTGATAACGTCTTATAAATCGATGAACACCGGCAACACGCACAAAAAAGTGTCACATTATGTCACGCTAGGGTCAAGCGAGAGCGCAGTACAAGCGATGGAGAATAATATTATGACGTTATCCGATAAAATTATCGTCCTAAACCGACTTTACAAGCAACCAGTTTTTTATTATGTTTATTTATTCACTTTCATAATTGACGAAGACTGATAAAAACGTTTAAGATTTTGATCTAGTGTTCTGTGTTTCAAAGATGTATTCTAAGGGAGTTCGTAGCTATGTTTGAAGAAATTTGGCCCATACCTTTTGAATTATTTTTTATAAAAAAATCAAGCCATTATCTTTCTTTACAGGAACTAGTTATTGACAACCGTCAAGAGGGAAAGGTGGATGAAGTGGAAGTTGGGCGTAGAGTAGTGGATATTTCTTTTTTTTTTAAAGCTCTTCAGGCCATAGGGGACCACGGTCCAATGGATTGTAAGTTAAGTTACCTCAGTATAATAGGTGAAGTAAAAGTTGGTCTGGACTCAAAACTCATCATAAAATGTAGTATGTGTAATATGAAATTTACTGTGTGTTTGGTTGAAAAGAAAGAAGATAGCATGGAAGTGAATCATCAAATTGTGTCTGGTATCATATCATCTGGTGGGAGCTACTCTCAGTTAAAAACATTAAGTGCCGCAGTAGCCCTACCAATCATGTCACCTTCATTGTACAATGAAATTAATAATACGGTTTGCGATTGGTGGGAAAAGACAGCAGCACATTCCATGGCAGAAGCTGTCAAGGAAGAAGCGGAGTACGCAGTGTCTATAGGTAGTGTTGATAAAAATGGTACACCATTAATATCTGTTGCTGTTGACGGTTGTTGGAGCAAGAGATCTTATGGTAAGAATTTTTCCGCCTTATCCGGCGCAGCTGCGATAATTGGCATTAAAACTAATAAAGTATTGTTTTTTGGAGTTAAAAATAAATACTGCGTAGTCTGTGCACGAGCCGCAAAGAACAACAGTCAGCCCCCGGAACACCATTGTTTCAAGAATTATTCAGGATCATCTACCGGGATGGAATCGACCATAATAGTTGAGGGGTTTAAACGTTCCTTTGTTGATCACGGTGTAATTTATAATAAATTTGTAGCAGACGGCGATTCCAGTACTTATAAAAAAATATTAGATTCGCGTCCGTACGATAATTTAATAGTAGAGAAAATTGAATGCAAAAATCATCTTTTACGAAACTACTGCAATAGCTTGGAGAAATTGTCGAAAGACACTAAGTATCCTTGCGAATTGCGGAAATTCCTAAAAGAAAGGTATTTGCGTTTAAGAACGGGTGTAAAATGCGCGATTAAATATTGGGGGGATCAAAATCAGTCACTCGAAGAAAAAATAAAAAATCTTAGTGAAGATATCCTAAATGGTCCACAACACGTATTTGGTAATCACCAACATTGCAAGGAGTATTTTTGTAGACCTGACACTCGTCGAATAGAACCTGTTGGGTTACTTCCAGCAATTGTTGGATGCGGATTAATGGACGCGGTAGAAATTTTAAGTAAAAGACTGTCATATCATTCTAGAAGTTTAATTCATAATTGCACAAGTAATATAGTTGAAAGTTTTAACGGAGTAATTGCCAAATTAGTTGGGGGTAAGCGTGTAAATTATTCTTCCCGTGGTTCTTATGCGGGCCGATGCGCAGCTGCTGTTGTGTCTTTTAATACGGGATCGATTCATAGTAAAACTCATGAAGTCATATTTAAATCTAGTCCTAATCCTTTGATCGCGAAAGTGGAAAATAGTAATCGTAGAAACCGTTTAATTGCTAAACCTAAATTAAGATTGAAAAAAAGCCACAGCGCTGTATCGAAAGACGCTCACTATGGACCAAACTGCGAAAAACCTGATCTGAGTCCAGAATTATATGAGAAAGCCAAGTCATTTTTTTTAGTTGATTTAAAGTTGTCTTGTGCTGAAAGAGAGGAGCTTGAAAGGTCGACCCATTTGCAAAGAAGTAGTGCTGAGTGGATGAGTACAAGGAGAAAATTACTAACCTCATCATCGTTCGGGGAAGTTTGTAAAAAACGAGAGAGCACAAGTTGTGCTGCTCTTGTTTGTAAAATCGTTTATGGTAGTAATATCTCCAGTTTGCCTGCTGTACGGTACGGTATCGAAAACGAAGAAACTGCAATTAGACAGTTAGAAATTCAAGAGAATATTAGTATACAAGGTTGCGGTTTGTTCGTCGACGATCAATATGAATTTCTTGGTACTACACCAGATGGCATTTATGCAAACGGTTTAATTGAAATTAAGTGCCCACATTCTTTAGCTGGCATGACTCTTGATGAAGCAATGGCCAAACATACCTTTTGGGTTAAGGACAAGGCTTCCAAGGGTTATGTCATAAATAAAAATCATTACTGGTATTTCCAAATTCAGGGACAGCTACATATAACTAAAAGAAACGTTTGCATGCTTGGCATCTGGTTTGGTGCTACTGTACCTATGAAAGTTTATATTATAGAAAAGGACGACAAATTTTGGAAGGAGAAAATGGAGATGAAATTAGTTAGATTTTATTACGATTGCCTCCTTCCAGAATTAGTTGATCCTCGGCAGTCACGAAGCATGCCTATTCGTGACCCGCCCAATGTCATAGAGGCTATGAAAGAGAGGAAAGAAAGAGCTTTACGTGTTTTGAAAGAGAAGAACGTCTAATGATTTTGAAAGAGACTGAGGTAACTTAACTACCCAGCCGGTCGATTCACGTAAACACGCCAGTTCAAAAGTCGCTTTAACTTAGAAACTTAGAAATCGCCTTTTGGTTTTCTGTTTTTAACGCACTTACTTATCTAGTCTTGGATTGTCATAAATCTTCCAATAGCTCAATTTCTATACAATTCCTATACGATTTTGAAGAGTTACCTGGTGTAAACCCAAGGTCCGATCCTAATGAAATTAAAATGTGACCACACGGCATGCACCAGCTTTCAAATAAAAAAAAGAATCATCAAAATCGGTTCAAAAAATACAGCGAATTGAGAATCTTCTTCTTTTTTTAAGTCGGTTAAAAAGTGTGCGAAGTGACATTTTTAAGTCACTACGCTACGGTTTTTATTACGTGAATCGGGCAGCTGGTAACATTTTCATTCTGATAGGTTTTGCAATAGCAATTGATTTTATCATCAAATTAGTAGAAATCAGAATTTGATCAGTAATCATTAAAATGAAAAAAACATTAGAAACTCTTAAACTCATATTTTGTTATTGTTTACTTTCGTTTAATTAAGTATATGAATAATTTATAAATTTCATGTTTGTTTATAACTAATTTTTGTACAACCCTAGCACGCTTTTTAGGTGGCGACTCATATTTTGTTATTGTTTACTTACTTTTAATTATATGAACCATTTTTATACTTGTGTTTCATTTATTGACAATTTTTTGTACAACCCTAGAAGATTTTTTAGATTGCGAGGTGATCGTAAGCAAAAAGTATTTGAGTTTACGCAATAGGCACATTTCCTTGCGTAGATATAAACACTAGCGAGGAAAGGCGTGATGTTATTTCGACCGTACTTCCTACTGAATTTGCAATTATTTTATTGAATGAAAATTTTACGAAATAAGAATAAACTTTGGTAGTAAAATTACAAATAAATACATAGGTACTCGTAGTTGGAATTTTAGGTAAGTAGAATACAAAAAGGTCAGTCCGGACCTGCTCTTGATTGTTTATTATAAATAGAAAATCATAAAAATTGTGTCTCAAACTACTCTTATTTATTTATCTAGTAATTAGGATCATTTTATAACGAAAACTACTCTTGGAATATTTTACAAATAGGCAGTCGTTTATTTCCAATAATTCAACATTTTTGTTATGCTGTAAATATTCAACTTCAATAACAATAACTCAACGTGGAACGTTTGTCGCAAAACATTTTCAAAATCGCGCTCTCTGGGTCATTCACCCGCCCGTCGGATGATTCGGGCAACAATAGCGCTGCTGTCGCTCAAAATCGACTTTGTCCGTGCGCGGTCTGGGCCCTTAAGTAAAATATGGATTGACGGCAAACACCAATGGCAAACTCTAGTCCTTTGGCCTCTAAAAATAATTCAGATCGATATTTTTTTAGGTTCAGATCAACTCGATTTCATGTAAGGATCATTTCATTTCAATCAAATTTATCTATTTATTTACTGACAAGTTTACACCAAAACAAAAATACAACGAAGTAGTAATCCATAGATTGCCGCCCAAGCTTTGCATGGGTATGCTACCGAAGAAAGAATGATGCAAAATTGCCAAAAAAACTAAAAATAGGATAGACAGTTGAAATCTCTTATTGCCGCTATAACAATAAATAACAACGCCAACGCCAACACCAACACCAACACCAACACTAACACGTTGGCGTTGGTGTTAGTGTTAGTGTTAGTGTTAGCGTTAGCGGTAGTGGTAGTGGTAGCGGTAGAGTTAGCGGTAGTGTTAGCGGTAGTGGTCTAACGCCAACACCAACACCAACGCCAACAGCAACGCGCACGCCAACGCCAACGCCAAGCCAACGCCAACGCCAACACTAACACTAACACGTTGGCGTTGGTGTTAGTGTTAGTGTTAGTGTTAGCGTTAGCGGTAGCGGTAGCGGTAGCGGTAGCGGTAGCGGTTACGGTAGCGGTAGCGGTAGCGATAGCGGTAGCGGTAGCGGTAGCGTTAGTGGTAGTGGTAGTGGTAGCGGTAGCGGTAGCGGTAGTGGTAGCGGAAGCGATAGCGCTAGTGGTAGTGTTAGCGGTAGTGGTCTAACGCCAACACCAACACCAACGCGCACGCCAACGCCAACGCCAAAGCCAACGCCAATGCCAACACCAACACCAACTAACGCTAACGCTACCAACGCCAACGCCAACGCCAACGCCAACCCCATCGCCAATGCCAATGCTAACTCCAACGGCAACGCCAACGCCAACAAATACAAATAAAATTACACTTAGGAATATGTAGTTGAATATAAATCAGTTTCTTAAAAAAGACGTTGGCGTTGGCGTTGGCGTTGGCGTTGGCGTTGGCGTTGGCGTTGGCGTTGGCGTTGGCGTTGGCGTTGGCGTTGGCGTTGGCGTTGGCGTTGGCGTTGGCGTTGGCGTTGGCGTTGGCGTTGGCGTTGGCGTTGGCGTTGGTAGCGTTAGCGTTAGTACCAACTAACGCTAACGCTACCAACGCCAACACCAACACCAGTTGGGGTTGGCGTTGGCTTTGGCGTTGGCGTTGGCGTGCGCGTTGGTTGTTGGCGTTGGTGTTGGTGTTGGTGTTGGCGTTAGACCACTACGGCTAACACTACCGCTACCACTACCGCTTCCGCTACCACTACCGCTACAGCTACCACTACCACTACCACTAACGCTACCGCTACCGCTAACGCTAACACTAACACTAACACCAACGCCAACGTGTTAGTGTTGGTGTTGGTGTTGGCGTTGGTGATGGCGTTGGCGTTGGCGTTGGTAGCGTTAGCATTAGTTGGTGTTGGTTAGCGCTGTGGTTGACGTTGGTAGCGTTAGTTGGTGTATTTGTTGGCGTTGGTGTTAGTGTTAGTGTTAGCGTTAGCGGTAGCGTTAGTGGTAGTGGTAGCTATAGCGGTAGCGGAAGCGGTAGCGGTAGAGGTTGTGTTAGCGGTAGTGGTCTAACGTCAACACCAACACCAACGCCAACAACCAACGCGCACGCCAACGCCAACGCCAAAGCCAACGCCAACCCCAACTGGTGTTGGTGTTGGCGTTGGTAGCGTTAGCGTTAGTTGGTACTAACGCTAACGCTACCAACGCCAACGCCAACGCCAACGCCAACGCCAACGCTAACGCCAACGCCAACGCCAACGCCAACGCCAACGCCAACGTCTTTTTTAAGAAACTGATTTATATTCAACTACATATTCCTAAGTGTAATTTTATTTGTATTTGTTGGCGTTGGCGTTGCCGTTGGAGTTAGCATTGGCATTGGCGATGGGGTTGGCGTTGGCGTTGGCGTTGGCGTTGGTAGCGTTAGCGTTAGTTGGTGTTGGTGTTGGCATTGGCGTTGGCTTTGGCGTTGGCGTTGGCGTGCGCGTTGGTGTTGGTGTTGGCGTTAGACCACTACCGCTAACACTACCGCTAGCGCTATCGCTTCCGCTACCACTACCGCTACCGCTACCGCTACCACTACCACTACCACTAACGCTACCGCTACCGCTACCGCTATCGCTACCGCTACCGCTACCGTAACCGCTACCGCTACCGCTACCGCTACCGCTAACGCTAACACTAACACTAACACTAACACCAACGCCAACGTGTTAGTGTTAGTGTTGGCGTTGGCGTTGGCTTGGCGTTGGCGTTGGCGTGCGCGTTGGTGTTGGCGTTGGTGTTGGTGTTGGCGTTAGACCACTACCGCTAACACTACCGCTAACTCTACCGCTACCACTACCACTACCGCTAACGCTAACACTAACACTAACACTAACACCAACGCCAACGTGTTAGTGTTGGTGTTGGTGTTGGTGTTGGCGTTGGCGTTGTTATTTATTGTTATAGCGGCAATAAGAGATTTCAACTGTCTATCCTATTTTTAGTTTTTTTGGCAATTTTGCATCATTCTTTCTTCGGTAGCATACCCATGCAAAGCTTGGGCGGCAATCTATGGATTAAAAATTTCAACTCTTTCAATACATCCTATCTAAATATACAAGGTGAATTTTTGAGACGGAACAGTAAGGGCAGGTACCTTAACCCTTATAGTTACAGGAAAACGCTTTTAGGATTCATAAATTTTTAAGATATTTTGAACTGCATTTACAGATTTTGGAAAAAATGTAGCAAATGTAAACAATGTCAGTCAGTCGGTCCAGTAGAGACTTTTGATCCTTATAAGAAACTACACTGATGTTACATAATAATAATATTTTCATCAATATCTTAATGGAGGAAAAATATACGATAATACATTTTGACCGTCTTTGTGGCTTGAATTCTAACCTGTGCATGGACACTTTTCGCAGTAAAGTAACTGAATTGCACGAGAAAATAAATGCACTGTTGCCAAAAAAACAAACAAACACTTCAGAGAAATATACAAAAGAATTTACGATAATACATTTTGACCGTCTTTGTGGCTTGAATTCTAACCTGTGCATGGACACTTTTCGTAGTAAAGTAACTGAATTGCACGAGAAAATAAATGCACTGTTGCCAAAAAAAACAAACAAACGCTTCAGAGAACGACTTAGATGACACAGATAAAATTTTATAAACTTGCTACAATTAACAGCCAAATATTTTAAAGAGGATCTATCATACATCTATGTAAAATATGAGGTACTTGTTATTTAAATATACCATAATTTTTTGTTAAACTTCTTTTAGTGTGTAGCTTTACAAAAATAATTAGTGTTTGTATTCGTTTTGTTTCAGCTAGAGAAAAGAATATTTATGGAACTAAATTATTCCTCATAGATGGCACAGAAATTGAAATTAAATGCACTGTTGCCAAAAAAACAAAAGAACGCTTCTGAGAATGACTTATATGACACAGAGAAAAATGATATAAACTTGCTACAATTAACAGCCAAATATTTTAAAGAGGATTTTATCATACATCTATGTAAAATATGAGGTACCTACTTGTTATTTAAATATACCATAATTTTTTGTTAAATTTCTTTTAGTGTGTAGCTTTACAAAAATAATTAGTAAATGGTAAAAAGAGCAAATGGCATTAATTTTATTTTGCGTTTTGTTTTTAGGAACCGTTGTCCAGGTCTGATATTACTAGCCGAGGAAAAACCACAGCACCAAACATAGTTTCTGATATGTATTTTATGTACTAAAAATATTATTTATCATATTAAATTAATTTTCAGCCTATTTGGACTATTAATAGTCCTACATTAGTAATGTATATGTCGCAGCCAACTGGATAAATCAGCCAGACGCGCTAGCCGGCGGACAATTAGCCAAGTGATTGATTTAACCAGAAGACTGCGACATATGCATTTTGTCCTTAGTCGTGTGTTTTGTTTGACTCACTACACTACGTTGTATTTTTGTTTTGGTGTAAACTTGTCAGTAAATAAATAGGTAAATTTGATTGAAATGAAATGATCCTTACATGAAATCGAGTTGATCTGAACCTAAAAAAATATCGATCTGAATTATTTTTAGAGGCCAAAGGACTAGAGTTTGCCATTGGTGTTTGCCGTCAATCCATATTTTACTTAAGGGCCCAGACCGCGCACGGACAAAGTCGATTTTGAGCGACAGCAGCGCTATTGTTGCCCGAATCATCCGACGGGCGGGTGAATGACCCAGAGAGCGCGATTTTTAAAAAGGTTTTGCGACAAACGTTCCACGTTGAGTTATTGTTATTGAAGTTGAATATTTACAGCATAACAAAAATGTTGAATTATTGGAAATAAACGACTGCCTATTTGTAAAATATTCCAAGAGTAGTTTTCGTTATAAAATGATCCTAATTACTAGATAAATAAATAAGAGTAGTTTGAGACACAATTTTTATGATTTTCTATTTATAATAAACAATCAAGAGCAGGTCCGGACTGACCTTTTTGTATTCTACTTACCTAAAATTCCAACTACGAGTACCTATGTACTTATTTGTAATTTTACTACCAAAGTTTATTCTTATTTCGTAAAATTTTCATTCAATAAAATAATTGCAAATTCAGTAGGAAGTACGGTCGAAATAACATCACGCCTTTCCTCGCTAGTGTTTATATCTACGCAAGGAAATGTGCCTATTGCGTAAACTCAAATACTTTTTGCTTACGATCACCTCGCAATCTAAAAAATCTTCTAGGGTTGTACAAAAAATTGTCAATAAATGAAACACAAGTATAAAAATGGTTCATATATATACATATATATCATATAAAGACGTTGGCGTTGGCATTGGCGTTGGCGTTGGCGTTGGCGTTGGCGTTGGCTTTGGCGTTGGCGTTGGCGTGCGCGTTGGTTGTTGGCGTTGGTGTTGGTGTTGACGTTAGACCACTGCCGCTAACACAACCTCTACCGCTACCGCTTCCGCTACCGCTACAGCTACCACTACCACTAACGCTACCGCTAACGCTAACACTAACACTAACACCAACGCCAACAAATACACCAACTAACGCTACCAACGTCAACCACAGCGCTAACCAACACCAACTAATGCTAACGCTACCAACGCCAACGCCAACGCCATCACCAACGCCAACACCAACACCAACACTAACACGTTGGCGTTGGTGTTAGTGTTAGTGTTAGTGTTAGCGGTAGCGGTAGCGTTAGTGGTAGTGGTAGTGGTAGTGGTAGTGGTAGCTGTAGCGGTAGTGGTAGCGGAAGCGGTAGTGGTAGCGGTAGTGTTAGCCGTAGTGGTCTAACGCCAACACCAACACCAACACCAACACTAACGCGCACGCCAACGCCAACGCCAAAGCCAACGCCAACGCCAACACCAACACCAACTAACGCTAACGCTACCAACGCCAACGCCAACGCCAACGCCAACGCCAACGCCAACGCCAACCCCATCGCCAACGCCAACGCCAACCCCATCGCCAATGCCAATGCTAACGCCAACGGCAACGCCAACGCCAACAAATACAAATAAAATTACACTTAGGAATATGTAGTTGAATATAAATCAGTTTCTTAAAAAAGACGTTGGCGCGATGGCGTTGGGGTTGGCGTTGGCGTTGGCGTTGGCTTTGGCGTTGGCGTTGGCGTGCGCGTTGGTGTTGGCGTTGGTGTTGGTGATGGCGTTAGACCACTACCGCTAACACTACCTCTACCGCTACAGCTACCACTACCACTAACTAACACTAACATTAACACCAACGCTAACAAATACACCAACTAACGCTACCAACGCCAACCACAGCGCTAACCAACACCAACTAACGCTAACGCTACCAACGCCAACGCCAACGTTATCGCCATCGCCAATACCAACGCTAACGCCAACGCCAACAAATACAAATAAAATTACACTTAGGAATATGTAGTTGAATACAAATCAGTTTCTTAAAAAAGACGTTGGCGCGTTGGCTTTGGAGTTGGCGTTGGCGTGCGCGTTGATGTTGGCGTTGGTGTTGGTGTTGGCGTTAGACCACTACCGCTAACACTACCGCTACCGCTTCCGCTACCGCTACAGCTACCACTACCACTAACGCTACCGCTACCGCTACCACCATGTCATATCGGTGTTAACATGTTCTTCGTAAACATGTTTCAAATTAACTTCATCTTGCTTAAAAAGCACAATTAAGTTAGCATTATCTCTTACAAGTTGTTTAGGTATTTTGGTATAAGTTTGATTTAAATTAAACCTGTCAATCAATTTATGTCTTCCCATGGCAAAATAATCACGCATATTACTTTGATTTTCACATGCTACATCGTCAAAATTAATAACAGAATTAGGTTTCGAATCTTTAACCTTCAAAACGTCATCATTTGCATGGTATTTCTGGAGAGTGATACCCGGTACTAATTGTAAAACTTTTTCTAAAAAGATGTACTTTGGTTGATGTAGAGTTTTAGAATATACATAAACATTCTGAAATGTCAATCCATTTTCATGCAATAGAAGACCAATTAATAAGTTAGTTTTTCCACAATTTGATGGTCCGCAAATGATGCAACGTACTGTATTCGGTAATAATTCTCCATGGCGTAACTTGTTTTTTGTCAAATCTTCACAGATTGTATTGACCTGTAACGATTGTGTTTGTTTAACGAATTTCATGTTTGCTATGTAATACTGATTGACTCGTAATGAAAAGATTTCTGGTTCCAAAAAGGTGACAAAAGTCAAACAATTATAATGATTTCGGCGAAAAAAGTATTACAAAGAATTAAAAACTGAAAAATCAGTAGTCCTTTTTAAGAAAATATTTTATTCATGAATAGTCATAATTTCAAGTGCAATTTTATTTGTTTTTAGATACTTATTGATTTTTTGTTTATTATTTGAAAATAATAAATGTTTACTTCTGCGCTACAAATTGTAGTAGGTACGTGACATTATAATAAACACCAACACCAACAACAACACCAACACCAACACCAAACCCAACACCTACACCAACACCAACACCAACACCAACACAAACTTATAACGTCACTGTGTTAGTGTTAGCGTTAGCGGTAGCGGTAGCGGTAGCGGTAGCACTAGCGATAGCGGTAGCGATAGAGGTAGCGATAGCGATAGCGGTAGCGGTAGCAGTAGCGGTAGCGATAGCGGTAGGGATAGCGGTAGCGGTAGCGATTGCGGTAGCGATAGCGATAGCGGTAGCGACAGCGGTAGCGACAGTGGTAGCGATAGCGGTAGTGATAGCGGTAGCGATAGCGATAGCGGTAGCGACAGCGGTAGCGACAGTGGTAGCGATAGCGGTAGTGATAGCGGTAGCGATAGCGATAGCGATAGCTGTAGCGCTAGCGGCAGCGATAGCGGTAGCGATAGTGGTAGCGATAGCGGTAGCGATAGCGGTAGCGATAGCGGTAGCGATAGCGGTAGCGATAGCGGTAGCGATAGTGGTAGCGATAGCGATAGCGGTAGCGACAGCGGTAGCGACAGCGCTAGCGACAGCGGTAGCGACAGCGGTAGCGACAGCGGTAGCGACAGCGGTAGCGACAGCGGTAGCGACAGCGGTAACGCCAACGCCAACGCCAACGCCAACGCCAACGCCAACGCCAACGCCAACGCCAACGCCAACGCCAACGCCAACGCCAACGCCAACGCCACCGCCACCGCCAACGCCAACGCCAACGCCAACGCCAACGCCAACGCCAACGCCAACGCCAACGCCAACACCAACGCCAACATCAACGCGCACGCCAACGCCAACACCAACACCAACTAGCGCTAACGCTACCAACGCCAACGCCAACGCCAACGCCAACGCCAACGCCAACGCCAACGCGCCAACGTCTTTTTTAAGAATCTGATTTATATTCAACTACATATTCCTAAGTGTAATTTTATTTGTATTTGTTGGCGTTACCGGTAGCGGCAGCGGTAGCGGTAGCGGTATCGGTAGCGGTACTGTTAGCGGTAGTGGTCTAACGCCAACACCAACACCAACGCCAACATCAACGCGCACGCCAAAGACAAAAACAACACCAACTAACGCTAACGCTACCAACGCCAACGCCATCGCCATCGCCAGCGTTAGTTGGTGTTGGTGTTGGTGTTGGTGTTGGCGTTGGCGTTGGCTTTGGAGTTGGCGTTGGCGTGCGCGTTGATGTTGGCGTTGGTGTTGGTGTTGGCGTTAGACCACTACCGCTAACACTACCGCTACCGATACCGCTACCGCTACCGCTGCCGCTACCGGTAACGCCAACAAATACAAATAAAATTACACTTAGGAATATGTAGTTGAATATAAATCAGATTCTTAAAAAAGACGTTGGCGCGTTGGCGTTGGCGTTGGCGTTGGCGTTGGCGTTGGTAGCGTTAGCGCTAGTTGGTGTTGGCGTTGGCGTGCGCGTTGATGTTGGCGTTGGTGTTGGCGTTGGCGTTGGTGTTGGCGTTGGTGTTGGCGTTGGCGTTGGCGTTGGCGTTGGCGTTGGCGTTGGCGTTGGCGTTGGCGGTGGCGGTGGCGTTGGCGTTGGCGTTGGCGTTGGCGTTGGCGTTGGCGTTACCGCTATCGCTACCGCTATCGCTATCGCTATCGCTTCCACTATCGCTATCGCTACCGCTGTCGCTACCGCTGTCGCTACCGCTGTCGCTACCGCTGTCGCTACCGCTGTCGCTACCGCTGTCGCTAGCGCTGTCGCTAGCGCTGTCGCTACCGCTGTCGCTACCGCTATCGCTATCGCTACCACTATCGCTACCGCTATCGCTACCGCTATCGCTACCGCTATCGCTACCGCTACCGCTACCGCTACCGCTACCACTACCGCTACCGCTACCGCTTCCGCTACCGCTACCGGTAACGCCAACAAATACAAATAAAATTACACTTAGGAATATGTAGTTGAATATAAATCAGATTCTTAATAAAGACGTTGGCTCGTTGGCGTTGGCGTTGGTGTTGGCGTTGGTGTTGGCGTTGGCGTTGGCGTTGGCGTTGGCGTTGGCGTTGGCGTTGGCGTTGGCGTTGGCGTTGGCGTTGGTAGCGTTAGCGTTAGTTGGTGTTGGTGTTGGCGTTGGCGTGCGCGTTGATGTTGGCGTTGGTGTTGGCGTTGGCGTTGGCGTTGGTGTTGGCGTTGGCGTTGGCGTTGGCGTTGGCGTTGGCGTTGGCGTTGGCGTTGGCGTTGGCGTTGGCGTTGGCGTTGGCGTTGGCGTTGGCGTTGGCGTTGGCGTTGGCGTTGGCGTTGGCGTTGGCGTTGGCGTTGGTAGCGTTAGCGTTAGTTGGTGTTGGTGTTGGCGTTGGCGTGCGCGTTGATGTTGGCGTTGGTGTTGGCGTGGGCGTTGGCGTTGGCGTTGGCGTTGGCGTTGGTGTTGGCGTTGGCGTTGGCGTTGGCGTTGGCGTTGGCGTTGGCGTTGGCGTTGGCGTTGGCGACAAAGACGAATAAGACGACGCCTGCGGGAACATGGGTTACGCCATCGTATTCCTGCTAAAAAACCTATATTAACACCGAGGCATAAAGCGCAGCGTTTACAGTTCGCACAATTTTTTTTTAATTTAAATTTTAATAATGTGATCTTTGTAGATAAAAAGGTTTTTGTTCTTCTGCCCAGAGACGCTTATCTCTATACCGGACATTGAACACAACACACATTGATGAAAGAAATGTCCTCCCTAATAATCGCAGTGGTCGAATCACCTTAGGATTTTGGGGATGGATGACTCAAAGCGGACCAGAAGAGCTAGTGGAGGTTGGAGGAAGAATGAATGGCACTTTATACAAAGATATCCTCGAAAACGTTTTGCTTCCAACAGCCAGAATTTTTTTCCCCATGAAGCTATTAAGTTTGTCCAAGATAACAGTTCCGTACACAACTCCAGAGTTTAAACGTCTCGCCCTTTGGAGCGACTACATTGTTGTCAACAATAAGGAAACTTTGTTTGTACCGATATCATTGACTATTTGGTTGCGCTTATAGATTAGAGTACCTTGACTGTAACTAACTATTAGACGCTGACTGTACCTACTTCGCGTGAACTTAGAAACTATATATTTGGTATGAAGCAACGTCTTATTGCGTCTTTCAGCTAATTTTTAGGTTACTACGGAACCCTCGGTGAGGGGCGAGTCCGATATAATCAATGATATTTATAAAGGTTTACATATCTATATTAATAATTTCGTCTAGGAGTACGGTAGACTCGATCGAAACTTTATTAGAATAACTAAACATAAAAAAATATTGATTTCGAGTCGAATAAAAAAAAAGAAAAAGAAGTCGAAAAAAAAAACAAGAATCAATGCTGTCAGTCAGCAGGTTTAGTACAGAACCACAGCCCCCAGGACTAACTATGTATATTTAGCACTTTCAAATAACACCATTCAAGTATCAGTACATTCAGTTGGTTCTATGATTTATGAATGTGTTCAATGTCAAGCACTTCAATTTTTTAGGTGAAAAAATTAAAAATCATTTTAAAATTGTTGTCATAATGGGAAGGTATACATAGACCCAGATATATTATTAGATTAGCTGTTGCCCGCAGCTCCGCCTGCGTGTTATAGCTTTCTTGATCACCAGTTACTGATTTATTATGTATAGCTGTTAAGCGATATTGTATCTTAAGATAAAATATTATAGTATCTTAGCCGTATGCAGCGCCCCTTAGTGAACTCCACTGCGGGTGACGTAACCTACGACAAACTTATTATTTTACTACGGTACAGTAATCGGGTCTAGGGATCGAACCGCAAAATTATGTTTGTTTTTTATTGTATATACTTTTTCGGGATAAAAAGTAAGCCAGTAGGTGCCCAGGATATTAAAGAATAATTATACCAAGTTTCATCATAATCGAACCGGTAGTTTTTGCCGGTCCATCCTCGTAGTCAAACTTTTTGGTCAAACTGGTTTGACTATGAGGAATTACGTTTCCTCGTGGTCAAACTTGTTTAACGACCCTCCCTGTATTGCTGTTTAGTTAAAAATGTGTACAGTCAATCATTAAAGTACTTGTTCATAAGCTTAAAAAAAGGTTGCCCGCTCCGAGAGTGTTTAACATTGTATTGTGTGCCGGAGGGTGTTAATCTTTGGTAAAACTGTGTTCGTGTCGCGAGGTGTAAGGGATACAGTAATACCGTCGACACTTTTGTTTTCTCAACTGGCTGCAAGCCCAAAAAACGTTCCCATTCTATAGGTGCGCCAATTAAAATATTGCTGGCCCTCGAACAGCAATACTGTCCCACAATTTCGTTTTACACATTTCAAATCCATTTTTGAGCAGAGCGAAGCGGAGCTCAATCTTAGGCGACAAATGTAAATCGTTTGTGTGGCTACTCCTCCGAAACGGCTCGACCGATTTTGACCAAATTTCGACATCATACCCGGGAGTGCATTTATCTGAAATTATGAAAATAGAGCTGACCCCGGAATAATCACCGAAAATGTCATGGAAATCACCGAAAAACCAGACGATTAAATGGTTGCCATGGAAACACGTGCGTCAACAATGAAAATAGTTTTTTTTCCATTCGATTAACTAAATTTAAGTGTTCGATTCTGATTCTGATATGTAATAAAAACATTTGCTACGCTCAACATTTGCAATTAGCAGCTTGCATGGCATACCTAGTTATATTATACGAGTATGTAGGAAAGAGAATCGCCGCACTTGACGTTTGACATTATCTTAGTTATCTATGACTGTACATACATAAACTGCATGCATACAGGGCGATAAAAAGTTGCAATGTCAATGAAGTTTGCCCACGAGGAAACATAATTCCTCATAGTCAAACCAGTTTGACCAAAAAGTTTGACTACGAGGAAGAAGGGGTTTTTGCGTGATGCCTGAACAAACAGACAGACAGACAAAAAAAATTTAATCTCATTTTTGGGTTCGGTGTCGGTCTAGTAACTTCCATTATATCCAATTAACCCCCTGCCATTTATTTTTTTGATATTTTCAATGTACAGAATTTTCACTTCTACAGATTTATTATAAGTAGAAGTTTATTTATTTTTATTTATTTAATTAAAAGTTGGTTGTATAGTAATGCTTTTGAGAAATTCAAACCCGGCAACGGAACCCGTCTTATTGCAAGAGCGTCAGCTTCACGTGTCATTGATGCCGAAATAATTTGTGGTAGCCATGTGGGAACCAGAGTTTTTATTCCTCGAATTCGTTTCCAGCCATCTAACAGCCTCAACAACATCGCCGCATCAACTGCCTTTTAAATTTAGTCGGCTTCAGTTTCTCATTCGCATAGCATTCGCTATGACAATAAATAAAAGCCAGGGACAAACTTTCGACAAAATCGGTCTATTTTTTTACCTAATCCTGTGTTCACCCATGGCCAGCTCTATGTTGCTTTCTCTCGAGTTCGAAGATTCGATGATGTAAAAATTCAAATTATCAATACCACTGTACAAGGCTTGAAAGGTGATAAATATTTAACGAATTTTTTTATATATGTATACATACACATATAAACGTATATAGATCAATTTTATGATAATCAACCTGTGATGTAATAAAGAATATTCCTTTAAAGTACCTTTGCCAATCTCGGGTGAGTACTCATTATAAAATTACAATGTACATACTTCCTAATATTATTTTTTAATTTAGCCGAATAGATTTTTTTTTATTTTTAAAATTAGTAAGTAGGTATTATCTACCTGCCAATTTAGAGAAAAAGACTGAGTGTTTAAAACAAAGAGGTTTACAGAAAATAAACCTTAAAAGTTATATGTTTTGTTAATTTATGTTAGTTTATTTTGAATTTGATTTAAAATAAAAATTATTTGTGTAAAAACTTTTGCAGTTTTATTTACTATTTTTATTAAACACAATGAACGAAGATATACGAATCTATGTCTTGCTTACCTTCAATATTCCTTGAGAGCCGATGACTATAGAAATATCCCTACATTTTGTATCTACATGTGTATTATGAGTCACATTTCACATTCACATTTTCAGTCACATTTTCCTCTAGTTATGTAATAAAATATGGGATAAATGCACATCAGAAAACACACATTTTACACGATGAGTATAAAATTGATTTCTGGATAGAAAATGTATGTGTGCATATCGTCACTTGTATGGCAAACTTGCGAATCTGCAATTTTGGCGAAATCCTGTTTTTTGATTTAACGTAATACCAATATGGTGATACACAATGTCACAAAGTTTCAACTCTGTATCTTGATTAGTTTAGGAGATATGAAAGCAACATATTTGCGTATCTAACACAATTTTCGTTTGTTACCATGGCAAATTAACTTGGTGTAGATAGTAATATTTACCGCGAAATCTTCTTCTTTTTAACAAAATGTCTATCCTAAACGTGCGAATATGGTATATACGTATCTTTTAAAAAGTCTCATTGGAGGTTTAAATGTATAACAGACCATGGTCAAGTTACCTATATGCACTATTCGCATAATTACCATGGTGTATCTCTTTGAAAATTATCAAATACACTACGGTAAATTAATCTATGTGTCATATTCGTTGATATGCCGTGGAATCTGACACATACGTTACCTAACCATTAGCGAAAAATACACTTCCATAAATTCTTCGTAGAAAAGCAAACTTGCCAATATGATCTATTTATGATTTATTTCGTTATTTTACTATTACAGATCTTTACTAATAAATCAGGTTGTATTCTTCTTAATATTTTACATAAAAAACCTAACATACATCCATTATAATGAAGCAGGTGATTTTATAAACGATAGAGAAGGGTTTTATTGCTCTCCTGTAAAATTTGAAATTTGCACATTCGCAAGTTTGCCATACAAGTGACGATATAGTTCCCCTACATAACTAACTTCGAGCTGACTTCCCCTAATATTGTACCTACATACATACCCACAATTGAATCAAAAGAGCCACCAAGCATAAAAAAACTTACTGCCCCGCGGCGAAGACCCACTTAGTGGTGGGAGCTAGCTTAATATATATTTTCGTGGGTTTGTCTGGGTACTTTTCTTGTCAGAATGCATTGTGCCACGAATCTCTGTAATACTGTAATAAAACAATAATACAGTTAATTTAGATTATAATAAGTGCAGTAAAGATTAGAAGGCTCGGAGAATAGGGTCAATAAGTATCGTCACATAGGGCGTTGCTATAACTTGTACTGCAGGCGCGTGTTCGTTCACTGTTATTCTTCCAGTGTAATCGCCGTACCCCACGACCCACGTAGACCCTATAGTTTTAGGACCGCGGCTCCAGCTTAAACTTGCAGACCCTCTTAAGTTGGCAAATTGGCAAATGTCAAAACAAGAGACATTTACTTTTCTTTCAGCCACTCTTGAGCAACTCGTTTCAAAAACGATGAAGATTAAACTTCAACTTCAATACACATTCATGACGCTAGTTCCAATCCAGCCTTCGTTTTTGTGATTTAAAAATATTGTTAAGATATATTGCTTTAAAAAATTCCAACATTGTTTCATTTGCGTGAAATTGGCAAGGTAAAAAACTAGTTAGGTGGGTACAAAGTGAAATATCGCTCAAACGCGTTGAGGTGTGCGTTGCGTTGCTTAACCGTACCAGAAACGTCGGGAATTTTAACCGCATAGCCGCATGCGATGAATTGTTATTTTCGATCATGTTATGCCCTTTTTTATTTTTGTTTTAATTCCACGGCAAGGCAACAGCCTACCCAACTGCACCTACGTCGATTGCCGAGTGTCTCTGGTTAGCACTAGAAAAGGAATGGTTTGATTAATAACTAATGCACTAGTGAAGACGCTTCGATAGTAGGGTAGGCTCGATAACTAACTACTAGTAGGCGTATACATAATTATATACTAAAAATATTTACATTACAAAATCGTCCGCATCATTGCCGACTGGGAAGGTTATTCTTACTCGATACTTGTTCTTTAGGCCGGAAAATAAAAGCATCGATTAAGCGTTTAGCAATGTCTCTATAAAGGCGACGAGCACTTGGACTGCATGACCCCAGTGTCTCAACCCCAAACGGCTCAAATATGTAATCATCTGCTAGGTTAGCATATTTACGCCTTTTGAGGCCTTCAGCCGATGCAGCAGCAGCGCCGGCACATCCGGATGTGCTTGGAAGGTGTGAAGGTGCTAAGGTGTCAACGCATATAGTGTCCCACACCAAATGCCTTCCCATCTTCCACGGTAGCAACGACATTACCGTCCAGTCTCTTTCCATCGCTTCGTGCTAACCCATTTGGTTCACGTACGGCCGGAAGACCTGCGGTGGAAAGAGCCCTACGAATTATGTCGTTTAGAATAGCGTGCCGAGGTATACGACCTGTACTTGTGTCGTCCAACATTGTACCGATGTTTGGCGATGGGAGCGCCTGAATCCATAACCCTGACTTTCATTCTCCAACAGCCAGTAGGCGCGCACGCTCTGAAATATTGACAGAAGTGTCAATTAGTGTATTAAATCTCAATTTACAGAGCGGCGAATCCGACAGTCGCTGTGAGCCTAGGCGTGAGGGCAGGTCAGTGTCGGGGCAAGACATCTTCCAAGCATTTATTGCTCTCATGGAGACATGGAAGGTGCGACTTCAGCAACCAAAGTGGGGAACCACCACCATCGCGGCGGTGAGGCCGATCATGGAGGAGTGGCTGCAGAGGCAGCACGGTGGCCTCACGTATCGTGCGACACAGATCATCACCGGGCACGGAAACTTCGGTGAGTATCTGTTTCGCATGCATCGTGAGGTCACACCCGCGTGTCAACACTGCGAGACTTCCGGCGTAGACACGGCATTCCACACGTTAGTGGAATGCTCAGCATGGGCGAGTCAGCGCCGGGACCTCGTTGTGGGCCTGGGCGTAGATACGCTCTCGCTGGAGACCATGCTACGAGCCATGGTCTCTAGCGAGAGTCAGTGGAACGCGGCCGTTTCCTTCTGCGAGCAGGTAATACTCGTGAAGGAAGCGGCCGGTAGGGTGAGGGAGCCTACCCTCCCCGCTGAGTTCCGAAGTGTGCGGCGAGGGCGCCGCAGACGTGACTACGCCCAAGACCATCGACTTCCATGATCGGGGCCTGAGGACGATGGATTAGCAACCCACCGTCCTTTTCAGAAGCAAGCTAGAAGGGCTGCGTGATGTGGGGCTGCAGCCCACGCACGCCATCACTCACCGACGCGGGATAAAACCCGACCCCCAAAGATGCGGGGTAACACCCGACCACCACGTAGTGGCCACGCGGATGGCCAAAGTCCGCCGGGCGCCACCGGGAATTCTCTCAGTCTCTATCGGAGGCGCTCGGCAATGGACGTAGGTGCGGCCGCGCCCTCGGGCGGCGGATTCAAAAAAAAAAAAAAACATTTATTGCATCGGTCTTGCATAGCACCTCGGAATCAATCAGTGTATATGACAAAATTTTCCTGACTAATTGTTCGGTGCTATGGACCGATGACAGAAACGCTGGCAGACTGTGTCTATCTGTGACTCTACGAATACCTAGCCCGCCCAAGCTTACTGGAAGCGACGCTTCGACCCAGGCTCGGTCATTAATATTGACATTTAAAATTTTACATAAAGCATTTTTTTGCATTTTAAGTTGTCTAGTCTGCCCAAAACTTCTACATTTGTTCCAAAATTATCCTGAACGGAGGGCATGTGTAAATTTGGGTACGAACGAAGAATAGTGAAAGCTGAATGAATACTGATATTACATAGACTCAATAACCTGAAACTAAATTTTGAATATTTTCCTCGATAAAAGTGTAAAAACCTTCTTCTAAAATCGGGGACCCCAGGAGGCGTAGAGAAGTTTTGTCTAAAACGTTTATGTTGTAATTGTAATTCTTATTGTTAATAAGTAGGCGTATATTTAAATTGATAAAAATAAAGCAGCATTGAAAAAAATATTAACTTTCTGTAGCAAAGTATACGAAACTGCAATTTTATACTTATTAAGAATTATTCGATTTTCCTTACATAATTACAATATCCGAGCCTATGTTACCGGGTACCTACTAGGTACATCATAAGCAATAGAAAATCAATGAGCATTCCGTAATCCGAACTTAAAGTAGAACAACCAGGACCGATGTTACACACCTACAAAACTCTGCAATCCGTGCAATTATGATCTACTTATTAATAACTACTACTATGCTATTACAGTCTACTTTTAAAAAAAACCTGCGTTCATTCATTATTCAATACTTGTAAGAAAGTTACAATGCAATTATGTACATAATTGCGTTGTAATTATGTACGTAGGTACCTAACACTTTTGTAGGTAGTTATTGATGTGCGCTTCATCAAAGGTCTAAGGACATGACACTGAATAAATTTAAAAATGCTGTTAAGAGTCACTTATTTTTTTTTTAATTCCGCGGTCCAACGTTGCCTGGCGTCTCTGGCTCACACGCAGAAGGTATTTCCAATTGCACCTGGCGGTCCAGTGGCGCCCGGCGGTCCAGTGGCGTCCGGTGGTCCAGTGGCGCCCGGCGGAGAGTCACTTATTAGTAAAGGACACCACGAGTGATTATTTAGATGACTCAGAACCATGGATAATTTTATTGAGCTATAATTGTTATGATTGAGAATTTTCTCTTTTACTATTATGTTGTATTGAATAGATTCGATGCGTTTGTTCCAGTAATAATGACTTATTTAAAAGAGTGGCCGTGCGATTTCTTGTTAAGTTCTTACTCACAGATGAATCTGGCGGTAAATGTAGGTAGACTAGGTATGTACATGTAGAATCCTCTTAATAATTGCATAAGCGTCCTTTATGACCTAAATGAGTAAATATTTTGATTCTTGATACCTTTATAAACATTCTTTAAACTTTAATCATATTGATCCTCTGCTGTCGGAAGGTAGGTTTAAATATAGCTTTTGAAATTAGAATGTATGAAAAGTTTCAAACCCTTGTCGTAAAAGAATGAACTATACGGATTTCTACCAATATATTATTATAAAGGCGAAAGTTTATACGGATGTTTATTAGACACTCTTTCACGCAAAAACTACAAAACGGATTGTAATGAATCTCGACAATAATGTAGTTCATACATCAGAATAACACGTAGGCTACTTTATATCCTGGTAATGAGTTCCCGGGCATTGGGAACCAGAAAACTATTCCACTCGGGTGGAGCTGCCGGAATCAGCTAGTACTAAGTTGGTACTATAGATGAGTAAGTACATCATTGTTATGTTAGCGAGTTCTCGTTACGTGCAAGCCCTGTCAAACACAATGGAGTGTGAACTGCGGTGGGTTGGTGGTAACGAAGCGGTCCCTCAGCCGGTCTATACGGCATAATTATCTGCTCGATAGCCGGCATGGCGGACACCCGTGTGCAAACGCTCCTCATTTTAACTCGTAAGTACAATATTTACTTTATTTTTGTTAATAATTTTGTTTACCTTATTCTTAGAAGTACCTACGGCATAATTTTATTGTGATTTTTCTTTGAATAGACTCGAACTGCCAATAGGAATACCTTTTATTTGTAACGCGGAAGTCCCGGACGGCAGTGTGTATATCTGTTTTTGCATTATTTTTCCTTGCTGCTCCGTTTCTATTGGTCGCAGCGTGATTTTATATAGCCTTAAATCTTCCTACATGAGTAGACAATTCAATTTTCTTGATCGACGTTCATCGACTCTTCAGCATTATGGGAGGCTTAATGTGATCTAGATCTAACAGAGGTCCTTGAGGATATTTAGGTAATCACCTTCACTGGAAATGTGTCGTATTTCTAATCTATTTGAAGAAGTTCTTAAGCTATATGCTCATTTATGTGCATGTGTTGTAAGTAAAGTTATCGTAAAATTATTTGCGTAACTGGTCTTCAATAGACCAATATGTATATAACTACCTACTTCAGATTAATAATAAGTAGGTAACCGATACAATCAACAACATTTGAAAAAAACTGATTTCCGTAATACTTAAAGCATTACAAATTAGTTGAGAATACCATTTGGATGAATGTCCTAAGGATTTGTCAACTACTTATGCGTCATACAAAAACCACGCAGCCTAATGAATAAATTAAGTTGCTTTAAATGCTTGTAACCTTAGAAGTCGTAATGTTTTTAGTACGTTTGTCATTGGAATTCCATTTCACTATTTCACTATCACTATAACTACATTTTAAAAAACAAAGTCTGTCTGTCCGTATATATGCTTGGATCTTTAAAACTATACAACGGATTTTGATGCGCTTTTCACCAATGCATAGAGTGGTTCTCGAGGAAGCGGGCGTCCGCTAGTATGTTATAAACGCGAAAGTTTAGGATGGATGTGTGGACCTTTTTGTAGCACTTACAAGCAAATTACTTTTTTAAACTTTCGCGTTTTGTACACACTATAATAATATGATGAGCTAAAGCCAGTCCACCCGTGACCACGGCTCTTGTACCCGACGTTTCGACCCTGTTCGAAACGTCGGGTAATAAAGTAAAAGACCCGTTTGTCTTAAGTTATCTGGGGGCACGGCAGTGGCCCCCGCCAAGTCGAGCGCAAAGCAAACACTGCCGTACCATCCTTTACTGGAACCATTTCGCCGCATTTTCAGGCCACTATTTGAGAACTTCTGGATAAGACCAGAACGCAGAAATTTTCGTCATCCAGTAAGCTATAATCACATACTTAAAATCCAAAATTTCAAGTCTGTAGGTCATTGAGTTCCGAAGTTAAGCGAAAGCAAAGTTTCGCATTTATGACACTCACTCACTCATGATCATCAGAATAGAACTAGTACTTCCCATAAACTCAGAGAGCTGAAATTTGGTACAGAGTTAGGGTTTAATAGCCACATAAAGGGAAAACTATGAAAACTAGGATAATCGAAGATCTAGAGTACCTGGTGACCCTAATTAGAAAACACAAGAGCCCAGCCAAACTATTAGAGATCGACATACTGCCTTTACAAAAAATATTCAACTTGGTGGACCGCTTCATTTGATGTCAAAAATCGAAGGTCTGAAGTATCTGATGAAGAACCCTCAGCTGGTCTCAGCTGTAATTAGAGATATGGTAATGCCCCCGTCTTATATTCTAGAGGCGCTGGAGAGGGACCACAGGCCTGCGTCTCGAGAAATTGAGGACCAGCGGTCCCAACTCCGCCAGGATCTCATGGAGACTTGGAGGGTGCGACTTGAGCAACCAAAGTGGGGAACTACCGTCATCACGGGGCGGTGAGACCGATCATGGACGAGTGGCTGCAGAGGCGGCATGGTGACCTCACGTATCGTGGGACGCAGATCTTTACCGGGCATGGATGTTTCGGTAGCTATCTGTTTCGCATCCATCGTGCGGTCACACCCCGGTGTCAACACTGCGAGGTTTCCGACGACGACACCGCACTCCACACGTTGGTGGAGTGCTCAGCGTGGGCGAGTCAGCGCCGGGACCTCGTAGTGAGTCTGGGCGTGGATATCCTCTCGCTGGAAACCATGCTCCAAGCCATGGTCTCCAGTGCGAGTAGGTGGAACGCAGCCGTGTCCTTCTGCGAGCAAGTCATGCTCGCGAAGGAGGCGGCCGAGAGGGAGAGGGAGCGTACTTTCCCCGCTGAGTTTCGCAGTCAGCGGCCCGGGCGCCGCAGACTCATCTACGCACAGGACCATCGACCTCCATAATCGGGGCCTGAGGACGGCGGGATAGCCACCCGCGCCGATCTTTCAGAAATTAAACCGTCTAAAAGAATAAATATTGAACGCGAATGGGCAATACGAAAAACCTGTTGCTACTGTACAAGAATCAGAACCGGAAAAAAGAAAAGAAAGATTTGTAATAATAAAAACAACTACTATTACAAAGAAAAAAACTGTCATATAAGATAATCTAATAAAATAATTCAATATGCTCACGTTTCTACAAAAAGAAGTGAAATCCCACCAAAAACATTCTGTAAAAAACTAGCCAAGTCTCAATGGAGCTGCTGGTTTATCTCTAAAAAGTAATGAAATCTAGACAAAGTTGTGCCAAGTTTAAGGTTCCTTACTGCGATTTCTTTATTATTATAGTTAATGATAAAGAAAAAGATAAACCAGCAGCTCCATTGAGACTTGGCTAGTTTTTTACAGAATGTTTTTGGTGGGATAATGTTTACAATATTAGATATTGTCAAAATTATTCGTAGACTACCTTATTTTTTGACAACGGGGTGGAATTCTCTATGGAACCATCAGCACCACCTTGGGGTAAGATGACGCCGGTGTGTGGGGTTAGCCCACATCCTATGCCCGGAGATTCCAGGCCCACCCACTTAAGCCAACCTCCGGTAGCCGTCTGTCGCCTTAGCGGGGAGGTGCCGCTAGAACCCGCGATTCGTAGACTACCTAGTTTAAATCTTAGTAATGTGTTGTAATGGTTTTTGACTGAGGGAGCGTAGCGACCGAAGTCTCCGTTTCAACTTGCAGACTGGGGAGAATTTCTTTCGTCTGTACCTCTACATCTCTACATCTATGGGTTCAGTCAGATCATGTTTGCGGCCGTATTTATCAACCGATTTTCATGAAACTTTACACACACACTCCTTGCTTACAATGAATAACATATAAATGATATTTTTTGGATTGGATGAAAAATGAAAGAGTAATAAAGAAAATTTAAAAATGAATCTTCTAAACAAAGCTCCCGAAGTCTACGGTTCACAGAACCACTAGTCTATACATAATACATACAAAGCAGTAGAAACAGTGCAGGCCTATATGTACCTTTAATAAGATAAACAAAAAATGAATAGATACCTATCGATATACGAAGTAATAAAATGACGGCAATGACGCGGAGGATTTTTTCAACGATATTTTGTAATGTAAATATTTTTAGTAGGTATATAATTATGTATATTATAATTCTTATTGTAAATAAAAAAAAATTGAGATTGAGAACATTAAAAAACTAATAGAATACATACCTACGTTAATACATTATAATACCGCCGGGCGCCACTGGAAATACGTTCTGCTTGTAACCAGAGACGCGCGGCAACGGACGTTAGAGCGGCCGCGGCCCCAGGCCTCGGAACTAAAAAAAATACATTATAATACATGGGGCACACTAGAAGTTTTGCACTTCTAGCTAATCGGAACTATTTGAATTTCGAATGTTATATATTTTTAAACGTTGCAACCTTCTTAGTAATAAAAAAAAACAATTGGCGGGAAATAATTTGTCAATTGTTTTTTATCACACATCAAAGTTCTACGTTTGCAACGAAAATGAAATTAAGTCGAAAAGATTTTAGAGCGATGATTTTTTATGATTTTAAAAGTTCTCTCTCTCCGCAAGACTGTGTCGCTCGTCTTCAAAATGCTTTGGGAAAAGAAGCACCTTGTTTGAGCACCGTGAGGCAATGGTTTGCTGAATTTGAGAGAGGTCGAGTTTCTTTACATGACGAATTTCGTGAAGGGCGGCCTTCAACTGCCGTCAACGAAAATAATGGGCTACTGTTAAGCCGTTAATTGAAGAAAACCCGCGGATTACCTATGAGACAATTCGAGGACTATTGGGGATTGATATGAGTCAAATCCAGAAAATTTTACACGAAGAATTGAAAGTTCGGAAACTTTGTTGTCGTTGGATCCCTCATGAACTGACAGCGGAGCAGAAGCGGGCTCGCGTGGAATGGTGCTCACAGATGCTACTGAAGTACGACCACGGATATTCTAATGCTGTTTATGACATTGTCACAGGAGACGAAACGTGGATTTATTGTTTTGAACCCGAAAAAAAACAGCAATCTTGTGAATGGGTGTTTGAAAATGAGAACAAGCCAACAAAAGTGATGCAGGCGAGAATCGTTGGTAAAAAAATGATCGCGTTTTTTTTTCTCAGCTACGGGTCCCATCTGTACAATTCCACTTGAAGATCAAAAGAGTGTTAATGCCGAGTGGTATTCTACTATTTGTTTACCCAGGGTGTTAGAAAAAGTTCGTACATCATGACAACGCTTCTTCACACACGGCCAACAAAACAAAGTCATTTTTAGCTTCCGAAAAAGTACTACTCGTCACCCATCCTGCGCATAGCCCCGACCTAGCACCCTGTGATTTCTGTATTTTCCCCAAAATCAAAGATTTGATGAGAGATTTCACTTTTACCAACTCCGAAGAGGCAGTGATAGCGTTCAATCAGCACCTAGAAAACATGCCTTCAGATCTGTGGTCCTCCTGTTTTAAAAAATGGTTCGATCGCATGAAAAAACGTTTAAAATGTAAAGGAGAGTATTTTCAAAAGCAATAAACATAATATTTTGGTTTTAACATGTTGTTTTTTTAAGTTACGCAAAACTTATAGTGTGACCTACGTATACTATTTAAATAAGTAGGTAGTTATCAGAATTTAAGTTTATTCTCAAACATTAATTTAAAAAAAATATTTAGAGAAATATATATTTTAGTAAGTTGTACCAAGGAGTTGGATGTTTGCGGAACGCGTGGCTGGTTGCCTTTTAGGTTACCTCTGGCGCTGGTCAAAAATCCAGGCCCAAACGTTCAATTGCAATACTGAACAACGTTTCCTTGTCCCGCACCGCGAACTAGTTCAGATTAACTAGTTTTTCTGTACGGGAAAAATCAAGCATTACCTTGACATTGGCGAAATCATCGATGGAGCCACGTTTTTAAAAAAAGAAGAAGTTGTACCAAGTACCCGACAATGTAAGTACTTACATACTATTCCCTATTCTGTGCTAGTGTAGGTACTAGCCCAGAATAGGAACACCAGTTTTCTTTTCCAATACCTACTAACGTAAGACATTATGTAGGTAAGTACTTTGGCTGTTAATGCATCTATTGGTCATGCACATGTATGTGATACATAATGTTGTTATGTATCTTGATCTATTCATGTAAAGTTCAATGACCACATCTTTTAGGGTTTCGTAGTTCAAGTTTTGGAACCCTTATTTATAGATTCGTCATGCCCGTCAAACCTCACCTCCCAAAAGGTTACTTGATAGCTCTAGATAGATATGGAACTTTACATAGAGAGTAATGTGTACTTACAACGACGAAAATGTGCTAAAATAAAATTATATTAATTCAGGAGTTATAGAAGACATTATAGGTCACTACGGAACCCTATTCTATGCGTGGCCTCGACACCTGTTCATGTAACAAACTTGTATTAACTTAATCACCAACAATTTTCTCTATGTTCATCATATTTACATAATATTATTAGTCATTGTTAATATGAAAAATTCTCATCTCACTTTATTATTGTACCAACTGAGAGAAACTAATGGACCTGACCATAAAAAGCCTGAGAATCTGTGTGTAAATTGATGATAATTAATATTTAGTAGTTGGCTAGTCTACCCACTACATTTTTTAACTGACTAGACTAGGTAAAATTGAGCCAGGGGCCACATACGTGGCCCCTGGCCCCCCATTTGGCTCGGGTGTTATCCCGCATCGTTGGGTCGGGTCTAATAGCCTACTTCTGGAAAGACAGCCGGGGGGGGGCGGCAGGTAAGATTGAGTTAGTTATATCGGAGGCACATGTTCCTTTCCTCTCCTATATACCTATTTTTTTACCCACCCTTTTCCCCTCCACGGATGGTAAAATGGAACGAATCAGAAACCTCTACTCGTCTCTCTCTCTCTCAATTAAGAACCTCTCTCTTGTCGGTAGAGTAACCGCCACCGCTCTTTTCTCTCAGCTACACCTTTCACCTCCTGATAGGACCCAACTTGTATTATTTCTTTTACTTGATCTATGTACGATTTCCTTGGCCTAACCCATGCTCGCTTTCCTTTAACTTTCCCCTGAATTATGAGATTTTATAAACAAGTCGTCCCGGTGTCGTATCAGGTGCCCGATTATTCTTGTTCTCCGGTTCTCTATAACTTCATTATTGTTCTTCTTGCTTGCTTGATACCTACCTATTATTCTCAGCACTGGCAATCTATAATGTAAGGTCAGTAGGTACCTAGGTAATTGGAGTACGAAAATTATACTCGGCCCGATCTTTTAACTGTTTTTTTTTCCTATTTGCGCGGTGCTTCTGGTACGATCCAGTGGCCTGCGGTTTAGTTTTACTACATAGAATAAAACAGTGAATAAATTACAACGACAACTTTTACTGCTGTCCATTAGTTAGGTAGGTACTTGTTTTGCTTGTTCAAAAGTAGGAAGAAATATGGCGCATAAAACACAAGAATCAAAACATAATCCATTGCTTTTTTTACTAACAAAGCGGCCTGACATCATCATATCCGATAAAAATGTTCCAAAACATTAAGAAGGTATACTTACCTATTTTAAAGCTAGTTGAACATAACTTAATTTGCAATTTATAGGTACATAGGTAGGCAGACGGGTACTGTTGATTGATGGTAGGTAGTTAGTTGGCGGAACGTGCTACGTATAAGTAACCTATTGAACTACAACAACATCATCATCTACCTGCCCTTATCCCAATTATTTGGGGTCGGCGCAACAAGTCTTTCTCCTGCACACACCTCTGTCAGAAGTCATCTCTTCATTCACTTCTCTCCTTGTCATATCCTCTTTCACACATTCCATCCATCTTTTCTTTGGCCTACCTCTACTTCTTAAAGCCTCTACAGTCATACTTTGCACCTTTCTAACGACATTGCTTTCCTCTCTTCTCATAACATGTCCATACCATGACAGCCGCTCGCTTCTCAATTTTTCATTCACTGGTGCAACTTTCAAACTTCCTCTAATATACTCGTTCCTTACCCTATCCATTCTTGTCACACCACACATCCATCTTAACATTCGCATTTCCGCTGCATGCAATTGTCTTTCATCCGTCGCTTTTACGGCCAAACATGAAAGTCCATACAGGACGGCAGGTCTGACGACAGTCTTGTAAATTTTCCCCTTAAGTTTCGGAGGAAATTGGGGGTCGCATATAGTGGCTTTGACCTGCCGCCATTTCATCCAACCTGCGTCAATTCTGTGCTTCACTGTACGATCGATTTCCCCATCCTCCTGGATAAGAGAGCCGAGGTACCGGAAACTGGAGCAAACTGGTATTGGTGTGCCGTCTAACACCATGGGTGTAGGACTGGAGAGACCGCCGAAATCAGAGAACATGTACTCAGTTTTGGTTCTACTGATTTTCAAGCCTACACTCTCCAGTTTACATTGCCATTCTTCCAATCTACTCTGTACCTCAGGCCCGTCTTCACCGACGAGTACAATGTCATCGGCAAATAGCATACACCAGGGGGTCTCTTCCTGTATCTCCGATGTCAAAGCATCCATTATTAACAGGAAGAGATATGGGCTTAGCGCCGAGCCCTGATGCAAGCCTACCGCGACACTGAACTCGTCGGTGTTGCCAGCAGCGGTTCGTACGTAGGTTTTCGATCGACAATACATCGCACAGATTAACTCTATATACTTCCCAGGCACACCTTTCTCTTTCAAGGCCCACCACAAAACCGTTCTGGGTACCCGATCGTATGCCTTCTTCGAGATCTACAAACACCATGTGCAAGTTTTTATGTGCACGCCTATATTTTTCACACAGCTGGCGGAGTGCAAATATGGCGTCTGTAGTCCCGCGACCAGGCATAAACCCGAACTGGTTTTGGGTAATCTCGCTTTCCTCTCGCACTCGTTTCTCTATCACTTTCTCCCAAATTTTCATACTGTGTGACATGAGCTTAATTCCTCGATAGTTGCCGCAGTCTTGCACATCACCCTTATTTTTAAAAATGGGCACTAGAGAACTATTGCACCATTCACCGGGGATCGTCACTTCATACAACAACTTATTGAAGAATAATGTCAGCCACGCATATCCATCTTCTTCCAATATCTTCCACGCTTCCACTGGAATACCGTCGGGCCCTACGGCTTTCCCATTCTTCATATTTCGTACCGCTTTTCTTATTTCATTTCTATCGATCTCCTTCACTAAACCTACATTCACACGTCTCTCTTCTAAATTTCCACTCCATGCATTCTCTTCATTCATAAGTTTTTCGAAATACACCTTCCATCGATTTCTTACTTCATCTTCTATTATTAAAATCTTACCCTTTTCATCTTTTATACATCTTACATGTCTTACGTCCTTCGTTCTATCATCTCTGTCTTTCGCTAAGCGGTAGATTTCTTTTTGGCCCTTAGTTCCATCAAGAGCATTGTATAGTTGCTCTTGGGCCTGAGATTTAGCTATTGCTACCGCTTTTTTCGCCTTTTTGCAACATTCCTTATACTTCTCCTTTTTTTCTTCTTTTTCACTTTCATTCCCTTTTTCTTTTTGCCATTCCTTAAAAGCGTTCTTTTTTTCTTTAATTACCTTTTGCACTTCTCGGTTCCACCACCATGTATCCTTATCAAGTACACCTTTACCTTTCGTTTCTCCAAACACTTCTTTTGCTACTTTCCTGATACAACTCGCCATTTCATTCCAACATTCATCCACTGATTTATCCATCATATCTCTCATTTCTATCATTTTATTCACCACTCGTTCTTTAAACTTACTTGCATATTCTTTCTTCTCTATCAACCACCACATAATTCGAGGAATAAAACTAATTGAACCTAACCAGTTTCTTAATAACAATAAAACTATGAGCTGCGGTCGCTGCCGTGGTACTGCGCTGCAGCATGCAATTGAGCGAAGCGACTATTGTCATATTTTTGGTCAATAACTTTTTTTGAAGATCCAAAATCAAAATTCTGTCTCGAACAAAACCTGCTCCTTAGAATGCTTGATTTTTGAGTGAAATAATTATGAAAATCGGTTGGGTAGTTAGATTCGAGAAACAATTTCACATCGAGTTGCATTTGAGTCACCTGATAAGGAGCTCGCTCACTTCGCTCAATAAATATGTAGGATGTAGAAGTGATTAATAAGAGCCCTTTTAATGTTTAGTATAAGTAATATACCTATTCCATACTGCTGAATCTGCAATAGGTGGGTACTTACTGCAAACTATTCAGATATGTAAGATAGGACATGAAGAGGCTAGAATCTTGAGCCACATAAAGCCACAAATGCGCACTAACAAATAACATGAATTGTATTTCTCGTATTGTAGTTATATTTTATGGTTCACTAAGCAACAGTGAAAGTTCCACACCCAGGATTACAATCATTGTGTAATTTATTTAGAGCAACTGTTTGTCAATGCACAGACTCCCAAAAGGTATTTGACCTCTGGACATCTGGAGTCGTAAAAACAAGTTTTCAAATAATCCTTACCTTGAAAACTTGTTTCGCATACAAACAGTTGCCTACCTATGCTCAAATTTATTTCTATAAGCTCAAATGTATTTCTATGGTTATAAATATTACAAGTTGTCTCGGAGATAACCAGAGGATTTAAGGATGGTTTTATTATTCGAATTTGAATATTTGTACTTATTGTTATAAAATTTATCCTGGATCAAAAAAGGAAAATGGGTTCAAAGTTGGGAGATCCTGCTAAATGCACTGTAAACTCACAATTAAATTTTATTTTGTTGCAGTGTTGCATCTATGTCGAGGAGAAATAAATAACGATATCTCAGAATCTTGGTACCTGGCAACTGATGGTTACAAACCGAAGGAATATTTGTCATCGGAGTCTCCGTTTTCCACTAAACCAATTGTAGTTTTAACAGATAGACCAACAAATGGATTACCTTCATCAGAACTGTCACAGTTCAAAACATCTTCACGATTCCCACCACAACCCCCTAAAGTAGAAATAACAAGTTATACTGAACCAACGCAACCATCTTCAACTTTACATGACTCTATTTACTTACATGACCCGGTCCGTCATTCAACTGCATCGCCATCATCTTCAACGGCACTGCCGATAGATTATGAGACTGAGCCAAAAGGCACAATAACTTACTGGCCACCATCTTCAACGCCCCCATCAATGTCAAGTTCCTTTGTACTCTATGAAAATCAACCTGCTCAAGGCTATGACCGAGAACAACAGGGACTGTTCAAAACCACACCAGAAAGATTACCTACACGCCGACCAGATTTACATTCAACGGTATCTAAACAACCAACCATAACAACAACATTGTCTCCTACAACTGTACTGGTATCTGAACGACCAACAACGATTGGATCTACAAGGCTGACTAAAGCACCACCAATTCGATCATCAACTAAGAGTCCACCTATGCACTCAGGTGGCAACACGACGTATGAAAATTCATTTCGACAGTTTCCTTTAAGAATCCGCGTTGTCGGACCTAGGGGCTCCATAACGAATGTTAATGTAAACCCAAGAATATTAGTAAAAACGACCACGACAAGAAAACCAACGACTCGTAAAACACCGAAACCTAAGAAGAACACTTACGATGCATGTCTTAATGGTTGTAAAGCCCGCAGAGATCCAATATGTGCGGTACCACTGTCTGCAACTGAGGTAGATCCAGACAAGTTGAAGGGCTTTCCATCTATCTGCCATATGGCTTGCTACAACTCATATAGGAAAGATCGTAAGTATACCAATTTCATTTATTTTAATGTGCTACATAAACATTTAGATCCACGAGGATCTAACATATTGTTTACGATGCGTTATCATCATTTATTCAAAACCTTTCTAACTGGTTACAAAAATATAATTTTGAAGCTCTCGCAATGATGCAATCATGTCAATCGTCAATATCAAAGAGAATACAATACTACGGTCAATATTAGGTAGGTACCTACTCATTAGAACCTACCTATAGGTATAGGTACTACCTACCCTACCTTCATTAGCGTATAAATTAGCATATAAAAACATTGTAGCCAGCACATTACGTTACCGAACTAGTTATCGACACAGTTCTTTCTATTTTTGGAACCAGTCTTTGGTTATTTAATGCGGTCAATAGGTAGATAGGTAATTAAATACATAGGAACCTGATCAAGTGGAACTTTCACTAAGTATGTAGGTATCCATACTTACCTAATATTAAAACCGAGATAAGTAGAAGAAAATTATGTATTTATCTATGTAGGTAGGTATATATTATGGGTATGTATATTCTGGCGCATTTGCGGTAGGTACGTGTATTTATTTGCATATTTGAATGCTACACCTACACACACATAAAACTTATTCTTCCAAGCATTTCCTTCCCTTGGCCCACTGGAAGAGATTTCTTATGAAATAAGTGGTGCCTTTGTACTTTTAATCTATCCTTTGTATTCCTCTTCTCTTTTCTGTAACTTCATGTGTGTACATAAATTAATTAATTAATTATAGTAAACCGCGTTACAACACTACCAATTAGGACCACTCGCGGTCGTCTCCCCGCTCGATATAATATGTAAACTGTCGCCTGTTGAACGAACGTCCAACACTAGTTGGCGTCGCCAGGCAGTCGCGCCTACGCACCGCTCGTGAGAGCGCGCGTGCCTCCGTACCTACTATTTTGTAACCGACATTTTGGACAATTACAATCCTTTCACCCTGAAGTTTCTTGTGTTTACTTTCATGTGAGGACCCGCACCTCATAAAATAAAATAAGTTTTAAGGTGCGCTTACACAGGCATTTTAGAGCAATATTTGTTGGGTAACTATTGTAACGAATTTGACTCAAAACTTATAACTGGTACTACACTTTCTTGGTCCACTGTAGGTACCTACATTCAATAGAAATCTGACCACGTAGATTTTAATAAGGTAGAACCTATTACAAGTACCTATTCCGTGGTAGAGCTAGAAAATTGGTTAGGTATCTATCTATGCTTATATTATTAAGTGAAAAAAAAATTGTTGGTTTGAATTGAAATAAGACTCCGGAACTACTACTGAACCCATTTAAAAAATTCTTTCACTGATATGTACGTACATATGCTACTTTTTATCCCAATAATTTATTCCCACGGGAATCCGAACGAGAAAACAATAAACGCAGGCGTAGCCGCAATGATCGGATACACAATGCATTACTGCTGCATTACACACCTACTCTTTGCCAGTAATTTCTTCGAGTATGTAGACGTGAAAGATGGAATTTAGTGGACTACAAGCCTTTTGGACCAAGTAGTTAATAAACCGGATTTTCTTTTTCAGCTTACGAAAAACTTATGGATGGACGATGTGGCAGACTTCGAACGCGTATTGAAACCTTCGATTCCAACGTCAAAATAAAGCGTACAGAGTTGAAAAAGGCACAATACTTCCTCGAAGCTGAGGCAAAGGATCAGACTGTTGTTGAATTTTTACCTATACGACATAAGAAATAAGTGTCTTACGACGACGTCACTTGTGCCGATGCATATTAATTGGTGAATAACGACTTCTCATGCCGCCGACATTCTCCAAACTTAACGGAGTTTTAGTCTAATGAAAAATGTTAGGTATATAAATATCTAACATTAAACTTAAATAGCTTTAATGTATTTTTATTATATCGGGATGTATTTTATAGATTTTTGTTAAGAGCATATAGGCTTGTACACACACATGTATTGTACACACAGCCTTTTTACTCTACTTTTCGTGATCAGTCACTCAGCTTAGGCCTCGCGAACTATACCTATCTATAGCGGAATCTAAGCATTAGTTGTTGAAAGCCAGAATCAAAAGTAACTTAGCGTATTATACGAAGGTAACAATACTTCTTTAACAAGTACTTCTTTAACAAGTACTCCGTGGTCGACTATCGCCACCTTTCTATCCGGACTTGTTTCTATATTTACTTCTTTCATCCATCCTCTCTATGTAATTCAACCAATTAACTATTAAACACTAGCTGGACTTGTCATTTTAGTCTTCATAGGAACTAGCTCCTGTTTAATACTATGGTATTGGTGCTGATGAGCTTGTGGTATCTACTAGGTAAGTACCTAGGTACCTACTTACGACTTAGTTCGTACTTAGGTATATACCTACTTATTATTTAGTATTTGATTCTATCTTCTTAAGAACTCAAATACAGACTACTATTTTCTGCATCGAGTTTACAGAACCTACTGAACAAAGAATCCGGACACTAAGATTACAATGTTTGCACTGTATTACAGGAGGACAAATGTAATTTGGCCTCCGATAGCGTAGCGGGAAGTACGGTAAAGAGGTCTCGCACTCTGGATTCCCAGGATTTCTCCGATCATTATTTTACCGGTCATTAGATAATAGGCTTGTGTCCACTAAGAATAAATCGGATTGATGTATGTTTCTTATGACTATTTCCAATAGATAACAAAAAGTAACATAAATTGGTACACAGAATAAAGATTACTATTATTTTTAGAAAATGTGTTTGGAAAAATTAGGCATTCAGTCACGTGACATCAAACACCAATCAGAAAATATGACGTCACAGGTTGCATTCTGACCACAGAGTAAGTATGTGTGAACTCTGACTTCTTGTGTCAAGTTGTGTCTGTGATATTGTGTAATTTAATTGTTCGTACGTTTTCTTAGAAATAGAACAGATTTCCTCGGTTAAAGTTCCTCAAACGAAATATCAATATAAATCGACATGGAGACAGGATTTACCAAGGCAAATAGCAGTAATATGCCCAAAATCGACACATGTATAAACAATTTGTGCGGAGTTTTAATACTCGTACTATTACAGTCAGGCACTACACAGTACTTGTAATAGTTGTAATAAGACGGATTCATGTTTAATGATGATTTTCATCACAAATAATGTTAGCTGCAGTGCCCCCTGGCGAGTTGTCACCGTAACATCTATCTAGAAACATGTACCAATCTAACTCAAATCCATAACTGTAAACTGCATCAAAATCGAACTAGTAGTTATGGAGAAAAGTGGCAACATTGATTTTCATCACAAATTATAGTTGTCATCGTAACATTTATCTAAGAACATGCACCAATCAAACCTGAACCCATAACTGAAAACTGCATCAAAATCCGACCAGTAGTTTTGGAGAAATATGGCAACATGTATTTGCACAAACATCCTCTCACCCCAAACGCATATATCTCCGTTCCGTCGTAGGTGAAAAGCTATGCGTGTCCAGTCTATAGTGTATAATCCTTACAAGTGACATGTTCTTGGAATACGTTGAAGGAAACGCGTAAGCGCCATGAAATTCTCGGCGATTTTGACCTTTTGGTCGTGAAAAATCTATAACTAAGAAGCGGTCTTGCGCTTGAATATTTATATTACGATTAGACGACTAATTTATTGTTTAATCGCTGCAGCGAACTTTAGTTGTAACTCGTGGCAAAAGGCGTTCGTTTTTTTGTTCAGGATAGCTTCTCTATACGTATAATAATAACTCAATGCCAGTCAAACACATTTTGATTTGTTTCGCAACCTGTGACGTCACCCAAGGCGCCATGACAGATTGGAGCTTTTCGTTACAAATTTAAATACATTTTTTAAATTGCAAAATAAACTATGTAAATGATTGTTTTAAATCAAAATAATACATTTTTGTGACTATATAGATTCAAAACTACAGATTTATCAATTTTTGAAATTTAGGACACAAGCCTATTGTAATACAAACTCTACTCTAGGGGCTGGATGGTGCGTGAGAATACCATAGATATTGTAAGACGTGTACCTTTACAAAAAACAAATATGAAATAATAACTACATTATTATTAAGATAATGTTTATTATTAAATGTTACCTTTCTTACAAATATTTGTTTCACTTATTACTACTACCATTAGCTGAGGCCGAAAGAGCGTAATTCGGACGAAACTCCTGTGTATACCACACGGCGACGCAAAATGACAACAATTCATTTTACGGCGACGCAATATTACAACAATTCATTTTATGGCGACGAAAAATGACAACTCATTTTGCGTGTCATTTTGCGTCGCCACCGCCCGTGTTTTACAAACAGGAGTTTTATATGAAACTGAATGCATCGGCAATTCTACGACTCACTCAGTTCAATAGATTACGCTCGTTACGGGCCTCACTTTTATACCTACAATGACATAATATTTACATCCCCAGACAACGTCATTATTATTATAAAAAAGTATAACACAATATTACAGTAGGCGTAGTATTTTTCGTTCCCAATTCCCAAGGGAGATTACCATTACCGAGATAAGAAAAATCTTCGTTATTCTGAACGATTGAAGTTTCATTGAAATATATTAATTATTTTTAATGTGAAATTTTTACCGGAAAGCCGACCCCAACTGAGTTGGGAAAAGGCTCGGTGAATGATGAATGATGAGTGTGAAAGAGTAACATATCCATCGATACACACTTTCGCGTGTATAAAATTTACAGGATATATTGAGACTTAATTACTTCAACACTTTTCAAAAGGTTGGAATTAAAACTTTAAGGACATTGACATAAACTATAATATATTTTAGTACACGGGAATTAAAGACAATTCACACATATCAGTGAAGACTCCGACACTGTTCAGTATGAGTGATTTATTAGTTCAAAATATAATTCAATTCAATTCTTTTTTATGGCCTCCGCTTGCACTTGCAGCAACTTGCCAACAACGTAAAGCAGCTAATAACGTAGGAGAGTTTTACAATGGCGTTTGATCGGTGGCTTGGAGTAATTCTTATTATTTCATATATTTTCTATGAACGCGTCCCCACATGTCAGGGTCAAATACGACGCAGTCGTCACTGACACTGACATGTTCATAGAAAATGTATAAAATAATATTTTGCACTGATACTAAACTGTGCCGGTCGGAACCGAGGCTTCACTGATACGTGTGAATCAACATTTAACCTTTTATTGTCAATGTTTCGAGCCAACCAATAATATCGAATACATTTATGTCCTCTTACCACATATTGGATATTTATTTAGTCAAATTATACACTAAAATTCGAGATATAGAGAGTCGGAGAGAGATGAATGCAGCTTACCAACACCTGTCTATCTACAGAAATACAAAGTTAAAAATATATCTCCAAAAATTGGAGTACTTTTTCATTGGTTCACTCCATTTTGATTCTCAAAGTGCCGCCATAAAAAAATTACACACGTCAGAACGGGACAGAAATGCGCGCGCTTCTGAACAAACCAAGTCGGACGCAAATATTTGCCTATTTGATTCCTTTCATGTGTGCTCAAAAACCGACAAGTGGACGGATACGCATATTTCCTGTTTAGGTGCAAAATAAAGCATTATATTCAAATATACAGTCCACACATTGACGTATTTGGACAAATAACGTAAATAGGCGAACTCGATATTCCAAAGTGAGTTACCGGCATTACAAGGAGAACATTATACCAGAGAAATACCAGAACTTTTGCGTTTATTTATTTTGTAAACAGAGTTTAAAGCACCCAATAGGCAAGCGGCAAACCCCCTGAAAAACTAGAATGACTGACCAAACACTACATGTATAAATAGATTTTACGATGTGAAAAATGTATATTTTCTCATTTTGAAAAATAGTTGAAGCTTAAGATTTGATTTGAATTTGACCATTTTTGCGCTTTAAAATGGTTGTAACTTCTTTAAAACGCATTTTTTCGAAAAAACCACAGGAGTGAAAGTGTCTTATTTTGCCCGTTTTACCCTTAGAAATCATTTGCCAATATAAAAACCAACTTTTTATCACTTAACAAATTAATTTGTTCATAACAATTAATAGCCCACCCACCCGCACAAATTTTGTTTTCTTACCAATTGACTTGGCCCAAGGCTTACAAAAAGTACAAACTTGTATAGGTGCAATCTCATTTTTAGTTTTTTAGTGATTGGTCAGTCATTTTCATTTCTACGCACTTTTTCGGGGGTTTGCCGCTTGCCTAATACACGGTAACCAGCAAAGCGCTCGGTTTAATACCACGTTTACAATCGTGTATTTATCACGAACTCGTCGCTTTCAAACACAATGAATATATCTATCAAGGTCTCAAATTTAGTTTGAGGTCTCTAGGTATAGCCACACTTTGGGCTTTAGCCGTCACAGAAACATAATGTCAAGAGCTCAGATGGTGAAAATACGCCAATCATATTACTTAGTACTAAACAAACAACTGTCAAAATTGTGATATGTCCCTACCCTGTACCTTAATACCTCAGTTTTGATATTCTAAACTAAATCCAGATGATAACATTAAACCACTCTGCAGCAGAATCAATAAATTGATTCATGATCCATTTTTAAGTCGACCTACAAATACTTGAAGTCAAACATGTAGTCGATAGGCGGGATTTCCCCGAATCTGGTTTCGAACATCTGACTAAATCATGACGTCATGACGGCATTTTGAACCCTGCCCCTACATAATAAGCGTTAACACAATCTAGAAAAAGGACTGCCTATTGCAGAGGTTGTATAACATCGATTACGACAAATGATACAATTGCATTGGATGAGCGTATTGTTACTGTAAACGAGCGGCTTTAATTATTAACTATGTGCCTTTGTTAAAACTAGAATTAATCTTCAAAATAGCAAATAAATTTTCAACTATTATTGCCGCATCAGTATGTTCTAAGAGCCGTGGAAGATCGACCTTTACCCACCTGGCAACGAGATAAGGAGACACACTTTCTATCAAATACTATTCATCAACAAACATGCCTATCGAAATTATTGGTAATTTTTTTTTTGCAGTCATGCCTATACGATATGTATGTAACTAAATTATCGTTCTTATGATATATATTTGGATTGGTTATCAGATCGGTGTAGTTACCTATATAAGTGACTTACTTACCAATTCATCTACTTGTCAGGTAGCTTGTTAAGCAGGCCTAGGTAGGCTTGCCTACGCATAGTATATAGGTAAATACTGTGTGTTAAAACTATCAGTTGAGATGAAATTCATTTGGTTGTCAAAAGAAGTAAAGGTGACGAGAGAAAGGAGTTCGATTTTTGCTGAGCTGGTGGCTTTTTAGGTTACCTCTGGCGCTCCGCAAGAATCGGGCTTCCAGATACTCACATACCGAACAACGTTTCTTGTCCTGCACCTGGAGCTAGTTAGGAATAAAGTTCTTCTGTGCGGGACTATCAACCAATCAAGCATTACCTTGACATTGGCGAATCATCGATCATCATCGATGGAGCCACGTTTTTAAAAGAAGAAGAAGACGATAGAAAAACGATTAAATTCAATTCAATTAAAAAAAGTCATGGTCAACACTTTTCGATAGACAAGTTATCATAGGCATGGTTGCCAATGCATTTGATCAAAAACGTGCCCCATTCGGTTATCAGATGGGTGAAGTTCGATTTTCCACGTCTCCTCTACTAGTAAGAATCAAATCCACAAAATTACCATTACCTAAAACCGGGTTTTGTCTTATAATAACCAGTTTTAACTGATATTTAATTTTGAACATTAGTTAATTCTAGCTTTAACAAATGCTACAAACGGGTTATAACTGTGACAGCCCATTCAAATTTGAAATTTAAAATCGTTGTTGGAAATTGCCTTGTTGCTGTGAGCTGGCCCCCTGTTGCTGTCCACCGAACATCATCTGTTGCTGTTGGTGGAACTCTTGTTGTCCGCCTCCACCGGCATTGTTGCCTTGATTCGGACCTGTAATTAAACCATAAATACACGATTTTTAAATTTTTATATAAAACTTACTCTAAGATTGATCATCGCAACCGGGAACGTTCCCAGCATTGACTCGCGAGGGTCTGCCTGTCTTTTCGGGTTAATCTCTAAAACAGCTGCACCGATTTTAACGGGAGTAGCTCATGTTATAAGGAGTAACTAAGGCTACTTTCTATTAAGGCAATGTGTTCCCGTAGGAATGGGGAGCTGCACCGATTTTAACAGGAGTAGCTCATGTTATAAGGAGTAACTAAGGCTACTTTCTATTAAGGCAATGTGTTCCCGTAGGAATGGGGAGCTGCACCGATTTTAACGGGAGTAGCTCATGTTATAAGGAGTAACTTAGACTACTTTCTATTAAGGCAATGTGTTCCCGTAGGAATGGGGAGCTGCACCGATTTTAACGGGAGTAGCTCATGTTATAAGGAGTAACTTAGGCTACTTTCTATTAAGGCAATGTGTTCCCGTAGGAATGGGGAACTGCACCGTTTTTAACGGGAGTAGCTCATGTTATAAGGAGTAACTTAGGCTACTTTCTATTAAGGCAATGTGTTCCCGTAGGAATGGGGAGCTGCACCGATTTTAACGGGAGTAGCTCATGTTATAAGGAGTAACTTAGGCTACTTTCTATTAAGGCAATGTGTTCCCGTAGGAATGGGGAACTGCACCGATTTTAACGGGAGTAGCTCATGTTATAAGGAGTAACTTAGGCTACTTTCTATTAAGGCAATGTGTTCCCGTAGGAATGGGGAGCTGCACCGATTTTAACGGGAGTAGCTCATGTTATAAGGAGTAACTTAGGCTACTTTCTATTAAGGCAATGTGTTCCCGTAGGAATGGGGAGCTGCACCGATTTTAACGGGAGTAGCTCATGTTATAAGGAGTAACTTAGGCTACTTTCTATTAAGGCAATGTGTTCCCGTGGGAATGGGGAGCTGCACCGATTTTAACGGGAGTAGCTCATGTTATAAGGAGTAACTTAGGCTACTTTCTATTAAGGCAATGTGTTCCCGTAGGAATGGGGAGCTGCACCGATTTTAACGGGAGTAGCTCATGTTATAAGGAGTAACTTAGGCTACTTTCTATTAAGGCAATGTGTTCCCGTAGGAATGGGGAGCTGCACCGATTTTAACGGGAGTAGCTCATGTTATAAGGAGTAACTTAGGCTACTTTCTATTAAGGCAATGTGTTCCCGTAGGAATGGGGAGCTGCACCGATTTTAACGGGAGTAGCTCATGTTATAAGGAGTAACTTAGACTACTTTCTATTAAGGCAATGTGTTCCCGTAGGAATGGGGAGCTGCACCGATTTTAACGGGAGTAGCTCATGTTATAAGGAGTAACTTAGGCTACTTTCTATTAAGGCAATGTGTTCCCGTAGGAATGGGGAGCTGCACCGATTTTAACGGGAGTAGCTCATGTTATAAGGAGTAACTTAGGCTACTTTCTATTAAGGCAATGTGTTCCCGTAGGAATGGGGAGCTGCACCGATTTTAACGGGAGTAGCTCATGTTATAAGGAGTAACTTAGGCTACTTTCTATTAAGGCAATGTGTTCCCGTAGGAATGGGGAGCTGCACCGATTTTAACGGGAGTAGCTCATGTTATAAGGAGTAACTTAGGCTACTTTCTATTAAGGCAATGTGTTCCCGTATATATTACACATATTACACAATTTGAAACTTACCTTACCACCTTTACGTACCCATATTTGCTGTGAGCTGAAGGGTTCGTGGTCTAGTGGTAACCGACTATGTTAACACATTGCAAAGGTTAAGTAACCTCTAGCCAGGCCGGTCTTAGGATGGGTGACAACTTCTTAAGACATTGAGACCCATCCGTGTCTAGGCGTCGGTCCCGGTTGTCATACAAACATGGCTATGGCAGTCGTTAGAGGTAGTTGGAGCCTTTAAACAAAAATCCTCGTGGTCTAACTACAAAACTTTGATATCGCCCATGGGTTGTGGAGGTCAGATGGCAGTCGCTTCACGGAAAATATAGAAGTTCAGCCGAATCCCAGTTAGACTGGAAAGCCGACCCCAACTGCGTTGGGAAAAGGCTCAGTGGATGATGATTTGGTCATGATACGAATAAATTAAAAAATAAATATTACCTGTCATTCTCATCCTCTTAGCATTATTTGCTGCATGATCGTGGCTATTAGCTTGTACCTGATTCTGTTGCGTCTGCAATAAAGTCAAAAAAAAAACATAAATACCTTTAGTAAAATTTTAATTATTTAAAAAAAAATACACCCAATACTTCTATATACCCTTCAAAACTAAACAACTAATACGTAGTTAAATCACTACACTACAATGACGTTCACAAATTAAACAACACTAGTAATACCCATATAGATACTATAAGTACAGAATGTTACGTAATGAGTATAGCTATCTCAAACGGGTGGCATTATTAATGTGTAATAGTTGGTGTGTAATAATGTGGGGCTCGTGGTCTAGTGGTAACCGACTATCCTAACACATTGCAAAGGTTAAGCAACATCTAGTCGAGCCGGTCTTAGGATGGGTGACCATTTCTTAAGCCACTGAGACCTCTCCGTGCCTCGGAGAACACGTTAAGCTGTCGGTCCCGGTTGACATACGAACATCTATCAGTCGTTAGGGGTAGTAGGAGCCCTAAATCAAAAATCCGACCGGTCTAACTACAGAACTTCGATATGGTCCATGGGTTGTGAAGGTCAGATGGCAGTCGCTTCACGGAAAATATCGAAATTCAACCGAATCACAGTTAGACTGGACAGCTGACCCCAGCTAAGTTGGGAAAAGGCTCGGTGAATGATGATGTATTTTACGATCATAATGTTATGTATTAACATATTCTATTAATAAAAACTATTAATAAAAATATTAATTATTATTTATCTATTAATTTATTGATTTTATATTTTTTTTGATTGATATTAATTTGCTATTTATTGATTGTCTCTTTATATTTTTACAAGTTATCTAGGTTAAGGGAACATTTCTATACAATGTAAATTGTTAAAATAAGAAACTAAGTTAAAAGCAGACTGACCGCTTACAAATAATAAAGATATTCATTAAATAACTACCTACTTTGCCAGTATTTTAGTCTCACGTAATAGGGGGCAACCCTATTGCCGTCACCGGGCACTCTAGAAAGTGGGTTATGTCCAAATACTGATATAATGCATTATACACCACACATTACCAATAATTTGTTGTTATTTAAATTGGTCCCACGTTATAGGGGGAAATCCTATTACCGTTAAAAACGTAGGAAATACGTTAAATAATTTATAATCTATCTTTTATATGTCAAATAGTTAAAACAAACATGTTGAAACTATTTGATGCAGGTTTTGAAGATCTAAAACCTACTAACTACCTACTGTAAGATCATTACTTCTTCCACCAAATTCCTACTGATGCTGAGTATTTCGTTGAATGTATGTAAGGAATTATATTGTATTTTTGTGTACAGTATACCATAACCGATAAAATTGTAACATTCATGCCTGTATTACAATCCACCGAAAAAAATTATGCGAAACATTAGTGAATAGAAAATTTATTCCTATTTATTTGTTTTATTTTTGCAGAATTTTCGGACACCCTATTGCTGCAACGAATAAAATCTATTCTCTAATATTTCGGTCACATTATGTTTTCGTCGAAATGTTATACAGGTATTAAATCTCACCCAGTAATTGATGCCATACAGTGATCTTCCCCACGCAGCAGTCTAAAATCTAAACTGTGTAACCTAAAAATTTCAAACTTTGTATACACTAATCAAGTTTGATGGGCTGACTTTTGAATGGTATTGCCACCAAAGACAAAAATCATCTTTATATATAAAAATTAAATGCTGTTCGTTAGTCTCGGAAAAACTCGAGAACGGCTGGACCGATTTTCCCAATCTTGGTCCCAAAATATTCGTAGAAGTTCAGGGAAGGCTTAAAAGGCGGTACCAAGTTCGCCGGGACCGCTAGTTTTTTATAAAAATGAAATTTTTATAAAAATGAAATCTTTATAAAAATGACGTATGTTAGTCACACTAAAACTCGAGAACGGTTAGGTTTGGCGCATTTTGGTTATATGTGTTAGTAAAATGAAATTCGCTTGACATTTTATTTCAAACTAAGGCGGTACAAAATACGCCGGTTAAGCTAGTTAATGGGAGTTCAATTTTTGCTGAGCGCGTGGCAGGTGGCTTTTTAGTTGACTTCTGGCACTCCGCAAAAATCGGGTTTCCAGACACTCCCATACCGAACAACGTTTCTTGTCCTGCACCTGGAGCTAGTTAGAAATAACTAGTTCTTCTGTGCGGGACTATCAACTAATCAAGCATTACCTTGACATTGGCGAAATCATCGATGAACATCGATGTAGCCATGTTTTTAAAAAAAAAAGAAGAAGAAGCTAGTTAATAAATTAAAAACAAAACATAAAAAAGTGACGACTAACCGACCATTTAAACGCGTAAAGTCTGATCGCAAACCTGAAGTTTCACAAAGACACTTCAAAAACAGTTCTGTCAACTGCATTTTTAATTCAATCTTTCCATCCTTTATGTATACATCTGTGGCGTGTACTTAACTAACCTCTGACGTCATATATACGAAACGTCTAGATAATACGAGAAGGCAGTTCCAATACCTTCTAGAGACTTCGACCAGTTTCCAGCGCGCATACGCCACACCTCCTTATAATTGAACAACCACTTCACATCTATAAGAATCAATAAAACGCTTACGTTATTTTGTTGTTGTTGTTGATTTTGTCGCGCCTTAGATTCGCTTTTGTCGTCTTGGTCGTCATCAGTCAAGAATTCTCTTTTCGGGTAGGGTATTGGACACCCAGCGAAAACGTCCTGAAAAAAAAAGACTCTTAATACATAGGAATAGTAAAAAATTCAGGTATATTCGACATCTTATTCCAGTTATTAGTTAATACCCGAAGCATCGCACGCGTAAATTCTTAAAATATTAAAAAAGAAATTATAAATAGATCACAACAACATTTCCCTAATAGGGAAAGGTTCGAGTCTTGTCGATGACATCAGTTTTTGTGATCTATTTATAATTTCTTTCTTAATATTTTAAGAATAGTTTAAGCAAACTCATAGCTTTGAAATACAAAAATAAATTCTTAAAATAGTCCCATGGGAACACATTCCCGGCATAAAAAGTATCTACATGTCAGTGAAAGTCCCGTTCATATCGATCCAGCCATTTCAGAGATAAGAGACAAACAGACAGAAAGACAAAGCAAATTTTTGACAATTTATTACATATACTTACTATTATTTGAATTTAGTAAAAGCTGTTAATTTGGAATTACCAAGAGACAGGTCTTAGGATGGGTGACCATTTCTTAAGACATTGAGACCCCTCCGTGCCTCGGAGAGCACGTTAAGCCGCGGTCCCGGTTGTCATACAAACATCTATGGCAGTCATTAGGGGTAGTTGGGAGTCCTAAATCAAAAATCCGACCTGTCTACCTACAGAACTTCGATATCGCCCATGGTTTGTGGAGGTCAGATGGCAGTCGCTTTATGGAAAATATCGAAGTTCAATTCCGAATCGCAGTTAGACTGGAAAGCCGACCGCAACCGCGTTGGGAAGAAGGCTCGGTGGATGATGAAAGAGACACTTAAATTTTATTGTATAGATTAGGTCCATTCGACCTTAAAAACTAATATTTACTTGTGTCGGTAAAGGATCTTCAGCGAAGTATGGATCTTGCATAGCTTGTTCTGAAGTTATTCTTCTGTTGGGATCCATCAAAAGAAGTCTTTGCAGCAAGCTAAACGCTTTACTGTCAGGTTTTATCTTATGCCTGTCCATGTATTTACTGAGAGAACAGTTTTGGTAGCTGAAATAAAATAAAGCATACTAAAGTATAAAATAATTCGGGGAATCGAACCATAGAATCGGCGCCAAAAGCGGATACAATACAGGTCACGCTACCGAAGCAGTTATGATGCAGCATCAGCAACAGCATGCAGCAACTATACTGGTTTTCACGTAAAAAGAACGCTTGGCGAGAGTGGGAGGGGTGTGTTTGCGCATCGGTACTCTCGCTCTTACTCGCTGTTACCGCCATATAGATCGATATCATTCGACTTCGATTCGATCGATCGACGCCAGGTATACCAATTTTCACTAAATGCCGACAATCTGGAGTAAGTATAAATCATGAATGCTAACTTACTTTGATCGCTTGAAGTCTTTAACTAAAGTTGCATGCTCAGGCATTTTTCTAATATCCTCCCAATCTTTTTCTTGTGGGAAGCCCATGACATTGAATATTCTATCGAGCTGATCATGGTGGTATGGATTGCTAGTCTTTATATCTTCTTGGCGGCAATGGAATATAGGCTCAGAAGTTAGTAATTCCGCAAATATACATCCAATGGCCCATATGTCTAAAAAATATGACAGACGTAATCATAAATTAATGAGGTAAATACGTTTATTGTGTGGGATTAAATATTTATTTTATGCTGACTTTTAGGATTTGTTGTTACAGCGGCAATAGACACGGTTCATGAGATACGATACAGCCTGGTGACAGACAGCGGGCCATAGTAATTTTACTCTTTGGGTCTGCAACCCTAAAAAGATGGCTTGCAATGAGGCGTCGGCAAATATGAATAAATCCTAGTTAACATACTATAGTGTATGTTTACCGGAAGGGACAGGCAGAGACATATTATTATGATATGTATTGTACACCCAATTCTATTTTTATTATTGTGTGAAGATGTACCCCCTTATTCGTAAAGAGTTTTCGGAGGTTTAAAATACTGTTAAAATCGGTCTTATTCATATGGTTTTAAATAGGTACTGATTGTCTTAAAGAAAGGGTCACAATCTGTTCTCTTGTACACCCGACAGAAGATTCTCATGTGCTCTTCTGGATCTAAACAAATCATTTTTTTTTATTTAAACGTAAATTTCAGGCACCAAATAGACAAGTTACAGATGGTATATAAACTTATTCTAAGGCCCATAGATAAATACCTAAGAATACATATTAAATATTACAATTGTAATAGTGATAAATTCTTACGACTATTGTAAGAAAATTTACACTTCACTGTTGTTTGCGTTCCGGTGGTAATGTTCCACAGAAGTGACAAAACACATCACCTTGGGGCCAGGGTCTCCTTCATGACGAGGCCCAGGCCAATATTATTCTGAATCAGCAATACACGTCTGCATCACAACGCGAATTAATTGTGACTTTCGATTTTGAACTAATACAGATTTTTAACTAATAATATTTAATAATAGCATTTCATTATTAATATGACGTAGAGTTTAGAAGATAATATTAGTTATCTTACCAATAGCTTTTGTATAATGCCTGGCACCAAGCAGTAGCTCAGGAGCTCTATACCAAAATGTTACCACCACAGGATCCAAGTCAGCCAGTGGTTTAAGTGGCGCATTGAACAGTCTAGCAAAACCCATATCGGCAATTTTAACTCTCCCTCTTTCCAGACCTTCACCCATTACTAAAATGTTGGCCGGTTTCTGAAACCACATTAAAAAATTATGACGCTATATTTTAAGTCCACACTTTGGAATCACTGTTACTGTTCTAGAGTTCTCTTCATATCTCAGACAGAATTATGTCAGCTGAATTTATTTGCACATAAATTATGTAGTCATCATACCAAGAACAGCTCATGCTATTGGAGGAAATAATTATAATAAGTGATCTAACACTAACCACTCCACAGATTCACCTTGCGGGCCAGTCCCTAGAGTGATAAAGTGGGAAGACATCGCAAGCAACTGAGATTTGCGACTCAGTTGTAGGTTTAGTGGCCACCTTATGATTAGGCAGCGTTTACCTTCACCATGGGACATGTTCCCATAGCATGAGCATGACAACTTCAGTTTAATGTTTCAAGTTAAATGAAACAAAATATTTAATATTAGTTAATACATACAATAAATAAATAATACAACACACTACATACACATTTAATATATCGTCGGCTATATGTTCTAAGTTGCTAACTCCCGTTTATACATTTGTGGGAAATGGCAAAAAACCGATTTAAAAATAAATTAGTCAAAGGAGAACAATAAATGAAATCCAGCTGGTTAATATTTAAATTGTACATATTATTTTATTATTCTTTTTTTATTTTGTTAATTTGTATTTATTATATGACCAAAAATTGGAGTTAGCATATTTTACATTTGAAATAATATTTTCTTGTGATGGACCTTTGCGGAGTTATAAGATTTTAATATATAAACTATTAATTAAAAATCAAGTAAAAAATGTATTAAATCTTTATTTAATCAACAAAAATCACAAAATGAAGAAAGGATGGACAATTTACTTAATATGGCTTCAGGCCAAAACTATCAACGGGTAACCTCCTGGCATTCGTCACGCATGTATGGGGTGGGGCTATGGAAAGGTACGGCGAGTCCTTGGCTATTAGCTTGGACATCGCCAAAGCTTTCGATAGGGTCTGACATGCTTCGCTCCTTTCCAAGCTTTCGATAGGGTCTGGCATGCATCGCTCCTTTCCAAGCTTCCGGCATATGGTCTACCTCCTCAACTATGCAGCTGGATTGCCAGCTTTTTAAACGAGCGCCGAGTGCGGGTCCTCTGCGATGGCCAAGCTTCTCGCTTCTTGCAAGTGAATCGGGGTACCGCAGGGGTCCATACTGTCACCTACTCTCTTTCTTCTGCATATCAATGATGTGCTATCCCTCGGGAATATTAATTGCTATGCAGATGACAGCACATTGCACGGGAGTTACTCGGTTCGTCCGACGGCGGGGCGATTTGAGATTGAGGAGGAGATCGACGACTCGTGGCTGATCTCGACCGTAACCTCAGTACAACAGTATCTCCCAATGGGGTGCCGAGAACTTGGTCGAGTTCAATGCCCAGAAAACACAGGCGTGTGCATTTACAGCGAAAAAGTCCACTTTCCTTCCCCTACCCACTCTTCAGAATGCAATATTACCAATGAAGGACAATCTAGACATCCTTGGCTTAGACGTTCGTCGAGAGCTCAATAACACAAACTACATTGAGAGATATATTGGGTTAGCTTCGCGGAAACTAGGAATACTGAACAAGGTAAAACGATTCTTTACACCGCACCAGAGGTGTCTGCTGTACAAAACGCAGATTAGACCCTGCGCGAATACTGCTCTCACCTCTGGGACGGCTCCGCGAAGTATTTGCTGGAGGCACTCGACGCTATGCAGCGACGCGCTATGCAGCGACTCGCTATTCGCATTATAGACTGTCCGGAGGTAACGGGAAGCCTTGAGCCGCTAGCGCGGCTAGGCGCTGACCGAACAATCGCTACCTTGGCCGCGTTCTACCGTATTTACCACGGTGAGTGTTCTGAAGAACTCTTCAACCTGATCCCATACCCTCTCCCTTCCGATCCCGAACAACGCGTGCCGGGCAGAGATGTCACTCTCATACCGTGGAAACCGTCTTCGCGAGAACCGAGCGTTTTAAACGTTCGTTTCTCTGCCGAACGATGGTGGCTTGGAACGCCCTGCCTGCGAACGTGTTTCCTCCAACATATAACCCTGGGTCGTCAAGTTGAGGGCCACTCTCTATAGTATTCCTGTGTACTATGAGAGTCACGTGTGCATATTGTTGGTTATCGCGAACAACCATAGCCTATGTTCTTACTCAAGGTCTAACCGACCCCTGTTATGTACCAAATTTCATCAAAATCGGATAAGTGCTTTAGGTGTGAAAGTGTAACAAACAAACTGACAGAGTTACTCGCATTATTAATATTAGTATAAAGTAAAAGAAAGTTAATTTAGTGCGAAAATGTTAGGTGAATAAGCAATAAAAATATCCAACTCCCAAACGTTTAATGGTAAGTTAGAAATAAATTCTGCCAACTCCCATAGCATACACGTGCCCCTTTTTGGTTGTAGTTTTTACTACTTTTTTCTTAACAATATGTAACCATACTATAAAAAACAGGTAGTGTAGCATTTACTTTTTATAAAAAACACCAGTCTTGCACAGAAAAGTGCCAAAAAACACTTATTTTAAAATAAAATAGTCAGGAGCAGTGTTGTCACGGCTTATGTGCCTACAAGATGACACCGAATGGCGGGAGTTATCAATATTGCGCGCAAAATTTGACAGGTGTGGAGTTACCATAAAAGATTGCGACGCGAAATCTAAATTCTGGGCTTATTTTGTGTAGTTAGCATGTTTCACAATTATGTGTTTTTTTTTTCTCTTTCGATTGATACCAAATACTCAATTCGCCTAAAAATGGAGTTAGCAACTTAGAACATTTAGCCGACGATATTATATAGTTTTACAAAACAACTTACCAAATCTCTATGTAGTACCCAGTTTGAATGTAAATAATGTATTCCATCCAATATCTGATAGAGCAAACTCTTCACCATTCCTTTTGGAACCATTACCGACTTTTTATTAGCTTTAGCAGCTCTATGAAACTTTATAATGTGCCACAAGTCATGTTCCGCATAGTCAAATAGCAGCCACACCTTGCGATCAGTGTGTGACAGGAATACTCGGATTAAATTGATTACATTTGAGTGTTTGAGTTCCCGAAGTAACTAAAAACATAATGAACATAGAGCCAGGCTGCACTTAATTCAAGCATGCAGGTTGTAACATTTTAGTTGGTGAGAATGTTGGGACTTAGTCATCTTTTGGACTACAAAATGTTTCATAATCATTTTAATTGCATTGTATTTTTGTGTGGGTATATTGTAGTAGGTACATTAATATTTAAAAAAAATGATAACTTTTGTAAGATTCACTATTTTATGAAATGTGGGTTTTATACCAATCATCTGACATGACATCACGGGTTTTATACCAACAAGGTGACATAAATGAGTAGGTAGTAATTTAAACTCACCGCAATTTCTCGGCACGCTGACATGGACAACCCAGTGCCTTCGATTTGCTTTAAGGCATAATCTTTTGGATCAGATCCATCTTTACGTCGGGCTTTGTAGACGTGACCATAAGTACCACGGCCTACTTTGCATCCCTCAAATTCAAATAAATCTTCCACTTTTGAACGTTCATTTTGAGTTTTCACCTTGAAATCATAGTCCATCATAACTGGTGCCATGGTTTTATTTTGAAAATTATCACTCATTTTGTCTACAGAACAACAATAGGAGAACACACTAAAAACAGTCCAAAAACTATACCACACGTGTATGATATTCTTGTGGATGAATAGATAAAGAGTACTATTTGATGAATAGTTACTGATATATTATATTCTTTCTATGTATATTTATTGTACTCGATAGTCGACACTAGATCTGGTATTCTGTGGTCGACACTCACGTCACAGTCTCACCTCACCAGTGTTGCCAACGGATGAAATAGCAATCCGCCAGTTAAGGTTCCTCAAACCACCAGAAAATCACTAACAAAAAGATGTCCCCCTCTGAAAACCGCTAAAATTTCCACTAAGATATTATATCTTTCTTTTTATTATCAGTAGACTTTTTGAATGGCAGCTTAGGTTGTTTGGTGATAACCCACAAACAAATAATGAAATATGTAAGAAAAAATTAAATGCAACCTCATTAATTGACCAAGTTCGAACCGTTATAAGTACCAAGACAAAGCTTTAATTTTCCTTTCTATTTTGTTGATGCTTTTTCGAAAGTGCATCTGTTTTTAAAAATCCGTGACTTCTTAATATCGTTCCACGACACTTGCATTTTCGACTTGGCCTGTGGTACTTTCAACTGCTTCAAGCCATTCTTTTAAATCGGGATCTTGAAGCCAAGAATCCCTAAATTTTTGGGAATATTGAAGTTTTGGCATAGCGTCGTATGAATAATATTTTCATTTAAAAATGTGTAATCGCGAAACGAAACAACAACGCACTGAATCCGAGTGACTGAGTTCAAAAACATTGCAAAATGCTGTCAAATAGAATAGAAAGTGAAAATTATATCCCTCTCAACTATTTAGTACTCCTTAGAGCGAGATACAGATAGATCTCGCCCTTGCATTTCATCGTTTTTTATTAGTTGCCTTGTACTAAATATATTTAACGGGGAATCCACTGGGAATCCCCGTGAATGCTTTCCATTGTCTATGGAAATAAATTAGTGTTGCCTGCATAGTAAAATAAATACAGGTTTATATTTTGAAAGTAAAAAAAATGGCTAAATAGTTGTTTCTTATAATTTATGATAATTCTCCTAATCCGCTAAAAAAACCCACTAGGCACTAAAAGCAAAAATTTGGCACTAAAAGGGGGTTCCAAACCACCAGATTTAGTGGAAAATCCACTAAGGTGGCAACACTGCACCTCACCCACATTTTATTTTTTTATTTTGTTAGTTTTGGGTGACATGTGACATTGACAATTTTACCGTTAAATTGTCAGTGTCACGGAACATCACGTCACGTTGAGAAGGGTTAAATTTTGGCACTTATCATAAAGCATCGTTCAGAAAAAGCTATAAGATACAGAATGATACAAGCAACCACCATAGAAGTTCGGTTTTGGTGAGCGTATAGCTGGTGGCTTTTTAGCTTACCTCTGGCGCTTGGCAAAATTGAGTTCCAGGCACTGACTTGCAATACCGAACAAAGATTCATATCTTATCCCACAATGATAACTTGTTCGGAGTAATCGGATATCACACAGTTCGGACAGTAAATCCTTAGCCCTTGAAGCACCAAACTAGATCAATAATAGGTTCATGTATGTTTTTAGCAAAGGTATTTTATATGCCCATTTTTCGCCACCTACTGCACCGATTAATCAAAGCAATTTGAATAAAAATAATACTCTAATCAATATAATAATATTCAACTAATAAAATTAACTAAAACCCTCTCCTCGGCATTGGGACTGGCACATAGGGATAATTGATGCCGCAGATAGGGACAATCTAACCTCTAAGCTATCATTACTAGAGTGGCGTTAGAGCTGACACGCACTCTGCGCACCAAGGACGCACACCATTTTCGTATAGTGGTATGAAAGCAATCCACGTGCGCGTCCGCGAACATACCAGAGCCACTGCAGAATCGGAGCAGTCCCAGCACCACTCTAAACGCGTTATTGTACAGGACACGGAGGGCACTGTAGGTCCTTTTGGTATAATCAGCCCACAGGCTGCACGTATAGAGAGACGTGCAGTACGCTCTAAAGAGCGTAAATTTGACCTTTACCGAACAACGGGCAAACCTGCGAGCTATCACATTCACTCGAACAGACAGGGCCCTCCGCTCCCGCTCAATATCAGCATCGTCCTTGAGGTCGGCAGACACCACATAACCCAGGTAATTAAACTGCTTAACAGTGTCTAAGGGCTCACCATAAATTCGCACTGGTGGTATGTTCTGGGGACATTTGGTGCTGGCCCCAAAGCCCATACACTTACTTTTTTTAACATAATTCATGACCACAGGCGTACTCTTCACAGATTCTTAGCAGCTCCCTGATACCACACACAGACGCACTCAGTAACACCATGTCGTCCGCGTAGCTTAAATTGCTGACACAGACTCCGTCAATATGACAACCGACATGCTGGCTACTGAGCGTGACGATCAGGTCGTTAATAAACAGGTTGAACAGGGTTGGCGATGTTAACCAGCCCTGTCAGACACCACATTCGAGCCTATACGAGTCCGACACAGCCCCCGCCCACGTTACATCGTTACTCTGATTTGTGTACCAGTATTGGAACATAAAGACTAATTCACGTGGTAGATTTATACGTCTCAGTTTACTCCAAAGGACGTCGTATGGTACCAGGTCAAATGCCCTGGATAAGTCGAGGAAACACGCATAAACAGGAGTCTTGCAGTTGATGTAGTATTTAACGGTGTGTTTAAGACACAATATTGCTGTTTCAGTAGACAGTCAAGGACGGAACCCAAACTGGTTATCTAGGTATATAGGGTCTAGGTATCTGGGTATACAGGGTGTAAACGGGTCCCACTAAGACATAGGTACCTAACCTACCTAGTAGTCTTTTGTTTTCTACTATAACCCAGATCTTAGGGTCCCAAACCGTAGAGATCATCGTAGAGTACATGCGTAAGAAGGTCAACTTAACGCCGAGAGTACCTACAGCTGTTGGAGTCGAACCGGGTGGTGCCACTGTTGATGGTGCGAGTGACCAATACTTGCCTGAGCCTCGTCATGTAGGAGAACTTCTGGTCACAGGGCGTGGTATTCCGTCACTTCGGCGGATCGTTACCACCGGAACGCAAAAAGACCTAAGTGCGATAGTGAACGATTCTATCACTAACACAAATTTTATAATAATCTAAAATGTATTCTTAGTTTTAAGGTATTTGTCTATGGGCCGTAGAATAAGTTTATACCACCTGTAACTTGTCTATTTGTTGCCTGGAATAAATATATAAAAATATACATATATCTTGTAGGTACTTACATCCACACTAACTAATCTTATAAAGGGGAAAGATTTAATTTATTGTTGGTTTTCCGGTGATGTGTTCCTGTCCAGTGGGAATTGGGAACGAGAAAACTATATAACTAACTACTATATTATATATATATACGGTGAGCACTAACTATAGTTGGTGTAAAGGGGTCCCTCCCACCAAGATCTTAGGGTCCCAAAATCTCAAGTCAATCTCATCTGCAAGTGGTGCACCTGCCGATCTACATGAGACAAACGTAAAAGTTCCCGAAAGCGGCAAGAGGCTCGCAACCGATTACTAAGTCTTAATTGAATCTCATCTGCAAGTAGTGCCCCTGCCGACGAATAGACTTTGACATACGTAAAAGTTCCCGAAAGCGGCGAGAAGCTCACCACCTACAAAGTCTCAATTCAATCTCGTCTGCAAGTGGTGCACCTGCCGATCAACAGGCTCTGACAAACGTAACCTAGTTTTATTTCGAAATCTAAAATGCAAAAAAATGCAACATAAGTGGAGGCACTGATCACGGCGGCTTCACCCGCATGATATGGTTTTCTCGTTCCCAGTTCCCGTGGGAAAAAGTAACCTAAGTTACTCAGGGATAATGTAACTACATATCAGTGAAATAATTTTGAAAATCGGATCAATAGTTACAGAGCCTATTCGCTTCCAAGAAACAATCAATACAATCTTTACTCTTTATAATATTAGTATATTTACCTATAGATATAAAAAAGCAAAAATTACCTCATAATATACTAATTACCTCTAATGTTGAAGACAGTTTAAGTAATAAACTAATAGGACTCGATTTTAATAACTCATTATCCCAGTAATCAGGTGAACGGGTGAGTAATGAATCATTAAGCACCCTCCAGCTTGTATATAAGTTCAGTATACTCTACATTTTGTATCAGATTACTTCTTGGTGTGCTCTGAGAACAGTTCCTGTAATTTACCTACTTGTGCAATTTTGTACTATTTCCAAATTTTTTTTTGTGTGTGTTTTACTGTTTGAAGATAGTTCATCATATATCGGAGAAAACGAAGCAGGTATGACATAAATATAATTTTAATTATCGATTTCCTTATACCATATTAAATTTCCACGGATCTGTAAACTGAAGAACTAGACCAAAATTCTTGTGTGTTATTGATTTTCTCATGGATATAATAACTATACTCATCCGTATTGTCACTTCTTTTGTCCTTGATATCTACGGAGACGTCGTGGGTCGTGGCGTCGCGTCGTCGTAGTTCTCAGTCAGTATATAAGTTTACTCCATGTTCTCAGTCAGTCTCAATCTTCGCTGTCGTTCAAACTACGCTATATATCGCATATGTATCGTATATATCGCAAATAGCACAACAATATCGCACACCATTCATTTTCTATGCAAACGTTCGCACTACGTTCTGCTATATAGTATAGCCTTGTTATACGCTATATAATTGAGGGATGCGCTATGCTATCTGCGCTTTATTACAAGCCACCCCCTCCCGCCTTCCTTATTTCCTCCTCATACTTATCCTTCATCTTCCCTACCGCACCGCCCACTTCCGTCGCCGCCTGGTCAACTGAGCTTATAGCAAGCTCTAATATTTTGATACTATAGTTTGCGATACTATAACGGAATATGAACACCATGCTATGAAGTATAGCATTTCGTATTTTTATTATATTTACTATATTGATATATCTTATAGCGTATGCTGAACGACGCTTATATTAATATTTATAGCTCGGTTTGTGCGCTAATCCACTTAATTTAGTGTAAGCGAGATAGAAAGATGATTGTGCGTGTGAGACAGAGATACAGATAGACGGTTCTATGACCAAATTTATTTTTGGCTCTGCATCTGCGTGGTAAAAAGTCCTTGCTCTAAGAATAATGTATTATCTATGGTAGTAGTGTAAATTTTGTTTTTATGGGCTCAAAGGTCTCGAATTCAGGCCATAAAATACTACAAAAAAATGTCAATATTGATTGATGCTGAATTTGCGAATGGATTGTCAAAATGAACATGGCGACATCGCGACAAGGTTGTGGTCCTCGCTCGAGATTTCGATTAATTTGTGACGTAAAAGTTATATTCATTAGTTTTCTTTTAACGATTTGACTGACAAAAGTTAGTTATTTTATTAGTGGTATTATAATCTTAAATGTTCACATTTTACTGAACTTGTAACCATGGAGTCTCACGATGGTGAAGACGATGATTTTCATTCTATTATCGAGAATTTGGTTAATATGTTTGGACACTTAATAGCTAGAGAAGTGATTGCATCAGTTGTTGAGAGTTTCGTCGGAGATTGTAAGTAAAATCTATCTCTCTGTACTTTATTTTCATGGAATATTGTATTTTCTTTGTACATAATTTATTGTCTGAATGTCGAAGTCCGCGCATCTTCTATAAGCGTTCAATATTTCGCACTACAACGCAAGTAGGTACCTACTTGCGTTGCCTAGGTTTCGTGCGTAGGAAGCTAGCTATGTCTGGGATAATTGTGTGCCTAACAAGGACAACAAATCTATTGGTATTGCTCAGAAAATCAATGTAATATCTAGGTTCGTCTCTCATTAGTCTAGATTGTAGATTATTCCGGTCAAACACATTTACATGTTTTTTTTGAGATATTGATGGAAAATTATTATTGTTTTTCAATAAGTGTTGTGTTGGGTTGTATATAAATGGACAATTTAAAATGTTTAGTTGCATATTTGTGTTTGAAATGAAAACTTTCTTTGTGTGAGACTTATTATATAAGTTAGGACAGTGTTTTATGGGTGAGTTATATTTTAGTAAATTATGATTATTTAATTTCACAAGTATAAGTATTAAGTACAAGCGTAAATGTTAAAAATAACAATAATATTTAGTTCATTGGAGATGAAAGTGACAGAATGACTTCATAGTCACCGAGTTAAGTCGGTATTATGAGTTTAAAGTTCCGAGTGCTGCATTTTTTATAAGCTTTTAACCCTAAAACCATTCAGACTGTTCAAAAATCAATATTGTTTGTTACAATAATGGTTAGGGTGTCGCAAAGAGGGTCCCGGACTTAGAAAAATTTCGACAGATTTTTGTATGGAGCGGGGACTTGTAAAATATTCACGATTTCACCTAGTGTCGGAAGAAGGGTTCGGGACTTAGAAAAATTTCGAATGATTTTTGTATGAAGCAGGGACTTTGAAATTTTCACGACTTCACCTAGTGTCGCAAAGAGGGTCCCGGACATAGCCGAATTTCCGACTGATTTTTGTATAGGGCAGGGACTTGTAAAATTTTCACGATTTTTGTCGACCTATTGGGGGAGGTGCGGGGGTCGTTGATGATGACCTTGGAAAATCATTATAGTTAACACCCCGACTCCAGAGTACCCCGACTCGGATAGGTCAGGATTAGGAAAAAAAATTTTTTTTTTTAAACCACCCAGAAATAGGAGCCCCGCGAAGCGGGGCTCCGTCGACCTATCTGTTAATCGTTCATATTAGACCAAATAAGTTTTAAATCTTAAAAAAAAAAAAAAATTTACCAAATATACACTTTCTAAGCAATCCGGGACTTTTTTGACTTCATTTTTGTATGGGACCCTCTTTGCGACACCCCGACCGGGACCCTCTTTGCGACACCCTAACCACAATAATAATTGATCATCATCATTCACCGAGCCTTTCCCAACTTAGTTGGGGTCGGCTTTCCAGTCTAACTGCGATTAGACTGAACTTTGATAATTTCCGTGAAGCAACTACCTACATTGATGATAACATTTCAAATGTTTTTAATACATAAGTATTAAAAACATTTGAAATGTCTAATGGTTATTCCTTAATAGCCGTTGCCTGTAACTTTGTCCGCGTGGTAATTTGGTACATACAGTATTCAGACTTGGACCTCAGCCTAGCATACTATCCTATATATTATTTGACTGCCTCGGTGGCTCAGTGGTATGAGTATGCGACTGCCGCCCCTCAGGTCCCAGGTTCGATTCCGGGTCGAATCGAATTATTTGTGTGATCCACAAATGTTTGTTTCGGAGTTTGGGTATTTTCTATGTATAATATGTATGTATTTAGAAATATATAAGTATGTTTATCAGTTGTCTAGATCCCATAACACAAGCTTATATTAGCTTAATTTGGGCTAGATGACATTGTGTGAGAATGTCCAAAAATATAAAAAAAAAAAATATATATAAATTTTTCCCATTTTTGCCAGTAATTATTTTTCACGTTGCCATCACGTCGGCCGTAATATCATCTAGATTCGCAAATCATTGAGCAAAGTGAGCGAAGTGAGCGAAGCTCAATCTAAGGCGACTCATGTATTTCGTTTGTCCGCATACTCCTCCTAAACGCCTGAACCGATCTCCTTCAAACTTACCACAATGATAACGTGTGGCGTGTGGGTGGTTTAGAACAAAAAAAATTGAAAATCGGACATACCATCGAGGAATAATCGTTGAAAAAAGTACATTCATACATACTTCGCTCAGTTTTTTGCAACAGCAGCATGCATTGCATACCTAGTTTTAGAATGAATTCGATTTGCTATTTGATGTAACACATTTTCTACGATATCATTGGTTATCAACAAACTCTTCTGATGCCATGCTGTTGCCTGATGGCGCAATAACACTTGGTCATTAGACCAAAATTGATTGCCTTGGAATTAGTATAAGCAACTAGGTTGGGGTTACGGAGTTGGGTCGAGTATGCCTGTATTAGAGCGCAGGGACGTTTTCAGTTTTCCTGTATCTGGGTAATGTCTTTTGTGCACCCGAATTCGGCCAAAACGGGTACTAAATAGTAGTCGGCCTAGTAGATGCCTCAGAGAGCACATTAAGCCGTCGGTGCCGGTTGCCATCCGAATATCTATTGTATGGTTTGGGTTTGGTTGATCAACAGTTATTAAACAAATTTATAGATAACAAGCTACGAAATGCAAAGTTATCATTTCGCAAATCAACATTCCATTTATTTATGTTTCACAGATGTAAAGTAGGTACATCTCATAAAGTTTATTTTTTATATTTATTGTCATTTTTCAAAAGAACATTAGTAATTTTTTCCTAACACAAATACGTTAAATGACAAATGTCTATTAACCAATTTTTCTTTAATAATATGGTTACTTAGTCTAAAGACATTAATCAATTTATGGTATGACACCGTATCATTTCTTAAATTTTCATATTAAAAACATAAGAACCTCTTTTTTTGAAGTCGGTTACAGTAGTTATGTTCCGGCTTATGTTGGTTAGGTTAGATTAAAACTGTGATCACGACGCGCGAGCCGAGCGAGGGAAGCGAGCGTGCCGCGGCAGCGGTCGGCGAAGCGTCAGAAAGGGTTGAACGACATTGGTCAAATCTGATATTCGTCAAATCGGCATTTCGTCCAATGTGACAATGGTCAAAGCTGTAGTTCGTCAAATCGTCTGTTTGTCCAATTATGAAATTTGCCAAATACGCTATTGGTCAAGTCTATGTACTGTCGATGAAAACATGCATTTTGAATTACATAATTTGTAAGAACTTACAAAAGGAGAAGGCGTCCGTTATAGGTACCCAAATAATGACCATTTTTTAATATTTTTGGGAAATTTTTTACATGGTGTGTATACAAATTATTCTGAACAAACTGTTTTATTTACGCATATTATATTAAAAATAATTTTGGTTAATTAAAATGTAGTAAAATAGAATTGAAGTATTCTGAGGTTTAATTCGGATCAATTGTTACCTCCATAGAAATAGCATTAAATACGGATTTGATTTTTGTAGATGGCACTTTTAGAACCGTACCGCGGCCTATTTTTCAACTTTTTTCAGTACAAGTAGACGTGGGCAGTACAAGAGCAAGCACCAATAATAGTCCCATATTTTTTGCCTCATGCCTAATAAAACTCAGCAAACCTATGAGAGTATTCTCAGTTTTGCGTTTCCAATTCAAGCTTGATGTGCATTTTCTAAAATGTGATTACGAAATGGCAATAATTAACGCGGCAAAAGGAATTTCCCCTGATGTGCTTGCCAAAGGCTGCTTTTTCCATTTTAACCAAGCAATTTATAAAAAAGCAAAAGCACTTGGGATAGGATGCGGTCGAGGCTTGGCATAGGAGATTAGGGAGTAAAGTTCAAGAAAAACATAATATTTACATGTATATAATAACAATGTATATAAGTATTTTAAAAAAGAAACTGAAATATCACTCGTATTTAAATAAAGTCAAAAGAGAAGATGAGAAGCAGAGGAAAACATCTAACATCATAAAATATACAAAAAATAGAAAAAATAATAGAAAAGTTATTGCGTGGAAAATCAGACGCGTTACAGTGTTTAAAACAGTTGTGTTGGGTATGAATTCTGTAAATAAGTAAATATGAATTGAATAAATAATTAAAACTACTACGGTACTTTCATTTTTGTGGTTGGTTGTACTAAAATAACTTGACCAGTAGCGTATTTGGCAAATTTCATAATGGGACAAACAGACGATTCGACGAACTACAGCTTTGACCATTGTCATATTGGACGAAATGCCGATTTGACGAATATCAGATTTGACCAATGTCGTTCAACACGTCAGAAACGACGTTCATCGAATTCAGTGAAATCACTATAATATCACCATATGATCACTGGTGAATCCACCGGTGATTAATCACAGCATATGATTAGTCGCTGTTATAGTAACAATGACAAATAACTTGCATAGCGATAGTCACTTTTCTCGCCCGCTCGCCAAGTACCCACTCTGCAGTCAGACAGAAATAAATGCTACGTACGTGTACATTATATATGAAACACATCGGCTTGTTTTATTAAACAATAAATCTTAAGGTCTCGATGCTTTGGTGTATTATTTATCTATTGTTGTTTTTGTTTTTACTATACATCATCATACCAGTCACAAACTTCTGTGTTAGCTGCTCTACTAAATGGTCGGGGAAGTACAAACTCAACCCGAAAAAAACGTGACAAATTTAAAACAGAAGTCCAAAAAGTATCTCATTCACAGAGTTTAGAACTCGGCGCCTCATAACCGTAGGCAGCGTCGTCGTTTCCAACTACGCCAAATCGACTTTTAAAATCACTGCGAAACAACCGTTCATTACCTAGAAACGACTTATCTTTGTTAATCGAATTCAGCGCATTCCGATGTGAGTTAACGTAACATAGATATAATGCTACCGCGGACTATTTTTTAGAGTTTGAAAGAGGAACAATTCTTTAACTGAACTTTGTGCGCATCAGCTGGTCAAACGGTTAATGTTATGTTAACATGTACATTATGTTATTTCAAACGGTTATGTTATGTTAACATGTACATTATTTTAACATAACATTAACCGTTTGACCAGCGCATGCGCATAAAGTTCTCAGAAGAAATAATTTTTCCCCGTTTTTTAAACATATTTCACTGCTGCTCCACGCCTAATAGTCGTAGCGTGATGTTATATAGTCTATAGCCTTCCTCGAAAAATGCAATCAAACCTGTACTGCCTGAAATTTGTGCGTTCAAACAAACAAACAAACTCTTTAGCTTTATAATATTAGTATACGTAGGTCACACTATAAGTTTTGCGTAACTTAAAAAAACAACATGTTAAAACCAAAATATTATGTTTATTGCTTTTCAAAATACTCTCTGTATGTCGATAACCCAGTTAATTGAATTGATTTGATTTCTTAAAATTATGCAAATTAGGTCAGTAATATTGACTCACCCAGGCTCCTTGAAATCCTGTTGAAAACCGGCGCCGGTGGTCAGATGCTGTTATTACACCAACACACTTAACTTTGAACAGTTTTTGGATTGTTAAATTATTTAATATTGATTATTTTGTGGAGAAAAATAGTTTGAACGTCTCAAAGATGGCGAATGTTGAATGACAAGTGGCGCCACACAGGTGTTGCGGACGCCGAGTGAATGTCAGCTGACCATAGATTATAAAAGAATTATACACTCTCCTTCACATTTTAAACATTTTTTCATGCGATCGAACCATTTTTTAAAACAGGAGGACCACAGATCTGAAGGCATGTTTTCTACGTGCTGATTGAACGCTATTACTGCCTCTTCGGAGTTGGTAAAAGTGAAACCTCTCATCAAATCTTTGATTTTGGGGAAAATACAGAAATCACAGGGTGCTAGGTCTGGGCTATGCGCAGGATGGGTGACGAGTTGTACTTTTTCGGAAGCTAAAAATGACTTTGTTTTGTTGGCCGTGTGTGAAGAAGCGTTGTCATGATGTAGGAGAACGCTGGTGGGTCGTCTTTCGCGAACTTTTTCTAACACCCTGGGTAAACAAATGGTAGAATACCACTCGGCATTATCACTCTTTTGATCTTCAAGTGGAATTGTACAGTAGGGACCCATAGCTGAGAAAAAAACGCGATCATTTTTTTACCAACGTTTCTCGCCTGCCTCACTTTTGTTGGCTTGTTCTCACTTTCCCCACCCACAAGATTGCTGTTTTTTTTCGGGTTCAAAACAATAAATCCACGTTTCGTCTCCTTTGACAATGTCCTAAACAGCATTAGAATGTCCGTGGTCGTACTTCAGTAGCATCTCTGAGCACCATTCCACGCGAGCCCGCTTCTGCTCCGCTGTCAGTTCATGAGGGATCCAACGACAACAAAGTTTCCGAACTTTCAATTCTTCGTGTAAAATTTTCTGGATTTGACTCATACCAATCCCCAATAGTCCTTGAATTATCTCATAGGTAATCCGCGGGTTTTCTTCAATTAACCGCTTAACAGTAAGCCACATTATTTTCGTTGACGGCAGTTGAAGGCCGCCCTTCACGAAATTCGTCATGTAAAGAAACTCGACCTCTCTCAAATTCAGCAAACCATCGCCTCATGGTGCTTAAACAAGTTGCTTCTCTCCTAAAAGCATTTTGAAGATGAGCGGCACAGTCTTGCGGAGAGAGAGAGAACTTTTAAAATCATAAAAAATCATCGCTCTAAAATCTTTTCGGTTTAATTCCATTGTCGTTGCATACGTAGAACTTTGATGTGTGATAAAAAAACAATTGACGAATGATTTCTCGCCAATTGTTTTTTTTCTATTACTAAGAAGGTTGCAACGTTTAAAAAAATATAACATTCGAAATTCAAATAGTTCCGATTAGATAGAAGTGCAAAACTTTTAGTGTGCCCCATGTACATGTGGATGACGGGCATTATCCCTCAATGTATAACAACATTATTTTTAGTGACCAGTGCCAGTAAGGGTTAATTTAAATGCTAATTTAAATCTTATTGTCGTATTTGGAAACAATAATTCAAAGAAATGTTAATAATGCTTGGGTAAAATAATTTCACTTAAATGAAACATCAGATTAACGAAAAATAAAACCGAATTTATAATGGTAGCCGACATGACTTTGGTTAAGTAAAAAAAGCTAAACATTTTAGGTAAAATGAGATTCATTCAAATACTTTTCGATCTTATGATAGCTACAACTAGTGGTTCTGTGAACCGTAGACTTCGGAAGCGGCTTTGTTTATTCTTTTTCTTCTTCAATTTTCTTTATTACTCTTTCATTTGTCATCCAATCCAAAAATATCATTCAAATGTTATTCATTGTAAGCAAGGAGTGTGTGTGTAAAGTTTCATGCAAATCGTTTGAAAAATACGGCCTCAAACATGATCTGACAGAACCCGTAGATGGGTACAGACGAAAGAAATTCTCCCCAGTCTGCAAGTTGAAAGGGAGCCTTCGGTCGCTTCGCTCCCTCAGTCAATAAAGGTTGAAACATTTCAGGTAAAATGAGATTCGGTCAAATACTTTTCGATCTTATGATAGCTACCCTGTTTTGCTATCACATTTTTTTTAGTATTGGTATATTATTTGGACCTCTCAATATTATTTGATTAGATTACATATTTTGAATATATTAGATTATGGAACTAGCTTCTGAACTATTCTATCGTCTGATCTCATAACTTCTTCTCTTGCTTACTAGCTGTCCCGGCGAACTTATATTTTTAAATATGTCCGTATTCTTTTACAACTTTTACTTTAAAATATTGGCCTAGTTTATCGGTCAGATTGTTGTGTAAGTTTTGTAGGTCTATGATGCCTCTACCAACCTCCCAACGAGGTAGCGTGAGACGTTGTGTGCAGGATATAGGCAGGCGCGGAGCCAGACCTTAAAAAAGGTTGTGGGCATGGCCAGTCCAAAATCGACCAAGTGTGAGTCGGAATATGAACTCACTTGTGACTAACACATAAAGCATATTGTTTACAAAACAAATGACGCTTTGACCAAGATTTTATTTAGTGTACAGTTCAACGTAGCAAAAACCCTGGTGTTATCGTAACCCTGGTAGTCCAATATTAATTAACGTATAAAATTTTCAATAAAAAAGTGAAAAAAGTAATTTTGTGTTTGAACTTCACAATGTAAGGCCTCCTCTCCATAATCGCGGAGCATGATCGTTGATTGTGCGGTCTTTAATTGGCACGTTCATCGTGCAAGCATCTACATTATCGTCTGTATAGGTTGCCCAATTGCCCAGTATAAGTTGGCATGTGGCAAAAAAAAACAACTAATCTACTTGTATGTGGTAAATGTTCTGAGATCTTTCATATAGACGTGTCTTGTGGCGTTGTTAGATGTGGCGCCGCCATTGGAATGCCAACTTTTCCTGGGCAACCTGTAGAGTATGTCAAACAGCAAGCGTCAAGATTCCAGATGGACTTTGAATGTCAATTTATTAAAAAAAAATTGAGAAAAATAAGATGGTACAGTGTGACCATTGATGATCTAACTAATTGAATCTGAGATCGAAATTTCAGAGTCACTAGAACTCATTGTTTAACTAGGTTACAAAATCTAGATTTATTTCACAGCGTACAGATTTATTATTCCGCCGAATTATTGTTTATCACAGATTCCCAAAAACGACTTTTTAAATTTTAAATAAGTAGCTAAGGATTGAATGTATTTGCCGCGAAAGATTATTTAAACGATATTTTGTAAAATCTAATAGATCGTATTTAAAACTCTTGTGTCACAGTGTTTGTTGCCAAACTCCTCCGAAACGGCTAGACCGATTTATGACAATTTTTGTGCATATTTGGTAGGTCTGAGAGTCGGGTCATAAACTTTTTTTATGAGACACTACTACTATTCACCGAGCCTTTTCCCAACTCAGTTGGGGTCGGCTTTTCCAGTCTGAGATGCGGCTGACTTCGATATTTTCAGCGGAGCGACTGCCATCTGATCTCCACCACTCGTAGGCGATATCGAATTGTTGCAATTAGACCAGTCGGATTTTGATTTTAGGGTTCCAACCACCCGTAACGACTGTCATAGATGTTAAGAATGGCGACCGGGACTCACGGCTTAACGTGCTCTCCGAGGCACGGGCAAATGTGATGAGACAAACTACATAATATAGGTACTAAATTATATTTTAAGTTCTCTTTTTGGCAAATTGTAATTCATTTTGGCCCTAGGAATTAGTAGTAGTTAGTTTTTTAAATGCGTTACCACGCACTATACATATTGAATAAATAGGTAGGTCTGAATTACTTTCCTGGTACCTACCTATTGTACCTACGATAGATGAAAAGTGTGTAGGTACCTAGTATAGTTGTAGTAAACGACCGATCAAACTGAAAAACTAACAGTTGCTTAGGCATATTAAACCTTGAGTGGTATAAGCTGCCGCTGCCTGTGGGTAGAAATACATACAGGATAATACCTAACATTTTCCTCTTAAACCTGCCATATTTAAGTAGGTAGGTCCGTACAACTCCGATTTTTATTTACGACTTTAGTTAGTAGGTACTAGCGGACCACCGTGGCTTCGCCCGCTTGACAAATCATATAATAAAACCTTCCTTGAGAACCACTTTAGCCATTGGTGAAAACCGCATTAAAATCCGTTGCGTGTTTTAAAGATCTAAGCATACATACGGACGGAAGCGACTTTGTTTTATAATATGTAGTGATTATGTAGTAATAGGTCGGTACATACGCACGTACTTTACCACGTGGCGATTCCCTTGATGCATGTCTGAAATCCGACAATTCGCGGGTCGTAAGTCGGTCTGTAAATGTCTGATCACAGACGTTCACAGACGATGATCGGTCAGTATAGGGAATTATGCCTTCTACACAATCGTGCCCATAAGTAATCGTCTGTAATCGCGATAATGTAAAGAAATAAACTATGCACGGGTCGAAGGCGATCACAGGCGATAATCGGCGAGTCCGGAAAAGTATGCCGTCACCATAATCGAGCTCGCGTGTAATCGTCTGTAATCGGCGAGTATGGAGAGGAGCCATAACGAGTACTGAATACAACACACCACGAACACGAACAACGTCAACACGAAACACGAGCTTATACTTTTTTTTAACTAGATTCCTGCGTACTTTCGTACTAACAACGACGCCCGACGTTGATTTGGTAAAACGAGAAAACAGATATTAATATTGTCAAAAATGTAATATGACGCGTCTATGGAATATTTGGTGCGTTACGAATCACACACGATTCATTTTTTTTTCTAAATCCAGAGTTAATCTCAATACCGTGGAAGTGTGACGTCATTTTCTCAATGAAGGTGGTGGGCATGCCCGCGCATGGTGATGTTTTCTGTGAAGTGTCATATTTGTGTTAATTGTCTCTCTTTCTTCAACAGTGAATAAATCGGTGGATGCAATTATGGAAATTACAAAGGATTATAGCATTAATCCAAATGATAATAATGAATCTTCAACAAGACAATCTCCAATTACTGCACCACCACTTCAAGATAATCAACCTTCGTTATCATATGCCAGCACTGTTGGAAGTAAGGGAGCTGTGGCTAGGTACAATCAAAAAACAAATACCACTGATAAATATCAATATTTCTGGACTGAACAAATTCATAAAATTCAGAAGTATCACAAAGATGGTACCCGTGTAATGGTTATTATGAGAGGTGTACCGGGTAGTGGAAAGACCTATTTATCAAAGCTATTGGTAGAAGCTCTATTAGATCCAGAAGTTAACATTAAAAGGCACATATTTAGTACTGATGATTACTTTTTAGTCAGAGGAAAATATCTGTATGATAAATCTAAAATATGTACTGCACACACATGGAATCAACATCGAGTAAAAATGGCAGTGAGACAAGGAGTAAGTCCTATTATAATTGATAATACCAATATACACGCATGGGAAATGCGACCCTATGTATATGATGGTGTCTACTATGGTTATTTTATAGAAATAGTGGAGCCAACTACTCCATGGGTTAAAAATGCGAAAGATCTGGTTAAACGGAACATACATCGTATTCCATTAATGAAAATTCAGATGATGTTAGAAAATTATGAGGAACATATAACCAGTGAGAGTCTATTGCGTTTATTTGATTTAAAGTATTCATATAATATGGTTCCACCTGTCCCGAGATTGTATCCTGCTATAGATATTATCACTGAAAACAAACTGACATCAACTTCTACTGCCTTCATAGAAGATGAATCTCGAGCCCAGTCATTAAAATCGTCAACTCAATCGAATTATCAAGGTAACACATTACCATTACATACCCAAGAAATTCCTCAAATAGTTACGGAAGAAGAAAATACATTTACATCAAATTTTGGTCCTTCTGCATCCACGCTAGCCAAGCTCCACGATAATTTCAGCAATGAATCATTGCAATTATTGTTGCAGTCTGACCAAAATTTTCGTGTACAGTCTCAGTACGTGGAGGATTCTGGCCAACAACAGGAATTAGAATTATCTGTTAGAGAAAATTATTCTCCAGGCCAGGAAACTGAACAATCGGAATTATGTGCCATCAAAGAAATTGATGATTATACTGAAGAAGAGCGAGCCAAACAAAAACGTATTCTAGAAGCACAAAAAAGGTTAGAGGAGTTGCAAAAGTTAGAAGTAGATTGGGATAATGGTGAACAGTGGGATGAAAATGATGAAGGAGCAACTGCTAACAATGTTTTGACACCTGGTTCTAACAGTAACTTAAACGCTAATAACACCAATAAGGCTTCTGCGAATGCCAGTCCCGAAAATACTACTAGATCATCAATGTCTAATTTCGACGCAAAACCTGGAAAGGATAAATCAGTCAGTGAAGATGCTTTGATAACAAAAGATAATGCCGTAATGGAAGCTGTTTCTAACTGCGACGATTGGCGATATATATCACTGTTTATGCCACCATGGGATAACGAAAACAACCAGCAAACTCTTGCGCTAGTTCAGACAATTCCTGTTGAAAAAATAGATAATAGTACCTGCACTGAAATGCATGATGGAGATTTAGATGGCAAATATAAAGTACTCATTGCTTCTTCAAAAGATATAAATAAAACATATCAACCACCAGAGCGAGAGAAAATTCCTGTCATGAGAATGTTCGACAAAAGTACAATGACCCACGATGGTATTCTTATATCACACCATTGTCCTCAGCAAGGGAGGCATTTCGTGGCTTTAAGACCTTTCGTCAAAGATGTTAACCAGGACTCCGTGCAGTATAATTTCGAGAATTGCTGTGGTGATGCTAAGTGGCCTATAAGTAATTTACTTGGAGAGGATGAGTATAGTATAGATGACAATGTAGTAAGTAAGGAGTCAAATGCAGAGGCAGCAACTGGACCAGACGAAGCATCATGTATATGTTTAGCCAAGTTTGGGATTCTACCAGAAATGCTAAAACAGCCGTCCAAACTGATACCAATTCAGTCTTTAACGAACCAAACCAATAAGAACACTGTACCGCAGTTGAAAAAGAAAAAACGGGTTGTTATAACTTCAGAACAAAATAAGGAACTTAAAAAACAAATTGAAAAAAGTATTGTGATACCCGATGCACACTATCCAGAAAATTGCCTTAAGATAAAGAAAGCTCGTCGTGGAGAAAACAGTACACCTGACAATATATTTGATCAGCCTAGTACATCAACAGCACACAATACTCTGTTAGTCCTTGATTCTGTCAATCAACCAGTATCTAACATCAATTCCTTCCAGACGACACCTAACATTGATTCAAGTGATGATGAAACCGGATCAGAATCGAGTATAAGTGAGAGCGATAACATAGTTAATATCAATTTGGGGATAGATTTTATTAAAGAATTAGATAGTATGTTTGGTCGTGATGGCATGGAATATCCACCTAGCATCAATTATAATATAAGTATTCCTACATCTTTATTGAATGAAATCAATGCGCTGTGGATGGAATCGATGATGTTTCAATTTGACGACAATGCGAAAAAATCTGCTGCAATGATTGAAGAGGATGAGAAATTTGCCAGGTAAGTTACAAAGAACCTATTTTTTTTTATGCGAGTGGGTAAAACCATTCACACAGTATTGTTGTACAGGGCATTAGATATAAGAATTCTATACTATTACAGATACCGTTCTTACGCAGGCTCATATTCCGGCTATTTCCTTGGCCTCAACAAATAAAATAAAACTAAAATGTCTGCTTATAATTCCAAATCTAGAGATCAGATTTTCACAAAATGCTTATTCTAGAGGTACATACTGTATTTATATAAAAATAATTTTTTAAACTTTTACAAATTATTTTTAACCTAGTCATACTCACCTTTGTAGATATGTGTACACTAATTTGTCTGTTGGACGAAGGTCTGGCAGATAATAATTCCGGGTATCGGTAATAGGGTTGTACCCTATAGGACTGACAATATTTTAACAAATATATTATACTAGCTGTTGCCCGCAGCTCCGCACGCGTGAATTAAACTTAAAGTATCCTATTCTTATCTCTGTTCCCAAAACTATCCCTGTGCCAATTTTCGGTGGGACTGTCTAATCTATTTACTTAATTTTACAGGCAGCTCGATTTGAAACAAAAAGAGATGATAAGGGACGGAAAGGAGCCAGATGTTCCAGATTTTAAGGAAATTATGGATTTAGAACTCGCACTTAACCTTCATATGAAAGATGTGTCGGAGTGGCGTAATCATATTCCATCAGATTTAGCTGCAAAAATGACTCAGGACAAACTTTTTAATTTATTTCCCGCTATCAACAAAGAAACGCTCCTAGAAATGCTTAATGCGCACCATAATAATTTTAAAACAACTGTAGAGGTAATACATTTAATAAACTACACAATAAATATAATACACAAAATAATTAATTTTTAGTTAATTTGCTTTTGATATTTGTTATATTTACATACGTCATTATGTAAATATAGGTGCAATGATACAACCAATATCAATAAAATTGATTAGTTTTTTATTAATATTTTAGACTTGTTTAATATCTACGGGAAGGGAGGACATACTGGAAAAGGAGAATGGAATAAATAAATTTGTGATGGAAAAGGAAATAGAAAGGCAAGAAATAATACTAGCAGCAGAAAAGAAAAAGGTATCAAATTTACAAAAATATATTACACTGTTTAATTTTACTGTGAGTACATTGTTCACGTTATGTTCTCGATAATAGATTTCAAAAGAAATAAGTAATCATAATCGGAGTATAATATCTACCTATGAAACTTAAATGTTTCAAGGAAAAGCATGTCCTTATACACAAATAACAACTATTTTCTTATTCATAATTGTTAGTATACTGTGTGTTATTGTTCAGAACCAAAAATAATGTAAATAATGATTTATTTCTCAGGCGCTCTCAGAATCTGAATGGCCGTTGCTATCTAAGGGTGAAAAAGTCGATATGGAAACTATTCAAAATTATCGTGACATGGCTGAGAGACATCTCAATAGGAGGAATACGTAAGTGATTTTTACTTAAAAACCCAAATTGCTATTGTCTGTGCTATCGAATTGTTTGTATTCTGTTTGTGGTCTGTATAATGTTAGTTTCAAATTTACCCACGGACGAAGTCGCGGGCGATCGCTAGTTATTGTTTAAAAAAGTACAACCTTACGCAGTCAGAAGAGTACAGAGATATGCTATAGAAAAAGACGCAAGGGCTGTGCGAGCTGAAGCTGAATAGCACCTTATTATGTTGAAACTAGTCGCTATTTATATATTTAATACGACAATTTGTCTGTCTGTATGTCCGTCCGTCGCGTTTTTCAATTTACATACATTTGATGAAATTGTTTTTTTGAGGCGATACAAAGTTCGTCGGGATAACTAGTTTAATTAAATATGTTTACGGAGTGAAGCTTCTGTACTTGAACTATTATATTATGTTCTATGTGATTACATACTATAAAGAGAAAATATATTTTACTAGCGGTCGCCCGCGACTTCGTCCGCGTGGTAATTTGGAATTTTTCCCGTTTCCGTCGCTTGTAATTATTGTTCCCGTCGCGTCACCCGTAATAACATCTAGCTTCGCAAATAATTATTTTAGAAAGAATTTAATTTCCATAAATTAAGTTATAATGAGTTAACCTTAAAAGATAGATATATGCTACCGCCGACTAAATTTTAGAACTTTTAAAGAGGAACAATTCTTTAGTACAGAATTTTCACATCACATTAACCGTTTGGCCAGCGCACGCAACCCCTAAATTGTTTCCCCGTTTTGGAAACATTTCACACTGCTGCTCCGCTCCTATTGATTTTAGCGTGATGTTATATAGCCTACACCCTTCCTCGATAAATGCACATCTCAACAAAAAAAGAAGTTAGCGCGTATTTAATATTTTATTTAAGATTTAATTTTTAGTTTGTTTGCATGAATAGGCTCTGTAACGACTGATCGGTTTAGTCCTAGCTGCATTATACCTGAGTGATATATACTAATTTTTATCCCGTTAATGTGTTCCCGTTGGAATTGGGAACGAGAAATCTAAATTATGCGGAGCCGCGGCAATTAGCTAGTGCAAAATATAGCTAGATCAAAAATACCTAGATTACCGATCAGTGCTTTAAAAACGGCACCACTTCACCTCGGTCATTGCACACCTGGGCGCTTCAAACGCGCGCCGTACTAAGTTCCTAGTCGGCTTGCTGACTTTCGAGGGATGCGACAACGGCGCTGTACATTGATGCTTTTGTATTAATTATTACGAAATATTTCTATGTCAACCATCAATGTACAATGTTGTTTATTTTATAGATGGTATTTGTAATAATTACCTATATAGTATTCGAGTGCCAAGATTCCGCGTTGTATTTGTACTGAATCTAATATCTATAGTATTTTTTATTTAAGGCTAAACAAAACTGTACCTGTGCATAAAACATAAAATTCGAACACAAACAAAACGTATATTTTCTGTTCATTCAATAAAAATCACTAACTTTACGAGTGGTCGTTAGTGCATCGGATTTCGACTCCGGAGTCTCGGATTCGATTCCTGGGTCGAATCAAATATTTGTGTGAGTCACAAAAATGTTTGTTTCAGAGTTTTCTATGTACTTATATTATATTATATATTTAGAAATGTAGAAATATGTTTATCAGTTGTCTATATCTCATAGCACAAGCTTATAGCTTAGTTTGGGCTAGATGACGTTGTGTGAAAATGTAAAAAAAAATGTATCCCCTTATTATAAGCAAACTATTCCTTTAAATTTATAGGCACATGCAGCAAGCTGAAGGTTTCATTCACCGTGGGATGACTCAAGTTGCTAATTACTATTCTGAATTAGCCAATTTTCATAAAACGCAGTACGAGCAAGCCAATAGCAAAGCGGTGGCTACATTAATGGAAGTAAGTTGTGAAGATTCTTTTAAATTAGTCATATTTTTTCGTCGAGTCACAGAAGGATTTCGCTGACCATTAGGCGGGGAGAGCTTTCATAGTGATTCGTGAGACCCCAACGACGCGGGATTCCCATCCCGACCAAACCCCCGCAGAAACCACAGAGGTGGTCAAAGTCCGCCGGGCGCCACTGGAAATACGTTCTGCTTGTAACGAGAGACGCCCGGCAACGGACGTTAGAGCGGCCTTGGGCCGCTGAAATAAAATAAATAAAGTGATTCGTGAGCAATTCAAATCATACTGAAATTGTTTTAAGTAATTCTAATTAATTCTTAAAAGTATTTATTCAACTAGATTACATACTACTTCCACATAAAAAACAAAATATAAAAACCGGCCAAGTGCGAGTTGAACTCGCACACAAAATTTTATTTTTTTTATATAATTTTACAATATGAATCACAAAAAGTTAGCATATTTCACTGCTTATAAAAATATTAATTGATTGGCATCAGAGCCCTCTAGCTGTGTCTAAACGTAGTTGCAACATTACGCAGAGCCTACCATATTAGTTAGTTCCTCAACTACCGGTAGATGGCGCTCTGGCGACGCCGTAAGTCGCGATATTAGCTCAATGTGATCACAAAATTAAATGTCTTGGGCTAGTGGTGTCTTGGTCAGTTGGTAGAATGTTCCTCCTGGAAAGGGATCAGTCGTTGGTTCGAGTCCAGCTCAAGACTATAGTTTTTGTGATTCATATTGTAAAATTATACAGGATGTTACTTAAGGGTTATATCAACCCGAAGACACCCCCATCAGCTGATCGCCAAGAACGCCTTTTGATATGTTTCAACCGCGAAACAAGAACACATATCGAAACAGGTTCTGGTCGACCAGCTGATGGGGCTGTCTTCGGGTTGATATAACCCTTACGTAACATTCTGTTATAAGAAAAAGCATAGCATACTGCACTGCTTATAAAATATACTAGTCATCACGGCGAACTTTGTATCGCCTCAAATATAAAAAAAAAATATAAAAAAAAAATAAAAAAAATAATAATAAAAAAAATAATAAAAAAATAATAATTAATATTTCGTGTAAATGTATGTAAATTGAAAAACGCGACAGACGGACAGACAGACAGACAGACAAACAAATTGTCGTATTAAATATATAGATTAATATGAATATGTTGATGCCTTTATCGTCGGCGTCTTCACCTTTTCAAACAAGTATCTTATATTTGTTAGTAAGAGCATTATTTTTTATTTCAGTACCATGCCTATAATAGGCTGAACGGTGAAACCGTCGATCTACATTTCTTCCGTGTAAAGGAAGCCAAAGCAACTATGGATGTGTTTATTGATGTACATATTCAAAAGCTTCGTGAAACTAACCAGAACCATGTGACGTTGTACTTCATTACTGGCCGAGGAGCGCACAGCCATGGTGGCCCGAGGGTGAAGCCTGCTTGTATCAGACGCCTTCTTCAACGGGGGTTGTAGTAAGTACCTACCGATTATGTCAAATATTCTTAACCAACTATAGAAAATTGAGGAGGTTCTCAATACGACTATATGTATGTCTTTTTTATTTTTATTACATCTTGCGATTAGGTGAACCGATAAAAATATTTTTAAATTGAAATTTACTGGTTTGGTCCCATTCCGACCATTATTTGGTTCCATGTTCGACTTGTTCTCGTTTAGTCTATTACTTTCGTGATAATCATAATTATATAAATTAAATAGATACCTACATCACACAAATTTAATATCCGATCAAAATCATCATTGATGATTAAATAATTGCAAGAGTAGGTTCCACCTTTTTTAACTAAGATTGAGCTAAAATGATCATAACATAACTGCCCAATATCGTTCATTTCTAATTTATTATAACTATCATTAATTGTATGCATAGTTACCTACCTACATACCTTTTATGGCCTGACTGATTGAAGTGAGTGAAGAGTGAAGTGAATTTCAATTGCCATGAATTTTATTCGATTATTATATTGTATTTTATTCGTATTGCCATGAATTGAAAAACTGAATTACTACTATTTGCCGTAACATGACATGTTTTTACACGTATATTTCTTTACCTTTCAGTTACAAGGAGAGAAATCCCGGCTTGCTTCGTTCAACTGTTACTTGCCACAGCAAGTTAACTTATGAGATACCATAGGATAAAAGACGAGACGACATCTATCTAAGTCTAGTAGTCGTCTCACCTACAAATTATATCGTAGGACATTGGCTCACCCTGCCTATACCAATTACATCCCTTTTGGGACCAATACCCACCGGACCTATGCCGAGAACATCCCTTCTGGGACCAATACCCACCGGACCAATACCAATAACATCCCTTCTGGGACCAATACGCACTAGACCTATACCGAGAACTTCCCTTCTGGGACCAATACCAACTGGACCTATACCGAGAACATCCTTCGGACAAGTACCTTTCCCACCTGCTTATATAAACTGTGATGTCGTTGAATACATACTGATCGAACCACACAGGCAAATTATAGGTGATATGCCGTTCGATTGTCATATAAATGTGAGAGAAACTACACTTACGGTCGTACGACATTCGTATAATACAGTGGACTACCACCATTTGTTTACTAAGCGGGTGAAATGTTGTAGTATGATGGTCCCATCACGATGGTCTAGAGGAAGCTGGGTACCACTTCCATTCATGTATCCAGTTCCACTCAATAGAATCAATAGACGGCGGCACCGCGGCGGTAGGTAAACATGAAATGTCTTTGACACACGACAAGTTTTGATTTGAACTATAATTCCATTTTAATTATATCATTTTGAAAGTTCATAGGATTTAAGATGCTTTAAAAAACAGATGGTACATTATCATTTGATATATAACAATATTATAAAAGAAATCATAATAATTACAATATAAAATGTATAAGACGTATCCAGATTAGAATAATCCAGAAAACAAATTGTTGAAATTATTTTTTTACTTTAATTATAAGTCTTAGTTTTACATTTTGTTATTATATTTTTAATTGTAAATAATTTACTTTGTGATAAATTGTGTCGCTCAAAGGATATCATCCATTTTCTTTATCTATACTACATCATTGAGAAACATACATTTCAAAAGTACCAACCTATTATTTTCTAACTTTTAAAACATCAAATTTTGACATTTTAATTTAAATATAAATGCATCATGCTCTCAAAATAAACTCATTGATTTATGCATGATTTCTCTGAAAGTAGGGAATTTTATATAACTAGCAACCCTTAGCGCAAACTGCGCAAGTAATAATTTATTTTTTTGACTTTTTGTCAAATTTCTAATCTTATCGCACCACTTGAGACCACGACCTTTCCAACGGTGTGCCATACATGACTGTGCGACTCTTAGTTTAGGAGGAGAAGCGGCTTCACTGGCGTATTATATAAATAGATATCCCTTTCAATACATTATTTTTATTTCTGCAGGCCTTATATCCATGTCATAATTATGTTATATTACCGAAGATTTGTCAAAATATCGATAAATAAATAAATCACTAATTTGTCAAAGTAAAACTGTGAATTGCATCGTATCCTTTGCTTACCCACATGCATGTATACCAGACATGCACAATCTGGTATACCTACTTACTTATCATATGTGTATGGGAATTAACGACAACATAGCGGGCATTATAACGTCTACCCACGCTATATTCGCGTTCTATACCTTTTATCATTGGTCTATAGCGCCAACATGTGGGATGCAGGACCGTTTGCCTTGGTCGTTAGCGCCTGTAGGTTGTAATCCTGTTTCCCTGGAAATAGCCTAGTAGGAAGGTAGTCCCCCGCATGCTTAAAGAATGTAATAATATTCCGAATTTGGGGCCCCCGGCTTCCGCACGCCTTTAATCGACCAAGTTATCGCCAGATAAGTTTCTTGGTGGTCAGCTCGATTTCGGGGAGCCCCCGTATACGTGGTAACGACCAAGCTATCGACCATTGAAACTGAGCTTATACACCGTGAAATATATGATAATGAAATGCGAAATTTTAAAAGTTATAGTTTTTAGGTACCTAAGTACTTTATAGTTACCATTACATCGATACTCAGGATGATCTCCTTTGAAATTGTAAGACACCTTTTGTTACGGAACTCCGGATTCATTTAAGAATATTTATGGCTGTACAGTATTTATAATATTATGCAGGTTTAACGGATTATACTAAAACGAGTGTCCATCCATGACGTAAATGCCGTGTAAACGACTTTGTTAGATACCAAAATATATATGAGAACTTGTATCTAAATGAGACATCGTGAAGGTAAAAGACATGTGTTTCGAAAGTCAGAAGACCACCCGTTGATTGGATTGTAGGATCTGAAGCCATATTATTATTGTCTATTTGAACACTGGTGGTTATATTTCTATTCTTTTAAGTTTATCAAACCGACCGGTGCACATGCTGTATATTACTGCACTATCTACGTCACTATGACGTCATCAACATGGCCGCCAATCCCATCGTCATCTTGCGCGACTATAATAGGATTCTATATAACATGAGTTAAGTTATGGTTTGACACTCGTCCTTTCGTTATGTATAAACGGTACCTATATGTAATCATGATTAGTTATTTAAAATTTAGTTTTTAATCCAACGTATTATTTGGAGTAAACTTTTCACCATGACCAAAAGTAGAAAAAAAAATAAACCGAATTTTTGGGCCTAAAAAAAGGAAATATTTGCCCTTATTAATTACTTTATGATATATACTAAAATAAGTTGATTTTTTTAGCTCTGATTTTTAGGGGGATTTATATAACCAAAAGTTTTATGTAAATTTGATTATGTAACCCACAAACTTTAGTTAGGTACCCACTTTTTAGTTATTTTTCGCGTTATCGTCCACATATCTTCGGAAGATATGTTAGTTATCTGAATATCATTGAGAAAAATAATTCCAATTATATGATTATAATGAATCAATTTCTTGAATTCGATCTTCAACTAGTAATGGTATATATTTGGGCACCTCACAGAAGACTTGGATGTCAATTGTCAAACAAATAAATCATCAACCATGTCTTTTTGTAGGGTGTCTTTAAGTGATTAAAGTACCAAAAAAAGACTAATTCACATTTGAATTCTGACTTAATTGTCACTGTGCCAAAATAAAGGGTTTATAACGTGCAATGATCTAATTGGTAAGATATTATTGAAAGTTAACGTTTTTTATAGAATAATGACGGTATATACAAGACAAAACAGTGTTACATTGAAAATGCAATGTTCACTACAAATCAAATAGAGCTTCTAAGATTTGTAACATACTACAAGTGAAGTTAAATTTACTAAACAAACTGGTTTAATAAATAATTGAATGAGAACTTTGCAGATTGAAGTATTTTCATATCATATCATAGTAAATTTATTCATCACACAAATCATATCTCAAATATCTAGATAAATAACTACGTGACGTGGTGAAACGATATTTTCCATACTAGAAAGACTTTAAATAGTTTGTGGTTGCCTTGAGAGGAAAAGCCTATAAACGGCTGTGAGTAGGTATAGGCTTTAAAAGCGTGTTACTATTTTGATGGCATTTTGACCCATTTGTAGGGTTACGCTTTGGAATTTCAATATTCTACAAGCTTTAATTGAGGTGTCTTGGAAATTTTTAAATTTTCAATGTTATTGGGAATTAACACCAGTCGTAACAACGAGAAACATTTAATTGGAAACTTGTAAACTTGTAAACCTAAGTGTATTACGTAGATGTTTCCGAGTTAATGACTTCATATTTCATAGAAATATGTATTAGGCTCCAAGCACACGTACCAAAACGTCACGAGAACCGCATAATAATATCGTAGCGACAAAAAGGTTACCTACGTGTGAATAGTCGGCGACTTACCATCTGTCGCTGCATCTATTTGCAAATTCGTTGCACAAATTCACTGTGTCTATGGTGGTTGCGATTTGTCAAATACCCACAAGAGTTGCGTTCGACGACAAAATGTGGGACGTTCAATGACATGAATAAAGCTATGCGTCTCTATACAAAATAGTACCCGAGCATGTCGTGGTGTTCATTTGTGGGTTGTAACTGTCGTCGTAGTACGTGTGCTCGAAGCCTAGATTTAAGATATTTTTGATGTTCTATGTACCACCTATGTTACCTAGAACAGAGGTGTAGGTTAAGTATATTTATTCCTATTCTTAATGTTAAAATTGATGTTTAATGTGCTTAGCGCCATGCTGCTTCTATATTTATAATACCGATATGAAAGCAACTTTGGGTTTCATTAATGTGGGTTGGAATTTAATAGACTATATAGGTATAGTTGACCTTATGTCATTGGTTGAACCTAATATAATCAATAATAAATTCCAAACCTCAGTTATGTATACCTAATACAAAGGTATTATGTATTAAGTTTTAAATGCAATATCATGCTTTTAGTTTGGTTTTAGAAGGCTAAGCTCAAGAAACCAAATTTATTTCAGTCTAAAATACTCTTGCCTTGTATTTAAAATACTCTTCGGCATTCCACAAGTCCGTTTTGTCAACCTAATTAATTTTAATTATAGTAATTAATTAATTAAGATTATAGTCATTTTGTAATTTTTATAGGTATAATTTACTGTGATTCAGGATTAAAAGCACGTGTTGTTGTGATTTCTTAGAAATACAACCTATTCTAGTTATTTCGCTTTAGACCACTACGTCACTAAAATTGAATGATATCTTTGATTTGACCATTAGTTTTTTTAAATGGATGGATTATGAATCGATGTTTTAAAAGTTTTTTACTTGTATTTGATCTGATTTGAGCAGCTTATTTTCTTCTATTTTATATACCAACTAGCGATCGCCCGCGACTTCGATTGCGCGGTAATTTGGAACATACATTATACGGACTTGGATCTTAGATTGATTCCCGTCGCCAGTAATTACTTTTCCCGTTTCCGTCGCCCGTAGTAACATCTAGCTGCGCAAATAATTATTATAGAATGAATTTGATTCGCTATTTTATTCTATAATAATTAAATTAAATCGAACCACGACTTGAGAATAGCGCTTTCGAACAGACAAACAAACAAACTCTTCTGTTTATAATCTTCTATAATATAAAAATGAATTACTGAATGTGTTGATAAGCTCAAATGTCTAGAGCAGCTGAACCGATTTCGCTAATTCTTTTATTGTTGTGATCGTTACTATCAGGAGACGGTTCTTATGGAGTAAAAAAAAGTTTAGCGGAACATTAGAATAAATTATGCGGTACGAAGTTCGCCGGGACAGCTGGTATTAGTATAGATATGTCCGCCAGCATAGCGTACAAAATGGACCTAATGCATTTAAATGTTCAGTTTTAATTTATTTTAACGATTGACGACATTCTTTATAATTTAGTGCCATGTCAGTGGAATAATTTACAGATTTAATATACATTGAAATGTGCACAGACATTAATTTGTATATGGCTCACTCAAAGTGTCCAACGTCAATAAATACAGGTTTTGTAGTTTTAAATAATAGAAAAAGACATGAGCAGCTGATGAATATTTATATTTTGGAGTCAATTATTTGGGGTTTTTTTAAGGGAATATGACATTACAAATAGACATTTAATGCCTTTATGTTTTTAAATACATTGTTGAACAATGTTTAACTAATCATTCAGTATTAGATATATTGTGTCTAAATGCGTAGTATATTGTAGTGGCTTCAAAATGTATATGGTAATCAATTTGATGTTTGAGTAAATTTTAATAAATATACGTAATTTGTGATTTCTTAATATGGTTTCGCACTGATGTAATTGATATATTCCAGTGAATATTTTACCTCACGTCTCTTACATAGTAGGTATCAAGTATGAAACGCCTAATGGCCTAATTATATTTAACTAAAATCGTGTTAAAGCTTAAAATCTCGAAGAAAACTAATAATTGTTTATTATATCATCAGTGCGGAATCATACTTTTAGTGGGTAAGTTCTTGTGTAATAATTTCTATGAAACTGCACAATTTTGTTCTTATATAAATTTAGTTTACATATGATATTATTATTATTAGAAATTTTAGTTACACTGCGAAGTCAATACTGAGTTAAGATGAAAAGTGCTATGAGCTATCTTATAAGACATATTACGCGTCGGTGCAATATACCTTGCATTACAACGCTATACCTACTTATGAAAATGAACGAATTTAAGCTATGGTAGGTTTTTTAAAAAAAAACCAAAGATTTAGAATTATTAATGAACTATTAAGTTTGTTTTCTTTATAAGTGGTTTGGTGCCTTTTGCAATCGGAAGGGTAATATGATGTAATGGTACTTTGGAATCGTGACAAATCTTACATTTTTATATGGACGTATAGTTGATATTTTGAATATCTGCTTGTCACTTCCAGGTTGGGTTGTCAACTAGTGTATACTGTTTACCAGAAGTTAATCTAAGGTGGTCTACCAAAATTGTTCCGATAGGATGAGTACGGTGACGTTTAATATTTGTGGTGTAACGGAAGTAACTTCAAATACCAAGGCCGTGTTCGGGGAGCATTTTTTTAAAGCACGTGCCGTCATCTCAGAGGCGCCGATCGTTTCGACGACGTCATACTTCAGCCTGATATTTACAATCTAGTGGTGCCATAGCAGCACGAAAACGCGCTACCCGAACACAGGGCAAACGTCACTGTACCCATGCTATCTGAAATACGGTATATTGAGATTGTTTTTTATTAACTTAGGTACCAGATACCTACACTAGACTTGTAACATCATTATAAAATATATAACTTACTTTTTGAAATTGAGCTTCATTGATCGCCCATTGAATTATTGAAGGGCTCTAAAACGTAAGTAGGGAAGTATAGTTCGCGAGGCGTAAGTCGAGCTTTGCCTTTGTGTGAGTGCAGGTACGTGAACGTATAATGTGACTTGTTTTACACACACGTGTTGTACGCACAGCTACACACAGCTTTTTTACTCTACTTTTCGTGCTCACTCACACAAATGAAAGCTCAGCTTAGGCCTCGCGAACTATACCTGTATTATTATCTTAAAATATTTCGATAAATTAAACCTTCGCCAATGGGATCCGCCTACTATGTAATACATTAAACTATTATTTACTGAACGGGTACTTATATAAAAACTAGTACATATGAGTATAATACAGGTGTAACATTCATATGGGTCAGTATGGGAAAGTCTGAAACTATATGACATACGAAGCTCTGTTCTTAGGAACCAAAGCACCGATTGTAGTAAAAATAAAAACTGAATACTCGGATTTCAAAATTAAAATAAAATTGAAGAGAAACCGCGTCCCCGCCGCGGCCGCTCACACGCAGAAGGTATTTCCAGTGGCGCGCGGCGACAATCGATGTCTAAATAAAATTGGTGATAGTTCTTTTTTCAAAAATTCCCGGTTCGAATCCCGACCTGAGAACAAGTTTTTTTTTTAAATCTATTAACGCAGTTTTTATTACTACTAAAATAGATGACATGGTGCCTATGTACAGATCTTCGTATGTCTTATAGTTTCAGCCTTTCCCACACTGATACATGAATGTTACACACTGTATACATATCGTACTACTGATATTCTTAATACATAAGCCCGATACGGTTAAGCCAATTTTGATAGAGATTTATAAAAAGACGACGAAGTAAAATTTTGCATACGTATCTAATACATTGATAAAATTCATATAAAAAGCGTCGTTTGCAATTCCTAAAGGATAAATATCGGTATAGCTGTAGTTGCTAGTTCGGCCTTTGGATAAGAAGTACCTGGAATGAGTGCCGTTGTTTGAATGTTAATATCAATTATTTAAAAGGTGTCTAGATTGCTCAATTTCACAATTTGAATAATGAAGCTAGTAATTTGTTATAATTAAATTGCAAGTTCCGTGGAATTTTAAATTCAGAATAGCTACTCTTACCCTAAATATGTATACTAGAAATAAAAATACTCACACATTTTTTGAAGAATGTTAAATACTTAGATGTTTTATAATAGGTAGGTATTGTCATTATTCAATAGTTTTTGACACTTTTATATATAATTAAGTAGATATTCTTTTCTTTCTTCTTTCTTTCTTTCTATTATGTAACGTTGTCTCACATGCCTATTATTATATTATTATTACCACATAATATACATATACATACTGATATTACCATACAAAATATTTTTCATCTCTCATACTCTGAAAGTGGGTCATTACTTACCTAATATGCGGGTTGAAAGTCATACATTTCGGCCCTAGAGCTGAAAAGTAAAAAAAAATCATCAGCAAATCTTGAGGAGATGGCATAAAACGTATACAGCCAAAGTTCGATAGTCAATACAACATTCTGGTTTTTGAATGATCATAAACAAAATAAGGGTTGGGTTACAATAAAATAAAACGTAAATAGCACAAACAATAATTATTTGGACAGTTATACCTTAAAACACTGAGTATTTTAGTATTGACTTTTAGTAGAGACTCCGACCAAACCTGACTAAATCGACCGCCGTAACGCGTAAAATCATAAAAAATACTCTACAGCGCATCCTAAAATATGTGCGTAAGAAAATAACTGAAGTAATAAAAAAAAACTGAAGACCATTTTGTATGGAAAAATATAACTAATGACAAGGCGGTATGACCAAAAGACTTGCCTGCCATGAAAAAAGTGCGAATGAAAAACAAAAATTAAAAAAAAAGGCGGGAAGTACAGTACTTGATACGTGATCAATCTCTATTGTTATATTTGTTTTATTTGCTTTCCTCGTATTCGCAATGAAAAGTAGAGTGTTTAACTCTGGTGAAAACACCCATTTCTGCCTCGAACTATTGACGCTCTCACTACGTTCGAGCGTCAAAATATCTCGTCAGCAATGGGATGCTTTCTTCCCTTGGTTAACAATCTACTATTTCTTAGTATTCGATTAAGTACCTACCTACCTATGTATACACTTCTACTTATACCTACTATTATACTATTTCCTACAGAATAAGCTCAAAATTAAAAGTATTTTAAGAATCATTACCTGAATACATATTTATGGCTTAGAACTTTAGAGCTTAGAATTGAGCAATAATTGAAAAATGGTTTTATATTTGTATATTTTTGATATTAAGTTTGTTAGAAGTTTTTTTTCAAACAAGATTTAATAAATGTATGTGTGTTAGATTTAATAAATGTATGTGTGTAGATGTGACAACGGCGCTTGTTTTACAATCGTACTGCACTTGTTAAAATAAGTACATACTTAATGTCAGAATGATGCAACCAGTGTTAAGAGTTGCGAGTAAAAGTGTTTTAAGTTAAAGCAAGCGCTGTCGACGCGACATTAGTCATGTAGTCGATGTGTGTCAATTAATGACAAATAAATGTTTGATGTGACGAAGTGTATTATTTTGTAGTCATGATGTAGAAGTATTTTTAACCCAAGCGTAATTTTGTTAAAGACGTTCGGTAGCTTTTCTAACTGTAGGATAACTGTTCACACTCACTTCATAGGATCTCATTAAAGAACACACAATATAGAAATCCTTCTAAACACGCTATCTAGACCATATAAATATCCTATTTCACATAGGTAGCGTTTGGTATTACTCGTAATATACTCATAATACTCGAATATACTCGTAATACTCGAGGCTTATATTATTTAATTGGTTTCGCCTCACGGCATCATCAGAGACTTTAATTACAATTTAACACCACATCTCACTAAGCTGTACTAAATTAGAATACTAATATCAACAAGTATCAAATTCTTAAAATAATCCTAAAATTGCGAAACAGATAAGTAAAAATTTAATAAAAACCAGTGGAAATTACAAGTGTTTTTGTCCAATATCTTATTAGAAGCTTCAAATGCTCCAATGAGAAGTCATATTTTGCCGAGCGTAAGCGCGCTTCTCGAACATAGTACCAAGTAACTATTTAGTAATCTGTGACAGTACATTCATCGGCTAACGTCACCGGACTCTTCCTATGTGAAAAACAGAATTGTCCAATGATGTTGTCCTACACTGGACCAATCTGTTTATTCGAGTTCCTATGTATCTATAAAATACTCCGCAAGTCCCACACATTGATAATGATCGCATGTTTCAGCGTCATGGGCTAGTTCACGTTCCTTCTAGAAAGGGAACAGTGGCTGGTTCAAGTGCAGTCCAAGACTATCGTTTCTGCGTTTCAAAACAAGAAGAAATATTAATATTTATGATTATTATGACATTTAAAAACGTGCAGTTCGGCAATTAAATAATCACTCTGGTATCGATACAATTTGGGACTCGATCTTGAAGTAAGACACAAAATCAGTCATCGTCATACTTTAATATTTAAGATTGATTATTGTTAAACCAGTTTTGTTTTATTGAGAATGAGAAAGCCTTGAGGCTAAAAAGAACATAAAAAACGACAGTAAATGTAAATAGGAGATAGGACCTACTGGTTATACAATGTGGAATCCCTTCCGAATTTACCTTGCCGCCAGCTAGTAGCTAAATAAGCGTGTCAAGTGTTGAAGCGACTAAACCGCTTTGTCGACTGTCTGTGCTCGGACACTGATAAAAGGATATAACTAATTCTAGGTAGCTACCTACAGATGCCCATCTTATACCACGCAATACCTACCTACGTATATTTTTTGTGTTTCCAATGGACTTCCAGTGGCTCGGAGAACCGAAATGCTCAACCACAGAAACCCCAAGAACTCAGCTAGGTGTTAGTGCTTGTCGAATAAGCTGTGTGACAACTGATGTATTCGGGACATAATGACGATTCACAAAGTTGTTGTAGACAATACAATAATTTTTGGAATATGTCCCAATCATTTAGTAGGAGTTATAATTTGAAAGGCTTTAGGTGCCTCGGTGCCTACGTCGAATTTTCAACCAAATTTTGAGGACACAGCATACAGGAAGCTGAAAGGACTATTGAATAGCTTTTATAGCGTTTTTTATCGTATTGCAAACGATTTATTATGTGAGGATTCTTCCGAGTGTGTACCTGGGGCGCCCGGCTATTGACGTAGAGGGAGGGAGAGGCCGCCAGAATGTTCGTGAGGTCTACTTTTCGACCACATGGGATTTAAGGATTAAAGGGATAAATACACGATTGCAAACCCGGTTTTCAACGTAGTATTAAAAGGAATTCTTTGCAGGCTACACGGTTTAAAACCAACAGTGTTTAATAGATCATCGTTGGTTTTAAACCGTGTATATACCCTTGAGAACGTTTATCTAGTCGTGTGATGTAAGTATAATTGTTGGTCGGTGGATTGGTAGTTTGGTAGATGGTGTTTTCTATGTCTATTATGTATGTATATATAAATATATAAGTATGTTTATCAGTCATCTAGATCCCATAGAACAAGCTTATATTAGCTTAATTTGGGCTAGATGACGTCGTGTTAAAATGTACAAAAATATTTATTAAAAAATCTATTTTTTTTCACCTACAAATTGTACAAATTAAATTGTAAACAAAGGATAAAAAACGCCATAATTCTATATTAGGTAGTATATACTAGGTATATTAATATACTACTTACGCATAGGTACCTATGTTATATCTATGTTTTAAAATGCAAACGAAAGTTTAGTTTAATAAGCGTAAATGTCGTTTACCTACACTAAAAATAACTGCCTGCATAGGTAGGTAGCTACAATAAATAATTAGGTACCAGGATTTACGACATACGTCCGGCAATAAGTACGACCTTCGTATGTTATTTTAATATACCAACACGGAAAGGGTACCTATCGTCACATAACTGATCCGGTTTGCCTCGTCGAGCGGGATCTTTCACCCACTACCTAGTCTATTTGTCACTATGAGTCCGACGAACGCTTGCGTCCTTGACTGTACTCTGACATTTTTGAAATCAGAACATTGCAAAACTGTTATTTAAAACTACAGTTTTATAACTTCGTTTGTCCAAAAGTAAACTTGGTTTAATAAGATGACTGAGTATAGCAGAGGTGGGATGTAAGTACCCAATCTCAATAATGGACTAACGATCTCAATAATTAAGTAGGTGGGTACCCACCTACTAAGCAATACCACAGTAGGTATAAAGAAAACCTAAACCTACGATCTTTCAACTGTGGTACCTATGTGTATGTGCCTAAGTAGTTCGTATTAAAAATACTTATGTTTGTGTTGAGAATAGGTATGGACTGACCCTAATATTATTTGCTAGGATATAATTGAAGTGTTGGATAAAACCAGATTACAGGTTACAGGACAGAATACCTACCTTAGGTGCCACATGCTCAGAAGGACACACCCTCCAGGCACGACAATTTGCAAGCAAAATAAATGTAACATTTGATACAAGTTAAATATTAAGGTGTATGAGTGTATAGTAGGTATGTATTTGGTACTTCCGCACGTCTTTATCACTATGCAATATAAATCGCCATTACAAAAATTCTTGACTTCTAATTTTTATAGTCTAATTATTATTGTATGAAGGTTAATAGCAAATCAGTACCATACCAGTACCTAGTTATGTACTGAACCCATTAATTTAAATCGTAGTATGTTTATTTTAATTGGAACTGTTGCCTATTTAGCACTAAAAGTTGTCGTACAATATAAATTACCTATCGCGTTTTTATACATGGGGCACACTAAAAGTTTTGCACTTATAGCTAGTCGGAACTATTTGAATTTCGAATGTTATATTTTTTTAAACGTTGCAACCTTCTTAGTAATAAAAAAAAACAATTGGCGGGAAATCATTTGTCAATTGTTTTTATGACACATCAAAGTTCTGCGTATGCAACGAGAATGGAATTAAGTCGAAAAGATTTTAGAGCGATGATTTTTTTTAGCGATTTTAGAGCGATGATTTGATTTTAAAAGTTCTCTCTCTCCGCAAGACTGTGCCTCTCGTCTTCAAAATGCTTTTGGGAGAGAAGCACCTTGTTTGAGCACCGTGAGGCGATGGTTTGCTGAATTTGAGACAGGTCGAGTTTCTTTACATGACGAATTTCGTGAAGGGCGGCCTTCAACTGCCGTCAACGAAAATAATGTGGCTACTGTTAAGCGGTTAATTGAAGAAGCCGAACAGAAGCGGAGCAGAAGCGGGCTCGCGTGGAATGGTGCTCACAGATGCTACTGAAGTTCGACCACGGACATTCTAATGCTGTTTATGACATTATCACAGGAGACGAAACGTGGATTTATTGTTTTGAACCCGAAAAAAAAACAGCAATCTTGTAAATGGGTGTTTGAAAATGAGAACAAGCCAACAAAAGTGAGGCAGGCGAGAAACGTTCGTAAAAAAATGATCGCGTTTTTTTTCTCAGCCCGTAGCTGAGATCCCATCCCATCTGTACAATTCCACTTGAAGATCAAAAGAGTGTTAATGCCGAGTGGTATTCTATCATTTGTTTACCCAAGGTGTTAGAAAAAGTTCGCGAAAGATGCAAAGACAATGCTTCTTCACACACGGCCAACATAACAAAGTCATTTTTAGCTTCCAAAAAAGTACAACTCGTCACCCATCCTCCGCATAGCCCCGATCTAGTACCCGATCTAGTACCCGTTTCACTTTTACCAACTCCGAAGAGGCAGTGACAGCGTTCAATCAGCACGTAGAAAACATCCCTTCAGATTTGTGGTCCTCCGGTTTTAAAAAATGGTTCGATCGCATGAAAAAATGTTTAAAATGTAAAGGAGAGTATTTTGAAAAGCAATAAACATAATATTTTGGTTTTAACATGTTGTTTTTTTAAGTTACGCAAAACTTATAGTGTGACCTACGTATTAGGGTAACGAGGGGGAATGGCGTTCACTAGGTAATGGCGCTCACCTCTGTATCTCTGTCAAAATTCGACGTAGCAACACGAAACACTGCATGAGACACGAGGGGAGGGGGCCTCTAATAGTATCAATAATAACTTATTAAAATTAAATATATAATATAATAACAGCGATGCAACGCGCCAGTCAGCGCGCGGCGTACGACCGTGAAGTGCGTTTCTTTGTTTGCGGCCGCGCTGATCCAATTTTTTGGTGACGTGTTTTATTATTATTATTAATTTAATTTAATTTATGTACACACATGAAGTTATAGAAAAGAGAAGAGGAATACAAAGGATAGATTAAAAGTACAAAGGCACCACTTATTTCATAAGAAATCTCTTCCAGTGGGCCAAGGGAAGGAAATGCTTGGAAGAACAAGTTTTATGTGTGTGTAGGTGTAGCATTCAAATATGCAAGTAAATACACGTACCTACCGCAAATGCGCCAGAATATACATACACATAGTATATACCTACCTACATAGATATAAATACTAATACATATAAGTATATAGATATAAATACATAATACTATAAGAATATAATACATACTATTATACTAACAATTAATATACATACATACAAATACTTAAGACAGAGAGGAAAGATAGTGTTCCTTTACTTTTTTCTTAAATGTAAAGATGGTGTTGCAGCGATGTATGTTCGGTGGGAGCGAGTTCCACAGCCTGACCGCATGAACAGTAAAGGAGTAGGAGTAGGAGTCGGATTTGTGAGAGGGACAGGTGAGGCGGTATTGTAGGTGAGACCTACACGGGACATCAGGTGCGTTCATGTAAGAGAAACGCTCCCGTAGGTAGGATGGGTAGGAAGGATTGTGTAGAATGTTAAATAGCAGACACAATATCCGAGCATCTCTACGAAGACGGATTGGGAGCCACTTGAGTTCCTTGCGAAATTGTGAGACATGATCGAACTTCCGCAAATTGAATATAAAACGAATACAAAGATTTTGCAAACGCTCAAGTTTATCTAGGAGCTCCTCGGTGGCATCCAAGTAGCAGGCATCCGCATAGTCAAGAATGGGCTGAATTAATGTCTGAGCAAGAGTAACTTTGACATCTAAGGGCAAGAAGCTTTGGAGACATTTAAGAGTGTGAAAGGTGAAATGGACTTTTTTACTTAGTTCCCTAACATGTGCATTCCACATCAAGTTGCAATCGATGTAGACTCCAAGGTTTTTTGCGATTTCAATATATGGAATCGGAGAACCATCCAAGACAACTGGCGGAATCACAGCCATGTCTACTCCACTTCGCATTTGCCTACTGCCAATAATCATGGCCTGCAATTTTTTAGGGTTAATATGTAGGCCATACGAACAAGCCCACTGGTTAATGGCTGCGAGATCCCTATTCATGGCTGCAATGGCAGTCCTATACTCGTTCAGAGCAAAATGACGATAAAGCTGCAAGTCGTCTGCATAGAGATGGAAGTTAGAAGAGCTAACTCGAACAGCAGAGTTGATAATTATGGAAAAAAGTAAAGGAGAAAGTACGCCGCCCTGTGGGACGCCAGCACTGAGGTCACACCACTCCGAGCATAGCTCATTGTGGCGAACAGACTGCGAGCGTCCCCGAAGATACGAATTAAACCAAGTCACAGACTCCGAGGAGAAATTGAGGGATTTGAGGATTCCAAGGAGAACATCAGCTAAAATCCAGCAGAACCAGAACATTAAGTGACCTATTCTCCATGGCCCAACGAATATCGTCAGTGACCTTTAGGAGCGCCGTCACAGTACTATGACCTGATCGAAAACCAGACTGAAATGAACTGAGGAGATTGTTCTGCGCTAGGTGAGAAGACAATTGTCGGTGTACGATATGCTCTAGGACTTTGGACAGGAAAGGCAGAATGGAGATTGGCCGAAATTGGGATAATGAAGTGGGATTAGAGGTTTTAGGGAGTGGTGTAACAAGTGCCTGTTTCCAAGCCATGGGAAAGACACCCGAGTGAAGTGAGAAGTTAAATATATGGGTGAGGATAGGGATTATGGCGGGTAGGATCGGTGTAAACATCCTAGAGCATAACTGATCGTTACCTACCGCAGAAGACGTTATAGCGAGTAAAGACTTTTGAACCTCATCTTCAGTGACTGATTTTAGCTTGAACGGGGGACATAGTGGTATCGGCATCAGGGAAAGATCAAGCAGGGTGCGCGCCTTAGTACGTGTGTCAACAGTAACAGGTGGTTGTGAAAAGTGTTGGTTAAGGGCACCCAAATCGATATTGTCACAGTCGATGGAGGGAGATTTACCGATACCGTTAGCTTTGAGAAATTTCCAGATCACGGAGGAGTTACGAGTATCTAACGATTTGTGGAAGTGGCGACGTTTTGCATCACGACACAGACGATTGCAGCGATTTCGCAAATCCTTGAAGCGCCTAAAGTTAGAGTCGGAGGGACTACGTTTTAGTCTACGTTTAGCACTATCTCTAGCAGCCATAGCTTCCTTAATGTCGGCACTAATCCAAGGAGCGGGGATATGTTTATAGCGAATACGACGCTTAGGTGAGTGTCGATCGTATAGAATCTTAAGTGTTTCGTTAAATTTTAAAACCTTCTCGTCAATAGTAATACCACTACTTAAGACAGGTGTCCAGTCTAAGTCCTCAGCATCACACCTTAAAGCTTCCAAGTCCATGCCCTGAAATTCCGAAGAACTGAAAATTGTACCTTCTGCTTGGGAGGGCGAATACACATAGATAGGTATATTAGGTCATGATCCGAGAAGCTGGCCGTAAGCTGACCGTGTGTGGCAACAAGTTCAGGACAGGAAAGAATAATAAGATCGAGAAGAGAAGGAGTACGGTTAGGTATATGATGAGTAGCAGAGAGAGGTAGAATACTGAGGTTAATAGAAGACAAAAGGGACTGAAGAGAATGAGTTCGGTTATCATCCTTAATCAGACATGTATTGAAGTCACCCATCAAGACTACGCGGCTGTAATTGGGACATAGATCGTGAAGTATGGTCTCAAGTCTGTCAAAATAGTTGACTCGCAAGTCAGGGCTGTAGAAAACACCAAGAAGCAATTTATTGTGCTGTATATTTACCTCTATGAAGAGATACTGCTCGGCTTCGCGATCGATAGCTGTAAACGTAGAAGCACAAATTGTTTTGTAAGCCATATCGTCGCGCAGGTATATAGCTATACCTCCACAACCCTTACCAAGCCTATCATTGCGAATCAACATAAAACCAGGAATATCGATGAGACTAGATGGCAGAGACGGCTCGAGAAACGTTTCTGAAACCAAAAGCGCGTCAAGATGGTCCCTGCTAATGGATGCCAGAAGATCAGAATGGTGATAGGAAATACTCTGGGCATTTATATGTGCTACGTTAAAGTTCTTGGAAAACTTGGTGAAAATGGAGGATAACTGGTCATGCAGAGTCAGAACTGCCGAACCGGACCCGTAGCTCAGTTAAGAATTTTGGTTGTTATTTAGTTTTTACTATTACTTTTCTGACAAATAAGTATTAAATTTTATGATAATGGAGTCAACTTTCAACCAGTGTGCACGATTTTTTTTTTAATTTCGAGTTACTTACAAAACGGCCGTTTGGGGTTATACCGCTCAGCTGAACGCGATTACCCCGTAGTGACTTATTTTTTTTATTGTTGTAGATATGCCAAGAACTCGTCAAAGGACCCCCGCTAAAGCGGCTTGGACCGAAGAAAACCTTTTGTCTGCTAAAACAAATGTATTATTTGCGAGGAATTTGGAAAAAATAACGAGTTGTGGTATCGCTGTACCATCTGCGGACTGTGGGCTCATGCTATATTATGTACAGGGTGGGATTCGCCGAACGCATACATCTATGATTTATGTATTCAATAATAAAGTATTAATTACTATTAATTAGTCTGAATTCTAAGAATTGTTATTGTCTGATATTTTAATAATTTAAGTTGATTTGACATGTAAGACTTAATTATATTTGTTAAGTTGAAAAAGGGTATTCTTACATACAAATAATTGATGCTAATTTGTAATTGTAGACTTTACTTTTTTGTATAAGGTTGATCCCATTAATGTTTTAATTAAAATGTATCTTAATTGTTATATTCCAATAAAAACATGTTAGAGCGTCATTACCCCTGACCCTGAGCGGCATTACCCGAAGGCAGGGGTAATGACGCTCAAACATGTATTTTTTTTGATTTTTTTTTTCTACGAATTGCTCAAAGATATATGTTTTTGTTGTTAAACAGTTGATTACTCGATAGTTAAAGAGTTTGTTATTTACTGTATGACGATAGTCCAGTTAATTATGTATTTGAAAATTTAAAATGAGGTCAGTAAGATTGACTCACCCGTATTCTTTGAATTCTGGTGAAAACCCGGAGCCGGTGCTGAGATGCTATTCTTACACAAACACACTTCACTTTGAATAGTTACTGTATTTTATATTGATGATTTTGTGGAGAAAAATAGTTTGAACGTCTCGAGTAATGGCGAACGTAGAATGACAAGTGGCGCCACACAGTGTTGCGGACGCCGGGCGATGTAGTCAGCTGACCATAGATTATAAAAGAATTATACATTTCCCCCCACTGAAATCCGCAAGGATTTCCCAGTTACGATACCAAGTTCGGTAGAATTTGTGAACTAGTTTGAGTGTAGGAGGATGTATAACTTGTGTAATTGAATAGATAAATTATATATTGAGATATAGTGTAATTTAAGTTAGAACAATGGACTGTATAATTTATAAAAATAAAATAAACTAAATCTAAGTAAGGAATTATAGTTTAGTTAAAAGTTGTGATCGAGAGGCAACGGGCTTACTTTTGAAACTGGACGAGTTAGTTCGTTGCCGTTCGATGTTTTAAACGAATTACACGGACGACGCCATCGGGGCCACTATGCAGTTTCGTAATTCTACCTAGTGCCCATTTGAGTGGCAGGGCATCTGAATTTATAAGAACAAGATCACCAAGTTGTAAATTGTTTGAAGAACTATGCCATTTTTGGCGTGTTTGTAAAGTATGTAAGTAATCTTGTTTCCAGAGTTTCCAAAATTGTTGAGACATCTGCTGGACAAGTTGCCATCGATTCAGTCTAGAGCCAGAAAGATCTGTAAGACTGTTCTCCGGTACAGACAGAAGCTCCCTACCTATGAGGAAATGTGCCGGTGTTAACACTTGAAATTCGGTCGGGTCGCTGGACAGCGCGCACAGAGGTCTCGAGTTCAGTACGGCTTCAACCCCTATGAATAGTGTGCCCAGCTCCTCGAATGATAACGCTCTGGTACCAATGGTGCGTCGTAAGAGAGTCCACCGAAATTACTGCCCGTTGGAGGATTAAATTGCCAAACAATACCACGAGAGACAAAACCGTTATTGATATTAATCGATTCGTCGTTTAAAATGTAGTTATTTCCCTTAATTGTATATTTGCTGACACGAAATTCGCACCATTATCTGAAACGATAGAATGGCACAAACCTCTCCTAGCTGTAAATCGATCGAAACATGCCAAAAAACATTCCGTACTTAGTGATGACAACACTTCCAAATGAACTGCCCGTGTCGCACAACACACGAACACACAAAGATAGGATTTGGAGATGCGAGCGTTCCTACGCGTTGACTCTTTTGTAGGAAACGGTCCGCCCATGTCTACACAAACAGTTTGAAATACATGAACATCCTGAGACCGATATTTAGGTAGTTCGCCCATTAAGGGTTGTCGACTCGTAGGAGTTGCTCTGAAACAAGAAATGCATTTCCTAGTTCGTGACCTAATAGCATCACGAGCGTTGACAATCCAATACTTTTGTGTTAGTAGACTTTGAAGTGTGCGAGGACCCACATGTAAGTAAATTTTGTGGAAATGATCAATTAAAATCTTTGTGAAGTGGGCATCTTTAGGAAGTAAAAGAGGGTGCTTATGTTGGTAAGATAACTCTGGGAAAGTCGACCCCCCCCACCCTGAGGAAACAATCAGGGTCAATAAAAGGGTCGAGTTTCTTTAAAGAAGAATTACTATTACCACCCTTTACTAATGCCTGCATTTCACTACCAAAATGATGCCCCTGTACGGTTTTCACTAATATACTGTGGGCGCGCCTAGTGTTTGTCACGGTTAGACAGCCTGTACGTACGCCTGAAGGCAGTCTACAGTTACGTATAAACTGATAGCATCGCGCTACCACATTGATCAATTTACTAAGACTAGAATACTTTTCGGTTACAGTGTAAAGCGAGCTGGTTGGATCAGCATCAGTTGACACTAACACTGTCTTGACGCACTTAAGTTCGGGCGGGTTGCAGTCACGAAACCCGTCCATGGTTCTAATTGGCCAGTGTAGGCGATCTAGATCGAGCCAGTCTGGTCCTGTGAACCATTCTCGCGTGGCCAGCAAGACTGACGGTAAAGTTCCACGAGAGCAGATATCGGCAGGATTGCCTACCCCATTGACATGATACCAACACTCACAGGGTACACTGTCATTAATTTTAGACACCCTAGTAGGAACAAATGTTTTAAGTGTGTGACTAGGTGTATTCAACGAGTATTTTTTGATTGGTTGATCTAAAGAATAGCGCCACAGAATGTGTTGATAAGATCGCTGCCTGACCAGCGTCCACGATAATCTGGCAATACATTTTACAGATGTCTGCAGACAAACAAACCTCCTGAAGACGAAAGTTAATTAGAAGCTGGTTGATATCACGCATAAATTTATGGTATTGTATTTTAAGCTCAGGTTCTCTTTCCAATTTTGACTCGTAAGTTACGAAGTCGCCGAGCTGCCATTTGACTCGAGTCTCCCAATTCCACCGACTCACGAAACGGATACCTCACTATATACCTACCCGAAGTGTCACGCCTGTAGCCTTTCGCGAACAAGTGTTCTGCCTGCTCATCATCCGGACTTAGCGGTACGTTAGATGGTACTTCTTCTATTTCCCAAAACGATCGCATAACTTGTTCAATAGTGGAAAACGCGCAGAAAGAGTCAGAGCGATACGCGTTGGTAGTTGTAGGATCCCTGGAGTGACAGATGTCTGTCTGCCCCACAAGAACATAACCGAAAATGGAGCTCATAGCAACAGGTAAACCAGATTCTCGCGGAAGTATCTTTTGACCGTCATAAATATATGGAAACAGATCACCGCCGAGTAACATATCTATAGCCGCAGGGCGATAGTACCCTGGGTCAGCTAACCTTATATGTTGAAATTCTGTAACAATCTTATCGGGTAGTGGCAGCGTTGGTAAATTACCAGCTATACTGGTGACTATCACCGCGTCCGTATTCAGTACAGGACCAGGAGAATGTCGTGGTTTAACATTGCATGTAGTTAATCCGAAATCCTTGACCAAACTACCACCCAGCCCAATGGGTTCAAAGTGACATTGACGTCGCGTCAGGTTTAAACGTTTTGCACAGTTTTGAGTTATGTAGCTCGTCATGGCGCCGCTATCAATTAAAGCACGTACGGTGTGGAACTGGCCCCAACAATCTGCGACGTGTATCTATTATACACGTCGCAGATTGTTGGGGCCAGTTCCACACCGTACTCGGCACCGCTATTCGGTGCCGAGCAAAACTGTCAAGTTAGCCGAGCACGTCAATGCTACTGCACTAGTATTCGAATTTGCAAGAGAATCTATGTGCAATGTGTGATGATGCTTATTTTTGCACACTGTACATCGTACCGTAGACGGACAGTTGTCGATCGAATGTTCTCGTAAACAATTCTCACATAGACGTAATTGTTTGATTTTATCGAGTCGCTGCGCCGGTGTCAGGTCGATGTAGTCAGTGCATCGATAAATAGAATGCATCTTTGTACAGTACAGACACTTAATGGATTTCATTGACATAACACTTTTGTCTGTACTTGTACTTGTAACAGCTGACGACAAGGTCGTTCCCTGTGTTTTCCTAGGTTTTGTGATAGACGGTTGGCTACCACTCGAAGAACCAGGAATGTGTCCAGCCATCTCGAGAACACGTACGTATTTCTCCACAAATAGTATTAATTCCTCATAAGTAGGTATCTCAGACTGTCCTATCTCCTTTTCTAACTCGCGCCTAGTTACGTAGTCTAAGTTACGCAAAGCGACATAAAATATTATAAATCCCGATAGGTCGTTGACCTTGAGCAGCTGTAAGGCCTTAACGTTTTCTTGATATGTCTGTAAGAATTCGTTAAGTCCCGTGACAGATTCGGTAACTAACGGTTTAAAATTAAATATTTTATCTAAATAATTAGTAGCTAATGCGCGTTTGTTGTCATATCCCTTCACTAAAGTAGACCAAACAATAGGATAATTGTCAGACGTAACTGGCATAGACTTCACGATAGTTAATGCGGGACCGCTCACCGCTGAAAGTAAATAATAAAACTTCTCGATATTTGCTATTCCACTATTACCTACTATGAATTAAGCTGAGAAATGTGTCTCGAAAAGTAGGCCAGTTTTCAACTATGATTTTCAATATTACTATCAAAAGGAAATAGGTCCACCTTAGGTAGCCTAGGTTTCGCGCACTGACTTTCACTTTTACAAGTTTTATTCAACTGATTACTATTTGATTCACTGGAACCAAAAATACCTTCATAGACGCTACGAATGTGATAGTACATAGTATCAAAGCTACTTAGATCATTGTAGGATGGTACATAACTCGCATACAGACTTTTTTTAATAGCTGTTATAGCACTGACACTATTTTCAAACTTTTCGCGCCAATGCGGCAAGTCCTGATATCAACAAAACTCATCGGCTGATTCGGCGCTTGTACCTACTTTTTTTGAAATATCAAATAGTTTTTGCAATCTCATGAAACACATTTCTTTTGTTGTAATATGCGAACCCGCTAAACTGTGAAACTTAACATCAATAGCGGCAGCTAATTCGCTAGTACTTGCAGTCGCGTCGTTTTTAGTCATTTTAAATAAAATTATGAAACTGCAAAGTATGAACAACAATGGCGGTCACCGATCGTATTTATTTTTATAAAATGAAAACTTAAAGTACTGTGTTTTGCATTAAAATATACACTGATTTGAGATACGATGTGCATATTTTTTATGTTTTACACAGGTTTCAGACTCCTACAATAGGAATTGACATAGAAATATGCAAATATGTCGCACCCGGTAGCAGGTACCTACGTAATAGTTTTACAATGAAAGTTGATGAAATAATGAATTTATATCGATAAATACATGTAAATACATAGATATTCAGTTGTATTGATATCGTAACTGATCGGTCCTGGCGCGATTGATCAAAATGTATGACGATAGCCCAGTTAATTATGTATTTGAAAATTTAAAATGAGGTCAGTAAGATTGACTCACCCGTATTCTTTGAATTCTGGTGAAAACCCGGCGCCGGTGCTGAGATGCTGTTCTTACACAAACATACTTCACTTTGAATAGTTACTGTATTTTATATTGATGATTCTGTGGAGAAAAATAGTTTGAACGTCTCGAGTAATGGAGAACGTAGAATGACAAGTGGCGCCACACAGTGTTGCGGACGCCGGGCGATGTAGTCAGCTGACCATAGATTATAAAAGAATTATACATTTACCTTAATTGTGATTTTTAATAAATATTTTGAAAGATACACCATGTTTTCCTAAAGTGAACGCCATTCCCCCTCATTACCCTACCTACATTAGGTAAAGGTCGCGAGGCGTAAGCGGAGCTTTGTATTGGTGTGAGTGCAGTGTACGTGAACGAATATGTGACATCTTTTACACACACATGTGTTGTACACATAGCTACAAAAATACTTTTTACTCTACTTTTCGGGGTCACTCATACAAAGCAAAGCTCCGCTTACGCCTCGCGACCTGTACCTACCTATTAAACATGGCAACCTATCCAAACTGATGACACTACTTGTATGAAGGTAGAGGAAGACCGAGTAGTGGGAGTCTGCGGGTAATGGTAGTCACCCACAAGTTTATAAGTAACTACTTATTAGGTAGGTATGTACTAGATCGTTAGTTCTGCGGTGGTAAGGAGTAAGAGAAGAGGAAACTTGTAAATAAAAAGTAAGGGAATCTTCGAAGTTCTATTAAGGAGCCTGCTCAATCGTGTTCTAAAAGGCGCAGGTTGTACTGAAATGACTATGGAAATAATTTAGATCAAAATTTTGTTTCCTTTGGTCCCACCAAGATCTTAGAATTCGAAGCCAACCTCACTAGCAAGAGGCACACCTGCTGATCAACAGACATGGATTTGGCAAATATAAAAGTTTAGCTAGGCACCTAAGTATTACGGATTGTATTTGATCCATTTTAACTCCTCTGCTCCAAGTATTGTCTATAGACAAATATCTAGTTTTAAAACCCCTAAATAGTAGGTATTAAATCTTACTTTACATAGACATTTATACCTAGATAGATATTTGAAGCCAATCAGTCTAATCTACCTACGTCGCGCAGCTCTACATTGCGTTTCTATACAAATACAAGGCTCAATAACGAACAGCAACATAGATCCTTCACAAACCATCCAAATCAGGCAGTAGGCAGATCAACTTACCAGATAATTGTGACACAAGATCTCCATAAACTACCACGAACGTGACTGGAATGCCAAAGTTGACATTGTTCCAGGCAATGAAAGGCTATAAGAGTTTGTAGCCAAAAACTAATCTGCACAAAGCACCTTTCCTTTCGAGGATTTGTCAACAAAAGTAAATAAATGCAAATTTGAATAGGTCGTTACAAAACAATTGTGCTTGACACGAAAAGAACCACAGTTTTATTTTTGGACGACCATAAGATTGTAACAGTATCGCCCTGATTTGTAATCGTATCTTATTGGAAGAATTTTGGGGTAAAATACAAAAAATAGAAAATAAAGGTATGTCTACCTAAATAACAACCATCACTAGCTAAGTGAAAATTGTTTGATAATCCAAAGATCACAATTATTCAGAGCAAGAGGCTTGTTTACCCGCCCGTTAGGAAGATTTTATATTTTTTTTTCTCGTGTGGTACTGTTCTAACTGTTTAGTATTCCTAGTCAATCTGCTCCTCTGTGAGTCGACGATCTCAGAGCAACCTTTCTTTTTCAAAGGCTTAGGGGGCAACTTACATAGGTCCTACTGAAAATATCACACATTGGTGAGTTGACCACGGTCTGGATTTACAAGGGTATCTATCCACCTAATTTCACACACTTGCTGAGTCTGAGTGTGTGAGATTACTACTTACACATTTTTGATTACGTTAAATCACAAAGATTTGGTGAGTTCTGCTGTATTAATCAGTGCGCACTATATTAATCAGAGAAAAATAAATTACAATCCTATAATTTACGCAATTCTGTAAGTAGGTATAATTCATATCGGTAACCACGAAATTCATGTTTCAATAATCTGAAATATAGAATGCTGTATTTTGTATAATGATTTATCAAGTTTCAATTTACCGAGTTAAAGGAAATGTAACCGGAATAACGTCCTTGATATGTCTGTATGACTGTTCACAAATTTCAATACACAGAAGTTTGCTCTCGCAGATATTTCCGCTTCGTACAGAGACTTTATATTATGTGGGAGAATGTTCAATAATACGAAATATGTATCTGTGGTAATAATCTAATAAGCTGTGTATTAGTAAGCTCTAAATATAATTTTCTAAATTTAATTAACTCTATAAGAGTTAATTAAATTTATAGAAATCTTGTAGTAATAGGTATCTTGTTCTATAATGTTTGTGTCACTTAGAATACATTTTTACGGGTTCAAGTACCTACTCAAACTTGTACCTAGCCGAGAAAAGTTCTTAGAAGAGATTCATGGCATAGGAAACTCTCTGGGTACTTTTTAAACACGAGCCAATGGGGATGATGACTGATTTTGAAAACTGTCCAAAGGTATTCTAAAGTATCTAATTACCAAAAATTATAATATTTCTGCAGGAAACAAAGTTTTATACTGTTCGTTCAAGAGTTCGTGACGTCATTCACTCTTATTGGTGTTCATCTAATGATGGCACATTATTTTAGTGATCTTTAATTACAGTCGTCATCCCCATCGTAAATGCTCGCTCAATGTGGGACCAATGCTGACTGACCAAATGTTGACGTAATGACCGTCTCTGTCCACCCCTTTGGGAATAGAGACATGATTTTGTGGGGTTAGAACAACTGGCTCGTAACCTAATTGGGGACAATCAAATAACTTGCAATTCAAAGTGTGTAAGTTAGGTTTTTTAAACTGAAGGTTTCTGTCAGGATATCGGGGACCTCGCCCTCGTATTGTTTGGTTAGTATAATCGTCACGATTGGTTGAACGTCATTTACTTAGTTAAGATTTCGTAACTTACCCACTTAAGTGTAGGTACTTGCCAAAACTGATGAAACACGCGTATAGTATTTGAACATTTTCGCTGTTTCCTCATTTTGCAATAATTTGTATAACATTCCACCTTTTATGATTATTTTGAAAGTAGACAGAAGATTGAGATAGAGAGACGGACTTCGATGAGGTGGTATGTTATCGTAAAAAAATGTGTGCGACTTGCGAATATGGCAATGCACACTAAAGCTTGGGCAAACCAAAAGCAGTTGCAGTGCGGTAGCGGTAGCAAAGCGGGCCCGCGTTTGTTCAGTGTGTCATCCCTCATATAACTACATTATTTACTAACATAGACGCACTGCTACAGCACTGCAACTGCTTTTGGTTTGCCCAAGCCTTAATAAAAAGGTAGGCGGACGGTACTTACTTCTGATGTTTACGTTTAGATAATAACTGGCCAATTTTGTACAGTTTTGTAGTAGTGCAGGAATATGGGAGTGCATTACAACATAATTATCCTAAGGTATTGTACAAAACCGCGAATATCTCGTCTTTATAAACATCTTGAAGAAAAGGTTTTGCAAAGGTATACCGTACCACTGGAAGGCCACCGGGATCATTATAATTGGAACAACATCATTATATACTTTGAACTAGTATAGTTGGAATGAGTGAGTCTGCCAAATAATTGGAGCTAATAGGATAGTATTTATTAGGTACCCCTGCAGTGTCCCATCCTATTAGGTAGGTACCCTAATTATTTGGTATACAAGATCATTCCAACTACGCCAACACGCCCGAATGCCAACACTGCGAGGCTTCCGGCGAAGACACGGCACTCACTCCACACGTTGGTGGAATGCTCAGCCGCCCGGACATCGTTGTCGGTCGGAGCGTAACCAGTTGAACGTAGCTGTATCCTTCTGTGAGCATGTTATACTTGCGAAGGAGGCGGCCGGCAGAAAGAGGGAGCGTATTATTGTACTACGAATTCGAACAATTATGGGAAATTTTAAATGTTTTAATTTAAACGGAAGTAATAAATAACCTACGAGTCTCTGACAATAATTACTAGTTTAAGAATGTCCAGAATGCTGCCATCAGACAGATTGATTGAAACACCTCGATGCATGAAATGCATCATGAAAAGATGATGACTTACAAAATTTTTACCGTATTTTCCACACTGGTCGAACTCACTCACTTACATAAGTGGTTATTACGCAAAATAAATTATTGTTCCATATCCTATAAGTATAATAGTATTGACCTTTGACATTGTTGGGCACTTATTTAAAATAGCCGTGAGGTAGTGACGATGACTTGGGCGTCGGAGATCTTAATAGAGATATTAGTCCTTCAACTCAACCAATTGAACACAAACGTTATGAAAACATTTAACTAACTAAAATGTATTGGCTGTAACTAATACCTAGGAAATATTACACTGACCTTTATGTAATATAATCGAAAACTACAAGCCGATATTCGGGTGTAATATATCATAGACACGGACATTTATTAAGCTTTGCTCAAGGCTCCCGCCCTGTGGTTCTAAATGTGCAAACGGAACAAATGAAATCGAAAGGCTCTCTGACACACAGGCGTAGGTTCACGTACTATCTCAGCATGCCGGATTACCTTGACAATGAAAGTGAATTGGACAATGTATAACAGATCAGTCATATAAAAACGAGAGCACTCCCGGTTGTTATTATTCAGTTGCCAACATTAGCAGCATAAACATGTACGCCAAGGTGCGTTTTATGTAGTTCATAGATACACTTTTAAAAACTAGTACTAGACAAGATATTAAGTTTTAATTTTCCAGGAACATAAATATTTATCTATAAATCCTTTTTATAACCATGCGAAAAATAATAATTAGTTCTTAACAATTTCCTCTAATAATGTGTTTAATGTACTATTATGTCGTTCCAGCTCATCGTCGCTCTTTGCGTTTTGGGTGTAGCCCGCGCTGGTGGCCTTTACGGCGCAGCTCCTCTGGCATACAGCGCCGTCGCTGCACCGGCTCTCGTGACCAAGACCATAACTCCTGCAGTGTCCTCCGTGTCATCGTACTCCACCCACCAAACCCATGGTAGCCCCATCACAACTTATGCTGCCGCCCCCGCTGTGGCTGCGTACGCCGCCCCTGCCGTCGCCACTTACGCTGCTGCTCCCGCTTATGTTACCAAGACCATCAGCCCTGCTGTGAGCTCCGTCTCCGCGTACTCAACTCATACCGCCCACGGTTCCCCAGTGGCCACATACGCTGCTGCCCCCATCGTAGCTAAGGCTGCATACGCTGCACCCGCGTACTCCGCATACACTGCTCCCGCGTACTCCGCATACGCCGCTCCTGCGTACTCCGCATACGCCGCTCCCGCGTACTCTGCATACGCCGCTCCCGCTGCGTACGCCGCCCCTGCTGTTACCGTGACCAAGACCATCGCTCCTGCTGTATCCTCCGTGTCTTCTTACTCTTCCCACACTTCTCACGGTGCCGCCTATGCCGCACCCGCCGTCGCTGCGTACTCCGCTCCTCTGGTAGCTAAGACCTACGCCGCTGCCCCCATCGCCACATACGCTGCCGGCCCAGTAGCCACCTACGCCGCTGCACCCATTGTTAAATCAGTAGCGTACTCTGCCGCTCCCGCCGTATACGGTGGTTATGGTGCCAAATATGGTTGGTAAACTGAATCACGTATGAATATTGTAAATAGTAAATGATAAAATTATACGTTTTGCCATAACTTAAAAATTGTTTTACTTCTTTGTATATTATACTGCTTCGGTGGCGTACAAGTTACAAGCGACCTGAGTATAAGTTTTTTTTAAATCTATTAACGCAGTTTTTATTACTACTAAAATAGATGACATGGTGCCTATGAACAGATCTTCGTATGTCTTATAGTTTCAGCCTTTCCCACACTGATACATGAATGTTACACTCTGTATACATATCGTACTACTAATATTCTTAATACATAAGCCCGATACGGTTAAGCCAATTTTGATAGAGATTTATAAAAAGACGACGAAGTAAAATTTTGCATACGTATCTAATACATTGATAAAATTCATATAAAAAGCGTCGTTTGCAATTCCTAAAGGATAAATATCGGTATAGCTGTAGTTGCTAGTTCGGCCTTTGGATATGAAGTACCTGGAATGAGTGCCATTGTTTGAATGTTAATATCAATTATTTAAAAGGTGTCTAGATTGCTCAATTTCACAATTTGAATAATGAAGCTAGTAATTTGTTATAAATAAATTGCAAGTTCCGTCGAATTTTAAATTCAGAATAGCTACTCTTGCCCTAAATATGTATACCTACTAGAAATAAAAATACTCACACATTTTTTGAAGAATAGATGTTTTATAATAGGTAGGTACTGTCATTATTCAATAGTTTTTGACACTTTGTTATATAATTAAGTAGATATTCTTTTCTTTCTTCTTTCTTTCTTTCTATTATGTAACGTTGCCTCACATGCCTATTATTATTACAACATAATATACATATACAATGTATATTATCTATGTATTTAGAAATATATAAGTATGTATATCTGTTATCTAGATCCCACAGCACAAGCTTATAGCTTAGTTTGGGCTAGAAAACGTTGTGTGAATGTTAAATTTTTTTTTATAGTAAACCAGATACAGAGAGACACATCACGTCTTTATCCCCAAGGGTAGACAGACGCGCTTATTACATCCACATTTCGCCAGTCACTTCGTTAACACCCACGTAATGTGGCGAGTCTCATCATCTGCCTGCCCTTATCCCAATTATTTGGGGTCGGCGCAACATGTTTTCATCTTCCATACGTCCCTGTCACACGTCATCTCCTCAGTCACTCCTTTCCTGGTCATATCTTCTTTCACGCATTCCATCCATCTTTTCTTGGGCCTACCTCGAGTTCTCAGGCCTTCTACATTCATACTTTGCACCTTTCTTACCACATTACTTTCCTCTCTTCTCATAACATGTAACCATGATAGCCGTTCGCTTCTCACTTTTTCATTTACTGGGGCAACTTTCAAACTTCCTCTAATATACTCGTTTCTTACTCTATCCATCCTTGTTACACCACACATCCATCTTAACAATCGCATTTCCGCTACATGCAGTTTTCTTTCATCCGTCGCTTTTACGGCCACACATGAAAGTCTATTTCCGTATATTTGCAAGTCTCGTCAGTTTGCTAGCAGGTGACCCTGTGACGACGACTTGGGCCCTGGAGTTTTTGGTAGTGCCCCTTAGCACTATCATGACTTCGTGACGACCAAACATCAGGATTTTCTTTTGGTGAACGTAAATTAACAATAATAAAAAAAAACTTTGTGTCGGAGAGAGTGTGGAGAGAGAGAGAGTATTATTATACAATTATACCTCGCCAAACTTTGACGTTTGATGGCGAGACACGCTCATTTTAATATCAGTCAGTCTGTCCTGTCATCCATCCTCTGTACATGTCTTAAACTATTTAAGCATACTTTTTTCCATCTTGGTGACTACATCCACAGCTTAGAAAGTCCTTCCTCCACTGTAGGTACTACATCTTCTGAAACAACGTTTTCTTATCGTACTGTTTCTCATTTGGTCCATCAGAAACACACCAGTTAGAATACGGCACAGAAAACAAAAGGTATTTTGGGTATAAACATCCTCTGACCGGAATAGATATTAAAGGTCGATTTTTGTGACTGTCGTCAAGACACAGCGCACGGTACAATGAACGCAACATGTGAATAAATACTAGGAATTTTGATCTATTTTGAAGCTTTTTTTTAAATAAAAACGGGCGTTAAAATCTCCCGTGCGAATTATGTAGGTACCTATTAAGTCATTTTGGAAATAGAAAGTATCAAAATAGTGTCAAAGGTTATAGTATAATTATGTTGTAAACAAGCTATCATCTATATCTATAGGTACTTATAATAAATCTGTAGAAGTGAAAATTCTGTACATTGAAAATATCAAAAAAATAAATGGCAGGGGTGTTACTAGACCGACACCGAACCCCAAAATGTGATTAAAAACAAAATTTTGTCGGTCTGTCTGTTTGTTCAGGAATCACGCGCAAACTACCGGTTCGATTACGATGAAACTTGGTAAAATTATTCTTTAATATCCTGGGTGGTGCCCAGGATATTAAAGAATAATGTACTGAACGCTGGGTACTTTTTATCCCGGAAAAGTATATACTGTTAGGGGGTAGTTTCTTACTTACCCTCCCCCCCCCCTTCCGTTCCTATAAAAACGTAACGTAAAGAATAGGTCGAATAGTCGTTTTCCAACTCTCGTAGCGATAACGTGTCTTAAGTAATCGCTGTCGGTTGTTATAAAGGTCATGTGACCCTATTTAGAGTCATTTACGTGTAGTTCACGTTAGTATCGGATGTTGCAAATACAAGTTGTGTAATTATTACTGGTAAAGCTAATAAATGTAATGGGTACTTTTGTAATAAAATCCTGACTTACTTATTTCTTGTGAATAAACCTTTTTTTTAATTTATTCTGCTTTTGATTCCTAATATCTTGTGCGTGCCTGAAGCACGCAGTCGCGCAGTCACCTCCGTGGAGGCGCTCTGCCTCCTGCGCGTGCCTGAAGCACGCTGCTGCGCACTGTTCTTGGTAATTGTTACTGTTAAAGCTAATAAATGTAAAGGGTACTTTTGTATAAAATCCTGACTTACTTATTTCTTGTGAATAAACCTTTTTTTAAATTTATTCTGCTTTTGATTCCTAATAATACAATAAAAACAAACTTAGCAATAATAAAATTATAAATTAAATAATAAGTTTGTCGTAGGTTACGTCACCCGCAGTGGAGTTCACTAAGGGGCACTGCACATGGCTAAGATACTATAATATTTTATCTTAAGATACAATATCGCTCAACAGCTATACATAATAAATCAGTAACTGGTGATCAAGAAAGCTATAACACGCAGGCGGAGCTGCGGGCAACAGCTAGCAGAGAATATAATAGAAAATATAATAAACTGTTGGGGGGCTTTATGAACGCAATAAAACCCAAAACAATGGTTTTTAGAACATTCGTCTGTTTGTCTGAATGTTTGAACACGCTAATCTCAGAAACGGCTTAACCGATTTGAATTTTTGATTTGAATTTGCGGTTTATTCAAGTTAACATTTAATTTTTGGTTTACAATCGGAACCGATTGTAAACCAAGCCGTGTGCAGTGCCCCTTAGTGAACTCCACTGCGGGTGACGTAACCTACGACAAACTTATTATTTAATTTATAATTTTATTATTGCTAAGTTTGTTTTTATTGTATTATTAGGAATCAAAAGCAGAATAAATTTAAAAAAAGGTTTATTCACAAGAAATAAGTAAGTCAGGATTTTATACAAAAGTACCCTTTACATTTATTAGCTTTAACAGTAACAATTATCAAGACCAGTGCGCAGCAGCGTGCTTCAGGCACGCGCAGGAGGCAGAGCGCCTCCACGGAGGTGACTGCGCGACTACGTGCTTCAGGCACGCACAAGATATTAGGAATCAAAAGCAGAATAAATTAAAAAAAAGGTTTATTCACAAGAAATAAGTAAGTCAGGATTTTATTACAAAAGTACCCATTACATTTATTAGCTTTACCAGTAACAATTACACAACTTGTATTTGCAACATCCGATACTAACGTGAACTACACGTAAATGACTCTAAATAGGGTCACATGACCTTTATAACAACCGACAGCAATTACTTAAGACACGTTATCGCTACGAGAGTTGGAAAACGACTATTCGACCTATTCTTTGACGTTACGTTTTTATAGGAACGGAAGAGGGGGGGGGAGGGTAAGTAAGAAACTACCCCCTAACAGTATATACTTTTCCGGGATAAAAAGTACCCAGCGTTCAGTACATTATTCTTTAATATCCTGGGCACCACCCAGGATATTAAAGAAAACTTATACCAAGTTTCATCGTAATCGAACCGGTAGTTTGCGCGTGATTCCTGAACAAACAGACACACCGACAAAATTTTGTTTTTAATCACATTTTGGGGTTCGGTGTCGGTCTAGTAACACCCCTGCCATTTATTTTTTTGATATTTTCAATGTACAGAATTTTCACTTCTACAGATTTATTATAAGTACCTATAGATATAGATGATAGCTTGTTTACAACATAATTATACTATAACCTTTGACACTATTTTGATACTTTCTATTTCCAAAATGACTTAATAGGTACCTACATAATTCGCACGGGAGATTTTAACGCCCGTTTTTATTTAAAAAAAAGCTTCAAAATAGATCAATATTCCTAGTATTTATTCACATGTTGCGTTCATTGTATCGTGCGCTGTGTCTTGACGACAGTCACAAAAATCGACCTTTAATATCTCTTCCGGTCAGAGGATGTTTATACCCAAAATACCTTTTGTTTTCTGTGCCGTATTCTAACTGGTGTGTTTCTGATGGACCAAATGAGAAACAGTACGATAAGAAAACGTTGTTTCAGAAGATGTAGTACCTACAGTGGAGGAAGGACTTTCTAAGCTGTGGATGTAGTCACCAAGATGGAAAAAAGTATGCTTAAATAGTTTAAGACATGTACAGAGGATGGATGACAGGACAGACTGACTGATATTAAAATGAGCGTGTCTCGTCATCAAACGTCAAAGTTTGGCGAGGTATAATTGTATAATAATACTCTCTCTCTCTCCACACTCTCTCCGACACAAAGTTTTTTTTTTATTATTGTTAATTTACGTTCACCAAAAGAAAATCCTGATGTTTGGTCGTCACGAAGTCATGATAGTGCTAAGGGGCACTACCAAAAACTCCAGGGCCCAAGTCGTCGTCACAGGGTCACCTGCTAGCAAACTGACGAGACTTGCAAATATACGGAAATAGACTTTCATGTGTGGCCGTAAAAGCGACGGATGAAAGAAAACTGCATGTAGCGGAAATGCGATTGTTAAGATGGATGTGTGGTGTAACAAGGATGGATAGAGTAAGAAACGAGTATATTAGAGGAAGTTTGAAAGTTGCCCCAGTAAATGAAAAAGTGAGAAGCGAACGGCTATCATGGTTACATGTTATGAGAAGAGAGGAAAGTAATGTGGTAAGAAAGGTGCAAAGTATGAATGTAGAAGGCCTGAGAACTCGAGGTAGGCCCAAGAAAAGATGGATGGAATGCGTGAAAGAAGATATGACCAGGAAAGGAGTGACTGAGGAGATGACGTGTGACAGGGACGTATGGAAGATGAAAACATGTTGCGCCGACCCCAAATAATTGGGATAAGGGCAGGCAGATGATGAGACTCGCCACATTACGTGGGTGTTAACGAAGTGACTGGCGAAATGTGGATGTAATAAGCGCGTCTGTCTACCCTTGGGGATAAAGACGTGATGTGTCTCTCTGTATCTGGTTTACTATAAAAAAAAAATTAACATTCACACAACGTTTTCTAGCCCAAACTAAGCTATAAGCTTGTGCTGTGGGATCTAGATAACAGATATACATACTTATATATTTCTAAATACATAGATAATATACATTGTATATGTATATTATGTTGTAATAATAATAGGCATGTGAGGCAACGTTACATAATAGAAAGAAAGAAAGAAGAAAGAAAAGAATATCTACTTAATTATATATAAAAGTGTCAAAAACTATTGAATAATGACAGTACCTACCTATTATAAAACATCTATTCTTCAAAAAATGTGTGAGTATTTTTATTTCTAGTAGGTATACATATTTAGGGCAAGAGCTATTCTGAATTTAAAATTCGACGGAACTTGCAATTTATTTATAACAAATTACTAGCTTCATTATTCAAATTGTGAAATTGAGCAATCTAGACACCTTTTAAATAATTGATATCAACATTCAAACAATGGCACTCATTCCAGGTACTTCATATCCAAAGGCCGAACTAGCAACTACAGCTACACCGATATTTATCCTTTAGGAATTGCAAACGACGCTTTTTATATGAATTTTATCAATGTATTAGATACGTATGCAAAATTTTACTTCGTCGTCTTTTTATAAATCTCTATCAAAATTGGCTTAACCGTATCGGGCTTATGTATTAAGAATATCAGTAGTACGATATGTATACAGAGTGTAACATTCATGTATCAGTGTGGGAAAGGCTGAAACTATAAGACATACGAAGATCTGTTCATAGGCACCATGTCATCTATTTTAGTAGTAATAAAAACTGCGTTAATAGATTAAAAATAAACTTATACTCAGGTCGCTTGTAACTTGTACGCCACCGAAGCAGTATAATATACAAAGAAGTAAAACAATTTTTAAGTTATGGCAAAACGTATAATTTTATCATTTACTATTTACAATATTCATACGTGATTCAGTTTACCAACCATATTTGGCACCATAACCACCGTAAACGGCGGGAGCGGCAGAGTACGCTACTGATTTAACAATGGGTGCAGCGGCGTAGGTGGCTACTGGGCCGGCAGCGTATGTGGCGATGGGGGCAGCGGCGTAGGTCTTAGCTACCAGAGGAGCGGAGTACGCAGCGACGGCGGGTGCGGCATAGGCGGCACCGTGAGAAGTGTGGGAAGAGTAAGAAGACACGGAGGATACAGCAGGAGCGATGGTCTTGGTCACGGTAACAGCAGGGGCGGCGTACGCAGCGGGAGCGGCGTATGCAGAGTACGCGGGAGCGGCGTATGCGGAGTACGCAGGAGCAGCGTATGCGGAGTACGCGGGAGCAGTGTATGCGGAGTACGCGGGTGCAGCGTATGCAGCCTTAGCTACGATGGGGGCAGCAGCGTATGTAGCCACTGGGGAACCGTGGGCGGTATGAGTTGAGTACGCGGAGACGGAGCTCACAGCAGGGCTGATGGTCTTGGTAACATAAGCGGGAGCAGCAGCGTAAGTGGCGACGGCAGGGGCGGCGTACGCAGCCACAGCGGGGGCGGCAGCATAAGTTGTGATGGGGCTACCATGGGTTTGGTGGGTGGAGTACGATGACACGGAGGACACTGCAGGAGTTATGGTTTTGGTCACGAGAGCCGGTGCAGCGACGGCGCTGTATGCCAGAGGAGCTGCGCCGTAAAGGCCACCAGCGCGGGCTACACCCAAAACGCAAAGAGCGACGATGAGCTGGAACGACATAATAGTACATTAAACACATTATTAGAGGAAATTGTTAAGAACTAATTATTATTTTTCGCATGGTTATAAAAAGGATTTATAGATAAATATTTATGTTCCTGGAAAATTAAAACTTAATATCTTGTCTAGTACTAGTTTTTAAAAGTGTATCTATGAACTACATAAAACGCATAACAGACCTTGGCGTACATGTTTATGCTGCTAATGTTGGCAACTGAACAAATTAGAAACCCCCAAAACATTTAATTTTCTTTGGCAATGCTATAGTCAGCCAACAAAATTAATTTATAAAGACCACCTTTTGAATTCAGCCGTTGGATGTCAGCAAGGTGATCCGTTGGGACCAGGCATCTTCAGTTTGGCCATTAACCCAATAATTCAAAAAATAAAATCCAAATTTAACATTGGGTATCTAGACGACGGGACTTTAGGGGGAAAAGTAGAGACAGTTTTACAAGATTTAGCCCTAATAAAGAACGAGTTTCAGTCAATTGGCTTAGAACTGAACCCGAATAAATGTGAGATTTTTATATCTGAAAACACAGATAAATTAACAACAATCTCCAAATTCAACTGTCTGGCCCCCAACATAAAAGTTTTGGACAAAACTTCTTTACGCCTCCTAGGGTCCCCGATTTTAGAAGATGGCTTTTCCACTTTTATCGAGGAAATAATTCAGAATTTTGATCAGGTTATTGATAGTCTATCTAATATCAGTATTCATTCAGCTTTCACTATTCTTCGTTTTTGTCTTTTCGTACCAAATTTACACATGCCCTCCGTTCAGGACAATTTTGGAAAAATGTAGAAATGTTGGGCAGACTAGACAACTTAATACAAAATTCTTTGTGTAAAATTTTAAATGTAAATATTAATGACCGGGCCTGGGTCCAAGCGTCTCTTCCAGTTCGCTTGGGCGGGCTAGGTATTCGCAGAGTCACAGATGTCAGTCTGCCAGCATTTCTGTCGTCGGTCCATAGCACTGAAGAATTAGTCAGGAAAATTTTGTCAAATACACTGATTGATTCCGAGGTGCGATGCAAGACCGATGCCATAAATGCTTGGAGGATGTCTTGCCCCGACACTGACCTGCCCTCACGCCTAGGCTCACAGCGACTGTGGGATTCACCGCTCTGTAAATTGAGAATTAATACACTAATTGACACTTCTGTCAATATTTCAGAGCGTGCACGCCTACTAGCTGTTGGAGAATGGGAGTCAGGGTTATGGATCCAGGCGCTCCCATCGCCCAACATCGGTACAATGTTGGACGACACTACCTTCCGCATTGCCACTTGCCTTCGGCTGGGTACACCTTGTGTATCCCCGCATCATTGCACCTGTGGAGTAGCCGTCGATAATCTGGGACACCATGGCATTTCTTGTAGCAGAAGCGCAGGTCGTATACCTCGGCACGCTATTCTAAACGACATAATTCGTAGGGCTCTTTCCACCGCAGGTCTTCCGGCCGTACGCGAACCAAATGGTTTAGCACGAAGCGATGGAAAGAGACCGGACGGTATGTCATTGCTACCGTGGAAGATGGGAAGGCCTTTGGTGTGGGACGCTACATGCAGGGCCGAGCCGACCCCTGGCAGCGCCTGTGTGCGAACCCTATGAAGCGCCTTTTTTTTACGAATCTTCATGTTTCAATGTTTTTTTTTATAAATATGTAAAACCAATTCTCTTGCAAATTACTGCGAAAAATAAAACGCTAATTGGTTTAAGGGACCAAAACATCTTCAGGACCCCAGCGACCTCACCTGCTAGCGGCACACTTGCTGATCAACGGACGAGGCAACGTGAATTCACGGTATACTGCGGTATACATAATACCAGGTGGTAGGTACATCAGTGTTGGTCCAGATGGTATAAAGCCCCCCAAGTAACCCAGCCTAGGTTGGGTTGAGTTGGGGTTTCAGATGCTACACTGCCGGGCCCGGGGCGATCTGTGTGTGGTGCAGCAGGCATGGCACCAGTGGCGCAGTGCAGTCAAGTGTGGGTCGACCCGCCCTTGCCAGGAAGACCCTTAGAAACTTTGGTGCCGCTGGCCGCCCGCCTAACCTAACGTATAACACAGGGCCCCAAATGGGACCAACCACCCCAGAAGGCTACCCCACTAGGTCGTGGATAATCCTGATGTGTGTCGCCGTGCCGCATGCCGGTGGTGACCGGTGAGGGCCTGGTGACCACGCATCAGGGGGGTTTTGGAACCCTTTCGTCTGGTGGGTCGACTCCCATCTAACCACACGGTTCTAGATGAAGCTAGTCTCTGCGTCTTGTCACTTACTACTGCAGTAGATGTCGGTATACGGGTTCACACGGATACCAGACAGGTGAGATCAGGCGCCCACTTTGCTGGATCTACTGCAGCTGGTGAGTCGCCCAGCCCAGTACAGTGTGTTGGTAGGCACCCCACTGGTTAGCTCCGACCACTGTGTCGTCCACGTTGGCTGCCGGTGCCACCTCCTGCACTTGTTGTGCAAATGATTCTTAGGAAGTACATGCTAGAGTAGAGTCGTAAAATATTAATTACTTCTTTTAATTGTATTTTTACCACGTTCTTCTTCTAGTTTTGAAGACGTAACACAGTCCAGTACCTAACACAATATGTACATATATTGTTTTTAGTGCTTTTAGCTATCGCGTTACATAATCTATTATAATATTCGACGGGAATTAGCACGTATCATACCTATATATGCACAGGTAGGTAGGTACATACCTTTTGTGCCTGACGTTTCAACCAGGTAACCAAGGCCGGTATAACCGGTAAGATTCGTGTTAATTCCCTCAGAATATAATAACATAAGTACTAGATTAATATTTTGATTTTTCAACAGACTTTTTTGGAAGTCGGTTAAGGTTCTTAATTCGACTGTATTACAACAATTATTTTGGCTCTCTCGTTCGTTAAAATCGGGGAATACCCGTTTTTTTTCTCACGGCTGGCGTGCCTTGATGAAATTGATCGGCGCAGTTCTTTTGATCGTAGGTAGTAGCTAGGTACTTAATCAATGTAAACTAAAGTCCAGCTGGAAACAACCATCGTGAATATTATCTTGGGAGCCTTGCAAGACATGTTGCGGTTACTTACTTATCGATAGGTACCTATCGTCTTGGCGCCTGTGTGCGCCGCACACTTCGCACACAGGGGCGGCTCGGCCCTGGCAACATGCGTTGACACCTTAGCACCTTCACACCTTCCAAGCACATCCGGATGTGCCGGCGCTGCTGCTGCATCGGCTGAAGGCTTTAAACGGCGTAAATATGCTAACCTAGCAGGTGATTACATATTTGAGCCGTTTGGGGTTGAGACACTGGGGTCATGGGGTCCGAGTGCTCGCCGCCTTTATAGAGACATTGCTAAACGTCTAATCGATGCTTCTCAGGACCAGAAGGCTGGCTATTTTCTGGCCCAAAGAATAAGTATCGCCATCCAACGTGGCAACACAGCCAGCATTCTGAGAACCTTCCCAGACGGCAATGACGCGGAGGATTTTTTTAAACGATATTTTGTAATGTAAATATTTTTAGTCTATAATTATGTTTATTTTGTATATTGTAATTCTTATTGTAAATAAACTATTAAAGCTTAAAGTTAATATTAAATATACTATTTTGGAAGTAATAGTTCAGTCATCATAAGTGAAGCCATGTATAAGGAATGGTCGTACTATTTTCGTACACTTATATTTTATTCTAGCGGACGCCCACAGGTTGGCTAAAACCCTCCTCGAGAACGATCACTATCCGTTAGTGAAGCAGCAGGAAAATCGGGGCAGTAGTTTTCAAGTTTATCGCGAACAGACAGACACACGCTATGGAGGACTTTGTTTTATAATATGTAGTGATAGAGGAGTGCAGAATCCTAAAAAAAAAAAATTGTCTTTCGATCACTGACCACTAGTAATTATTAGGCAGTTGCAAAAGCAATCAGCCTTGTACTTTCGTTCGTGCAACTAAATCTCATGAACTTTCAGTAGTGTTACTGTATATTAAGAAAGAAATTATAAATAGATCACAAAAAGTGATGTCATCGGCAGGACTCGAACCCACAGCCTTTCCCTAACAGGGGGAATGCTCAGACCACTGTCATCGTAGCTCAGTGGTCAGAGCTAAACTTTAAGAATAGTCATTGTTCAATTTTGTTCAAAAATTCAAATTGTCAAATTTGTTCAAACTCATCATTCACCGAACCTTTTCCCAACTCAGTTAGGGTCGGCTTTCCCGTCTAACTGCGATTCGGCTGAACTTCGATATTTTCCGTGAAGCGACTGCCATCTGACTTTCACAACCCATGGGCGATATCGAAGTTCTGTAGTTAGACCGGTCGGATTTTTGATTTAGGGCTCCAACTACCCCTAACGACTGCCATAGATGTTAGTATGACAACCGGGACCGACGGCTTAACGTGCTCTCCAAGGCACGGAAGGGTCTCAATGTCTTAAGAAATGGTCACCCACCCTAAGACCGGCCTGAGTCGATGTTGCTTAACCTTTGCAATGTGTTAACATTGTCGGTTACCACTAGACCACGAGCCCCTCAATAGTCTAAGCAAACTCATTACTTTGAAATACAAAAATATAGTGTTACTGTATATTTGGGTTCTCCCGAGAGGTTAAGCAGAAATATTAAAAAACTCTCTTTTTCACCAATAAGTTTGTTGCTCCGGTGTGATGGAAAGTGAGTCATCTATCCTCAGTTCTGATGACAAATTATGTTATAAAGTATGCAATGCGCGTTTTCACATTGCACGATATCGTGGATTTTATCGAATTTTATCGTGACTCGACATCGATATCGTCACGATATCGTCGCTATATAGTAAGTAGCAGCAGTAACATAACTTAATAAAGATTTAATTTACTATCACTTTAATGCAAACCTAATATGTAGTACCTTTGAATATTAATAAAATACTATTATTTGTATGTGCTACCTGCAATCGGTCGGTGCCAAGCCCGGTGACTTTGAGCGTGATACTTATAATTTTTTTTTTTGTAAATACATACATAAATATCATATATTTGGTCGCATTTTAGCACAAAATTTGAATTGAAACAATTAATTTGCATTTTGTTCTCCTTTAATTTCTGCAGAAATAGCAGCGTTTTACCTGAAATAAAACGCATATTAAAATACTTACCTCACTGGAAGCTTTATAATGAGAGGGCACTTCCGTTTCCGTCGATTTTACGTCATTTATGCCAGTTTTAGTACAAAATTCACTCGTTCTTTGGCGCTACTGGCGGTCGCGCGCCATTTTATTTCTTAAAATGTGTCGCGGGACTTCTTGCTCATTGGCTCATTATTGCACCAGGCAGCCGTAAACTGAAATCTATGTGACTTCTTAACAAAAAACAATTTTATTATGTATATCATCAATTTTATTATGATCACAATTCTAGCCATCAACAATAAACAACAAAAAAGACAATTCACAAAAACAATATATCATAATTACGATCTTTAATGTATTTAGTTAATCGGTTTGAATAGTTGAGACACATCAGAACATGAATCAACATTATCCTTTATTTCACGCCTATAGTATGTTTTAAAGGTATTAGCTGATTGCCAATTACCACGAGCCAGTATTTCATCAAGAGGACAGTTGTCTAACCAACTCTTGGAAGCGACCGGAGAACGAGTACTACCAGGGCTACCTGAGATACCAGCCTCCTTAAATAAGTTTTTTATCCAACTTGCAATGACCATGCGTGATGCGGGTTTAGGTACACCTCTCAGTGTAATAAATAACATATGTGACTGTGAAGTGTTACGTCTTTCGTTTAACATTGATATAGTTCTTTCTATCCAGAAAACTGGATTTAAATTTCGGTCATCAGAGTTAGAAAGCAACCTCCAACCGGACTGTCTATGATTACTGCTATCAGTTTTAGAGCCAAATTGCGGCCAGAATATTATATTATCATCTGACCTAATGCAATGGTCAGAATCTATACTAAGTAATGTTAGGTCATGTATTCTCCTGCCTGAACAAAGTAATAATAAAATCGCAGTATGACGTGATGTTTGAAAACTATTATTTATATCTATATTATATTTACTTAAATATAAAATTAATTTACTAACATCCCAAATAGGTGCTTTGGGTGTCTTTGGATTTTTTAAGGAAATGGATTTTAAGACATGTTTCACTAGAACATGGGAACTTAATTGACTTGACATTTCTACGTTACATAATGTAGCTACTACAGATTTATGTAATAGTATTGTATTGTAAGATAAATTATCAATTAAATATAAATCATACAAATATTTCGCTAGCTGTGAGCCCGTTGGCGTACTGATGTCAACACTTTTGTCCTTACATCATGATATCCAACGTTTCCAAGCTGCTTCGTAGGTTTTTATAGTTGATTTTCGCCAAGAATTTTTAAGTAGCGATTTTTGCTCAGGGTTCCATGAACCTATCGCCTCGGACCACCCCCACATTTCCAAACTTCCAGAGTGAGATTCTCGACTTGTGGCGGTGGGAGTCCCGTTGATCTGTCGATCAGATGCATATTTAGGTTCCTCAGGGTTAATGGTGCAGCCAGAGCTCGAGCCTTGAGGTCCGCACGCCAAAATACCTTCTGCCACCGAGGTGTTACAAATAGATATATTCCTGTTGACTGATTTAGGTGTGCTAAGACTTTCGGTACTAGGAATGGTGGCGGGAATATCCACGCAAGTGGATAGTTCCATGGGACGCTGAATGCATCGTGAAATAGGGCTTGGTGGTCGTTCAGATCTCGGGAAACGTAATTGTAAACTACGTGAGCTTTTGCAGAGGCAAACAGATCTATGAAGGGTGTTCCCCACTTGGCAAACACAGTTTCCACACATGACGGTTTTAGGTGCCATTCTGGTGGATGTATTTGATATTGATCTAATAGATTCAGAATCTTGTAAGTTGTGTCTATCAGGGGTAAGGACTTCGTACCTCCTTCTTTCTGTAAATAACTGACCACTGTCATATTGTCGCTTTGTATAAGAATCGAGCTCTTCCGAAGTAAGTGAATTTGATTCTGTAGTGCATATAGTATAGCTAGGTTTTCTTTTTGATTGCAATGCAGCTTTTGTTGCTCTTGTGACCACGTTCCCGACAGAGCTAGATCGTTTAGTTGTGCTCCCCATGCCTGATTTGATGCGTCTGTTGTCAAGAAATGTTTCGGAGGTGGGTAATGTAGCGGTGTTGATACTAGACAATTTTGTATCCACCACTGTAGTTCCATGCGAACGTTTTGAGGTAACGGGTATGTTTTTGTTGATAGTTTTGACATTGAACTCATGAACATTAGCGACTGTCGATGATTGAGTCGGCCTCGAGGGACAACAAAACTTGCAAAATTTAAAAGACCGATTACTTTCTGTAAGTCCTTTAGAGTCATTTTGCCTTGTTCGAGTGTTCGACTTATTTTTATGATTATTGCAGTGGCCTTTTCTTGGGGTAGTGATTTCTGATTGTCCCAAGTATTCCACTCTATTCCCAAATAGGTTATGCTCTTTTGAGGAGAAAGAATTGATTTGTCGTAATTTATCTGCCGTCCTAGAAATTGTAATATTTTTACTGCAACTTTGACCTGATCTCGTAATATGAGGGCATCCTGGTGTACTATTAAATAGTCGTCCAGGTATACAATTATTCTTATGTTCCATTGTTCTCGTATTATTTGGGCAACCCAATTTGTTAACATGGAAAATGTTTTTGGAGCCGTACTGAGACCGAACGGAAGACAGGTCATTTCTAGTTATTCTTGATTGATGAGGCGCAGAAATCGCCTGTGTGACTGAGATATTGGTAAATGGAAATAGGCTTGTGACAGGTCTACTTTGCACATCCAGTCCTGTGGTTGTAGGAAGTCCGGAATGCGATACATGTTTATTAAGTGAAACGGCGTTGCTTTCACATAAGTGTTCAGTGCCTTGAGATTGAATATTGGACGGGCTGACCCATCGGGTTTCGGTACCAGAAAGAGAGGGGAGATAAAACTGGGCGAGTGTTGAGCAACTTTTAGCATCCCTTGACCCTTCATTGTCGCCACAATAGCAGTCATTTCTTCTGAAATTGGAGTTTGAGATGGCCAGTTCGTAAGATTGGGGTAAACAAGAGGTGGCTTTTGAACAAAGGGTATGCGATACCCCCGAATCGATTTTAGTAATATTTCTGGAGCACCCATTTTTCTCCACTGGGGTTGAAAAAGTATTAACTGGCCCGCTCGGAAAATATTGAAGTCATTGTTTGTGACGTTTGTTGTTCTGGTTACTTCCAGAACCTCTGGAGGTATTTGACCGTCCTCTGTTATTTCCATGGCTATGTCGTGAACTTTTGTTATGAAATGACCCTCTGCCTGAGGCTTTGTATTGGTCGTACCGATTGCTCGAGTGTTGACCTTGATTTCTGTATGTACGGTTGGGTTAGGTTAGGTTTGGGTTATTATAGGTATGCTGTCCATGCACAGGCTCACCTGGTTCTTGAAACGTATAGTGACAATGAGTTCCGCGCGACGGAACTATTTGTTTATATGCACCTGACCCCCGCGAGGGGCTATTATTAGATGCGTAAGGTTTTGCTCGTGTTAGACTATTGGTTTTAGTAGGCCAAAATACTTTGCGCACACCAATCAACCAATTGGGATCAAAAATGTTCGATGTTGATGGTGGTATTTTATTCAAAAATGCCTTTGTCACTGGTTCACGAACTTGACTAGTGATTGTTTCTCGTCTCATTTCGACGGCCTCGGCTCGGTGACCGCAAACCATTTATAACAAATCCGAAGATATTTTACTGTAGTCGCCGTTTTGAAATAATTCATCTACCTTCTCATTAAGGTTATCGAAAGTAATATCTGTATTCTTTGCCCAGATCAGATTACGAATACTATCTTGTAGCGATACTTGTTGTTTAAGAATGCAGTAGGTTAAAGCGGCATAAGATTTGTCAGCATGTGTTAAATGACGTACGGTATCGTATACTTTAACCTCTTCGTTGGTTTCCAAGGCTATAAACCCTGGGGTATGGTTATATAACTTTTGTGTATCTGCATATCTTACTTCAGACCAAGATGTGCTGCCTAGGCGCTGAACATCAACTAACATTTTTAAGAAGGTATCTGAAGCTTTAGGAACTGATGGTTCCTTCAGTTTTGTTTCAATATTCAAAGTAAAATCTTTTTTATTTAAAGATTCTTGATTAATACACTGTTCGTTAAAAACACTATTTTGGTTACTATAGTCAAGGCTATCATAGAGATCACCACTTACTTGAGAATTGATTGATGTCTCGTCAGGAAAACCATGAATATTATTTGTAATAATACGCTCACGTAGGTCACCTACTTCCTTAACAAGTTTGTCTATAATTTTCTCCGACCGCCGTTTGCGCTTGTTTTGCTTTCGGCGACTACGACGAGAGCGTTTTTTTTTAATAGAACAATCCGAAGAGCTAGAGGAACTACTGCTTGAGCTGCCACTACTAGAGCTGTCCCGCTTCCGTTTGTTTGATTTATTCTGTCTCGTTATAACCGGAGACTCTGCATCAGAGTTGCTATTATGATCTCCCATTATGTACTGTAAGCATTTAGTATTAAGTTATAATATTTCGTAAGTACATTTACAAAAAGAAACGGTAAACCTACTATAACATTATATAGTAAGTTTTATTATTTAAGTGAAGGTAGAAAGCACATACTATTATTTGATATAAATAAATAGTCCAATGCATACTTAAACAATCTTTAAATTACATGATTTTCTCATGCATATAAATGGTACCCACATAATAATATTATAAATAATTATGAAAAAACTGGTCGTATTTCAATATTAAGCAGTGATCCGAACGGAAAATCCGTTAAAACTATAATGATCACGTACTAAGACAATACTAGAAGAATAAAAGTACTCACAGGTTTTCTCTTCAAATTGACTTGAAGTAACTTTTTTACAAACTGCACAATATAAGTACCTATGTTACTTTTTACTATCACTATATTTTAGACTATTTGTACTTATAATTGCAAAGAGCTCTTTGTACAAGTGTCGCCAGTGGCGCCAAAGAACGAGTGAATTTGGTACTAAAACTGGCATAAATGACGTAAAATCGACGGAAACGGAAGTGCCCTCTCATTATAAAGCTTTCAGTGACGGTCAAGTAGTTTAATATGTTTCTCCTCGTTAATAGTTTGTGTTGTTAAGCAATTTATCAGGTCAGGGCCTAAGTCGCGTATTGCAATTCATCGAAGGCAAATTTTTTTGCATGCGTAGTCTACTAAAGTTTTACTTATTTAAATTCCAACATAGCCGCCTGTGAGGGGATTGGGGGGGGGGGGGGGGATTGATGTTGCATTACCAGGATATAGCCCCCAGACCTACTTATAGGAAAACGTCCAACTGTTACTGAGCTCAGAAAGGCACCAAACCGAATGACTGCAGAGTACAATTATCATTAGGCTAAGTTGAATTTAGTTACTCCCGACATTACTAACTTCCCAGCCCCTATATCCCGGGAACCGAGCTTCCCAGCTCAATTCTGAGCAAATTTTTGTTCCCCTGCACCTTGACCGAGACTTATTCTATTAGCCTGCAAAAAAAATCCCGGGAATTCCCATCCCACAATAATACCCAAGATTATACCTGATATCACGGAAAGTAAGCATCTCAGGTCAATTTTGACTTCTTTTTCGGACCGCCCTTGAACCCCTCGCAAGTAACAAAACTCCATCTCTTGCTATAAAAAAAATCCCAATTCCCATCCCACTTCCCAAAAACTATGATATTACCGGTCACAGTTGGACGTGTTTCTATGTTCCCCTACATATCTAGGTTCTATGAGTAGGTCTGGGGGCTATATCCTGGTAATACATCATCAATCATCCCCCCCACAGGTTTCTATGTTGCAGTTTAAATATGTAAAATGTTAGTAGACTAGGTACACTAAATTGAGCGAGATAACAGATGCGAACGTGACGAATCATATGCTCATATGCTGTGATTAATCACAGTGACTCCTTGTGTAGTCCCGATATCGTCACGATAAATTGCACGATATCGTGGAAGTTTGAAAATGCCCATTAGGTACTTAATAACTTATTGAGCGAAGCGAGCGTAGCGAGCGGAGCTCCTTATCAGGTGACTCAAATGCAACTCGATGTGAAATTGTTTCTCGACAACTACCCAACCGATTTTCATTGAACCGATTTCATGATTAAATAAGGAAGACTCGACACAAACCCGTCTGGCCAGCGTGGTATCTGTAGGCTGATTTTCCCTATATCCTTTTGGATTAGTCAAGTATCTATATATTTCGTCACTGACTCACTGATACCCTTTAGGGCGCTTACCTACTTCATGATGACATAGAAAGCTGAAATTTGGTGTGTTAAAACTTAACAATTCAAAAAAAAAATCCACCTCCTAAAATGGAGGGATGAAAGTTTTAATGTAGGTTTCATCACTTTTAATATTTTAGGCTTTTGATTACATAATAATATGAAATAGGTATGTACATTTTTCTCTATCTCCTAAAATGGAGGGATCAATGTTTGTAAGGGAGTTTCGCACTTTTTTAAAGGATAAAAACTTGAAATGTTGATAGATATAATAAATTCACATAGTTTTAGACCTTAAAATAAGGGCATGACATTAAAAGTTTACAAAAAATTTACCTACGGAGTATAACTAAAATAGAGAAAGATACTTTTTTAAACTTTCACGTTTTGTACACAATATAAACTTAAGACAAAGGGATCTTTTACGCGATTATTGAGATATAAAATAGATATAAAAATAAAAAAATTAACTCAAAAACTAACAATTTCCAAAAATCTTTCACAATAAGAATATTACTTAGGGTAACATGGTTAACACTGGGTCACTTTTTTTTCGAGGGCCATATCTCAGAAACAAACCGCCAGAAACGATCAAATTTTGACCAGTTAATACCATGTTTATTTAATTATACAATTCTGTACTTAAAATTATGATCGATGCATAGGAAACGAAATAAATCGTTTCTTTTAAAAAATGGCATATGATCCACTGTGTACCTGGGGTGGTACACAGTGGGTACCCCCATGGTTAACAGTGGGCTAAAGAAAACTTGCAGATTAAATAAAGAAAAATCAAAGGTAATTTAAAGAGTTTAATATTTTTAAATAGGAACATACATTGGTATTAGGTTGCAGTGTTGTTACCTATTTTAATAACAGGACAATTCCCAAAATTAAAAAGAATTAACAGTCATTATTATTTTTAGTTTCTAACCTTTTTCTAACAATTCTCTTAGAGACTATAAATCTGTCTAATGTTTAGACAGATTTATAGAATTAGGTATTAAATATTAAAACATAAGCGCGCATTTTTTAAAATTATTTCTTGATCATTGTTGAGAACTTTGTTGACCGCATAATTTGGCGTAAAATTTCTATAGAAGTGTTGCCTTTTATATAATTATTATAGTAACGTTGTAGGGTTGAAAATGCCAAATTGTTATCCTTCGAGGCCTGTCTAATACTTTTCTCTTCACCAATTTGTATAATAGCAACTTTCATTTCTTCATTGGTATGATCACCAATCTTTCTCTTTTTTTAGCTTTTCCTTGGCATTCTGTAGAAAACAGAGTCCGATAATAATCGGGCACACAATGGTTCACGATCCAATGTGTACCCGACTCACATGATCCACTGTTCACCCTGTTCCCGATCAAAATAATAAAAAATATATAAAATCTAAGTCTAAATAAATTGGAAGTCTGGTGGTGTCAACCACGATACACAGTCTAATAAATATTTCAAATAATAAAAATAAAACAAATTTGATAACTTCAATAATAGGGAAAATATGCACAAAATAGTACTTACGTTTTTGGTGATCGGCATCCGACGAAAACACGAAACACACTTTTTACATCTTACGATAGACGCTGTCGCGCGGGGACTGAGGGGAGTAGTGGTACGTGGAATAGGGCGGTGCTTAACGAGGAATCAATTGCACACAGATATAATAGTTTAGGCAAACTGTGCGTGATCAACTGTACCCCATTGACCCAGGGTTGACCAGTTGACCCTACTTAATTTCTGAGTAACATTAGCCTAGTCTAGGCTGTATTTTGGTAGAGGGAGATGTAGACTTCAGTAGTATAAGAGTGACTAAAATAAATGATATCCCACCAAAAACATTTTATGCGAAGTAAGGCCCAAGGAGCAGATACATACGTTCCGGTTCATATATACTAAATCCCATTACGTCATTTTCCTACATATGTCTGAATCTCAGTTTGACTTAGTCCCAAAATGCCTGAAAAACAAAATTACTGATTTACTGTAAAAAGTTGTGACATGTAATTAAGATTTTGAATTTGAATTAGTTCTGTCAATGGCATGCATGATAAAACTATTGAAGTCTGTTTATTTTTTCCAATTATCCATGACCATTTTGCTTCCTTTTAATAAGCAAGAAGCCCGGTTCTGTACAAGGATTACCTTCATGGGACACCTGTCGAAGCTGCATCGACCTCAAGATTAATTTGTTTTTATGTATTCTGCTACTGACTGTAGAGAAACGAAAGAACTATTGATTATCATAATTCCTATAACATGTTCTTAATTTTCCAGTTGATCGTCGCTCTTTGCGCTATGGGTGTAGCCCGCGCTGGTGGCCTATACGGCGCAGCCCCCCAAGCATACAGCGCGATCGCTGCCCCAGCTGTGGTGACCAAAACCATAACTCCTGCAGTGTCCTCCGTGTCATCGTACTCCACCCACCAAACCCATGGTAGCCCCATCACAACTTATGCTGCCGCACCCGCTGTGGCTGCGTACGCCGCCCCCGCCGTCGCCACTTACACTGCTGCTCCCGCTTATGTTACCAAGACCATCAGCCCTGCTGTGAGCTCCGTCTCCGCGTACTCAACTCATACCGCCCACGGTTCCCCAGTGGCCACTTACGCTGCTGCCCCCATCGTAGCTAAGGCTGCATACGCTGCTCCCGCGTACTCCGCATACGCTGCTCCCGCGTACTCCGCATACGCCGCTCCCGCGTACTCTGCATACGCCGCTCCCGCTGCGTACGCCACCCCTGCTGTTACCGTGACCAAGACCATCGCTCCTGCTGTATCCTCCGTGTCTTCTTACTCTTCCCACACTTCTCACGGAGCCGCCTATGCCGCGCCCGCCGTCGCTGCGTACTCCGCTCCTCTGGTAGCTAAGACCTACGCCGCTGCCCCCATCGCCACATACGCTGCCGGCCCAGTAGCCACCTACGCAGCTGCTCCCGTCGCCACCTACGCTGCGGCCCCAGTCGCCACCTACGCCGCTGCACCCATTGTTAAATCAGTAGCGTACTCTGCCGCTCCCGCCGTATACGGTGGTTATGGTGCCAAATATGGTTGGTAAACTGAATCAAGAGTGAATTTGTAAATACTCGTAGTTATTATGCAAATAAATGGAATCACTGTAAATTATTATTACTTAGTTTTCATCATCACTGCATCATAATTTCAGTCCTAACACAAGCGAATACCGAAAATCCCCTTTAAGTAGCCTCACCTGGCCTACCAACACCTCTTGAGATATCTATACCTTGTACAGACGAGACTCGTATGCTAAGACTAGTCACTAAATAATGACACATCATCTGCAAAAAATCATAATTAAGATGTCATAGCGATCGTCAGGAATGTATCGCACATGCCAAGTAGTTATGTCACAAAAGTAGGTGAACAACATTACAATCATTGTGAGACTTGGAGATGTGCTAGGTCTTCTTTTGACAGCTATTTACAGCTTGGGGCCGCGGTCTAGGGCTGTGGAAAAATAAAAATAAAGAAGCTAAGAAAATGATTTTCAGAATTTTATTGAGCGGAGCTCAATCTTAGGCGACAAGTGTAAATCGTTTGTGTGCCAACTCCTCCGAAACGGCTTGAACGATTTTGACCAAATTTGGCATGCTGGTCGACAGGGAGTGCATATATCTGAAATCATAAAAATAGAGCTGACCACGGAGGAATAATCACATGAAAATGTCCTGGACATCACCGAAAAACCAGATGATTAAATGGTTGCCATGGAAACACGTGCGTTAACAATGAACATAGATTTTATTTTCATTCGATTTATTGAGCGAAGCGAGCCGAAGGCGAGCGGAGCTCTCAACGGGTGACTCAAATTATTTTTCAAACGATTTATGTTAAATTGTTTCTCGGCGAATACTCGGCCGATTTCGGATTTTCTTGCACTCATCAATAGCTTACAGAATTACCCAGGTTATTACGATGCCTGAATTTTGAATTTAAACTCGCTTCGCTCAAATATATGCTGCAGCGTACGTTTCGCGACTGCGGCGTCCTAGTTAATTTAAGTGTTCGATTCTGATATGTAACAAAAACATTTGCTCCGCTCAACATTTGCAATTAGCAGCATGCATTGCATACCTAGTTTTAGCACTTTGTCGGTGTAGTAAATATACATCTAAGTACAATGCAAAGTTTCATCTTTCTAGCACTAACCATTTGGGAGGAAAGCCGAGAACGGACGGACAGACAGACCGACATGACGAAACTAAAAGGTTTCCGAGACTTTTACCTACCCTAAAAACCGGTCATATGCGAGTTGTGCATGAAAGGTTCCGTACTATATCTATAAAAACTTTGAAGGTCGTCCAAGGAGGTTTGGACCTAAAAATCGTCTTTTGTATGGGAGCCCCCTTTAATAATTACTTATTTTATTCTGTTTTCAACCGACCTTTAAAAAAAGTTCTCAATTCGACTGTATGTTTTTTTTTTGTTTGTTACCTCATAGCTTTGGACTGGGTGAACTGATTTTTAAATTATTTTTTTTTTAAATGGAAGCTACAACTTCCCAAGTGGTCTCCCATTTGAATTTGGTCCCATTCCGACTACTATTTGGTCCCATTTCGGTAGTTTGAAGTCTGTTGCTGTGTCAATTTATAACGTGTATTTTTAGTTTTTGTTGTTATAGCGGCAACAGAAATATATCTTCAACGGTCTAACTATAACGGTTCAGAAGGATAGACAACGGAACCTAAGTACGAGTAATATGGTCCCGTTTGACTCGTGCTTTGAGTACAAATTATCTATTAATTGCTAAAACTTTTGTTTATATTAAACAACATCGAAAAAGTTAAGTTCAGTTGTAGATATGGAGAATAAATGTTATTCTCAAATATATATATATTTGTTTTTAATACAATTTGTAGTTTAATAGCAGCGTTTTACCTGAAATAAAACGCATATTAAAATACTTACCTCACTGCAAGCTTTATAATGAGAGGGCACTTCCGTTTCCGTCGATTTTACGTCATTTATGCCAGTTTTAGTACCAAATTCACTCGTTCTTTGGCGCCACTGGCGGTCGTGCGCCATTTTATTTCTTAAAATGTGTCGCGGGACTTCTTGCTCATTGGCTCATTATTGCACCAGGCAGCCGTAAACTGAAAGCTTCCAGTGAGGTAAGTATTTTAATATGCGTTTTATTTCAGGTAAAACGCTGCTATTAAACTACTTGACCACTCACTGTCACGGTCACTGGAAGCTTTATAATGAGAGCCTGTTTGTTATCGCCTGGTGGCGCCAAGTGGAATAGACATTATGTATCATCTATGTGACTTCTTAACAAAAAACAATTTTATTATGTATATAATCAATTTTATTATGATCACAATTCTAGCCATCAACAATAAACAACAAAAAAGACAATTTACAAAAACAATATATCATAATTATGATCTTTAATGTATTTAGTTAATCGGTTTGAATAGTTGACACACATCAGAACATGAATCAACATTATCCTTTATTTCACGCCTATAGTATGTTTTAAAGGTATTAGCTGATTGCCAATTACCACGAGCCAGTATTTCATCAAGAGGACAGTTGTCTAACCAACTCTTGGAAGCGACCGCAGAACGAGTACTACCAGGGCTACCTGAGATACCAGCCTCCTTAAATAAGTTTTTTATCCAACTTGCAATGACCGTGCGTGATGCGGGTTTAGGTACACCTCTCAGTGTAATAAATAACATATGTGACTGTGAAGTGTTACGTCTTTCGTTTAACATTGATATAGTTGTTTCTATCCAGAAAACTGGATTTAAATTTCGGTCATCAGAGTTAGAAAGCAACCTCCAACAGGACTGTCTATGATTACTGCTATCAGTTTTAGAGCCGAATTGCGGCCAGAATATTATATTATCATCTGACCTAATGCAATGGTCAGAATCTATACTAAGTAATGTTAGGTCATGTATTCTCCTGCCTGAACAAAGTAATAATAAAATCGCAGTATGACGTGATGTTTGAAAACTATTATTTATATCTATATTATATTTACTTAAATATAAAATTAATTTACTAACATCCCAAATAGGTGCTTTGGGTGTCTTTGGATTTTTTAAGGAAATGGATTTTAAGACATGTTTCACTAAGAACATGGGAACTTAATTGACTTGACATTTCTACGTTACATAATGTAGCTACTACAGATTTATGTAATAGTATTGTATTGTAAGATAAATTATGAATTAAATATAAATCACACAAATATTTCGCTAGCTGTGAGCCCGTTGGCGTACTGATGTCAACACTTTTGTCCTTACACCATGATATCCAACGTTTCCAAGCTGCTTCTTAGGTTTTTATAGTTGATTTTCGCCAAGAATTTTTAAGTAGCGATTTTTGCTCAGGGTTCCATGAACCTATCGCCTCGGACCACCCCCACATTTCCAAACTTCCAGAGTGAGATTCTCGACTTGTGGTGGTGGGAGTCCCGTTGATGTGTCGATCAGATGCATATTTAGGTTCCTCAGGGTTAATGGTGCAGCCAGAGCTCGAGCCTTGAGGTCCGCACGCCAAAATACCTTCTGCCACCGAGGTGCTACAAATAGATATATTCCTGTTGATTGATTTAGGTGTGCTAAGACTTTCGGTACTAGGAATGGTGGCGGGAATATCCACGCAAGTGGATAGTTCCATGAGACGCTGAATGCATCGTGAAATAGGGCTTGGTGGTCATTCAGATTTCGGGAAACGTAATTGTAAACTACGTGAGCTTTTGCAGAGGCAAACAGATCTATGAAGGGTGTTCCCCACTTGGCAAACACAGTTTCCACACATGACGGTTTTAGGTGCCATTCTGGTGGATCGCGATGGCGGGATAGGTGATCGGCATGGTTGTTGTACTTGCCCGGTAGATGGTGAATGCTGAAATGTATTTGATGTTGATCTAATAGATTCAGAATCTTGTAAGTTGTGTCTATCAGGGGTAAGGACTTTGTACTTCCTTCTTTCTGTAAATAACTGACCACTGTCATATTGTCGCTTTGTATAAGAATCGAGCTCTTCCGAAGTAAGTGAATTTGATTCTGTAGTGCATATAGTATAGCTAGCATTTCTTTTTGATTACAATGCAGCTTTTGTTGCTCTTGTGACCACGTTCCCGACAGAGCTAGATCGTTTAGTTGTGCTCCCCATGCCTGATTTGATGCATCTGTTGTCAAGAAATGTTTCGGAGGTGGGTAATGTAGCGGTGTTGATACTAGACAATTTTGCATCCACCACTGTAGTTCCATGCGAACGTTTTGAGGTAACGGGTATGGTTTTGTTGATAGTTTTGACATTGAACTCATGAACATTAGCGACTGTCGATGATTGAGTCGGCCTCGAGGGACAACAAAACTTGCAAAATTTAAAAGACCGATTACTTTCTGTAAGTCCTTTAGAGTCATTTTGCCTTGTTCGAGTGTTCGACTTATTTTTATGATTATTGCAGTGGCCTTTTCTTGGGGTAGTGATTTCTGATTGTCCCAAGTATTCCACTCTATTCCCAAATAGGTTATGCTCTTTTGAGGAGAAGAATTGATTTGTCGTAATTTAACTGCCATCCTAGAAATTGTAATATTTTTACTGCAACTTTGACCTGATCTCGTAATATGAGGGCATCCTGGTGTACTATTAAATAGTCGTCCAGGTATACAATTATTCTTATGTTCCATTGTTCTCGTATTATTTGGGCAACCCAATTTGTTAACATGGAAAATGTTTTTGGAGCCGTACTGAGACCGAACGGAAAACAGGTCATTTCTAGTAATTCTTGATTGTATATGAGGCGCAGAAATCGCCTGTGTGACTGAGATATTGGTAAATGGAAATAGGCTTGTGACAGGTCTACTTTGCACATCCAGTCCTGTGGTTGTAGGAAGTCCGGAATGCGATACATGTTTATTAAGTGAAACGGCGTTGCTTTCACATAAGTGTTCAGTGCCTTGAGATTGAATATTGGACGGGCTGACCCATCGGGTTTCGGTACCAGAAAGAGAGGGGAGATAAAACTGGGCGAGTGTTGAGCAACTTTTAGGATCCCTTGACCCTTCATTGTCGCCACAATAGCAGTCATTTCTTCTGAAATTGGAGTTTGAGATGGACAGTTGGTAAGATTGGGGTAAACAAGAGGTGGCTTTTGAACAAAGGGTATGCGATACCCCCGAATCAATTTTAGTAATATTTCTGGAGCACCCAGTTTTCTCCACAGGGGTTGAAAAAGTATTAACTGGCCCGCTCGGAAAATATTGAAGTCATTGTTTGTGACGTTTGTTGTTCTGGTTACTTCCAGAACCTCTGGAGGTATTCGACCGTCCTCTGTCATTTCCATGGCTATGTCGTGAACTTTTGTTATGAAATGACCCTCAGCCTGAGGCTTTGTATTGGTCGTACCGATTGCTCGAGTGTTGACCTTGATTTCTGTATGTACGGTTTTTTTTTTTTTTTTTACGTGGTCGGTGATGCATTTACGCACTTCACCGTCTCGCTGCGGGGGGGGAGCGAGACGGCTTCGTGTGGGACTCCTGGCCCTAGGATGTAAAACGGGCCGGACTACCCACTAAAACCTATCCACGGTGTTTCTCCTTCGCCTTAGCCGGGCCGCCGGATAGACAGAAACTGTTAAGCAACGGCGGCCCGGAAAAGGGGCGCTCTTTCGAGTTCAACACGGGGGGCTGACCCCCCCAAACAACATAGAAGCGACGCCCCCGAAACACATAAGGGGCGTCGGGCTCCTCAGGGCCTTTCGCGTGAGCGGTGGGCCCCCCGACCCACCGCTCACGGCCCTATCAGTCGGGGGCTTGGGCGTATGCAATACGCCGTCGCCCCCTGACTGGTGCCCGGCGGGGCGGAAGCGTGCGGCCTGCACGCTCCCGTTCCCGCAGGGCCTCTCTCTTTGCCGCCATCACCTCCCGAGCGAAGGAGGCGACGGCGGCCCAACATTCTTCGCTGCCGGCCATAGAGAGGATGACGGCCGGCAGCGAACCTACACTGCCGATGATGCCCGTGAGGGCCAACCTCTGCGTGTCCCAGGCGGCGCACACAGCGAGCGTATGCTGGGCCGTATCTACGGCGCCGCCTGCGCAGTGATGACAAACGGGCTCCGACAGGATCCCCATCCACTTCCCACAGGAATTTGGCAAAACAGCCATGACCCGTGAGAAGTTGGGTGAGGAAGTAGGTCGGAGCCCCCTGCGCATGCTCCACCCACTGGTGGAGCACGGGACCGATGGCCCCACGAGCACTCGGCTCGCGGTCGGAGCCGCACATCTCAAGGCCCATTGCCGGAACAGATCGTCGCGAGCCTCCTGTCTCCAGCGATTGACCTGCTCCGGCAACACTCTGTATGTACGGTTGGGTTAGGTTAGGTTTGGGTTATTATAGGTATGCTGTCCATGCACAGGCACACCTGGTTCTTGAAACGTATAGTGACAATGAGTTCCGCGCGACGGAACTATTTGTTTATATGCACCTGACCCCCGCGAGGGGCCATTATTATATGCGTAAGGTTTTGCTCGTGTTAGACTATTGGTTTTAGTAGGCCAAAATACTTTGCGCACACCACCAGCTTTTTCTAAGGCTGTCGAGAACTGTGTGGGATCAAAAATGTTCGATGTTGATGGTGGTATTTTATTCAAAAATGCCTTTGTCACTGGTTCACGAACTTGACTAGTGATTGTTTCTCGTCTCATTTCGACGGCCTCGGCTCGGTGACCGCAAACCATTTGTAACAAATCCGAAGATATTTTACTGTAGTCGCCGTTTTGAAATAATTCATTTACCTTCTCATTAAGGTTATCGAAAGTAATATCTGTATTCTTTGCCCAGGAGATCAGATTACGAATACTATCTTGTAGCGATACTTGTTGTTTAAGAATGCAGTAGGTTAAAGCGGCATAAGATTTGTCAGCATGTGTTAAATGACGTACGGTATCGTATACTTTAACCTCTTCGTTGGTTTCCAAGGCTATAAACCCTGGGGTATGGTTATATAACTTTTGTGTATCTGCATATCTTACTTCAGACCAAGATGTGCTGCCTAGGCGCTGAACATCAACTAACATTTTTAAGAAGGTATCTGAAGCTTTAGGAACTGATGGTTCCTTCAGTTTTGTTTCAATATTCAAAGTAAAATCTTTTGTATTTAAAGATTCTTGATTTATACACTGTTCGTTAAAAACACTATTTTGGTTACTATAGTCAAGGCTATCATAGAGATCACCACTTACTTGAGAATTGATTGATGTCTCGTCAGGAAAACCATGAATATTATTTGTAATAATACGCTCACGTAGGTCACCTACTTCCTTAACAAGTTTGTCTATAATTTTCTCCGACCGCCGTTTGCGCTTGTTTTGCTTTCGGCGACTACGACGAGAGCGTTTTTTAATAGAACAATCCGAAGAGCTAGAGGAACTACTGCTTGAGCTGCTACTACTAGAGCTGTCCCGCTTCCGTTTGTTTGATTTATTCTGTCTCGTTATAACCGGAGACTCTACATCAGAGTTGCTATTATGATCTCCCATTATGTACTGTAAGCATTTAGTATTAAGTTATAATATTTCGTAAGTACATTTACAAAAAGAAACGGTAAACCTACTATAACATTATATAGATTGAGGAATGATTTTGCTAAAAACAAGTTTTATTATTTAAGTGAAGGTAGAAAGCACATACTATTATTTGATATAAAGAAATAGTCCAATGCATACTTAAACAATCTTTAAATTACATGATTTTCTCATGCATATAAATGGTACCCACATAATAATATTATAAATAATTATGAAAAAACTGGTCGTATTTCAATATTAAGCAGTGATCCGAACGGAAAATCCGTTAAAACTATAATGATCACGTACTAAGACAATACTAGAAGAATAAAAGTACTCACAGGTTTTCTCTTCAAATTGACTTGAAGTAACTTTTTTACAAACTGCACAATAAGAGTACCTATGTTATTTTTACTATCACTATATTTTAGACTATTTGTACTTATAATTGCAAAGAGCTCTTTGTACAAGTGTCTTCGACGGAATACGAAACGCCAATGAGCAAGAAGTCCCGCGACACATTAAAATAAAATGGCGCGCGACCGCCAGTGGCGCCAAAGAACGAGTGAATTTGGTACTAAAACTGGCATAAATGACGTAAAATCGACGGAAACGGAAGTGCCCTCTCATTATAAAGCTTCCAGGGTAGGTCAAGTAGTATTGCTGAATGGAATGTATGACGAATTACGAGTAGGTACTTATGGCCATTAGTAAACGGAAGTGTCGTTTTACTATAATTATCAAGTTACTCGTACTATTAAATAATCTTTACTGTAAAAATATTACAATAATAACCTGGAAACTCCCGCCGGACGAATACTGGAGAGAACTATCATGATAATCTTGTCAACAAATGCAATTTTGGTCGACTTTTATCAACAGCGTCTAAAAATACATCGTGGTTTAGATGCTATACGATTTTGAATAGCCTGGAGATGAATTTGAAAATCTCTATAATATAAAAATGAATCGCTGAATGGGTTGCTAAACGCAAATCTCGAGAGCAGCTGAACCGATTTAGCTAATTATTTTTTTTGTTGTGATCGTTACTATCAGGGGGCCTAGACAAGATGCATTCGCTTCGAAGCGATTCGTTTGCGACAGTCGCCATCGCTTTGAAGAAAACGAATGTCAATTGGTAGACAAAGTCACTTGAAGTTCGTTTTCGTCTAGGCAGGTCGTCACTTCTACCTTTTTTCTATGATCTGGAGATCTTGTCGCTGTCACAACAGTGTCAACAACTCAATGGTGTCACAATAGTTTTATTTACAAGCGGGATTTGCTAAACAGTTTATAAATAAGACTATATGGAGGAATAATACCTAATTGTATTGGATATTACATTAAATTGAAAGTAAGTAGTTATTCTATTAATATTACAAATGTGAAAGTTTGTGAATATGTTATAAATAAAGTCTTGAGTTATTCCATGGAAAGAATTAATCTTTTTTCCTTTTTCAGGAATAAAATCTAGTGCAAGGGAAATATAATAAACTAATAAAGAGCAATTCGCTACCCTTTTGAAGTTTATGGAAAGATGCAGTACCTACTTTAATCAGTAAAATAAAGCGATTTTACATAAAATTTAACAGGAGCAAGAGTAACAATGGCGCAGTTTACAATTACTCAGTGGTATGAGTATGCGACTGCCGCCCCTGAGGTCCCAGGTTCGATTCCGGGTTGATTCAAATTATTTGTGTGATCCACAAATGTTTGTTTCGGAGTTTGGGTATTTTCTATGTATAATGTGTATGTATTTAGAAATATATAAGTATGTTCATCAGTTGTCTAGATCCCATAACACAAGCTTATATTAGCTTAATTTGGGCTAGATGATGTTGTGTGAGAATGTCCAAAAATATTTATTATTATTATTTATTATATATCTATACCAATGAACCCAGACTACTTCTTTAATTCAATATTCTACTTAGGTACCTAACATCTATATCATAACATAGTATGATATCTATGCCAATGAACCCAGAATACTTCTTTAATTCAATATTCTACTTAGGTACCTAACATCTATATCATAACATAGTATGATATCTATGCCAATGAACCCAGACTACTTCTTTAATTCAATATTCTACTTAGGTACATACCTAACATCTATAGCATAACATAGTATGATATCTATACCAATGAACCCAGACTACTTCTTTAATTCAATATTCTACTTAGGTACCTAACATCTATATCATAACATAGTATGATATCTATGCCAATGAACCCAGACTACTTCTTTAATTCAATATTCTACTTAGGTACCTAACATCTATATCATAACATAGTATGATATCTATGCCAATGAACCCAGACTACTTCTTTAATTCAATATTCTACTTAGGTACCTAACATCTATATCATAACATAGTATGATATCTATACCAATGAACCCAGACTACTTATTTAATTCAATATTCTACTTAGGTACCTAACATCTATATCATAACATAGTATGATATCTATGCCAATGAATTGAGATGCAGTGTCTCGCTGAAGCTCGAGAGTGGCTGGATCGATTTGGCTGATCTTGACCTTGAATTGATGTGGTAGTTTTAGGAAGGTTCAACTAATTGTAGTAGGTACTTATGCTACAATTGGTTTAGTACTAGGTATGATACTTAGTACTAGGTACAGTACTCGGCACAGTAGTGGAAATACTTACTAGGTGGGATGAATAGTTATCACACATATAAGTAATTGTAGTTGTCTTTAGTTTTATTAAACTACCCACATTTAATTAGTAAACTACCCACTTTAAAAAAATACTGTTAGAATTTTATGGTACCGTAAATATCACGTAATAGGACATAAGTCTAACAGTACATATATTTCTATACATACATATATATTATCATAGCTCCAGCCAGCTCTGCTCTACCCCATAAATCTAACAAGTGCATAGAGTAATTATGATGATAATAAGGTTGATATAGTCACCCTCTCTTTCCCATTAAAGTAGGCAGAGCCATATATCCATAATATGGCATACTATTATGTTTTATGAGCCCTATAAAAAAATCAACATTGGTTATTTTTTTGCAGACTTAACCCTTATTAACCCTAGAAAGATAACCTACGCCTCAAAGGCGCCCACGATTGAATAAAAGCGCTGTCTTTTTTTAATGAGCGTTCATATTTAGCCGTCCTTTTTTGTCAGCCAAGTCACCGGTGTAGAGTGTCGCGGAACGGCCGTTTTTACGCGGTAAGTACCATAATTTTACAGTTACGACTAGGTATTGCGCTCCGGAGGCGCAAGGTATGTATGCGTTGATTGCCTGTAAACCAAATTCTGAGCCAAATAATTATAGCCCTGACTGATTTTTTATTGTTAATTAGTATGTATATAAAACATATTTTAATTAGTTTTTAATAAAAAAGTTACTATTATGTGAAAAAATGTGCCTATAAAGAGAAGACTTGATTTTTTGATTTTTTTTAAAGAGACTTTTTTTTATATAAATAATATACCTTTTTTTTTTTTAGTTCCGCGACCAAAGCCGCGGCCGCTCTAACGTCCGTTGCCGGGCGTCTCTGGTTACAAGCAGAACGTATTTCCAGTGGCGCCCGGCGAACTTTGACCACCTCTGTGGTCTCTGCGGGGGTTGGGTCGGGATGAGAATCCCGCGTCGTTGGGGTAGGGTTTTATCCCGCGTCAGTGAGTGAATCTGGTTGCGTGCTATGGGGCAAAGGCCCCGCAGCACGCAACCCTTCTAGCCTGCTTCTGTAAGGACGACGGGTGGCGATCCCGCCGTCCTCAGGCCCCGATCATGGAGGTCGATGGTCTTGGGCGTAGATGAGTCTGCGGCGCCCTCGCCGCTGACTACGGAACTCGGTGGGGAGGGTACGCTCCCTCTCCCCCTCGGCCGCCTCCTTCGCGAGCACGACTTGCTCGCAGAAGGACACGGCCGCGTTCCACCTACTCCCGCTGGAGACCATGGCTTGAAGCATGGTCTCCAGCGAGAGGGTATCCACGCCCAGACCCACTGCGAGGTCCCGGCACTGACTCGCCCACGCTGAGCACTCCACCAACGTGTGGAGTGCGGTGTCGTCGTCGGAAACCTCGCAGTGTTGACACCGGGGAGTGACCTCACGACGGATGCGAAACAGATAGCTACCGAAGCATCCATGCCCGGTAACGATCTGCGTCGCACGATACGTGAGGTCACCATGCTGCCTCTGCAGCCAATCGTCCATGATCGGTCTCACCGCCGCGATGATGGTGGCACCCCACTTGGGTTGCTCAAGTCGCACCCTCCATGACTCCATGAGATCCTGTCGGAGTTAGGACCGCCGGTCATCGATTTCTCGAGACGCAGGCCTGTGGTCCCGCTCCAGCGCCTCCTTGCGCCAATGACGCAAGGGCTCTCGCTTCCAGGTCCCATGGAGGGGTCCCGTCTAGGAGACATGCTGCCTCTCCGGAGATCGTGCGGTAGCCCCTTATTGTTTTGACGGCCAAGGTCCTCAACGGTCTGTTAAGAAGCGTTGAGTTGTTGGCCGTCAACCGCGCCGCCCATACGGGAGCCCCGTATAGGGCCATACTCCGCACGATCCCCAGGTACAGTCTCCTGCAGGAAGCGTTGGGTCCCTTTAGGTTGGGCATCAGTCGCGAAAGCGCGACCGATGCCTGTGTCACCTTGGGGACCAAACTTCGGAAATGTGGTCCGAAGTTCCATCGGCTATCAAGTACGATCCCTAGATACTTCATCGAGGGCTTGATGCCGATGCTAACGCCTCCCACATTTATGCTAGAACCTTCAGGTGGACCGTTCCGAGGTCTGTGAAAACACAGAACCTCGGACTTGTGCAAGGCCACCTCCAGTCCCAGCCGCCGTATCCGACCCACGACTTGAGCAACACCCGTCGTGACCTTGAGTGCTGCCTCCTGGTACGTTGCACCCCGCGCCGTGACGAGGGTACCGTCGGCGTAGCACGTTACACCCCGCAGCACCCAGTCGTAGCCGATGTTCCACAGAAGCGGCCCCCAGGACCGACCCCTGCGGTACACCGCACGACACATCTCGCCGAGCTGGCCCGAGCCAGCTGGGGAAAGCTATGGCCCTCTCCGAGAGATAGGCCCCGACAATACGACGGAGGTAGAGAGGCGTTTCGTGATACACGAGCGTCTCCCTAACGCAGCTCCATGGCAAGGTGTTGAACGCGTTGGCGATGTCAAGAGACACCGCCACGACCACCTTACCTTGCGAGACTGCTTCCTCCGTCTAAATAATATACCTAGCTAAAACTATATTTTATTTTTAGTTCATTAGCCACACATTAAAGTTAATCACATAAATAAATACAATTGGTAAGTATTTAATAAAAAAATATCATTTATATAATCGTGCGCCTCTGAAGTATGGTTATCTTTTAACTACTATAAAATAAGGTTATCTTTCTAGGGTTAACAAGACTTATTAAGAAAAGGTGTTAAAGTAGAGAATCAAAGACAGATTTTTGTAGAATCAATAAACATTGTTTAATGCTGAAAATACAACTTGTTTTTTACTTTTGTACAACTAGAGATATTTTTCCCGACATAATAATATTATAGCCTGTTATGATTGAGCATCGATCTTCCTTGGATTATTTAGCTAGGAGGAGCAGCGGAGTATGCAGGTTGTCGTGCATCCTCGTGCGTCCTCCAATATGCCTTCAGCAAGCCCAAGCATCGCTCTATTGTGTTTCGAGTTTGCACATGGGGCGACGTAGGTATATGTTGATGCTCGATACCCCGGTGTGGCATCTAATATGGGCTTCGTCAGCCAAGGCCGCTGTGAATCACCTGCAACAATCACATAGCTCTTGATATATATTATATAAGTATTTCTTTTATCAAAATTACTTAATCTAAATTATCCAAATCGGTCCAGCCAATCCTGAGTTATAGTCAGAAAATCGAACGGTGATTTCCTCTGGGTATCTACAACTTTACATACCTAAGCAGGTACTTAAATCAGTATAGTTCGTCTAAGACATCTATACATAGCTGTGTTTATTATTAATATCCGTTTAGATTGAGGAGCCACATTTCGTATCTTAATGAAATTGATATAGGTATTTAGTAGTAAGTTTAAAAATTTTGTAGCCTCAGTCCTCGATTTTGTAGTACCTACTCGTAAATACTTCAAAAGTTATAAGAACATAAAGGTGGCTCCTCAATCTAAATGTTTAGATTGAGGAGCCTCGTCAGAACTAGGAAAATCATGGATGAATATTTACCAAAATTAGGTAAGATTTTGTAGCATTCGAGAGTTAGTTAGTAGACAAAATCTGAGTTTTGTAGTATTAAAATTAAAAAAGTTATCATACATTATAATATATGTGGCTCCTCAGACCATTACTTAGGGGTCGTCATTTTTCAAAGAAGCAGTAGTTTAATTAATGCGCAATTTCTTCATCATTTAGTAGTATGTATATTAGTTTTGTACGACAAGATTCAGTAATGAGGGTTGAGAGATATAGCACATTTTACCTGGCTCCTCAATCCAGACGTTTTACATAATGAATGATTGACTGTCCTACCTGAGATCACAACAGAATCAAAAACGTTTTAACCGTTTTCGAGGTATAGAACCGCGATTAAACTTATTGGCTAAGAAATTATGTAATATAGTACCTACCTACTTATTTAAATGAAAAAAAAACAACCGTTGTTGACGCGTGCAGTTGAATCCTACTAATATTATAAATACGAAAGTTTGTAAGTCCATACTTACAAACTAGTAGTTAACTAGTAGTTTTTTACGTGAAAGAGTAACAAACATCCATATGTTTGTTACTCTTTCACGTAAAAAACTACTGAACGGATTTTGATGAAACTTTACAATAATATAGCTTATACATCAAAACAACACATAGGCTACAATTTGTAAAGATACGGCGACGGGAAAAATAATCACGCGGACGAAGTCGCGGGCGACCACTATACACTAATACATATTAATAATTACTAGCCGTCCTACCTTCCCTGAACTGGCTAATTTTGATCTTAAAATAGTCGTTTAAGTAGTAGCCAAATCGGTCGGTACGATTGGCGGTATGAAGTTCACCGGGATAGCTATCGACACCTACCAGGTTCTATTGTAAATCTAAACTTATCTCAAATCTATCTATATCTAATAAATTTCTAGAATTGATTACTTGCTTTTAGGGTTCCGTACCCATAGGGTACAACGGTAACCCTGTTACTGAAACTTCGCTGTCCATCCATCTGTCATTATTGTTTATAAAAAAAAACTAGCTGTCCGCCCCGGCTTCGCCCGTGGTACATACATAGCCTATGTTACTCAAGGTGAATGTAGCTTTCCATTGGTGAAAGAAGTATTTGAAATCGGCCTAGTAGTTTTTGAGTTTATTCATCGCAAACATACACACAAAAATACAAATCTTTCCTCTTTATAATATTAGTATAGATTAAGTGATAAAAATAGTTCATGGACACCCTACGAAACAATTTATAGGGAACTTATAGGATAGCTAATAACTCCGTAGATGTGTAATTTTTTTATGGCAGGATTATACGTGCATTTAGTATAAATTTATACAAAATATCGATGTGTTTGTTTCAAATTTCGTTACAAGTATAAGTAAATTAGAGGCAAATATATTTTTTAAGCATCTCAACTGAGGAGCCATTTAAAATGTGCCATATCTCCTAATATACTCCTTATTAATTACTGAATCTTGCCCTACAAAACTAATATACATACTACTAAATGACGAAGAAATTGCGCATAAACTGAACTACTGCTTCTTTGTAAAATGACGACCCCTAAGTAAGGGTCTGAGGAGCCACAGACTCAGTTTTGTCTACTAACTACTCTCGAATGCTACTAAATTATACCTAATTTTGATAAATATTCATCCATTATTTTCCTAGTTTTGACGAGGCTCCTCAATCTAAACATTTAGATTGAGGAGCCACCTTTATGTTCTTATAACTTTTGAAGTAGGTCCCTATTATACTACAAAATCGAGGACTGAGGCTACAAAATTTTTAAACTAACTACTAAATACCTATATCAATTTCATTAAGATACGCCAAGTGGCTCCTCAATCTAAACGGACATTATTATTATACAACAATGTATATTATATTATAGATTGTATTGCAATAGATTTATTATGAATGATAAATTGACAGACTATTCTTAATTTCTTCATAATAAAAATACTACGTAAGTAAGTACTTAACCCTCTGAACTAACTACCTATTGATAGAATCGACTGTTTACGACATTGTCTGTCAAATTAGCGATGCTAAGCGTCGATCACGTGACTAGGCGACAACTACTGTCACTCCCATACATTATTAGAACTTTCTATTGGCGTTGTCGCTAATCGATTGCATCTTGGCTAGGCCCCCTGGGAGTACGTTCTTATGGAAGAAAAAAAAAGTTTACCGGAACATTACAAAAATTTATGCGGTACGAAGTTCACCGGGACAGCAGTAATAAATAAAAGGTAATCTACCGCTCTTAAAAATTACGAAACTTGTAAGTTAGCTAAACATGAAAAAATAGGGCTCAGGTCTTTCAAATATCTCAAAAAGTAAACAAAGTAGGTACCTAAGCATTTGTTGACTAGACTAACCAGTAAGAAAAATGATTAAGAAGTTATCTTTTTACCTGAGAACAGAGATGAGATACAAATGATGTCATAGATTCAGATCACCCTAGTGAGGACTGTTGAAGAGCCGCGACCGAATTTATTGTTATAGTCAGGGCAGCGATGCGGCGACGCTCAGATGCAATGACACTTTTTGGCAACTGGACAATAGACTTACAAATTCGCGAAGAAGATCATGACTATCCTAAACCAGGTATAAATCTGTATTTATAGAAAAATTGCATGCTATGTTTATGTCTGCTGAGAAATTACTTCTGAACTGTTATAATTTGAGGCAGGTACTTCACCATTTTTTTTTTCAAATGTAATTGTACAAAATCTATTAAAATAAAACTACATCATCATCCACCGAGCCTTTTCCCAACGCAGTTGGGGTCGGCTTTCCAGTCTAACTGCGATTTGGCTGAACTTCACAACCCATGAGCGATATCGAAGTTTTGTAGTTAGACCGGTCGGATTTTGGATTTAGGGCTCTAACTTCCCTTGTATGACAATCGGGAACGATGGCTTTTACGTGCTCTCCGAGGCACGGAGGGGTCTCAATGTCTTAAGAACTGGTCACCCATCCTAAGACCAGCCTGACTAGATGTTGCTTAACCTTTGCAATGTGTTAACATTGTCGGGTACCACTAGACCACGAGCCCCTCTCATCTAAAATAAAACTACTTAATAAAAGTATATTAGGGGTTAAAGTCTTTAGTATGAAATTGCCGATTAAAACAATTTGTACTGCCTCCTTTTTTTTATTTTTTATTCCGCGAGACCGCGGCCACTCCCGTGTCCATTGCTGCGGGCGTCTCTGGTAACACTAGAAGGTATTTCCAGTGGCGCCCGGCGAACTTTGGCCACCTACGTGGCCTCTTCAGGGCTTTGGTCAGAATGAAAATCCCGCGTCGTTGTGGTTGGGTTTTATCCCGCGTCGGTGAGTGATTCCGGTTACGTGAAACCCTTCTAGCCTGCTTTTGTCAGGATGGCGGGTAGCTATCCCGCCGTCCTCAGGCCCCGATCATGGAGGTCGATAGTCCTGGGCGTAGATGAGTCTGCGGCGCCCTGGCCGCTAACTGCGGAACTCAGCGGGGAGGGTACGCTCCCTCTCCCTCTCGGCCGCTTCCTTCACGAGCATGACTTGCTCACAGAAGGACACGGCCGCGTTCCACCTACTCGCGCTGTAGACCATGGCTTGGAGCATGGTTTCCAGCGAGAGGAAAATACACTAGTAGGTTATTATTTAGGTTTTATATACTTTAGGATAGATATAATCTTGTTAGGGGTTCGTGGTAACCGACTATGTTAACGGATTGCAAAGGTTAAGCAACATTTTGCCAGGCTGGTTTTAGGATGGGTGACCATTTCTTAAGACATTTTTGAGACCCCTGCGTGCTTCGGAGAGCACGTTAAGCTGTCAGTCTCGGTTGTCATACAAACATCTATGGCACTCGTTGGAGCCCTAAAACAAAAATCCGACCAGTCTAACTACAGAACTTCGATATCGCTCATGGGTTGTGGAGGTCAGATGGCAGTCGCTCCACGGAAAATATTAAAGTTCAGCCAAATCGCAGTTAGATTGTAAAGCCGACCCCAACTGCCTTGGGAAAAGTCTCGCTGGATAATGTGATAAAAACTTAGAATAACGATCAAGATAAAAATGCACCGTTTGCTCTCCATGAGTTTACGTTTGGCGGCATACAATGGTTTTGTACTTAGTTTTTATATTCATCAAATTTGTGATAGCTTCCATTACAACGGTAGTAACTCAACTGAGATAACGGTTTTTCCAGCTTTAGCTTTATACTGTCTTATATTGAGCAGAAGTGTAGCTTTATATAGACTCTAGAATCTGGTATCCATGGTCCAGCTTCTAAACAAACCAGAAGGAAAGGCACTTCAAAATTCAAACTCTTCTTTTTCTTTTGAGTGCGTGGCTTCATTGTTTATTGATGAAGAACTACTTACTCCGAACTAATTCCCGATGTGGGACAAGATATAAAACTTGGTTCGGTGTATATAATACCACCAATAATGAGCGTTTGGACCCCGATGTTTGCCGAACGCCAGAGGTAACCTAAAAAGCTACCAACCATGCACTCGACAAAACCCGAACTCAAATTCAAACTCAAGCTTCCAGAACCTAATAAGTTTTTGGAGAAAACTGACTAACCGTAATTAATATTGTCCCGCTGTTGTATAAAAATTAAATACAACAGGACATAGTTAATATTATTTAAAAAAGAATGTCACTGCTTAATAGTTAATTATGTCTTATTTCATTATCATTTTTTATCGCTAGTGCAATCGCGCAATTTTGAGTGTACGGTGAAGCGAAAAATTTGTATAAAAACCCGACCACTCTTTGTTGTAATTATTCTGTTAACAACATTAGAAGCACCAACATGTACGCCAAGGTATCTGACATAGAATTTCCTTTCCTATCAATGTTATAACAACTAGAATTACGTTATTACTCGTAACTAAGACAATGCCAAAGGAACCAAGTTCAGATTTAACAATTATGCTAATTGTTGTTTTTTACATTTCAGTTAATCGTTGCTCTTTGCGCTCTGGGTGTAGTCCGCGCTAGTGGATATGGCGCAGCTCCCATTGCGTACAGTGCGATCGCCGCCCCAGCTATCGTGACCAAGACCATAGCTCCTGCAGTTTCATCTATATCGGCGTACTCTACTAAACAAACCCACCCCAGTCCCATCGCCTATGCTGCCGCTCCCGCCGTAGCCGCCTATGCCGCCCCCGCCGTGGCTGCGTATGCCGCACCTGTCGTGGCTTCTTATGCTGCTGCCCCCGCTATTGTAACCAAGACCATCAGCCCAGCTGTGAACTCCATCTCCGCATACTCCACACAAATCGCACACGGTTCCCCCATTGTGGCTAAAGCTGCCTACGCTGCTCCCGCATATGGATATGACGCATACTCCTATCCCGCATATGGATATGGTGCATACTCTGCTCCCGCATATGGATATGGTGCATACGCTGCCCCCGCAGCGTACGGTGCATACGCCGTTCCCGCTGTAACTATAACCAAGACTATCGCTCCAGCTGTATCTTCCATCTCCGCCTACTCCACCGGAATCTCTCACGGTGCCGCATACGCTGCACCCGCCATTGCAGCCTACTCCGCTCCCTTGGTGGCTAAGACCTATGCAGTTGCTCCCATCGCGTCTTACTCCGCGCCGGCCCTCTATGGTGGATATGGTGCCAAATATGGTTATTAAATTATACTTACATGAGTTTTATTTATTTAAAATGTAATAAACTATGTAAAATAAACTAGTCACACTAACTATAACGTTGTTTTCTTACTATTTTGTTGATTGTCGATCAACCTCTGATATGTTCTTTATTAATACTGGGACTCATACCACTGTCCTGTACTCAAAATAATTCAAGATCAGATTTTACACTTATTTCAAACGACTTCAGTTTTTATTTTTTAATAGGTAGTTCTACATATAGCTACCTATTTATATTATACCTACTGTTATGTAAGTACTTACATACTATTCTGTGCTACTGTACATTATACCATTGATTATATATTATTCTATTCTGGTAAAAAGTGAGGTAAATAAACTGTTTTTTACCTAAGAGTCTAGTATTATTTTTTTACAATTTACCTAATATGATAGAGTTCTTCAGAACATACTGAAAACACCTTCGTAGACAAGGTTTCACGGAAAAAATTAAACACCAACACAGGAATTTTAGACTTTTTGACAAAAATGACTATTCACAAAGGTGAATTGGCTAAAAAACGGCCATCGATATAAATTTATTCAAAAAAATTATTAGAATTTAATACAGTTTAGGGTTACATTCGTTTCCGTATGGGCGGGTAGATTGGCGGCCAACAACGTGTCTATTTTAAATAGACCGTTGAAGACCATGACGGTCAAGCTAATAAGAGGCATACGCAATAAGCTGCACGTCTCTTAACCGGGAACCCTCCATGTGACCAGGAAGCGAGTTTCATAGAGACGCTGGAGCGGGACCACAGGCCTGCGTCTCGAGAAATCTGTCCAAAGTGGCAAACCACCACCACCGGCGGGAGGTGACATCGATCATAGAAGAGTTGCAGCAGAATCGGCCGAGAGGGAGAAGTAGCGTACCCTCCCCGCTGAGTTCCGAATGATAAGACTATCCATTGGGGCTGCCATCACTATTTTAAACTTCTTCGTAAATAAAAATTAAAAATAATAGTTTCATCTGCTGATTTAAACGGGACTTTAACGTGATAATATTAAAAGTACAATATACCTAATTGCTACCCCACGTTTTCGTTATATTATAAAAATAAATATCAGTAAATGAAAATCGTGAAAGTTTATAAAATTATACGAATTTTTGTATTTCAAAGCAATGACTTTGCTTAAACTATTCTTAAAATACTCGTATTAAGAAAGAAATTATAAATAGATCACAAAAACTGATGTCATCGGCGGGACTCGAACCCACGGCCTTTCCCTAACAGGGGGACTGCTCTGACCAACTGAGCTACGATGACCACTACCGACGACATCGAATTTTTGCTTCATATCATATTCATAATTTCTACATCGCGCTATTAAGGTTGGCGTTGGATCCACCTACCGTAGTTCTACCGAACTAACGGTACCAGTGTATCGTGTTACAACGATATTTAAACACTGAATTTTTAGATGAATCCTTACCAAATCCATTTATTTTTTGTATTTCAAAGCAATGAGTTTGCTTAAACTATTCTTAAAATATTAAGAAAGAAATTATAAATAGATCCCCTGTTAGGGAAAGGCCGTGGGTTCGAGTCCCGCAGATGACATCAGTTTGGTGATCTATTTATAATTTCTTTCTTAATAAATTATTATGAAATTTACATCCAGATGATTTGTTCCTTGTGTCATTTTCCAAATTGATAGGATTCCAAATTTTAAACATTCATACAAGTTATTTTTCTATTTCGTCATATTCAAGATTCGTCTAGAGCCTAAACGAAAAGCATTATTAAACATAACCCAATGCAGAAATACATGTCAAGAGTGCATTAATAAGCGGTTTCCAAAGTTAGCATACAGTAAAAATATATTGGTTAAAGTTTATAGTTTGACACTGCGTTTTACTATTACATAACAGGTATGTACAGTCATATGAAGGCCGCCGCAGTGGCTGCACGTGGGCTCGGTACGCTTGCAGTACTTCCTGCTGTGCCCATAACCAAGGCATAGGGAGCACTGCACCAATGGACATTAATTTTAGCTTTAAAACTTTTCTCAAATTATGCTACATGTCAAAAGACCAAAATTCGTGTTACATCAAGAAAACCAAAATTAGATTAACAGGCAACCACATTGAAAATATGATTTGTTAATCTACTTATGATGTTAATGATGTTCAGCTACTTTTGGAATACTAGTGTTCAGCTACTTTTGGAATACTAGTGCTCAGCTTTTTAATGACCTTTTGTATGTTGAGTTTATTTTGCTCTCTTGTTGCGTCACTGACTTATGACATTTTTAGTGTTCAGATGTTTAGGAAGTTTGAATGTGTTCAGCGACTTTTGGGGCCGACTGTACAAACTTGTAAATTAGTCCCTGTATGAAAGTGACGTTATCTTACAAATTATAAATGTATATAAAAATCCATGTTTATTCATTACTAGCTGTTCGCCGCGGCTCCGTACCGTGAAAAGGTTTTATGCTTCCCAAATCCCGCGGGAACACATTTCGAGGATAAAAAGTAGCCTGTATTATACCTTATTTCATCAGCTATCTGCCTGTGATAGTACCTTTAAAATCGGTCCAGCCGTTGCAGAGATTAGCGGGAACAAACACACAGACAGACGGACAGACAGCCAGACAAAAATTAAAAAAAATTGCGATTTTTATGTAATTATCGTATATACTTTTATATGCATTTAGTAAAAATCTGTATATTTGAAATTACACACAGTTACTTTAATTTTATTTGGATAACGATGTTCTTGATAAAATGGAGAGGATACTTTCTCTCGACCTATCAGCAAAATAACATCAACGATTATATTAGAAAATTACACACTGTCGTCAGATTATTAGATTCAGTGTGATAATTAAAAAACAATGTGACAAAAAGTTAAAAATATTACGGAAATGTAAGTTTTTCAGGTCTCCAACATGTCCGCAGAGTGGTTTTTCCATGTAACTAAACAAAGCTTGAACTTGAACTTACATTAATTTATGTGCATATTAAACACTTATCACACTAAAGTGTTTATTGCTTTTTATTTACGTATTGTTTTAATATGTTTAATTACAACGTTGTTAATTAGAAATTCCATGCATTATTATATTTTATCAGCGCTGTAATCTAGCGATTTGTAGGGCAGTGAATTGGGTAAACTGGACCGATATATTGTATAAAAACCCGAACAATCCTAATTGTAATTATTCAGTTACCAACAGTAGCAGCACAAACATGTACGCCAAGGTAAGTTGCAGGAAAGGCTTTTTCTAATTGTTTTAAGTATAACAATGAGAATTAAAAAATAAAATATTTTGAAATAGCTAATTCAAGGTAGTTTGATCACGAGGTTTTAATTATCGGTGTTAAATTTATGAATTATTTGCTAAATTAGTACATAAAGTCATCTCGCCTAATTATTAATAGTTTATTACTCTTGTATATTACAGTTGATCGTTGCTCTTTGCGCTCTGGGTGTAGTCCGTGCTGGTGGATATGGTGCAGCTCCCCTTGCGTACAGTGCGATCGCCGCCCCCGCTATCGTGACCAAAACCATAGCTCCTGCAGTGTCATCTGTATCGGCATACTCTACTAAACAAACCCACCCCAGCCCTATCGCTTACGCTGCCGCCCCCGCAGTGGCTGCGTACGCCGCACCCGTCGTCGCTTCTTATGCTGCTGCCCCCGCTATTGTAACCAAGACCATCAGCCCGGCTGTGAACTCCGTCTCCGCATACTCCACACAAATTGCACACGGTTCCCCCATTGTAGCTAAGGCTGCCTATGCTGCTCCCGGACATGGATATGGGGCATACTCTGCTCCCGCATATGGATATGGTGCATACTCTTCTCCCGCATATGGATACGGTGCATACTCGGCTCCCGCATATGGATATGGTGCATACTCTTCTCCCTCATACGGATATGGTGCATACTCTGCTCCCGCATACGGATATGGTGCATACTCTGCTCCCGCATACGGATATGGTTCATACGCTGCCCCCGCTACTTACGGAGCATACGCCGCTCCTACTGTAGCTGTGAGCAAGACTATCGCTCCAGCTGTATCTTCCATCTCCGCCTACTCCACCGGAATTTCTCACGGTGCCGCATACGCTGCACCCGCCATTGCTGCCTACTCCGCTCCCTTGGTGGCTAAGACTTACGCCGCTGGTCCCATCGCGTCTTACGCCGCGCCCGCACTCTATGGTGGGTATGGTTCCAAACACGGTTATTATTAAACTGGATCAGTTTTATTTATACTTTTTGTAAATTAAACTAGTCACCATAACTTATTTTGTTATATAAAACATATTTATTCTGCTACTGTTCCAATACTATAATTAAAAAATAAATGGAATTAAATTACTATCAGATGAACTTTTATTTGGGTTACAGGTACGATAATTGTTCGGAATTCTCGCATAGTTTTTTCCCAAGATAATATATTTGTATAACACTTAAGTGGTACGTTTTAAACATGCAGTAGTCAGTAAAATAATTGTCATAAAATCCCATCACCTTGATATTAGGCTACGCAGTTACTAGTAGTAGGTATGTTTGTGATACCTGCTTTATCTAAAGGCAAAGGCATTATACACTCAACTTGATGGTCTTAAGTAATAGAGGGAGAACCAATTGCTGCCAACTTGTACATTTATTTTTGCTAGGGCCTCTTCCAATGGTCGGCAGGTGCATAAAGTTTACCTTGCCCTTTGCACCCACAATTCAATCATGTTGTATAAATTCTTCCAAGTTGCTAGGTTTGCTTCCCATCATCATTCATCATTCACCCAACTGTGTTGGGAAAGAGCCCTTTCCCAACACAGTTGGGGTCGACTTTCCAGTCTAACTGCGATTCGGCTGAACTTCGATATTTTCCGTGACACGACTGCCATCTGACCTCCACAACATACATACATAAACATAGCATCACGCCTTTTTCCCCGAAGGGGTAGGCAGAGGTGTGCAAACACACCCACATCTCGCCAGCTATGTTAGGTCCCATGTATTAGGAGGCCAGCATATTGCCATTTACCGGGCACAAGTTCCAGACTCTGGGATAATTATCTGGGTAAAATTCTAAAGAGAATTATACATTATCCACCAGACCCAGGAATTGAACCCGAGACCTCGAGTATGGCAGTCCGTACATAGTACCATTGTGCCACCGAGGTAGTCCTCCACAACCCATGGGCGATATCGAAGTTCTGTAGTTAGACCGGTCGGATTTTTGATTTAGGGCTCCAACTACCCCTAACGACTGCCATTGATGTTTGCATGACAACAGGGACCGACGGCTTATGTTTGTAGGTTTGCTTCCCATAGTAATGTATAATACCTGTAGTTCCCTTCTTCAACTAAACTTTTTATAGTAAATAGGAACCTAATTACGTATCATTTTTATAGCATCTTGTTGCTACCTGTTATCTCGGTGGCGTAATTGCATAGACGTACAAGTATAAAGTAGGTAGGTACCTTGAATAATTTAATTCCCATAGCAATAGCGCTACTTAATTTAGAACTGGTGGTAAATCACAGAGCAAATATAAAGATCATTATCCTTGCATATTCATTTAGCTCGATAGCAAACAATGTGGAGAACTGGTACTACCACCAAGTTGAAGATGGCGTTAGTAGTATTTAAAATCACTAATAGTACTCGTAGTTAAGCATTAAAAACCCTGATTTTGAAGTAACTTTGAGTCCATTACAATGATGAGGCCTTTTGTAGATTGCACCAGTAAAATTGAACTTTGTGAGATATTTTTATGGTTTCTTGTTATGGGTGCCTCACTTAACGTAGAGGAGGAGAGCTTCTGGCAATTAGGCCTCAAAAGCTCTATTTATGTAAAATAAGTAGCTTTTAAGACTGTTGTCTATTGTATTTGTGAACAATAATAAGACCTTTCTGAGAAATTCGGATAAAGTCTTCCTCTAATGTCTCAAGTTTCAAAATCAACCTTACTCATCAACGTTCATTAATATACAGTAAGTACATACTTTATATACCTACTTTAATTTACATAGTAAAACAAGAGTTTGAACTTGACCGGCTTTGGATTGATAGAACCGAATAGCCGTAGGCAACGTCTTGTTGACATTTAATGGTTATACCAGTTTGTACACTCCATATATAAGCGAGAGTAAGTGTTCCAAAAAATATTACAAGATGATCTTTCAACTAATCAATATGTTCTCCAAGGTATAAACACAATAATTTACTTTCTTATTTCAATCTCAGCCAAACCAGTACCTACCTAGGGAACCATTAGCTAGCAAGTAGTCTAAAGGGAACTTTATCAGTAGGTTAACGAATTTAATAATTTTATATTTCAGGTCGTTTTCTTCATGTGCGTTGCCGGTATGGCTTCCGGTAACCTGCTGCCAGCTGCTGCACCACTGGCATATGGCGCACCCGTCGCGTACAGCTCAGCACCAGCTGTCTCCTCTGTGTCATTCTCCAGCCACACCGCACACGCACCCGTCGCTGCCTACGCCTCGGCGCCCCTTCTTGCCAAGACTTATGCCGCACCAGCTCTGACGACCTATGCCGCCGCCCCTGTCGTAACCAAGTCTTACGCCCCCGCTGTCTCCTACCAGTCCATCTCTACACCAGTCTCGTACGCTAAAACTTATGCTGCTCCAGCCCTTACGACATATGCTGCCAGCCCTGTAATCAAGTCCGTAGCCCCCGCTATCTCATATTCCTCATCGTCAATCTCTCACGCGGCTCCCTTGGCTTACGCAGCCGCCCCTGCCTACACCTCGTACTCAGCTCCCGTACTGACTAAAACAATCGCTTCAGCACTACCTATTGCGCACCCAGCTCCTGTTGCATACGCAAGTCCTGTTGTTACCAAGACCATTGCAGCACCGGCGTATGCCCCCTACGCTGCTGCCCCCTACGCTTCTACCCACTACGCGCCTGCCCCCTACGCTGCTGCCCACTACGCGCCTGCCCCCTACGCCGCTGCCCCCGTACTCAAAACTGCCATCAGTTACTCGGCTGCTCCCGCCGTCTCCCACGTCTCATACACCGGTCTCGGTGTTAACTACGGATGGTAAATACTATTGATTAGTTGAATATTTATTACTAGTCCTACGAAAACCACAGAAAATAATGTTTGTAAATTCATAAGAAGTACAAATTAATTTATTGAAATATTATTTTAAACTTTCATTTCAAACCCCACTTTTATTATTATTAACCACCCTTTATTATCAAGTATTACATTACCACGATTACCTTTGTTAGTCAGTAGTAAATGGGCCACGTCGACTTCGTTTTACCCCATTTACTACTGACTATCTATATACATTGTGTTACATTCCAATGGGTCAGTATGGGAAAGTCTGAAACTACAAGACATAAAAAGACCTGTTCTTAGGAACCATGTCATCGATTTTAGTAAAAATGAAACCGTCATCGACATATTTAAAAAAAAAATTGTACACAGCTGCTAGAGAATCAAAGCCGGACGTTTTGAAAAATAAAACTTATACTTTTCTATTTACACATCGATTGTGTTGGTCTTAAACAATAAATGTTACAGTCAAACATCGTCTAGTCTAGTCTAAAATTAAAAGTAATATTTTCGGTTCAATTCCTTTTATCTGTGAAAGCATTTATTTTATTAAAACCGATGACATAGTTCCTAAGAACAGATTTTCGTATTTCTTATAGTTTCAGACCCCGTACTGACCCATTTGTATGTTACACTCTGAATAGTGTCACTTGGGTTTGTCTATATTTATATGTATCACGGATGTCGCATTTTTTTTAAATTCCGGGCGCGTCCGTTGCCGGGCGTCTCTGATTGACCCTCAGAAGGTATTTCCAGTGGCACCGGATATCGCTGCGATTAGTAAACCAATTTAGGACAATCATTGCTTGTTTGTATTTATTTTTAGGAACAATTTTTCTTCAGAATTCGTTAGGGAAGGTCACTGGTAGAGGCCAGAATGGTTGCGTGCTATGGGGTATCAGACCACGCACGCCTTCACTCACCGTTTCGGGATAAATCTCGACCCCCAAAGTTGCGGGATAGCACCCGATCCAACCGACGAAAGGGCAAATTCACTAGTAGCATAGAATAAGTGAATAGTACTTTGTACTAGTAGTTTAGTAGTGCGTGGTATTCAGTTCGTTACATTATCCGCCAGAATTAAATGAAGGGAAAAATGTTGTTTGTTGAATAACTCGTTTAATTGTATTTTTATACATAGAAATTTACTGTTTATTTTATTTTTTTATTTATTTATTTCCAGATTAGGCATTACATTTTTAGCTTATACGTATATAATATCTCGCCAAACTGCAGACGCAGTTGGTTGGGAAGCTTGCACTCCTTACCTATTTTTACAATTAATACCTAATATCTATAAATTATACTATTTAAAACCTTACACTAACCTTAAAATATTTTATAAAACTTATAATGCTACATAGCTGTCCCCTTCATTCTCTAATGAAGATGACAACTATACAGCACTATAAGTTTCCAGTAGTGCTGCTCTAACCCTTCTTTTTAGCGTATTCTTATATAGTCTCCAATTGGGTCCCGCTGTAGGGAAGGTCACTGTCAGTTTAAATTCCGTTTTGCATAGTTCGTTGGTTTATCCAACATCTAAACTTTACAAATAGGAACAAAATAAATTCTCACCCTAAAATCCAAAATGGCAGATAGCGCAACGAACAGCAACGCAAGAAAATAGCTGTATAATTTAATTATTTCCGTATTTCGTCCATTTTGAGCTAAATCAACTAGGCTTGAAATAAATATGTTAGAACAATTTTAACACAACGCTTTCCTAACTAAATTAAGCTTGTAATTTATTTATTTATTTAGTATGCCCCTAAAAACGTACATGCCGAACCATCTCTCGCAGGTAGCAAGTTCTACCGCCTACGTCACCGAGTCAGTAAATCAGTAAATATGAGTAAAATTCAAAATATTTACTAGAACTTTTCTACACAACGCCAAGCTAAGAAGACATTATAATTAGGCAAGGGTCCATAAATTGCGTGAGGCGTTTAGGTTCATTGACCGAGTCAGCGATGCGAGCGAAACGTCAAAAATTCGAGACTGGACAATTTTACTTTCGTTTGTATGTCTATCGTGTTTATCGGTTATCCATAAAAATTGGCATATAAATGTTCCTTGATTTAAAACAATTTTATCATCGTGAGCTTTTTTGTATTTCAAAGCAATTAGCTTGCTTAAACTAAGTCTTAAAATATTAAGAAAAGCGCGAATGACGCGATAGAGGTATACTGTCCGACTACTTGGGCGATCACTAGTAGAGTTTGCTTAAACTAGTCTTAAAATATTAAAAATAGCGCGAATAGCGCGATAGAGCTATACTAGTATACTAGGGCGAGAACTTTTTTTTTAACTCCGCGGCCCAAGGCCGCGGCCGCTCTACCGTCCGTTGCCGGGCGTCTCTGGTTACTAGCAGAGGGTATGTCCAGTGGCGCCCGGCGGAGGGCGACCACTGGTATAAAATTAGCTTCGATGTAAAAGGCAAATTGTGAATACTGGATGGATATTTCATTTTCGTTATGTTATGACTCACACTAATCTATACCTAGGACAATCGCGACGTAGCGTTTTTTATTTTACTAAATTTCTTTATTACTTACCCAAAAATACAATAAAGTTACTTAATATAACTACAACTATAGGAATTTAAGTGACCAACAACATGATAGGTAATATAAATTATTTTTTTCTAATATTCTAGGAATTGATGTCTAAACTAGACACAATTTAGTGTCTGTATTTATATGTCACCCCCTGGGTATTCGCACCAGGTTATTGCAGGACATTATGGCTAAGTAGGAACCCGCAAAAGATTATCCGTGCTGTTATGCCATCGCCATCATTCTGAGATTTACAAATACAGCAAACAAATATTTAAACATACCACCTGTATGTTTAAATATTTGTTTGCTGTATTTTAAAATCTCGGTCTCAGGACGTAGACCGGAAACAGTTGTTCTGTGCACCAGCACTCTACATACCGCAGTTTTGCTTTGACTGTGGATATAGCCTTGATCATGCTCAAGTGAAGAATGATTACGTCATCATACGTCCTGAGCATAAGCAGCTGGCGTACTGTAATAACTCTCATTGAGAGATGAGGGAATAGATGGGGAGATCGCATATGATTTAAACACCCAATACACATTATAAGTATGTATATTCAAATGCACGTTTTTATGCTGCAGTTAGCAAACATGTTCATGACAAAGACATCTATTTAGAACCCTCAGTCCACTTTCCAGATCGTATGCCTGGTTACGGTTTTAAACATCCGTGATTGTGAATTATCAGTTAGCAGACTATAAACTAAGAGAATTTCTAATGGGATTAATATATGTTTTAAGATTGAAACTTATTGTCTAAGAATAATAATAATAATTGCGACATTGTGTGAATAAATTATTTATTTGTATTATTTAGAATATTATACAAATTTTATTCAATCATAGTACGACTAGTAATAATTTATGAACAAATAATACAATTTACCATCCGTAGTTGACACCGAGACCGGTGTACGAAACGTGGGAAACGGCGGGAGCAGCCGAGTAACTGATGGCAGTTTTGAGTACGGGGGCAGCGGCGTAGGGGGCAGGCGCGTAGTGGGCAGCAGCGTAGGGGGCAGCAGCGTAGGGGGCAGCAGCGTAGGGGGCAGCAGCGTAGGGGGCAGCAGCGTAGGGGGCATATGCGGGTGTTGCAATAGTCTTGGTAATAACAGGGCTTGCGGCGTATGCGTAAGGAGCTTGGTGAGCAATTGGTAGTGCTGGAGCGATTGTTTTAGTCAGTACGGGAGCCGAGTACGAGGTGTAGGCAGGGGCGGCTGCGTAAGCCAAGGGAGCAGCGTGAGAGATTGACGATGAGGAATAAGAGATAGCGGGAGCTGCGGACTTGATCACAGGGCTGGCAGCATATGTCGTAAGGGCTGGAGCAGCATAAGTCTTGGCGTACGTGACCGGTGTAGAGATGGATTGGTAGGAGACAGCGGGGGCGTAAGACTTGGTTACGACAGGGGCGGCGGCGTAGGTCGTCAGAGCGGGTGCGGCATAAGTCTTGGCAAGAAGGGGCGCCGAGGCGTAGGCAGCGACGGGTGCGTGTGCGGTGTGGCTGGAGAATGACACAGATGAGACAGCTGGTGCTGAGCTGTACGCGACGGGCGCACTATATGCCAGCGGTGCAGCAGCTTGCAGCAGGTTACCGGCTGAAGCCATACCGGCAACGCACATGAAGAAAACGACCTGCAATAGAACAAAAATGTGTTAAATCATGGCATAAAACGTGGCATGATGATTTTGTTAATATGGTTATTTAAAACGTTGTAGATATTCTAGTTTGATTCACTCTCATAATATATTAGAAATTATTTAATCAAAGACCAGAAGTATTTAGTATGTACCTTGGAGAACATGTTGATTACACAAATGATTACTTTGTAATATTTTTAGGAGCAATCACTGGTGCTTTTATATCGAAATCACAAACTGGTATTGGCGTTGAACCTGAATTTGACATAGCCTGGGGGTTATTTGCTTAAAAAGTCCAAAGCCGGTCGGTCAAGTTCGAATGTGACTCATTTGGAGTATGAAGTATGATCTTACACGTTAATAACTGTGTAATACGTAATAATTAGACAGAGGCAAATTATACCCTTGGTGGTGAACTTATTGCCACTAATTGTTTGCTTAAGTCTCACTTATTGATCGGCTGGTGAACTACGTGCAGGTTAACTTTGTTTTCCAAAAGAATGTATTATTGAGCTGAGTTTACGAAGCTCTTTCTTAGGCGACTCGTGTATTTCGTTCGTGATCGAACTCCTCCTAAACGACAGGACCGATCTATTTTGAAATTTGGCACTTTCATAGTGACCATCACCGTGAGTGCATATATCTGAATTCATAAAGATCGGTCCAGTCGTTTAGGAGTTCGACCCGGATCGACAAACTCAGCTCAATTATTGCAACAACAGAATGTATTGCATACTTAGTTATTATGTACACGAAACCGTTGAAAATTATACCCATTAGAATCCGCGTGTAAAAATTGCCAAGGCTCGCCAGGCGGTTACTCCCTATGTGTCATAAAAGCAACTACGCGTTCCTCAACGAAATGTAGACTAACGTTGGAAGTGCTTCCGATAACTTACATTTTTCCGTAGACTCCAGATCTAACATCAATATCTAACATCAATAATCGACGTAAAACCCAATTAACCATGCTGTTATCCGAACAGAAATGCCAAAAGCCAAAAATAACCAACATAGCGTCTGTATTATGGTGAATATGGATATTTAATCCTTTTGAACTTAAAGAAAACGTATACATAATATACTCTTACAATAATTTCTACAAAGAGGGTATATTATCATACACATATCTAAGATCCCGTCTAATAGGTACATTCTATTTTTATGATAATAACGACATTATCGGTATTGTTGTAGGCAGCATTTCATGAATACCAATTTTCACCACCACACTCAAGTTCTTTATTTGCCATTAACACCTGCAATCATCGTCATAATTGGTGTATCCTTTTCTATTAATAAGTTATGACAAGAAGATCATAGATCACATTGAATTTTTGAATTGAAACTAAATAAAAAAACTAGACCATAGGTGGCCATCATCTGGTTGCCCTAATTTATGGTGGGTCATTAAGGAAGCCGCTCCGGAAAGTCATGATGTCTCCCTGATAACTCCATAGCATCAAATTACTCAAATTACACTCAGGGTTTGTATAAAGATATTTTTTATTTCTAACAGTAAACTAATATGGATGTTATGCCAAAGATGCAGGATTACACCTGGGGGCGTACCTCCATGGCAAGGAGTAGTATAGTTATCTATACTTACTTATAATAAATCTGTAGAAGTGAAAATTCGGTACATTGAAAATATCAAAAAAATAAATGGCAGGGGGTGTTACTAAACCGACACCAAACCCAAAAATGTGATTAAAATTTTTTTTGTCTGTCTGTCTGTTTGTTTAGGCATCACGCAATAACTACCGGTTCGATTACGATGAAACTTGGTATAATTATTCTTTAATATCCTGGGCACCTACTAGCTTACTTTTTATCCCATGCAATAAAAAACAAACTTAATTTTGCGGTTCGATCCCTAGGCCCGATTACTGTACCAACCGCAAATAATAAGTTTGTCGTAGGTTACGTCACCTGCAGTGGAGTTCACAGAGGGCTCCCACACATAAACACGATACGACGTCGCGTCGTGGAAATCTACGACACGACGTCGTAACGTGTCGATGCACGATACGACGTCGGGAGCCCGCGCACTAGGCAACCACGAATTCCCGGCTGCGGCAGCCAATACAACGCGCTTGTTTGCACGGCAGCCGGCTGGCACGCACTAGTTATAGCAGCCAGAACTTTCTTCAGGACTTATACAAGCTCGTATAGGAGTGTCAATGCCCTGATTGAATTTCGTATTTTTTCCAAAAGGTTATCAAACAATTGCACTGACATCCTCGTGTAGTTAAAAAACCGGTCTGGGAATGCGCGAACATCGTTGAAATAGGTTTGGAATAAGCCTTTTGAGTGTCTTTCTAGAAAAAGAGAATGAATCCAGTGTCTCTTCTTTGTTTTGCGTTTTTTACGAGATAGGTAAGCAATAATTATAAGTTCCTCTACGTCCATATCGCTGGGATAACTGGCTGCGCAAATATTCAGGCTGCATAGTGCGCGGGGGCCCTTAATTACCCTAGTCGAGCAGCGTCCCGTACATGGGACAAAACATCTGAAGAATACAAGAATAAACACCGGCCCTAATACCACCCCACTGTATCGACGGCATCGTGCCGTGTATCGTGCGTGGCACATTACGTTACGATGTCGTGTTTCTTTACGATGCTCATCGTAGATTTCCACGACGCGACGTCGTATCGTAAAACGACGCCGCATCGTTGTACGCTGCGACGTCGTATCAAGTTTATGTGTGGGAGCCCTAAGGGGCGCTGCAAACGGCTAAGATACTATAATTGAGCGAAGCGAGCCGAAGGCGAGCGGAGCTCTCAACGGGTGACTCAAATTATTTTTGTTACGATTTATGTTAAATTGTTTCTCGGCGAATACTCGGCCGATTTCGGATTTTCTTGCACTCATCGAAAGCTTACAGAATTACCCAGGTTCTTATGAAGCCAGAATTTTGAATTTAAACTCGCTTCGCTCAAATATATGCTGCAGCGTAACGGTACATTTTGCGACTGCGGCGACCTAGTATTTTATCTTAAGATACAATATCACACACGCGAAGATAATAAATAATATTTCATATTTTCGTATCTTAAGATGAATTTGTATGGTATAATAGAAGATATAATAGAGAAACTCTTGTAGGGGGGCTTTATGAACGCCATAAAATCCAAAACAATGGTTTTTAGAACTTTTGTCTGTTTGTCTGAATGTTTGAACACGCTAATCTCAGAAACGGCTTGAATTTTTGATTTAAATTTGCGGTTTTCAGTAATGCATTGTGGTTTATTCAACTTAATATTTAAGATTTGGTTTTCAATCGGTTCATAAATAAAAAAGTTATGTAGATCTAAAGTAACACACAGGCGGAGCTGCGGGCAACAGCTATTTATTAACATATTTATTTAATAATTTATTGAGACATTAAACAGTTACACATTAAGTATTACTTGTAGGAATATAATTAATGAAAGGATTGTTTATCTATATATATAAAACGCCAGTGAAGCCGCTTCTCCTCCTAAACTAAGAGTCGCACAGTCAAGTGTGGCACACCGTTGGAAAGGTCGTGGTCTCAAGTGGTGCGATAAGATTAGAAATTTGACAAAAAAAAAAAATTACTTGCGCAGTTTGCGCTAAGGGTTGCTAGTTACAATTTATAATAAACAATCTTTGGGTGTATCGTCACGATATCGTGTGTCGTTATCGTGCAATGTAAACGCCCTATATATATCTGCAAAATAATGTTATAGATTTTGTCCGGAAGTGTATCCTTCGGAGACAGTACACACAGAACGTATGTACCATATATATAATAACAAATTAACTTGTTGTGTAGTACACACCGTACGTAACCGTTCTGTACGGTATGTACATTAAGCTGACTGTAGTGTTTATATAAATGATATTTTTAAATGCACAATATGCACATCACATCAAATAACTTATTGGCCGCTCAATTTATATATTCATCAGTTAAGTGTTTTTTACCTCTATTAAATAAATACATTTTCTTAAACATGTATGGAAATGTTGTCATTATTTAAAACAAAAGCGGCCAGATACATGTCGGGCCACGTATAGAATAGGGTTTCGTAGTTACTTATAACAGCCTCCATGACCCCTTCTTATTATGAAGCTCGCGGTCCAAGGCCGCGGCCACTCCTACGTCCATTACCAGGCGTCTCTGGTACGCACCAGGAGGTATTGCCAGTGGCCATATGGCTAGAACCCCTGAACTAGCAGAGTTTAAATAAAAAAATAGTTTTAGCTCTAATTATTTACTCAAATACGATTTTATTAAAATTTTAATTAAAATGTATAGTTAAAAGGATCCTTATCATCAAGTATAAGCGGCATGCGCACGAAAAAGAAAGAATTGTGATTTTTTGAAATTTTTACATGCAATTTTCCGAGTGAAAATAAAAATACTTTTTACTAGGTTTTTTACCTAAAGTATGGGCAATTAATATTCGGAGCCGTGCATGTTATAATTTATCTGTGTCCATTTTCGTTTTTGTTTTCGCCGCTTAATAAAATTATACGAGAGAAAGCGCTTTCCCTGGAGAACGCTACCAGCACAGATGAGTTTCTAAACAAAAGTTTGAATTTTTATTTTTCAATGTACCGTTCGTTGACCTATGCCATCTGGTAAAATGTGGTTAAATATATGGGTAGTAAGTTCTTTATAAAAGTAATTATCATCCAAAAGTTTTTCTTAATTAAGTACCTACTCTACAAGGTCTCGCTTTGAAGTCAGTAACTAGTACATTTATACCAATTAGATATTTTTATTAGTAATTTATTTGGCCTCTTCAGCTGAAATTTCAGAAATGAAAGAAGTTAGTTAGGTCGTCTTGTCAATTCTTTGAAAGGTGTTTAAACGCATTTTACTCACGATCAGAAACCATTAGATGAGCTAAAATTAAACGTATTTTAAGGGTTTTGGAAGAAATTAAAACAAAAATGCATAGGAAGTTTTATTTTTTTAAAATTTTGCTGTTTTTGTACATTATTGACCAATAATAAATAGTAAGATTGATTTATTTAACCAACCATACACCATCTCACACGTCACTTTTGCAGTTCTCGGAGCAGAGAACTGCGTGTGAGATGGTGTGAGCAGCAGAGTAGGTGACGGGCGGTCTTCAATACTGGAGTAGTGACGTATGAAGCTTACGCTGGAGCTGCGATGGTTTTAGCAATCACAGGGCTTGTAGCGTATGCTGAGCCAGCGATTGAAGAGTAGGATACCACAGGGGCGATAGACTTAGCTATTAAAGGTGTGGAATAACTAGCAATGGCTGGAGCGGCAGCTGCATAAGCCACTGGAGTAGAATAAGAGCTAGATGAATAGGACAATGCGAGAGCGGGACATTTGGTCACCAAAGGTGCAATATAAGTGTATGTGGTGAAAGGCGGCGCGGCGTAGGATCTAGCATTCGCAACAGGAGAAGAGTGAGTAGAAATGGACTGGTAAGAGACGGCTGAAGCGTATGACTTGGCTACAATAGGGGCAGTCGCATATGTAGGTAGAAAGAGCTGGTGCTGCGTAGGTCTTGGTAACTACTGGTGCGGCATAACCAGTATAAGCAGATGCAGCGTAGGATTTAGTAGCGTATGAAGAATAAGATACGGAGGAGACGGCGAATGGCGCGCTGTAGGTCAGTGGCGCATTATACGCTTATGGGGCAGAAGCTTGCAGCAGGATTCCAGTTTTATTTTTTAATCCTACGAAGCTACGTCCATTGCCGAGCGCCTCCGGTAGATACTGAAAGAATTCCCAGTGGCGCCCGGCGAACCTTGGCCACCCGTGTGGCCGCTGCGTGGTGGTCGGGTGTTACCCCGCATCTTTGGGGTCGGGTTTTATCCCGCATCGGTGAGTGAAGGCGTGCGTGGGGTGAAGCCCTACATCATGCAGCCCTTCTAGCCTGCTTATGTAAGGACGGTGGGTTGCTAATCCACCGTCCTCAGGCCCCGCGAGTCTGCGGCGCCCTCGCCGCACACTTCGGAACTCAGTAGGGAGGGTACGCTCCCTCACCCTACTAGCCGCCCCCTTCACGAGCATAACCTGCTCGAAGAAGGAAACGGCCGTGTTCCACTGGCTCCCGCTAGAGACCATGGCTCGTAGCATGGTCTCCAGCGAGAGGGGATCTGCGCCCAGGCCCACAACGAGGTCCCGGCGCTGACTCGCCCATGCTGAGCATTCCACCATTGAAGCGGCGTAGGAACGGCTGCCAACCCGATGGTCCGCCGTCTTGCCCTCCGCCTCGCATCTGTAGCAGCGAGGCGGTGCGTCACAGGTGTTGGACTTGTGACCGGGCCGGCTGCAGCGGAAGCACCGATTACCCACGGTGTCTTCCACTGCACGCTGCACTCCTACGTGCCCAACCATCATGCACCGAAAACACCTGGTTTCCCGGGCATGCAGGAGGTGCACCTGCGCCTTGAGGAATCCCCCTATGAGGAGGCTCCGTCCGTCCGCAATTTTAAGTGCCGCCGCGACTGGGCACTGGACGATTGTCGCTCCATGACCGGTAGGGCTGAAGGAGATCTCTCCAACACTCACCTGGTCATGGGGACCGCCGCCGGCCTCCACGACGGCGGAGATTAGCTCATCCATCGTGGTCGCGGCGTCCAGGCCCGCGTCATCCATGCGCAATGCTGCGCATTTAGTGGGTCTGGAGACGCAGACGGCTTCTGCGTCCAGCGTGTCCCTCAGCCTAGCCGCTAGGGCGTCAGCTTTAGGGCCGCTGGAGGCGCCGGAAACCTTGAGTAGAAGAGCTCCGGTGCGGGTGGTCTTGCACCGGAACCCAGCAGGGTTCCGGTTGAAGCAATACCAACCGCGCACAGAAAGGTGATCGAAAATTATTAATACGATTTATTTAGTTTGTTCGTTATTTTTAAGTGACATGTACATGAAATCTCGTCTTTATTTCCGAACGGGTAGACATAGGCGTCAAACACGCTAACTAAAAAGATTAAGATTAAAATTAAATGAGAATGCGTCAATGAGTGAATCCTTCTAGTCTGCTTCTGTAAGGACGGCGGGTGGCCAGCCCGCCGTCGTCTCTAGCTTCCAGGGGACATGGAGCTTTCGTACCTTTGTATACATGTTCAAATGTTTTAATAATTTGTTTAAGTAATGATTTTGGGAATAGTTACACTCTCGCTTTTATATGAATGCTTATAAACTGGTACTAACATTGAAAACGTTTCTACGTAAACGCCTGCAGCCAACTTGTTTTGCGAAAACCAGTCAAGTGCAAGTTCAACTCGTACGCTCTAGTTTACTTATTAACATAATTATATCACTTATTTATTTTACGTAATTTATACCTACAAAATTTGACCGCAACCTACTTTATAGAGTACAACATAATTACATGTAAACTTTATATACTCGTATTATTGTTACACAGACAGTTTGGAGATACATAGACAGTTTGGAGACAATCCAAAAAAACTAGTTTGTAAGACAACAGATAATAAATCAACTTAGCAATCTTAATTTTAAATATATGCCCGAAGGTAAGGGACCTGTGGCCTTTGAACAAATTGAGCCGACCCCTAGTAGTAGTATGTATGGTAGTGAACGTAATTCTGTTGAGCATAACATTATGTCTAGTAGTTTAAGCATAGTACACCAAAATATTCAAGACTTATCTGATAAACTTTTAGAAATTGACCTTTACATTAGGGACCACAATGTTCATATTTTTTGTATAACAGAGCATTGGTTAAAAGACCACGAATTATTGTTCAACAGTGTATATTACTCACTTATTAGTGCGTTCGCAAGAAAGAAGGCTATTCGTGGTGGCTCCCTAATATTCGTGTCTAATAATATAAAATGTAAAGAACGTAAAGATATTGTTGCGATATAGTTTACTTGGTCCACACATGGGCACGTACTGCCCTTGCTCTCTTTTTATTGTTGTAACAGAATCATTGTATTTACTGGCGAATAAAAAGAGTGGCCTTGAGTTTTTCTTGCCAGGTTCTTTCCTCACAGGCTCTACCTATTGCCTTGCGAATCTGGCGGTAAATGTAAATGTAGAAGCATTTTCTTTTTTGACATTCATAAGTGTTATTTTGTGACCTACATGAATAAATATATTTTGATTGGATTTGTTTGTAAAGATTGTTTTGGAAGTACCTCTGTGTAGTAAAGTGAAATACCTGTTCAAAGGCGTCATTAGGTACCTTTTTTTTAAGTCCGCGTCTCAAAACGTCCGCGTGTTAAATTTATACATACTACTATAATAGTGGTCTCGGTGAACTTCGTACCGCCTCAAATTAACCTTTCAAACCTTCCCTATTACGAATACTTTAAGACCAAAATAACTCAAATCGGTTTTCAACAAACCAACAGTGTTGTATTTTTATTTTTACAGATAGATAAAAAAGTCCTCCACCGCGTCTGTTTGTCTGCCTGTTTGCGATTAACTCAAAAACTTCTGCACTGATTTTAAGCTGATTTCACTGATGGAAGAGTGGTTGTCAAGGAAGGTTTTGGTATATAATTTATCACGGGCGAAGCCGTGCGCGTCCGTAAGTGTGTAATAAAATAAAGCTTCATGTTTTACAGTGGCCTAAGAAAGAGTTGGAAAGAGTTTTGGGGATCTTAAGTCATCGGTCACCCCTTACAAGTTCATAAATAATTGTGCACACACACACATATCACGCCTATATCCCCGAAGGGGTAAGCAGAGGAGCATTACACACCCACGACTTGCCAGTATTTCTAGTCCCACGTAATAGGGGCAAGCCTATTGCCGTTACTGGACATCCATTATCATGGGTTATGTCCAAAATGGCCGAATGAATTGAATAACAAGTAGTAGCAATATTGAAATTTTGAAAAAAATTTTTAAATCCGTCGCCTTGCGATGAAATGTTGATGAAAGGTAACAAAATCCTACGTGCCAGTTGCTATGGCACAGCCAATTAAAGTTCTGGGCATCTCGGACAATAAATAATTATATTGTTACGTATAGGACTTCCTTATTTTTTTATAACGGGGATAATTTTTTAATACAATAGTTTAGCTGCGAATAAAATTATAATATCTATTAACTATGCAATTTTTTTTTTGCATAATTATTATGTTATTACAAAAACAGGTAATTCAGAGGCAAATTTCGAACCCGCGTTTTCCTAACATGCTAAATAATATTCTGTGTAATGTTATTTCTTTTATATTTTACTAGTTTTACAAGCTTTTATCTAGCTATCACAAGCTTTATTTACTTACACCTGTCCCGATGTCCGTGTGTAATCAAATCTTGTTAGTTAAATTTAACACACTTCCCGGTTTCCGATCGAGCTGAAACCTTGCCTGCGTATGTAAGTCGCATGACAATGCAATATTACAAGTTGACGTGATGATAAAAGCTTGATTTAAACAAATATTTTTTAAATATAATCTATCTAAATATTTATAATATCTTATGTTATGTAATTATATCGTTTACAATATTTTTTTGTAAATCATCATCACTTCACTATCACTATCACTACATACTATAAAACAAAGTCGCCCGTTCTATATGTAGGTATGTGTATATCTTTAAAACTACGCAATGGATTTTTATGCGGTTCTCACCAATGGATAGAGTGATTCTCAAGGAAAGTTTTTGTATAGGTGTATAATTTGTCAAGCGAGCGAAGACGCGGGTGTCCGCTAGTATATTATAAAACAAAGTCGCTTCCATTCGTATGTATGCTTATCTTTAAAACTAAGCAACGGATTTTGATGCGATTTTCACCAATGGATAGAGTGGTTCTCGAGGAAGGCTTCTGTCTGCCTATATAATTTGTCAAGTGGGCGAAGCCGCGGGCATCCGCTAGCATTTCTAATAGCCGTTAGACGTTAATAACGTAAATCCTCTGAGTCCAGGGTCAGTCAATGAATCTTCATAAAAACGTGTGGTTTGTTATATTTACCTGTTATTGAAGGAGCTTAACATGAGTCTGTTATAAAGTCCATAAGAGTCCATAATAAAAAATAAAGATTCGTGTACAAAAAAAATTGTGGGTCGTTTACCTTATTAACCAAAACTCTCAGCTGTTTTATTTTTAAAAGAAATGCCACCTGCTGGTTAATAGCTATTTAGATTAGGCACTGTAACAGGGTTTGAAATAAATACAAAATATAAATTTTTCATTTTTTTATTTCGTTTCTTTTTGTTCATAAGTTAGGTTAATTCCTAAGAATAAATATCACCAAACAATGATTATCTACCAACCGTAGCTTGCACCGAGACCGGTGTATGTAACGTGAGATACCGCGGGAGCAGCTGAGTATGAGATGGCAGACTTGTAGACGGGCCCGGCGGCATAGGCGGGAGCTGCGATAGTCTTGGTAACAAGAGGACTCGCGGCATATGCGACTGGGGCTGAGTGGGCAAGAGAAGAGTAGGATACAGTTGGAGCAGAGTAACTGGCGTAGGCTGGAGCGGCGTAAGTCTTAGCGACGATGGGAGCAGCTGCGCCGTAAGCCACGGGGGCTGCGTGAGCGATTGAAGAGTAAGATACTGCAGGAGCAGAGTGAGCAATTGATGAGTAAGATACTGCGGGAGCAACAGTTTTGGTGTAAACTGGGGCAGCTGCGTATGTAGTAAGGGCAGGCGCTGCGTAAGATTTGGCGTATGCGACGGGAGCGGAATGGGTAGAGATGGACTGATAAGACACGGCTGGGGCGTAGGACTTAGCTACGATGGGAGCGCTGGCGTATGTAGCTAGAGCAGGAGCAGCGTAAGTCTTGGCCACAATAGGGGCAGCTGCGTAGGTGGCACCATAGGCGACGGGTGCGTGGGCGGTGTGGCTCGAGAATGACACTGAAGAAACAGCTGGTGCCGAGCTGTACGCCACTGGAGCGTTGTATGCTAGTGGAGCTCCGTGCAGCAGATTTCCAGCGGAGGCGATGCCCGCGGCGCAGAGGAAGATTACTACCTGTAAACATATTAAAAAGTATTATAAGAAAATGGTATTCAAAAAGTGGTTTTACACTCCATATAAAAATACTCGTAAGTAAAAGTATATAGTAATTTAACTCCAGTGAAACCGATAAATTTGCACGAATAGTGGTAATGGTTACACTGGATGTAATCCGATTACAAAGTGGGGCAAACAAACTGATTATACTTTAAACTAAAATCGTTAGTAAGCTTTTATTTGTTAAATTGAAAATAGTTTTAAAATAGGAGTCTAGTAATTATAAATTGAAATGTATTTATTCTAGAATCTAATAGGTATTAAAATGTCTAAATAAAATAGAGTAGACATAGACCTAGGATCCACTGTAAATCCAATCAAATCACCTTCAAAACGATAAGCATCGTAGAAAAGTACCTATCTACTTGTTTGAATTGTACTGTCGAATCGGTAATTTTCATAATAGTGATATAATTATTGATTAACAATAAATACAAGAAAGGTATATAATAAGGTTAATAAGTATTTTTAAATTTTTTTTTTAGTTGTCGGCTATACCCTATTATGAACCATCTATATCTATATATTTAATACGACAATTTGTCTGTCCGTCCGTCGCGTTTTTCAATTATAATTAATAATACATACATTTGCATGAAATATTAATATGTTCTTTTTTTTTTTTTTTTTATATTTGAGGCGATACAAAGTTCGCTGGGATAACTAGTTAACTTTATACTTGCAAAAAGACGGAGTAATACACATTGGTAATAGAATATCGATTAATATTTTGCAATGTACCTTAGTATACATGTTTGTATTGTATGATGTTGACGTGTGTTATAATTTTTTGGAGCACTTGCTTTCGCTTTTATATGAGAGTGTAAAAACTGGTATTGGTATTCGATCTCATTTGTGGATCAGCCGCCGCCGCCGCCGCTGCCGGCACTTTTGGTTTCAATGTCAAGGTTAGCCTTCATCCGAATCTCAGAGTTTTGTAAGCAGCTGTAGGCGTGTTATGATATTTAATACGATTATATTAGCCTTTGACTTCTTAGGAAGCTTTCAGAACTTCACGTAGAAAATAAGTTAATAAATCAGTAGTCAATTAATTATGAGTTACATATTTATTTGGTTCAATGAAATTTAGAATGACTGAACACATTTATATGGGTACCTAATTAATCAGTAGGCTGTCTTGTGTCTACCACGGAGTGTGTGTATAAGTCTTTGAAAAGCATTGAGAGGTTTGTTATACTTACGGTTTTTAGATCTAAATATTCGCTTGCGAGATATTCAACTTTATAGCTAATTTTTTTGGTAAACCAGTGCGTCCCCGTCCCCCTCCCCCCTCTAAAATCTAAACGACTGTCTCGAAAAATCTGAAAACATTATGACGGTAGTCCATGTAACTAGTCAGACATGTAGTCGCGTGGTTCTAACTCTTGGATCCTTAGTTAGGTCCCTCAATATGGATTATGTAACTTCCAATTAAGTTTGTGAGCGTATAGTTGGGGCTTATACAAATTCTAGCCTAAGGTCACTGATGATAATAATGGAAAAACAGTTCAAGTTGACAAAAACAACAATTTATTTGGTAAAATAAATATTTAACTTAAATATAATGGGTACTTATTATTAAATAGACCCCGACGGCTTTGTATGGAGTAGAATTCTCGTTACCGATCTCTATAGAAACTGTTATCGAAATAAATAGTACTTTTTACGAGATAAGAATTACAAAATTATTAATAACCGTAGCCATATCCACCATAGGCGCCATTCCGGTAACCAGCATAGCCATAAGGAGCATAGCCATAGGATACAGCAGATCCAAGACCATTGTAAAGATTGGCTCCATAACCAAGTCCAGTATAACTACCCAGGTAACCGCCATAAGCTCCATTATAGGCAGGTACTACTTTGGCGACTGACGTGTATCCGCCGTAACCGACGCGATTGCCGTAACCAGCGTAACCGTTGTTGTAGACGACACCAGCGCGAGCTAGTCCGAAGAGGGCAAATGCGATGGCAAAGATCTGTTAAAACGAAAAATATCGAGACATTAAATGTTAAATCTATATTCCTTCGCAAGACACCCAGCAAAATCGGGCCTTTATCCCCGAAGGTGTTGACAGAGGCAGTTATTAGACCCTCATTTGCCCAGTCACATTATAAAGCCCACATAATAGTAGGCTGGTTTTGGTTTCAGCTGCACCGCGTGCAGGTGATGATGGTGATTTGGGCCCGGAGTGGTCAGGCCCATTTGCACCATTGATGTATCAGCCATGGTGAGTTGATGGCGTAACGAAGCAATAGTATTAGGGTAGTACAACACGTTTTGTATAGCTCCATGGCTCCAGACACCCTGGTGGGCCGACTAATTGTACACTTAGTCTATATAATTTTTTTGTAAATTCGTTTTACTTACTTTGGCAAACATATTGATTGTATTCTAGTCAGGTGTGATGAGTTGAATGTCTTAGGAAATATCCTTACACGCTTTTATAATAAAAAAATGTAGGTAAATAAGGATCTTCAAGGATCTCTAATAGTTAGAAAACAATTCGAGCGTATATTATTGTAGTAAGTATACCTACAACAATACAAGTTATTAGTTTATTCGTGAAATTAGACTTTAAAGTAAAAAAATATCGTTAGTACAAAATGTTACAACTATTTTAATTATTACGTAAAGTATACATTTATTTACAATAAGAATTACAATATACAAAATAAACATAATTATAGACTAAAAATATTTACATTACAAAATATCGTTTAAAAAATCCTCCGCGTCATTGCCGACTGGGAAGGTTTCCAGAATGCTGGCTGTGTTGCCACGTTGGATGGCGACACTTATTCTTTGGGCCAGAAACTAGCCAGCCTTCTGGTCCTGAGAAGCATCGATTAAACGTTTAGCAATGTCTCTATAAAGGCGGCGAGCACTCGGACCCCATGACCCCAGTGTCTCAACCCCAAACGGCAAAATGTCAAATATGTAATCACCTGCTAGGTTAGCATATTTACGCCGTTTAAAGCCTTCAATGAAATGAAATGAAATGAAATGAAATGATTTATTTATTTGTATAGGTCACTAAATGGCTCTTACAAACGTCAGTAAGTACTTAAAATAAAAGATGTCATTGCTTCTATATTTACATGTACTGCCAGATTCGCAAAGCAATAAGTAGAACCGAGAGAAAGAACCTGGCAATAAAACTCTCGGTCACTCTTTTCAAATAATTGACTCATTTACACATTTTCTTAAGACTAAATGTGGACGAATGTACATTGGTCTCGTGTCAAAATCAAAAAGAGTGTATAATACAACAAAAAAAATATTATAGTCGCCTAAGTACAAAATATGCTACAATTACGGCATTTTAGGAGGCGCCTGCACCATGCTCAAGCCAGACACTTTTATCATTAAGGTAATCAACTGTCTTATAATATGCTTTTTGACATAAAGTGGTCTTTATAAAGTTTTTAAATTTATTGTCGGGCATACAAAGGACCGTTTCAGGCAATTTATTATAAAAGCGTATACCTTCCCCCTTGAAAGAATGACTAACCTTGCTAAGCCGATAACACGGAGGGAGTAGTTTATTTTTATTACATAGAAATCTACGTAATAAAAATAAACTGTCTGTAACGTCACTTACTTTAGTATAGCTAGATATATTTTTCCTGACATACAGTATGTTATCAAATATATATTGGGAAGCTACAGTTAAAATATTAATATCTTTAAATCGCTCCCTAAGAGAATCTCTTGTACCTAAACAATAAATGGCACGGACTGCCCTCTTTTGTAATATAAAAATTGTTTCTATATCTGCTGCATTTCCCCAAAGTAGTATTCCATAGGACATCAAGCTATGGAAGTAACCAAAGTAAACTAGCCTAGCAGTAGCTACATCTGTCAACTGCCTAATCCGTCTCACAGCATATGCAGCAGAGCTAAGCTTATTAGCTAAAATGGTGATATGGTCACCCCATTGTAATTTAGAATCTATTGTTATTCCTAAAAAGGTAGTGTTATTTACAAATTCTAACCTTTGGCTACCCAGCACGACATGGACGTTTGCTTGTCTGACATTGGGCATTGTAAATTTAACGCATTTAGTCTTTTCTGCATTCAACAATAGGTTGTTTGTAGAAAACCAATTTGAAATATCATTTAAAATATTATTAACATTATTCGCATCTGTACTATGCCGATTTACTTTGAATATAAGTGATGTATCATCCGCGAACATTACTATGCCAGCTTGTGCCTCGATCATGCAAGGCAAGTCATTAACATAAACCAAGAAGAGAAAAGGCCCTAGAATTGATCCCTGAGGTACGCCTATTTTGACGTTAGTTCCGTTTGACTTAACGTTGTTCACATGAACAGTCTGCAGCCTATCTGTCAGGTAAGATCCTAATAGTTCTAAGGATTTTTTGTCAAAACCATACCGACGTAACTTTAGCAAAAGTGTTTGATGGTCAACACAATCAAATGCTTTAGACAGATCGCAGAATACCCCAATGGCATCCTGCGATCCCTCCCATGCGTCGTAAATCAAGCTAACAAGGGTTACTCCCGCATCGGTGGTAGATTTTCCGCGAGTAAAGCCAAATTGTTGGCTGTGGAAAAGATTATTGGTCGTGAAGTGGACTTGCATTTGATTTAGCCTCACTCTCTCAAACACCTTACTCAGAGCTGGCAAAATAGAAATGGGGCGGTAGTTACCAAGTTCTGACTTAGATCCCTTCTTAAATAATGGTATTAGTCTACTATTTTTCATTAGGTTAGGGACTATACCTTCATCTACACATTCATTAAAAATTAGTGCCAAGTCAGATGCAATGATATCAATTACATTACTTATTAAGCTAACTGATATGCCCCAGTGATCTTCAGACTTTTTAATTTTGAGATTTTTAAATGCTTTCAAGATGTCACTGGGGTCTATATGTTTGAAGTTAAATTTAGATGAAGAACCAATATTACTTTCGAGAAGGGCCACAGCACTGTGGGCACATGAATTAACAGAAGAAGTTACTTTAAATGGAATGTTGGTAAAATAATCTTCAAATGCATTTACAATACCTTTCGGAGAGGTTATATTCTTGTTTTCTAATTTAATTTTAGTAACAGTATCCCTCACTTTACATTTACCTGACTCTTTGTTTATTTCTTTCCATGTTTCTTTTATTTTGTTAGGAGCCTCAATTATTTTCCTTTTGATGTGAATGGATTTAGCCTGTCTACATACTTTTTTGAATACTTTGGAGTAATTCCTAACATATTCAATGAAACTTTTATCAAATTTGTATCGTTTTTCTGCATATAGATCAAACAGCGTTCGTCTACTTTTATAAATGCCTACTGTTGCCCATTCACAAAATTTCGATTTAACACTACGATTTTGGCATTTTTGTTTGAATGTGTCTGAAAAAGCATCAGACAATGTACCAAATAAACTATTATAATGGACCTCAGGATTATTACCTATATAAACTATAGAATTAAGCTTTTTCTCGAACAAGTTTTTGAATTCTTTAATTCTATTAGAGGTTATGGGCCTAGACATAATTTTCTCATTATACTGACTATTATTACTCTTGGGAAAGGATACTATTTGACCACAGTGATCTGATGGCAATTTACTAATTACAGACTTGCTTAAGCACTCACAATCCGTAAAAAAATTATCCAGGCAATTGGCTGCTGTTTCTGTGACTCTAGTCGGCTTTCAGCCGATGCAGCAGCAGCGCCGGCACATCCGGATGTGCTTGGAAGGTGTGAAGGTGCTAAGGTGTCAACGCATGTAGCGTCCCACACCAAAGGCCTTCCCATCTTCCACGGTAGCAACGACATACCGTCCGGTCTCTTTCCATCGCTTCGTGCTAAACCATTAGGTTCGCGTACGGCCGGAAGACCTGCGGTGGAAAGAGCCCTACGAATTATGTCGTTTAGAATAGCGTGCCGAGGTATACGACCTGCGCTTCTGCTACAAGAAAGGCCATGGTGTCCCAGATTATCGACGGCTACTCCACAGGTGCAATGATGCGGGGATACACAAGGTGTACCCAGCCGAAGGCAAGTGGCAATGCGGAAGGTAGTGTCGTCCAAAATTGTACCGATGTTGGGCGATGGGAGCGCCTGGATCCATTACCGTCAGGGTCCCATTCTCCAACAGCTAGTACGCGTGCACGCTCTGAAATATTGACAGAAGTGTCAATTAGTGTATTAATTCTCAATTTACAGAGCGGTGAATCCCACAGTCGCTGTGAGCCTAGGCGTGAGGGCAGGTCAGTGTCGGGGCAAGACATCCTCCAAGCATTTATGGCATCGGTCTTGCATCGCACCTCGGAATCAATCAGTGTATTTGACAAAATTTTCCTGACTAATTCTTCAGTGCTATGGACCGACGACAGAAATGCAATTAAGAAATTTTAATTAAGTTAGATATTGTTATCTATAATGTACTAAGTAGTTGATTACACGTTTGAGCCGTTTGGAGTTGAGACACTGAGGTCATGGGGTCCGAGCGCTCGCCGCCTCAGAAGGCTGGCTAAGTTTTGGTCCAAAGAATAAGTATCGCCAATTATCCAAAGTGGCAACACAGCCAGCGTTCTGGGAACCTTCCCAGTCGGCAATGACGCGCAAGATTTTTTAAACGATATTTTGTAAAGTAAATATTTTTAGTACATAATTATGTACATTGTAATTCTTATTGTAAATAAATATCTCAAGTTGATTAAAGTGTTAAGTAAAAATTTAAAAGACGATGATGTATAATTAAATATAATTAAATAGATTCAATTCAGATTATGAACACGTTTAGCTACCTAGTGGGCACATAGGACTAGATTCACCTGGATTTCAAGAAAAGGATTTTCAGGAAAAAAATTGCTGACATTGCAAGATAGAGAAAACCTGGAAGATATAGCAATTTAGTACATGTCATTATATCTATTTTAATAAGCTAGTGTATTATGAATGTATCCTGTTCTTGAGTTGCATATAATGTGTATGTAATTATACATACATACAAGCCACTACCACAGAAGGTACCGGATGTGGCTACTGATGGTTTCGTGACAATGCAAAGGAATCGCCGATCACGAACCAAAGTGAACCGTTGCGGCACAGATGCAGCGCAGTCCAGCCCAGCGCTGCATGCCGCAGTACCGAGTACAGCCTTGTATGTCTCCCGCCTACACTACACCACTAAGACGGATTACATCGGACAGTATGTGCGCAAGAAGGCAAACTTCACGCCGAGAGTGCAGCTGTTGGAGGCATAAACCAACGCGGTCGTCGTATACGCTGTCGCCGTATACGACGTTGGAGGCGAGCCGCAACGTCAGTTTCCTGTCGTTCGTGGTGCGAGTGCCCAACACTAGACTGAGCCTCGTCATGGAGGAAACCTTCTGGCCACAGGGCGTGGTGTCCCGTTGCTTCCGCGGATCGTTACCACCGGTACGCAAAAAGACCGAAGTGCGATAGTGAAGTGTGTACTAACAATAGTCTTAATTAAGATTCTATCACTAATATACATTTTGTAATATCTATATGTATTCTTAGTCTTAAGGTATTTATCTATGGGCCGTAGAATAAGTTTATACCAACTGTAACTTTTCTATTTGTTACATGAAAAAAAAAAAAAAAAAAACACAAAATCAAGCCTCTTTTCCAGTGTTGTTAGCAGATACCACGGATTTCCACCTGCTACGATCGTGATATAGTTCTTTATTTATAGTGTTTATTATTTAATTATTAAACTCATATGTAGTGCATTCATTGCAAAGTAAATTTTGAATTTAACACTAACTGTTAGTTGATATTTTTTTGAATTTAATGGTTAATCATTCAATTATTGTTGATAAGTTAGTTGATTGCCTCGGAGAGCACGTTAAGCCGTCGGTCCCGGTTTTCATACAAACATCTATGGCAGTCGTTAGGGGTAGTTGGAGCCCTAAATCAAAATGTCCGACCGGTCTAACTACAGAACTTCGATATCGCCCATGGGTTGTGAAGGTCAGATGGCAGTCGCTTCACGGAAAATATCAAAGTTCAGCCGAATCGTGGTTAGACTAGAAAGCCGACCCCAACTGAGTTGGGAAAAGGCTCGGTGAATGATGATGTTAGTTGATAACTAAAATACTTGAACTTATACTGAGATACACGTAGTTTTGATCTGGAAATTATTTTTGTTTTATTATTTTTATTTTTTGCTCAAAGAATAAGCATTGCCTTACAACGTGGCAATGTTGCCAGCCTTCTGGGAACATTGATTTTAATGTGTATAGTAGTTTTTAGTACGTTTAAATTGTATTTTTGTTGTAAAAATATTTTTTGTTGTATAAATACTCAAGTTCAGTAAAGACAGCTAGACCGGGTAATCACTAATCACCCGGTTGAATTCTCAATTGATAGGTGGCAGGTAGGTACCATCAGTAATTCTAAAAGAAAATTGTTTGGTGGTTTGTTAGGTGTCAAGTTGAATTACACCCTGACACCAACCGAACCATCAGGAAATGAAATGGTAAATAACATTATTCATGCAGGTAGGTCACAAGGTGAATAGTATAATTAAATAAGCAATTAATTATACTAACTTTTGCTAAAGTACCTAAATTTTTGACGTTCCACCAGAAAAGGGAATAGTCGGTGGTTTAAGCCCAATTCAAGACTATAGTTTTTGAGATTATTTCACGAGGTTAACACTTATGAACGTTAAGATTCTTCAACTTCATTTACTTTAAGATTCCTCCAAAACAATTGGAATATAGTAGGTAGTTAATAGGTATGTATGAATGAATAGTTAAGATCTCAAACGAAGAGCGTAAGCGATTTCGTTTTATATTAGGTATGTACCTACCTAAAAGATTGCTGAATATTAGAGATGCTAAATATTAGAATTATTTCTACAGTAGGTATTAATAAATTGTAAAACCTGTATATACTAGGTATTCGCCGGAACGCGGGCTTAGAATAATTCGTTAAATAACGACGAGACGGGGAATCTATGCCCATTTTTATACCGAGTTATTGTGCTCCAAACACTAAGAAATTTTCAACCAAAATTTGGACATTGAAAAAATCCGAAATTTAAAATTAGGAAAATTTTGCGGTTTGTTGTTTGGTTCAAATCCAATAATTTCTTAAGATGGATCAAGACATAAGAGTAATGGCGGATCTTAAAAAGCAAATTGAAAGAGGAAGGATCCTTTTTAAGAGATCTCCAAGGGAAAGAGTTACAGACGCTTATGTCTTAGCTAGTTAGGAAGGTCTGGAAGAAATAGTTAAGAAATTTACGGAAAAACATGAACATATGATATTAACACATGATGGTTTAAATGAGAGCAACTACATAAAAGAGGATGTCTTTACTCTTGGTTACGAAACATATAGGTATTATGTACAAGGCGTAGTTGAAGGCTGAGTTAGGGACATTTTAGCCGGCTAAGAGTAATGAATGTCATCCTGTGGACAAAACGAGGGAGTCAATTGTTCGGTTACCCAAAATAACAATACCTACTTTCAGCGGTAAATACACTGAGTGGTCGTCATTCAAAGATTTATTTACCTCATTGGTTCATAATAACTTGTCACTGGACGATGTCCAGCGCTTGCATTATTTAAAAACTCAACTTAAGGGTGAAGCAGAACAGCTATTTAAACACATTCCGATTACTGAATCCAATTATATAAAATGCTGGGAAATGTTACAAAATCGGTATGATAACAAAAGATTTATGTCTAATTGTATTTTAAAGCGTTTATTTAGTCAACGAGTTATGAATTGTGAGTCTGCTCAAGCCTTAAAAGATTTGTCAGATACTACGTCGGATTGTATTCATGAACTAGCTAATTTAGGTATTAATGTAGATTCATGGGACATAATAATTATTTATATTGTAAGTTTGAAATTGGACACTGAAACCCGCAAACAATAGAAATTCCACATTGATAGCTCCAATGAAAAGTAACCGTCTTTGGGAAATTTTAAAGATTTTTTGGAATCGCGTTTCCGAGCGTTAGAATGCGTAGAACCCTCTAAAAACAAGTTTAAACCTTAATCGAATCAAACACATACCAAAGTGTTGCACACTATTTCAGACATCACTTGTCCTCATTGCCATGGTCGCCATAAATTGTATTCCTGTAGTGAGTTTGCCAAAGAAGACGTAGCCAGTCGTCAGTTAATATAGTAAGGTCACTTAGACTTTGCTTCAATTGCCTTGGCAACAATCATACGGGAAAGACTGTCAGGTATTTACAAAGTGTCGTATCTGTAAGGGGAAACATCACACACTCCTTCATGGTCAAATTTCTCCAATCACAGTTGCGGTTGCAACTGAAGAGTCGGGAATAGAACACAGCCAACCGGAATCGTCTGTGGAGACGAATGAGACCACTAACATTAAAACCCATTATGTGACAGTAGAGGTACAGAATCAAAGAAATCAAGAAATGGATATCCTCAGTTATTAAGAGCTCTGCTTGATCAAGGTTCTCAAGCATCTTTTATATCTGAAGCAACCGTACAGTTGTTACGGTTGAACAAATTTGCAGCCAAAAGCTGTATTTCTGGTTTAGGCGGGAGTCAGAGTGGCTTAACCTCTAAGTATGTGGTTATGGTTAATATTCAGTCACTCTACGATTCGACTTTCAATTTAAAGGTAAAGGCGCATGTGCTTCACACGGTTACGTCTGTTTTACCAGAAAGGAAATTCACCCCACCTAATTGGACAGAATTAGTAAGAATCAAGCTAGCCAACTCACAATACAATTCACCTAATAGAATTGACATTTTATTAGGTTCTGAGGCGTACTGTAGTATCCTGAAAGAAGGTTTAATTAAAAGCCCTTCCGATCTTATTATTGCGCAGGATACTTACCTTGGATGGGTGTTGTCAGGTTGAGTGTGTAGCTATGATGAAAAAGAAAATGCGCGTCAATCAGCCATTTTGAATTTACACGTCAAGATGGAAGAAAACGAATTGATAAAGAAGTTTTGGGAAATGGAATCTGAACCCAGTACAAAGAAGATCTACACTCCAGAAGAGCAGGCTTGTGAAGATCATTTTAGTGCGACAACGGTGAGAAATGAACTGACGTAGAGCAACCATTTCGTCCAAACACCCCTCGCAATTACGGTGATACAAGAGCCATTGCTGTTAAACGTCTGGTTGGTCTGGAGAAGAGACTTGCTAGAAACGAAGAACTGAAAAGAAACTACGGAGAAGTTGTAAAAGAGTATGCTTCATTAGGTCACATGGAAGAGGTTGAGAATAATTCTGAGAATTCTAATGAAAAAGTCTGGTTACCTCATCACGCCGTCATCCGTATGGATAAAACTACAACGAAGACTAGAGTTGTATTCAATGCATCCGACAAAAGTGCTAATGGTGTATCGTTGAATGATACGTTGATGGTTGGTCCAACTATCCAACCAGAACTAAGGCACACCATTATGCGATGGCGCATGGATCCTATAAGCCTCATTGCCGATATTGTAAAAATGTATCGACAAGTAAAAGTCTCAAAGAAACACGTAGACTATCAACGGATTGTATGGAGGCAAAACAACAATATACGTGATTATCGGCTCTTAACAGTAACTTTTGGGACATCCTGTGCACCGTACTTAGCAGTCAAAGCCTTGCAGCAGATTGCAGTGGACGAAAGTCACAATTACCCACTTGCGGTGGACAGGGTAAAATCCGATTTTTACATGGATGACTTGCTCACCGGGGCGGCAATCGGCAGAAGAAGCAATTAGTCTGTACCATGAAATGAATGATTTGCTGAAGTATGCTGGATTTGAATTGCAGAAGTGGGCAAGTAATCGAAAGGGACTATTGGACAGAATCGAAACCTTAGAAAAGGATAGGGAATTTGGAGAAGACGATTTCACCAAAGTGTGTTGCTTGGAATCGTCGGACTGATGAGTTTGATTATAGTATTAAACTTACATCCGATTCTCCCATCCCTGATACAAAGCGTGGAATCATTAGTGAAATTTGTCGCATATCTACTGGGTTGGATAGCTCCATGTGTGATCACAGCGAAGATATTTATTCAAAAATTGTGGATTGCTGGACTGGATTGGGATGCAAAATTGCCTGATGAACTTCTGCAAGAGTGGAGAGTTTATAGAGACGAACTGGCTAAGCTGAGAGATTTCCACATTCCTAGATGGGTTAACACTACTAAAAGCGATTTAAAAGTTGAGCTACACGGGTTTAGTGACGCGTCTGGTTCAGCCTATGCTGGAGTAGTTTACATTAGGTGCATCTCAGTAAATGGAATGATTAGCACTCATCTTATAACGGCTAAGACTAAAGTTGCACCTATAAAACAGATATCCATTCCGCGTTTGGAATTATGTGGAGCGGCTCTGGTCGCCAAAATGCTACGAGAGGTATCTGAAACTCTAAACATTGATAGTACTAATTTGCATGCCTGGACGGACTCGACCATAGTTTTGGCATGGATTAGCGACCATCCGAGTCGGTGGAAGACGTTCGTAGCGAATCGGACCTCCAAAATACTCACTCTACTAGATGCATCTCAATGGTCATATGTACCCTCCAAAGAAAATCCCGCTGACTGTGCATCACGAGGTATATCACCCGCTGATTTTCTAAATAATAAATTGTGGAAACATGGGCCAGATGGGTTGTCAAAAGACAACATAGAGTACGTAAAACCACGGTCCATTTATACAAAATTATACATAGAGAGTCGTCCGATAAAAGTAAATACTACCCTCGTGGAAGATGGTTTAGACATTGAGGACATCTTTAACAAATTTTCTAAACTAGGAACACTGCTGAGAGTAGTGGCATATTGCAGAAGATTTCTGCGATTGAAGAATTCCAACAAGGCAAGAATCAAAGGACCGAGTTACCTATCTTGTGCTGAAATTCAGGAAGCTCGCACTTGTTGTATTCGGCAACTCCAAGGACGTTGGTTTGCAGAGGATATCACTGAAATCTTAAAGGACAAGGAAGTCAGTAAGAAAAGTAAGGTATCCACCCTTAATCCGTTCATTGATCAGACTGGAATATTGCGAGTAGGAGTTAGGATTGAGAACTCTGAATTACCTGATCACAGTGAACATCCCATAATCATTCCTGGAGAATCACGTCTTGCTGAACTCCTCATAGCTGATGTTCATGGAAAAACGTTACATGGGGGACAACAGTTGACCTGTAGCTACATTCGATCGAGATATTGGGTTACTAAATTAAAGAATTTAGTTCGTTCACATATCCATGGATGTGTTCCCTGCATTCGTAATGCCACGAAGATAAGATCTCAGCTAATGGGTCAGCTTCCATCTTGTAGGGTGACCCCTCAAAAGCCTTTTTTACATTCCGGTGTGGATCATGCAGGACCCATTAACGTAAGGGTGTCAAAGGGAAGGGGGCAGAGATCCTACAAAGGATATATCTGCCTATTCGTATGTATGTCTACACGTGCTGTACATGTTGAAGCGGTGTCTGATCTCACGACAGAAGGATTTCTTTCTGCCTTTAAGCGTTTTATCGCTAGACGAGGACGATGCCTCCATCTGTGGAGCGATAACGGGACCAATTTTGTTGGTGCTGCGAAGGAGTTAAGAAAATTGCTCTCAAGTGAGCGTTCCGCATTTTCACAGGAAGTTGCTGCATCCTTGGCTAGCACAGGGACCGAATGGCATTTTATCCCTCCCCATTCACCAAATTTCGGAGGTTTGTGGCAAGCAGGAGTTAGAAGCACCAAGCATCATTTACGCCGCGTCATCGGAGACTCCACCCTCACATACGAAGAATTAGCAACTGTCCTTACTCAAGTGGAAGCATGTCTTAATTCCCGTCCTCTGTCTCAACTTAACAGATGCTGACGACCCTGTACCCCTGACGCCTGGTCACTTTTTAATTGGCGAACCGCTGCTTATAGCCCCTGATCACAATTATGAACCGTTGCAATCCCATAGTTTACGTCGGTGGCAGCTCACGCAGCGAATGGTACAGAACTTCTGGAGACGTTGGTCTCAAGATTATCTGAGTCAGTTTTTTCATCGATATAAATGGAAAACTAAGTCTCCTGACATTAGGGTAGGTGATGTCGTTTTAGTGCGCGAAGATAACTTACCTCCCGCTAAATGGCTCCACGGCTTAAGTTGTGGAATTGCATCCGAGGAGAGACAGGTTAACAGGAGTGGTAACGTTGCGATACAAAAATTCTATTATTCAGCGTTCAATTTCAAAATTATGTATTTTACCCGTGAATAATTCTGTTTGAATTTGAGGATAAAAATATATCCCATAGTTTTCTTTATACTTCTGTTTTTACTTATTATTATTACTCATTAATAATACAAGTCTAGAAGGCGGTACCTTTTCATTTACTGTATTAGGCACAGTAAGTAGGTACCTACCTACATATAATATCTACTCTCTATGTCCAGTGTCCCTCATTTCCTTACCTTTCCGCTCCACAGGTATGAACTCACGAACAATATTCTTTTGCGTTAAAAGGTGCTTGTACTGTTATGTTACTTCTTACTCATATTAAAAAGGATAAAGTTAATGTATGGATGTTTGGATCTTTTTACTCTTTTACACAGAAACTACTGAAGGGATTACAGTTAAACTCGACAATAATGTAGTTCAATAATCAGACAAACACATAGCTATAATTTTGGAATACATCGTGTAAATTGGCTAAAACATGATAATAAGTATCTCGTACGTCGGCAAAAACCGTTCCGGCGCCCGTAATTATTTTTCCCGTTCCCGTCGCCCGTAATAACATCTAGCTTCGCAAATAATTATTTTAGAACGAATTTGATCTCCATAAAATATGTTATAGTTAGTTAAGTTTAAAAGATGCCACTGCGAACTTTGTTTAGAACTTTTAAATAGGAACAATTCTTTAGACCAGCGCACGCAACGGAAGTTCTCAAAAGAAATAAATTTTCTCCGTTTTTGAAACATATTATACTACTGCTCCGCTCCTATTGATTTTAGCGTGATGTTATATAGTCAATAGCCTACCCCGATAAATGCACTATTAAACATAAAAATAATTTAAAAAATCAATACTTTACTTCCTGAGATTAGCGCGTTCAAACAAACAAACTCTTCAGATTAATAATATACTCTTTTTAACACTAAGCACAGAACTATGAATTGGGATGTGAGTGGCTGTGTAGGTACCTATTATTTAGAACCCGTGACTTTTAGCTAAGGTCTACTCATCATTCACATCATTCACCGAGCCTTTTTCCAACTCAGTTGGGGTCGGCTTTCCAGTCTAACTGTGATTCGGCTGAACTTCGATATTTTCCGTGAAGCGACTGCCATCTAACCTCTACAAGGTCCACTAAATAGTTTTATTTAAAAACACTTGTAGGTACATTTTATACAAACAATTTATTTATCACAGACATAATATAAAATTGGCGAGGTATGTGGTTGTTAAAGTTATTAGTAGCCGAGGCCATAGAGGCCATTGCGATAACCACCATAGCCGTGTCCGCGAAGTCCCCAACCGCCGCCGTAACCAAGTCCGTTGTACCCGAGAAGGCCATTGTTGTATCCACCCCATAGGCCTCCATTCCACGCGCCAGTGTAGGAGTTAGATAATGAGTATGAGGTAGCTGGGGCATAGGCGCCGTACCCGTAGCCGAGACCATATCCTCCGAGGCCATATCCAGCGAGAGCTCCGGCTTGAGCCAGGCCGAAGAGGCAGACAGCGATGGCTAGGATCTGTATTATGAAAATATAAAGTTATTAGGTATATATAACACGCACTTAAAATCACGTTGTTATCTCCAGATGCGTAAAGAGACGACTGCACTTCGTCAGTAACTGTTGGTTCCACGTAATAGAGACGAGCCTATTGCCGGTTCCAGAAACTTTAAGTATTATACCAGAGTTGTTGTGCAATTTTTGCATGGAATTAAGTCGGTACTAGCAATACAAATATATGGCAGAGAAGAATTTGATTTTATAGTTTATAAGTTAACATTTAGGTACTTACTTTAGCGAACATGTTTGTATTCTTCGTAGTTTGACTAGTTGAATGGTTAAGAAGCCAATATTTCGTTCTTTTATATTAAATTGTGGTCAAAAAGATTACATTTCAAGGATAAATTATATTTTAAGAAACTGGAGCGTAACGTATTTTTATTCAGAGGAAGTATTATTTTAATAATTAACGATTAATTATGAATAACTTTATCGTATTAGTCATATTATGTACGTATTTAATAGTACTCCAACCTTATCTATACCTACTTAAAATCAACTTATCTTAATCGCTAAACGCTTAATCGATGCTTCTCAGGACCAGAAGGCTGGTTATTTTCTGGCCCAAAGAATAAGTATCGCCATCCAACGTGGCAACACAACCAGCATTCTGGAAACCTTCCCAGTCGGAAATGACGCGGAGAATTTTTTAAACGATATTTTGTAATGTAAATAGTTAGTATAATATAATAAAATTGTAATTCATATTTATCGCAATTAATTTTATGAAGTTATCTGGGAGCTCATTCTATGTGATGTTGCAAACTCGAAGGAGATTTAAAGACTGAAAAAAAGGATATTTTAAGTTTATCGTATTATCATCCATAGGTTTATGCAGGAAAAAATGTTTGCTGCCACTCAATTCTTTAAATAAAACACTGAAATAGTATCAAAGCTGTATTAATTACTTCTAGCACATTTTCAGTCACTCCGGCCATGACACATAATCGAGATCATCGAGAGTCGTAATCATATAGCTAGGGATGTGATATACAACTAGTGATGTCATTACATCTGACAATATTCAATGATGCTAACAGTCGCAACAAAAATTATACATAATCTTGCATCCACTGTGTATTAAAAGACATAGGTTTTGGTGTACAGTGTAAAGGTTAATTGGTTTAGTTGAAGAAAGCAGTCCCTGAGGCGTATAGTGATTAGTTGATCCTTTTGAAGAAAGTTTTTATATAAGTTAGGTACACATTGCTTGAGAGGTCATTCCACTTGGTCGCGTAAGTACTATGGTATGAAATCCAATAGAACGACTGGTGTACGGTCTGTCATCAAGTTTTAGATGAGGTTAGAGGACGGAATTGCCAATTCTGTCGTTATACTCAGTTTTTGTGTGTCGTTGATTGTAATGGCTGTACTAGAGCAATTGTAGTGTCACTTACTTTTAAATTACTTAGTAGATATAAATGTAATTAACCTAAAAATAGTCTCACAAAGTAACGTTTTTCTCCCAAAGGAGAAGTCAGGGGAGCCGAGAGATAAAATTGTCCAAAAAAAAAAAAAAACGGGTTGGACAACCTAGTCTATTCTCAGACCTACTGAATATGCATATAAAATTTCATAAAACTCGGTTTCATAAAGCCGTTTCGGAGGAGTATGGTAACTAACACTGTGACACGAGAATTTTATATACTAGGTATGCAATGCATGCTGCTAATTGCAAATGTTCAGCGGAGCAAATGTTTTTTTTACATATCAGAATCAGAATCGAACACTTAAATTAATTAATCGAATGAAAAAAAAATATATTTTCATTGTTGACGCACGTGTTTCCATGGCATCCATTTAATCATTTGGTTTTTCGGTGATGTCCAGGACATTTTCGGTGATTATTCCTCCGTGGTCAGCTCTATTTTCATGATTTCAGACACTCCCGGGTATGATGTCGACCAGCATGCCAAATTTGGTCAAAATCGGTCGAGCCGTTTCGGAGTAGTGGCACACAAACGATTTACACTTGTCGCCTAAGATTGAGCACCGCTTCGCTCCGCTCAACTAGTGGTCGCCCTATGGTCGAACAGGCGTCGCGAGCATTAAAAACATTATTTGAGCTATACCCCATTTCCCCTCCAATCCAAAAAAGCTCACGACGAAAAAATTGTATTAAATCAAGGAACACTTGTGCCAAGTTTTGTGAAGATCGGATAAAAACTGTGGCTGTTAGCTCGGAAAACACATACAGACAGACAGACGGACAGACGAAAGCAAAATTGTCCATTCTCGAAATGTAAACGCTTCGCTCGCTTCTCCATAATAACATATCAAAATAAATTGTCAAGCGGGTAAAGCCGCGTGCGTCCGCTAGTACGTAATAAAATAACTGTATTAGTGGTTATTGGAATTAAGATTCTGATCTGATTCTGAAAACCAGATGTACTGAAATAGGCAATGTGCTAGTCTCAGTACAATATGCTGAGTGTTATTGTTTTACGTTGAATTTGTTGAAATTTTATTACCTATTTGTGTTACGTTGAATGTAAAGTTGTGATGCAACAATAAAAAAATATATTTCTTTCTTCTTATTATAAAACGATTATTGATTTTCCATTGTGTACAGTGCCTAGTAACTGTAATATGCTCGCCCCTTATTACGTGAGGCCGACTAAATTATTACTGTGGTTGTGTAGTGAATATTTGATGTACCTATGTGTGTACGAAAATAAACCCTAATAGATTGCATTTGGTAAAAGGGGTGGCAAAAGTCTAGACCTGTGCTAGAAATAAAACCACAAAGTCTCACGAAAAGATTTTTAATTTCATTATTAATTATACATACAGAAGATCCTTAAAACCTGTGATGATGAATATTTTTATTTGCCATGTAGAAATATAGAAGAAATAACGACGTAGCAATACAATACACACACAATCTACTATTATTTACAAAATAAAATTAAAAATATAGTATGTTGAATGCCAAATAAGTTTGTAAGAATGAACGAGACCAGAAGCCGTTGATCATTAAAAAATAATCCTAAATTAGTAACCATAACCGTTAAGGGCTCCATTGCGATAACCGCCATAGCCGTATCCTCCATAACCACCATATCCTGCGGAACCTAGACCATTGGAACCCCCATAGCCTGCGGAACCCAGGCCATTGTATCCACCATAGCCGAGACCATTGTAGCCGCCCGAGTAACCGTTGCCGTATGCGCCATTGTATGCAGGTATTACTCTAGAGACTGATGCGTAAGAAGTGGCTGGATCATAGGAACCGTACCCGCCATATCCACCATAACCGCCATAACCGGCCCCATAGCCGGCACCGTAACCAGTTCCATAGGCGTTGTATTGAGGTGCAGCTTGAGCCAGCCCAAAGAGGCAAGCAGCGATGGCTAAAATCTGTTCCATAAGGAAAAAATGACAAGTTAGACAAAATATTCTCAAATTTTAAAACCGCAGCTTAAATGGAAAAAATAAACCTATTTTAATTCATAGTATAAATTTGTACTTACTTTAGCGAACATGTTAAAGTTTGTTGTTGTGTGATGATGAGTTGAATGTTTTAGAAGATAATGTTACACGCTTTTATACTGAAGTTTAAGCAAGAGATTTATTGATCAAGTTACTTCCATATTTTGCGAAAAATTAGAGCGTAACGCATTTTAAAGATTATCTATGATTTTTATTGTGCTTTGGTAAAAACTAGATAAATAGCTTCTTAACTAATACGATTTAAAACAACGTTTGCTTTTGCGATTCAACTGCCAATCGTTTGATAATATCAATCTTTAATTGAGTATAAGTATCTTGTAGCATCTGTTCAAGCTTTTAACCTTCAGAACGTTTTAAAGAAGATTCTTATAAAGTTTCAGGTGCGCTAAAATTCAGGACACCCTACATCCTAAAACTCTGAAAATGTGTAACTACTCTACTCATATGTAATTTGTTTCAGTAGTCGTGGAGTCACGTCCCTTTATATTATCTTTACAACACCGACATTTACCCTAGGCTAGGCTTGGATATTTAATTCGACATGACATTAGCCGAAGATAATAGATAAAAGGACCTCAAAAAATCGAGGAAAGATGAAGATCATTAAAGTACCTACCTTCCGCATTTTGTATCTTAGATATGTAATCTATCTAACGTTCAAATACGGCATAGGAATATTAGCAATAATAAATCTAATTAAAAGCGGTCACGCTCCAATTTTCTCAAAATTTAGAAGTACCTTGATAAGATATCTTCTTGTCTTGATTTCAGTATATAAACGTGTTACATTACATTCTTAACCATTCTGCTCATTAGTCGAAAACAAACTATACAAATATGTTCGCTAAAGTGAGTACTAACCTATTTTACTGCAAGATTAGCGGGTTAAAACTATTAAGTAGTTATTTTTTTATTCGTTTTGGGATATTAGGTATTGTGGTGCACCTGGCGATCAACGAAAGCTCTAGCAAGCATAAAAGTTTGTCTCGCTCCTTATTTTGTGGGATCAACAAACTTAAATCGTAAATACCAAATAGATTTTTTTTTTTTTTTTTTTTAGTTCCGCGACCAAGGCCGCGGCCGCTCTAACGTCCGTTGCCGGGCGTCTCTGGTTACAAGCAGAACGTATTTCCAGTGGCGCCCGGCGGACTTTGACCACCTCTGTGGTCTCTGCGAGGGTTGGGTCGGGATGAGAATCCCACGTCGTTGGGGTAGGGTTTTATCCCGCGTCAATGAGTGAATCTGGTTGCGTGCTATGGGGCAAAGGCCCCGCAGCACGCAACCCTTCTAGCCTGCTTCTGTAAGGACGACGGGTGGCGATCGCCGTCCTCAGGCCCCGATCATGGAGGTCGATGGTCTTGGGCGTAGATGAGTCTGCGGCGGCCTCGCCGCTGACTACGGAACTCGGCGGGGAGGGCACGCTCCCTCTCCCTCTCGGCCGCCTCCTTCGCGAGCACGACTTGCTCGCAGAAGGACACGGCCGCGTTCCACCTACTCCCGCTGGAGACCATGGCTTGAAGCATGGTCTCCAGCGAGAGGGTATCCACGCCCAGACCCACTACGAGGTCCCGGCGCTGACTCGCCCACGCTGAGCACTCCACCAACGTGTGGAGTGCGCTGTCGTCGTCGGAAACCTCGCAGTGTTGACACCGGTGTGTGACCTCACGATGGATGCGAAACAGATAGCTACCGAAGCATCCATGCCCGGTAACGATCTGCGTCGCACGATACGTGAGGTCACCATGCTGCCTCTGCAGCCAATCGTCCATGATCGGTCTCACCGCCGCGATGATGGTGGCACCCCACTTGGGTTGCTCAAGTCTTACCCTCCATGACTCCATGAGATCCTGGCGGAGTTGGGACCGCCGGTCATCGATTTCTCGAGACGCAGGCCTGTGGTCCCGCTCCAGCGCCTCCTTGCGCCATTGGAACAATGACGCAAGGGCTCTCGCTTCCAGGTCCCATGGAGGGGTCCCGGCTAGGAGACATGCAGCCTCTCCGGATATTGTTTTGACGGCCAAGGTCCTCAACGGTCTGTTAAGGAGCGTTGAGTTGTTGGCCGTCAACCGCGCCGCCCATACGGGAGCCCCGTATAGGGCCATACTCCGCACGATCGCCAGGTACAGTCTCCTGCAGGAAGCGTTGGGTCCCTTTAGGTTGGGCATCAGTCGCGAAAGCGCGAATAGATTGAAATAAAAGGTCATTGACACGCAAAACAACCAATACAAATTGAGTGCGTCCCGCCGCTCGCCCTTTTAAACATTCTAACATTTTCAACCTATCACACCACCAAATCAGCAGTTTTTTTAAAATTCCGGGGTCCAAGGCCGCGGCCGCTCTCACATCCGTAGCCGGGTGTCTCTGTTTCACACGCAGAAGTTATTTCCAGAGGTAAATCTACAGTCTTGCTAGACAATGATCTGATTATCTATGTAAAAATGAAAATTTATTTTATTCCCTCATTTTCAGGGTAAATTTCTTGCACTGCCTCTTATATTTTATTAGTGTCTACCCACATATATTTTAAGAATTTAGTTCAACAATGGCTTGAAGATATGTTAGACAGTGTAGTAAAATATATGTGTGTAAAGTGAACAACAACCTTTGATAATGCTATAAAGCGAAACCGGTCCGGTTAAATCCTGTATATTAAATAAAAGTGAAACGGTGTACAAGTGTTTTTTGTTAACATCTATTACTATAAGTTTCACCAAGTGCCGACAATCGAAACCATCAACTATAATACTACTATATGGCTCAGAAGGGAGTTTGGTTTACTTATGCCGTGTAAATATAGGTATAAAACATCATTATAACTGTTTAAACCTAATGGTAAGCGTAGAATAAGCCCAGAAAGTAAGTAACTTTATAATAAGTATACCTACCTATAAGGGTTAACATAAAGTACAATTCTGTTCTATATAGGGTGCACCTAATCTCAGCTTTTATAAAGGAGTTACTAGTAAACATCTATGTAAACATTTTAATAATATTTATTAATATCAAAGTACATACTTAGATTAATCACATATGCGCCTGTTCCCCGAAGGGGTAGGTTGAGGTATATTAAACACCCGGGAATTACGCCACGAATGCGCGAGCCTGTTGTCACTTACTGGGTACTTTTATGTTTACCAGAACCTCATTGGATGCCTTGGCTTGGGTTTCTAAGAGCTCGATAGGGCTTACCAGAAATATTATTACTTACTGTATATTACCAATGTGACGATGGTGGCCGTAAAAGAATTTCATCCAGTATGTGTCGTACGAGGCGTCTAATGGAAGATACGCGGACACCATCACTGCTGGAGAAGGCAAACTCGACACAAAACCGACCCGTCGGGCCAGCGTGGTATACTTATGTAGGCTGAATTCCTTCCCTTATTTATGGGGGAGGCCCGTCAGTGGGCGTCAATGGGATGAGATGATGATGATGACTGTATGTTGCTACGAGGGCGTAGAAAGCCTCACCCACCTCTTTTCAGACAATTTGGAAGCTTGGTTATATGCTAACCAACGAATTAATGACAGATACGCATGTCATAAAAGGCCAGATATTCTAACATAGGTTCTGGCAGTTACAATTTACCTAGATTCGGATTACAAAAAGCATTTATTAATTGAACACTCATTTACAAATTGGTTATTTACCTATTTTTTGTCCTATTGTATATTTTCAGCACGTATTTTTGGTATCGAAAAATTTGTACGCGTATAGAGTTTATGTCAATCACGTAAAAGTGACAACTTTTATCAACATAAGACGTGCCAATTTTTTGGGGGTCTATTTGGCGTTTCAACTTTTGCCAAAGGTAAAAATAGGTAGGAAAATATCTATTACGTAATTTAGGTACAAGTAGTATAAATTACAAAATCCAGTACAAAATTATACCAATACCTAGGTATTATTATCATAAGAAAAATTGGATGAATATCTTATATTGACTAAAGTCCGTGGCCCAGGGCCGCGTCTCTGGTGAGCACACAGGAAATTTCCAGTGGCGCCCGGCGAATATATTATATACAGATAGTAAAAAAAGTCAGCTAGTATTATCTAAAATTGTCATTTAGTTTTAGTATCGGTTACGTCCGATAGATGTCTTCTTCTTGATTCTCCTCGGGATTGTTAATTGGGATAAAATTTGTCTAATATTGATCCAGGGCCACATTTTACCTATCGCTATAATTCAATGTATAATGATTGGTCCTGGCGTTTCATACACTTCCCGATAAAACAGACTTTACAATCTTATGAAAAGATAATATGCTTTTTTTTGCATGGGACATAATAATTATATAAAACAGACGTAAAAGTTTGAACTGATTTTTTTTTGTTATGGACTGAATAAAACTTTAATATTACATACCTACTTCAAATACTCATATTATAACATTTACACGAGTAGAATCTCTATTACGACCTTTTTCTCAAGCACCTATCTAATAAATTTGCACAGTTTTTACCAAACATATTTAGAGCCATAACCGCCGTACCCATAACCAGAATGACCACCAAAATAGTCACTGGTAAAACCGTTAGAAAAACCACTGTGGTACCCCTGGCCTACGACTAACGGGTACCCAGAAGAATACGATGAGTATGACGAAACAGGAGTGACGTATGGTTTAATAGGAGCAGCAACATAAGGTTTTACGACAGGAGCTACAGCATAAGATTTAATAACTGGGGAAGAGTGTACTTGGTAGCGGGATACGGTTGAAACAGCTGGTGCGTAAGGAGCGTAAGTATATGAAGGTACAACGGCTTTAGTTATCGGTTGTGCATAAACAGCTTTAGGTACAATAGGAACAGTATAGGAAGGTGAGAGGTAAGTGGAGTAACCACCGTGGCCGTAACCGATGCTGGACGCGTAACTGAGAGGTGAGTAGCCGTGGTTGTACCAGCCGCTGGCGCAGGTGAGGCTGAATAAGCAGCTGAGGACAGCCACCTGTAAGAGAGAAAAGTAATATTAAATATTTAAAAATAAGGTGTATTATAGACAGAATCATGGTTACGGGTTGACAGTGACCACATTTGTTGCAATTCAACCTTAACGTCGGGGAGCATCCCGTGCAATATAATAATGCGTTTAGGGTGTTGATGGGGTTGCCCCGTTTCTGTAGCGCCTCAGGTATGTTTGCTGAAGCTATGACTATGAGAAAGTGGTGCGCCATTCTGGTGCGCCGGGTGCGGGCCAGCCCCAACATCATCCTGCGCTGCATCGCGAGCAGGCTAGACTGTTTGTATGTCAATCATTGCTGCACGCTGTCTACCTCAGTGATAGACGTGTGGCGGTGATTCACATACAAGCAGCTGCTTTATTATTTTTATTTTCATGTTTTTACATATATAAGTAATATTGTTACTAACAAAATGAGTCTTAGTTACTTTAATAAATATACTAAATTATAAATTATTATAATTAGGTAAAGTTACAGATATAAGAATACTATACTAGTACTGGTATAGTGCATTATAATAAAACATGCTCAGACATTTCAATTCAGTTATTTGCCGGGGAAAGTCCATATCCAGATTGGTAAGTATAATGGTAAATATATTTCAATTAGGTTAGCAAAGTTATGTATTTGATTATGACTACTCGGTTGAAATTCCTCGACAATTCAGGTGAATTTTGACCCTCTTTACATAGAAAGAGAGAAAAGGTGACTTGACTTCTGGCATTGTCATCGGTGTATTAGGTAGGTCTGGGTACCTACTTTCAGAGCTATGCTACTCGTACTTTCACAATTGGATTAGGCACATGAAGTTCATTTTAATATCATAAAGAGGAAAGATTTGAAAGAAACACATAAAAAATCTAATTTATCTACATATTCTTTTTTTCATAAACAACATACCTACTTAAAAATTTGAATTTTTGAATTTGTCGATATTTTCTTCTCAAAATAAAGTTTACCCTCACATTGACATTGTTTAGTCTCTGCTTGAGAGACTAAACAGTAAATTTAACTGACTTCCAAAAAAAAAGGTTCTCAATTCGACTGTATGTTTTTTTTGTTTGTTACCTCATAACTTTGAACTGGGTGAACAGATTTTGAAACTTCTTATTTAACCCTTGGCATGTCTGGTAGGGTCCCACAGACCCATCACTAAACATAAATTGCTGCAGTTCATTCAAATTTGAATTTTGCACGCAACCGTCTTCAGTAGCTGACCATTATGAGTCTCTAGACGTTCGACACCCGGTACCCGCCATTTCAGTCCAGGGTACGGTTCTTTAGAACAAAGATGTGATTTAAGTGCGCGTGTACCTGTTATTTAAGTACAACTTTCATACATGATGCAAAGTAAAAACCCTACGCTTACGTTTTTGTTAAAATCGCTGCTTATGTTTAATTATAAGAATAAATAACAAAACATATTGATTCTGGGTTATTTTTATTACATACATACATATTTTTATACTGCTAGCTTATCAATTAATTTAATACACTAGTTAAATACACTACTACATGTTTATAGGGGGCTTATAGTCCGGGTCCGTGAGACCCTACAAGGCATACCGTGTAACTTTTGGTCACCAGGCATGCCGAGGGTTAATTGAAAACTAGAGCTTCCTATGTGGTCACATTTTAATTTAGTTCCATTCCGACAATTATTTGGTCGCTTTTCGACAATTTGAAGTCAGTTCTATTTAACCGACTTCCAAAAAAGGAGGAGTTTCCCAATTCGACTACATGTAATTTTTTTTAATGTTTGTTTCTTTTTTAATGAAAGCTACTTCTTCCGATGTGTCCCATACCGACAAATATTTTCTTACGTGTATTTTTTTTCCCAAAGTTTTTACTTTATAAGTTTCTATTAGAATCAAGAAACACGCTTAAACGATTATTGCGATAGGATTACCTATGTCGTACATTATTTGAACCCAATCATTATGAATAATATAATCTTACATTTTTAATCAAAAACGGCTTGTGATTTAAGATCATGTTGATTGCATGCTACTGACAGCCTATTATGAAAGCGGAGTCTTATGGCAATTATTTAGAACCAGTATTAATTTGTCTAAAGGCCAAATATTAGTTATTGTACAGAGCAGGGTGATGCAAGCCTATTAATATAATACTTCGAACATAAACTGCAATGCTTTAATTCTACATCAACACTTGCCATTTGCCCTCGTAAAGCTTCAGTTTTACAGGAACTTATTTAAAAAAAAATTTAAAGATTTATAATATCTATGTGTTATACTAACCACAACACAAATCATGGAATATTTGAAGAAATGTATAAAATTTATTTGAAGATTTATAAATTTATTGCTTCCAGAAAAATACTTGGAGGTAATGAATATCATTGCATTTTATAAAATTACAAATAAAAACATAAATTTTGATGCAATATATATTACCTATTTGTTATAAACTTAAGGGTCTTTTACGCGATTATTGAGATATATACATACCTCTTTATTACCCGACGTTTCGACCCTGTTACAAGACAAGTGTAAAAATGTATATATTATTTGCCTGTGTATAGATAATGCCTCTTTAAAAAGAACCTAACGACAATGCACGTGATAGATTACGTTCTGACAAAAGCATGAATTGTTTGTTTGACAAACATGCAACAATAATAGAAACATTGCCGGTATACACTGATAAAATAGGGCGATGTTTAAAGTAGTCGTTTCCAAAATTTGTAACAAAGTAGGTGTACGACTACATTTTATTGTTCCAGTGATTTGTTTTGAAATAAGAATGCTTATGCACATATTATTATTTGACAAAGTTTTGATTACCCACGTTGAGAAAGTTACAACTTTTAAGAACATGAAAATGTCTCATTTGGATACAATAATTGACTGCGTATAGGCGTTCTACATATTGTACATTTTTGCAAGCAATATTCATACGTTCCTACAGGCATACTTAAATAACTTTTTTAAATTTCGCGTTTGTACACATTAAATAGGTAGTTGATTAGAAATTATTTGATTAGAGATTAGCTTAAAAACGTCGAGGAACGAGTATGAAAAAAAACCGGCCGGAAAAAAAATGTATTGCAAGTCGGACTCGCATACCAACAAAAGTCACCTTTGTTGTAAGGGAGCCGTCCTAAATATTTATTACATTCTGTTTTTAGTATTTGTTATTTTATTTATTTATTTTATTTTATTTTTATTTTATTTTATTTGGGGAGCTTACGGCTATAGTACACATTAGTTATGAATATTATGCCAACAAATGCCAATTACAAGCTTCCACATATGGTTTATAAACAATATTAATAGGCAACATTAAATAGTCGTCAACTCAGCGGGCCGCAGTGTGCGGCATACAATTTACACAACTACATACAATTTATAATAGAATAGGTAGGTACAATCAGACACGTTCACCCGAGCGAGCATACAAATATTACACACAAAAAAAATATGATAGCGGCCATAGAAATAAATCATCTGTGTAAATTTCAACAGTCTAACTATCACAGTTCATGAGATACAGCCTGGAGACAGACGGTCGGACAGCGGAGTCTTAGTAATAGGGTTCCTGTTTTACCCTTTGGGCACGGAACCCTAAAAATAAAAACTTATCTAATAAGAAAAATAGTTCAACTGTTTCACTTGCTCCGTATCTTAACCTGCTGCACAAAGTGTGTCATGATAATTGGTTTTAAACCAGAGGCGGTTTCTGTACAATAAATAGACACGACAGTCAAACTCAAATCACCATCTCACAAGAACAACAGATTTTATGAAACAAATAAACTAAAATCAGATACTAAACACCAATATCTATCTAATATATATAGTGTCAATAGTTTATTACTCGTGCCATTCTGTCGCACCAATTATAGACGTAATAGCTTTCTACCTAGAGTGTGCCGTCTTTTCAACAAATTGAACCTCAATGAGCAGATTGATTTGTTTAATTGTAGTACTACCCAAGTAAAACGATTCCTTTCCAGTGTAACCGAACTCCTTCTTTAGTTAAGCTAGGTAATTAAAACTACAGTATGTATAATTTTCATATGTACTTAAGTAAGGTTTTTATATTATGTTGTATGTAACTGTATGTGGAGGCTTTTAATTGGCATATATCTGACCACATTTGGAAATACTTTGTAAAATTAGCAGTAAGCTCCCCAAAGAAAATAAAATAAAAAATAAAATAAATAAAATATTACTTTTGTTCAGCACTTCTGAAGTACTCTTCTTTAGAACAAAGCTATTGACTCATCATCACTAAACAACTATCACCCACCAGCGAAAAGGTCAAAGCACTAGGACGTTACTTATGTTGCAAATAACATTGTTCTTACCTTAGCAATCATCTTGATGTAGATTGTGGGATTTAGATGTTGTGAATGTAAAGTAAAATGAAAATGTCAGCTTATATAGTTAACGTATACACAAAACAAAGTGGCCTTGCTATTGTCAAGACTTTAGATGATTCTTGTAAAATTCTACATAACAATATCACTAATGTTGTGCATAAGGTCTTTTTTTTAATTAAAATGTGTACTTAAACTTATTTGTAACTATAGTAAAATGTGAACTGAAGGTGAACTAATTTTCCTACCAAGCCCAAGCATATGATATAGGAAGTAGATGCATATCACATTGCAATGGGCCAGTGCGTTTGTTTTCGGAATCCATTTGTACGCGCGTGTCTTCTAATTGCTGCAACAATTTATTTTGCTCAGTTATTTAACAAACTACATAATATATTTACATCTAACAAGTAAGTATTTTTGTTGTAAATAATACTATTAACTGTAAATAGGAGTTACTAGCATTACCGTTTACATTTCAAGACAAATTTAGAGTGCTGGTGATAATAGTGGGGCATTGATGTGGTGAACGGTGATTAAACTCATTTCAATGAAACAGAAGCCATCACTTTTCTTTCTAGCATCAACGTCTTATTAAATTTATCGTATAATAAGGGAAAATACAACTGCTTCTTCTCTACTACAACTTAGGCAGCGATATTGTACTAAGTTTGTAGAGCTAAAATCCACGTTTTTTCCCAAGATGCATTAATTACACCCACATTTCGTCAGGCCCAGTCGGTCCCACGTAATACTAAGCGAGTCTATTACCGTTTCCTGATACTTAGTTGGTAGTTAATAACTTGACAGCAATAAAATACAACGGTGTTATTCTATGTAGAGCATGAAGGAATTATCGGTACCAACCTATTTGTTCGAAATACAGACAAGATAGATTTTGAAACAGCTTCTTCAAAACCATGTAATTAAATTAACCTTAGATAAGATAAGGACGTTTCGATTATGGAATCCCGCAGCTTACCCTCTCAGGGTGTTATCGGTGATAAGGAAATTGTGTTTGGTACAATGGTTTACTAGAAAAATTAATGTACGCAAAAACATATACTTATTGCTAGTAATTTATAACAAAATTTCAAATATTAAATTCGTCTCGTACGTCTGTGAAATAACTGTACAGACTCAGACACTAAGTCGGTATAATGAATAAAGGAAGTTAAGTATTACTATATTTCCGTAATCAAGAGCCTTCAGATTTAAGCGAGTATTCAAAAAACTATGTGTAGGTTTGGGTATAATGTTTTTAATAAATTAGTATACCTTTATTAATTAGTTTGATTTAACCGCGCATGAAATAGTTTTCTCGTTTAAAATCATGACAGGAAACTATTATTTTTTTTTACAAATTATGTACCTACCCCGGTTCTCTATGTATCTCCGTAGCAAATCTCAAATAAACAACTATTAGGTATATGAAGAAAATTTATAAGTTTGGACTCAGTAGGTACCTTATTTTTGTACCTTAATGTAGAGATACACAATTCTTCTACCGCTCTCTTATTTTTGTTATCTCTAAATCAACCACAGCCTCACCATTTACAACTCAGCTCAATGAAGAACTAACTATGTACCTAGTAATAAAGACTAAACAAAATTAAAACCTTGTACCTATTCAGAGTTATATAAATGTTCAGTAATATAATTAAAAAAACCGGCCAAGTACGTGTCGGGCCACGCATAACATAGGGTTCCGTAGTTACCCATAAATACCTCTATAACTCCTGAACTAACAGAGTCATACCATCCGTTATAGTTTTCCTTTAAAGTTCAGTACATGAACTACCATTATAGAATTTTTCAATTTCTTCACGCCAACCGTTTAGATTTTAGAGGGGGGAGGACGCCCTGTTTTCGCAAAAATATGCTCTTCAAAGCTAAATATCTCGCAAATGGATACTTAAATCAAAAAAAACCCTTGAGCAACCTCTCAATGAATTTAAAAGACCTCTTTTTTTCAGTGAGACCGCGGCCGCTTCCATGTCCATCGCTCCTTGCGTCTCTGGTACACACCAGAAGGCATTTCCTGTGGCGCCCGGCGGACTTTGTTATTAGAGACTTTATTATTAGATAGGTCTTTTCTAAGGTTCTCTTTACACGATGGTGTAGACGAGAAAAAAATATCAACCCACTTTACGTGTAGGGGAGGTACCCCAAAAAAATTTTTTTCAAAATTTTATTTTAGCACTTTGTCGGCGCAGTAAATATACCATATCCATGCAAAATTTCATGTTTCTAGCACTAACCGATTGGAAGCAAAGCCGAGGAAGTATGGACAGATGGACATGACGAAACTATAAGGGTTTCGAAACTTTTTCTACGGAACTCTAAGAAGCACCGATTTTGGAGTATCATGCATTTGTATAACAAAAATATTCATATCAAAATCAACAGTTTGTATAGACAAAATTTTACAAAAATACTGATAATGGTGAAACGTAGACGTGATTTTAAATAGGTGATCTGTGATAGGTAATATATAAATGTAAAAATTAAAAAATACAGATCTAGCTGATCACTGCAGGTGCGCCCTTTTCTCGTTCCTGATTCCCGTTGAAACACATTACCGGGTTAAAAAAGTAACTGTATTACTCAGGGATATTGTAGATTAATTATTTCTGAGTAATAATTATTGTTTCAATTAGTTCAGTAGTAACAAAGCCGGAGCCAGTTCATATCAAACAAACAATAAAATCATTCCTCTTGATAATATTAGTATCGATAAGTAGATATAGGTATAAGTAAATATTAACGGTTTTGGTAGTACGCTTAGTAAATAACTGAAAGTTGATCGCTTATTTACCGGTGGAACTTGACACTAAGTGCCGTTCATCAACGTCACAGTATAATAAATTAAGTCAACGGTCTAAATGCTTTTATAATAAAATTATATTTGAATAATATTGCTTAGAAAACGGAAGAACAAAAGGTTAAGGCACCTTTTAAGAACGATCCATTTAGAAGCCCTATAATTTATTTTACAATTTTTTCCACCCTGTGGTTTCCTCTTGAGCGATACGACTACATATGGGACACTATGAAATTAAATGATTTATTAATTTGTATAGGTCACTAAATGGCTCTTACAAACGTCACTAAGTGCTTTTTTTTCGCCGCGGCCGCTCTAACGTCCGTTGCCGGGCGTCCCTGGTTACTAGCAGAGGGTATGTCCAGTGGCGCCCGGCGGACTTTGACCACCCCTGTGGTCTCTGCGGGTGTTTGGTCGGGACGAGAATCCCGCGTCATTGGGGTCGGGTTTTATCCCGCGTCAGTGAGTGAATCTGGTTGCGTGCTATGGGGCAAAGGCCCCGCAGCACGCAACCCTTCTAGCCTGCTTCTGCAAGGACGGTGGGTGGCGATCCCGCCGTCCTCAGGCCCCGATCATGGAGGACGATAGTCTTGGGCGTAGTCGCGTAGTCTGGGGCGGCCTGGCCGCCGACTACGGAACTCGGCGGGGAGGGTACGCTCCCTCTCCCTCCCGGCCGCCTCCTTCGCGAGCATGACTTGCTCGCAGAAGGACACGGCCGCGTTCCACCTACTCCCGCTGGATACCATGGCTTGAAGCATGGTCCCCAGCGAGAGGGTATCCACGCCCAGACCCACTACGAGGTCCCGGCGCTGACTCGCCCACGCTGAGCACTCCACCAACGTGTGGAGTGCGGTGTCGTCGTCGGAAACCTCGCAGTGTTGACACCGGGGTGTGACCTCACGATGCATGCGAAACAGATAGCTACCGAAGCATCCATGCCCGGCAACCATCTGCGTCGCACGGTACGTGAGGTCACCATGCTGCCTCTGCAGCCAATCGTCCATGATCGGTCTCACCGCCGCGATGAAGATGGCACCCCCCTTGGGTTGCTCAAGTCGCACCCTCCATGACTCCATGAGATCCTGGCGGAGTTGGGACCGCTGGTCCTCGATTTCTCGAGACGCAGGCCTGTGGTCCCGCTCCAGCGCCTCCTTGCGCCATTGGAACAATGACGCAAGGGCTCTCGCTTCCAGGTCCCATGGAGGGGTCCCGGCTAGGAGACATGCAGCCTCTCCGGAGATCGTGCGGTACCCCCGTACGGTTCTGACGGCCAAGGTTCTAAGTGGTCTGTTTAACAGAGTCACGTTCCCCTTGACCGCCAACCTATCCGCCCATACGGGAGCCCCGTATAGGGCCATACTCCGCACGATCCCCAGGTACAGTCTCCTGCAGGAGGCGTTGGGTCCCTTTAGGTTGGGCATCAGTCGCGAAAGCGCGACCGATGCCTGCGTCACCTTGGGGACCAAACTTCGGAAATGTGGTCCGAAGTTCCATCGGCTATCAAGTACGATCCCTAGGTACTTCATCGAGGGCTTGATGCCGATGCTAACGCCTCCCACATTTATGCTGGAACCTTCTGGTGGACCGTTCCGAGGTCTGTGAAAACACAGAACCTCGGACTTGTGCAAGGCCACCTCCAGTCCCAGCTGCCGTATCCGACCCACGACTCGAGCAACACCCGTCGTGACCTTGAGTGCTGCCTCCTGGTACGTTGCACCCCGCGCCGTGACGAGGGTATCGTCGGCGTAGCACGTTACGCCGACACCCCTAGGCAACGCACCCCGCAGCACCCAGTCGTAGCCGATGTTCCACAGAAGCGGCCCCAGGACCGACCCCTGCGGAACACCGCACGACACATCTCGCCGAGCTGGCCCGAGCCAGCTGGGGAAAGCTATGGCCCTCTCCGAGAGATAGGCCCCGACAATACGACGGAGGTAGAGAGGCGTTTCGTGATACACGAGCGCCTCCCTAACGCAGCTCCATGGCAAGGTGTTGAACGCGTTGGCGATGTCAAGAGACACCGCCACCACCACCTTGCCCTGCGAGACTGCTTCCTCCGTCAGGCTCTTCACGCGCATGATCGCGCTCACGGTGGAGCGTCCCCGACGGAAACCGAACTGGTTATCCGCCAGGTCTGGCCCCACACTCGTGAGATGCTCGACGAGGCGTTCCGCGATAATGCGCTCAAAGAGCTTACACACCTCGTCGAGCAACACGATCGGCCGGTATCCGGACGGTGAGTCCACCGGCCGCCCCGCCTTACGGATCAGGACCAGTTTCCCCGTCCTCCACACCTTGGGAAACTGGCCCCTTTCGAGGCATGCGCTGTCACTAAGTACTTAAAATAAAAAAAACATCATTGCTTCTATAATTACATGTACTGCCAGATTCGCAAAGCAATAAGTAGAACCGAGAGAAAGAACCTGGCAATAAAACTCTCGGTCACTCTTTTTCATTCATTATTTTCATGGCATGTGCATAGGCAGCTGGTGCCACCAGGAGTTCTTCCGAGTATGTATCTTGGGCCCGGGCAATAGACGTAGGGCTGGCCGCGACCTTGGGAAATGCGCATAGGCATGTCAACCTCATCGTGGTTTGCAATCACACGATTAGTTTCTGGCAGAATTATTGAACGTCAATACATAAGAAAGCTTGCTATGAATTTGTACAAACGGCGGCCTTGTCACTGAAAGTGTTTTTTACGATTAGGGAATGTTTGAATAGACATAAAGGCTTAAAAAAGGATCAATATTGTATATCAAATTCAATTAAGTTTGTAATTGACAAAACTCATTAATATTTTGTTATACCTATCTTTAATTTCTCAGAATAACTTTACCTTAACTTGCTTTATACTTTCGTTATTCGCAACCAGTTATTTTGTATGACTGTAAATGGAATAAGATTGTAAGGTCAAAGTTAAACAAAGTTCAAAGACCTAAAAACTTATCGGCTACGGCTACCTGAGCCCGGTCACGACAAAACCGCCGCCGATGTCTTTCGTAATGGTGACTGGTTTGTCAACTAATGCTTCAAACGTCCTTTGTATTTCAAACTAATTCTATACCACTATCAATCTTCTTGGCAAAGCATCTGGTCATTTATTTTTTGTGCAACTTAGACATTATCGCTGTTGATTAGCCAAAGAAAATTTGCATTAATATTTGTCGAATTACCAGTGTAAAAAACCTCAATATTGTGAAGGAAAATCTCATATTCTCAAACAATTTGCATATGAAATGATATGATGAGTAAGTCTTTTTATTTATTTAACAACAAAAAACAGGAAAGTTGTTGGCGATATGCCAACGATATTTTGTCTGAATGAATAGTGCTACAGTTTCAAGAGTAATGTTATAGGCAGTGAAAGCATCTAGCACTTATGGTTATGAGAATGTATAGTGCAAGATATTTTTTTTTATTATCTAAATATAGATTACTATAAGACAGTTGAAGTCTAATAAAACACGAGTAATGTATTTTGTCTGTTTGTCAAGTTAGGATTACAACTAACTCTACATAAATAAGTAGCAATTAATAGTTGTAATTCCACCGGCTCAACCACACTTTGTAATTGGTGCACCTACAGATCATGGACATGGCTCTGGCAAACATTTAATAAAGGAAAACAATGGTAAATATGATGTTAATTTTTTTATATAATAGCATAAAAATTTAACATCATATTTACCATTGTTTTATCATGGACTTTCGCCAGGTAACGCCTGACTCCATTCAGTATTTAATAAAGGTTCCTTTAAGTTTACGGCCATTGAATCGCCCCATATTACCCAGAACCACCAAAGTTAATGGCAAAATATCGGTGTATAGTATCCTACTTCCCACTCCTCCGGTAAAATCATCATCCACCGAGCCTTTTCCCGACGCAGTTGGAGCCGGCTTTCCAGTCTAACTGCGATTCGGATGAACTTCGATATTTTCCGTGAAGCAACTGCAAAATCTGACCTTCAAAACCCATGGGCGATATCGAAGTGCTGTAGTTAGACCAGTCGAATTTTTGTTTTAGGGTTCTAAATACCCCTAACGACTGCCATATATGTTTGTATCACAACCGGGGGCGACACGTACGGTTTACGTGCTCTCCGAGGCCTTAGGCAGCAGTTAGGTTAGGGTCTCTATGTCTTAAAAAATGGTCGCCTATCCTAAGACTGGCCTGGCTAGATGTTGTTTAACCTTTACAATGTGTTAGCATAGTTATCCAACTATCCACCACTAGATCACGAACCCCTCTAGGCGGTTACCACTAGGTTAAATAGGCGTGGGTAATAATTATGTGTGTATGCAACAAAAATGAATTATTAAACCAAATACGCAGTCAAGTTCTATATTACTGCCACGACCCAAGACACTATTAAAATCTAATCTAACATCTACTGAGAAAAAATTGCTCAACTTACCATTTTGATCCTAGTTCACTGAGGTGACGTCACTCCTTGCGTGACATACCTTGAGTCAAGGCATTCAGCACTTTCAAAGGCCTTGCAAAGACAATGTGATGATTTTAATAACTGTACAAGGTGTAACATTCAGATGGGTCAGTATGGGAAAGTCTTAAACAATTTAAAGAGATACGAAGATCTGATTCTGTTCTGAACCCGTAACAAATCTTTTTCCTACTATAGAAGGTTTTATAAGTGTCACACACTTATAAAACATTCTATAGTAGGTATCCATTATTTCTTGTTACTAAAATTGATGACATGTTTTCTAACAACAAACCTTCGTCTGTCTTTAAGGTTCAGAATTTCCACACTGACCCATATGAATGTTACACCCTGTATTAGAAGTTTCTTTATTTATGTGCGCGACATAATTAGACTTCGTAACAACTTTATTAAAGGTTGTCTGTGAATGATAGTGGAGGTACAAGATTTGGCAATAGTACTTACTCTCCATATCAAGTGGATAATACTATGAAAAATTATTAACATTTATAAATATTACGATAAATCGTTTATGTCTAGTGACTCATGTTTTTGTAACGACTTAATTATTGACTATGGCATTTAAGATAACAACAGTGAGGTAAAATATAACTATTACGCATGGCACATAATTTAATAACTTTGTGCACAATTATTGTATAAAGGCGTACTTAATACCACAGGCATTCTTTACCAGTCAACTTGATGCAGATAAAACTAGTGGTAGGTTGTGACGAAACTTACAGAAATTGGTAAGAACAGATACTACAGAACAACTATGAGTATTGTGGATGAATGAATACTAAAATTTCAATAATTTATTGTTCATTATGATTGACAATATACTTTAATACAAACTTTTTCCTTTTCCGTATAGTCTATAAAGAGACGCTACAATGTGAATCAATCTTGATAAAGTGTCTTGCGTATATCCTTTTTATTAGCCAACAAAAGAGGCAAGGGATTCTGTATAGTCCTTGCAGTTAAGGCTGTTACAATATTACTCCATACTGAAGACACTGTACTGCTTAGCTTTTACACATATAATTTCATTGTGAGAGTATTTTGAGTCTTGAGTAAGTAGGTGAAATGAGCCTTAAGAGTAGTATTGAAAATTATACTTTATAAGAGGCATTTCTTGCATTTCCTTGTCATTTAATTCTTAAGTGTGAGCGTATTTAATTTTCCTATCTTTAGATACATAATTCACGATTTTTTTAGTGCTATCTACTTAGGTGGAAGGAATAAATAAAAAATAAATTAGTAATCACAATTATTTAATTTAAACGCGTTGTATGAAATTTTTTATATATACAAAACTTAAACAACTAAATTTGTACATTTTTATAGTAAGGTGATCACCAGCCGTAGTTAGCGGCTAAACCGTTGTATGACACATGTGAAACGGCAGGGGCCGCAGCATATGTGGCATATGGAGCGGCATGGGCAGCATAAGTGGCGACGGGTGCAGCGGCATAAGTGGTGACGGGAGCGGAGTGCGCGTATGTCAATGCCGGAGCTGCAATTGTCTTGACGTATGAGGCTGCGGGTGCAGCGTAGTATGGAGCGGCATGTGCAGCGTAAGTGGCAATAGGAGCGGAATGTGCGTAACTAGCAACAGGGGCAGCATAAGCTACAGGGGCGATAGCCTTAGCCACGTATGGAGCCGCATGAGCTGTCTGTGTTGAGTATGATGAGATGGATGACACTGCAGGTGCAACTGCTTTCACGATGGGTGTAGAGTACGCTGAGTATGCAGGTGCAGCATACCCGGAGTATGCTGGGGCTGCGTATGCAGAATACGCAGGAGCAGCATACGCGGAATATGTTGGTGCGGAATATGCTGAGTACGCAGGGGCGGCGTAGCTCTTGATCACTGGTGCTGCAGCATATGCGGTTAAAGGAGACGAGTACAAACCACCAGCACGGACTGCTGCCACTGCGCACAGAAGGACTAATAACTGTAAAAGAAATGTTATAATTAACAAACACGAGAATTTTAAAGTACCCTTGATTATATTTGAATGAGCTTTTGTATATTTTTCTTTGAGTGCTTACTAAAGCCCCAATCAAGTTAATCTTTTTAAACTGTCTTGAATGCCAAATCTATAAGTTTCATAGTTATGTTCTCTGGAGCTTTAGGACTAGTGAGTGTAGACGGGTCCAATTATTTAATTATATCGTGTTGTGAGTAATTCAGTTTTCTTTTGTGAAATTTCCAATATATACGAGTAATTAACATTATTTAAATAAAATACATTAGTAACAAAAATTATTTGCGTGGAACTTTATGTCTCTCTTGTCTATCTTGAGACAAACCATGATCAAAACAAATCTTCTGTCAGATAAGCTACCTGTGTAAATTTATGTTAACAAAATTAATGCAAAGCCTACCCTACTCCCGCAATAGACTGTTTATTCCCTCGTCATCACAAGTAACAAAAAAATTAAGAATAGGTACATGATAAACTTTCGCATTTACAGTAAAAGATTGGATGAAATATTTTTATTTTATTTTATATATGCATGCCACTTCATAAATTGCGTATAAATATAGTCTCTCATTTCCTTGGTTATTTTGCTGGTTGCACATACGAGCTAATCTGATACAGGACACTTTTACTACACTAGAAGTTCTTTCAAATAAACAGTATTGACTTCCAAGAGAAATTGGACTCTGTACGGTTATTAAAACTCGTTATGTTTTTAAAATACACATAACCCTGACAAAATAAAATAAAAGCTCGCACCAATCACATAAAACAAGTTAGTACCTTAGCTGCCATTTTGTTATATAAAATATACTACGACAAGTGATACTGTGGGAGTGCATACAAGCACTTTTATAGTATGCTCGTTACCCCCGCGCCAGCAGGCCTTAAGCTTAAGTACTAAATGTAGTTCAACTTGTTAGAACACTGTCACAAGTTATACGCCCAAAATGTGTACAGCAAATAAACATGTTACTTACTTGCTTTAACCAACTATAATTAGAATCATGTTGCGAATTTTAGAGTCCTAAACGAATACAACGGTTAGTGTGTAAAGGAAAAAGCCCATTTAATGGAAGAATATGTTTTAAAAATGTAGGCAGATGTCTTCATACTTGTTTCTAATATTGAGCTTGAGCTTGCTTATAGAAAAAGCAATTAATATACTAATATAGCAATTAATATACTAGAAAAAGCAATTAATAAACTTTTCAAAATAATTGCAAAGTATAATAATTTCAAAATAAATGAAAAGTTTGAACATCTTAGTTACCATTACTTTGTCATGGAGTTTCGCCAGGTAATGCCTGATTCTATCCAATATTTGAAAAAGCAATTAATATACTCGCACCCTTGTAACTTTCAAGAAATAGCAGTGAAGAGATCATACAGGTACCTGTCACCTTTACTATTAGATAGTACAGTCATTGTTATTATGATTAAACATTAAATTGATTAGAATTTCTAACTAATAGTGATTATATCAAAGAACGAGACAAACTTTGACTACGACTGCCAGAATTCAAAACGACGAGTTCCTTTTAGGTATTCCTTTAATATTATTATAATTACTGAAGTCTCGTTTAGAAATCAGCCAAAATATTATTGTCTTAATGTATACATCATGATGATGATGTGTACATTAAAAAAATCCACACCAAATATTGCGTATGGGGCTTATGATACGTATCACCCATTGTAGTAAATATTGTGTTTGACTAACAAGTTAATAAACAAACAAGTTTTCATTCAATCACGAAAATTACGTTACTTTAGTAAAAAAGATTGTAGAACCTCGAAGTACGATATATAGGCCTGGATAATCTGGCTTTGCTCGTCTCTATTGTATAAGTCAGACGAACTTTGTGTCATGAGAACAATGGTTTGTAATGTGTCAGTAAGAACAACTCGTGTAGTCCAGTGGCATTGCATTGCTAAGCTCTCAAGGATTGTGGGTTCAAATCCCAACTAGGGAAAAACTTTGTGTAATAAGAACTATAATCTGTACTGAGCCAGGGTATAATTTACTATAGTATAAGTCGATAAGTATGTTTGTCAGTTATCTACTTATCAAATAAAACGTTTTTAACTGTTCCCTAATTCCTTTGAATGCAACCTTAACTTACATACTCGTTACTTACACTTTTCTGTAACTTTCGAGTCGGCTTGTAAATATGTATTCTACATGTACATATTATACTATCAGTTTTCCTAAAAATAAATACAGGATTGTTTCTGACACATTTTTGAAAAAAACTGACTTGTACACCATTCCACAAATATTTTGTTTTCTGACCGGTTTCGCCTTATGGCATCATCAGAGGTGTTCACTCCTACTTAATCCACACACATAATTCACTTTTATAACACATTTTCTACTAATATTGACTGCCTCGGTGGCTCAGTGGTATGAGTATGCGACTGCCGCCCCTGAGGTCCCAGGTTCGATTCCGGGTCGATTCAATTATTTGTGTGATCCACAAATGTTTGTTTCGGAGTTTGGGTATTTTCTATGTATAATATGTATGTATTTAGAAATATATAAGTATGTTTATCAGTCGTCTAGATCCCATAACACAAGCTTATATTAGCTTAATTTGGGCTAGATGACGTTGCGTGAGAATGTACAAAAATATTTATTTATTATTTATTTATTTATATTTATAATATTATTTATTTTTACTTTCAGAAACCATTTCGTTAATATTATGACATTTAACTGAGTACCCACTACACATTTTAAAATTATAAACGTGGGTGTACCTAAATAAAGTTACCTAAGTAAAGGCCGTATTACAAATTTACCCCAAAAAATTGGAAATTTTTGTCTTCTATTAATTATTCTGCATTATTATAATAGTGTCAAATTTCGTGTCTAAATAAATAATATCGTTTCAAAAAATTACAAAATAAATAAAAATAAAAAATAAAACTAAAATAAAAAATATTTTTTTTTAAATAATTTTTAAACAACCAAATCTCTCAATTAAATAACTAAATCTTTCAAATAAATGTCAAATCTCATCAAATATATATCATGTCAAAAATTGTAAAATACAAATTAAATAACTAAATATGTCAAAATAAATGTCAAATGTCATTAAGTAATACATGTCCAGGTCAGAAACAAAGCATTAAATTAAAATTATAAATAATTTAAACATTAACAAATTAACTGTGTTCTAGTTTAGGTCAAACTTGTTGACGATATTACTTAAATATTAAAGTATTTTAATAGGGGGGAATTATTAATGTTCAGCTGTTGGTTCAGTAGAGCGTCAGGGTTGCTTAACAGTAATTTATTTATTTCCAAAGCCTCCAAAGCGCTCAACCTTCTACCTTTATCACGTACATGTAAAGCTCTGAAGTTGGATTCTGGGTCAAACGTGTGATTCTCCATAATAAGGTGTTCTGCGAAATTCGATTCCGTCTTTTTAAACTTCCATCCATTATTATGTTCTGACACTCTTGTATGGAAAGACCTACCAGTTTGTCAGATGTATTTCTTGTTACACCGTGCACATGTAAGTTCATATACTCCGCTCTTTTGTCGCACATGAGTTCTATCTGAGTTATTACTTATTAAGCGCCCCAAACAATGACTCGCATAGAAAGCTGGTTTGACCTTACCTAGAGATCTAGAGCATTTGTATGATATGTGGCCTATGTAAGGGATGCGAGCCCACCGTTTGTTCTCTGAAATTGAAATAGTTTTTCATAAATGTATTACTATAAGTTCCACCAAGTGCCGACAATCGAAAGTAGAGATTGTTTCTGACTTAGACTATTCGGAACATCATGCGACCTGGTTTTGACACTTCGGAAATGTTACCAACAAGATCGGGCTCGTAATTGACAGGTTGTACGATACGTGGACGAGGAAGCGTTCAGGTAGAAGTATATTATTATATAGACCTTTCACTAGGTAAAGCAACTAAAACTATTTATTAGCTGACTAGCATTATTAACTTCGGGATCCAAGCCTGCATGTGACTTAGAAGACGAAGAAATTATTGAAAATAATAAGCATCTGCAGATCATTTGGTAGGGGAAACATCCTATTTTCAACCGACTTCCAAAAAAGGAGGAGGTTCTCAATTCGACTGTATGTTTTTATTAATGTATGTTATCTACACAAGAAAATCTCTCTTAAGGTTAAAGTTTACTATTTCTTTTTAGCGTTTAAATTTATATTAATATTTAACTCAAATCCCGCGACAAGCTTTTATAACACATAAATTGTGTAATGACGTTATAAGTTGATACTAAAAGTTTTGAAGTTAAAGTTTATTTTTGTCTTTTTAGCGCATTTAAATAAAAGCTTGTTCTTACAAAATTTTGCTTAACATTGTGACGTCCTTCTAAATCCAAAATGGCGGCAGATAAAAAATGGCGGACTAATTATATTTAATGTACTCCTACAATATGGGTATGAAATGAAAGGGCTTACTAATAGTAACTCGAAATAAAAGGACGTCACTCTAAATTGAAACTCAACTTTGAAGCAGATTTCCTTGGCCGATTAAGCTCAAAATTTGTATACACATTTGGTTTGGATGACAATACATGGTTAACACTGTGACCTCATTCGAAATTCTAAATGGTGGCACATACAAAATGGCGCACTTATTATATATATTGCACTCGTACAATATGGGTATCAAATGAAAGGGCTTACTAAGAGTAACTTGATTATTGTAAATTCAACATGGAACGAACAAGAGGGCGGACTGATTATTTTATAGAATGCCTACAAACAATATAGGTATCAAATGTAAGGACTTACAGAGAATACGAATGCCAGGTTTAAATAAGATGCTAAACATAAGCTTCGTTTTCAATTAGCATGTCCAATTTTCGTGTTCGGGGTGAACAAGAGTCCCCAAAAGTAGTTGCAGACTCGATTTTTGGAAAAAGTCTAATGTAAGACTTACCAGTAAGAACAAATTCCTATTCTTACTGGTAATTACTTGCGTTTGATGGGGCAACAGTGGCAACACATTGAATTTTTATTTATTGATAAAATCTCTATGGTACCATATGAAATGCTTTGCATGGTGGATTCCCCCGACTTAAACGACTTAAAAACAACAAATTACTCTTTGGTGGTATAAATATGTATGTATTTGGTGACTTAATGCAATTACCTCCTGTGCGAGGAAATCAAGAATTTGAGAAACCCTCTAGATTTGTCCCAGCAACACACATATGGCATTTTTTCTCATTAATTGAATTGACAGAAAATATGAGACAACAAGGAAGCACAACTTTTAAAGACCTCTTGAATGCATTGTGAACTTAAATCAGAATATTTTGCTATTCTAATGAATATGTTACACAAAAAACAAACTGGTGTGTTTGCGATTGAAAGGCTCTGCGAATTTATCCCACTAACCAACAAGTATAGAATCACAAAAAAACTGTTCTAGAACATTTCCGAGCTTGGTGTAACTATTAACAAAATAACTAGACGTTTGCACTCCGCCGGGCGCCACTGGAAATACGTTCTGCTTGTAACCAGAGACGGACGTTAGAGCGGCCGTGGCCTTAGGCCGCGGAACTAAAAAAAAAAAAAAGACGTTTGCACTAGAAAAAATGACAACATGGATTTAAATAATATTATACCATCGGACATAAACAAGACAGGAGGGCTAACTAAGGAGTAGGAATATTTTGTTGGGGCCAAAGTAATGTTGCGTTATAATGTAGATGTGTCCAGAGGTCTGGTGAATGGTGCCATGGGTCATATTACAGATATTATATGGCCCTGCTTCCGGAGAGCACAAATGTGTGAAACTGACATACCATCCGTCCGTATAGATTTCGGTAATGACGGTGTTCACCGTATTCAACCCAAGTCTGTGCAATTTCAAGCAAGGGGGGCCTTTGCCCCATAGCACGCAACCAGATTCACCCACTGACGCGGGATAAAACCCTACCCCAACGACGCGGGATTCTCATCCCGACCCAACCTCCGCAGAGACCACAGAGGTGGTCAAAGTCCGCCAGGCGCCACTGGAAATACGTTCTGCTTGTAACCGGAGACGCCCGGCAACGGACGTTAGAGCGGCCGCGGCCTTGGGCCGCGGAACTAAAAAAAAAAAAACAAGACCCTGTGTCGAATACTGCTCTCACCTCCGCGAAGTATTTGCTGGACGCTCTCGACGCTAAGCAGCGACGCGCTATTCGCATTATAGACTGTCCGGAGGTAATAGAAAGCCTTGTGCCGCTAGCCCAGCGCCGAACAATTGATTTACCACGGTGAGTCTTCAACCTGATCCCACCCTCTCCATTCCGATCCCCAACAACGCGTGCCGGGCAGAGATGTCACTCTCATACCGTGGAAACCGTCTTCGTGAGAACAGAGCGTTTTCGAAATTAACCGGCAAAAGACCTTGCAATAATGATGCGTAAATTGAGATGACCAGAATGAGGAACGTGTCCAACGATAACTAAAAAGTAAAAATAAATTAATAGTAAAAAAAGCTTTTTAATAACAAGCTTTTATTTAAATGCGCTAAAAAGACATAAATAAACTTTAACAACAAAACTTTTAGTATCAACTTATAACGTCATTACACAATTTATATGTTATAAAAGCTTGTCGTTTAGCCTACTCCAGTGTAACTTAATTCAAGTAATGTTGTAACTTTAGACACTAAGTTAGACAGGTCAATGGTTCTGGTATGGCGAGTGTGTAACTCGAGTACACAATACGTCTTTATAAACTGCAATTGTAACCGGTCAGCGATTTGACCCGCCATTCGGTTTTTTAAGAAATCGTGAAAGTGTGGAAACATTACCCGGAATTGTGATAGGGTTAGGTGTGGCATTTGCTCTGATTTAGATATGTTATAACTACTACTACTATTTAATTTTAGGCTATTCCTAAAACTCATAAGGTGCTGTTAAAAAAACAATTTTCAAAAAATTTGAGCAAGGCCTAGGAGCCTTCAGTATATGCAGGCCTACAGTAAATACACCTAAACATAAATATGAGACATGTCTACTAGCTGTTGTGCTCCAGTTAGGTATATATAAGTATACTAATGCACGTTATTTTGGTCAATTTTCAATTACTCACTGTATTTTTTTTAATGATCATTATATACTGTATTTTATATGATATATACTGTAATTCATTAATTAAATAAAGATCTTTATACACTTCCTCTCCATATAAACATTAATTGTTCTAAAGTGCTATTAAACCTTTATTCGTTCGCATTACGCAGTCTCACGCTTTAATAGTAGGTATAGTGTGCCCTCGTTTTTACCTTTAACACGGAAATATTTTCTTTAAATATTTTAATGTGCTACTTCTACAAACCACATAGTTCATTAAAACTAGTACGATGAACCAACCGTCAGGATGGTAAATGACAACCATTTTAAATTGCAGAGAAAATTGCTACCTAGCTGGGTAGAAAAATTATAAACGACAATTAAGTGTGTGTAAATATTTTTATTGCATAATATATATTTGCCGTATAAGGATAAGCCTTCTTATGGTATATAATTATTAACATAACTATTTAGGTATTTCAAATAAAGTAATCGTAATAAAGTGGTTAGTCACTCGTAGGTCAGTAATTACCTACGTAGGCACTAACTTTTACAAAACTGAACGTACTCGTAGCTTCAGGGCCATAATATAAATGGCCATGATAAATGAAAAATTAAAGGAGTCTCAAGTGACATCAATTTCGTTTTAATTAATTAAAACACATTGAAAGTTTTATTCGAATGAGGCATTAACATTACTGAAGTATTCCGAAATACATTCTGCGACAGTTCTGTAAGATTTTTTTTTTGTAATTCCGCGGCCCCAGGCCGCGGCCGCTCTAACGTCCGTTGCTGGGCGTCTCTGGTTACTAGCAGAGGGTATGTCCAGGGGCGCCCGGCGGACTTTGACCACCTCTGTGGTCTCTTGGGGTTGGGGTAGGGTTTTATCCCGCGTCAGTGAGTGAATCTGGTTGCGTGCTATGGGGCAAAGGCCCCGCAGCACGCAACCCTTCTAGCCTGCTTCTGTAAGGACGGCGGGTGGCGATCTCGCCGTCCTCAGGCCCCGATCATGGCGGTCGATAGTCTAGGGGGTAGGCGCGGAGTCTGGGGCGCCCTGGCCGCCGACTACGGAACTCGGCGGGGAGGGTACGCTCCCTCTCCCTCCCGGCCGCCTCCTTCGCGAGCATGACTTGCTCGCAGAAGGACACGGCCGCGTTCCACCTACTCCCGCTGGATACCATGGCTTGAAGCATGGTCCCCAGCGAGAGGGTATCCACGCCCAGACCCACTACGAGGTCCCGGCGCTGACTCGCCCACGCTGAGCACTCCACCAACGTGTGGAGTGCGGTGTCGTCGTCGGAAACCTCGCAGTGTTGACACCGGGGTGTGACCTCACGATGCATGCGAAACAGATAGCTACTGAAGCATCCATGCCCGGCAACGATCTGCGTCGCACGGTACGTGAGGTCACCATGCTGCCTCTGCAGCCAATCGTCCATGATCGGTCTCACCGCCGTGATGATGGTGGTACCCCACTTGGGTTGCTCAAGTCGCACCCTCCATGATTCCATGAGATCCTGGCGGAGTTGGGACCGCTGGTCCTCGATTTCTCGAGACGCAGGACTGTGGTCCCGCTCCAGCGCCTGGAAGCGAGAGCCCTTGCGTCATTGTTCCAATGGCGCAAGGGCTCTCGCTTCCAGGTCCCATGGAGGGGTCCCGGCTAGGAGACATGCAGCCTCTCCGGAGATCATGCGGTACCCCGTATGGTTCTGACGGCCAAGGTTCGAAGTGGTCTGTTTAACAGAGTCACGTTCCCCTTGACCGCCAACCTATCCGCCCATACGGCGCACGATCCCCAGGTACAGTCTCCTGCAGGAAGCGTTGGGTCCCTTTAGGTTGGGCATCAGTCGCGAAAGCGCGACCGATGCCTGCGTCACCTTGGGGACCAAACTTCGGAAATGTGGTCCGAAGTTCCATCGGCTATCAAGTACGTTCCCTAGGTACTTCATCGAGGGCTTGATGCCGATGCTAACGCCTCCCACATTTATGCTGGAACCTTCGGGTGGACTGTTCCGAGGTCTGTGAAAACACAGAACCTCGGACTTGTGCAAGGCCACCTCCAGTCCCAGCTGCCGTATCCGACCCACGACTCGAGCAACACCCGTCGTGACCTTGAGTGCTGCCTCCTGGTACGTTGCACCGCCGTGACGAGAGTATCGTCGGCGTAGCACGTTACGCCGACGCCCCTAGGCAACGCACCCTGCAGCACCCAGTCGTAGCCGATGAGTTCTGTAAGATTAAAATACTTGAGCACTTGAATTTTAAAGTACTGAAATTTTATATCTCTTGTAGGTTAGTTAGGTAAGCTGGAAGGGATGTGTGAAGACTCAGCATATGAATATAACTTGATTTACTCGCACACGCAAAAGTCGAGTGAACTCCCTGAACTATAAACGATGTCAGTCTTTGCAACTTAAAATATGTCTTGCCAATAGGAAATTGCATATAAAATGGGATATCGTTCTCCAATCCTTAAGTCAATAGACCCAAACATCGAACAATTGGTTGCTCAAAGAACCCAAATGACAAAAGAAGAAGATTTAAAGATAGCACAAAATGAGTGAAATATAGTTTCGAAAGAAATATTTATGAACTATGGACATGTTTTATTCTGAATAAATAAATATGAATCTGTATAAATTGATGCAGTAACTTAAAGATAATTATCGATAACGATAAATAATTATACAAGTGATCCGTGAGTTCGGGCGGGTGGGCTCTAGTTCTAGTGGTACACATTCATTACTGTCGCCAAGTGGTCTATACATCGATATATCAATACAACATACTTGATTTCTTGCATAATAGGTCTGAGAATTTTATGTGCAAGTACTTCATCGTTTGCAATAACACGTCTGTCAATAAACTATTATAAATGGTATCGTTACTTAGTATCCTGCATACGATCTGATTTAAAACCATAATATGTGTGACCCAATTGAATTGAAGTTTTCGAAGCGAATTTATTCTAAGTTCAATAGGCTTATAAGGAGGAACTAGAACGGTGTCATGTCTATTAAATTGTACGAAACCTTACGATGATTTCTTTGAACTATATATCAACAAAGGAGTAACATCTGTGCCAAAAAACTACATGATCAGAAGAAAATGTTCGGGAATTTGCAAAAATGTGATAAAGCTGAATATTTGCTTAATTTATAACATGTGTAACAGTATTTATTTAAGTAATTGCCTAAATCTTGTAAAGGTTTCGTCGACTTATTCGTGAATGAGCGTTCTTATTACTCATTCAGATCCACAACCGCAAAACAACTCGTGCGTTAAAAGTAACTTGAGTCATTCTCGGACCCTTAGGCACTTTGTTGTCAGTTCTAATCTGGATCGGTGGTGTTCCGTCACTTGTTAATATATTAGATCATGTACACGTTACAAGTATGTAATGAAGCTACAAAATCATTAGAGCTCTGTGGTATGATTTTTTAACCTGTTCTGTACGCTTTTACAAGAATTTAGAAAAAACTATTCCTCATGTTGAGATGTTATTTAGTCCCATGGAGTTAGGTCGAGGTTCCTAGTTAGTCATTAGGTAATCCATTTTGTTAAATCCCTTAATTGTTTATATGCACAATACGGTAACATTGTAGTCTTATAACAATATAAAAGGAGTTCCTAAGTAATTCAGGTGAACTACGGGTAGATGGTATCTCCAACGTTTACCGTAAAAGCGCGAGCTACAAATACTCGTAAGTATATGGAGCAAAAAATTAAAGATTTCGGTATGGTCATCGTAGCTTGATATAGCGTTCACCTTGTTAGGTAAAGACCGCAGATTCGAAGCCTGTCGATTCGTTTCTGCGAAATATATACATATTTGAATAAAATAAAAGTTTTGTCACTCCTATTACAATGTCCTATTACAATTTGGGGTTGAGACACTGGGGTCATGGGGTCCGAGTGCTCGCCGCCTTTATAGAGACATTGCTAAACACCTAATCGATGCTTCTCAGGACCAGAAGGCTGGCTATTTTCTGGCCCAAAGAATAAGTATCGCCATACAACGTGGCAACACAGCCAGCATTCTGGGAACCTTCCCAGTCGGCAATGACGCGGAGGATTTTTTAAACGATATTTTGTAATGTAAATATTTTTAGTCTATAATTATGTTTATTTTATATATTGTAATTCTTATTGTAAATAAATGTAAATGTTTGCAGTTTATATGTCAACATATATATACTAAATGCGGTTTGACTGTTAGGCACAACACAATTACTGATCTCATACATAATGTGGATGCCGAGTGATAATCCTATGAAAATTGTATGCTAAGGCGCATCAATAAAACATTGGACGGTGAGTGGGAATCGCTGTCGAACCTCTATGTATCAGACTTGCCTCTGGTTTTTGACTGCCTTCATTTCTAAATTCTTTGTATACTTTTATGTCTATATATTTGGAAATTATTACCGATAAGTCTGAAGTGTATGAGTGAGTTATTTTGAGTTTGGTTAAGTAAAGAAAAACACCAGGGTCTTAATTATATTCATCACCACGGTGGCGGTTTTTCTAGAACTGGAATCCTTAAGGTCTCTGAAAAGTCAGTGGTACAATAAATAGGTAACAGAAACAGAAACATAACGGCAGGAGCAAATAATATAATGATACCATACCTCTTTCTGCCGCTTTAAAAAGTAAATCGTCACCTTATATCCGGGTACACTACATAAATACGAATAACTTTATTCCGTCAGTCACAAATAAATACGAATTTCAAAATACCGATTTTCATAATTCCGACTGGTTTAAAATTCCGAATATAACAACTCCGATTGATCATTATTCCTATTTTTGTAATTCCTAAATTTCAATATTCCTAACGTTTATAATCACTACTCTCAAAATACCGAGCTTCAATAGATCGAATAACATACAGTCCGACTTTTTTTTCCAATTTTTTTATATACTCAATACAGATCAATTCCGGCTGTTGTGGTCACAGTTCTAACTTAACATAACCCACTTCTACCCATTCCAGATACCCAGACCAGACTGCGTGAAGTTGATTCTGCAGCGTTTTCTTTCTGTCACTAAATTCTGTAGAACAAACATGTTGACTTTTAGTTTATTCGAAGTATTGAAAATCGGAATGTCGTGTTTCGGACCGAGAACCCTTCGAGCATTTGACTCTTCGAGCGTATGAAAATCGGAAGACTAACAAATCGCATTAATGACTTTCGGTAATAGTTTCGTGATTTTTAATAATAGACATTACAATTCTTAGGTATTATGAAATTTGGACTTTTGAAAATCGGAACATCGAAATTCGGAATAAAGTTTTTCGGCGTATTTGGGTGTTCCCCTTATATCCACGTGTGTGTGGTTATGTGAGTTCCAACCTTACCCCGAGGTGGGTAAAGTATTTTGTTTCACTTTCATTATTTAGAATTACTTGCTATTCTCACTTATGTATGATTTCCATACCTTAATCCTAAGCATAGTACGGCAACTGACACACTGCGAGTGTGATGCAAACATTTCCTATACCAACGCCCAGTCGTGACATGTCTTACTTTATAGCACAGATAAAGCAACAGTACAATAAACACCTTTCAATAACTTGCAAACCATGTGACAGATTCGTATCAAAGTACAAAGCTAATGACACTACATACTACACAATTTACGGCAATGGTGACTCCCAATGACTCCAGAATGTTTAGTCGGGGTTGTTATCATGGTGTACACTAATTTGACTCGCAAAACCGAACCTTATTTTGAAGATACGGTTACAAGGGGCACAGAAGAACCGCATGGAATCAAAGTAAAGCTTAATTATTTAGATAATGACTTTTCCCAGTGTCAATTGTAACTACAGGTAACTTACGTATGTAAACATTATAACTTATGTAGTGTAACTCTCACTTCTCACCAGTTAGATACTTCGTTGGTCCCACGTAATGGTGTCAGCATATTGCCGCTAATATACTTATATATTCTACAAGAGCCTCGTCCGTTTATCAGTAGTTACGCAGGCTTTTGCCTTTAAGATATAGCATTATTTATTACTATGTAGATATAACTCGTTCTACCTAATTTTGTTATCCAAACTGCATATACCTAGCTACCTACTTATTGCATAATCTGAACGCGGTTTGTAATATTAATGTTTAGGGCTCTAACAAGTTTTTGCCCACTCCATATCAGATACAAAATTATATACAAGTACTTACTTGTAGATAAGTACAGTCGCCAAAAAAAATATAATTACAAAGTAAAAATCGTTAAATAATTTTTCTTTTTTTAACATTGGAATAGGAAATAATGTTGTTAAAAAGGCATTCCCTTTTTTTTCAAGTGTAAAGTTTAAAATTTTAGATGAATAAAATACCGACGTTTTGGAGTTATTCAGTTTTTCGATGGGCAGGCAATGATAATTTTGCATTCGTATTACCAAGAGCAGGCACAGAGTAGTGCCCCAATTCTAGCACCCAAGAACCAATTATTCCCCCAATCTCATAGGTGCGTTCGATATTTCCCACCAATCGTCCCCACTGGTGGGAAAATAAGAATTTTTTACTTATTTCCTGTTAGATTTGCCCTACTAATTGATATTAATTAATGGCATAGCATTAATGGCATACATATTACATGGGGCACACTAAAAGTTTTGCACTTCTAGCTAATCGGAACTATTTGAATTTCGAATGTTATATTTTTTTAAACGTTGCAACCTTCTTAGTAATAAAAAAAAACAATTGGCGGGAAATCATTTGTCAATTAAAACAATGGTAAATATGATGTTTACTTTTTTAGATAATAGCATAATTTCGCTCAAAAGAAGACGCTGTCTCAAAGAGAACAGTCTTGAGAATGCCTCGTGAAGTGAGAATTTGAAGTTAAGTATCCGTTGAGCACGTCAAATGTCAAAATTCAGGAACAAATTTTGACATTTCACGTAATCAACAAAAACTCAACTTGAAATTCTCAATTCAGAAACCGGCCGATAGAATCTCTCTAGTTTTTAGTAGTCCGAGCATTGATTGAGCATATTATTATGGTTTTGTCTTATGAGAAAAACTGTTAGCTTTTACCAATACTTAACTACCAATTGACCAATTTTCTGTTCTTTATTTCCCACAAAATGTATCTAATTTTAAGTAAAATTGCAAAGAAAAAGATTGTAATCTAAATGGTAAAATTTTAAGAGCTTTTAGCGATACGCCCGCGTTTCAATTCAATTTTCTTACTGGGTGTACTTTCAAGATCCGTTTCCCCTGCGGACTAGTTTAGAACACACATGTGTATTAAAGCTAAGTGGGTTGGGTCGCTATTTTCTTACAATAATTTAGTGACTAGATACTTATTAATATGTTAAGTGTTCACCTTGAGGATAACCTACTTTTGAGAATTTAATAGTATTCGGAAGTATTAGGTTTTGAGTCACCAGAACATTAATGTAAATAATTTATACACACACGCACATATCACGCCTATAGTCCGAAGGCATAGGCAGAGGCGCATTACACACCCACAATTTGACAGTATTTTAGTTCCACGTAATAGGGAGCAAGCTTCAGACACTCTTGAAAGCGGGCTATGTCCAAAATGGCCGAATTAATTTAATAAAATCAACAGTTATATTATAATTTTGAAAATTAAATTTGAAACCCGTTGCCTTGCGATGAAATGATGTGGATGACAGGCATCTTACGTGTCAGCCGCTGTGGCACATCTAATTAAAGTCCTGGGCGTCTCGGACTAATAATATATTTTATTTTAATTTTTATGTAATTTGTCCATTATATCTGTTAGTAAAAGTGTGTATTTTGAGTGAAATGACGGTTTTGCATCTTGCAATGTGTCCAAAATAGCCTAGCAATTGAAGCGCGGTCAAAATCTCTAGCTGTAACTTTCATATCCATACAGATAGTAGGAAAAATAAAATTGAATGGTCTGTGTGTAATTTCAAATTAACAGCTTTTCACTAAATGCATATAAGCACCTAAAATTACATAAGGTCAGGCGGTTTGTCTGTCTGTCTGTTGGTCCCGCTAATCTTTGTAACGGCTGGACTGGACCGATTTTAACGGCACTTGTACTGGTTAATAGGATAGCTGATGTACTAAGGTAATTAAATAGGCTACTTTTATCCCGGGAACGTGTTCCTTCGGGAATTGGGAACCATTTATAAACCATTCCACGCAGGTGTCCGCTAGTACTTTATAAAACAAGTTAAGTATGTAACTTATTAGTCATGTAATAGGTAGGCACCTGAGAATATGCTAGTGCCAATTCCTATAAGTTTGTAAGTCATTTGCACAAGGTTGAATGCTTGGTACGTCGTCGTATATAAACGCAACATGTTCATAACTAATTTATAGGTAGTACATACCAATAAATTAGTTATGAACATGTTGCGTTTATTTTTATTTAAAAAATTTATTTTATTTAAAGTAGCTAGGTATCTTACTTTTAACATAACGTCGAATTTATTCTAATTAATTTGTTGCCAGTATTGTAGTGCCTACCATTACATAAAGTCATCATTTTTTGTGAGAGCCTTTTGGAGATTTATAGCAGCATATTTTAGCTGTCTTTTCAACCGACTTCGAAAAAAGGGGGAGGTTCTCAAGTAGACTAAATCTGTTTTTTTTAATTATATTATTATATTTGGTCCCATTTCGACTATTTATTTGGAAGTTTTTTTTTGCCAAGATTTGAAGTGTTTGTCTAGAATCATACTCAGTGAGAATAATATTTAGAGAAGAAAAGTAACGAACGAGCGACTATCTATAGAGTATCATATTTCAACAATTACGACTAGATCGGCCAGTCATCTGAATAATATTGAAGAAAATATAATGATCGTTATTATAACACTGCCAAGATCCGACTGACTGGCAAGAAAATTACAAATAGGATAATTTAGGTCAGAGCTTGTTAAATGCTTCGTCATTAAACCAGGTAGCAGTTATTAATAATTTCTGTAAAGTAAAGGTGCAGTTTGTTAAGTTATAGAATGAGTTCAAGGAAGGGTATTTGTTATTGTATCACATATGTGCAATGCACTGTATAGACTAGAATGAAATGGTACAGACACAATTATGGATCAATGCCTGCTACCTGCATAGACAGTAGACACAGAGGTTACTTTTCCTAGTAATGTAATCGTTCATTCTAAAATCTAACATATTGTATGGATTGGATGGATGACCGCGGCTTCTCCCGCTCAAAAAATTATACTCAAAAACCTTCCTCGAGAACCACTTTATCCATAAGTGAAAACCGCATCAAAGTCCTTTGCATAGTTTTATTCGTCCATCGCGTGACTATGTATGCTTATATCTTTATAACAACGTAACTGATTTTAATGTGGTTTTCACTTTTTCACCAACGGATTCGGTTCTCGAGGAAAGTTTTAGTATAAAATTTGTCAAGCGAGCGTCACCGCGGGCGTCCGCTAATTCATTTATAAAACAGTCCAACTGTATTGTGACTGAAACTATTAATAGAGTCCATTCTAGTTCTAGTACACGTCAACTGGATGTTGTAAAACTAGGTGAGACTAAGATGTGTGTGTGGCAGCTGTACGTCCTGTAGTTGCTACATGGTGCAACTTTGTTTGTTTTGTAATATAATCAAGTAACTCCTTCTAAGTAGATAGTGGTACTAAATATCTGTATCACATTGCTAGAGTATCTACGTTCTAGATTATGCATATTTATATGGGACTAATCCATCCTTCAACTACGTGGTATATGTTTTTACTAAATTTTGAGCAAAATTCCGTGGTTACAAAGTGACGAAACCAGAAGTAATCAAATAGACAGGCCAAGTGCGTGTCGGACCACGCATAGAATAGGGTTCCGTAGTCACCCATCTATAAACCCATCTATAACTCCTGAATAAACAAAGTTTAGACAACTTTGTTTATTCATTCGTTATAGTTTTCCTTGAAAGTTCATAACATGGACTACCATCATAAAGATTTCAGATTTTTGTACGTCAGCCGTTTAGATTTTAGAGGGCTTCTCTATCTTTAAAGCTAAATATTTCGCAAAAGGATACTTAAATCAAAAAATCACCTTAGCAAACTCTTAATGTTTTTACAAGACCTATCTAATGATACCCCACACGATGGAGTAGACACGAGAAAAAAATATCGTCCCCACTTTACGTGAATTTTATTATAGCACTTGGTGGAAGGCTGCGGACGGACGGTCGGACGTGACGAAACTATAAGGGTTCCGAGACTTTTACTACAGACAGAACCTTAAAAACGAACGTCATAGTGGTTTTTGAATACCATTACCTAAGTGTGGACTAAGCCGCAATGCTCGCAACTCTTAGAAGACTTGGTTTCGAGTAACCCACGTTAACAAGAGATATCAGTATATAGGTTAGCGGAGGCGCTCGGCAATCGACGTAGGTGTGACTGCGGCCCAGGGCCGTGGATATTAGACAAGACAATAATCTACTTCATTAATCTAAAATATAATAACATCCCAATCACTGTAACTGTTCCTTTTGATGCTATCAAAGCTTTCATTATTGCCATTAACCAAAGTAATAATCACAAATATTTGGCTCTCAGCCTAACCTTTGTACTACAATTGTACAAATTCGTCAAATTATAAACTTGATTTCGAACATCGACTTCGTTGATGTATCGTATTATTTCTACAATCAGATTGATAGTTGGTATCAATTTGACGCCTAGGTACTTAGAAATTCATAAATATGTCATACCTACATTTCGCACAAATAATAAATAATAAATAAATAATAATAATACATTTTTATTCTACTGTACGTGTGTATGTAATTGAACTCCTCCTAAACGGCTAGACCGATGTTGATGAAATTTTTTGTGTGTGTTCAATGGGATTTGAGAATGGTTTAGATTCACAATTTGGTTCATTTTTCTTTTTTTTGCAGGACAACGTCATGTCCGAGTCGAGTCCACTAAAAAAAAATCTAATTGTGAATTTAAACCATTCTTGAATCCCCTTGAACACACACAAAAAAAATTCATCAACATCGGTCCAGCCGTTTAGGAGGAGTTCAATTACTATTATTTATTTTACTTATTACTATTATTAAGTAGATACTACTCGTAGTACGGAAGTTTCAAAATAAATATTTTATCTTTGTTTTTACAACATTTTCTTTTAATAAGGTTTTAAACCGAACCATTGGGGTTGGGTTTTAACCCGCGTCGGTGAGCCCTGCAGCACGCACCCCTTCTAGCCTGCTTCTGTAATGAGGGCGGGTTGCTAGCCCGCGGTCTCAGGCCCCGATCAGTTAGGTCGATTGTCTTAGGCGTAGATGAGTTTGCGGCGATCTGGCCGCCGAATTCAGAACTCAATGGGGAGATTACGCTCTCTCTTCCTCTAGGCCGCCTCCCTCTCTAGACCCACGACGAGGTCCCGTTGTTGGCAGTCAATCTCGCCGCCCATACGGTAGCCCCGTATATGGCAATTGGTATTACAAGCAAATATACTTAACTTACTTACATAATGTAAATACCTTAGGTATATAAAAAAACCTCTTTTGTACTTGTTCTGGTTATAAATAGCATTTATTACTTTGGATATGTTATATAAGCCGTATTCGTTTCGTTCATCAAAGAGATATTAAAAATCAACATAATAATAACGAATTGTGTTATAGAACTTGCCATTCAAGCATCCACTGGAAATATTTCTGAATAGGAATATAAATGTAGTCAAATATTTATACCCAAATATTATACACCAGTGGTCGCCCGTGACTTCGTCCGCGTGATTAATGTTCCCGTCGCCGTATCTTTATAAATTGTAGCCTATGTGTTATTCTGATGTATAAGCTATATTATTGTGAAGTTTAATTAAAATCCGTTCTGTAGTTTTTACGTGACAGAATTACAAATATCCATACATCCTTACTTTCGCATTTATAATATTAGTAGGATTACTATCTCGAAAGTATGAAAATTTCACAAAGTCTATGTTCATAGGTATCTGCTTCAAATACTAAAACATAGTTGGTAGATAAGTTTATCTAATATTCTTACGAAGTTTTGTAATGTAGTTGTATAAGTATGTAGGTACTAAACTAGAGCGTACAATTTTAGTTGTGTTTGAAATAAGCGTAGATACCTATCAAGACTAAAATACAAAAAATATACTATGTACAACATTCATACTGAGTTTTGACTACAAAGGGAAATTAGAATAAAATAATCGTAAAAATATCATAAAAATCTCTCAACACAACTTCAAATGAAATACTAAAAAATAGGTTAGGTAAGTACCTACCTACTTCGCAAAATTGATATCCGTCGTATTTCGTTTTAATTCCCTAGTTACAGTTAAATGTAGATTATGAAACTCGAAAGTTTAAAAGTTAAAATTAATTTGATTAGATTAATGATTTTAGATTCACATTTAGGTACTCATGTTATATTAAATCATAGCTGAAAACTTTGTTTCTTTGTGTCCGCGCTAATCTCAGGCTATAGATACCCATAACATCAGGTTACTGTGGCAAAAAACGAGTAAAATTTATTCCTTTTGAACGAATTCACGGCCGTCAGCTACTTTTTTTTAATTTATTAATATAATAAGTGTATATATAATATAATAAGAATATACAAATAAGCCAATTTCTTTGTCCCCCAAAACCGAGTCAATGGTTTGACTGAGGATCGAGTCTCCGTACATTTAAAAATACATTATACTTACCAATATGCTATTCAGTAGGTATTGTATATCGCCACAACATAGCGTTAAAACGGAACAACAAAAACATTATAACGAATCCAACTTTACTAATGCATTCATTGAGCAAAGTTTCAATAAAGCTCTTTTGCTCAAATAAATAGTCCATCTTGGCATTCATATTAAATAACCAATGGACTGAGCCAATATAGATAATGTCCAAGACGCACACAACGATTTATATGGCATTGATGTCAATGTGATATTTGCTTAACTCTAAATACTCAACGGGTTGAATTTAATATAATAAACTAGCATTGGTATTTAGCTCAAACCACAGTTCGAAACATTATGGCAAAAATAAATCATAATTCTTCCAGTCGACACTGTTCTAAGTGCTCTTCAGTGCTTATTTCCACAATCAATCACATCTCACTATAGAATTGGCGTACCGTGCTTTTTTTTTTAAATTGAGCGTGACCGCGGCCTCTCTTAGGTCGATTGCTGCGAGCGTCTCTGGTACGTTCCAGAAGTTATTTCCAGTGGCGCCCGGCGGAGCTTGACCACCTGTGTGGCCTCTTCGGGGTTGGGGTACCGTGCTAGAATAATCTAAGTAGGAAAATGTACGTACTTAGGCTAAAAGTTTAATGACATTGAACGGGAGATAAAAATTCAGTAACTAAACCAGAGAAGGATTTGTTTAATTTAGAGACCGCTTAATTTTCTTAAAGAATCTACTATCTTTTAAGAGGCAAATATTTTAGGGGTTAATATTAGACTCATAATCATAATAAGGAAACAACCCTGTACAAGGTTAAAAGAAATTCGGTATTTAAAATCAAGTAATAAAACCTTAACGTTTCTGATTTTCTTGTATAAGTACTTTAATAATGACACAATTTTATTAGCAAAGCAATTAGTGTACACATACAGTTCAAATAAAGTATAAAAAACTACTTGAAAACATTCGGAAGTGGTACCTACGTTGTGTATTTTTGTAACAAAGGTCAACAATTTATTTCAAGGTGTAGGAATTGTTGGAAAAATTTGTTTCAACTTGCACTTGACCGTTTTATTGTTGGTACCTTACTCACGTGACGAGAAACGAGCAATGTTGAAATTATTCAATACAAACAAAAAGTCACGTCAAAGGAGAAGGGAGTGTCACATTATATGCCAAAATTTCGCGTATTAATAAATAGATTTAGGTGGCTAGCAAATAGCATTACAAGAAACTTTTTTTAGGTTTTAATTTAAAAATTTCCTTGTAAGTGTCAATATGCTAACCACCTGCTCAATGTTGTTGATCAACTGAATCCTACGATGGCTGTTAGACCCGACAAGTCTATTCTGAGGTTCATTGGACCACCAAATTCTTGAGACCTTAGCCAACCTGAACTGCAACTGGTGTACCTGTCAATTACCAGACGAAACTCTGGTAAATAAACGTATCTTGTTTATGGCTTTAGACTCGATTCCTATAACAAAGCGTTAATATAGTCTTTGAGGAAAGAGGCGAATGTCTTTACCTAGTTCTATCGCGCTGAAGGATGGATTCATACATTCAACCTGAGTCTCTATTTCTTTAAGCCAGTTCCACTTTAAATTGTTAATATTTTCCATAATATATTTTTCCACCGATTGAATATGTTTATTTTTCCGGTATGAGTAATATTACTTCAGAGTAACATTCTGCAAAAGTTGTTGATGTTTTCTATACTTCGTTCAACTGAAAAGTGGCCATTTATAAAATAGCTCAATAAATCATAACCAAATCGGTATACACGTCAGCTGTGTAGTGCCAGTTATCTGCAGTATAACGTGAAGCGGACTTGACATCATTCATAACAGACGATACAAAAATGATGCCAAACGTAATATTTGATGAAATAAAAACCGAACAAAATCTACACTTTTCATTATTGACTGAGCTAGCGAAGCGAGCAAAGCGTCTACATTTCGAGATTGGACAGTTTTGTTTTCGTCCGTCTATCTGTCGGTATGTGTGATGTGCTAGCACACCACAATTTTTATTTGATCTTTACGAAACTTGGCACAAGTGTTCCTTGATTTAATTAATTTTTTTCGTCGTGAGCTTTTTTGGATTGAGGGGAAAATGGGGTAAATATGGTCAAATAACGTTTTAATGTTTTGCAGGGCTAGCAGACCGCTTTATTATTCGATCTTTACGAAACTTGGCACAAGTATTCCTTTACTAGAAACCCTATTTTTAGTGGAGTTTTTTTTATTGTGGAGACAGGGGTGGAGAGAAATCCCAAAAAAAATGATTTTAATGTCCGCGAGGTCTACTGTTCAACCATAGGGCGACCACTAGGTCGCCGCAGTCGCGAAACGTATCGTTACGCTGCAGCATATATTTGAGCGAAGCGAGTTTTGATTCAAAGCGATATAACTCTGTCAAAGTATTTTTTGTCATTACGCTATGGGAATTTTTACCATCAATTAAATTATTTTTATTTGATCGAAATTCAAAATTCTGGCTTCGTAAGAACCTGTGTAATTCTGTAAGCTTTTGATGAGTGCAAGAAAATCCGAAATCGGCCGAGAAACAATTTAACACAATTTAACATAAATCGTGATTTGAGTCACCCGTTGAGAGCTCCGCTCGCCTTCGGCTCGCTTCGCTCAACTAGTATATTAAATAGTTACATAAAATACATTCTGGCTCAGTTTATCGCAGTTTATAGAATGAGTTCAAGGAAGGGTATTTGTTATTGTATCACATATGTGCAATGCACTTTATAGACTAGAATGAAATGGTACAGACACAATTATGGATCAATGCCTGCTACCTGCATAGACAGTAGACACAGAGGTTACTTTTCCTAGTAATGTAATCGTTCATTCTAAAATCTAACATATTATATGGATTGGATGGATGACCGCGGCTTCTCCCGCTCAAAAAATTATACTCAAAAACCTTCCTCGAGAACCACTTTATCCATAAGTGAAAACCGCATCAAAGTCCTTTGCATAGTTTTATTCGTCCATCGCGTGACTATGTATGCTTATATCTTTATAACAACGTAACTGATTTTAATGTGGTTTTCACTTTTTCACCAACGGATTCGGTTCTCGAGGAAAGTTTTAGTATAAAATTTGTCAAGCGAGCGTCACCGCGGGCGTCCGCTAATTCATTTATAAAACAGTCCAACTGTATTGTGACTGAAACTATTAATAGAGTCCATTCTAGTTCTAGTACACGTCAACTGGATGTTGTAAAACTAGGTGAGACTAAGATGTGTGTGTGGCAGCTGTACGTCCTGTAGTTGCTACATGGTGCAACTTTGTTTGTTTTGTAATATAATCAAGTAACTCCTTCTAAGTAGATAGTGGTACTAAATATCTGTATCACATTGCTAGAGTATCTACGTTCTAGATTATGCATATTTATATGGGACTAATCCATCCTTCAACTACGTGGTATATGTTTTTACTAAATTTTGAGCAAAATTCCGTGGTTACAAAGTGACGAAACCAGAAGTAATCAAATAGACAGGCCAAGTGCGTGTCGGACCACGCATAGAATAGGGTTCCGTAGTCACCCATATTAGCATCTATAACTCCTGAATAAACAAAGTTTAGACAACTTTGTTTATTCATTCGTTATAGTTTTCCTTGAAAGTTCATAACATGGACTACCATCATAAAGATTTCAGATTTTTGTACGTCAGCCGTTTAGATTTTAGAGGGCTTCTCTATCTTTAAAGCTAAATATTTCGCAAAAGGATACTTAAATCAAAAAATCACCTTAGCAAACTCTTAATGTTTTTACAAGACCTATCTAATGATACCCCACACGATGGAGTAGACACGAGAAAAAAATATCGTCCCCACTTTACGTGAATTTTATTATAGCACTTGGTGGAAGGCTGCGGACGGACGGTCGGACGTGACGAAACTATAAGGGTTCCGAGACTTTTACTACAGACAGAACCTTAAAAACGAACGTCATAGTGGTTTTTGAATACCATTACCTAAGTGTGGACTAAGCCGCAATGCTCGCAACTCTTAGAAGACTTGGTTTCGAGTAACCCACGTTAACAAGAGATATCAGTATATAGGTTAGCGGAGGCGCTCGGCAATCGACGTAGGTGTGACTGCGGCCCAGGGCCGTGGATATTAGACAAGACAATAATCTACTTCATTAATCTAAAATATAATAACATCCCAATCACTGTAACTGTTCCTTTTGATGCTATCAAAGCTTTCATTATTGCCATTAACCAAAGTAATAATCACAAATATTTGGCTCTCAGCCTAACCTTTGTACTACAATTGTACAAATTCGTCAAATTATAAACTTGATTTCGAACATCGACTTCGTTGATGTATCGTATTATTTCTACAATCAGATTGATAGTTAGTAGCAATTTGACGCCTAGGTACTTAGAAATTCATAAATATGTCATACCTACATTTCGCACAAATAATAAATAATAAATAAATAATAATAATACATTTTTATTCTACTGTACGTGTGTATGTAATTGAACTCCTCCTAAACGGCTAGACCGATGTTGATGAAATTTTTTGTGTGTGTTCAATGGGATTTGAGAATGGTTTAGATTCACATTATTATTTCACATTATATTATTATTATTATATATATATATATACTAGCGGACCCGACAGACGTTGTCCTGCAAAAAAAGAACCAAATTGTGAATCTAAACCATTCTCCAATCCCCTTAATATACATGTATAATTCAGATAAAGAAGATAGCGGACCCGAGCGACGTTGTAATTGAACTCCTCCTAAACGGCTGGACCGATGTTGATGAATTTTTTTTGTGTGTGTTCAAGGGGATTCAAGAATGGTTTAAATTCACAATTAGATTTTTTTTTAGTGGACTCGACTCGGACATGACGTTGTCCTGCAAAAAAAAGAAAAATGAACCAAATTGTGAATCTAAACCATTCTCAAATCCCATTGAACACACACAAAAAATTTCATCAACATCGGTCTAGCCGTTTAGGAGGAGTTCAATTACATACACACGTACAGTAGAATAAAAATGTATTATTATTATTTATTTATTATTTATTATTTGTGCGAAATGTAGGTATGACATATTTATGAATTTCTAAGTACCTAGGCGTCAAATTGATACCAACTATCAATCTGATTGTAGAAATAATACGATACATCAACGAAGTCGATGTTCGAAATCAAGTTTATAATTTGACGAATAGGTGCTCTCGTTCTCAGCGTAAAGGTCCTGGTGACATTTTGTGACGACCTTCCAACTAGTGGGTCAATGTGATTTAAGATCGTAATTCTTTTTTAAGTCGAGCAAATTATTGTCAGTGCCCAGTTACCTACTGGTCACGGTATATAGCTTATGGTAATTAACAAGTTGTATAAACAGTTTAAAACAAGCGGTAGGTAGGTATACCTATACAATTTTTTTCAGGGGCTACTACTTACTATTATTAAGTAGATACTACTCGTAGTACGGAAGTTTCAAAATAAATATTTTATCTTTGTTTTTACAACATTTTCTTTTAATAAGGTTTTAAACCGAACCATTGGGGTTGGGTTTTAACCCGCGTCGGTGAGCCCTGCAGCACGCACCCCTTCTAGCCTGCTTCTGTAATGAGGGCGGGTTGCTAGCCCGCGGTCTCAGGCCCCGATCAGTTAGGTCGATTGTCTTAGGCGTAGATGAGTTTGCGGCGATCTGGCCGCCGAATTCAGAACTCAATGGGGAGATTACGCTCTCTCTTCCTCTAGGCCGCCTCCCTCTCTAGACCCACGACGAGGTCCCGTTGTTGGCAGTCAATCTCGCCGCCCATACGGTAGCCCCGTATATGGCAATTGGTATTACAAGCAAATATACTTAACTTACTTACATAATGTAAATACCTTAGGTATATAAAAAAACCTCTTTTGTACTTGTTCTGGTTATAAATAGCATTTATTACTTTGGATATGTTATATAAGCCGTATTCGTTTCGTTCATCAAAGAGATATTAAAAATCAACATAATAATAACGAATTGTGTTATAGAACTTGCCATTCAAGCATCCACTGGAAATATTTCTGAATAGGAATATAAATGTAGTCAAATATTTATACCCAAATATTATACACCAGTGGTCGCCCGTGACTTCGTCCGCGTGATTAATGTTCCCGTCGCCGTATCTTTATAAATTGTAGCCTATGTGTTATTCTGATGTATAAGCTATATTATTGTGAAGTTTAATTAAAATCCGTTCTGTAGTTTTTACGTGACAGAATTACAAATATCCATACATCCTTACTTTCGCATTTATAATATTAGTAGGATTACTATCTCGAAAGTATGAAAATTTCACAAAGTCTATGTTCATAGGTATCTGCTTCAAATACTAAAACATAGTTGGTAGATAAGTTTATCTAATATTCTTACGAAGTTTTGTAATGTAGTTGTATAAGTATGTAGGTACTAAACTAGAGCGTACAATTTTAGTTGTGTTTGAAATAAGCGTAGATACCTATCAAGACTAAAATACAAAAAATATACTATGTACAACATTCATACTGAGTTTTGACTACAAAGGGAAATTAGAATAAAATAATCGTAAAAATATCATAAAAATCTCTCAACACAACTTCAAATGAAATACTAAAAAATAGGTTAGGTAAGTACCTACCTACTTCGCAAAATTGATATCCGTCGTATTTCGTTTTAATTCCCTAGTTACAGTTAAATGTAGATTATGAAACTCGAAAGTTTAAAAGTTAAAATTAATTTGATTAGATTAATGATTTTAGATTCACATTTAGGTACTCATGTTATATTAAATCATAGCTGAAAACTTTGTTTCTTTGTGTCCGCGCTAATCTCAGGCTATAGATACCCATAACATCAGGTTACTGTGGCAAAAAACGAGTAAAATTTATTCCTTTTGAACGAATTCACGGCCGTCAGCTACTTTTTTTTAATTTATTAATATAATAAGTGTATATATAATATAATAAGAATATACAAATAAGCCAATTTCTTTGTCCCCCAAAACCGAGTCAATGGTTTGACTGAGGATCGAGTCTCCGTACATTTAAAAATACATTATACTTACCAATATGCTATTCAGTAGGTATTGTATATCGCCACAACATAGCGTTAAAACGGAACAACAAAAACATTATAACGAATCCAACTTTACTAATGCATTCATTGAGCAAAGTTTCAATAAAGCTCTTTTGCTCAAATAAATAGTCCATCTTGGCATTCATATTAAATAACCAATGGACTGAGCCAATATAGATAATGTCCAAGACGCACACAACGATTTATATGGCATTGATGTCAATGTGATATTTGCTTAACTCTAAATACTCAACGGGTTGAATTTAATATAATAAACTAGCATTGGTATTTAGCTCAAACCACAGTTCGAAACATTATGGCAAAAATAAATCATAATTCTTCCAGTCGACACTGTTCTAAGTGCTCTTCAGTGCTTATTTCCACAATCAATCACATCTCACTATAGAATTGGCGTACCGTGCTTTTTTTTTTAAATTGAGCGTGACCGCGGCCTCTCTTAGGTCGATTGCTGCGAGCGTCTCTGGTACGTTCCAGAAGTTATTTCCAGTGGCGCCCGGCGGAGCTTGACCACCTGTGTGGCCTCTTCGGGGTTGGGGTACCGTGCTAGAATAATCTAAGTAGGAAAATGTACGTACTTAGGCTAAAAGTTTAATGACATTGAACGGGAGATAAAAATTCAGTAACTAAACCAGAGAAGGATTTGTTTAATTTAGAGACCGCTTAATTTTCTTAAAGAATCTACTATCTTTTAAGAGGCAAATATTTTAGGGGTTAATATTAGACTCATAATCATAATAAGGAAACAACCCTGTACAAGGTTAAAAGAAATTCGGTATTTAAAATCAAGTAATAAAACCTTAACGTTTCTGATTTTCTTGTATAAGTACTTTAATAATGACACAATTTTATTAGCAAAGCAATTAGTGTACACATACAGTTCAAATAAAGTATAAAAAACTACTTGAAAACATTCGGAAGTGGTACCTACGTTGTGTATTTTTGTAACAAAGGTCAACAATTTATTTCAAGGTGTAGGAATTGTTGGAAAAATTTGTTTCAACTTGCACTTGACCGTTTTATTGTTGGTACCTTACTCACGTGACGAGAAACGAGCAATGTTGAAATTATTCAATACAAACAAAAAGTCACGTCAAAGGAGAAGGGAGTGTCACATTATATGCCAAAATTTCGCGTATTAATAAATAGATTTAGGTGGCTAGCAAATAGCATTACAAGAAACTTTTTTTAGGTTTTAATTTAAAAATTTCCTTGTAAGTGTCAATATGCTAACCACCTGCTCAATGTTGTTGATCAACTGAATCCTACGATGGCTGTTAGACCCGACAAGTCTATTCTGAGGTTCATTGGACCACCAAATTCTTGAGACCTTAGCCAACCTGAACTGCAACTGGTGTACCTGTCAATTACCAGACGAAACTCTGGTAAATAAACGTATCTTGTTTATGGCTTTAGACTCGATTCCTATAACAAAGCGTTAATATAGTCTTTGAGGAAAGAGGCGAATGTCTTTACCTAGTTCTATCGCGCTGAAGGATGGATTCATACATTCAACCTGAGTCTCTATTTCTTTAAGCCAGTTCCACTTTAAATTGTTAATATTTTCCATAATATATTTTTCCACCGATTGAATATGTTTATTTTTCCGGTATGAGTAATATTACTTCAGAGTAACATTCTGCAAAAGTTGTTGATGTTTTCTATACTTCGTTCAACTGAAAAGTGGCCATTTATAAAATAGCTCAATAAATCATAACCAAATCGGTATACACGTCAGCTGTGTAGTGCCAGTTATCTGCAGTATAACGTGAAGCGGACTTGACATCATTCATAACAGACGATACAAAAATGATGCCAAACGTAATATTTGATGAAATAAAAACCGAACAAAATCTACACTTTTCATTATTGACTGAGCTAGCGAAGCGAGCAAAGCGTCTACATTTCGAGATTGGACAGTTTTGTTTTCGTCCGTCTATCTGTCGGTATGTGTGATGTGCTAGCACACCACAATTTTTATTTGATCTTTACGAAACTTGGCACAAGTGTTCCTTGATTTAATTAATTTTTTTCGTCGTGAGCTTTTTTGGATTGAGGGGAAAATGGGGTAAATATGGTCAAATAACGTTTTAATGTTTTGCAGGGCTAGCAGACCGCTTTATTATTCGATCTTTACGAAACTTGGCACAAGTATTCCTTTACTAGAAACCCTATTTTTAGTGGAGTTTTTTTTATTGTGGAGACAGGGGTGGAGAGAAATCCCAAAAAAAATGATTTTAATGTCCGCGAGGTCTACTGTTCAACCATAGGGCGACCACTAGGTCGCCGCAGTCGCGAAACGTATCGTTACGCTGCAGCATATATTTGAGCGAAGCGAGTTTTGATTCAAAGCGATATAACTCTGTCAAAGTATTTTTTGTCATTACGCTATGGGAATTTTTTACCATCAATTAAATTATTTTTATTTGATCGAAATTCAAAATTCTGGCTTCGTAAGAACCTGTGTAATTCTGTAAGCTTTTGATGAGTGCAAGAAAATCCGAAATCGGCCGAGAAACAATTTAACACAATTTAACATAAATCGTGATTTGAGTCACCCGTTGAGAGCTCCGCTCGCCTTCGGCTCGCTTCGCTCAACTAGTATATTAAATAGTTACATAAAATACATTCTGGCTCAGTTTATCGCAATTGATTAAAAATATTGCTAAGCGCCCGGCGCCATACAATAATACGTGCGTAACAGTGACGCCCGGCTACGGACGTAGATTCCAGCCGCTTCCTGAGGCGCCCGCACCCGGCAGTAGACAAAAGATATAGGGGCGACCGCAAAAAAGTAGGTATCTTTGCGTTTTGCTTAACTAGCTAACTTTGTAACAATCATAATAAAAGTCAACGAAAACTTTATAAGGATTTAAGACCTATCCATACAGGTATTGAAGTTCAAGAGCATACATACACTCCATACAAAAATAAATGATCGATATTTGTCACGATCACTGAGTAGCAAAAGCCATAGTTAAGATGTATGGAGAATTGATTAGCAATGGTGTTACCAAATTTGTAAGTACAGCCACTCACAAAACGGCATACTTCTTGATGGATTTAATAAAATTAAAACGTTTATTCTGGTTTCTTCTTTGAAACCACTTTAATGTTAATAATATCGTCAGATTTAAAGGACAATAAATAGGTAATTAAACTAAGGACATACACAGTATGCTTTCAGTAAAGTCAAGGTTTACAAAAGAAAAAATAACTGTACTTACTCATTGATTGTTTTAACAAAACCCATATTTAAACTTTTTATCATTTTATAGGAATTTGTATTTTTGCATTTATAATCAGTAGCTAAAATTAAGCTAGTTTCTTATTCTACAGTAAACAACGTAGCAACACATTCGGCATTCTGGAACCATCCTAGAGTTTGTCAGTCAGCAACGACAAGGAGAATTGTTTACACGATTTTTTTTATGTATGTACCTAAACTTTGTGAACAGTAAATATACTATGGTCGGAGAGTAGACCTCGCGAACATTAAAAAAATTTTTTGCGATTCCCTCCCCCACCCTCCAAAATAAAAAAAAACTCCACTAACAATATTGTTTCAAGTTATACCGGTCAAATGGGGTCGCTAGCCTTGAAAACCATTTAAACGTTATTTGACCATATTTACCCCATTTTCTCCTTAATCCAAAAAAGCTCGTAACGAAAAAAAATATTAAATCAATGAATACTTGTGCCAAGTTTCGTTAAGATCGGATAAAAGCTGCTAGCCCGGAACACACATACAGACAGACAGACGGACGAAAGCAAAATTGTCCAATCTCGAAATATATGTAGACGGCAGACTGGGACGGTCTCCGCGATTACTTTGCGTCCGTCCCGTGGAGCCAGCGCTGCTTTGTAGGGAAGGCGCCTTCGGATAGCGCTGCTGCCATTGCTGGCGAGATCAGTCTAGGGATAGAATATTATATCCCTTTCACTGATGTCGCCAGCATCCGCAAAGCTCGCCCCTGGTTCGGGCGTGAATGTGCCGAGGCTGTCCAGAAAAAACAGTCGGCATATCGCGCCTGGGTCAGGGCTCGGGCGGCACGTGACCCGAACGTGAACCGCCTCAAAGCAGCGTACAATCGGGCCACTAGATTCAGCAAGAGGGCCTTCAAGAGAGCGGATGCCCAGCGCGTCGCGCGGCTTGGTCAGGAGCTCACATCCCATCCCACGGGCAGCCGTGGATACTGGCAACTGGCCAAAGCCGTACAGTCAAATTTTTGTCAACCCTCGCTGCCACCACTGCGTTTTCCTGATGGATCACTGGCTCACAAAGCCCAAGAGAAGGCGGACATGCTCGCAGACCTCTTTGCGGCTAATTCCCGGGTCGATGACCGTGGCCTGCAGCCCCCCGCCATCGCCAACTGTGGCCGCACTATGCCTGATATTGTTATCAGGCAATGTGATGTACGGGCAGTGCTGCGGTCACTCGACACGCGGAAAACCAGTGGCCCTGACGGCATTCCGGCGGTGGTGCTACGAAAATGTGCTGCTGAGTTGTCTCCAGTATTAACGCGTCTGTACCGCCTGTCATACTCTACAGGCCTCGTGCCGGAGGCCTGGAAGGAGGCGAACGTACAACCGATCCCAAGAAAGGGGATCGATCCGATCCAGGCAACTATCGACCCATAGCTGTCACCTCAGTCATTTGCAAGGTGCTCGAGCTTCTTATTAATAAGCAGCTCATGCGATACCTGGAGGATCACTCGCTAATCAATGATCGGCAATATGGCTTCAGGCCAAAACGATCAACGGGTGACCTCCTGGCATTCGTCACGCATGTATGGGGTGAGGCTATGGAAAAGTTCGGCGAGTCCTTGGCTATTAGCCTGGACATCGCCAAAGCTTTCGATAGGGTCTGGCATGCTTCGCTCCTTTCCAAGCTTCCGGCATATGGTCTACCTCCTCAACTGTGCAGTTGGATTGCCAGTTTTTTAAACGAGCGCCGAGTGCGGGTCCTCTGCGATGGCCAGGCTTCTCGCTTTTTGCAAGTGAATGCCGGGGTACCGCAGGGGTCCGTACTGTCACCAACTCTCTTTCTTCTGCATATCAATGATATGCTTTCCCTCGGGAACATTCATTGCTATGCAGATGACAGTACATTGCACGGGAGTTACTCGGTTCGTCCGACGGCGGGGCGATCTGTGATAGAGGAGGAGAGACGACATCTCGTGGGTGATCTCGACCGAAACCTCGACAGTATCTCCCAATGGGGTGCCGAGAACTTGGTCGAGTTCAATGCCCACAAAACACAGGCGTGTGCATTTACAGCGAAAAAATCCCCTTTCCTTCCCCTACCCACTCTTCAGAATGCAATATTACCAATGAAGGACAATCTAGACATCCTTGGCATAGACGTTCGTCGAGAGCTCAATAACACAAAATACATTGAGAGATGTATTGGGCTAGCTTCGCGGAAACTAGGAATACTGAACAAGGTAAAGCGATTCTTTACACCGCACCAGAGGTGTCTGCTGTACAAAACGCAGATTAGACCCTGCGTTGAATACTGCTCTCACCTCTGGGACGGCTCCGCGAAGTATTTGCTGGACGCACTCGACGCTATGCAGCGACGCGCTGTTCGCATTATAGACTGTCCGGAGGTAACGGGAAGCCTTGAGCCGCTAGCCCAGCGCCGAACAATTGCTTCCTTGGCCGCGTTCTACCGTATTTACCACGGTGAGTGTTCTGAAGAGCTCTTCAACCTGATCCCACCCTCTCCCTTCCGATCCCGAACAACGCGTGCCGGGCAGAGATGTCACCCTCATACCGTGGAAACCGTCTTCGCGAGAACCGAGCGTTTTAAACGATCGTTTCTCTGCCGAACGATGGTGGCTTGGAACGCCCTGCCTGCGCACGTGTTTCCTCCAACATATAACCCTGGGCTCTTTAAGCGAAGCGTGAAGAGGGACATTACAGGGTCGTCAAGTTGAGGGCCACTCTCTATAGTATTCCTGTGTACTGTGAGAGTCGCCCTCAATTGCCAGACGTCGCTTCAGCTTACCATCAGGCGAGTGGCGTCAATTTGTCGAACTAAATATAAAAAAAAAAAAAAAAAAAAAAAAAGACGCTTCGCTTTCTCGGTCAATTAGGTGTATTACTTAAATTGAACATTATAAACACGTCTGTCAGTAACTGTACTCCAAACATCATAAGTGGTTGAACTTCTGTTGAGCGTACAACCTTGGTCTAAATTTGAAAAGAAATGAGCTCTCATGGTGGGCGATATTAATAGTTTGTCGTGTTGATGTGTACATAATATTATACGTATTATAATATAGAGGCCTTGCATTGATTGAAATAAAAACAGCTCTTAGCTCTACTCTACAGTGTGTCTTGACTACATACGACATATAACCACGATAATTTAACTGAGGGGGTACCTGTTTATGGGTAATCTAGTCTCGTTAGAGTGTACTTATTTTTCCTAAACTTCAAGTTTCTTAATTTTTTAAATAATTTAATCAAACATTCTTAATGCTCGAGTCTGTAGTACCTACGTTTTAAGAATGTTAAGAATATTTCTTCTCAATTTCATGCTTATATATTATATGAGTACTATTGGTGTTTTCTACAGATAGGTTAACATTATTTAATAAATATATATTTTTTTAATGAATGCTATTTTGAAGAAAGCCAATAGAAAAGAGAGCTCCTTATTAGTCTGTGTTATATAATTTTATAAAAGTAAAGTACTTATAATAAACTGTCTGACAACGGAACCAATTAATATATTTCAGCTTTTGTTCCAGCGCTGTAAGTGTACACCCACCATGACAGGCAATAATCACGATGATTCTAAAAAAGATTCATTTTCCAAATTCAAATCTTATTTATTTGTTACCAACTACCAATAAAATAGACACAATGGAGTAGGTGACTGTCAAATCAAATCACCTTCTTTTTATTAAATGTCAAAACGATACGCCTCATAGAAATTTGTATGAAAAACTCAAAAATATGCGATTCAATTGATGATTAAAAATAAATAAAATAAAGAAAATTAGATTAATAATAATACGCCTACATACTTTGGGATTCTTGATGTAGTAAATACATTTAAATTATTCTAGTTGTAATATATGTAGGCATCTACCCTAATGCTACTTTACTCTTTGATGTATAGAAAAACACATATGATCGTTTTTCCCTTACGTCATTTTCAAAGGCTGAATTGAAACTTATAAAGAAATTAATTAATTACTCTACTTTATCTCCAGCATATAAAATCTTTGAACACAAATAATACCTAGATAGCTCCACCATCACAGTTTGTTGTTCTTACGAAATTTCAGTACAATTAGCAAGAAAAATTACACCAATCAACTCCGTAATTCACTTGGTGATTACTTTTGAAACATTGTGAGAAACTGCTGACTTGAATTGTTTATTCTAAAAATCATTTTAAGCTTTACTCCTCTTCAAAAGGTTAGCTTAGTGCGAATCTTGTTCGAAAAACCAATACTTGGTTTTTGACCTTCTCAGAGGTTGTGTGAATTATTAATTAATCTACTCTTGTTGAGCGAAGCTCAATCTTAGGCGACTCATGTATTTCGTTTGTCCGCATACTTCTCCTAAATACCAGAACCGATCTCCTTCAAACTTACCGCAGTGATAGCATGTGGCGTGAGGGTGGTTTAGAACAAAAATAATTGAAAATCGGACATACCATCGAGGAATAATCACAAAAAGTTTGAACATAAAAAAATCGTTGTCGTTCGAAAATTTAACACTTCGCTCAGTTTTTTGCAACAGCAGCATGCATTGCATACCTAGTATTGGTGAGTAGGGTTAGCAAAGGAAATATCAGAATACTTCTGTTAATACGAAATATGTGACATCCTGTTCTTGTGTTGGTCCAACCAGGTTTTCTTCATCGTCATTATTTCAGCCAATTGACGCCCACTGGTGGTAAGAATAAATGCATAACAGTCAAATTTTAACAATACTTACTGCATCAGTGCTTCTTTTAAACTGCAGCTGACAAGTTGAAAAGAAACAAAAGAAAGCCACGACTAGCGTACGTCATCATCAACAGCAGCCTACTGCAAGACCAAAAATGGACATAGGCATCTAACATGCCAATTCATTTAACCAGATCCTGAACTGTTTGCACCTCCTGCTATCCCACCAAAACCTTCAAAAATACAAATCTTTGTAATATTTGTGTAGATTTTACTTAGGTACTTACATAAAGTCAATATACCTTCATAGTTTCAAACTCTTTATGTAACGTAAATTGATGTTTTTTTATTTTTTTTGTTTATTCCTCGGCCCAAGGCCGCGGCCGCTCTAACATCCGTTGCCGGGCGTCTCTGGTTATTTGTATTTCCAGTAAATTGATGATTGAGATACAATATAATGTCTTTCCGTGTTCATTAACATGGGTCCATAAAGGGTGACTAAATGTGAATTATGTTATAAAGCTTATGGGTTACTTAAGACTTATTTTGTTAATTTTAGGGAAGCTCAATCAGGGCCATTAAAACTTGCCTCAGAAAATTTAATCTGTGCACGAGTTAATACACTTTGCAGACATTAATTAGCAACTTGAAAATTTCATAGGCGAGTTCATTTATTAATTAGATGTACTCGTACATTCTGATTTTGACCAGCATATTCATGAAATACATACTCAGGAAAGCATTAATGAAAATGTTAATAAATAAGGTGTATTATACAATAAAGGAATATCTTGAAGATAAAACTTTAAATTAAAACTAGATAGGTACATTTCATTGACAAACGTATGTATATGGTCAATTAGAATTGACATTGTACTCGTAATTTAAAATATTATAATTAAATTTGTGACTTATGGTAATTTAATGATATTTTTGGACATCAATTCTCAATAACTAGGTAGGTAATAAATTGACAAATGTATGGTATATGTATATGTTTTGTATGGTATATGTTTTAATTTTGTTGTGTGCAAGTGACATTGATATATTATTTCATTTTTATAATTGTAATCTTTGTAACACAATTTTTTGGGTCTCCTGCATATTTCTGCAAAACATGCCTAAATAGGTAGGACATGTGTTTATACATCAAATAGCACCTAAGATGTAGTTATGCAACATGTTCAGCAATAAAATTATTGATTGATTGATTCAGGAACTATTATTGTATTGTATCAAATAACAATAAGTACAAAAGTGTTTTAGGATTTATGATGAGATTTCGTGAAATAGATTTGATTTCTATAGTAGTAGTATAGTACAGTATATTTAATAATATTTATTAAGGAAGGTAAAAAATCATAGTATAAAACAGTACCTAACAGTCATGCGAGTGAGACCGCGGTTACAGCTAGTTAGAAATTATACTGCCAACATTTAAAAATAAGCTATAAAGTTAATAGCTTACTTCATAAAATGTGCCTTTGTGTTGTACAAAAATAATTAAAGTAATGCAAGTAATTCGGAAGGAGTAAATGAACCAATTAAAAACGAAATTCAATGTTGAATACTGGCACCACATTGCGTCGGGTGGTGCAAGACGATTCTCTGTCAAATTGCGTTTATTAAATTAGTACACAATTGCTTCTTATTAATCAAATGAAATGAAACTTCGCACTGAAAAGGAATGTTATTAAGTATCATTATGTTACTACAGTGTACCTACTGTTTAATGTAGCAATAATAGGTACGGAGTCCTCACAGTGTGAGTCACAGTTGTGTCCTACTTTTTAAATGGAGTTGCCTTTTTTGTTTCACCATTACACGCTCCTCTACCGTGTTCAGAGGCTTTTTGCACTTAGAACTTTTTAAGCAGTGTAGAGCTCAGAGGTAACACAAAATAAAATAATAATTGTTAACGTTTGTTGTTTTAGAGGACAGGTTAAGTATAGGATTTCATGAACACCATTTTAGTACGTATATTCTTATGCGTCTAAAATAGACAAAACTTACGGCTGGATACTAAAACTTCACTCAAATAAGCGGTACTCAAAAGTGACGTTTTTGTATGAAAAATTTAGGTTTAAGTGCTGATCAAGTATTTACAAAGCTTCTTAACATTTGAGTGACGTTTCAGTTTCAGTATTCGGTCATTAGCCGCTTTAACTCTCTTTTTTTTAAGTTCCGCGGAATTTCCAGTGGAATAGGGAATTTCCAGTGGACAGGGAATTTCCAGTGTCACTTTAACTGTCCATACTATGAGGGAGCGAAGCGACCGAAGTCTCCGTTTCAACTTGCAGACTGGGGAGAATTTCTTTCGTCTGTACCTACCTCTACATCTCTACATCTACGGGTTCTGTCAGATCATGTTTGCGGCCGCATTTATCAACCGATTTTTATGAAACTTTACACACACACTTCTTGCTTACAATGAATAACATGTGAATGATATTTTTTGGATTGGATGAGAAATGAAAGAGTAATAAAGAAAATTTAAAAATAATTTTTCTAAACAAAGCTCCCGAAGTCTACGGTTCACAGAACCACTAGTATTTAAGGTGTATGGAGTACACAATTTCATTTTCTTGGTAAGAGCTTAGTTTAATAGGTAATGTGAAATTAATTATTGCACGGATCGAATATTTAGTTTTAAGCTGGTAAACGATAACCCTAAAACTACAAGTTTTTGTCACAAGCTGATGATTGAAAGATGATATTTTATAATGAAGTTTAATGATTTCTAAGTATATGAAGTTATAAAGTGTAAAGGATAAGATAGTCGAATAGAAGTTATAAAGTGTACAGTAATATTAAAAAAGTACTTGTCATATTAGTCTGTAATATTTCCTATTTATGTTCATCATTGAAAAATGTAGGCAAATTGATAGGCATATAATTTAAATAAAAAATCCTTTTCTGAAGTCAGTCAAAAATTCTGTTCACTGCTAAACTTTGGTAGACCACATTTAAAAACGCTTTTTCACATGTAATCTACCAAACCCCTATTATGTGCTATGTATAAATGTGTAACCTTTTTTTTTTAAGTCCACACAAGCGCAGCCGCTCTTACGTCCATTGTCGGGCGTCTCTGGTATGCACCAGAATGTATTTCCAGTGGCGCCCGGCGGAATGTGTATCTGTAAGAGATGTCATCAAATCACTTCTTGGATATTTTCATTTAATGAACAGCGATAAGCATCCAATTTATGACTGACATCATATTTAATTCAGTCCGTCAAAAGTAAGTTATTCAAAGGATTTCGATAATAATAGGTGAGCCGCAGATAGTTTATCAGATAGAAATGTAGCAAAACATCGATGAGTTTTGCAATGTCTCAAATGGTATGAGTTTATCTAGAAGCATATACATATTATCTTGATTCTAGTCTACTTACCACAGAAAGGTCATCAGATATTAGGCAACACATTCAGTAGAATTTGTACAGTACCTACTACTTATTAAAGGTTAAATCTTGGTATCGATCATATCTGTAACAGTATAATGATAAGTATAAATTATATTTAAATCAGATTTATAAATTTATTTACAACAAGCTGTCCCGGCGAAATTCGTAACGCATTCATTTTTCTAATGTTCCGCATAACATTTTTTTCTTTCATAAGATCCTTCTCCTGATAATTACGATCACAACAAAAAAAGAATAAGCGAAATCGGTCCAGCCGTTAACGCGTGATGGCGTGACCAAGGGAAATAGGGATTCATTTTTATATATAGAGATAGGGACACAAGATGAAAAATTAATATTAGAAGAAAATACTAAAACTATACACTACTATTTACACTTAATAAAACTATACTAAACACACTAAACACATATACAGGCGTCAAAGAACTCCACTGCCTCGTCGCCGACTGGCAATGTTTCCAGAAGGCTGGCAGCATTGCCACGTTGAATGGCAATGCTTATTCATTGAGCTAAAAAGTAACCAGCCTTCTGGTCTTTAAAAGAGTCGATCATGAGTTTCGAGATGGTTTTAAAAAGTCCTCGAGCGCTCGGACCCCAAGGTCCCAGCGACTCAGTACAAATTGATTTCAAAATACCTATACATAGGTATAATATTATAGATACGAAATATTACACCTGTTTTTCCAAAGGCGTAAGCAGATGCACATAATATGACTACTTTTTGTTGTGTTGGTACTTAATAAGTCGGATGTTATAGAGGTAATCATGTCTAGCAAGAACTTTTATATTAGTCAGAGTTTGATGCGATGATTGACACAAGGAACTTTTTACAGCCAGGATAATAATATAAAATAAAAAAATAAAAGTCACTCATATTTGAGTGACTTTTTTTAGTTTTCCCGTTTATTCATTATTATGAATAAACGGGAAAACTAACAAAACTCTCACGTAATATAACACCAATAAGTACACGGTAACAGTAAACCAGTTCAATAACCTTACAATGACGTCAGCCAGACAGAGATGCGCCCGAGTCGATTATGTAATTACTATAACACTAGACCTGACCTTGTTTCTCTGTACAACTCGTCTTCATTCATATAACATTAAAATAATAACAACTAACATAGAGTATTAAATAAAATAGATGCGGCATACATCACATTTAGGGATCAAATAGGTATTGGTGTGAACCACAAAATTAAATGTTTGTTTGGAAATTAAAATGTTTTTTTATCAGTTTTCATAGCCACAAGCTTATAGCTCAGTTTATGCTAGATGACATTGTGTGTGAATATCCAAAATATTGTTTTCTTTTTATTTATTTATTTCTAAGGAATACATAATAAATTATTATGACGCGCTCCTTATACAAAATCACAGATGTAGATACAGGTGTATTCTTCACACCCACATTTCGCCTACCATTTCCTTAATTGGTCCCACCTAATATTTACTTACGGTAGTTGCCCGGGCTTATTAATACTTGAACGAAGAAAACTTCCTAGCTGCTAATGAATAGTTGATGCAGAAGATGCAGAATAGTTGGCATGTTTGCGTTGTTAGTAACATAATAACCAAATGATCCGAGCTGTCATTTATTTAGCTTCATCCATAACGAAGTTACGGGAATGATGTCAAGGCTGCGTGTGTGTTCAAGGGCTCACATTCCACAAGCAGATTAAAGATTAGATTACCTACTAATTATCAAGATATTATCCAACTAAATTTCACATACAATGTTAAAATATATAGTCTGAGACGCCCAGGACTTTAAATGGCTATGCCATAGCAGCTGGCACGTAAGATTTTGTTGCCTTTAATCAACATTTCATCCTAAGGTAACGGGATTCATTTTTTTTTCAAGAAATTACAATACAGCTGCTACTTTTTATCAAATATATTCGGCCATTTTTACATAACCAATTATATGTGTGACGGCAATAGGCTTGCCCCTTATTACGTGGGACTAAAAATACTGGCAAATTGTGGGTGTGTAATGCACCTCTGCCTACCCCTTTGGGGATAAAGGCGTGATATGTATGTGTGTGGGTTAAAACAAACAGCTTATAACTTTTTCAATTACTGTCAATTAATTAGTGTTTAAGCAGATAAGCTTTTACTACAAGATCAATGCTAATTATTATATAATTGGTATATGTTACCGTCCATAAAGCATGTTGACGTCTATATAATCGTTATTTAGTAATTCATAAACTAACATGAATGGTTGACAAATATATGGCAGACAGCGAAACATTGAATTAACAGACACTTAATTTGTAAAGGTCAAGGTGAAACGCCGCGTGAAAAGAAAGAACAAACAACCAGTTAACGCAATAGCATATTGTGTAACTGTGTACTCTAGTTAAGATGTGGGTTGGTAAGAAAACATTTCAATTTCAAACTTCATGCGGCATACATTTTCATGTTATATTATTAAAGGTTTAAACTTGAAAATATTTCATAATCACGCCTGTTTCCTTGAAGGATAGGTTTTTATAAGGCATAATTGTTTGGGCGTGTATATCCTCTCGCTGGAAACCATGCTCCAAGCCATGGTCTCCAACGCGAGTAGGTGGAACGCGGCCGTGTCCTTCTGCGAGCAAGTCATACTCGCGAAGGAGGCGACCGAGAGGGAGAGGGAGCGTACCCTCCCCGCTGAGTTCCGCAGTCAGCGGCCAGGGCGCCGCAGACTCATCTACGCCCAGGACCGTTGACCTCCATGATCGGAGCCTGCGGACGGTGGTATAGCTACCCGCCGTCCTTACAGAAGCAGGCTAGAAAGGTTGCGTGCTGCGGGGCCTTTGCCCCACAGCATGCAACCCTTCCAGCCCTTCCAGCCCGACCAGATTCACTCACCGACGCGGGATAAAACCCAACAACAACGACGCGGGATTTTCATTCCGAACAAACCCCCGAAGAGGCCACTCAGGTGGCCAAAGTCCGCCGGGCGCCACTGGAGATACCTTCTGGGTTCACCAGAGACGCCCGCAGCAATGAACATGGGAGCGGCCGCGGTCTCGCGGAATTTAAAATTTGTTTTGCCTAAATTTTGCCAGTAAACTCTAATGGCCGGTTCCTATAATCAGCGAATCGTTAATGTTCATAGCAACCATCCGTTTTAGGGGTACGAATAACGAACCGTAATAGGCATTCCTATATTTTTATGCATCATCTACCTGCGACGAACAGATGTTGGTTACCCGCTTACGGACGCCCTCTCTCGGCACTCGTTGCGTTTCGTTTTTACAATGAAACATATTTAGAACTGAAACAAACCGAATCAATAATCTTGTTATTTTGAGTATAATAAATATTTAAAAAAGACTTTCATCCAGAAAAATAAGTTTTTTGTACATTTATAATATTGGTGAGAGCGAAATCATTTAAATAAATAAGAATTTTAGTTATATGCGTAACTGAAGTATGCACAAAACGAAACGTCCAAGTCGGGTGTTCCTGAAGATGATATGATAACGTTTGGCAACTTGTAAATTGCAATTATTTTGAAGTTGAATATTATTGTTGAATAATAATTGAATTGGATAGTAATACGAATTCGGTAAGTAGAAATTTATGACGTAATCCTATCAGGCAAGTTTTGTAGTAGGTGCTGAGTTCTGATTAATGTTTTGTGTTACAGAAGACAAAGAAGGCGATGACCAAGGATGAGGTATCCCTGTTGTTAGACTTGCTTCAAAGTAAGCCAATAATTATTAGCAAGGAGACTAATGCTTCATCAAATAAATTAAAAGAAGAGGCCTGGAACTCCTTGTCAGATAGTTTTAATTAAAAAAATGGTCAATTTCCGCGGCATAAAGATCAGCTAAAGGCAAAATGGGACAATTTAAAAAAAGCAGCTCGGTAAAGGTGCCAACAAATTCGCCTAAATAATTTAAAGGTATCAGTTATATTTTAAACTACCATTCTTTAGTCTTATAAGCATATTCAGTTACATCCAAAAGTTAACTTCTGGATGCCTCTGTCTGCTTTGTTTCGTTAAACCGGTTAAACCTAACCCAAGATGATGAATAATTTTTTTTTTTATTACAGACTTGTGGTGGTAAACCAGATTTCATACCCCCTGATGAAATTTTGGAAAGAGTAACAGGTCTGTTGGGATCCACTTGCACTGGATTCAGTGTGCCATTTGGTGGTGATGGAGTAGGTTTCACTGAAGAGGTAGTTGTGCTTGGTGGTGTTGGTAGTGATATTTCTTCCCCTATGCATAAGTCAATAGATGATGTAGTGTTGGAGATTGCTACACCAGAACCTACTTATATCTCAACGCCTATAAGTGAAGGTACATTATTTTATTGTGTGTCAGTAGTTTATTATTTATTAAACTTCATTTAATATATTGAATAAATATGCATGGCTGTGGCACACAAGGTATCAAAACCTTTTCATTCTTTTGCATGGGTGTATGTCATTTGGATCTTGTGTGTACAGGTAGGGTGCTGATTGGTTTTAATTCACAATTATTGTACTTGACAGCCAACTGCTTGTCTTTGTAAATATTCTGGAAAGGTGCTGGTGGTTCAGAATATAGGTGGGGCAGTGTCAGGTCATCAAGTAATTTATATTTTCATTTTACAGCTAAAAAGAGAAAAGCAGATGGGCCTTTACAACCCAGATGCCTATATGGAATGACAAGTATGTCTAAAGAATTACAAACCTACAAAGGTACCTATGCATTTCCTTACTCAGCCCATTTAAAAATTGATATCTAATTATACCTTTAAACCAATCATATTTCCTTTACTAATACAGGACACAAGCAGAGATATTATGTTGAGAATGGTAGCTGTGAAATGAATTTGGCAATTCAGAGATATTACGAGGCCAAAACAATAAAAGTTAATTTAGAAATAGAAAAATTAAAACAAGAACTATCCAATAAGACCAGTCAGGCATCAACCAGTACAACTGATTATTAAACATTTATAATATTATTTATCAAATAAAAATATACAATAAAAAATGAATTGGTTTTATTTATAAAAAAACCAGTTACACTCCATTCATATTTATGTATGTATAGCATAGCGTAATTGCTATATCCACCTTGATCTTTGTGCCACCACTGGATCATATCATAGCTGAAACTGGTACGCATCTGAAGTATTAAAGTAGTCCACTCTTTGTTTGTAAATTCGACGAGGTACTTCTTCATCAGGCTCAAACCCAGACAATATGTTGAATATTTCAAAATCACTTTCTGAACTCGAACTCATTTTGTAAATATCTTTTAAAATAGCTAAACCCGAGTTAAATCGTGTGTCAAATCACGTCTTCCTATACTTATGCCCGGTTCCTATATTTGTAAAACGACTCGTTTCAATAACGAACCGTAATATTTTCTACCAGACGTAAGCATAAACTGTTCCTATAAAAAACAACTCGTAGGGCAAACTACCGAAAGTTGGTTACTAACGGATGGGAGGATTTCGAACTACTATCCGTAAGCAATCTCTATGGAAATGACAAATATTGTGTTCCTATATAAAAAATGAACTGTCAGAGAACTGTCGAAATTACCATCCGTTAATCGTTTCGCTACCGCTAGGATATGGTCGGTTTTACAGTTTACGTCCCGATAAAATTTCAATAACCTTACATTTTATTCGTTTTTTTGACAAAAAAGGACCTTATTAAGTATAGGAAGACGTGATTTGACACGATTTAACTCGGGTTTAGCTATTTTAAAAGATATTTACAAAATGAGTTCGAGTTCAGAAAGTGATTTTGAAATTTTCAACATATTGTCTGGGTTTGAGCCTGATGAAGAAGTACCTCGTCGAATTTACAAACAAAGAGTGGACTACTTTAATACTTTAGATGCGTACCAGTTTCAGCTATGATATGATCCAGTGGTGGCACAAAGATCAAGGTGGATATAGCAATTACGCTATGCTATACATACATAAATATGAATGGAGTGTAACTGGTTTTTTTATAAATAAAACCAATTCATTTTTTATTGTATATTTTTATTTGATAAATAATATTATAAATGTTTAATAATCAGTTGTACTGGTTGATGCCTGACTGGTCTTATTGGATAGTTCTTGTTTTAATTTTTCTATTTCTAAATTAACTTTTATTGTTTTGGCCTCGTAATATCTCTGAATTGCCAAATTCATTTCACGGCTACCATTCTCAACATAATATCTCTGCTTGTGTCCTGTATTAGTAAAGGAAATATGATTAGTTTAAAGGTATAATTAGATATCAATTTTTAAATGGGCTGAGTAACGAAATGCATAGGTACCTTTGTAGGTTTGTAATTCTTTAGACATACTTGTCATTCCATATAGGCATCTGGGTTGTAAAGGCCCATCTGCTTTTCTCTTTTTAGCTGTAAAATGAAAATATAAATTACTTGATGACCTGACACTGCCCCACCTATATTCTGAACCACCAGCACCTTTCCAGAATATTTACAAAGACAAGCAGTTGGCTGTCAAGTACAATAATTGTGAATTAAAACCAATCAGCACCCTACCTGTACACACAAGATCCAAATGACATACACCCATGCAAAAGAATGAAAAGGTTTTGATACCTTGTGTGCCACAGCCATGCATATTTATTCAATATATTAAATGAAGTTTAATAAATAATAAACTACTGACACACAATAAAATAATGTACCTTCACTTATAGGCGTTGGGATATAAGTAGGTTCTGGTGTAGCAATCTCCAACACTACATCATCTATTGGCTTATGCATAGGGGAAGAAATATCACTACCAACACCACCAAGCACAACTACCTCTTCAGTGAAACCTACTCCATCACCACCAAATGGCACACTGAATCCAGTGCAAGTGGATCCCAACAGACCTGCTACTCTTTCCAAAACTTCATCAGGGGGTATGAAATCTGGTTTACCACCACCAGTCTGTAATCAAAAAAAAAATTTATTCATAATCTTGGGTTAGGTTTAACCGGTTTAACGAAACAAAGCAGACAGAGGCATCCAGAAGTTAACTTTTGGATGTAACTGAATATGCTTATAAGACTAAAGAATGGTAGTTTAAAATATAACTGATACCTTTAAATTATTTAGGCGAATTTGTTGGCACCTTTACCGAGCTGCTTTTTTTAAATTGTCCCATTTTGCCTTTAGCTGATCTTTATGCCACGGAAATTGACCATTTTTTTAATTAAAACTATCTGACAAGGAGTTCCAGGCCTCTTCTTTTAATTTATTTGATGAAGCATTAGTCTCCTTGCTAATAATTATTGGCTTACTTTGAAGCAAGTCTAACAACAGGGATACCTCATCCTTGGTCATCGCCTTCTTTGTCTTCTGTAACACAAAACATTAATCAGAACTCAGCACCTACTACAAAACTTGCCTGATAGGATTACGTCATAAATTTCTACTTACCGAATTCGTATTACTATCCATTTCAATTATTATTCAACAATAATATTCAACTTCAAAATAATTGCAATTTACAAGTTGCCAAACGTTATCATATCATCTTCAGGAACACCCGACTTGGACGTTTCGTTTTGTGCATACTTCAGTTACGCATATAACTAAAATTCTTATTTATTTAAATGATTTCGCTCTCACCAATATTATAAATGTACAAAAAACTTATTTTTCTGGATGAAAGTCTTTTTTAAATATTTATTATACTCAAAATAACAAGATTATTGATTCGGTTTGTTTCAGTTCTAAATATGTTTCATTGTAAAAACGAAACGCAACGAGTGCCGAGAGAGGGCGTCCGTAAGCGGGTAACCAACATCTGTTCGTCGCAGGTAGATGATGCATAAAAATATAGGAATGCCTATTACAGTTCGTTATTCGTACCCCTAAAACGGATGGTTGCTTTGAACATTAACGATTCGCTGATTATAGGAACCGGCCATTAATAAGGTCCTTTTTTGTCAAAAAAACGAATAAAATGTAAGGTTATTGAAATTTTATCGGGACTTAAACTGTAAAACCGACCAAAACCTAGCGGTAGCAAAACGATTAACGGATGGTAATTTTGATAGTTCTCTGACAGTTAATTTTTTATATAGGAACACAATATTTGTCATTTCCATAGAGATTGCTTACGGATAGTAGTTCGAAATCCTCCCATCCGTTAGTAAACAACTTTCGGTAGTTTGCCCTACGAGTTGTTTTTTATAGGAACAGTTTATGCTTACGTCTGGTAGAAAATATTACGGTTCGTTATTGAAACGAGTCGTTTTACAAATATAGGAACCGGGCATAAGTAAGATTGCCATACTGTCGTCCGTTGATCAGCCGGTTAACAAATTTATGGCTTAAGTTAAGTTCAGACACAAAAATAATGATGAACCTAATCTTTACCTTATAAGTCAAAAATTACTTTTTACGTGGGAGTTTAAAAGACTATTTATACTGTCGATTGATGGCACTTGGTGGAATTTACTACACATATTGGACAAACATCCTTGTACTTTCCACTTTCCATTTGTTTTTATTTAATTTTGCTGACCGGTTTCGGCATCATCAGAGACCTTAATTAAATCACTTTTCACTAAGGGTTTAATTAAGGTATCTGATTATGTCCTGAGAAAAAATCGGTTAAATAATAAAATAAAATAAGTGAAAAGTACAAGTGTTTTATTCCAATATAGTTTAAAAGACATTTTCTAAAATAATTTTCATTTTTTCTAATATGATAATGAGCACTATTTCAAAAGTTTTCACATTTCAGGACACAGACTACGAGTAACTTAAACTATCAATTGTATTACATATAACCAAAGTTACAAAACTAACTACAACATAATAGTTTTAGAAGACGACTAAAAATTCAAATTATAAAACAACGCCATCTGTAATCTTTGAACAAAAAGTGTAGATGAGATCTTTATCTTCAAACGAGTTGCAACTATTAAGGCCATACAAAATGTTAATGGTATGTTAGTGGCGCGATGGATCATTACATCCAAGTAGCTTGTATCGTTTGCGAAACGTACCAAATTGTACACATTAACATGTTGAATTTAATCCTAAGTGTTCTGGTATTAGTTGTTGGCCTCTGTTTACTTAATAGTTTCGACTATTCATTCACACCGTTTTGCTAGTTTTAGTTTTGAAAACCGCTGACTCCGTTCTGATAAATTTTGTAAAGTTAATTATACGTCGGCAAATTATAGTAGCATAATGGAAATACTCTGAATACCGCTATTGTCTTAATTTGCTAATTGAAAAAAAAAACTGGTCAACAGCTTTTCGAGGCACGCATAAGATAGGGTTCCGTAGTTACCCTTAAAAGGCTCTATAACTCCTGAGCTTACAGAGTTACATCATCCGTTATAGTTTTCCTTTAAAGTTCATTATAAATACCTATTTTCGGAAAAGCATGCTTTTCAAAGCTAAATATCTTGCAAACAGATTCTTAAATCAAAAAATCATTCTAGATGCCTCTCAATATTTTTAAAAGACCTATCTAATGATAACACTAGGGAGTAGAGGAGAGAAATAAATTATTCCACTTAACGTGTCGAGAAGGCACCCCCAAAAAACGTTTTTCAGAATTTTATTTTAGCATTTTGTCTTTGTTGTTTGTGTGTGCAAATCCATGCAAAATGTCATGTTTCTAGCACTAACCGTTTGGGAGGAAAACCGAGGATGGACGGACGGACATGACGAAACCATAGAGGTTTCGAGACATTTACTACAGAACCCTTTTTTTTTCTTTTTTAATCCGCGGCTTGAGGTCGTGGCCGCACCTACGTCCATTGCCGAGCGCCTCCGGCAGAGACTGAGAGAATTCCCAGTGGCGCCCGGCGGACCTTGGCCACCTGCGTGGCCACTGCGTGATGGTCGGGTGCTCTCCCACATCTTTGGGGTCGGGTTTTATCCCGCATCAGTGATTGAAGGCGTGCGTGGGGTGCAGCCCCACATCACGCAGCCCTTCTAGCCTGCTTCTGTAAGGACGGTGGGTTGCTAATCCATCGTCCTCAGGCCCCGATCATGGAGGTCGATCGTCCTGGGCGTAGTCACGTCTGTGGCGCCCTCGCCGCAGACTTCGGAACTCAGCGGGGAGGATACGCTTCCTCACCCTACCAGCCGCCTCCTTCACGAGCATAACCTGCTCGCAGAAGGAAACGGCCGCGTTCCACTGGCTCTCGCTAGAGACCATGGCTCGTAGCATGGTCTCCAGCGAGAGAGTATCTACGCCCAGGCCCACAACGAGGTCTCGGCGCTGACTCGCCCAGGCTGAGCATTCCACCAACGTGTGGGATGCCGTGTCTACGCCGGAAGCCTCGCAGTGTTGACACGTCGAGGGTATCGTCCGCGTAACAAGTTACGCTGACGCCCTCAGGCAACGCACCCCGTAACACCCAGTCGTATCCAATGTTCCACAGGAGAGGTCCTAGGATACTACAGAACCCTAAAAACCATAATATAAAGGGTTCCGTTCTTTTAATTTTGTTCTTTATTTTTTCCTTTTGAGGTTCCTCAAACGGAAAAATTATAAAAAGTATCTTTAAAATGAGACTAGAGTAAATTCAGACTGGAAACAGTAAGCTACTAGTAAAGTAATTTAAACTCTTGCATTGCTAGGTGCAATGCTCCAAGTAAAGTTGTCAAGCAGATACTTAATTATTAGAATTAGTAGCTTGTTGTTTGCAGTAAAACATGAGCGGGAATTTAATTGAGTTCTGTTGTGAAACAAAAATACTTATTTATCCAGACTATTAAGGGGCGTATAACTTTGACAACAATTGACAGCAATATATCATACATAAATGAGAAAACAATTCAATTGCTACCAACCCGCGGGCATCAACTAGTATTTGGAGTTACATTCGAAAACAAAGCTCAGATCTGCCACTGAATAATTAATCAATGAATGGTGGAACAGCGCTTGTCACCACAGATTATTTGCAATACATTTATATTGAATGAAACCCGTAATATTCGTCATGTACCTATTTCATGTTTGCAACGAACTAAGTTAGCTCTCACGGTTCCACTCGCTCCATATTTGATGGTACTTATAGACATGATGTCTACTTTCAGATGGTTTTCAAACAATTTTAACACATAAGGTCTTTGCCCTCGAGGGACAAATGTGTTCCTCATGCCTGCATTTCGCCAGTCACTGTTGATACCACGTAATTAAATAAGGGGTGAGGGTAAGCCTGTTGCCGTTTCTAGGTAGAATACTTATGGGTATTCTTGCCAGATTGGTTTCTACGACCTAAGACCATTTTTTCCGCTTCTCAACTAGTCACGAAACTGCAGCTTCGATACCAGCCGAAGGGGTCCGACTGCCTGAACGCACTGCACCTGACAATGCATACAGGTTTTCTTGTGTATTTTATCGTGTCTAGTTGTAGTGTAAGTTTTGACATTTGATAATTTTGACAATTTAGCAGTTGACATTTAATGTAATTTTTTGACTTGTAACAAATTTTTAAAACATCTAAGTAGATATTTTCTTAGGACTTATTCTCCCAGTTTTCAGGGTAAATTTGGAAGTGGTGGTGTTATCATTTAAATTTATTTTCGGGTATAGTAAAGTATATCATAACAAATATTGGATGGAACCAGGCGTTACTTGGCGAAAATCCATGACAAAGCAATGGTAAGTAAGTATCAAGACAGCCGCTGTTCTCTCTGAGACAGTCTTGATAATGCTTCGTTTAGAGGCGAAACAATTGTCGACGTTTTGTTGTCTTTTTAATCCTGCGGAAAATAGTGTTATAAAAAAATTTAAAATAAGTTTAAAACATTTTTTTTTTAATATTTACTTACCATTGCTTTACATCATAACATTAATTATGATGTACTATATTTTTATGTGAATTAAAACTATATTTTGTATTAATCTCTGATGATGCCGTGAGGTGAAACCGGTCAGTGAAAATAAAATTATAACAGTGGAAAAGTAAATGGTGTTTTTGTGCAATATGTGTAGCAGATTCCACCAAGTGCCGTCAATCGACAGTATAAATAGTACTGTATTGTGTATTTTTCGTTATTTCTTTTTACATTTTTATGTGTAGAGAAGGCATAAAACTACAACAGGAAAATATAAAATATCAACCGTACCATTAAAAATTGTTGTTTAACCTAACAAAGCCATTTGTAACACAGGTGATGACATGGTTCGTTGAGCGAAATGTGAAAACGTTCGAACCCCTATGATTTACGAATAAAAACAACCGTCGTTGCTGCGAAAACATTTATATCATACGATCCATTAAAATGATAATATCTGACTTTCAGCTTCATTACTTTCATCGGTTGTGTGGAGTATGGTTGAGATGTTCCTGATATTGTATACCTACTCATCATCGTTATTATAATACCACCTGTATTATAATAAAACAGTAGAAATAATGTAGTACGTCTGTACATAAAAAAAATCGGCCAAGTGCGTGTCGGGTCACGCATAACATAGGGTTTCGTAGTTACCCATAAAAACCTCTATAATTCCTGAACTAACAGAGTCATACCATCCGTTATAGTTTTCCTTTAAAGTTATTAACTTAGACTACCATTATGAATCTTTTCAACTGGGCTGTTTTCACAAAATATGCTCTTCAAAACTAAATATCTCGCAAACGGATACTTAGATGAAAAATTACTTTTGCAACCCCACAATGAATTTAAAAGACCTATCTAATGATACCCCACACTATGGTTTAGACGCGAGAAAAAAATATCATCCCCACTTTACGAGGGGGGTACCCAACAAAATAATTAAAAAAAAATAATTTTAGAACTTTGGCGGGTAAATCTGCATATCCATGCAAAATTTCATTTTTCTAGCACTAACCGTTTGGGAGCAAACCTGACGATGGACGGACATGACGAAACTATAAGGGTTCCGAAACTACGGAACCCTAAAAGAAAAAAAAATAGTGTGGTGGTGAATTAACAAAAATATTATTATTTCTCTGTCTATCTGTCTCTCTTCTCAACGAATTTTCTTGTGGTTTCACAGATAGATTAAGTTCAGCTCAGGGCAACTATGCGCTTTATTTTATCTAAATCGAATTAATTTTATCAAAAAATATTACTCGCTCAGCTCAAGCCACAATGAGGTTGATATGCTAATGTAGGACAAAGCATCATCTAAATAAACAGAAAAAAAGCAAAATAATTACAATTGAAATTGCTTTGTGTTTTTCTATTCTCAACTGTGTCTGAAATAAATGTTAAGTAGTTACCTAGTTATAATTGTTTTTACCTTTCTTCGGCGTAAATATCAATCTCGTATTATATTACGCGTAAACAAATACTGGTACTGACTTAAATCATGTCCGAATACATCCATAATTCATCTATTATTTATTGTTATTCGGATCATTTGTGTTTTTTTTCTTAGCTAAGTATAATTTAAGTTATTTTGTATTTGTTATATAGTATATTCCTTGATTTTACCTGATATTCTCACACATATTTTAAGCGAGTCATTTCAAATTTAGGAGTTATAAGTATAGATTACACACATTAGGAATTTACCATATCGGGGTAGATTCTACCCATACTTAGGTATATATATTCCTTGACCTCGTAAAAGTTCTGTAAATAGCTCAATTTCATATTTCTGTGCATTATATATGCTGTTCATCATTATATGAGCATTTTGCCGTCCTTACCGAAAAAATATTCACAAAATTAACTACGTAAAAAGCTTAATTCTATTGGATTATAACGTATATTTTTATTTTATAAGAGATTATCTGATGAAGTCCAAATATTTTGTTAGTCTTTCGGAGTGTTACTGTTATTTACTTATTTTCTGATTTGAATTAATTTTTTTGATTTTTCCTAAAGCTAACGTTATATTGAAGACCACTATACTCATTATTTTAGTAAAAATAAATAAATTAGTTAAATATTGATCTATTTGTAAGGGCGGCCAAATGCTATACGCGCTCCCACTAACGGTTCTCGGGAAGGCGCACCCACTCTAGTGTTAATAATAGTGTAAATAAGTCCCGACATCTTGATTCTCCATCCTGAATCTCAAACGTTTTCCAAATTTAAAATATAATATTTACTTTATTAACATTGAAAACGTCATTAATGCCAATGTTATCGGAATCACTATAGTGTTTTCGGAAGTTGGAATAAGGCCTTGTTACAATTTTAATATCCTCATTAACGAAGTTGTTTGTATGTTTAACTTTCCATATTTGGTAAAGTTATTTATAGACTGGTTGTACCTTTAAGATAACAACAAGTTCCTGGTTTATGTCAAACTTATTTAATTCGCCGTCATTAAAATGGAACTTTTCTCGTAACGACAAAATTAAGAAATGTCATGACAACACAAAATTTTGATAAGCAGTTTTTATTTATTTATTTATATATATGCTTTATTGTACGCCAATTCAGTATTAATTTATACAGAGCTTACTATATCTAAGAGCAGTACAATGGCCGCCCTTATCGCTTAATGCAATTGCTGCCAGTCAACCTTGGGATAGATAGATTTTATAGAACGAAAAGGTAGTGGTGGTAGGCGTAGGTAAATAAGCTTAAACAATGGAAATACATATATGTAGGTATTTAATTGCACTCGTTCACACACACACACACATTTATATTACTACATAAATACAATACAGGACTATAACGCCTGGTGGTAAGTCGTGACGACGTCTAGCGATTGTGGGCCACTCTCACAGGACACAGTACTATAGAGAGTGGCCCTCAACTTGACGACCTACTGATGTGTTTCACACAGGTTTTAGACCCTACAGCTTATTAAAGTGGTAACTCAAGATAGTGATCCCTGACCAGAGATTTTTCATATAACAATATTCACAATCATTTTATGAACCCACATATAATTATATTTTTATCTACCTAAAGGTATTGAAATCCTGTAAAAAGAGTGCAGGCTATAAAAAAGATTAGCTTTAGTAATGTGGTTTGGACATTTGAACTTTTGTAACTAATTTCTGATATAGCTTCTGTAATGAAAGTATGTATGTCAATGTACATGTACACAATCTACATAGGGATCATATGTAGGTACTTTCAAGAACCAAAGCTCCTTTTCCACAAATTAAATACCGTTTAACTTCATCTGACTGATTTTTCCTAATGGGTGTCGCAGATCTACCGGCCTGAAAAGGTTTCCGTGTTTTACAGAAATTAACACTTAGACGAATCGATGAAGGATTGCCGCTGAAAGTAATACATAAATAAAATGGCCACTTTTTTTTTTTTTTCTTTTTTATTTCCGCGGCCGAAGGCCGCGGCCGCTCTAACGTCCGTTGCCGGGCGTCTCTGGTTACTAGCAGAGGGTATGTCCAGTGGCGCCCGGCGGACTTTGACCACCTCTGTGGTCTCTTCGGGTGTTGGGTCGGGACGAGAATCCCGCGTCGTTGGGGGAAGGGTTTTATCCCGCGTCAGTGAGTGAATCTGGTTGCGTGCTATGGGGCAAAGGCCCCGCAGCACGCAACCCTTCTAGCCTGCTTCTGTAAGGACGGCGGATGGCGATCCCGCCGTCCTCAGGCCCCGATCATGGAGGTCGATAGTCTTGGGCGTAGTCGCGTAGTCTGGGGTGCCCTGGCCGCCGACTACGGAACTCGGCGGGGAGGGTACGCTCCCTCTCCCTCCCGGCCGCCTCCTTCGCGAGCATGACTTGCTCGCAGAAGGACACGGCCGCGTTCCACCTACTCCGGCTGGAGACCATGGCTTGAAGCATGGTCTCCAGCGAGAGGGTATCCACGCCCAGACCCACTACGAGGTCCCGGCGCTGGCTCGCCCACGCTGAGCACTCCACCAACGTGTGGAGTGCGGTGTCGTCGTCGGAAACCTCGCAGTGTTGACACCGGGGTGTGACCTCACGATGCATGCGAAACAGATAGCTACCGAAGCATCCATGCCCGGCAACGATCTGCGTCGCACGATACGTGAGGTCACCATGCTGCCTCTGCAGCCAATCGTCCATGATCGGTCTCACCGCCGCGATGATGGTGGTACCCCACTTGGGTTGCTCAAGTCGCACCCTCCATGACTCCATGAGATCCTGGCGGAGTTGGGACCGCTGGTCCTCGATTTCTCGAGACGCAGGCCTGTGGTCCCGCTCCAGCGCCTCCTTGCGCCGGAGCAAGGAGGCGACGCAAGGGCTCTCGCTTCCAGGTGCCATGGAGGGGTCCCGGCTAGGAGACATGCAGCCTCTCCGGAGATCGTGCGGTACCCCCGTATGGTTCTGACGGCCAAGGTTCGAAGTGGTCTGTTTAACAGAGTCACGTTTCCCTTGACCGCCAACCTATCCCGGTCCTGGCTAGGAAAATAAAATGGCCACTTAAGTAATTATAAACTTCTACTGTTCATGTAGCTTATAGAGGCTAAAACGGGAAAGTTTAGATTTCTGAAGTTGGATATGACTTTATAAATAAAACGGCCAAGTGCGAGTTGGACCAAGGGTTTCGTAGGAACCTACCATTATTTAACAAAAACGACCAAAAATCACGTTTGTTGTATGAGAGCCCCCTTAAATATTTATATTATTCTATTTTTTAGGTAGGTATCTGTCATTTTTCGTTATATATGCAACAGAAATACATCTTATTCTGTGAAAATTTCAAGTGTCACAGACGGACTGACGGACATCAATGACTTAGTGTTTCGTTTTACCCTTTGGGTACGCAATCCTAAAAATATAGGTTCAAACAAAAGGTTTCAAATCATTCTCACGCAATGCATGGAACAGTTACTTTGCCAAACAATATTCGTAAATTATTACTATCCCTACCATATAATAATGTGGTTCAATTATAAGAAAAAATATCAATCATTCTTTGGAAAATTCGCTCCACTGAGATTACGTAAATGAAAGTCGTAAATTAAAGTATTGGTCCCATCTGGTATTACCGACATCCAATATTCAAAATTACGTCCTTTTAAAGGCAGGTACCAATTTATTTTCAGTTGAAATATAACGAAAAAGTTCATGTAAGTTCCAAAAGTATAAATTGATGAAGTGGTTAATAAAATAAAGCCGCAATTAGGTTTTTATTGCTTAGTGGGTGTCAACCCACTAGCTTATTATATTGCACAGGTTAAGCAACATCTTGGGGTGCAACGTAGCAACGTCTTAGGGTGGGTGACTATTTCTTAAGACAATGAGACCCGTCCGTGCCTTGGAGAGCACGTTAACCCGTCGGTCCGAGTAGCCATACAAACATCTATGGCAGTTGATACAGGTATTTGGATCCCTAAAAAAGTCCGACTGGTCTAAATACAAAGCTTCTATATCGCCCTTGGGGTGTGGTGGTCAGATAGCAGTCGCTCCACGGTAAAAATTGAAGTATAGCCGTATCGCAGTTAGATTGGAAAACTGACCCCAACAGGATTGGGAATAGGCTTGGTGGATAAGATGAGTGGAGTGTATAACGTGCCTATGTTTATCCTTCGTGATGAACAAATAATTTCAAGTAGGTATAAAATTCTAGCCTAAATTACACCAAAATATAAGGAGCAATTTCGGAGAATTTTGTCTTATTAAAATATTCATACTAACATATTTTTGTAGTGAACAAAAATTTCAAGCAAATTAAATAATAATACTTACATACCAAACATACAACATTACCGAACAATCCTTATTTTAGTACGATAATCTCATATTTAGTAGGACACAAAAGCAATAAGCTCGCCCTTTTTAAATTCGTGTTTAAGAAAATGATGCCTACAAAGTGAAGCAATTCGTAAATACAAAAGGAAGAGCGGTTAAATTTCACAAACACCTGAGGTAACAAAATTATCTCTCTTCCATCTAATGTTCCAAGATTGCCTTTAACCTTCGTTAAAAGTTTTAAGTCAAAAGTAAACGTATTCATGAGCGTTTAATGTACATTTTTAGACGAAGGAATATTTTATTATTAAAATTCATAGAAAAAAATGTTTTAAATATTTTACTAGCGGACGCCCGTGGCTTAAGCCGCTTGACAAATTATAAACACAAAAACCTTCTTCGATAACCACTCTATCCATTGGTGAAAATCGCAACAAAATCCGTTACGTAGTTTTAAAGGATCTAAGCATACATACAGACGGAAGCGACTTTCTTCTATAATAATATGTACTTAGTGATGATAGTGATAATGACTTATAAAAGAATGTATAACAAACCATCATAATTGTAGCCATATAGAGGAGAAACAGGTAAGTCAACCTTCAGTTCTGAAGGAGGTTCTGTTGAGAAATCCCAGAATAATGGTGAAACTATAATGCACTATGAATATTTCTTATTTTATGGAAACAAAGCAGATGCGATGATTTTTATGTACCGCTTTGAAATAATAATCAACGTTGTATGGCACAGAGTTGCGGAAAAGCAGAATAATGGGTAACACGAGTATCTATGTCATCGTAGGCTATTTTACATTCGTACATGGTTCCGTTTTGGTGGAAGTCCCGGAGTAGATACAAGTTAAATCTACAAAAACCGGAATAAAATAGAGCATAATAAATCTTAAATATCATTTAATCTTTGGCTTAAAACTCTTTAAAAAAATTACTAAGTATGATGTCTTCCTTTACAACAGCACATTTCTGTTTCTTATGCCAGTACGATTTATTCTGAAGTCAATTTGCATTTTATGCAAAAAACTTCTCTCGTTTTTAAATTCCCTTTCACCAGCTGTCACTTCTTGGTGGAGGTGCCGGCGGCCTAAAAGTTAATGCGCTATCATTAACAAATAATATAAGATTACAGGAGCTTTACCGTAAATCTAAAGGGCAGCATACAATTTTCACATCTTTTATATTGGCTTACAATATGAGATTGTCCTGTAAAGATGTCGTTCAATATAATTTAAATACAATTCTAACTGAATAGCCTTGATATAGAAATATGATTGTTTATGTTGAAGATTATGAGATACGTGTGTTTGCATGAAACCTACCCAGGTGTATTCCAATTGCAACTTTCACATAATGCGGTTGTAGGAGTTGTTTGTAGTCTGAAATAACGACACTATTAGGTACTACTATTATAGGTAGATATTTGGTCATTACTTAGTCCAAGACTTTAATTTAAAGCAAAATGTAATATAAAACTGACTACCTAATGTCCTAATTATATACAAATTGTGGCTCCTAAGAAAATAGAGTTCTGTTAGTATTACAAAATTAAGTTAACCCTTACTTACCCAGAACCCAAATTGGCAAGTGTCATAGCTTCTTGTGTCCTAATTTTCCATCCGTATACTCGCCACAGTTTTACACACAATGGGGTGAGTGCTGCACACCATGATAAGCCGAGTAAGAACCCACATACCCACCAGCCGTGCTAGAATACAAAAAAGTTTAACATCGTTTTCAACTGTTTATCTTTATACGAGTAGCTTTGTCCGTCTATAAGCAAATAAATGCAATAATAAAAGTGAGCATGATTGGGACCTGGACATCTTTTAATAGATTTTTAGCACCTTTTGTCACGCAGAATTATAAGTCCGGCAAGCTCGTGCGCGACCATCCTGCGGGGTGACAGACGGTGGCGGGGACGAGGTACTAAAGATGTCAGCGGGTAGCGGGTGGTGCAGCGGGGAAGGGAAACGCGTGCATCTGCGCGTCAAATACGGCAGTCTCGGCCGCGCAGTCGAAGCGGCAACACGTGCTTGATATTCCGTACTACTTTGAGTTCGACGCACACGAGATTAAGATCTCAGGATGAGTAAGGCTATCTCAAGACAAGTTAAGGAAGTTGTACATAAAGTGTACCAATTTTTTGTAAGGCGAAAAACGAGGACGAATATTATAATTTAGATCGAGTATTTGACGATGAAATGGACAGGTACGTTATTGTTTATTAACATAATCGATTATTATTGCTTTAACTTGGCAGAGTGCTCAAGCTATAATCTCGGAATCATGTCATTGTACGTGAAGTTGTTTATTATTTCTATAGTACATTTTTGTCTTTTTAGATTCATAATTCAACTGGGTGAAAACGACGATGATGATGACGACGAAAGTTATGAAGAAGATCAAACAGAGAGTGAACATGAAAGTGATATGGAAATTGATTTATAATAAAACAATATATCATAATTTTAGTTTTTCTAATAATTTGTCATCAAGCATAATAAAAATATATAAACAATAAAAGTAGTTCTATCTTTTTATTTACTCCTATATTACGTCACAAGTAAGTCCAACTTATCGCAAGATTTATCCTGGCACACTTCTCTTCGTGTGTAGCCGTGTGCTAGAATGGCGCGCTACCTCGTCCCCGCCACCGTCTGTCACCCCGCGGGACGGTCGCGCACGAAATTGCCGGACTATGTCGTTCGTGAGAATATAAATTCAGAAATACATAAGTTACAAAAAGATTTTCGATCTCACCAGGGATGCAAGATATTTAGAGCAGAGCAAGGACCTTGCGGTAGAAAACACAGAATATAATGGTCGACAGCGCGCTGCGTGTTTACCCGTCGAGGTGAGTACATGCGTCCTCCATCCCGCTGTATGTGAGACCAGGCGGGAGACGTACACTGATACTTTCTGAAAAAAAAAACACGAAATAACTGAAAGAAAAAAATCTGTATTTGTTGTTAAGAAAGGGCGGATTATGGAACACTCACAAGGTGACCAATAAACTGAATGACCAATGAATGAAAAGAAGGAACGGATTACCCTTAATTTCTAGCTTCTCTGATATAATATTATCTGATCTAGTTCAGTTGTCTTTTCTCCTAAATGGAAAAGTACACCTAAGCACTAGCTTTGTATGTGTAGATACGTTACTTTGTGTACATAGTTCTTATTTCCCTTAGGAACATGTCTCCGAAATGAGAATATCTACCTATGTCCCAAATTTTTCACCAAATTGGTTCAGTGATTAGATTGTACCTAATTGAAAATCAAACATAGCTACCATATTTATAACATTATGATTACCTTTAAAGCAATGACATCACCCTGGTTGTCCATGTAGAACTGTGCGGTATGTATGTGGCTAAGAGATATATTTAATTTCCTTCTGAATGGTGACAGCTGAAGCTCTAACTCAGTTAGTTTGAACACTATGTCAGCTCTTAATTGTTCCAGTGGTTTAATATTACTTAAATATAGTCTTTGAGTTCTTGTAGCTGTGAAAACATGGCATTTTGAAGTTAATAATTATCTATGAATATGAGCCAGAAACTGACGGGTCGCTTCTGCCATTATAAATACAAATTCTGAATAATACACACATCGAGTCTTGAAATCAGTCATATAATTGATTTATGCACTGAATACATAACGTGTACATGGAATTGTTGATAAAGTTAGCCCAGCCAACCCTGTCTTATATGTTCTTAAAACACATGTGAAAGGCGTTTCCGACTTCATGAAGTACGTTTCTTCGTTTCCTGGTAACTACTGTATCGCAGAAACTTTACAACGTTTCAGCATCGATGTCGTAGCTAAACAACTTATAATTAATAATACATGAGAAACGATAACGAAAAGATTGTTTTGAAAAAATGTTTATCTGTATATTATTGTATTTCAAAGCAATGAGATTTCTTAAACTAGTCTTAAAAGATAGAAAATATAGACAGGTCACAAAAACTGAAATCATCGGCAGGACTCGAACCCACAGTAAGGGAAAGGCCATGGGTTCGAGTCCTGTCGATGACATCAGTTTTTGTGATCTGTTTATAATTTCTATCTTAATGTTTATCTGTGATTAAATTACGACAAAAACCAAAAAAATACCTAACGTTTCCAATCTTCCTGCAGTAGTCAGATCTGTAACTTGCGCAGCAATATTTTCTAATTGATCAACAAGAGACGGCAGATCTTTACCGACAACTGGCACATTGTAATCCATCCTGAAACCAGGATACTGATTATTACGTATATTCAAAGATTACACCAGTTTTAAACTTTGTAATGTTTGAGAAAATTCTTACCTGTAAATAGCTAGATTTATATCAGACACAACTAACATCTCGTTTAACAGTTTACTAAAATTGGCCGTTATTGTCTTTAGAAGTCCAACATCTATTGAAGAGGACAACCTTGCGAAATTTGCTTGCAGTTCTTCCCATTCAAAATATGAGGTTTCTTTATTAACATCTAATATTTTGTCTAATTGAAACACAACGTACGCCGGCCGATCCTTCTCACACTCCCTGCGTATTAATTATAGAAATTTTTATTTATGTGTATTTGTAAATTTTGAGACAGAGATTAGTGTCATTTACAAATTATAATAAATTATGTACTGTAAATAGTTAGTACATATTACTTAGAAATAAATGTTAAACTATTTACCTCAGTGCGTCTTTTACCGAAACATCAATAGTTACATTTTCCAGATCTCGAAATATTGCATCAAATATTCCTTCATTATTAGTTAAAAGAGGTGAGGGGCGATCAAGCAGTGCACCAAGTGTATCGTACTGCGATGAATCCCATAAAGCGTGGCAAACATAAACCTAAAAATGTCGATCAAAGTAATTAATACAAGTACAAGTTGTTCTTCTTGAAGCAATATACAGGGGAGTGATCGACGTCCAGCTTCTGCCGGTCCCACGTAAGTCATTGGTGCAAAGAAATTATATTAAAATAAATTTCCGTTCTTCGATTACGAACTGAGAACGAAATGCGTTTTTTTTTAAGTCGATAGGTATACTATGTTCATATTTCAGAAGGCAGTTAATAGTCTATTGATTTTAGAACATTTCCTACGACATGGTCCATTTGTTAGAGTGCTTCCGACCACGAATCAATCTCAAGTAATAGTTTTGGTAGTTGCGTAACAGATACAGAAATCTATGAAAAAAGGAATCACAATACGACTAGCTAGCATACTAGTCTTACAAAAAAAAACACATACTGTGACAGTACGAACTGTAATTTCAAGGCCAAGTTAAAAACAAATAAAAAAAATCCTATAAATTATTAATTGTGTTTAACGATTGTAAAATTTGCCACACACCTATTTCACGTGAACACCTTCAAAGAAACGTTTAGCAATAACCACAAAAGCGATTTCACATTCCAAGTAACAATTATCTTCTTGCAGACTTTTCTTCCTTTGATAATCGTGTGCGAAAGTGTCAAAAGTAAAAAAAAATACTTTGAAATACTTACCTCTGCATGTCCTGATATAAGAAAGACAGTAGATATTGAACTCCACAGTAAAAGCGAAGTAAAACATAAGCTCACTGTTGCCCTGTAAAGTTTAATAAGACAATTTTCGTTTAAGCCACAATTTTACTGCTTCATTTTAATATTGGAAATTTGAAGGCGCCTTTTAATAATTAAGTATCTAGAAGTTATAAGTTATACTAGAGTGGTTCCATCCACCCGCTTTGTTTTTTGGAAAAAATAAATGAGTACGAATTCTACAGTTTAAGTTAGTTTCTCGTTTCTAATTCCCACGGGATCACATTACCGAAATAATGTGTACCTATACATATATAGCACTCAGGTAAAATGTAGTTAGGTTTAGTAGTTTTTCAATTTCAACGGGGAGGAGTTTATTCAATGCAAAGAAAAATACAATGTAGAAAGATATAGATTATATTACCGTGGTGAAAAACTAATGAAAATCTATTAAGATAGGTATAGCATGTGTGTTCTTTTGTTTTATTAAAAAATTCGGCCAGCGCAGACTTCCTAACCTACTTCAATAGTATTATAGAAATTTTGTAAATGAAAATTAACTTACATTTTCAATGTTCTCCTTCCATGTTTCTTGTTGTTACCACAACCACATACCATACCCGTTAATATAAACACCATAACAAAGCCACAAACTATAATGCAGGCTAGAATAATGATTATTAAACTAATATATTTATGTATTTCAAAGCAATGAGTTTGCTTAAACTATTCTTAAAATATTAAGAAAGAAATTATAAATAGATCACAAAAACTGATGTCATCGGCGGGATTCGAACCCACGGCCTTTCCCTAACAGGGGGACTGCTCTGCCAACTGAGCTACGATGACCACTACCGACAACATCGAATTTTTGCTTCATATCATATTCATAATTTCTACATCGCGCTATTAAGGTTAGCGTTGGATCCACCTACCGCAGTTCTACCGAACTGACGGTACCAGTGTATCGTGTTACAACGATATTTAAACACTGAATTTTTAGATGAATCCTTACCAAATCCATATATTTATGTATTTCAAAGCAATGAGTTTGCTTAAACTATTCTTAAAATATTAAGAAAGAAATTATAAATAGATCACAAAAACTGATGTCATCGGCGGGATTCGAACCCACGGCCTTTCCCTAACAGGGGGACTGCTCTGCCAACTGAGCTACGATGACCACTACCGACAACATCGAATTTTTGCTTCATATCATATTCATAATTTCTACATCGCGCTATTAAGGTTAGCGTTGGATCCACCTACCGCAGTTCTACCGAACTGACGGTACCAGTGTATCGTGTTACAACGATATTTAAACACTGAATTTTTAGATGAATCCTTACCAAATCCATATATTTATGTATTTCAAAGCAATGAGTTTGCTTAAACTATTCTTAAAATATTAAGAAAGAAATTATAAATAGATCACAAAAACTAGCTAAACTAGCTCGCAAAAACTAGCGCGATGTAGAAATTATGAATATGATATGAAGCAAAAATTCGATGTTGTCGGTAGTGGTCATCGTAGCTCAGTTGGCAGAGCAGTCCCCCTGTTAGGGAAAGGCCGTGGGTTCGAATCCCGCCGATGACATCAGTTTTTGTGATCTATTTATAATTTCTTTCTTAATATATTAAACTAATGAATACAGAATGATAATAATATAATCAAACTATTATTTTATATTTCTATATTTCCCGAAGAAGTAGGGCATTTCACCAATATACGAATAATGTAAATAAGTAGGCATATACTTCGGTAAAATCGAAAGCCACACTAAGTCTTTTGTTGGCTATTAAATTGCATATTTTGACTATTTCGAAGAATTTAAATATTTTACAGATGTTTTACACATGAGTCTCATGCATGGTAAAAAATGCCATATCTATAGGTACTAGCTGTCATGAAATTTTATTTTGGAAAAGGTATTTTAACTTTACCTAGCATCAGCGTCCATCGACCAAACTCATATCTCTGAATCCGTTCCAATCCAGAATCCAATTGCCTGGCGATAGAGTGGAGTCCCGAAGTAAGATGGCGTACTATGTCACTTAAGACTTTAGCAGAACTATGGATAGCTTGTCTTCTTTTTTCTACATTCCGAAGTATATCTGAAAGATACGACTTCTTTGAAAATCGTACTAACACAAATGCAATAGTAACATAAATAACGAGAAATTGGAATGTTAGCTGAATTTGGTTTACAGTAGTTGGGTTTCAAGTCTTGACACTACCTCTTAAAATGTAATAGAATATAGGTATTTTGCAATAACTACCTTCTCTTACAGCAGTAGTTTGGGTCATTATTGCCGACGGTAAAGTTCTGAACTCTTGCCTCGCTGTTGTTATCGCTCGAGTTAAATTTTCGACACCTAAGCTACGTAACTCTAAAAGTTGTTGTTGATGAAGAATCTAAAACAGGCATTTAGAATAGATACATACTTTTTTATTAACTTATTTTTTTTTTAATGTTAAGTCGTTTTACCATATCGAATTTCATTTTTAATTCCAATGAATTTGTATTAATTGTATCACAAAGCGGTGTATCCTTTAAAGTACAGTGTTTCTTCAAATTTTCAAGCTGACGAGCTAAGTCCTGGATTCTTTCAGAAGCAGCAGATGCTAAGGAACCTGCTTTCACAGTAACGTCTCGAAGTGAGGATATTTTAGACGATAAGTCTTCGCTTTCTGAAATATGTATGTAACTTTTATTACGTGAATTATATACTTTTAAGTTCGTTGTGCATTACTGTCTTTAGTTTAGTGTAATTTTAAACTTTCCCTAAATTTAAGGAGTATTTAAAGACAAAAATAAGCCAAATCCATCCAGCGAGACAAACGACAAAGAAGATTATATTTGAAAACCTTCAAAATTAAACAATTCACGTAACATATGCGGCTAAATCATGCCCATTTACTAAAAGTATTTAACGTAATAATAATTAGGCTTAGAGACTGAATTTCAAAAACAACTTGTTGTAGATCTTAAGGTAAAAAATTATACCTGTAACAATATCAACTAAAGAGTCGAAAACCAAGTCGATTCCACTTTCTGAAGAAATTGCTTGTTGAATAGGTTCACCTAACAATGTCTCTGGGTCTGGAAAAATCAAATTTGTATTATCAATTTGATGATATAAATTCAGTCAGCAATGAAACTGTTTTCTATTAATATCAATACTTTTTCTCATATAGTCTATTCAATGAGAACAATTTTCATGTCTATATTTAATAAATTTATCAAAAATGAGTGTGGACAAAAATGTCTTTCTGTTTATACACGGTAGTTATTGTACACATTTTCTTCCAGTAAACAATTTTACTAAGCATAGCTGTTGCCCGCAGCTCCGCCTGCGTGTAACTTTAGATCTACTACATAACTTTTTTATTTATGAACCGATTGAAGACCAAACCTTAAAATGTTAAGTTGAATAAACCACAACGCATTACTGAAACCCGCAAATTCAAATCAAAAATTCAAATCGGTTAAGTCGTTTCTGAGATTAGCGTGTTCAAACATTCAGACAAATAGACAAAAGTTCTAAAAACCATTGTTTTGGGTTTTATTGCGTTCATAAAGCCCTACAACAGTTTCTCTATTATATCTTCTATTATATTCTCTATTATACCATACAAATTCATCTTAAGATACGAAAATATGAAATATTGTTTATTATGATCGTCGTGTGTGATAGTTAAGATAAAATATTATAGTATCGTAGCCGGGTGCAGAGCCCCTTAGTGAACTCCACTGCGGGTGACGTAACATACGACAAACTTATTATTTGCGATTGGTGCAGTAATCGGGTCTTGGGATCGAACCGCAAAATTAAGTTTGTTTTTTATTGTATATACTTTTCCGAGATAAAAAGTAAGCCAGTAGGTGCCCAGGATATTAGAGAATAATTATACCAAGTTTCATCGTAATCGAACCGGTAGTTATTGCGTGATGCCTGAACAAACAGACAGACAGACAAAACATTTTTTAATCACATTTTTGGGTTCGGTGTCGGTCTAGTACCACCCCCCTGCTTTTTATATTTTTTTGATATTTTCAATGTACAGAATTTTCACTTCTACAGATTTATTATAAGTATAGATATTGGACCTTCCAACAGAGATTTTATTAACAGTGTTAATAAAATCCTGATGATGCCGTGAGGTGAAACCGCGGTGAAACCGCAGTGCATGTACGTCTCATGATCCCAAAATTACGCGAGCGAAACCTTGGGCACCAGCTAGCCATGAATATGATAAAATGCTTGAATAAAACTAATAAAAGTGTTTTCTTTTTGAGAATGAAGTTTTAAACTTACGATTCAAGTCCTCTTTATAAGCATGCAGTACTAAATCTACTGGTGGTACTAAACTGTGGTGCAGTTCTCTGGCAGCGGCTGAAAGCCAGGATGCGATGTCTGAGCAAGCACAGCTAATTAGGTTTCGAGCATCAGCGGCTGCAGCTCGAGATTGCTCATTACTTATTGCCATGCCGGATATAAGCACACTGGAATTTTAAAAAGCAGCAGTATAGAAAAGCATTTTCTGTTAAGTATAGATTGGTACAATAAGCAATCTACTAAGACAAAGTTTTCTGATATATTTCAAAAATCGAACATTTTATCGATATTATTTAAGTACCTATCATCTCATCTAAATTTACATTACATTACAGATTTAAGGGCATAAATACATCAAAGAAGCTGATTCCTTCAATATCGCCGTGTTTAATTTAACTTTTGCGAACTCTCGTAATACAAGTTCTTATTGATGTAGAAATAATCATGTCACAATCTAAGAAAATATTATGAGAGGTGATTAAAAGTTCGTCTATACCTTTTACAACTATGTACCTAAAAAATGAACTTATTTTCAGAACACAAATTTTCATTAAAGTGTAGGACCATCCGTCAAGGACATTAGGCTGGACGTGACAAAAAAAAGTAGGTAGGTTTTAAGTAAATTTTCCGGAAGCTTTTAGAGTACGTAACTCATTATACCAACTTATATTGGAAATGAAAATTAAGTTACAAAAATAAAATAAACATGAGACATCGGCATTTTTATGTAGGATATTATTAAAATTAATGAATAAAAAAACACTTTTTGATTAAAGATATTTTCTTTTTGGATATAATAATATTAAAAATTTGAAACGTTACTGATAAAGTCGTAATGCAAGTAGTTTAAAAAAGATATTATTTAATCCCTAAGTCTAAAACCACGGCATCCAGAATTCTTGACTGAAAAACATGAAAGTTGTGACTTTGCTACCGTCAAGAAATTTGTGTAAGATAAATTAGTTTCTAAAACACACACAAGAACTAACTTCAGTTTTAGAAACTTCCTTAAGAAAACACAAGATTAATATCTTACCAACAAATAAGTACGACGAATAACGTGACAATGACTAGAACTCTATCGTTACAATCTGAGTTTTCTGCCTCAGGAAATAAAGCTCCAGTTTCCAATTCCTCATCACACCTGGATCTTGAAAATAAATCCAGTATTCCCAAGATGAGGAGATAGGCAGGTATCACGAGGGCAATACAAATGAATGCGATGATAAATGCTAAGAAAGTTGATTCCACTTTTATTGACTGAAAAAAAAATTAAGTAGAGAAATTATTTCAGCTGAGATATTTGTGAGATAGAATTAAGGAGATTCTGTGTTATATTTTGGTAAATGGCATCGTAAAGGGCCAAAAATAGATTAAAAGGAAATATTTACATAAGTCGAAGATAAATCATTATTATTGTGATTCTCATAGCCCCTGGCGTGATAACACGGTTCGTACAATCTAACCAAAACCAAAACTTTGGGGAACCACAAGGTATCATTACTTTGATATTATTACGATTACTAACTATCGTTTAGATAACTTTTATTTCACTTATACATTATTGGCAAAGCAGCCGGCGTCTGAGAAGAATCGGAAACAAAGTCAGTGACGGTTTAATGATCTCTTTACAAAACAAGAAATCTAACAACACGAGAAAATGTAACTACACAACTCCGTTAAAAACACAGTGGGAAATCAAACAAGTTTTCATGTCAAACAAATAATGAAATTGTAGTATGTAGTCCAAATGATGAGTCCCAACTTACTTTTTCTTTAATATTTATCCTTGACGTACCTACCTTGATAAGTTTAATTATACAAACAGAAATGAAATACTCATGAACTCTAACTAAATTAAAGCATTTTAGTATTTCCGTGAATGCGTACGTAATTCATTCATGTTATGATTTTCAGAATACTTTCGTGCGTATTTTATTGTTGAACTAGCTGACCTCGCAAACGCTGTTTTTCTTTAGGCGTGGACAACCCTTATCACTTAGGGGTATACAAAATAGATAGATAGTAGCCTATTCTCAGACCTACTAAATATGCATGGGTACACAACATAAATACGAATAACTTTATTCCGTCAGTCACAAATACGAATTTCAAAATACCGATTTTCATAATTCCGACTGGTTCAAAATTCCGAATATAACAACTCCGATTGATCATTATTCCTATTTTTATAATTCCTAAATTTCAATATTCCTAACGTTTATAATTACTACTCTCAAAATACCGAGCTTCAATAGATCGAATAACAAAAAGTCCGACTTAATGATATTTCGAAACATCAACAATACGAATTCTGATTATTAAAATACCTGAATAGCAATTGAATAAAAATATTTTGTTTCGAATAAAAATATTTTGTTTCCCTGGTCACATGTCAAAGTATGTTTCCCAAATTTTTTATATAATACAGATCAATTCCGGCGCTTCGCCGGCCGCCGCCGCGGCACGCTCGCTTCGCTCGCTCGGCTCGCGCTCTGTTGTGGTCACAGTTCTAACCTAACCTCTCTTCAGAATGCATTATTACTAATGAAGGACAACCTTGACATCCTTGGCATAGACGTTCGTAGAGAGCTCAATAATAAAAACTACATCGAAGGATGTATACGGCTAGCTTCGCGGAAACTAGGAATACTGAATAAAGTAAAGAGATTCTTTACACCGGACCAGAGGTGTCTGCTGTACAAGACGCAGATTAGACCCTGCGTCGAATACTGCTCTCACCTCTGAGACGGCTCCGCAAAGTATCTGCTGGACGTACTCGACGCTATGCAGCGACGGGCTATCCGTATTATAGATTGTCCGGAGGTAACGGGAAGCCTTGAGCCGCTAGCTCAGCGCCGAACAATAGCTTCCTTGGCCGCATTCTACCGTATTTACCACGGCGAGTGTTCTGAAGAGCTCTTCAATCTGATCCCACCCTCTTCCTTCCGATTCCGAACAACGCGTGCCGGGCAGAGATGCCACTCCCACACAGTGGATAGCATGTTCGCGAGAACCGAGCGTTTTAAACGTTCGTTTTTCTGCCGAACGATAGTGGCCTGGAACGCCCTGCCTGTGCACGTGTTTCCTCCCACATATAATCTTGGGTTCTTTAAGCGGAGCGTGAAGAGGCACATCAGTAGATCGTCAAGTTGAGGGCCACTCTCTATAGTATCGTGTGCTGTGAGAGTGGCCCACAATCGCTAGACGTCGTCACGACTTACCACCAGGCGGGCGGCGTCAATTTGGCGAACCAAATATAAAAAAAAACCACTTCTACCCATTCCAGATACCCAGACCAGACTGCGTGAAGTTGGTTCTGCAGCGATTTCTTTCTGTCACTAAATTCTGTAGAACAAGCATGTTGACTTTTAGTTTAAGTATTCGAAGTATTGAATTCGGAATGTCGTGTTTCGGACCGAGAACCCTTCGCGAACGTATGAAAATCGGAAAACTAACAAATCGCATTAATGACTTTCGATAAAATAAGATTCGTAATTTTTAATAATAGACATCGGTATTATGAAATTCGGACTTTTGAAAATCGGAACATCGAAATTTGGAATAAAGTTTATCGAAGTATTTGGGGGTTCCCAATATGCATATAAAATTTCATAAAAATCGGTCAAGCCTTTTCGGAGGAGTATGGTACCTAACATTGTGACACTAGAATTTTATATATAAGAAGATGTTAAAATATAAATTTTATTGCAAAAACGAAAGTCTTGGGCTGGATTAATAATTTGATAAGCCAGCCTTTACACGGGGGACGCTCTGACCAATTTAATAATCTTGAAATAAATGAAGACTTCTGATAGTAAAATTAAGAAAACTGAAGTAGTCTCAAAAATTTTTGGAAGAACTAGTTATTATGCTGATTGTGGCTTTTCCATAATATGGAAGAATTGGTCAAAATCCGATAAAACTATTTCGACGATAAACATTACTAGTTACATCGTACTATGTATGTTTATTATAGACGGGAATTGTAGTGGAATTTGACAAAACTGACAAACTTGACAAAAAATTTTTGCTTTACATGTACTTACAAAATTGTTGTATATATAATTACTCTTGGTTTGTAACGAGCGAATTAATCGTATGAATTATTGCTATAAATACTGTTTACAAAGTATGTACCTACCAGAGGATTACGTCAAAGTGGTCTTATAACACCTTATGACTATTCGGGTGTAGATAATCCCAGCGCGAGGTCAGAGTACGCTTAGAACGCACTGGCACTACATCCTTATGAAAAAAAAATCAATTTAAATATTTAATAATAAATATTTCGGACATTTTCACACAACTCCATCTAGCCCAAACTTAGCTATAAGCTTGTGCTATAATTATCAAGTTCTAGTCCCTATAAATATATTATATGTTTAGTTAATGGTTTATATGTTTAATTAATTAAGTGTTATAAATAAATTTGTTATTTATTAAGTATTTAATAAGTACTAGTAGTTAGATTGATCCAAAAAATATTAATTACAAAAACAAAAAGGAACTTGTTCCATGTATCATTTTTCTTTTTTAAGTCTTCTTTAATTAATGCATCCCCTCCTTCACCGAGCCTTTTCCCAACTCAGTTGGGGTCGGCTTTTTCCAGTCTAACTGCGATTCGGCTGAACTTTGATATTTTCCGTGAAGCGACTGCCATCTGACCTTCACAACCCATGGGCGATATCGAAGTCCTGTAGTTAGACCGGTCGGATTTTTGATTTAGGGCTCCAACTACCCCTAACGACTGCCATAGATGTTAGTATGACAACCGGGACCGACGGCTTAACGTGCTCTCCGAGGCACGGAGGGGTCTCAATGTCTTAAGAAATGGTCACCCATCCTAACACCGGCCTGAGTCGATGTTGCTTAACCTTTGCAATGTGTTAACATTGTCGGTTACCACTAGACCACGAGCCCCTCAAACTTTAATTAATGCATCATGAAATAGAATTCAATTTATTGTAGTCTTTTTAATAATAAAAGGTACGCAAAATTTTGAATTGTATTATTTTTAATAGACTATAATGTTATATAAATCACCAGAAACTAAAACTGAAACCCAGAAACCTTCAACAAGCAGGTAGTTGAAAAAACAAGGAACATTGTTTAATCTAAAGATTTTTCTTTATTTATTATTCGTTTTGAATTTCTATTATTTTTATAGAATAGCTGATAGCCGCGGCGTCGTCGTGATATAGTTAAGTAATAAGTAGGTTATGTTACTCAGGGATAAGCTAGCTACATATTAGTGAAAGAATATTTTAAATCGGGTCATTAGCTCTTCTTTTCTCTTTATAATATTGGTATATAAGTATAGATTATGTTATACAACCTATATCTACACTATATGGTTGTCAAGGAACAGAAATGAAGTTTGAAAACCACAGTCAATGTTTACCACGTAGACAATTTAATGTAGACTACACATTATCGCCTTTCTTTGGGGCAGATAATATCATGTTACAGGAAGCGATCCTTTTAAAATGTCATCTTTTTGTGAAAAGGAACATTATTAAAAGTAAATTTCATCTACCAAAGTATATTTTACTAATACTTAGTACAGACAATAAAGAGTATAATGCAACCAAAAAGGATATTAAAATTTAAATGGGTAGTTTTTTCTTTCTTTCCTCTTTCTTCAAAATATGAGGTCAATAAACTCTTACAATCTCTAGGTTACCTTGTTAGGGCTCTTAAGTTATAAGTACATGTGCTTCTGTATCGTACATGAACGTTCACTCTTGCTGATAGTCCTTTAAAGTAGTGACATTTGAAGGGAAGGTCATAATATCTGGTATACTATGTCAGTGTCTGTTGATTATCTTTAAAAATACTTTAGTTAATTTGAGCACTGGTAGTATGCGATAGGGTGATTTTTGAAATTGAATCAATAATCTACTTGGTTCAAGATTTAAACGCATGTCTAGAATTTTCTAACCTAGATAGCAAAGCTATATTTAGTATCAAAGATGTACCTACAATTTCTTTTTTTAAGTTTAATTAGATCAGTTCTAGGTGTTGGTCTGACCTTATACTCGTAGATTGTGGGGTTAGTAGAAAAAGAAGTATATATATAATACATAGTCAACGCACGAATACGAATGTTAAATCTATCACCTTTGCTTAAAATATTTTAAGAAAGTATTTAATGACGTCAAGATAAGCATTAGTTTAAAATATAAGAATAAGCATAAAAATATAAGTAATAACAGTAATGTTATGTCAATAAAGATACAAGTAGGCAATAGTCTCCAGTAGTATTTAAGTACTGAGAGCGAAAAGAACAGTTAATTGTTTTTTTACGAATAAATTTATGTTAAATTTGGCTGAAATATATACTTTCTCAAAACAGACTGAGGTCAGTGTACAATTTTTCCCTCTGTGATATTTAAAACAAGCCACCAAGCTTCCTGAATATTTACCAGTGCATGTCAAGAAAGCGTATGTGGTAAACCTATAACCAATTAAGTGTGTGAGAAAAATGAATAAATTTACTTTTAAACTCATTTTATCTTATCTTATAGTAGTAGCTTTAAATAATAGTGGCAGTTCAGCTAGATTGGCACGTAAGTAATAAATATAAAATTATAAGAATTTATATCTCAAAATCGTCTTGAATGAGGTTCTTATAAGCAGATTATTTTACAATTACTATTTTTCTATATCTAACAGCGTCCTACCTTACACCATGCCCCGGACTAAAATCAGATTGTTTAAAGAAATCAGTACAAGAAGCTCTGCCCCTATTCACAAAAGGGATTCCTGAACTAGGCGTGAGTGCTATAGACCCTTTGATGAAAGACCACATTGAGGTCTCTCTCCCTGGAGGGTTCAAGATAGAATTCAAAAATGGTACATTGACTGGACTCAGAAAATGTAACGTAGATTCTGTCTCGTGAGTACTTTTACTTGTATTTCTTAGAGTTACGTTGTAAAGAGTGAAATATTGGTTTAACGTGCCTATATATCTTTCTTTGTCCAAAAATCTACGCGTTCAAGTGTGAAATTAGAGTTGAAACTAGACTCTCTCTATTTGCTTTGTCATATTCAAATCAAACGTCTTCTGAATGCATCAAATAAATTATTATAATTGAGTCTAATTTATTTTGTTTGGTTTTCCACGTTCTACGTCACTACACACAGTTGGCTGGAAAATCTCGGGAACAAGTTCGTATGAGAAATGAGAATGCTTCAACTAAAATACGCAGCTAAAAACTCTTATTCACCTGAAGAAAATAATGAGCCTACACAGCATACATCAATATATTTATATAAACCAGTTAGGTACCTATTTTAGAAAAGAAATATCCGATAAATTATCTCAATTTTCAGATTTTTAAATGAGGAAGCTGATTTGAAAATGCATTGTGATTTATCCATCAAAGGTAAATACAAAGCTTATGGCAAACTATTAATCGTGTCTATCAACGGAGATGGTGACGCTAAAATTAAAACTAGTAAGTATCATTCGGACCCATATAAGTATATCAAAGAAGTGTTGTGAAATACATATAAATATATACATAGGTATACATTCTGTTAGAAACACAATGTTTAATCTAAATTGTTAGGTACGTAAATTTTTTTTTTTTTTATATTGGATTCGCCAAATTGACGCCGCCCGCCTGGTGGTAAGTCGTGACGACGTCTAGCGATTGTGGGCCACTGTCACAGCATACAATACTATAGAGAGTGGCCCTCAACTTGACGACCTACTGATGTGCCTCTTCACGCTCCGCTTAAAGAACCCAGGATTATATGTGGGAGGAAACACGTGCACAGGCAAGGCGTTTCAGGCCACTATCGTACATAACACACATAAGTAAAAAAATACTGCTCTTTCCCACTGAGGTAGGCTGAGACCACGGACTTCCACCTATAAGATCCTGGCATACCTCTTTCGCTTCCTCAACTTTCATTAGTGTATAATACCTATACATGCTCGCCGCAAGGGTACAATCTTGAACATACATTTTGCGGTAAAAATAGGCCAGACATCTTCACTATTAGTGCAGCTTCATTAATAACACTAGATTGTATAGATGTTGATATCTGTGTAAGATCAATACGAATGTCATCGAAATCTACCAACTACGAGTATTATACTACGAGTAGTTATTTGTAGTTTGCCGGGCGCCACTGGAAATACCTTCTGCGTGCGAACCAGAGACGGACGTGTGAGCCGCCGTGGCCATAAGCAACGCAATTAAAAAAAAAGTTGTTTGTAGTTGTGTGGTATGAAAGCTTGTATTTTTCCGAATCGGCAATGATGCGGAGGATTTTTAAACGATATTTTGTATTAGGAATTATATTGTTTATATTGTCAGTACATAACTATGATTAGATGACATTTTTTAAATAAAAATTAACTTAGTTTAATCTATTTTTATTTACATTTTACAGAAAATTCCACAGTCCATGCAAAAATAAAATTCCATGACGTACAACGCGATGGTGAGACGTACTACGAAGTTAAAGATTTTGATATTAAAATTGAATATGGGGATCATGTTAATTTTGTTTTGACTAATCTTTTTAAAGGAAACACTCAGTTAAGTAAGTATCTACAACACCTTACCTAAAATAAATACACACACACACACACACACACATATATCACGCCCATATCCCCGAAGGGGTAAGCAGAGCAGAGGCGCATTACACACACAGTTTGCCAGTATTTTTAGTCCCACGTAATAGGGGGCAAGCCAATTGCCGTCACCGTTCACTCTAGAAAGTGGGTTATGTCCAAAATGGCCGAAAGAATTTTATAGAATAAGCAGCTATATTATACTTTTGAAAAATTAATTTGACACCCGTTGCCTTGCGATGAAATGTTGATGAAAGGCAACAAAATATTACGTGTCAGCCGCTATGGCACAGCCAATTAAAGTCCTGGGCGTCTCGGACTTAAAATAAATAACCTTTTATATATTTGGTATTAAACTTCTGAGGCACTTTTGAAGCCCAATGATGATAGGACTTTTATTTCACCTGTAAGTGGTGCAATTTGGGACAGGCAGACGAGGCTCATGCCAATTATAGTATACCCAAAGGACCCTAAATCGGCAACAGGCTCGCCCTATTACTCTTTTTTATTTATTATCGTGTTTTAATTTACAATATAACGAACAAAGCAATTTGTACAATACTTGATACTAACAATGTGTTTGACGATATGAATGTGGGCGTAATAAATGTCTTTGTCTACCCCTTCGGGGTATCCCTTATCCCAATTATTTAAGGTCTACGCAAACATGTCTTCTTCCTCCACATATCCCTGTCAAACGTCAACTCCTCAGTCACTCCATTGCTAGTCCTATCCTCGTTCATACATTCAATCTATCTTTTCTTGACCCTACCTCTAATTCTGAAGCCCGCTACATTCATAATATTAATATAGATAATTGTTAATAATTTCTCAATACCTACGTCTTACTCCGGTATTCAGTTGCGTACACATTCTGTTAAAAAGTATAAAAAAAGGAATTATTTATGTTTAAACTTAAATAAAAGACATAAAAAGGACCGGGTAATTGATTGGGCGTTTTCACATTGCACGATATCGCCACTATATCGTTACGATAATTTATATTCTTACCTTAAAGTTATTGCTGCTACTTACGATATCGTCACGATATCGTGTGTCGTTATCGTGCAATGTGAAAATGCCCACTCTCTTGTAAATATTTAGGAGTTTGTTTATTTTTTTTTCAGGTGAGGCTGTTTTACAGTTTTTAAATTCGAATTGGAAACAAATTACTGACGAGTTTGGGAAGCCTATTGTGGACGTGCTCATCGACGTTGTATTTAATATCACGAAAAAGTTCTTTGAAAAAGTTCCTAAGTATGAATTATTTGTTTTTTAATAAAGTATTAAATAATTATCGTATAAGGTAACAGTAATAATGTGTAAATACACCTATCATTTATCATCAATATGTCTACCTAATTGTGTTACAAATGAACTGTTACTTAGGTATGTAATTGAATAAATTAAATTTACTAATAAAAAAAAATTAAACATATTTTTATGGCTCTATTGAAAACTTACTTGAAGAAATGAATACGGGAATGTGAATCGCCCCCACACTATGTCTTTGATAAGACCTGAAAAGGTAAACATTATTTTTTATTTCAATTATTTCTTTGTACCTGCTATCTTACTTATGAATTATTATTTTTACACTCGAACCAGTACCATATTTTACTCCTAACTGATTACGTATCTCAGTTAGAAGTGTGAGCAGAGGGTAAGAAGGTATTTTTACGAACGGAGACGGTATATGGCTTAGGGTGAGAGGTTGTTTGTGCATCAATGTTGCCATTTTTCTCCAATATTACTTGTCCGATTTGGATGCGGTTTTCAGTTATAGGTTCGGGTTTAATTGGTGCATGTTCCTAGATACATGTTACGTTGACAACTCACTTGTATCCTCTTTAAATTACTTTTTAAACGAAAAACTCACAAATGTTCTTACTTGTATGTATGATCAAGTGTAATAATGTCCCTACGTACATTACTAATGCTAAAGACTGTAATATTACGTTGAACAAAATGTATAGTAATAAAGACAAACACGAGTAAGGCAATAACATAATGTACTGTAAAAAGTACTTATTATCAATTTTATAAGAATCGTATTCCATGTAATGAGATCATCTACGCGACCTCATTGTAAACGAGTATTACGTGAAGCCTTTTGATATTGTGTCAGCGGGGTGGATGCCATGTGTGTTTATGTTGGTAGCTAAACTACATAGTACTATTCCATATTCCGTGGTTATATTTTCATCCTCTTTCATACATTCAATCTATCTTTCCTTAACTACTGATTTGCCGCGGTTTTGCACGGGAACAGAACAGTAGAAAATAAAAAATAAAAGCTGACCTCGCTGGCATAAGAAGCATTATTAGGGCATTTTGCCCCCATTTCTCTCCTAATAACAGACACAGACAGACAGACAAACGAAGGCAAATTTGTTTAATATTGTCTCAAAAAGTAGATGCTTGCTCGCATGGTCAATTTAAAATGAGATTCGGTGGACAGGTTATCTCATTCCCAAGTTCCACGGGAACACAAACACGGGATAAAGTATTAAGTAAAATGTATAAATTTAAGAATGGTTCATTCAAATATCAGTTAATTAGCGTCAGTAGTTTTAAAACATAGCACATTATAGTTCATAGCACTTTACATATTTTGTGATTAAATTACATTATGTGAAAATAAATATCCCTATATTTATTTATCGATTTAGGTAAGTACACACTGTATCTTAATTTTAAAATGTTAATAACCATAAACATTACAAGACCGGAAACAAGTTAGTACACTATTAAACATCATTGGGCAAGATTGAGTTTTTACTTACCTACTGGAAAATCAAGTGGATTTATTAAATAGAAAAAGTCCGACATAAAAGCAAAAGGATAAAATCCATGCTCGAGCCTGAGCGCCGGCAATAAGTAAGTTTCCTTTTGGGGTAGGCCACCAAATCTTATTTTGCTTTGGTCTTTTTCCTCAAACCAGTCCTCCGTATAAGTCGCATCTTTATCACTTTCGGTGACTATGGCTTGAGTTGAATTAAATATAATTGTGGGCTCTTTAAAAACTTCTCTTGTAATAGGTATGATGTGAACTGTTGGTGTTGTTGTAACCGTAGAAATATTATCAGGCTGTTGTGTTGTTTTCTTTATTTGAATTGAATCTGATTTCTGTTGTTTCCTTTCAGCCGTTTTAGTGTTTAGTAGTTTATTATATTTCTTTAACCAAGCTTTACCAGCAGTAGAGTTTAAATTTAAATATCCAGCATGTCTTTTCCTCCATAATCCAATTTCTTTATGTTGATAACTATGATCTTGATTGTCATCTTGTGCTATATGATATATTTTAGTAATAAGCAGGCTCTCTTTAGAATTTGTTTCTGAGCAGTCGTTGCTCCTTAGAGGCTTCACAAATTGACGTTTTTTGATGTCGTCTAAATATTTTTTCTTGTTAATAACGTAATTTTTTCTATCGAAAATCAAATTACCGTTCACTGCGAGATTGCTATTTTCATAAATCGATTCGAGGCTGTTATTTTTCAACGAGTAAATTGTAGAAATTGCCTGGAAATTCTGTTCTGAAACATCAAAAAACGGTGATGAGGTGCCGGCAATGGTATTCAGATTATTTCCGATGGAGGCTGCAAGCGCTGCTTCCGATGTCGTTTCATTCCTTTGGATTTGCGTCGAGAAAAATATTCCATCTTTAAGTCCTTCTAACGATAACCTGTTTGCGTCACTTCCTGTGTGAAAACTGGTTCCGTTTATTTGTGAGTTGCAAACATTTACAAGTACTGAGAGAATTATAATAAAATATGCCATGATAAAATCATGTTCTGTATGAGTTTTCTTTAGTTAATGTAACACGACCGTGTACCGCATGAGAATCGGTTGTGGACTGAGGTGAGGAAAGCGGAACATTGAACTGGGGATTTGTAGCACTTATTAGTCTGCCCGGCAACGTTACACAACCGTATCACGACACTTCGCCTATGGCTTAACTAACTTATGAGAAACGAGTTCCATTTTCTAAATAAATATTTTTTTATTAGAGTCGTATCGGGTTTTTCTGCAGGCTATTACAACATAAGTATGCAATTGAGTATTGTATTTATTTATTATGTATTTTTTTTGATTAATTTTGAATTGACATTGGTACCTATATGGTTTAGTTTTTGGAGGCGCTAAATATGTGGACCTACCATGAACATACATTACAGGCAGTTTTTGAAATATTATTTAATTTTATGTGTCAAGTAGGTTCTAAAATTTAACCACAAATTTTGTTAAAGTAAATAGGAACTCATTTTCTATTTTTCAATAGCAATCTCATAATCAAATTCTTTGGTCGATGACGCCCTCCTATCTAAAATCTCATATAAAATGCATAGAAGAGCACCTAAACTGTATTTATATATATATATGCTTGTTAACGTAGTCAGCGTCGTCTTACGAGTATTACACACAGCGTGTAACATTCTAATAGGTGAGTCTGGGAAAGTCTGAAACTATATATATACGAAGATATATTATGTTCTTAGGACCCATGTCATCGATTTAAGTAAAAAAAAAAATCGACTCTAGGTTTTTATAAGCCTATATAAAAACTGTAATTATAGAATGTAGAAGTGGAAAAAAAACATTTAAGTAAACAAAAATTATACATTATATATATCATCTGGGTTATGAGATGGTGATTACATTAATAAGTGGTAGTTGCCTTTAGATTTTATTTGCGTGAGCATAATCTGTAATTCATACAGTGTACAGCTTCTTAAAACCCTGTTTTGGAAGAGGCTGAATACTTTTAGACTGTGTATCTAGTATACGAATGCAAAAAAACTTAAAAGTAATTTATAACACTTACACTTTTTTATTTCGCTGATTTTATTCATAGTGACAAAATATCTTCGAGGCAGCATTCAATTCAAATGAAATCTACAAACTCCGAAGTAAATTTCCAAGTAGTTACCGATCTGATTCCCTTTGCATCCATGCACAAGGTATTTGAATACTGAAACTGGTCTGAATTATTCATTGCAACGGGTGCACGGACCCACGTTTTGAAATGCAATCGTGCATTATGTACGAGTTTACAAGTGTTTGACAGTTAACAAAACAGATTTGCGCAAAGGGTATTAAGCCTTTTTTCCTGAGGGTCCAAGTATTTCTTAGAAAATGTGTTATAGAATGTGAAATCTATTCGGAAATGGAATATATATCTTATTTTGATAAAAGTCTTTATGTTACTTCCTTTTTATCCGACTTCAAGAAAAGGACGAGGTTCTCAACTCTACGGTTTTTTATGTTTGACATCTTTTGTTTTCCTAAGAAGGTAATTTTGTTATATCCAATATAAAATATATAATCCATTGAAATGTTACAATTTAAGGACCGAATATTGCATTTTTTAGAGGACTCAATAGGTAAAACAATTTGCTACAAATTATGACTTTACATATTTTTTGAAAGACGCATAGTTTCCGAGATATCGCGAAAAAAGTGTTTTCAATATTGGTGTACTATAAAGCATATTCTATTCTATTCTATGCACCCCTTGCCGCCGGAGGACAAGGTTGGCGACCCCACAAACTGGGGGTAAGCTTTTATTGACCCCCCACACGTGTCCCAAAAATCTAATTGCGTCCTCTAAAAAATGCAAAGCTCATGTAACATTTCAATGGTCTAATAGTCGTTGGTAACATCTGTTTACAATGATTATTATGATTATTTGATGATTATTTGAAATATATGTTTATTCAAGTGGGTTACAAGGTAACGCTTTTGAATGTCTGTTAGTTTTAAAGGTTACAATTACAGTCTAAGTTGCTTCTAAACTTACATTTATTACCAGATTCGCCAAACAATAGTAGAGCCTGAGAGAAAGAACCTGGCAATAAAACTCAAGGCCACTCTTTTCTAGTAGAACGAAATTACAATAATAATATTATTATTAAGTACATTTAATACATAGTTATACAATATTGATACATAGTTGTCAAAGCAAAAAAACATTATAAAAAACAAGTGTTGAACTCTAAACTTAAAATAAAACCAATATTATTTTACTCTAGAATTTATAGAACTGAAACACAAATGACTTTAAAACTGTTTAGGAATGTAATATTATGCTAATGTAAGGACAGTTTTAAAATACAAGGCATAATACAATAGGGGAAGGATACTATAATCACTTTAGTAAACCACATACTTATATAGGGCTTGATGGAACAAATTGGTCTTGTTCTGTGCGCGCCATGTGACATCAATTTGACTACCGTAAACATCGCGCTTCAAATCTCTGTCATTCTTCAACATCCCACTAAAAATCAACTACACAAATGTCAAATGTACCAGTCGAATCTACAAAGCAATATGCACCCTAAAATCTTAAGTTTGAAAAGCTTTAAAGTAACTTTTCCCGCAGCTGAAGAAACGGGGACGTGCACCCGTTATTCTACGTATGTGTGTTAAGTCAACATGCTGCTTTTCTTTCGGTACGAGGTTTACCCGAGATTTTTTAAAAGTAAATTGACTGGTCACAGGTGGCGAAGGGAAATGGGTCAGCGGGTCTCGGTAACGTGTCATGTTCATGTATCACCAGGGCCGGATTTGAAAATATTTTTTATTCGAACGTGTTTTAGCTTTTCACCTCAAATCATGTACCTTGATATGTGACAGATCTATCTACGCAAACCCTTAAAAGAGAATAGACAAGATGCAAATGTTTTTTATGGAAAAAAAAAGATATAATGAATAGTAATACCATTAGGTACCCCCATGTAGGCTATACATATGTATAGGTTTTTTTCTAACATAGCCATTTTGTTTTTAGTTGTATTGTTCGGGGTGACCTATAAATACAGACACCAAATTGTCTCTAGTTTAGGCACAAAGGCGCAAGATTACAAATGAGAAAACTTTCATTTATATAATCATGTTGGTAGTCACTTAGGTTCCTAAAATTATATAATTGTAACTGTATTGTGTTTTTGGGTAATAAATAATTTATTTATTTATTATTTATTGACTGAGGGAACGAAGCGACCGAAGTCTCCGTTTCAACTTGCAGACTGGGGAGAATTTCTTTCGTCTTTACCTCTACATCTACGGGTTCTGTCAGATCATGTTTGAGGCCGTATTTATCAACCGATTTGCATGAAACTTTACACACACACTCATTGCTTACAATGAATAACATTAGAATGATATTTTTTTGGATTGGATGACAAATGAAAGAGTAATAAAGAAAATTGAAGAAGAAATTTTCTAAACAAAGCCGCTCCCGAAGTCTACGGTTCACAGTTCCACTAGTATAGGTATGTATATAAATACAGTTTTATTGTTTGGAGATTTTAGTGTGGAATAAATTTGTATTCTATGGACCGTAGTATAAGTAGGTACAGGTTGCGAGGCATAAGCGGAGTTTTGCATTTGTGTGAGTGCAGTGTACGTGAAAGAATTATGTGACCTATTTTACACACACATGTGTTGTACACACGGCTACAAAAAGAGTTTTTACTTACTTTTAGTGGTCATTAACACAAGCAAAGTTCCGCTTACGCCTCGCAACCTGTACCTATAGGTCAAATTTCAAATTTCAAAATCTCAGGCTACAGTATACTGTAGCCTGAGATTTTGAAAGCTTGAACCTTCATATAAATCATGTGCTATACCTATCCCAGAAGGGGCAGGCAAAGGTGCATTACACAACCACACTTTGCTAGTAATTTTGTTGGTAGGAAGTAATAGGGGGATTGGTAGAAAGTAATTATTATGTAAAATGTTAAGTTATTCAAACCAAAATTCCAACAGCCAGGATAGACATTTCATACTCAATTCAATTCAATTCAAATTCAATTCAGATCTCTGCAGTCCGAGTTTGTAAGAACCTTGGAGCTGCAAAGGCTACTTTGGGATCTGTGGATTCATGTTTTCATTGGTTAGTGATACTCGGTGAGTATGGAACTTTTAGTAAATCACATTGAACTTGTATTCGACGATTCGACAAGTGGTAGAACTTTGAAGATAGTTGCCAAAGATTTCAACCAATTCCACATAATATGATATATTCGAGACTTATGTTTGCATAAGTATTTACTACTACTAGCTTCGTTAGACTATTAACTAGATTACTATTTTATTTTATTTTTCTCAAGAGTTACACATAACAGTTAGGTACCTACACGTTAAAGTATTACTATAACTTTTTAGGTACATTTTAAATTAAGTTAACGCATAACCCACATCAATGTCCGCGAAGTAATTTAAAAATTACCAGCAGACACCCGCGGCTTCGCCCGGTTGACAAATTGTATACACAAATCCTTTCTCGAGAACCACTATCCATCGGTGAAAACCGCATAAAAATCTGTTGCGTGGTTTAAAAGATCTGAGCTACATATACGTAGGGAACGGAAGCGACTTTGTTTTATACTATGTTATGATTATGATATAGGTATATTATGGTAAAAGCCTCAGACTAAAAGAATAACATAGACGGAACATGTAGAATAAACACGTGAAGCCAAATGACACTTTCAATGTGTGCGTGTGACTCCGGTTTCCGTGTACCGATACCACTAACGGCGTGTGCTTACGCACAGCAAATGAAAAAATCTCCTAAAAATCTATATAGTGGACATATGGAAAATTAATATTTGTTATAGTAAATGTTATCTGCAATTATTTTGTCATTTGCACAAATGATTATTATGATAAGTGCCTAAAATGGGGAAGTGTTAAAATAAATAAAAACGTGATAAACACTGAGTAAACACACTTTAATTACTAGCTTTAAAAAAAATTCTCATAATTAAAATAATCCTTTTTAAGATGAATAAACAAAGCTTCATTCCAGTGTAAGTACAAAGTACAGTCAACAACAAAAGTTGATTAGCACAAAAATATTTATTATTCTTTTTTACATCCCAATGCATGTGCCACAGCAATGTACAAGTAATTTTAGAACCCCAAGGACAAAGTTAATATATTTCGTGTTTTGTTTATGATTTTGTGATCGGTTTAACAGCTATTAGTGATCAACAGATAAGAATTATTGGTTAAGCTACTTTTGTCGTTGACTATACATGAAGTAGATATCAATAGTTGTTAGGTTAAGACTGAGGCCTTCGTAGTGTTAGACTGAAATTAGACTACTGACACAGTAACATAAATATATTGGATCAGAACACAGGCTGGGAGGTCAGAAAGCGGTCAATTCCAAGATTGCCGAAATACCCAAGCCACGTATTAAGTAGATCCCGGACACACATGTGATCGGGAGTTCGGGACTAACGCACGAATGATGATGATGATGATTAGAAACATCGAGGTTGTCAACATTGATGACACTGATTTTTTTTACTCAGTACTTTATAAATTCCCATAAATACTGCTAAATATTTTGTGGAAATGATGAAAAAATTATGGCAACTCTGTATGATATGGCGGAGGTTTTGTGTTCCTAGTTTGTGCAACTAAAATATTTAGAAAAATGTTATGAAATCTAATAAGAATTAGTTAATTACTTATGAAACGATAATCCAGCATTCTTTCTATGAATAATTGAAGTGTTTTTACACCTTTTCACCACACAATACGGCATATTTATAATATTTTGTTCAACCGTGATCGCACGTGCATACTCGCTGCTCACAAAGGAGTGCGAGCGGAATGGTATCCCATTGCTATATAGTATCCCTTTTGGCGGCTTTACTCGCTAGTTCTATTCGTTCCGTCTATGTTATTCTTTTAGTCTGAGGGTAAAAGCATGCGCCAAACTACACAAAATGCTAAATTATCTGGATAGGTTGGAATTTAGTACAAACCGCCGTGTTTATTTCCTAAAAAAAGGTAATATCACTATACAAGGAATAATATTCTTTGAATAAAAATTAAACTGTGTCAGGTAACAAGTTTTATCCCGCGACAGTAAGTGAATCTGGTTGCGTGCTATGGGATCATGGAGGTCGATGGTCTTGGGCGTAGATGAGTCTGCGGCGCCCTCGCCGCTGACTACGGAACTCAGCGGGGAGGGTACACTCCCTCTCCCTCTCGGCCGACACGGCCGCGTTCCACCTACTCCCACTGGAGACCATGGCTTGAAGCATGGTCTCCAGCGACAGGGTATCCACGCCTAGACCCACTACGAGGTCCCGGCGCTGACTCGCACACGCTGAGCACTCCAACGTGTGGAGTGCGGTGACATCGTCGGAAACCTCGCATTGTTGACACCGGGTTGTGACCTCACGATGGATGCGAAACAGATAGCTACCGAAGCATCCATGCCCGGTAACGATCTGCGTCGCACGATACGTGAGGTCACCATGCTGCCTCTGCAGCCACTCTTCCATGATCGGTCTCAACGCCGCGATGATGGTGGTACCCCACTTACAAATTTGAACTGACTTTTCAAAATTATTTATTCTCAAAGAAACCTTTTTTTATTCTTAAACTTTAATTAGCACATTGATGGCGTAATAGGTACCTGTATAAATGCGACAACGAGTTAAAATTTCCTATCAAAACGAATAATTGATTTTTTAATTGACTGAGCGAGCGAAGCGTCTCAGTTTCAACACGAGGACTGGCCGATTTGGCGTTGTTTGTCTGTTTGTATGTGTGTCAGTTCCGGTCTACAAACCGCATTTTTCAGCTGATTTTCATGAAATTTGGCACAAGTGTTCTTTGTTGCAAGGCGCAACTTTTGTCGTAGGGATTTTTCGATTGGGGGAGAAATGCGGAGAAAATGATCATTTTTGCTGGTACCTCTGTTGGTGCGCATGGAAAGTCAGCCACCAGACCACGTCCCAAAAGGATGTTAGGGACCCGAAAATAACGCGAGGTCTACTGTTCGCAGAACTATTAGTGGTATTTAGAAATTAAAGTGATATTTAAAAAATAAATGTTATCTATGAATATAATATGCATGTATGAAGACTAACACCCCTGGACCTTCATATTTCTATTAATTACTCCGTCAACTGGAGCGTACCTCATAGCGCATCTCCAAGACGGAAATTCGTGTAGCATAGCAATTTCCTCACATTTGTACAAAACCTAAGATTTTTCTACATTTTATATCGTAACCTACGAGTGCTACTTCAATTTTTGCAATGATTTAAATTTGTTTACACACACCAACGTGTTTATCCTTGAACTAGACAGAGGCGGTCATTAGAGGCGCCAAAGTTTTGCCAGTATTTTTTTTTATTTAAGTAAATAAACAGCAACATAATGTAATATAACCTTAAGGTATGTTATTTACATTTTATAATTGTGTTGCCAAGGACATTTACTACAGCTTATTAAGTTAGTGTCACAAAACTAGGGTGAGTTTATTGCCGTATCATGGCACTAAGTGTTTTGCCATAACCTCGTATGTCTGTCAGGCAGGTGAAGATGACTTGGGCCATAGAGATATCGAGAATGCCCCTCAAAACCCTTTTTATTTTGAATTTATAAAATTACCAAATACTTAAAAAATTTTTTAGGAAGGTTTTAATAAATTGTAAATGACGTAAAAAGAGTTTTTGTAGACCTGACTTAAATACCAAATGAAATATTTGGCTAAATAAAGGTGGTCGATGTTTTAAATAGATCTTAGGTTTCAAGCATCTTCATTGGTGTAAATGACCAATGATTTTATATACAATGGATTTCGGATCATCGCTCAAAAGTGTCCGAACTAAAAGAGAAACAAAACGCTAAAAGAGAAACAATCGCGCGCCAGTCTTGATTTTGACAACTGAACGACAACACTTTGCACAATGCCGTACTGTATTGTAAAAACGTGTAAAAAAGCAAAGCAAATTGAAGACGGTGTATCATATTTTCAGTAAATAAGCTTTTGTTTTATCATTTGCAATTTATTATTTCACTTAAAATACAGTATTTCGTCGATAATAAATTAAAAGACAAAAGTAAATATTGCAATCCAGTCCAATACCGAAGTATCTATCTGTCTCTTTCGAATTCATCCCAAGCTCAGTAAAAAGAAAGAGACCATTTCATTTTCACTGAATAATGTACTAACAAAATGACCACTCAGATTTATTCGGATTACCGATAGCGATTAAACTATTTGGAACAAAGATTATAGTGGAGACGCCTTGGCTCTTTATGATTTTTTTTTCGTTATATGAACCAACATCTATTTCAGTTTTCCTCGGGATTCAGTACACTGTGCACAATGGAAAAATATTATTGCCCTAGCACGGCGAGAAGAATATTTTGATCCAAAAAATAACAATCTTGTTTGTTCGGCTCATTTTATGGACATAACAAAAAGAGGTCCGATCTTTATGAAACTTGTACAAGAATCCCTTAATTGAATACAATTTTTTCTTTTGATTGGGATGGAGGAGATAAGCCCAAAAAAGGTTTTTAATTTTCACAGGGTATCATTGTTTTGTCATAAATATAATTACATAATTACACATGTCATTTTATTTCGTGTATGTGCTGTTATTTTTTTTTATTTGGATTCTCGGTAAGGTATTCCCACGGGAATCGGGGCCGAGATAACTATATCTCGCGGGCGGAGTCACGGTGATCAGCTAGTAGCCAATAATTTCGTATCCCAAAAATTAACCATAAGATAAAAATAAATTAATGACGCGCAGTTTTAGGAACTAATTCAGTCACTTGAAACACGGCTATCTTGTAGTAGACGTAGCGACATGGCGTTATGAAAACAGTAATGAAAGCGGAAGAACTTTGACACCCACAAGAAGTTTGGCATTTATAATATTATAATTAGTTAAATTCATTAATTCCCTTTTTGTTATTCATACACTATAGTTACTTATTATGAAACTGACTCAAAAAAAAAATCTTTGTCAGTCGTTAATTAGTTTTTCAGCTTATTTCGTCTAATATAAACAAGTAATTACAATTTATAAGATTATGGAATTTATTATAGTCTTACATTAATTATTACGCCTACGTAGGTACATATCATGGAATCCTTAAAAGACTTTAACAAAATAAACCTACTCCATTGTTTCTATGTTCACGTAGTTCAAGTATACGCTGCATAAGGTGAATTAGTCAGGCGGACAGATAGAAGCTACGTAATGCGATAAATTAGTGCAAACAAAAGTGAACACTATTCCGTTGAATCAAGGTTTAAATTTTAATATGAAATTTGTTTATATCTATGTATGCCTATGTATAACGTACAGGTCGACTCGGGACATTATTTCCTTGCGATTTGTTCTAGATCCTATGTCCATTGTATTATAAGGTCTTTGTAAATGACCAAAAAAATTTAAGTGAAATAAATATATAAATTACACACATAATAAATTATATTAGATCTATAATAAGTTCAGTCACTTGTGTATTAATTTTAATAAGAATAATACTTTTAGCAATTCTTACAAAAATAAAAATCAAATTTCATGGCAATTATAATAATTTTGAATAGCCTAACAAATGCGAGTGAGGCCTTTGACATTTAATTAGGAATGTACGAACCCTTTTGATCTTGAACAGGAAAAGGAACCCTTTTCCGCCATCTTAACAATAATAATTATCCTTTGCCCTTAGAGAACTCGTCGCCTAAGTGTTATATACAGAAGTAGGTAGGTTCGTAATTCAATAAAGTGTTGGGGTGACATTGAAACCTCACACAATATTCAGTAAGTGAACATTACTATTGAAGGGCTCAGGTAAATTGTGCTTTAATTTGCAAATTAAAGGATACTTACATTTTTGTATGGTTCCGTAGTAAGAATCTCGGAACCCTTATAGTTTCTTCATGTCCATCGGTCCATCCTCGACTTTTTTTATTGGGATGTAACTAAAAGTGTTTTGCAAAATTCAATTTACTACAATGGGTTCGTTTTTCATCTTGTAGAAAGTATCAGGGTATTTTATCTATCCATCAATTTAAAGTAGGTCAGGCTTAAACAGCGTAAGCAGCAAATTATTTTACAGCTTCATAAAATAAGAAGTAAGAATGTATCCGTTTAAGAATATATAATAAAATAAAATAAACCGGACAAGTACGTGTCGGGCCACGAATAAGATAGGGTTACGTACCGGTAGATAATCGTACCTATAGAAACCTCTATAACTCCTCAACTAACAGTTACCCTGTTTTCGCAAGAATATGCTCTTCGAAGCTAAATATCTCGCAAAACAGATACTTAAATAAAAAAAAATGCAATCTCACAATGAATTTAAAAGACATATCTAATCTACCCAACACAATGGTGTAGATGCGAGACAAAAATATCATCCGCACTTTACGTGTAGGGGAGTAACCACAAAAAAAAATATTTTTAAAATTTTATTGTATCACTTTGTCGGCGTAGTAAATATACATATCCATGCAAAATTTCATGTATCTAGCACTAACCGTTTGGGATCAAAGACGAGGACAGACGGACAGACAGACGGACGGACCTGACGAAACTATAAGGGTTCCGAAACTTTTTCTACGGAACCCTAAAAATAATAGTACGTCTGGTACTTTCATAATCAATCCATGTATTTTCAAACAAGGTATGCATTGGTTTAATAAGGTATAACTGGAATAGTAGTAGAAAACTTTGTGATAGGATCTTTACCAATTCACATGGGAAGGTATCTAAGTTTATTGACTTTGGAATGGTTCAGGGCAATCTAGCTAAAATATATTTACCTTCTGTTTGTGGTTGGATAAGCTAGTTTAGTTATGTTTTAATAAGGCTCGTATTAGTCTCAATGTTAGCGTTTAACATCAAAGTTTCAGAGCACCACAAACCAACCTATAAAGTCAAATTTATGTTCGTTTCACTTAAACCGAAGTTCCCTGTTTTGCGTCGGGCTTGGCGTCTGTATTTGCAAGAAGCTTTGCAATTCCCAAAATAAAATTGGCACAGAATTCTTCGATGGAAGACTGTAAATTTTAGAAGGGGAATATTTCTTGTTTTCAATTGATAATTGGCATTTCGGAAATAACGCGTCACTTAGAACCTAGATTCAAACATTCAAAGATAATTAGTGATCTCATCAGATACTTAGTAACATCAGTGTAGTTATTGCGACACCAGTAATCAATTACCGTGTACAAGATATTCACACTCATAAACATTACCTACCAAGGTTTCAATAACATTGTCATGTCCATAGCGTAGAATATTTAACACCAACCTAAGCTTCGTGACGACAGAGTTTACGAGTATAATATACATGTATTAAGCAAGTATTATATACTATATTTATTATGCGTGATGTTGTGACCTCTCATAGTGACAATCAAGTTAGGGACAAATACTCTACGCCATGGATATGACAATATCATATTATTAATGCCTATATTGTGTCAAAAATGGGGACACTTTGGACAGTTTTTGTGTCATACAAATAGAAGATTTTCCGATTGATTCAAAGCCTTTATACCACCATATCTATTTAGTTCAATAAATTCGTCTTGGCAAACAAAGCTTTTTGTAATGTTATTATACCACTTCAGACTAACAATACAAGTACAATTACTTAATCTAATTATTCTAGCTGTTGGCGTGTACTAAATCAAATAACCCCGAAACCAAGTAAAGACAAAGTTAGACGAACAATAAAATAATGTTCGGTCAGCCGGGACAATCCACTCAATGTACTTGCCACAACAACTTGTTAAGTTGCGGACTAGTTGTGACTTGTTCCACGTCCCTATGTTCCAACATTGTTACTGAAAATAGAATTCACTGCACTCGGTTATTTCTTGTGTTGTCCAGCATTTAATTAAAAGTTCTCTCTAAGTAAATTTAGAAGTTCAGTCCCTAAACTATTACGTTTTACTGAACTGAAAGCTAGTTCTGAAACTAGCCTTGCAGGTTCTATGTCTCTGAATAGTACAGAACCCAATATAGATGGAACTTGAAAATAAGTAACCGGGCTTTGCAAGATCTTTTTGTAATCAATGAGTACTATGATTGAGAGGATATTTTCTTTCTATTAAATCTGTGTTTATAACAAAACAAAGAGCGTATCAGCAAACCATCAAAGATAATAGTTTTTTCAGTATTGCAGAAATGATCTACCTACAAATGAGTATGGGGTCCAACTTCTAAATATCTTGGTAGGATGGTTCCTACTAAAAACCATAAGCATCACTTTTACTTAGCCTTTTTACATTTTAAGGTTCACTAAAGAAGATTATATCAAAAGGCATTCATTAAATATTTATAAGTCATCAGGTATCATACTGGTATTGGTACATTAATTAATTCATTACAAGGTACGGCGAGGAAAAAGTTATTCATAGCTTTTGTAGTAAATTGTACTGCTTGTTCTACTAATGGACGTCCAAAATCTTCAACTACAGCTCTCCAATTTTCATTTAAAACTGCCAAAACAGCATCACCTTATAGGGAGAAAAAGGTAAAATCATAAACATGTATCCAGACCGTTTTCCATTGGTTAATGTCCTATGGGATTGGTTATTAATTATTTCAGGTCAAGACCTTCAGAAAATATAAAACACCCTTAATATATAGGTAACCAGTGCACATGAAATCTACTAACTATTGTTTTTTAATCCGTCGACAATAAGATACATTTTAAATACTAGGTAATCAATCATTCATAATTCTAATGGGAAGCCTGAATGGCAGAGATTGTACTTAGGCTCTTTTGTTACATTGGTCCTGGCTTTTGGAATTTAGCTTCGGATTACTGATAGAATGGAATTGCGTTCTTACAACATAAGGTGACCACCGGTAACGGTAAAAGATTCACCGTATGTGACGGACCTATGTGTGTAATCATAATTATTATTTTATAAGTTTAATGCCACATGTAGGTAATATAATACTTAAATCCTCTTAAAAACTACGTTAAAACTTAGGTAGTACTTTTAAATAACATCGTATAAAAATTATATACTCACTTAATTGCTTGTTTCCTTTAAAAAGATTTGTCATATTAAAATAAACACGATCTCCAAAGTCGAAATTGTACTTAAAGTTTTTAATGGCAAAATGATACTTATTTTCTTTATCTTTTACATACTTTGTGTTGATGTCAAGGGCCATTTTCGCATTCACTGAAAACAGTAAATTTGTAAAAAAATAACTCCAGCGAATTTACTAAAAGATTAATGAAATCTAAATTACCAACGATCCTCAAGATTTGTTGATAGCTATACTAAGTTTAAACATGACACGGTCCTCCATGAAAGGCCATAATAAAAATAAAATAGGTAGGTAGGTACTAATACGTAGGTCACACTATAAGTTTTGCGTAACTTAAAAAAACAACATGTTAAAATCAAAATATTATGTTTATTGCTTTTCAAAATACTCTCCTTTACATTTTAAACATTTTTTCATGCGATCGAACCATTTTTTAAAACAGGAGGACCACAGATCTGTAGGCATGTTTTCCACGTGCTGATTGAACGCTATCACTGCCTCTTCGGAGTTGGTAAAAGTGAAACCTCTCATCAAATCTTTGATTTTGGGGAAAATACAGAAATCACAGGGTGCTAGGTCGGGGCTAGGCGCAGGATGGGTGACGAGTTGTACTTTTTCGGAAGCTAAAAATGACTTTGTTTTGTTGGCCGTGTGTGAAGAAGCGTTGTCATGATGTAAGAGAACGCGGCTTTTGGGTCGTCTTTCGCCAACTTTTTCTAACACCCTGGGTAAACAAATGGTAGATTACCACTCGGCATTAACACTCTTTTGATCTTCAAGTGGAATTGTACAGATGGGACTCGTAGCTGAGAAAAAAAACGAGACAATTTTTTTACTCGCCTGCCTCACTTTTGTTGGCTTGTTCTAATTTTCAAACACCCATTCACAAGATTGCTGTTTTTTTTCGGGTTCAAAACAATAAATCCACGTTTCGTCTCCTGTGACAATGTCATAAACAGCAGTCCGTGGTCGTACTTCAGTAGCATCTGTGAGCACCATTTCACGCGAGCCCACTTCTGCTCCGCTGTCAGTTCATGAGGGATCCAACGACAACAAAGTTTCAGAACTTTCAATTCTTCGTGTAAAATTTTCTGGATTTGACTCATACCAATCCCCAATAGTCCTCGAATTGTCTCATAGGTAATCCGCGGGTTTTCTTCAATTAACCGCTTAACAGTAGCCACATTATTTTCGTTGACGGCAGTTGAAGGCCGCCCTTCACGAAATTTGTCATGTAAAGAAACTCGACCTCTCTCAAATTCAGCAAGCCATCGCCTCACGGTGCTCAAATAAGGTGCTTCTCTCCCAAAAGCATTTTGAAGACGAGCGGCACAGTCTTGCGGAGAGAGAGAATCCCAGCTTCACCCTACGTTCTACCGACGAGACTGTAGCAAGCATAATAACTGTTCCGTGGTCGCAAAATAAAACATCGAAGTGTGATATAACATACATTAGACATGATTTTTTAATATTATTAATCGTTTTAACTATAATATAAACTAGGTATGCAATGCATGCTGCTAATTGCAAATGTTCAGCGGAGCAAATGTTTTTATTACATATCAGAATCAGAATCAAACACTTAAATTAATTAATCGAATGAAAAAAAAATCTATTTTCATTGTTGACGCACGTGTTTCCATGGCAACCATTTAATCATCTGGTTTTGCGGTGATGTCCAGGACATTTTCGGTGATTATTCCTCCGTAGTCAGCTCTATTTTCATGATTTCAGAGATATGCACTCCCGGGTATGATGTCAAAATCGGTCGAGCCGTTTTGGAGGAGTTGGCACACAAACGATTTACCCTTGTCGCCTAAGATTGACTATGTAATAATTATACATTATGAAAAACCAAGTGCCGACCAAGTGCCGACAATCGAAAGCATAAATTATATGTAATAATTCTAGGTATGCAATGCATGCTACTAATTGCCAGTGTTGAGCGGTGCAAATTCTCTTAATTTTTTTTTTGCTCTATTTTCATGATTTCAGAGATATACACTCCCGGGTATAATGTCGGTCAGCATGCCAAATTTGGTCAAAATCGGTCGAGCCGTTTCGGACGAGTTGGCACACAAACGATTTGCACTTGTCGTCTAAGATAGAGCTTCGCTTTGCTCCGCTCAACAAAATATTAATTACCTAACTTTATTTTAGCATCGCCTTCACCGTTGATAGGAAATAGAAGAATTTGCCCTTTTGCGTCATATTTAGCTCTAGTTGTAATATTGCAGTGATATGCCATTATGAACTTGCGTTTATCAAGGTATGACCTGCAAACAAAATTATTAGATTTGAATATTTCTCGGTGAACTTCAAACTAAAGTAAACCTTACCGAATCTTTTAAGACTGTTCACTTATCCCACGTAATAGAGGTGACCATTGCCGTTGCTGGGCACTAAAGAGAATCTATAACCGCCTGTAATTCAAACCAAAATTTCAACAGCCAGAAAATTAAAATAAAACCATGTGGGTAATTAATCCATCGGGTGCCTGAATTCGAGTACTGGGTACTCGAATTCATGCACCCAAATACGGGCTAGCGATCAATATAATTGCGTCATTAGCCCAAATATTATTATAAGCCTTTATTTCGGATGTATATACATGTACAGTATCAACACAGACTCAATTTAAATTATGTTCAGCTGTCGACGTCCGTTTGCCTGTTGACAAAGATTCCTCCAACGCCATTAGCCCAAAACCACACTCTAAATACTTACTCAACATTATCAACAATGCAGTTCCTGAATCCTGTCATTTTTGCATTGTAGAATATGAATGCTAAATTAGTAATGTTAATATCCACTTTATCAAACATTATTGGATCTAGTGGAGGAACATTCAGTTTTGGAAGACCTTTAATAAATTCTGGGATCGCAGCTTGTGTGGATTTTATAAGGCACTCTCGCGATGTATCGTTACAAGGTTGAATGAAATCAGCTGTTGACAAAAACAAGTACCTAATGAATAAAGAAGTAAGACTGACCTATTTTTAGAAACAACTACGAGTATTAGGAAACTTTCATTCTTAAAGAAAACTTAAAAATAAAAATAAAATCTTAAATTTAACGCTCTATACCTACAGCCTACACAGGGAAACGGAAGCTGGAAAAAACATTTTTATTTAACGGCAATGACACTGATTAATTAATTGGACTTGTTATTATTTACATACTAGCGGACGCCCGCTGCTTTGCCTGCTTGACAAATTATATACTAAAAACTTTCCTCGACCACTACTCCATGCATTGCTCCAAACCGTATCAAACTCTGTTGTGTTTTAAAGATCTACGCATACATAGGAACGAACAAATATTCGTATATTTGCCAGACCCTCGTCCGTGTATCAGCAGGTGCACTGCGTGCAGGTCAGAGTAACTTGGGCCCTGGCGATGTTGGTACGGCCCCTTAGCACCCCTGAGACTAATAAGTTCAAGGTTACGTTCATTTCAAATCTTAAACTTCATGTCTCACCGAAAGATCAAAAACAAAATAAGATGATTTTTAGTATGAAAACTTCAATCTCCTGATGGAGGAGACTCCAATAATATTATTTGATGGCAATAGTAAGAATAAATTAGATGACAAGAATTCTAACATCATCTCTTCTGGATGTACCCAGTAAAATAATCTTATTTTTGTAAGAGTAGTTAACAAAAAAGGTAAAAAAGAAGGAATTTCTTTAAGATAAGAATAAATATTTTAATAAAACAAAATATTCAAATATTTGAATTTCATTCCAAACAAAACAGGTTTAGTTTAACCTTCGAACTTAACGAGGATGTTATATAAGAACTATACGTATTACTTGCTAGTAACTAAAAAAATAAGAAAAAAAAAACAAAATAAGAAAATACCATACTCACGTGCAATTTTCGCGTGTCCATCTGTCCAACATAATACGAAATATATCATAACACTGTTGATTGAACTTGGTAGATTCATTTTGCGGTAGGTAAGTTTATGTTTTACATTTAAATATCTGTACAGTAATGGACTGGTTTTTTTTAGTACAGGCTTAAATGGGCAAAAAAGGAAACTAATCAATTCAAATAAGTGCCTGGCGCATAAGTTTTAATCAGTTTAATATAATCGATTTAATACTTATTTGATTCATTCTTGAAATAAATAATTATATTTATGAAAAAAAAAATGTAGTTAACTTGGTAGGTATATTAATGTAATAAGACGAGTGCAGTTACACGAATGCACTTATAATATGACTGTATAATCAGGTTTCTATTGTATCGATAATATATATGTCGAAGATGTAATCAAATTAAGGAAAATAAAACAAAAAGTTAAGTTTCAATATTTAATAGTGAATGTAATAATATGAATATTGTTTTCACACCGGTATAGGTACATTTATTAGTTCATCATAAGGTACGGCTAAGAAAAAATTCTTCACAGATTTGAAAATATATTCTATCGAGTATTCCACAAAGGGTTTTCCGAAATCATCGATTATAAGTTTCCAATTTTGATTCAAGACAGCCAAAACAGCATCACCTGGCAAGAAAGAAACGCATTGAATTAAAAAAAATGTCGTTACTCCTACTACCCTTAACATAACAAGTAGTATATTAGTAGCGCGATAGTATCGCGACAGAAGCAGATGCCACCGAATGCTGTCTTAAGAATAACCGCAACTGTTGCGCTGTCAAAGATGCTTGTAAAAGCAGTCAGTTTTTTGAATTGAATTGCTCTTTACTTGGTGTCGTAAAACTATAGACTCTAGTATTTTTACTATGAAATATTATTATATTTAAACGGCAGGCAGTTGAGACAACTGATAATAGCCGTATCCAGCTGTTAACTACTAGTTTTCATTTTGCAGATAAATATTTATCCAGTCGGTTCTTAAATTGATTGGTGTTGTTAGCGGATGACATGTTCAGGAAGTTGATTCCACGCTCTGACCACTCGGTTGCTCAGGAAGTGCTTGTGTGGATTATTATTAGAGAGACTGGTGCACAGCTTTAGAGAATGGCCTCTTAGATGGGTATTTTAGTTGCGTGTGAAGATGTTGTGCTCAAAGTTCTTAATATCGTAATGTCCAGTTAGGATCTTGTATGTTTCTATAAGATCTCGACGGTCCCTGCGGTCCTTTAGGGATGTGAGGCTCAACACTTTTAGGCGTTCTTCGTAGCTGGGTTAACGTTCTCGGTATTTTTGTGAAACCACGCTGTACCCTTTCCAGACATTCAATGTCCTTAACGAAATAGGGGCTCCAGACCTGAAAAGCGTATTCGAGAATCGGTCTCACAAAGGTTTTGTGTATTCGAAGCACCATATCGGGTGTGAGATTCCCAAAGGATTTCCTGATCAAATAGATGAGAGTCTTTGCTTTCTTCGCAACTGACGTTATATGATATTCCCACTTGAGGTCTTCCGCTATTTTTACTCCCAGGTCTGTCTGCACGATAGTCTCATTCAGTGGAGTTGAGTTTAAAGTGTAATTTAAACGAGGGTTGCTCTTGCCTATGTGTAGCACAGTGCATTTTGAGGCGTTAAGGTTTATGAGCCATTCCTTAGACCAGTTAGCTAATTTGTTTAGATCCTCTTGGAGTTGGTTATATTCAATCAGCGGGTTCCCAAATATTTTGGTGTCATCTGCAAAGATGCTGACATTACATCTTAGGTGTTGTGGGAGATCAAAGGTGTATTTTATGTACAGCACTGGGCCCAGTACTGAGCCCTGTGGCACACCACTGTGTATATCTCGGTGTTCAGACATCGTGTCACCCACTCTCACCCGCAGGGTTCTTTGTCGTAAGAAAGCCTCGATCCATTTTAGCAGTGTCCCACGTATTCCTACAAACTCCAACTTCTGTAGAAGTCTTCTAATTGGAACTTTATCAAAGGCTTTTTCGTAGTCTAGGTGTAATACGTCGATGGGTTCTCTCTTATTGAAATGTTTAGTCCAGGTTGACAGGCCCGCCAGCAGGTTGGACACTGTGGAGCGATGCGGACCGAAACCGTGTTGTTTCCTCTGGTATGATTTCATGGCTGGCAATGAAGTATCTGATATGCCTAACTATGATTTTTTCCATTACTTTACATACTACACTAGTTAGACTGATGATGATAGAGCACCGAGGCAAAATACCTTTATGCCATCGAATCTGATTTTATTGGTAACGGTCTTGATGCGAGCTTCACATTCCCTTCTGTCGTAGTCCTTCCTCTGGTCCGCAACATTGCTTGTCGACTCCGGTACTCCGTATATGATGAGGTTAGAGGATCTATTAGACCTCTCGGTCATCTCTTGTATAGCTGATTCCGTCGCTATCATACTCTGCCGCAGACGCAGTTTCTGGACCTCTTCGGAAAGGTCATTAAGCTTTTTTAAAATCATCGGCAGTTGGGACATAACCGACCTGCATTCTCCACAGAGAAAGGTCGCCCGTAGCATACGGGCGACTGTTTTAAGCTCAAGAACACGAACCTCAGTGGGTGACAATCCATGACAATCTCCACACAACAGCGTTTTGCAGGAGTCACATATTGCAGTTGTTTTCCCCACACTCGGAGCCTTATTGCACTTCACGCACGTATCCTTCTTAGCACTCATGTTTTGGTAGCTTTTTGAGTTATTACCTACTCTAGCAATGTCTTTCGGGTAATTATTTTTTACTGTACTGGCAACACTGTACCCTAATTGAGCTGTCCGGTTGACGTATGTCACTATGTCAATCAGCAAAATTTTTTATCGATAAAAGGAGGATATACGGAAAATTTTATATCGCTATTAAATGTCATTGACGAAATTCTATTCGGTTTTGAGCGATAATTTCACTGATTTACGCGTAAATAACACTAAGGGCTCGTTTAAGGAGACGCGGCGCGTCGTGCGGTGCGGTCCGCGAGGCGGGCCGCCAGGAACACAAACATACGGCAATGTTTGGAGCGTTCAAGGAGAAGCGTCTTTGCAAGCGTTTGAGTTGTAGCTGCCCAAGCGACGAGCGTCGCCGCGTCGGAAGCGGCAAATGTAGCGACAGGCGACGCCGCGGAGCACTCGGCAGGTAAACCAGTGAGTTTCGCAATGGGAGAACGCGGCGGATGAAGCGGCGGGTGACGCCGCAAAGGACGCGGCAAGGAAGGCTGGGAGAGATGCGGGGTATGCAGTGGGAATGTCGGCGTCGTCGGTGCCAGTTTCAGGGACGGAAACTTAGCATTGCGCTCAGGAAAAAAACATTACAGCGCTATCTACTAATCCTGCTGGATAAACAGCGGACAAGTTAATATCTGCATTTCTCGCTAGATGTTTCTTTTCAAAATTTTATTAATAAATTTTATGTTCCGCTCTAGCGGTAAATAAAATACTTTTTAGGTTATAATTATCTTCAAGCAATATATCAATGATGTCGTCCATGATTACAAACAATACACACGTTTGCTCTTTGTAACTAGTCGAACAAGACTGGAAGGACGGCAATAAGCTGCGAGAGTCGCACTGAACGACGCCGCATACAAAGCTGCGTTCCAAGCGGCGGGCGCAGTGCCGTACGAAGCCACGCCGCTCGCGTCGCTCGACGCCCCGCGTTTCCTTAAACGAGCTCCTGCATTTCTATATGTTTGAGTTTGCGCGTGACACGACGCGGGCCGCTTCACGCGCCGCCTCACTATAAACGGTTAAATCGCTCGACGTGCCGCGCCAAGCCACGCCACACGTGAAGCTCGACGCCCCGCGTCTCCTTAAACGAGCCCTAACACAGAGTCCACTAATATTACACAATAATTTGACAATGTTCTTAAGGCGATTATCTAAGTTCTACACACAAAAACTAATTTAGATTGCGATCGTGTTGTTGAGCTACTTCGAATTTTGACAGGCCATCTTTAGTTTGTGCTTCAGCTTTAGTTTGTGACATAACTCTAGGAATATTTCGTATTAAATAGCTAAAGTTGAACACCAACAACTCTATAATTATAGTTTAATAAGTATTAATTTTTATACTCACTTAATTGCTTGCTCCCCTTGAAGAGATTTGTCATATCAAATTCGACCTTGTCACCATAGCCAAAAGTGTACGTGTAACTTTTAATACCAAAATAATATTTGTTTTTCTTATCTTTTATGTATTTTGTGTTGATGTCAATGATCATGTTGTAATTCCCTGTAAAAATATTGATATTAGCGAATTAATTATATATAAATAGAAACTTATTGTTCTGTCGATTCGATAGAGAAGAGCCGAGATCAAATCCTGACAGGTCAATAACATTATATTTGGATTTACTTAAATATAAGAAAAAATAAATAATTCTGTAGTTAGTTATTTATAGTCATATTATATCAATCGCTAAAGTAGTTCTGAGATGAACTACAATTCCAGTTTTATATAACTAGGTACGTGGAACCACCTAAAAAATTGTGGCAGACTAAGAAACTTCGAATTAGCACAGAAAAAAGACATGGATGTTAAAACAAAACTCGTGGTTGATCGTTGTTTGAAAATTGTATACGAGGTTTAAATAATAACATTAATTAATAAGTAGTACTTACTCAATTTTATCTTAGCGTCACCTTCACCGTTGATAGCAAACAAGAGAAATTGCCCATTGGCTTCGTATTTAGATGTCAATGTGAGATTACAGTGGAAGCTCAATAGGAATTTCTTCTTATCAAGATATGATCTAAAATATAAAGTTTATAAATAAAATCTGTAGGAGTAGTAGGTTAGAATTAAAAGTAAGAACAATTAAAAATCGTTGCTTAGAACTTTTTCATGTATCAACGGTAAATAATAAAAACCCTCACTGGTGCAGTTGGGTAAAAAGCATAGGCCAGTAAAATTTGGATCACTAAATTTCATTTTAATTAAATTTATTTTCAATATTTATTCAAATTCAAGCTTTTTCAATTGTAAATAGGTACTTACTCAACATTATCAACAACACAATCTTTGAATCCTGAAACTTTTACGTCGTAGAATATAAAAGTCAAATTGCTCAATGAGACAGCCATTTTATCAATACTCAATGGATCTAATACAGAAACATTGAGATGTGGAAGTCCGGCGACAAATCCCGGGATTGAGTCTGCTGTTGCTTTGATAAGACATTTTGGAGATGTGTCGTCGCAAGGTCGTATGAAATCAGCTGTTGACAAAAAAAACAACAATTTATGTTTCACGACAACCATACAACATCGCAGCTACAAAGTGGTTGAGTGTGAATGATCTCGCTGCCACAGCTGCTACACACAGTGCCAGCGGCAGTGCCGCCGGGTTTATGCCGAGCGGCACCGCCGCTGGCTTAGGCCGCGCATAGCCGCCAAGCATCATTCCGGTTGTGACAATCATGTATGTATCAACTGACGCCGGCATGGCCGGCGGCCATGCTGCCTCTGTTCCGCCACTGTGTGTAGCAGCCTTTAGTCATGGCAGTGGATGACAAGTTCATGACAAATTCACGATTGTTGGGTTATAGTTGTGTTGTCGTTGCGATTTGATTTTGAAATATTGTTACCAATCAGACCCGCGTCGCGTTTAACGACAAAATGTTTCAGACTACGTCATTGCGTTTATTTGTAGATTGTAGATGTCGTGATGTTGTGGTGCGTTTGGTACGTTTGTTTGGAGCTTTGTTTCGGAAATAAAATACGATATGTCAAGCGTAGTTAATACAATAATACAGGTTTAAGGGTTTAAGGCTTGATTTCCTCCTAAGCTGACGTCGGTGACCGACGTCGGCGGCGCGTACGGATATTCACTAGTTCTATGAAGCACCGTACTGCAACGCCGGCGTCAGCGGCCGATGGTTTCGTACCCGCCGTACGCGGCGCGCGTCGGTCTCGCTCGTCAGCGGCGCGTACGTCGATCGACTGACGCGCTACGGAACAATAGGAGCGCGCTCGGTGCGCCGCTGACCGCCCTGCTCTACGGATGAATGCGCGTACAGTTAACAATAAGTTACCATGAACGTCGTAACCAGAACGAGTAATTTATGAGGTGTGTGAACGACCTAATCTATGGGATTTATCCCATAGATTATACAAAGATCGGGTTTCGAGGATACAATCTTAGAATGAAGTTTTTGAAACGCTATACCCACGTTATAATACCTACTATGGAAGATAAAAGAAAAAAGGAGATCGTGTATTGAACTAAATTATTAACTAATTATATTATTATAATAATTTTACTCTAGGATGACCGCTTAACTCAAGCAACTAAATAATTAATAAATGGGTTAATCACTGAAAATCACAATATAATTTAGCACGCGAGTGTTCCTTGCCGCGATCGGTTTCGCAGTGCGGGCGGGGCTTTTCACACTCGGTTGCAGAAACACCATTTAAATCTTAAAGATGGCTTTAAACTCTAATGGAACAATAAAGTGTTGAAACAATATTAGATTATTTTAATGCTCCTTTAGGCCTTTTTTAAGTTTTAATTAAAGAAACGTCAAATCGCCCATTAAATTGGATTATCGCCATTTTAGTGTTGCACAAATTTCCGTTCGATCAGCTGTTGCATTCGCACGCGCAGAATAATAGTGGTCTTCTAAACTGTGTGTTGGTGCAGGTACCAATTATAGTGATGGGAAAGTATCGATATACTTGATATCGATATAATTCCAAATACGTAAGAAGATGGACCGTTTTCTAATAAGAAGTAATTCATTTGGCTCGCTTTCTGGGAAACGACCAGGAGAAGAAAACCTGAAAAATCCCAACGACTGGAAGATTCCAAAACATGTTGCTCCACAAAGGGACTCACCACGGCCAACTGGTATTGAAACTACAAACTCTTTCAGCGGACTTTCTACCGAAATGCCACTAGCGCCGACCTTAGCGGCTAAATTACACTAGGCGACCACAACTCGCAGAAGTAAGATCCCACCTATATTTATGGTGCTGAAACCTGATTGGACTCACGAGTATATCAAGACACTGGTGTCCCGCTACACCAGTGCTTATCACCTTCAATACAAAGGTAACAATAGAATAGCTGTCTACTGCTACAACGCGGACAGCCACCAAAAACTACAAGATGGCCTCCGGGCTGAGAAAATGAATTTCCATACATTTTCAAGAAAAGACGAAAGAAATTATAGGGCTGTCATATTTGGGCTGCCTGCCTACGTCGAGCAATCTCTTAGTGCGGAGCTTAGTACCTTGGGTTTCAAAGACACTACCGTACGGAAAATCAAGGTCGCAGAAGGCAAAGAAGTTAATACTATCAGGCGTTACTTTTCGGAAGTCCATAGTTAAATTAAATAAATCTAACTACTTTGCAATATTCCGCCACATGCAAATTACCCAACTCTCGTATTTATTCATGCACAAGTCCGCCCTCCAAACCCACTTAGGCCGAAAGAATAGAGAAATAATTTTGAAAATAGAATAAATATGAGAGTTGTGTTATCGTGCAAAAAATAATAAAAACCTCGACACGTGTTTCGCCCCCAACCAGGGGCATCATCAGGAGATGTCGATGGCTCGGCGCACGGCGACCGAATGAGCCACAACTCGTAAACTGCACCTATTTATATCCTAGGTTTTTTATTTCTACCCACAACCATAATACCAAATTATTTTATGTCTACCCACCACCGTTGTTTGAATGACGTATACCTACCCGCAGCAAAGGGGAAGAGGCGAAATTAAGTTGATCATTTAAAATATTAGGGTTCAAGCGTCTATGTTTGTAGATTTCTAATTGTTCCAAAACCGAAAGCCTCAGTCCTTTGTTGCAGGTGTGCAGAACGTCATAAGTGTGAGGATTAGGTAGGGAGTGACCGGAATCCAACAAATGTTTTGCGAAATGAGACCGTTCTGGGCGATTGTTTCTAAAAGCTGATATATGTTCTTTATACCGCGTCGCGAAGCTACGGCCGGTTTGGCCAATATAAACACCCTCACAATCCCCACACTTAAGCCTATACACACCAGACTTCCTGTCATCCCCAATTTTCTCCTTAACATTGCAAATGTTTCTCCGGATAGTGTTGTCCGTTCTAAACGCGACATGAATATTATTTTTACGTAAAATTTTGGCAACTTTATCAGATATCGGACCTAAATAAGTTAGACTAGCTCTATACCGATGGACGTCACGATCCGGGGGAACAGCATATAGTAGTTGGAAGGCGGCGAGCCTCAATTACGCGTAGTTTACTATATGCTGTTCCCCGGATCGTGACGTCCATCGGTATAGAGCTAGTCTAACTTATTTAGGTCCGATATCTGATAAAGTTGCCAAAATTTTACGTAAAAATAATATTCATGTCGCGTTTAGAACGGACAACACTATCCGGAGAAACATTTGCAATGTTAAGGAGAAAATTGGGGATGACAGGAAGTCTGGTGTGTATAGGCTTAAGTGTGGGGATTGTGAGGGTGTTTATATTGGCCAAACCGGCCGTAGCTTCGCGACGCGGTATAAAGAACATATATCAGCTTTTAGAAACAATCGCCCAGAACGGTCTCATTTCGCAAAACATTTGTTGGATTCCGGTCACTCCCTACCTAATCCTCACACTTATGACGTTCTGCACACCTGCAACAAAGGACTGAGGCTTTCGGTTTTGGAACAATTAGAAATCTACAAACATAGACGCTTGAACCCTAATATTTTAAATGATCAACTTAATTTCGCCTCTTCCCCTTTGCTGCGGGTAGGTATACGTCATTCAAACAACGGTGGTGGGTAGACATAAAATAATTTGGTATTATGGTTGTGGGTAGAAATAAAAAACCTAGGATATAAATAGGTGCAGTTTACGAGTTGTGGCTCATTCGGTCGCCGTGCGCCGAGCCATCGACATCTCCTGATGATGCCCCTGGTTGGGGGCGAAACACGTGTCGAGGTTTTTATTATTTTTTGCACGATAACACAACTCTCATATTTATTCTATTTTCAAAATTATTTCTCTATTCTTTCGGCCTAAGTGGGTTTGGAGGGCGGACTTGTGCTAGAATAAATACGAGAGTTGGGTAATTTGCATGTGGCGGAATATTGCAAAGTAGTTAGATTTATTTAATTTGGCAAAGAAGTGTCTTGTCCTCCCTTTCTGATTCAGTTACCTCCTAGTTCTGACATGGCAGCCTTCAAGAGGATAAAGTATATCAGCAACTGTGTGGTAAATATAGAGAAATACAAGGCCAAGACGTTTCTTGGTACTCAATGTTTTCGATGTCAATTGTTTGGACATTCATCCAAAAACTGCAACCTTACTCCGAGGTGCGTCAAGTGCACCGAATCCCATCTTACACAAGATTGCACCAAGTCAGATCGTAATGAACCAGCAAAGTGCTGCAACTGTGGTGAAAATCATCCTGCTAACTTTCGTCTCTGTAGTGAGCGACAGAAGTACCTTAAGAAGATAGAAGATCGCAAGGAAGAGCTCAAACCTCTCAAAGCAGCAAAACGGCCAACTAATTTCGTCACGACATCTCGTTCTTATGCAAATATGGTAAAATCTACTGGAACTGCTACTGAACCTAGCGAACTAGCAGAAGCATCCGAATTGCCTGTATTCCCGAAAATCCACGATGCAACTATACAGCCAAATATACCATCCAACATCTTTACTCAGAACCAACTATCTAGCCACGACGATCCTACTAAGGAAATGCTGATGATTTTTCAAACTATTAAAGCCCTGAAAGGTCAGTTTCAAACATGTACGACTATGCTAGACAAAGTCATTTTAGTTCTTACTCACTTAGGTCAATATTTTTAATATTGATAATGGTCTTAATATATTATACTGGAATGCTGACGGCATTCGCACTAAAATAAATGAACTTCTCGATCTAATGAACGATCATAGAGTTGACATAGCATCCATATCCGAGACTCGCCTTGGACTAAATGTGAACCTAAACACTCCCGGTTATACCTATTATCGATGCGACAAACTCCGCGATGGCAGTGGCCAGGGAGTTGCTATTTTAATAAAGACAAATATCCCACATTCATTGCTAGTCCTTCCGCCTACTCTTGCGCTAGAATGTATAGGTATTCGTGTCAGCCTCTCTAGTAAGTCTATTGTCATCATTTCAGCCTACAATAGTCCTAACAAAATGCTCTATAAATCAGATCTGGATTCCGTGTTAGGCATTGATCAAAATATTCTCTTAATGGGTGATCTAAACTCTAAACATCCCTATTGGAGTTGTAATATTACTAATAATAGAGGCATTACATTGCATGAACATATGATGGCGAATGACTACAACGTTCTTGCCCCAGCCATAAACACTCTGGTACACTACAACGGTGATTATATTTCCTCAAACCCCGACGTACTTATTTGTAAAAACTCAATTCCAACATCTGATTTAGAAGCAATTGAGGCCCTATCCTCAAATCACTTCCCTGTTGTCTTTAGGGTAAGTTGTAATTGTGACCGCATTCCCCACAATCGCTATAACTACAACAAAGCTGATTGGATGGGTTTTAGGAAATTCCTAGACAACAATATATTTCTCTCGGCTAGTACCCATAACTCTCCTAATGATATCAATGACTCTGTTGATCACTTGACAAATCTATTAACAACAGCCCTCGAGATTTATATTCCCAGAAGTCTCGTTACACCAGCGGCTAATAAATTACCTAGACGAATCAAAAAACTTATTACATCTAAAAACGCCTTACGAAGATTAGCGCTTTCTGAGTCAAATCCAACCATGAGAAGAGTTCTTTATTCTCACGTTAACTATCTCCAGGCAAAAATCAGATATGCTATTGAATCGTTCAACAGTGACTCCTGGAGTAATAGACTTGCAAAAGTGGATAACCCCAGCCAGGATCTTTGGAAAGTAGTAAGATCTGTAACGAAAAAAGCCATACGCATCGCACCTCTCCAGAATGGTCACGGTTCGCTCACATCGGCTGTTGACGACCAATGTGAATTACTAGCAAATGCTTTTACTGATAATACGAACTTGACCTCAGATTGGAGTACTGATCCAGGCGTTGAGCTAGCTGTGGAAAATTCTTCCTAGTCCTATTAAACTCTTACAATTATACCCCTACGAGGGATCTAGTTACGCCTACTGAGGTTCACAAAACAATTAAAAATCTCAGAAATCGCAAAGCTCCTGGTAACGATAACCTAAGCAATACTCTTGTTAAAAACATCTCTTTTAAGTCCATCGTATACCTAACTAAAATATTTAATGATTGTATCCGAATATCGTATTACCCTGATAAATGGAAAATAGCAAAAGTCATAGCTATCAAGAAACCAGGCAAAGACTCTAAAGTTCCCTCTAACTATAGACCTATTAGCTTACTACCCTGCCTGGGTAAAGTCCTCGAGCGAATAATTTCCAACAGACTCTGCAAATTCATCGAACATAAGTTGATCCCTGAGCAATTTGGCTTCCGAAAATCCCACTCCACCTCTCATCAAATGGTCCGATTAACAGAACATATCGCCCACCATCTAAATATGAATGAGTCAACGGCATGATACTATTAGACATTGAAAAGGCCTTTGATACCGTTTGGCACGCTGGCTTGCTTCACAAGCTCATACAACATGATGTACCTCTGGCTCTTGTCAAACTCATACAATCTTATCTGAGTAACAGAAAACTCTCGGTTCATATAGGTGATACTACATCGTCCTATAGAGAAATTCAAGCTGGTGTGCCGCAGTGTTCAATAATAGGCCCTTACCTCTTCCTGGTTTATCTCAATGATATTCCTAAGCAACCGCATACCTCACTAGCATGCTTTGCAGATGACACTGCTAGTTTCACATCTTCTAACGATATCGACATAGTTATAACCCGACTACAGTGGTCCCTTCAACTATTATTAGAATACTTCACGAAATGGAAGCTCAAACTGAACGCTCTTAAGACTGAAGCAATATTGTTCACACGAAAACGATCCATTCCTAAACGGCACATTAAAATCAGTGATCACCCCATACCTTGGAGTAAATCGGTTACATACCTCGGAGTCACCTTTGATAGCAAAATTAATTGGACTAATAATACCATATGCCTGCAATCTAAAGGTATCCAAGCCATAAATGCCCTTTCTCCAATCTTAAATAGACGAGCTAACCTGAGCCCTGACACTAAACTAAAAATTTATTCGTCTCTTGTGAGGCCATGTATCACATACGGGGCACCAGTCTGGAATAGTACTTGCGACAGCAACTACAAACTGTTGCAGATCGTTCAAAATAAGGCCTTAAAAATATGCTACAATACGCCATTCCGGACTAACTTAGTCCGGCTACACAATCGTATTCATTTCCCTCCCATCAAACAATTTATTTTTATATTGTCGCGCCAATTTTATGATCGAGTCAGAAACAGGAACCATAAAAACCCCATAATTCCAAAAATTGGTACCACCAGGTTACAAAACACAACGTACGCGGGCACTTACAATCGATATCGGCTGCCCCATCACTATTTGCTTACTTACGAATGACGAAGGTGTACGACTGCATGAACAAGCGAGACCGGTTTTGCTGGCCGCTTAACTATTTTCTAATTATGTTTACCCTACAACACGGTAAATACTTAGTGAGTTTTAACTTCTTAGCATGTTATTATTTTCATTTTAGAATTAAAATTGTTAATTAATTGTTTGTGTTGCTTAACACTTGATGTGGACTCCGCTACTGAACGTCGAAGTTTAAAATGTACCAATTTTATTATATCATCCCTAACCTTAACACTGGTTTTAACAAGTCTTACATTAGGTAAGGTGAATCTTACACATTTAGTTTTATTTTCATTTAATAATAAATTATTAGCATAAAACCAGTGGACTATCCTAGAGAGGGCAATGTTTACATCGTCAAGTTCGCGCTGTCCACGTTTAACTTTAAATATTAAAGAAGTGTCATCAGCAAACAAAACTACCTCGTGGTCGTCTCTTATGAGGTGAGGGAGATCATTAATATATACTAGAAAAAGAAAAGGTCCCAAAATTGAACCCTGCGGTACCCCCATTGCTACAGGAGAACCAGGTGACTGTTTACCATTGATCACTACTTTCTGGACCCTATCACTTAAGTAAGAATTGACGAAATTCAAGGCCGTCCCCCGGATTCCGTAATGATCAAGTTTCTTAATTAAAGTCTGGTGCTGAACGCAATCGAAGGCCTTAGATAAGTCACAGAATACACCATAAGCATCATATGACTCATCCCAGGCCCTGTATATACACTCTAATAATCAGTGGTGGACCGACCACGAGTGAAACCGAATTGTTTTGTATGTAATAGTTTATTAACGTTAAAGTGATTTTGCATTTGATTAAGCATAATTTTTTCAAAAATTTTACTAAATGTAGGTAGTACAGAAATGGGACGGAAATTGGACGGATCTGAAGTACTACCCGATTTAAACAGGGGAATTAATTTACTAGATTTCATTAAATCAGGAAACACACCACTATCAACACAATTATTAAATATTATTACTAGTTCAGGAGCAACCATTTCAATAAAAGAATTTACTAAATACACAGAGATGCCCCAGAGGTCAGCTGTTTTCTTGATATTTAAAGATTTAAAAGTTTTTAAGATAGTGTTTATGTTAACTTTACTGAATTTAAATATAACGTTACAACAAGGAAAGTTTGCTTTTAACAAAGATTCTGCAATGGGGGTTGAAGAGCCTAGGGTTTTTGTCAAATCTACAGGAATTCGGGAGAAAAAAATTTCAAATTCGTTAGCGACCTCGAAGTCTGATGTAGTTATTTTACCATTTATATTAAGTTTAAAATGATTATCATTTAATTTTTGTTGACCTCTTTCCGCGTTTATAATTTTCCTAGTAGATTTAACTTTGTCTGCACTATTGAGAATTTTATCACTTATATATTTTGATTTAGCTGCTAAACAATCTGCTTTAAACTTTTTTGAATAAGTTTTAACATAATCTAGAAATTCAACTGATCTATTAAGCTGTCTTTCTGAGTATAGTTCATAAAGTTTTTGTCTACTTTTGTGTATACCCTCAGTGGCCCATTCACTGAAAGTAGGACTATCACTAATCATGACCTCCTTAGACTTGAATATGGAGTTGAACTCGTTGTAAAAAGAATCAAAAAATAATTTATACATTACATTTGGATCTAAGCCAGTGTCTAAGAATGGAATTTTATTGCAAAGTCCAACCCTCATACGTTCCAAGCGGTCACCAGTTATTGGTCTACATAATATTTTACGTTTTATAACTTTTTCTTTAGTGATTTTAAAAGATGCTATTTGCCCACAATGGTCTGAATCTAGCTTTTTTATAATACTTTTACTTTCTGGCAACATATCGCTGTATATATTATCCAGGCAAGTGGCTATTGTATTACAATATCTAGTAGGCTCCAAAAATAAGTTTGTAAGATTGTGTGATTTAAATAAATTTAAAATATTATAACTCATAGGCGTATTAACAAGTAAATCGACATTAAAATCACCACATACTATTAGGTACTTATTAGTTTTTCCAAGTTTACATAGAACTTTGTCAATAAGTTCCTCAAATTCGCAAAAGGGTGAGGTTCCAGGTTTATACACGCATACTACTATGAATTGCTCCATTTCCACGCACGACAGTTCGACTTTACACTCTAGAGAAAGAGACACAATATCTTTCCGTTCTTTAAATTTAAGTTGTTTATTTAATAAAATCAAAGATCCCCCCCGTACTGTGGTCACCCTGCAGAATGCACTACCAACCCGGTGATTACTGAAATTGAACATGAGCTCATACGACTTACGCATATGTTCTGTAATACAAAAAATATCAATATTGTCTGAATTCATTAACAGTTCCAACTCTAACTCTTTGCCATGTGTTAAACAACCAATATTTTGATGCCCTATGTTGATATAATTTACATTTTTTGATTTGGTTTGATTTGGAGGGCATTTTTTAACATAATTAATATTTGTAACTAAATTTAATTCAATTAATTGACTATGTCTGCTAAAGGGTAATATTGCCTCTGTTGTCGTAGAACTTAATTTAAATACTTGGAACAGATTCCAAAGTCTTAACACTAAATCTACATTGCTCAATAAAAGCAGTTTTGTCAGCCAAGTTCTTGGCTGAAGTGTAAAAATAATTGAATAGCAAACTTGCTATTTGTCTCTTATAATGCTTTGGAAGAAAATACCTACCTTTGTTTACATAAACAATATGTTTGTTATTGTTAAAGTTACTGTCAGAAGTTGACAAATTGTATTTATATACAGTTCTCTTAAAAACAGAATTAAAGTCAATTACATGGAATTTATTATTATATTGGCTAGTTAAATTGAGTTGTAAATTTATCTTATATCTAAGAGAATTTTCCACGTCTGGCACACCTTTTATGTATGGTAATGTAAACATTACTACATGTTCAACATTTAAGTTTTGCATTTTGTCAAAGTATAGGGATAGTTCATTTTTGTTAATTTTACCCCTGTTTGAGCAGAACATAATTATTTTACTGTTTGAGTCAAAATTATATTCTAATATCTTTTGCATAATTTCATTTAAAGATGCACCTGGATAACAGTTATTAATAATTGAATAACAATTTGAATTAAATTGTTGTATCAGAAAAGAACTAAAATCAGTTCCAATATCATCACTAAATAAAACTAGTTTAGTATATCCAGTATGACTATTACTTTTTACACTGTCACACAATTCATACACTAATGAAGTAGAAGGTGAGCAAGTTGTAAGCGAAGCCTGGTTCTCCAATGATTGAGAAGGACTTGTGCAATTGATATTGCATGAGTGGTTATTTATGAAGGTAATAAGGCGCTCAGTATTATAATTAGATGTTTTGAGTACCTTATCTATACTTGATGAACACTTATTAAAGTCTTTTAGAGACCATTCATATTTCTTAGTTACATACTCTAATTCAAATTGCAATTTTTTTATTTGTGACTCTAAGCGTTGTGTGTCAGTGTAATATTTTAAATGACTTTGTTTAAGTTCTAACATAGATAATTTAGTTTGTTCTCTTAATTTTAAACTAGAGTTAACATTTTTACACTTTTTGATTAAGATTCTATGATATTTTAATTGTTTCTTTGATTTTAAAATGAATTTCTTTATTTTTAGGTATTTTTTTAGTTTATTCCTGCTGCAAAAATAAACTGGCTTGTCCAGTTGGTATGAACTGTCATTGGTAAGATCTATAGTAGACAAGTCCAGGTTTGGAACTGTTGCAGAAGGAACAAACTGCGGAGTACCACTCATTAGCTCGTTATAAAGGTTATCCGTTTGTTGGACTACGACTTGCTTGGCAGCTGACTCCAAGTGTAAGATGTGCCCCTGGGCATCCCGTAGCTCCTGTTCCAGCAAGGTGGTCCTCCTCAAGGTCCCTTCATACTCGTCACTGCACTCTTGAAACCTATCTACTATTGATTGAAGGTGGTTCCGCTGCATTACAATTTCATCATAACTAATATGAAGCCTAGCTAGTTCAGATTTTAGTTTTTTACTATCGTCTAAAGCACCTATCAACAAGTTTTCATTTTCTTCTCTTTCTTTTTCTAATTGTAAACAGAGCTCTGTTTTAGATTTAAGTTCCTGCAACACCAGCTGAAGTTTGGGCTCCTCCTGCTGGCGGGATAAGGCTCTACGGCTACGGGTATTCATATTCTCGACAAATAAGTGCAATTAAACGCAATTTAGAAAATACAAGTAGGTAGTTCGAGGTTATGTTAGGTACCGGTAAATTAAAATCAAAACTTTTCTGTACTTATGAAAATAGATCGCCCGTTTTCAATGTTGAGTATAATATATGAATAAACACGTATAATAAAATAATTTTACCTATTATAGGAGAAACATTATGTATTTACGTGAAATAACATTGAACAATACGGTCAGCTGATTCGTCACTTTTTAGCTTATTTTTACACTAATATACACAAAATTCTTTGAAATGATTATTTTTGCACTACTATTGTGATGATATTGGAGTTATCTGATGTAATTTGTATTTATTTCACTAATAAATTTATAGGAGCTAAAATTTTACGACTGTTCAATAGTGTTGCCAGACGCAGAATCTCCATAGAATATGTCATGAATGGTCCATTAAACCCGAAAATACAAATAATATTGAAGATAATTTTAGAAATTTTGAGTGAAGTCTCTCTCCAGTTTATCGTCATTGTCTGATGTTGACGACATTTGCGATCAAAGAGTTCGACGCGATATTCCGGACAGAGTAATTTTTTTGGAAAAATACCATGGAAGATTGAAGATTTTAGAGTGCGGTTTAGAGTTTCAAAGCATACAGCACTTCAGATAGCTGAAATTCTTAACTTGGAGCCGATGACTCGGAGAAATAAAGCAATTGACGGCATAAGCCAGTTGCTGATATGCTTACGATTCTTCGCCACAGGAACTTTTCAACAAGTTTTAGGGGATCTTATCAATGTACATAAATCCACAGTTTGCAGAATCGTTCAAAGGGTAAATTTGTGTTCCACTATAGTTAATTATATTTTGTACCTATGCTAAGAAATGGTAAATAATAATTATTTGTATCTTAATTAAATTTTAGGTGACTCGGAAACTTGCTGAATTGCGTCCTGTGTACATAACAATGAACTTCGGACATTTTTATAAAAGACTTATAGGAGACGAATATTCAAATTCTCTTGATTCGTAGCTTTTGTGGAGAGGTTAGTACAATTTTGCCAATAGAAATATGTTACAAAATGCGGACTGCCATTAAATCAAACGATGACAAATAACAGATGTCAAAGATCCAACGAGTTTACGTTTTTTCTTTTAAATCATTCAGATTCATTCATTCAAATGGGCGGATAATAGCAACATCGCGTTAATGTCTCCATTAACTAAAGGCTCCTAAAATTTTGCTAAAGTAGCTTCGTGCAACGTCTAAAAATTAATGAGATCATTATCATTAATGGTCCTTTAATTAATGGAGCTTTAAATAGAACTTTTGTGCAACCGAGTGTAAGTGGCGCACCTACCAAACAACGTATGGGGTTTTAGTAGAAAACATAGCAGTGACTGCCCAGTAAACGAAAATAGGCTCCTCTGCCTACCCCTTCGGAGAAACAGGCGTGATTGTACGTAAATATGACCCATACCAATGCGGAAGAAAGATTTATTAATTAAAGGAGGTCGACCAAATTGTCAATCAATTTTCATAACGTATTAAACAGTAAACAACAAAGGTAAACGCTCCTATTCCCGTTAACGTCCCAGTAACCGGTAACTAGACACTTTTCTATTTTCACAGCTTTCTACTAAAAATAAATTTTATGTATAACATATTTTTAGTAACATTTTACATCATAATAGCGGCAAAACTGGCTTTAAGGGGACGGTAGCTTTGAAAGCAAAGTTACGTATTTTAAAATTTTTGAAAACTGCGAGGTTTAGATGCTGTACTACGGAGCTGCCACGCCGTAGGAGATTGCTCCCCGTGCCATAACTGTTTGATTTTTGGAAAAGGAACTCTTTTTTATTAAAACTTGAATAGGACAACTATCAATGTAACCTGAAATATTCAGCGAATTTAGCCGTAAAGTAAATATTATTGCATTTTACATCTATTGGTACTCACAAACCCCTACGTGTCCCAATTCCCGTTAAAAAATACCGGATATTGGTACACACATTAGTTTAGCACCAGAACCTGTTAATGTATCCTTAGTGCCTTGACTTAAGTCTCATTTTCCATTGACATAGTAATTTCTTTCATTTCTAGAGGTAAAGGGACTTAAACTAGTAATAACAAGAAATATTTTTTTAAATATGTAATAAAACATCCCGACGGCACTTAACAAGATATTTAGCTATAAGAAGGTGGGACCTAAATACCAGTTCATTTATTTATTAAATACGCCTGCTTAAATATCTGTTACTTTTGTTATAAGTAAAATTTCTCACACCAAATTACATTGAATCAGAATGAATGAACTTATATATTTTGAAATCATCTTTAAAAACTATTCATTTGATGCCCACATAACCCTCGAGGGATTGCGCTCTGTGGATCAGGGGTCCCCAACCGACTATATTCAGGCCCAATCATGGCAGTTGGAAGTCCTGCAGTACCCTTGCCATACGCACCGGTAGTCGGTGGGGAGGGCACGCTCCCTGATCATCTCGGCCACCTCAGTCGCGAGCATAACCTACCAAACTTAATACGGCCACGTTCCACATCCTGCAGCTGAAGACCATGACTCAAAACATGATATCTACGATATCTACGCCCAAGCCAACAACGAGATTCCAGCGTTGACTCGCCCACGCTGAGCACTCGTCCTCGCAATGTTGACACTGGGGCGTGACCTCACTATGGATGCAGCACACAAACTTACCGAAGCACCCGAAGTTACCGAAGCCCAGTTTTTATATGCGATGCGCGATATATGAGATCACTGTGGCACTCCTTCGTGACCTGTCTCACCGCCGCGATGCTAGCGATTTTCCATATAGGTTGCTCAACTCGTACCGTCCATGTCTCCATGAGCGGCGATGATCAGTATCAACTTTGCCATGAAACGCTGAGCCTCGATTTCTCCCCATCACGCTGCAACGCCTCCTTGTGTCATTGAAAAAAAGATCGCAGGGGTCCTCACTTCCCCATGGAGGTATCCCAGCTTATAGACATGTAGCCTCTAAGGAGATCGTGCAGTACTACCGTATTTTTAAATGATATTTCAGACGATTATTGATTCTGAATTTTTATTTATTATTTCTCATATATTTATTAATTTTTGAATTATTATGTATTACCAAACCAATACGCATTCTGACGGTCGTAGTTAGAAATTCCTATTAGGATTATGAATATAGTATACATGACATTTCCAATTTACGTAGTTTTGAACCATTTGAAATTACCTCGTGTGTTCATAAGTTTTGAGGCGGAATTAATATTACATTAAAAATTAAAGAATAAAGTTATATTTATAAAATTTACAGGTTACGATAATTAGACATTAACAAACAACCACAAGCAATTCACATTGAAATCGCCCACCCCTTATTTTAAAACAAGTTTTTAGACGTCCTGGCCAGTCATCGATCGCGGCACGTATCTTCTCCAGTGTGCTTCGCTGCTATCGTGAGGATCCACCTGCTTTAAAGAATCTGAGTATGAGTGTGACTTTTTAGAGGCCTTGGCCTCTAAATCAATCCACAAAGACTAGTTCAGTGAATTGAGATCAAGGCCAGGTAATGCCATTCTTCCGCTGAGATACAGCCTGGCGAATTTTCCTGTAACCACGGTTGCGTCGGCGGGTGCTTAGTCGGGCTGGAAAATCTATTATTTTGTGTGAAATAAAGTATTAGATAGTGGTTTCACTACAGTCTCTTAATTAAGTCACTTTCACATTTTTGGCTGTCACTTGACACCTTATTAGCAAAAATGGAGCGAAGAGACACCTTCGTACGAATCCCCCCATCATACCATCCACTCGCTGTATGATGTAACGTGGCACATTTCGTGCTGCAGCAGGAACAGATTTAGTGCCTTTGGTATAAACTTTATTAGTTTGCTAGTTAATAAACTTTTCTTCGACCGTAAAGATTTGTTCATTGGCAAAGAGTATCTTTTTCGCATCGTGTCTCATACATAAGCATCATCGGACAACGTTCGCGGCGTAAGTTACGAAGAAAGACCAAATAAATTAATTTTGAAAAAGTAGTTTATGAATCTGTCACCTAAACATGGTTATTAGAACACGAGTAGTCCTACGATTGTTCTACTATCCAGTTATGTGCAGTTTCATACACTACTTTATCTAAACTCATGCGTTTAGGCTATTTTGAAGAATACACATGGCAGTAAAGATATGAGTACATGTACACAATATTCTACTTTCATTGTTTTTATTCTTAAAACTCCGCCTTACAGCATTTGCAAAGGAGTTCTACACTATTCACTACACATTATTATTATGTATTACTTAAACTGATTCTATGTATTTCTAGTTCCACCAAGTATAAACACTGAATATGGTATTCAGTGTTTATACTTGGTGGATATTTATTTCTTTGACATGAATCAGAGTGGTCGTGGCTGCCGATTGACTAGGATGCCCCGTCACTTCCATCGGTCAGGGTGGCTGCACGTCGAGCAATGTGCCACCACTTCGGTCTTTGACTTGCACTGCGAGCACATTCCACCTCAGTTGACTGCGTAGTGGATTTGATGAGGTTAATCCAGCGGTTTGGGGACCGACCCCGTGGTCTTGTGTCCACTACGTGCCTTTGCACGACCAACCTCTCCATTGAGCTCCCGATTCTAGTGATGTGCCCAAAAAACTTTAATACTCGCAGCTCGCACAGTCGACGATATTCCAATTTTTATCCGAAGCTCATTGAGGATAGACTTATTGGTGCGGAACGCAGTCCAGGGTATTCTTAGCATGCATCTCCAGTACTACATTTCTAATGCATCTATTTTGAGGCGATCTTGTTTTCTAAATGACCAAGTGGTTTGATTAAAAAAAACTCTTCAAACAAATTGTACCAAAAGGTTTATTGCAAGTAGAATTTTATTCGACTCTGTTATAATAATTTAATAAGTTACTTAGATTTGCAGAAATTCTCATACAAAATTTATAGTACCAGAGTCATAATCATATGATTTTATCAACTTTTGAAATCATAATTTGAAGTTTATAACATCCCAAATTCAAAATTGAAAACATGATAAAATAGGTGCCAGTTAGTCTCAAAATTTATGAACATACGAGGTATGACTGTAATCATCAGAATTCCTTTTTTTGTGTGATATACCCATGGGGCCAACACTAGTGGACTTTGACTGGAAGTTTCCCGTAGATAGGTAGGTACAAAATCTCGGTCACTTGCTTCAATGACATCTAATGTAATATTCTTTAAGCCACCTTTGGTATGGTAAAATTGTTCTCAAATTCTATTTTCTATTTGAATATCCGTCGGTGTTTTTAAAACGTATGTTAGCAAATGCCCCGATGTTCCGGTTACTAACACTTTAGTAACTCGAACATCATCAGGGCCAATTATTTTCAGTGTCTTGATATCCCAGTCAACAGCTTGACGTCACTGGCCAATTAAGGTTGTAGGCATGCCCACAACAGTGAATCCGCGCCTGTCGAAGTTTAGCGAGACAATCGAACAGCAATCTTTTTATTTAGGTGTTTGAATTGTACCCCACAGATTAAGAAAATAAATACATATAACATTGTGTACCAAGTGCCTTATCTGAATTTGCGTAGGTACCTAAAACAGCTTTGTTACCAAAAATATTATCTGTATCTAATATGTCAAAATGATTAAAAACGGATTTTAAATAAAAAAAATGTTTCCTTTAAAAATAATACCTCTTAAATATAACATAGTTTTAAACATAGAAATGTAATGTAATATTTATGTGAACCTTATTGCCCAGAAATAGAGTTCAAATTCGTAATTAAAAATAACGGTTTTTGGAACTTAACGGTTACTGGTACATTTCTAACGGATACTGGTACAATGACTTTTTATTCTGATTATTGCGAATGATCAAGTATTAATCTGTATATTAACCAAAAATAAAACAAATGACAAGAAACTAGAATACATTACCTATCCAGTCATATTAATCTTGTTTTTGTGAATTCATTGTAAATGATTAAATCAGGCAACGGAAGTCAGCGAAGTTCAAAAATTAACGGTTATTGGGACGTTTACCTAACAGGAAAAAAAAATAATTTATGTCGATCCAAAACACGACCAATATTTACGAAAGGTAAATAAAAATGTTTGTATATTTGTTCATACAATTTGCCATGAAATTGGTACAAAAGAAAAGTGTCTCCAGGCATAATTAAAAAACCTATTATTAGAATCTCTGCAGTCTTATCGGGGCATAATATTGAAATATTTATACATTACATTTATAATCGCGCTTGTTAGGTAACTTTTATGTTTGTAAGAACCTCGTACATTGATCGGCAGCTGCACCTTACCTACAGGTTGCTATGGTAGACACAGAACACTATGAAATATTAATAACTGTATTATTGGAAGGCTTGTAATTCGCAACTTAGAAATAACACAACACAAAATCATTTCATTATCCCCGAAGGAGTATATTAGCCAAATCGGTCCATCCGTTCCAGAGTTTTAGCGAGTCTAACGAACAGCAATTGATTTTTATATATATAAGACTAGTGGTCCCGGCGAACTTCGTACTGCCTGAAATTTTACTTTTAAACCTTCCCTGGACTTCCAGGAATATTTCAAGACCAAAATTAGCCAAATCGGTCCACCCGTTCCCGAGTTTTAGCGAGACTAACGAACAGCAATTGATTTTTATATGTATATAAGATATAAGATAAGATAGATAATAGATACCGGGAAAAATGGCCGAACGGCCGGCTGTCGTTTAAAAACATTTATTTTATTTACTTAAATAAAAATAACACTAACGATCTAATTATGTAATATAGATCCTAATTTATCCAAATTTATCTGTGCTCCATATTACCGCAAATAACAGAAATATATATTTTATTTTATTATCCAAGAGTATGTGTGCAAACCTTTGACAAGCAGCTGCCAAGTAAATTATCCCGAATACCCTAAAATAGAATTGCATATCCTGTTCTGAACCTGCGTCTTTTTGAAGAGAAACTGAACACAATAGAGAAACAGAGAAACTGCAAAGAGAACTGGCAAAAAGTTCCTTATGTAACCAAAGGAGGCTGGGGGGCTATGCCCTCTAGTCTACGTTTCCAAGTGGGAAGGCGCAGGCGTGATTTTAAACAGTTTTATAGACAATGACATTTATTTTATATGTTTTTACTATGTGTTTAATATTTGTATAGGTACACAGGTACCTAATAAGTTCTTTTAAGCAAAATTATGCAGCAAGACAGCAGTGGCAATGTGGAAGTACATTCAGGTCAGTCTAACTCATTATTAAGTAACTTGGTACGCTGTCCCATTTGTCCTCGGACTCGCTATTTTAAAGGCGAACGTGGTTAAAAGATACATTTTGGCAAATCACACAAAGCCCAAAATGTATTTTCAAACCCTACACCGACTACACATATTAATGAGTCGGGTAGTCAAAATAATATATAATAAATAACACATCTGAAATTCCCTTTTGGCAAAAGTTAAGTGATTTGAAAAATTCCATTCCGATCCTAAAAAGGATTCCCCGCGGCGCAAGACCATCGGTGGCTCAAAACTTAACTAGCTGTATAGGTCTTGTCGTGCGGGAAAACTCCACAACGGCCTGGGAACAACTACTCACCTTCCCTTACAGAGTCCTACATATCCAGAAAAACAACAGTAACAAAAAATCTTTAACTACTCAGATCAAAGAAAACTGTTTAAACACTTCCAATTTCAATCCTGTATTATATACACAAAATTTTAAATTAAACAATAGCTACAAATCATAGAAAATAAAGTAAGGGAAGGTGATATAAGAGGGGCGTCCAGGTTACTTTTTAGTAGTGATGTGGTGCCTTACTCTCCAGATACGCTCGCGAGTCTGCAGAGTAAGCACCCACCATCTTCAGATGATCTTTCTTTCCCTGAGACACCCAATACTGACCTGACATGGAGTGTCTTACTATAACTGCTAAGGATGTGCATGCAGCTGTTAGCTCCTTCCAGAATGGATCCGCTGGCGGTCTTGACGCTTTGACACCGCAACATCTTAAAGATCTTGTGGGTCCAAGCGCTGGGGAAGCTGGCGATTCACTCTTGAGGGAGCTGACGGCGCTAGTGTACATCATGCTAGCCGGCAATGTGAACGAATCAATCATTGATATCTTGTATGGGGCAAATCTATGTGCCCTAAACAAGAAGGATGGTGGCGTTCGTCCCATTGCCGTAGGGAGCACCTTACGGCGCTTGGCAGCCAAATTATGTTGTCGCTTCTACAGGGCCGAACTCTTTGAAAAATTCAAACCAATTCAGCTTGGGTTCGGCTCTAAGGGCGGCTGTGAGGCTGCCATACACGCACTGTCCACCTACCTTGGCAGTGGTGACGGGGAGGTCATCTTAAAAGTTGACCTGAAGAATGCTTTTAATGTCGTGAACAGGGGCACCCTGCTGACCCAAGCAAAATTAGAAATTCCAAAAATATATAAATTCCTTTGGCAGTGTTATAGATATCCTACAAAATTAATATTTAAAGACAACGTTTTAGAGTCAGCAGTTGGTTGGTAATTTTTAGCCTAGCCATACACCCAATCATACAACAAATAAATTCGAAATTTAACACATGGTATTTAGATGACGGAACCCTAGGAGGAGACGTAAATACAGTTCTACAAGACCTCACATTCATAAAATATGAATTTCAAAAAATTGGACTTGAACTGAACACAAACAAATGTGAAATTTTCATTACAGAAAAAGTTGACCAACAAACTACAATACAAAAATTTGACTCTTTGGCCCCAAACATAAAACATTTAGACAATTCATCTCTCCGCCTCCTAGGGTCCCCGATTTTAGAGGACGGTTACTCATCATTCATTGACGATAAAATTCAAAAGTTTCAGGTAAATTCAAATAAATTTGTTTATCTTAATATTCACACAGCCTTTACAATACTTCGATTTTGTCTTTTTGTCCCACAGTTTACTCATGCACTTCGCTCATCACCATTTTGGAAACATTCACAGTTTTTGGAAAAGGTTGACACAATCATCCACAACACCCTCAGTCAAATTTTAAATGTGGCCTTGGATGACCGGGCCTGGCTTCAACCGTCCCTACCAGTTCGTATGGGTGGGCTCGGCGTCCGCAAAATTAGTGACATTAGCCTACCGGCTTTTCTGTCATCGGTTCACAGCACTGAAGACTTAACCAGGAAGATTTTAACTCACACACTGGCTGATTCTGAGGCGTTGTATAAAACCGATGCCATAAATGCCTGGAAGACTACTGGCCCCTTCACTGATCTGCCGTCTCAACCATTCTCTCAGAGGCAGTGGGATGCGCCGCTCCGTAATTTAAGGCGAGATTCACTAATTTATACGTCTTCAAATGTTTCAGAGCGAGCGCGTTTACTGGCTGTGGGAGAGTGGGAGTCTGGATTGTGGATCAAAGCACTTCCCTCGCCCAATATAGGTACTATGTTGGACGATACCACTTTCCGCCTTGCCACCTGTCTTCGTTTGGGTGCGCCATGTGTTTCTCCGCATCGTTGCCACTGTGGAGAAGTAGTCGATAACCTTGGACATCACGGTCTTTCCTGCAGTAGAAGTGCAGGTCGTATTTCTCGACACGCTAAACTAAACGACATAATGCGTCGGGCTCTTTCGACCGCCGGTATCCCAGCAGTTCGTGAACCAAATGGGCTCGTACGTGGCGATGGAAAGAGACCTGATGGAATGTCGTTACTGCCATGGAAGATGGGAAGGCCTTTAGTATGGGACGCTACGTGCGTTGACACTCTGGCGCCTTCTCACCTTCCTGGTACAGCGGGATGTGCGGGTGCTGCTGCTGCATCAGCGGAAAGCCTCAAACGGCGCAAATACTCCAATTTAGCTGGAGACTACATATTTGAGCCGTTTGGGGTAGAGACGCTGGGACCTTGGGGTCCGAGTGCTCGCGGCCTATTCAAAATGTTATCTAAACTCATGATCGACACTTCTCGAGACCAGAAGGCTGGTTACTATTTGGCACAAAGAATAAGCATTACCATACAACGTGGAAATGCTGCCAGCCTTCTCGGAACATTGCCAGTCGGCGACGAGGCGGAGGAATTCTTTGATGCATATTAGAATTTAGATATAATTAGAAAGTATAATTTTAAAATAGGTAATGTATATATTTAGTTAGTTTCAATTGTATGTAATTAATTAATTATTATTGAAAAATATAATTTTATATTATAATAATAGATAAGATAGATAGATAGATATAGATGATAGATATCGTGCATCTGTCAGTATGTGCACCGCATGCAGGTCAGAATAACTTACGCCCAGGAGATGTTAATATGGCCTCTAAGCACCCCCAACTTAGGACCATACTTAAAAAAAGAAAATAGATAATTTACCTGATCTTCTCAACTTACCGAACCAGCGAAAGAATCATTTTCGAATGGTTATTTAATGTACTTACTTTATTATTTTTTATAATATGGCTTGACATAAAATCGTAAAATTTTGACATTCTTATGTGCTCTTTATGTGCCTAAACTGAATAAACGAAATTGATTCTTTGATTCTTGACCATTTTTTACTTATTAATAGTTTATAATAGACTGTCCTGTCTGAAGGCGCTAAATATACAGTGTAAATTTATATTACGTTTATACGTAGCTATTACGATATATAATTAATAAATATCAATACAAATTAATTACTAGGAGAGAAAATACATTAGTTGAAAATTTTCAAAATAAAACTCACGGGCTAACTTAGCATGTCCATTCCTGTAGCAAAACAATAGGAAACATATAAAAACACTTGTTATTATCTTTTGCAAATACATGTTAAAAAAATATATATTTATTATGTGTTAAATTATTAAAGACTTCTCGCCAACCTGGATAGCTATTAAGCTCTGAGTACTTGATACTTTTTAATTTACAACCTTGTAACTTCTCTGGTAAAAAATACGATATTATTTACGGTTGACGGAGCACAATACGGTCATTATGAGTTTTAGCATTTACTTTAACCAGGAAACAGGTTATATTATATTTTGATTCTTAATTCTTCTTGAATATACATTAAGAATTAAAATATATAAAATAAACATAATTATAGACTAAAAATATTTACATTACAAAATATCGTTTAAAAAAACCTCCGCGTCATTGCCGACTGGGAAGGTTCCCAGAATGCTGGTTGTGTTGCCACGTTGGATGGCGATACTTATTCTTTGGGCCAGAAAATAGCCAGCCTTCTGGTCCTGAGAAGCATCGATTAGGCGTTTAGCAATGTCTCTATAAAGGCAGCGAGCACTCGGACCCCATGACCCCAGTGTCTCAACCCCAAACGGCTCAAATATGTAATCACCTGCTAGGTTAGCATATTTACGCCGTTTAAGGCCTTCAGATGCAGCAGCAGCGCAGGCACATCCGGATGTGCTTGGAAGGTGTGAAGGTGCTAAGGTGTCAACGCATGTAGCGTCCCACACCAAAGGCCTTCCCATCTTCCACGGTAGCAACGACATACCGTTCGGTCTCTTTCAATCGCTTCGTGCTAAACCATTTGGTTCACGTATGGCCGGAAGACCTGCGGTGGAAAGAGCCCTACGAATTATGTCGTTTAGAATAGCGTGCCGAGGTATACGACCTGCGCTTCTGCTACAAGAAAGGCCATGGTGTCCCAGATTATCGACGGCTACTCCACAGGTGCAATGATGCGGGGATACACAAGGTGTACCCAGCCGAAGGCACGTGGCAATGCGGAAGGTTGTGTCGTCCAACATTGTACCGATGTTGGGCGATGGTAGCGCCTGGATCCATAACCCTGACTCCTTTTCTCCAACAGTTAGTAGGCGTGCACGCTCTGAAATATTGACAGAAGTGTCTATTAGTGTATTAATTCTCAATTTACAGAGCGGTGAATCCCACAGTCGCTGTGAGCCTATGCGTGAGGGCAGGTCAGTGTCGGGGCAAGACATCCTCCAAGCATTTATGGCATCGGTCTTGCATCGCACCTCGGAATCAATCAGTGTATTTGACAAAAATTTCCTGACTAATTCTTCGGTGCTATGGACCGACGACAGAAATGCTGGCAGACTGACATCTGTGACTCTACGAATACCTAGCCCGCCCAAGCGAACTGGAAGAGACGCTTGGACCCAGGCCCGGTCATTAATATTTAAATTTTAAATTTTACACAAACAATTTTGTATTAAGTTGTCTAGTCTGCCCAAAATTTCTACATTTTTCCAAAATTGTCCTGAACGGAGGGCATGTGTAAATTTGGGTACGAAAAGACAAAAACGAAGAATAGTGAAAGCTGAATGAATACTGATATTACATAGACTATCAATAACCAGATCAAAATTTTGAATTTTTTCCTCGATAAAAGTGGAAAAGCCATCTTCTAAAATCGGGGACCCTAGGAGGCGTAAAGAAGTTTTGTCCAAAACTTTTATGTTGGGGGTTGTTAATTTATCTGTGTTTTCAGATATAAAAATCTCACATTTACTCGGGTTCAATTCTAAGCCAATTGACTGGAACTCATTCTTTATTAGGGCTTAATCTTGTAAAACTGTCTCTACTTTTCCCCCTAAAGTCCCGTCGTCTAGGTACCAAATGTTGAATTTTGATTTTATTTTTTGAATTATTGGGTTAATGGCCAAACTGAAGATGACTGGTCCCAACGGATCACCTTGCTGACATCCAACGGCTGAATTCAAAAGATGGTCTATATAAATTAATTTTGTTGGCTGACTATAGCATTGCCAAAGAAAATTTAATATTTTGGGGGTTTTTAATTTGGCCTGTGTCAGCAAGGTGTCCCTGTTTATAGAGTTGAAGGCGTTCTTTAGGTCAACTTTCAAGATGACCTCTCCATCTTCGCTACTGTCAAGGTATGTTGCAAGCGCATGGATTGCGGCCTCACAACCTCCTTTTGAATCAAAACCTAATTGAAAGGGTTGAAATTTGGTAGTAAGCTCCGTAACTATAAAAACGACAGCAAATTTTGGCTGCCAAACGCCACAAAGTGCTACCTACGGCAATGGGACGAATGCCACCATCCTTTTTGTTAAGGGCACATAAATTGGCCCCATACAAAATATCTGTGATGCCACTGTCCACATTGCCTGAGAGCATGAGGTTGACTAGAGCTGTTAGCTCCCTCAGAAGTGCATCACCAGCTTCCCCAGCGCTCGGACACAACAGATCATTAAGGTGCTGTGGTGTCAGACCGTCAAGTCCACCAACTGATCCAAAACGAAAGGAGTCAACAGCTGTGCGCACATCCTTGGCTGTAGTCTCAAGATTTGGAAAGAGAGGTCAGCTGCGGATAGTGGGTGCTTACTCTGCAAGCCCGTCAAAGTTTCTACAGAATAAGGAACCAGCATGTCGCTACTAAAAAGTAGTCTTGCCGCCCTAGTGATGTCGCCTTCCCTTACTTTATTCTCTACAAGTTTTAATTTCTTGGCCTGAATATAATCAGGGGTCGAAATGTTCCTCGATGATCACCAATTTGATCATCACCAAAACGATGATCACCAATACTATTCCTCGATGCTCACCAGAGGTGATGATCGTTTAAAATTTTAATTTTATTAAAATTTTCTATTTCTCGATGATCACCAACCAATATCATTGACATAGTGCAGGGACTATATGAAAAATATCGACAGAAGAAAACATTTATATTGAATAAGACTAACTTTATGTATGTACCTACATACTTTCTTTTATTACTAACTTTATGTATGTACATACTTATATTATTAACATGTATACAAATATTTTCATTTTGTTTAGTAGTGGTATACTCTTGTACTTGTACTTACGGGCTGATCTCCGCAAGTCCACGTCTAGTGCGCGGGTTTTGCGTGTGGGTGGGACTCTCTCACTTGTAGTGGTATAACGTAGGTATCTATATGTGTAGTGTAGTGGCATAGGTATTGTGTTTTGTAAATGTATTGACTTATTATACCTATGTTAGCAGCAGATTGAAAATTTTAACGGTTAGGCGGACGGGCGGGCAGCAGAACCTTAATAGTAGGGTTCCATTAAACCCTTTGGTACCCGTTATTTCCTTTTTAGGGTTCCGTGCCCAAAGGGTAAAACGGGAACCCTATTACCGAGATTTCGCTGTTTATAATATTGTGAAACGAATGTTTAACCTCATTTTGACGCAAGTTGCTGGTTATATTTTTTTTATTATTTAAATTTGGTTCGCCAAATTGACGCCGCCCGCCTGGTGGTAAGTCGTGACGACGTCTAGCGATTGTGGGCCACTCTCACAGCGCACAATACTATAGAGAGTGGCCCCTTAACTTGACGACCTACTGATGTGCCTCTTCACGCTCCGCCTAAAGAACCCAGGGTTATATGTGGGAGGAAACAGGTGCACAGGCAGGGCGTTCCAGGCCACTATCGTTCGGCAGAGAAACGAACGTTTAAATGTTCGGTTCTCGCGAACATGCTTTATCTGGTGGTATTATGGTTAGATCATTTTGCACAAAAAAATTTATACTTTTTCCTTTTTTTCTTTTATAAATTTAGGTCGACAAATTGACTCCACCCGCCTGATGGTAAGCTGTGGCGACGTCTGGCGATTGTGTGCGACTCTCACAGGCATACTATAGTACTATACTGAAGTGCCCAGTGGGGCGCGTACCGACACACTGTACTCGGCTGGGCGACTCGTCAGCAAGTAGATCCAGCAAGGCGGGCGTGCGGTCTGACCGGTCAGGTATCCGGGTGATCCCTGTACCATCTGGGTCAGCCCGTGGGAGAGAGCGAATGCATGGGCGGTTCGTCCCGCATGATCGGTCCTAAGGGACCCCAGCCACTCAACGTGATGACCATTAAAGTCCCCCAATAAAACCAGATCAGCGTTCGGGAATCGCACCTGCGCATCGTTAGCCATTTCGCTGAGGTAATCGAAAAGCCTTGTTGTCCCAGTGTCCCCTGTCTGGGAGCGATAGACGCACACGTAGATCTGGCTCATAGAGCCATGATCCACGTGCAGCACGTGGGCCGGCGGCGGCAGCAAACATCCGCCCTAACGAACACGCATACTCCGGTTTTGTCACTGAACTGTTCCATTCCACACTGCTATCAGATCCGAAAGTAATCTAGTTTAAGCTTGTATTATGGAGTTAGAAGGACGCATTGGCAAAACAACCAATTAACCACAAAAATGTATGGCAATCAGATGTTATTGTTATTAGGACACCCCACCTTCTTCCTTCAGATCCCGAACAACAACGCGTGCCGGGCAGAGATGCCACTCCCACACAGTGGATAGCATGTTTGCGAGAACCGAACGTTTTAAATGTTCGTTTCTCTGCCAAACGATAGCGGCCTGGAACGCCCTGCCTTTGCACGTGTTTCTTCCCACATATAATCCTTGGTTCTTTAAGCGGAGCGTGAAGAGGCACATCAGTAGGTCGTCAAGTTGAGGGCCACTCTCTATAGTATTATGTGCTGTGAGAGTGGCCCACAATCGCTAGACGTCGTCACGACTTACCACCAGGCGGGCGGCGTCAATTTGACGAACCCAATATAAAAAAATAAACATTATGACAATAAGAAATTTTAACAATTTGTTGTTTTGATAGCTAGAAATTATGATAATTAGTCATTTTAATAATTGGGTCAAGTACACACGGTCTGTCTTTTTTAGTATCTACAAATGAATTTTAAAAACAGATGATATTTGCTTTCCAGGTGCCCAAACAATATCAAGATTTCATCCTTGCAGACTATAATGATACAAAAACAAGAATTATTGTTTTTGCAACACAAAAGAGTAGGCTGGAATTAGAAAGTTGCACACACATTTTTTTTGATGGTACTTTCAAATGTGCACCCAAACCTTTCCTGCAAATTTACAGCATCCATGGTGGGGTTGGAAATACCGTTAAGCCACTAGCGTATGCTTTATTGCCAAACAAAAAAAAAACAACATACAAAATACGTTTGTGCGAAGTCAGCTTGAATATTGCAGTGTTGTTTGGTCCCCCCAATATGAGGTACACCAACTAAGAATTGAACGCATACAGAAGAGGTTCATAAGGCACTTGGCTTTCTCTTGTCAGCAACACAAAACGCTCATTACGTACAAGGCAAAATTGAACTACTTTAAAATGAATACTTTGACAGTTCGCCGGCAAGTTCACGACATGATGTTCCTGTATAAAGTATTCAGAAATAAATTTGACTGTCCGGCACTCCTGAGTCTATTTAAAATTCGAGTTCCACGTCGGATACCTAGAGGCGCTCTATTGAGTATGGGGTTACTACAGCAGCCGCTTGCTAGAACTAATCTGAAGCAATTCGCAACCATAGCCCGATTGTCCAAGACATATAATAGTATTTGCGGGGAGGTGGACTTGTTCACAGAACCGTTACCAACGTTTAAAAGACTAATTCAGGGAATCATGAGTTGAGTAGCCCAGATTGTAAAGTAATCATAGATTTTCTGTTTTATTTTATAAATTTTTTTTTCAACACGAAATACCTATTTAGCAACTGGTATCTAATTTTTGTGTGTTTTACTTGTTTGTTAGCGCCTACCTGGAAATTTTACTTTTCATTTATTAAATGTTTTTCTTTTTTTTTTAATTTACAACACTAATTATGTCTGTATAAACATTACTACTTAAGGTTTCTTTTTATTCTGTTATAAGATGCATTATGTGACACCTTAAAATGTTGTGCATTAAACATAATATTATGGTTGCTTCTATAGTTTATAAGTGATAATGTAATAACTACTGGTTGTCCAAATAAATAAATAACTAAATAAATACTATTTCAACTCCTCAAAATGACGCTACCTAAACTACAAATCAATACATTTATGTGTGATTTTGAAGAAGCTGCCGTCAGGGGCCTAACATCTGTATTTTCGACGGCTAAAATGTATGGATGTTATTTCCATAACAAAAAGGCTCTTTTAAAAAAATCACATTCCTTAGGTTTGGATAAAAGTTGCATAACCAGGAAACATGTCGCTTTGTGTACCATTCTGCCTCATATTCCGCCAGAGGCCTTGGATGATATGTATGTGATGAGTGAATGCCCTCAAGGTGAAAATTTAATGATTATTTTGTGGCCCAATGGCTCGAACACAAGTTCTGGCACGAAAGATGGTCGTGCTACAACTTAGTTAATAAAACAAACAATTATACGGAGTCGCACTATTCCATTATAAACAAAGTTTTTAACAAAATCCGCGTAGTTAATTTGGCCAGACTATTAGTGTTTTAAAAAACATTGTAATAATTATGGTGAAGTGAAAACAAAAATGGACAGTTCCAAAAATCAAACAATTATTGCTCAAGAAAAATATAATTTATATAATAATACTATTAAGGAGTACGAAAATGGCTCAATTACAATTGGCCATTGTCTAGAGAAATTAAGGTTTTGATTAATTTCTCTAGACAATGTATTTGATTATTTTTTTAAAGAAACAATCTGTGATTATTTATTTTAATAAGGTAGAGTATTATTATTATGGGTTAATTTCAACTTAATCTCAGCATAATCGCTCGCTGGTGTATGTAAACCAAGCACGGGCTTATGCCAAGTGCGTTGGTTCATTGTGTAATGTTGTGGGTGTTTGTGTAGTGGATGTAAGGAATCGTCGCACTATAGAGCAAGTGTCTATAACCACTGATTTCTGTATGTGTACTTATTCAATTTGGTATGAGTCCTGTTGATGAGATGATTATTGGAATGATTTTAACGGTATGCTGATGCCACATTTGGCGTATTTCATCTGCGAGTGGTAGTATTTCTGGATTTTCTCTATGTATTTTTTTCTTAAATTTTCTGAATTAGGTATTGCTATGTCTATTAAATATGTGAGTTTTTTATCTTTTAGTGTTAGTGTTATGTCTGGTCTATTATTTATCGTAGTCTTGTCGGTTATTATATCACGGTCCCAGTATAGTCTTACATTTTCATTGTTAAGCACACTTTTTGTTTGTATTTGTAATATGGTTCCACTTTATCTACTAATTTATATTTAAACGCTAATTGTGAGTGAATATGTTGCGTAATAATTGTGTCTTTCTATGTACTGCTTGTTTGCCAGAAACCTGCAACCTCTAGTAAAGTGTTCTATGGTTTCCTGACTTGAGTTGCATAACACTTATCCGCTATTACTGTTGGATTTTTAATGTAATTTTCATAATTTTTTTGTTTTGATAATTCGGTCTTGGATAGCCACCATAAAGCCTTCGGCTTCGGTAATGTGTGTAATTTACGGACTTAGTAAATGACACAAGTATAATTTAAGTATGTGTTGTTGTCTCAGCTTCATTGACATCTATTTGCAGGAACTTCCTAACAATTCTGCAGGTATTGAGTTTCAGGTTAATGAGGTTCAGGCTATGGTGTAAATGGTTAGGGATGACGCCAGTGGAGGATATTACAATCGGTACAATGTAAACTTTTTCTTGTTTCCAAATTCTTGAAATTTCATCCTGCAAGTCAGTATATTTATGTATTTTTTCCGCTATTGTTTTTTGTAGGTTGTGAGTGTTTGGGATGGCTATATCAATGAGGTAAGTTGTTTTATTTACTTTGTCCTGAAGGGTAATGCCAGGTCGGTTGTAGTGGGTAGTTCTATCCGTCAGTATTGCTCGGTCGTAGTACATTTTGTGAGTGCTGTTTTCAAGAACTGGGTTGGGGTTATATTGGTAGTAAGGTGTGTGCGAGTTCGGTATGAGTGAGTGTGTGATTGCTAGATTTTGATGTATGATATTGGCAACTTGATTGTGTCTGTGTGTGTAATCGGTTTATGCAAGGGCACCCTCCGGTGATGTGTTGTATGGTTTCAGATTGTCTGTGGCATTTCTTACATTTATCGTTTGTTAGATTTGTGCCCTTGATGATGTATTTTCGGTAGTTCTTGGTATTGATGATTTGATCTTGGATGGCTATAATAAACCCTTCTGTTTCTGGGAATAGGGAACCTACAGTGAGCCACTTATTTGAAGTTGCCTTATCGACATGTGGTTGTTCTAGATCTTGTGGGTGTCTGCCATGCAATATTTTCTTCTTCCACTGTTCTATTTCAGGTTGTTATTATTATATCGTTTATTCATTTCTATTCTTATTTTATAAATTTTTAAATACATTTATAAAAAACACAAATACATTTAAAAATATAAAAAAAATAGTGACCCACCAGTAGCGGAGTAGGACCCAAACTACCGGCGGTGGAGGCTACAGACTAAGAAACCTCCTAACAATACGGCACGTGTCGAGGATAACAACCTTCTGAATCTGACTCTTGATCCAACAATCTAACTAGAGTCTCTTGAGATGTTGATCGAGACTCTTCGCTATTAATCCGTTTGCCGAAACGACCACCGGGACAATGATCGTCGAGTCTACGTCCCACATGGCGGTTATCTCGAAGGACAGATCGAGGTACTTACTAATTTTGTCCTTCTCTGCCTTCACAAGATTCTCGTCATGCGGGACGGCGATATCGACGAGCACTGCCCGACGCTGGGTCCGATCAACCAACACGATATCGGGCCTATTGGCAACAATAGTCCTGTCAGGACAGGACTTGCTCTAGCAATGCACGACCATTCTCAAGAACTGGCACTGGTGTGTACTTATAGTACGGTACTTCAAACTCAATAAGGCCATATTGAAGAGCAAGTTGCTGGTGGATGATCCTGGCTACTTGATTGTGCCAATGCAAGTACTCGGTGTTAGCAAGATACGAACAACCGGAAATAATATGGCGAAGTGATTCACCAGGACGGTGGCATGCTCGACAAATGTCGACCGTACCGTCCTTCATGACGTATTTCCGATAGTTGTTCGTCTTGATAACCTCATCTGCAATTGCACAGGCAAGACCTTCAGTTTCCCCAAAGAGGTCCCCAAAACGTAGCCTTATTATTATTATTATTATAAGGTAGAGTATTTTATAAGTTATAAGTGAATACAAAAAAAAAATATTATTTATGTTAAGGTAGAGTATTTCATAAGTTATAAGTGAAATAAAATAAAAAAAAAAATTTCTTTTTATTTATTTTATAAATTTTTTTTTCAGGCTACACAAGAAAAGTTACAGATTGTAATTAACTTATTCTATGGCCCATAGATACATACCTTAAAACTAAGAATACAAATACATATATTATTTATGTTAAGGTAGAGTATTTCATAAATAATAAGTGAATTAAAAAAATGTGATTATTTATGTTAATTAAAGCATAGACAAAAGAAAGTACATAAAGTTAGTCTTATTCATCATTCATCTCAGTTGGGGTCGGCTTTCCAGTCTAACTACGATTCGGCTGAACTTCGACATTTTCCGTGAAGCGCCTGCCATCCTGACCTTCACAACCCATGGGCGTTAGACCATATTCCCAGTAGTTCCATGTAGCCAGTTCCACATGGAACTTTTGCAACCTCATAAAATACGATTTTTGTCCCATTTGTTCCATGTAATTTTATACTACTTTTGCCGTTGACATTATTTCAATAAAAATTATTTTAATTTTAAATTGTTTTATTTTTATGATCGCCTGGTACTTTTCCAGAATAATGAGTTCAAACAATCAATCGGTTTTCACTGAATTTAAAAGAATTTAAAATCTTGAATGTTGTTATGTATTCCTGGTACATTTGAGGTTTGTGTCTTTTATAATGGACAATCATTTTCATCTGTACTCGGTGCACCTGTTGACACATTTAAATAAACTAAACGGATCGAGATTCGAATGAGATTTCGAGAGTGCTTATGTAGTTCTGTAGTCCTAGTATTTTATTCAAGGTGCGTGTCATTTATAATAAAAGATGGCCTCACCATCAATGTGACTAACGAAATATGGGTACAATAAACAGCTCTGTCTACCTCATCAACGCATAAAACAGAAGAATCTATGTGACATTTTTTAAGCACGATCAAAGGTGAAGGGTTTCTGAACAAAACTTCTTCGAACACATTTTGAATAAACCAAACTGAGCGAGATAAGAGTTGGCGAGTGCTCTTTTGTAGTTCTGTACTCCTAGTACTTTTGTTGTTTGTGTATCTATGGAACTACTGGGTATATATTTAATAAAACAATTTAAAATTAAAATAATTTTTATTTAAATAATGTCAGCGGTAAAAGTAGTATAAAATTACATGGAACAAATGGGATAAAAATCGTATTTTGTAAGGTTGCAAAAACTCCATGTGGAACTGGCTACATGGAACTACTGGGAATAATCCGATTACTATACCAAACGCAAATAATAAGTTTGTCGTAGGTTACGTAACCCGCAGTGGAGTTCACTAAGGGGCGCTGCACACGGCTAAGATACTATAATAATTTTATCTTAAGATACAATATCGCTCAACAGCTAAATCAGTAACTGGTGATCAAGAAAGCTATAACACGCAGGCGGAGCTGCTAGTTCAATATAAATATTTTCTTCTGTCGATATTTTTAGTCCCTGCACTATGTCAATGATATTGGTTGGTGATCATCGAGGAATAGAAAATTTTAATAAAATTAAAATTTTAAACGTTCATCACCTCTGGTGAGCATCGAGGAACAGTTTTGGTGATCATCGTTTTGGTGACGATCAAATTGGTGATCATCGAGGAATACCTTCATGAGATTAAATTTGAATTTAAAATGTTAAAATTGTTTGTACAATTTTCTATGATTTGGACCGTCAATGATGTCAACGGCCTTTTCTTTACGTGTAGGATCCTATAAGGGAAAGTTAACATTTGTTCCCAAGCGCTAAAGGTATTTTCCCGGACTATTTGACCAATGCAGGAGGCTAAACATTGAGCCACAGAGGGTCTCGCACCTCGGGGATTCTTTTTAAAACCGGAATATAATTTTTCATGGTACTTAACCTTTGCCAAAAGGGAATTTCGATATTATCAGAAATTTCTTGTTGATTTAGAAAAAATTGGGATATCGTAGACGCGTTTGAAGATACATTTTGTACTTTATGAATTTTTCCAAAATGTACTTTCAATCCGCGTTCACCTTTAAAAAAAACGGGCTTGGGGACAATGTGGGCACCGTACAAGACCACTTGATGTACTTGCAAGCTCACCTGAATTTACATCCGCATTGCCACATCCATTATTTTTTGCTGCTTGCATTTATTTACACTTTTCACTATGAGTACACTAAACCTAAACAGTAAACACAGAAAGCTTTAGAGTTTATATGGGTTCGACGCACTGTCACGAAGCGCAGCGCTGCCCCGACGGCACCGAAGCGGTGGCGTCGTCGCTACGTCGAGGAGGTAAGCGGTAGGCTTCGCGGCACCCGCATTAGCACCTATAAGAAAAAAGTTGTTAGTATTCAGAAAAATAAAATAATATGTGGTCGATTTGAAATAAAAAGCAATTTTATTATTTCCGAGAAAATTTTGGACGTTGTCATTTGACATGACCATAGACTTATATTCTTGAATTATACAATTTACATAATAAAACAATACAATTCAAACTAACTAAATATGTACATTACCTATACTAACATAACCTACTAACATTACATCTAATCTATGTTTTAATTGGTTTTAACTTAATATTTTTCAAAAGAATTTTCCCTAAATTCTAATAACACCTTAAAAAAATCTATTTGGGTTATGAAAAAATGGGAAGTATTTTTGCAGTTGACATGTTTACTCATGGAAATTATTTTCCCATTCTGTGAAGTTTTTGTTAAACTTTAACAACAATGAGCAACAACAATTTTGACTGGCTTAGCATAAGCTAAGGTTTTTAAAGCTGGCTTTTTTTTTAAATTCATATTGCATATGACTGCCTTGTTGGCGCAGTGGTATGAGTATGCGACTGCCGTCCTTGAGGTCCCAGGTTCGATTCCGGGTCGAATCAAATTATTTGTGTGATCCACAAATGTTTGTTTCGGAGTTTGGGTGTCTTCTATCTATAATAGTTAGTATATTTGCTGATGACACCAAACTATTTGCTAACCTATTGATCAACCATGACAGCATCCAAGCGGACTTGGATAGAATAGCAGATTGGTCGAAAGAATGGCTCCTAGGTTTCAATGCCTCGAAGTGCAATGTACTACATGCAGGGAACCGGAATCCGCACTACTCCTATACCATGAATAACACACAACTTGGTCAGGTCATAGTGCAGACGGACCTGGGAGTCAAGATTGCCGAGGATTTGAAATGAGAAACTCACATAACATCAGTCACAAAAAAAAACAAATAGCTCAATCTACCTGATTCGGAAAGCATTTGGAGCATTGAGTCCGGAAATGATGTTGAAGATCCACAAAACTTTCATAAGACCTATACTGGAATATGCCTTACAAGTTTGGAATCCCTACTTCATAAAGGATATAGATCTGCTTGAGAGAGTACAACGGAGATTCACTAAGTTACCCAGAATACTTAAACAACGTACGTATGAGGAACACCTGGAGCTGACAAACCTCACAACTTTGAAGGACCGCAGAGACCGTGGAGACCTGATTGAAACTTATAAGATCCTCCATGGTCACTACGATATTAGGAATTTTGACTCAGCCTTACTGACTTAGCAACAGAGTGGTCAGAGCGTGGAATATGCTTCCAGAAAGTGTCATATCAGCGGAGAACACAAACGAATTGAAAAACAGACTGGACAACTACTACCAAACGCACTGAGAAAACTGATGGAGACCAAACTGGATACAGGGCACTATCAAATGTTTCAACTGCCTGCCTGATAATAAATAATAATAATAAGGTACTGCAGACCGTAGGGACGTATGGAAGAGTAAGGAGCTACACGGGCGGTTTTACCGGGTCTTAACAGGACCCGACGTAGACCTGCTCGTTTCGGTGACCACTTTGGGGAAACTGAAGGTTTTGCCTGTGCAATTCCAGATGTCAAGATATCAAGACGAATAACTATAGGAAATATATCATTAAGGACGGTACGGTCGACATTTGTTGAGCATGCCAACGTCCCGGTGAATCACTTCGCCACATTATTTCCGGTTGTTCGTATCTTGCCAACACCGAGTACTTGCATAGGCACAATCAAGTGGTCAGGATCATCCACCAGCAACTTGCTCTTCAATACAGCCTTATCGAGACCGAGGTACCGTACTATAAGTACACACCAGAGCTAGTTCTCGAGAGTGGTCGTGCATTGCTCTACTGGGACCGATCAATCATCACGGACAGGACTATTATTGCCAATAGGCCTGATATCGTGTTGGTTGATCGGGCTCAGCGGCGGGCGGTGCTCGTCGATGTTGCCGTCCCGCATGACGATAATCTCGTTAGGCAGAGAAGGACAAACTTTCTAAGTGCCTCGATCTGACCTTCGAGATAACCGCCATGTGGGACGTAGACTCGACGATCATTGTCCCGATAATTGATTCGGCAAACGGACTAATAGCGAAGAGTCTAGATCAACATCTCTCATCGCTGGGAAACACTAAGCAAAAGTAAAAAATAAATAAAAAATGGCCTTGTTCAAAAAGAGTTAACCTTAAAATTATGCAAATAATTTATAATCGAGTGTACTTATACAATTTTAATTCATTTAAAACAATGTTCCTCGTAAAAAAATTATTTACAATAAGAATTACAATATACATAATTATATACTAAAAATATTTACATTATAAAATTCGTTCCTCGTATATTAAAAATATATATGACTGCTTCGGTGGCGTGGTCGGTAGTGCATCCGCTTTCGACGCCGGAGTCTTGGGTTCGATTCCCGGTCGGGACAAACTTTGTGTAATGACAAATACGTTTGTACCGAAGTCTGGATGTTTTCTATGTATAATGTAATCTATATATATAAAAGAAAGTCGTGTTTGTTACAACACTTATAACTCGAGAACGGCTGGACCGTTTGCCTTGGTTTTTGATTTGTTGGATTTGTTTTCGTCACGAATAGCAGAATACATCTTAAAACAATGAAATAGATGCTGATTTGTTTATTACATGTAAAACATTAGTTGTACAATCCTGTCAAATAGTGTAACAACTATTATTTTTTTTTGGAGCTTATGGTCTGGTTGCTGAGAACTTTCAAAAAAAATATTTTTTTCTGAAGACATCATGTGTGCGTTCAGAAATTTATTTTTTGTAAAATGTCTACAAAGTTCAGGTAGTTTGTAGTGTACTTCAGGTAGTGGTAGTTTCAGGTATATTTGTTTGTTTTAGCCATTAATTTTCGAAAATTATTTATTAATTATTTAATTTTTAATTCCAGAAAATAATACCTAAGATTTATTCTACAGTAAAAACATAAAATCATCGGAAAGGAACAAAATAAAAAAGAATAAAAAATCTGTTGGTAAAGGTTATAAGGAAAAAAAATCTACAGGTTAACAAAAGTGTAATCGACTACAGCTTGCATCGTTTAGTTTGCATTGGTCCAATGGACGTTGTTTGCCAGCATTGTGGAGCATTGAAGTTTGCTGGTGAAACGCCTGGTTTGTGCTGCCTTAGTGGTAAAGTGAAATTGCCATTATTGGTCCCACCACCAGAGCCATTGTGCTCCCTGCTTTATGGCGAAACACTAGAATCACGACATTTTCTAGCGAACACTCAAAAATACAATGTCTGTTTCCAAATGACTTCATTTGGGGCGGAAATTATCGAAGAACACGGATATAATCCGACATTTAAGGTAATTTACGTTAAAAACTTTATTTTCTATCATTGTAAAAAAAATCTGGAATGTAGTTTGTTAGATTTCTGTATTTGTCTCTGAAATAAAAATGGCATGTTATTATTTGAAAAAAAAAGTGTTTGTAAAAAAAGTGTTTGTAAATCTAACTATAACTATGGTTTTGACTTTACAGATTCAAGGCCAGATTTGCCATCGCATTGGATCATTGCAACCTATAGAAGATGCACAGCATAAATTCTTGCAAATATACTTCATGGGCAATATGGAAGAACAACTTAACCGGCGTCAAGGGATCAACACAGCTACGAAAAGAGCAATTCTCCAAGATCTGCAGCAAATGCTTCATGAACATCATGCATTGGTCAGGCTGTTCAAGACTGCTTTAGAGCGCATGCCAAGTGATGACTGTAAAGTTGTGATCAGAGCAGATAAAAGACCAACTGGAACACATGAACGCACATTTAATGCTCCAACAATCGATGAAGTGGCAATCCTGATTGTTGGTGAAAACTTGGAAACACGTGATATTGTACTTACACGACGCAATACTGGGCAACTACAAAGAATATATGAAACACACCGTTCATATGACGCGTTACAATACCCGCTGATGTTTTGGCAAGGAGACGATGGATATCACTTTAATATCAAAATGATTAATCCATTGAATGATAAGATCAATATTGTTGTTTTCATTTTAACTTGATATACATTTTATTCTGTTTGCTTTTAGTACTCAAAAAAAGTTGTAATTTCTAATTTAGTAGAGACTAGCTGTAAGAGTCGTTAACCTATTACGGGTTCTAAAATACAATTTTACTGCATTTGTTTCAGGTGAGAAAACTACCAAGAAGGTTAGTTCGATGAATATGCGCAAGATGCAATGACATATGTTCGTAATTATGGTCGGCCAGATCTATTCATTACATTTACATGTAATCCGAAATGGATAGAAATTATTAAATTGCTGCTTCCCGGACAAACATCAAGTGATCGACACGACATCACCGCACGTGTTTTCAGGCAAAAAAATCGCTCACTAATGAATTACATTGTTAAGCAACACGTCTTTGGGAATACTCGATGCTGGATGTATTCAATCGAATGGCAAAAACGAGGCCTACCGCATGCTCACATTCTGATTTGGTTAGTCGAAAGAATTCGGCCAGATCAAATAGATGACATCATATGTGCGGATATTCCTGCTCCTGAAACCGATCCAGACCTACATGATGTTGTAGTCACGAATATGATTCCTGGACCGTGTGGCACTATCAACCGACAATCACCGTGCATGGTCGACGGCAAGTATTCCAATCGGTATCCACGAAAATTGACGGCAGAGACCATTACAGGCAACGATGGTTATCCATTGTATCGGCGTTGATCGCCCGATGATAATGGTAGAACTATCACAACTAAAGTGAAAGGAAACGATTTCGTAGTTGACAACAGTTGGATTGTTCCATATTCGCCACTTCTTTCCAAAACATTCAAAGCACATTGTAATGTTGAGTATTGCAATTCGGTCAAGTCAATTAAATACATTTGCAAATATGTCACGAAAGGGAGCGACATGGCGGTTTTTGGTATCCAAACATCCAATACCAACGATGAAATCACGCGCTATCAAGTTGGTAGATATGTGAACTGCAATGAAGCAATTTGGCGTATATTTTCATTCCCTATTCACGAACGTCATCCCACTGTTTTACATTTGGGGGTACATCTAGAGAACGGTCAGAGAGTATATTTCACAGCGTCGAATGCTGCTCAACGTGCCAAAACACCTCCAGCGACAACACTGACCAGTTTCTTTGCGATTTGTCAAAGCGATCCGTTCGCACGAACTTTGCTTTACTCAGAAATGCCACGTTATTACACTTGGAACGCTACATCGAAGAAATTTCAACGTCGGAAGCAAGGCGATGCAGTTCCTGGTCATCCAGATATGCGTTCTACTGATGCTCTAGGTCGTATTTACACAGTTCATCCGAAGAATGATGAATGTTTCTATGTTAATGTTTGCGGTTGTTGCTGGTACATGTTCGAGGGCCAACATCATTTGAATCACTACGATCTGTTAATGGTATCGTGTGCCCCACATTTCGTGCAGCATGTCAAGAGCTAAATTTGCTTGAAAACGATACTCATTGGGACACGACAATCGCTGAAGCAATTATTTCTGCATCTCCAAGTCAGATACGCACATTATTTGCTATCATCATTTCAACATGCTTCTCATCGAACCCACGTGACCTGTGGAACAAATACAAAGATAACATGTCAGAAGATATTTTACATCGAATTCGCGTCAGCTCAAGAAATTCCGATCTTGAGGTGAATCAGGAGATCCATAACCAGACTTTACTCTTGATCGAAGATATGTGTTACCTCATGCGCGGCAGTTTGTTAGTTAGGTTATGATTGCCAGCGCCAGATCGCGGAATGAATGACGCATTTAATAGAGAATTGGAACGTGAACGTGAATATGATCCAACTTCGTACCGCCTAACAGTCAATGAATGTCGTGTTACTTTTTAGCTGAACTAATTTAGGCTTTGATGAACGTAAAACAATGATACAAAATAATATATTTATATAGATAGAAACCTAAAAGTATTTTATTATGATGAATGATGATGAAAACATACATACAGAATGAGAATAAAAATAAAAAAAAATAAAAAATAATAATTAAGTACTTCAAACTCATGTCAGAAAAAAATTATTGAAAACTATGTTGTGCAGATTGGAAAAAAAAAACTCGGATTAATTCATTAATAGGATTTTCATTCAAGCACTTTGTGGTAAACGACATTCTTTGTTTTTTGGTCAGGCGCAAGAACAAATAAAGCGGATGGTTTGCCGACACGTGAGCATGCCACGTACAATTGACCATGAGAAAAACATGCATTTTCTATGTTGAGGCCACAAATAGTCAAGGATTGGCCCTGTGATTTGTTGATCGTCATGGCGAAGGCAAGACGAATCGGGAATTGAATTCGTTTAAACTCAAAGGGCATATCCGTTGGGATCATCGGAATCCTTGGAATAAGAACTTCCTCATCTTTAAATTTTCCTTTAAGTATCGACGCGTGAATCACATTGCTCATCAGTTTTCTTATCACCAAACGCGTTCCATTACACAGTTTTGGTTGGTTTAAATTTCTAAGCATGATGACTACCGAGCCAACTTTAAGTTTTAAATTGTGCGGTGGTAAACCAGGCACATCCAAGGAGTTTAAAAATTCAGTTGGATAATTAGTGGCTTCTTCTTCGTTTGTTACACAGTCGATAGATTTGAATGAATACAGAGTACTTACGATTTGATTTTGAATTATAAAATTGAGGTCATCTACATCTTTATTTTTAGCGGCCAAAATTGCTCGCTCACTTAACCATTTAGTATTTTTGTGGTTAGCAATGATATCCGGGAATACTTTGTTGATAAGCTCGTCTTTTGATGATACGAAATTGCAAAAATTTGGAGGAAATGAAATCAAACCTCTCGATTTGTCAACAGGAACACGGCCATTACCGATAGTCAGCAATTGCTTCGAGAAATCATCAGCAGATAGATCGTTCAACAATGCAACTCTCATATTTACAGACAGTTGAAGTTTCTTTACATATCGCCACAGATTTGATGCTTTGAGGCAAGCGTTTATTTCGTCGGCAGCAGTAGATCTTGGAATGACTGGTAGTGTTTGTCGGAAATCGCCAGATAATAAAATCATTGCACCACCAAAACATCTCGAGTCATTGCGCAGATCTTTTAATGTTCGGTCTAGTGCTTCCAATGCGCGTTTGTGCGCCATTGTGCATTCGTCCCATATGATGATTTTTGATGCTACTAAAACTTTGGCCATTGCGGAGTGTTTCGAAATGTTACATGTCGGTTGTTCAGTATTTTGAAGGTTTAATGGCAATTTTAACGCTGAGTGAGCCGTACGGCATCCGTCTAACAATGTGGCCGCTATTCCAGAAGAAGCAATTGCTACCGCAATTTCGGATCTCGCACGTACAGTGGCCAAAATCAATGACATGAGGAATGTCTTCCCAGTTCCACCGGGGGCATCCAAAAAAAATAAGCCGCCATTTCCATCATCAATTGCATTAATCAGTGTATCATAGACTTCCCTCTGCTTAGGATTCAACAGAGGTACATTCGTTTGAACTGATTGGATTAGTTCATGTGGATCATATTCACGTTCACGTTCCAATTCTCTATTAAATGCGTCATTCATTCCGCGATCTGGCGCTGGCATTCCTAACCTAATTAACAAACTGCCGCACATGAGGTAACACATATCTTCGATCAAGAGCAAAGTCTGGTTATGGATCTCCTCATTCACCTCAAGATCGGAATTTCTTGAGCTGACGCGAATTCGATGTAAAATATCTTCTGACATGTTATCTTTGTATTTGTTCCACAGGTCACGTGGGTTCGATGAGAAGCATGTTGAAATGATGATAGCAAATAATGTGCGTATCTGACTTGGAGGTGCAGAAATAATTGCTTCAGCGATTGTCGTGTCCCAATGAGTATCGTTTTCAAGCAAATTTAGCTCTTGACATGCTGCACGAAATGTGGGGCACACGATACCATTAACAGTTCGTAGTGATTCAAATGATGTTGGCCCTCGAACATGTACCAGCAACAACCGCAAATAGAAACATTCATCATTCTTCGGATAAACTGTGTAAATACGACCTAGAGCATCAGTAGAACGCATATCTGGATGACCAGGAACTGCATCGCCTTGCTTCCGACGTTGAAATTTCTTCGATGTAGCGTTCCAAGTGTAATAACGTGGCATTTCTGAGTAAAACAAAGTTCGTGCGAACGGATCGCTTTGACAAATCGCAAAGAAACTGGTCAGTCTTGTCGGTGGAGGTGTTTCGGCACGTTGAGCAGCATTCGACGCTGTGAAATATACTCTCTGACCGTTCTCTAGATGTACCCCCAAATGTAAAACAGTGGGATGACGTTCGTGAATAGGGAATGAAAATATACGCCAAATTGCTTCATTGCAGTTCACATATCTTACCAACTTGATAGCGCGTGATTTCATGGTTGGTATTGGATGTTTGGATACCAAAAACCGCCATGTCGCTCCCTTTATAATAATTTCTATCCATTTCGGATTACATGTAAATGTAATGAATAGATCTGGCCGACCATAATTACGAACATATGTCATTGCATCTTGCGCATATTCATGCAAATGACGCGGGCTACCTATGTATGTCGCCGGTAAAATAGTCAATCGACCAACATTTTCTGAATCTCCTGCTATGCTAATTGCATCGCGTAAATGGATATACTCTTCCAAACGCAATTTAGCTTGATTCAACCGAATGAAAGTCAGGCGCTCCGTTTCGATTTTAACGTACATGTCAACGCAATATTGTTGAAGTAGTCGACGAAATCGCAACAAATAATTGTCAGAATTTTCACGAATCATCAAACGATATGCGTAATAATTCATCGAACTAACCTTCTTGGTAGTTTCCTCACCTGAAACAAATGCAATAAAAATAGTATTTTAGAACCCGTAATAGGTTAACGACTCTTACAGCTACTCTCTACTAAATTAGAAATTACAACTTTTTTTGAGTACTAAAAGCAAACAGAATAAAATGTATATCAAGTTAAAATGAAAACAACAATATTGATCTTACCATTCAATGGATTAATCATTTTGATATTAAAGTGATATCCATCGTCTCCTTGCCAAAACATCAGCGGGTATTGTAACGCGTCATATGAACGGTGTGTTTCATATATTCTTTGTAGTTGCCCAGTATTGCGTCGTGTAAGTACAATATCACGTGTTTCCAAGTTTTCACCAACAATCAGGATTGCCACTTCATCGATTGTTGGAGCATTAAATGTGCGTTCATGTGTTCCAGCTGGTCTTTTATCTGCTCTGATCACAACTTTATAGTAATCACTTGGCATGCGCTCTAAAGCAGTCTTGAACAGCCTGACCAATGCATGATGTTCATGAAGCATTTGCTGCAGATCTTGGAGAATTGCTCTTTTCGTAGCTGTGTTGATCCCTTGACGCCGTTGTTCTTCCATATTGCCCATGAAGTATATTTGCAAGAATTTATGCTGTGCATCTTCTATAGGTTGCAATGATCCAATGCGATGGAAAATCTGGCCTTGAATCTGTAAAGTCAAAACCATAGTTATAGTTAGATTTACAAACACTTTTTTTACAAACACTTTTTTTTTCAAATAATAACATGCCATTTTTATTTCAGAGACAAATTCAGAAATCTAACAAACTACATTCCAGATTTTTTTTACAATGATAGAAAATAAAGTTTTTAACGTAAATTACCTTAAATGTCGGATTATATCCGTGTTCTTCGATAATTTCCGCCCCAAATGAAGTCATTTGGAAACAGACATTGTATTTTTGAGTGTTCGCTAGAAAATGTCGTGATTCTAGTGTTTCGCCATAAAGCAGGGAGCACAATGGACTGCTTTTTTGACTGCTTCGGTGGCGTGGTCGGTAGTGTATCCGCTTTCGACGCCGGAGTCTCGGGTTCGATTCCCGGTCGGGACAAACTTTGTGAGATGACACATACGTTTGTACCGAAGTCTGGATGTTTCCTATGTATAATATGTATGTATTTACAAAAAAAAAAAAATTTATATAAGTATTTTTATCAGTTTATCTAGTACTCATATCACAAGCTCTGCTTAGTTTGAGACTAGATGGCGTTGTGTGGATTGTCCTAACATATTTATTATTTATTAATGGCTCTGGTGGCGGGACCAATAATGGCAATTTCACTTTACCACTAAGGCAGCACAAACCAGGCGTTTCACCAGCAAACTTCAATGCTCCACAATGCTGGCAAACAACGTCCATCGGACCAATGCAAACTAAACGATGCAAGCTGTAGTCGATGGTGCAATCATACAGAAACGCTGCTCGATTCAAATCAATACTTGAACCATTTCTTCTTGCACATCGAAGATTATTCCTCTGTTCATCTGTTCGATAAGCTCGACGATTTCTCTTTTCTAACCTAGCCGTTTCACGGGCTGCCTCTCTTTGCTCTTGTGTTTGAGAAGCACGAATTAAGGCCCTTCTTTGCTCCATACTAACGCGGCGCTGTTCTCGTGCAATTTCTCGTTCTCCATCAGATAATTGACTCGCGATATTCCATTGCCTAATTGCATTACGGCTTCGCTGGGAAAGATTAGATCTTCTAGGACGCGGCATTGTTATTAAAATATGCACTCGCATAAAACCACCAAATATAATAACAGTGACAACTTTCGAGACATAGACAATAGCTCAAAGAGTATATAACCACTACGTATGAATATCTTATCAAGAAAAATCATATACAACCTATAAAAAGACATTTACACTTTTGTTAACCTGTAGATTTTTTTTCCTTATTCTTATAACCTTTACCAACAGATTTTTATTCTTTTTTATTTTGTTCCTTTCCGATGATTTTATGTTTTTACTGTAGAATAAATCTTAGGTATTATTTTCTGGAATTAAAAATTAAATAATTAATAAATAATTTTCGAAAATTAATGGCTAAAACAAACAAATATCTACCTGAACTTTGTAGACATTTTACAAAAAATAAATTTCTGAACGCACACATGATGTCTTCAGAAAAAAATAAATTTTTTGCTTAAAGTTCTCAGCAACCAAGCCATAAGCTCCAAAAAAAAAAATTGTTGTTACACTATTTGACAGAATTGTACAACTAATGTTTTACATGTAATAAACAAATCAGCATCTATTTCATTGTTTTTAAGATGTATTCTGCTATTCGTGACGGAAACAAATCCAACAAATCAAAAACCATGGCAATCGGTCCAGCCGTTCTCGAGTTATAAGTGTTGTAACAAACACGACTTTCTTTTATATATATAGATAGATATATAGATATAGATAGATTGGACACCCGGGACGGTGTATGGTGCGGCAGGCAGGGGTCCAGTGGGGGCGAAGCGGAGTCTAGTGTGGGTGGTGTGGGTCGATTCGCCGGCCAGGGAGACCCTTAGCAACGGCGTTGCCGCGGCCGCCCGCAACATAGTCATGGGGCCCGCCTGGGACCAACCACCCCAGTGAGCTGCCCCACATGTTGCGCATAATCCTGTTGTGGGGTCGCCGCTCCGGGTGGTAACCGGTGTGGGGTAGCGGCGGCCTTGCATCAGGGGGGTTTGGGAGCCCTTCCGTCCGGCGGGTCGGCTCCGACCTAACCACACGGTTCTAGACGAAGCTAGCCTCTGCACTTTGTCACTTACTGCCGCACCAAATATCGCCCTGTCTTCACGCTTCCCCATATTTCACAATGACAGTGCAACAATATAATAGACGGTACACAGCGGCCCCTAGAAACCCTACAAAGTTGACTTCGTTTGAGGTGGAGTTCGCGAATATCCGCGGACTCCATGCAAACCTCGATACCGTCCACCATCACCTGGAGTCGGCACGGCCTTCTGTGATGTTCCTAACGGAGACACAGATACGCCGCCCTGACGACACGTCGTACCTCTGTTACCCGGGCTATATCATTGAGGAACAATTCCGCGATAAAGCCGGGGTGTGCGTGTTCGTTAGGGCGGATGTTTGCTGCCGCCGGTTGCGCTGTCTGGAGAACCCCTCCTACTCCGTCCTTTGGCTGCACGTGGATCATGGCTCCATGAGCCAGATCTACGTGTGCGTCTACCGCTCCCACACAGGGGACACTGGGACAACAAGGCTTTTCGAATACCTCAGCGAGATGGCTGACGATGCGCAGGTGCGGTTCCCGAACGCTGACCTGGTTTTCTTGGGGGACTTCAACGGTCATCACGTTGAGTGGCTGGGGGATAGGACTAGGATAGGGATAGGATAAGGGATTAGGACCGATCATGCGGGACGAACCGCCCATGCATTCGCTCTCTCCCACGGGCTGACCCAGATGGTACGGGGGATCACCCGGATACCTGACAGGTCAGACCACACGCCCGCCTTGCTGGATCTACTGCTGACGAGTCGCCCAGCCGAGTACAGTGTGTCGGTACGCGCCCCACTGGGCACATCCGACCACTTTGTGGTGCACGCCAGCTTCCAAGTGCCACCACCTGCTCGTGCTGAACAAATGACTCGACGACTATGGCACTACTCGTCGGCAGACTGGGACGGTCTCCGCAATTACTTTGCGTCCGTCCCGTGGAGCCAGCGCTGCTTTGTAGGGAAGGCGCCTTCGGATAGTGCTGCTGCCATTGCTGGCGAGATCAGTCTAGGGATAGAATATTATATCCCTTTCACTGATGTCGCCAGCATCCGCAAAGCTCGCCCCTGGTTCGGGCGTGAATGTGCCGAGGCTGTCCAGAAAAAACAGTCGGCATATCGTGCCTGGGTCAGGGCTCGGGCGGCACGGGACCCGAACGTGAACCGCCTCAAAGCAGCGTACAATCGGGCCACTAGGTTCAGCAAGAGGGCCTTCAAGAGAGCGGATGCCCAGCGCGTCGCGCGGCTTGGTCAGGAGCTCACATCCCATCCCACGGGCAGCCGTGGATACTGGCAACTGGCCAAAGCCGTACAGTCAAATTTTTGTCAACCCTCGCTGCCACCACTGCGTTTTCCTGATGGATCACTGGCTCACAAAGCCCAAGAGAAGGCGGACATGCTCGCAGACCTCTTTGCGGCTAATTCCCGGGTCGATGACCGTGGCCTGCAGCCCCCCGCCATCGCCAATTGTGGCCACACTATGCCTGATATTGTTATCAGGCAATGTGATGTACGGGCAGTGCTGCGGTCACTCGACACGCGGAAAGCCAGTGGCCCTGACGGCATTCCGGCGGTGGTGCTACGAAAATGTGCTGCTGAGTTGTCTCCAGTATTAACGCGTCTGTACCGCCTGTCATACTCTACAGGCCTCGTGCCGGAGGCCTAGAAGGAGGCGAACGTACAACCGATCCCCAAGAAAGGGGATCGATCCGATCCAGGCAACTATCGACCCATAGCTGTCACCTCAGTCATTTGCAAGGTACTCGAGCTTCTTATTAATAAGCAGCTCATGCGATACCTGGAGGATCACTCGCTAATCAATGATCGGCAATATGGCTTCAGGCCAAAACGATCAACGGGTGACCTCCTGGAATTCGTCACGCATGTATGGGGTGAGGCTATGGAAAAGTTCGGCGAGTCCTTGGCTATTAGCCTGGACATCGCCAAAGCTTTCGATAGGGTCTGGCATGCTTCGCTCCTTTCCAAGCTTCCGGCATATGGTCTACCTCCTCAACTGTGCAGCTGGATTGCCAGTTTTTTAAACGAGCGCCGAGTGCGGGTCCTCTGCAATGGCCAGGCTTCTCGCTTTTTGCAAGTGAATGCCGGGGTACCGCAGGGGTCCGTACTGTCACCAACTCTCTTTCTTCTGCATATCAATGATATGCTTTCCCTCGGGAACATTCATGCCTACGCAGATGACAGTACATTGCACGGGAGTTACTCGGTTCGTCCGACGGCGGGGCGATCTGTGATAGAGGAGGAGAGACGACATCTTGTGGGTGATCTCGACCGAAACCTCGACAGTATCTCCCAATGGGGTGCCGAGAACTTGGTCGAGTTCAATGCCCACAAAACACAGGCGTGTGCATTTACAGCGAAAAAATCCCCTTTCCTTCCCCTACCCACTCTTCAGAATGCAATATTACCAATGAAGGACAATCTAGACATCCTTGGCATAGACGTTCGTCGAGAGCTCAATAACACAAAATACATTGAGAGATGTATTGGGCTAGCTTCGCGGAAACTAGGAATACTGAACAAGGTAAAGCGATTCTTTACTCCGCACCAGAGGTGTCTGCAGTACAAAACGCAGATTAGACCCTGCGTTGAATACTGCTCTCACCTCTGGGACGGCTCCGCGAAGTATTTGCTGGACGCACTCGACGCTATGCAGCGACGCGCTGTTCGCATTATAGACTGTCCGGAGGTAACGGGAAGCCTTGAGCCGCTAGCCCAGCGCCGAACAATTGCTTCCTTGGCCGCGTTCTACCGTATTTACCACGGTGAGTGTTCTGAAGAGCTCTTCAACCTGATCCCACCCTCTCCCTTCCGATCCCGAACAACGCGTGCCGGCCAGAGATGTCACCCTCATACCGTGGAAACCGTCTTCGCGAGAACCGAGCGTTTTAAACGATCGTTTCTCTGCCGAACGATGGTGGCTTGGAACGCCCTGCCTGCGCACGTGTTTCCTCCAACATATAACCCTGGGCTCTTTAAGCGAAGCGTGAAGAGGCACATTACTGGGTCGTCAAGTTGAGGGCCACTCTCTATAGTATTCCTGTGTACTGTGAGAGTCGCCCTCAATTGCCAGACGTCGCCTCAGCTTACTATCAGGCGGGTGGCGTCAATTTGTCGACCTAAATATAAAAAAATAAAAAAAAAAGATTAACAAAGCAATCTGACATCATTTCCGCAAATGGAGCAAATCGGGCAGCGTGCCGTCATTAAGTACCTCCATAAGAAGGAGCTGTCATCAATAGCCATCCATGATGATATGGTCAGTACATTAGGGGATTGCGCTCTTTCATATTCATCCGTCAAAAAATGGATAGCAGAATTTCAGCGTAGTAGAGAGAGTGTGAAAGATGAACCCCGCTCTGGAAGGCCTTCGACGTCCACTACTGACGAAAATGTTAAAAAATGCTCGACTTAATTATGGGAGACCGCAGATTGAAAATTAGAGAGATAGCCGAGATTATAGGCATCTCTTATGAACGTACTCAAAACATAATAGTCAACGGTGTTCCACAAGGTGTCTGCGAGGTGGGTTCCGCGACTGCTTTCAGTTGAGCAAAAAAGGATGCGATTGACTATTGCACGCGACTGTTTGGAGTTATTTGAAGCTGATGAATGTGATTTTTTGAATCGTTTTGTTACTATGGACGAAACATGGGTTCATTACTGTACACCGGAAACAAAACAACAATCAAAACAGTGGAAAAGACCTGGTTCGCCACCCGCCAAAAAGACTAAGTCGATTTTGTCGGCAAGTAAGGTGATGGCTTCAGTATTCTGGGACTCGAAGGGTATTATCTTGAAAGGGATCAGACTATAAACTCTGATTATTATTGCACCTTACTACGTCGTTTACGACAGGAAATAAAAGAAAAACGTCCACGAATGATCAGAAGAAAAGTCCTGTTTCATCAAGATAACGCGCGTGTTCACACGTTTGTCCAATCAATGGCAGAAATTCACAACTGTGGCTTTGAACTGTTACCGCATCCACCTTATTCACCTGATGTGGCACCGTCAGACTTTTTTCTGTTCCCTAACCTAAAAAGCACTTGGGAGGTCAAAGATTTTTGACAAATGACGAGGTCAAAGCAGCAGTAGACGCTTATTTTGACTCTAAGGAAGAATAATTTTTTTTCAACGGGCTAAATGCTTGGAAGGGAAGATGGCAAAAGTGCATTGAACTTGATAGTGATTACGTTGAAAAATAAAAATATATTTCATTTATTATGTATTTATTTTCTTGGTTAGGCCGATTACTTTTCAATCCACCGTCGTATCTATATTATTAGTGATGAAAGGGAATCATTGAGTGCTAAATACAAATTAAACTCCTATGACGTTGGGCAATATTTGGGACTGCTGACTTCTCCTTCGTCAGAAAAAGCAGACCTATTGTGGCAATTATTTAACCCGTAATGATTCCTGTATATTAATATGTAAATAATTATTCTTTACTGTAAACTGTTTAGGGTATGATGAGGCTGATATGTCCATTATCGACAAAAACCTCGACAGAATAAAAGAGAAAAAAAAAACTATATTATTATATAAAAATGGGGAATGTAACCCCCCTTAGCTCTCGAGAACTGTTTATGCTCCAATGATGGTTGACCCTGGAGGCAAGCCAAAAAATCGAAAAATGACCTAGCCCTAAGGGGTCAAAAGTTATAGGCCAAAGCCTATGGCGTGGTGCGGCGAGAAGCACCGCGCAAGACACCGTACTATTACCATACATAAATCCATAACTTCTCTACGCCTCATGGGGTACCCGATTTTAGAAGATGGTTTTTCCACTTTTATCGAGGAAAAAAATCAAAATTTTGATCAGGTTATTGATAGTCTATGTAATATCAGTATTCATTCAGCTTTCACTATTCTTCGTTTTTGTCTGTTCGTACCCAAATTTACACATGCCCTCCGTTCAGGACAATTTTGGAAAAAATTAGAAATTTTGGGCAGACTAGACAACTTAATACAAAATACTTTGTGTAAAATTTTAAATGTAAATATTAATGACCGAGTCTGCGTCCAAGCGTCTCTTCCAGTTCGCTTGGGCGGGCTAGGTATTCGTAGAGTCACAGATGTCAATCTGCCAGCATTTCTGTCGTCGGTCCATAGCACCGAATAAGTCAGGATTTTTTTTGTCAAATACACTGATTGATTTCGAGGTGCGATGCAAGACCGATGCCATAAATGCTTGGAGGATGTCTTGCCCCGACACTGACCTGCCCTCACGTCTAGGCTCACAGCGACTGTGGAATTCGCCGCTCTGTAAATTCAGAATTAATACACTAATTGACACTTCTGTCAATATTTCAGAGCGTGCACGCCTACTAGCTCTTGGAGAATGGGAGTCAGGGTTATGGATTCAGCGCTCCCATCGCCCAACATCGGTACAATGTTGGACGACACAACCTTCCGCATTGCCACTTCCCTTCAGCTGAGTACACCTTGTGTATCTCCGCATCATTGCATCTGTGGAGTAGCCGTCGATAATCTGGGACACCATGGCTTTTCTTGTATCAGAAGCGCAGGTCGTATACCTCGGCACGCTATTCTAAATGACATAATTCGTAGGGCTCTTTCCACCGCAGGTCTTCCGGCCGTACGTGAACCAAATGGGTTAGCACGAAACGATGGAAAGAGACTGGACGGTATGTCGTTGCTACCATGGAAGTTAGGAAGGCCTCTGGTGTGGGACGCTACATGCGTTGACACCTTAGCACCTTCACACCTTCCAAGCACATCCGGATGTGCCGGTGCTGCTGCTGCATCGGCTGAAGGCCTCAAACGGCGTAAATATGCTAACCTATCAGGTGATTACATATTTGAGCCGTTTGGGGTTGAGACACTGGGGTCATGGGGTCCGACTGCTCGCCGCCTTTATAGAGACATTGCTAAACGCTTAATCAATGTTTCTCAGGACCAGAAGACTGGCTATTTTTTGGCCCAAAGAATAAGTATCGCCATCCAACGTGGCAACACAGCCAGTATTCTAGGAACCTTCCCAGTTGGCAATGACGCGCAGGATTTTTTGAACGATATTTTGTAATGTAAATATTTATATTATATAATTATGTATATTGTATTATTAATAAAACAATTATTATGAATAATAATATTATATCTATTATCAATAAAACATACGAAAATAAATCCATATACACATATAAAATATATACTTAATCTACATATTAATTAGTACATACCCATAACTAATATAATATTTAGTATAGATATATATACAGATAGTCAAGACAAAGAGGAGAGACAGTGCTCTTTCACTTTCCTCTTAAAGGTGAAGTTGGTGTTGCAGCGCTGTATGTTCAGCGGGAGCGAGTTCCACAGCCTGGCCGCATGAACACTGAAGTAGTAGGAGTAGAAGTCGGATTTGTGAGAGGGACACGGGTGGCAGGGCAAGCTGGTAGTGGCAGTGTCCCTTATATGGATTTAAGAGACATTGCCTTATATAATGCATTGAACACTTTGCCCTGGAGCCAAAATATAGGTGGGATGCTCGGTTCCCGGGATATAGGGGTTGGGAAGTTGGTAATGTCGGGAGTAATTAAATCTAAATTAACCTAATGATGATTGTACTCTGCAGTCACTGAAACTCAGAAAGGCACCAAACCGAAGGGCACCAAACCGAATGATTGCAGAGTATTCGCCTGCAAAAAAAAATCCCAGGAATTCTCATCCCGCAAAAATACCCCAGATTCCCAGTACGCCATATCTCAAAAACTAAGCATCCAATGTCAATTTCGCCCTCATTTTTCCGGCCCCATAGTACCCTAAGTAAGTATTTGAACCCCATCTTCCCACAAAAATTTTCTTCCAAATTCTCATCCCACTTTCCACATAACTTGAAGCCCCTATACGATATCGCCACGATATCACCACGATAAAATGCACGATATCGTCACGATATCGTGGTAGTGTGAAAGCTTTTAATCCCGGAAAAGTATATACAATAAAAAAACAAACTTAAATTTGCGGTTCGATCCCTACACCAGATTACTGTACCAACCGCAAATAATAAGTTTGTCGTATTACATTAGTTACTTCACCAGCAGCGGAGTTCACTAAGGGGCGCTGCATACGGCTAAGATACTACGAGTATAATACTTTATCTTAAGATACAATATCGCTCGCCATACAATTCAATGGACTATCACACACGACGAAGACTAGGTCGCCACAGTCGCGAAACGTACCGTTACGCTGCAGCATATATTTGAGCGAAGCGAGTTTTGATTCAAAGCGATATAACTCTGTCAAAGTATTTTTTGTCATTACGCTATGGGAATTTTTACCAACAATTAAATTATTTTTATTTGATCGAAATTCAAAATTCTGGCTTCGTAAGAACCTGGGTAATTCTGTAAGCTTTTGATGAGTGCAAGAAAATCCGAAATCAGCCGAGTATTCGCCGAGAAACAATTTAACATAAATCGTTTGAAAAATAATTTGAGTCACCCGTTGAGAGCTCCGCTCGTCTTCGGCTCGTTTCGCTCAATAAATAATATTTCATATTTTCGTATCTTAAGATGAATTTGTATGGTATAATAGAGAATATAATAGAAGATATAATAGAGAAGCTTTTGTAGGGGGCCTTTATGAACGCAATAGAACCGAAAACTATGGTTTTTATAACTTTTGTCTGTTTGTCTGAATGTTTGAACACGCTAATCTCAGAAACGGCTTAACCGATTTGAATTTGCGGTTTTCAGTAATGCGTTGTGGTTTATGCAACTTAACATTTAAGGTTTGGTTTTCAATCGGTTCATAAATAACAAAGTTATGTATATCTAAAGTAACACGCAGGCGGAGCTGCGGGCAACAGCTAGTACTTATAATAAATCTGTAGATGTGAAAATTCTGTACATTGAAAATATCAAAAAAAATAAATGGCAGGGGGTGTTACTAGACCGAAACCGAACCCAAAAATGTGATTAAAAGTTTTTTGTCTGTCGGTCTGTCTGTCTGTTCAGGCATCACGCAAAAACTACCGGTTCGATTACGATGAAACTTGGTATAATTATTCTTTAATATCCTGGGCACCACACTTGGTACTTTTTATCCCGGAAAAGTATATACAATAAAAAACAAACTTAATTTTGCGGTTCGATCGCTAGACCCGATTACTATACCAACCGCAAATAATAAGTTTGTCGTAGTTTTTTTTTATTTTTTATATTGGGTTCGCCAAATTGACGCCGCCCGCCTGGTGCTAAGTCGTGACGACATCCAGCGATTGTGGGCCACTCTCACAGCACACAATACTATAGAGAGTGGCCCTCAACTTGACGACCTACTGATGTGCCTCTTCACGCTCCGCTTAAAGAACCCAGGGTTGTATGTGGGAAGAAACACGTGCACAGGCAGGGCGTTCCAGACCACTATCGTTCGGCAAAGAAACGAACCTTTAAAACGTTCGGTTCTCGCGAACATGCTATCCACTATGTGGGAGTGGCATCTCTGCCCGGCACGCGTTGTTCGGGATCGGAAGGAAGAGGGTGGGATCAGATTGAAGAGCTCTTCAGAACAGGTTACGTCACCCGCAGTGGAGTTCACTAAGGGGCGCTGCACACAGGTAAGATAGGAGTACTATAATATTTTAACTTAAGATACAATATCGCTCGCCATACAATTCAATGGACTATCACACACGACGTAGATAATAAATAATATTTCATATTTTCGTATCTTAAGATGAATTTTTATGGTACGAGTATAATAGAGAATATATTAGAAGATATAGTAGATAAACTAGTGTGGCTTTATGAATGCAATAAAACCCAAAACAATGATTTTTAGAACTTTTGTCTGTTTGTCTGAACGTTTAAACACGCTAAGCTCAGAAACGGCTTAACCGATTTGAATTTTTGATTTGTAGTTGTAGTTTATTCAACTTAACATTTAAAGTTTAGTTTTCAATCGGTTCATAAATAAAAAAGTTATGTAGATCTAAAGTAACACGCAGGCGAAGCTGCGTGCAACAGCTAGTTTATACATAAATGTGATGTAGCATTTAGAGTATTTAGAGGTTTATAAGCTCTGTTTAGTTTTATTAGATTTATGGGAATAAGACAATATTTACTTCTACTTATATATTATTTTATTTCTTTTGGGTGTACTACCCAGTAAGTGCTGATGGGCCATATCTATCTATCTATATTAAGAAAGAAATTATAAATAGATCACAAAATCTGATGTCATCGGCAGGACTCTAACCCACGGCCTTTCCCTAACAGGGGGAATGGGAAATGCTCTGACCACTGAGCTACGATGACCAATACCGACAACATCGAATTTTTGATTCATATCATGTTCGTAATTTCTAGATCGCGCTATTAAGGTTAGCGTTGGATTCACCTACCGGAGTTCTGCTGAACTAACAACAATTTGGCGTATTGATGTTTTTACCTTTAATTTCTTCAAATTATATTATTAATTTATTTTTAAACTTATTTATTTGCAACAATCACAGTATTATATTTGGATGTTTCTATCAACATGGTATCTATAGTCCGCGGATCGGTCGAACGACTGACATGAGTGTTATCACTCTCCCTTGCCGTGGCGATCGGAAGAGTTTGTCGTTATCCAATAATATCGCAGGAAATTTCAAAAAAGCTGTTAATTAAGTCACGCGTTCGGAATTTTCTTGGATATCATTGGTTATCGACAAACTCATCCGATGCCATGCTAACAGGAATCCCGACAATTACTTTGTTATATGTCGCCATGACAACACGATATACCAAGTTATTCTTTTCTAGGTAATAGTGTCCGATTTTACAATAAAATACCTAAATCTACATTAGATCTTACCCAGGGAAAGTTTAAAACTACTATTAAAAAGTATCTAATGAATAAAGCATATTATTCAACTAAAGATTATATTGATGACAGAGATGCCTTTCTTTTTAATTCCGCGGCCCAAGTCCGCGGCCGCCCTCACGTCTGTTGCCGGGCGTCTCTGGCTCGCACGCAGAAGGTATTTTCAGTGGCACCCGGCGGTGACAGAGATGCCTGGAACTAATATAGGTAATATTCTTCACATGTTGCAGATAAATATATATGTGTGTAATAATAAATAATATAAGTACGATGTAAAATTACATAAAAAAAATGTTGACCCCGTTGAGTTCCTTGCCCTTCTTCTCGGGTATGTGGTATTTGTAAGGGCGGATTTCTTTACATTCAAAAAGTGTGTATCCTGCTCCTATTGTGAATAAAAATATTTTGATTGGATTTGATTTGATACATACAATATTAATTATGTAAACACATAGTACATAATTCTACCTATGTCAATAGGAATATGCTTCAATACCCGAAGGACTTTAAAGTGAACTATGGTCGGCGAATCAACGCCGCAAGTGGTGGCCATTAGGTGTCCTTCAATTCAGGGCGACGAGGAGTCACCTGCGTTTTAGTTTGTATCTACGAGTCTGGAACAGTATGCATTATAATGTTAACTGAATAATATCCTTAGTTTAGAAGCGAAGACTGCCGATACAGTAATCTTTATTTAATTTTGAGAAATAAATAAATAAGAAAAGAAATCTAATTGTAGTTTAATCTGATTTTGACGACAGATAGATTGAGACCCGTAGTAATGTAAACCCGTAAGCACTTATGCAGATGGTAAATAATTTATTTACTAGGTACTCACATACAATTAATATTTACATTCATAAAAATCTTAAAACTAAATTAAAAACTAGGTACAATAGCAAATGAAATTAATACAAAATTTAAAAAAATCCTATTTAAAAAAAGATATGCAGATATTTTATCAGAGCATGCTACTTGACGAAAACAGTTCTAAATAGACGGAGTTGCTGTCGTGTACTGGCATAATATTATCTGACTCAAATATAAAAACTGAAGTAAATAAATGTTCTTAAAAAAAATCTTTGGGTCCTGGTCTACAATCAATGCAGCCTGGTAGTATGAGTTTCATTGCGCTTAGAATCACTTCGTAACACGTTAAATCTATTGTTATGGGCTATTTTCTGTAGTATGTCCACAATTAAAGTACCAGATTCAAATAAAATTTGTACGTATTTTGTTTTTATTGAAGCCGGCAAAGAAATGAGGAAATCCGTTGGGAAATCTTGTGACTAATAATAAATGGATTACACTTTACATTAACTGATAGTAGTGAATACAACTCGTGCGAATTAACATGGCACCTGGCTCTAATGTATGACGTTTAAAGTAATGAGTGCAAAAAACACTACTATACTACTTCTTTGGCGTAATAAAATCAAAACGTGCAAATCGTAGGTTTTTTTTTATATTGGGTTCGCCAAACTGACGCCGCCCGCCTGATGGAAATTCGTGACGACGTCTAGCGATTGTGGGCCACTCTCGCAGCACACAATACTATAGAGAGTGGCCCTCAACTTGACTACCTACTGATGTGTCTCTTCACGCTCCGCTTAAAGAACCCAGGATTATATGCGCGGTTATATAAATGTATAGATGAAAATCAGTTTCCTCATCTTATGAAGTACAGTAAAATCATTCCTTTATTTAAAGCAGGAGACAAAAGTGATCCTTCAAATTTTCGACCTATTTCCATACTCCCACCCCTCGGTAAAATTTTTGAAAAAATAATATTTAATCAATTGCTTTCACATTTTACAGACAATAAGTTACTTCATAACAAACAGTTTGGTTTCACTAAAGGCAGGAACACAACGGATGCAGGAGTTGCACTTGTGAAACATATATTTGATGATTGGGAGGAAAAGCAGGATGCCATTGGTATATTTTGTAATCTATCAAAAGCTTTTGATTGTGTTGATCATGGGACTTTGCTACTAAAATTAGGATATTATGGTGTTTCGAACGGCGCACTTGGCTTACTCGAGTCTTACCTCACTGGTAGAATACAAAAAGTAAACATTAATGGCACCGACTCTTCTGGCGCCTCATTAGTCATGGGAGTACCCCAGGGCTCGATATTAGGACCCCTTTTATTCTTAATATACGTAAACGATCTTCCTTATTTCACTAAAAATCTTTGTGAGATAGTATTATTTGCTGATGAGACATCATTAATTTTTAAAAGTGATAGACAAAAAGTAGCACTTGACGATGTAAATAATACCCTTTCGGAAATATTGCATTGGTTCACAAGTAACAACTTGCTGCTCAATGCGAAGAAAACAAAATGTGTAAAATTTACTATGCCCAATGTTAGACAGGTGGATACTCATATTACTATGAATAATGAATTAGTTCAAATAGTCAATACCACAGTTTTTCTTGGGATAACTCTAGATAGTAAACTACAATGGGGTCCTCATATCACAGCCTTGGCAGGAAGCCTATGCGGTTAGAAAGATAAGGTCTCTGACTGACGAAAAAACGGCACGATTAGTTTATTTTAGCTACTTTCATAGCGTTATGTCATATGGTCTGCTGCTGTGGGGCTCAGCTGTCGATATTGAGACAATATTCATATTACAGAAACGAGCTATACGAGCAATCTATAGACTCGGACCCCGTGACTCGCTGAAAGAATTATTTAAAGAAATTAATATTTTAACAGTTGCTTCTCAATATGTTTACGACAACATCTTATATGTACGGAAGAACATAGATCTCTTCAAAAAAAATTCCGATAACCATAATTTTAATACAAGAAATAAAAATAAACTGGCAATGACAAAAATTAGACTTCATAAAGTTGGTAATTCGTTTGTTGGCAAATGTATAAAAATTTATAAAAAAAATCCTCAGGATTTGGTTGACATGCCTCTTAATAAGTTTAAAATAGTAGTTAAAAAATATTTGATGATGAAAGGCTACTATAATGTAGACGAATATCTTAATGATAAAAATGCATGGTCACCCTAATCTTCTGTTGTTGGCCACTCGTATAATACAATATAAACTAATTGTAACAATGTAAACAAAACAATATTAAAAAAGAAAATGGATAATCTACCTGAGTTTCTTGCTGGTCTCTTCTCAGGTGAACCAACTTACCGAACCAGCGAAAGAATCATTTTCTAATGGTTATTTATGTACTTACTTAATTTAGTATTTTTATAATATTACTTGACAAAATTGTAAAATTTTGACATTCATATGTGCTCTTTATGTGCCTAAACTGAATAAATGAAATTGATTCTTTGATTCTTTGGTTATATACGCGGCAGAGAAAAGAACGTTTAAAACGTTCGGTTCTTGCGAACATCCTATCCACTGTGTGGGAGTGGCATCTCTGCCCGGCACGCGTTGTTCGGGATCGGAAGAAAGAGGGTGGGATCAGATTGAAGAGCTCTGCAGAACAGGTTACGATAATAGATAAACTGGTGTATTATGAACGCAATAAATTTCAAAACAATGGTTTTTAGAACTTTTGTCTGTTTGTCTGAATGTTTGAACACGCTAATTTGGTTTTCAATCGCTTCGTAAATAAAAAAGTTATGTAGATCTAAAGTACAACGCAGGCGGAGCTGCGGGCAACAGCTAGTAACAAATAAAGTTCCAAACGTAGCAATAACAAAAACTCAGTAACAAATTACTCAAAACAACTCAAACGGAACGAAATGTGCAACGGCGAGTGTGACGCTGAATTGACGCTCTGACGCTACCGGTCTCGCCGGACGATAGCGGGGCCCCGCGCGGGGAAGCGGGAGGAGGGTTCTTTTCGAACCAGGTGCCATGTTAATGCGCACGGCTAGATATCGATAAAAAATTGCAAATGCAAAGAGGTTCAATATAATCATTGTTGTAATCTTAACATAGTATAAAACAAGTCGCTTTTTGCCGTATGTACCTATGCCTATGCATAGATCTTTAAAACTACGCTACGGATTTTGATGCGGTTTTCACCAATGGATAGAGTGGTTCTCAAGAAAGGTTACCTATGGTATGGAAGTCACCGTGGGCGATCGGTGCTTCCGCTACAACGTGCACGATCACAAGGCAAGTGCCTGTGATGCCCCGCCTCGCTGCTTTAGGTGCGAGGCGGAGGGCAAGACTGCGGACCACCGGGTCGGCAGCACAACCTGCGCCGCCTCGAGGCCAAAGCCTCGTCCGTCCGCAGAGAGCGGTGGGGGTGCCGGTACTGCACGGCCAGATGTTTCTCGGCGGGATGCTGATATGGACGTCCATTAATGTCTGACGCCCATATCCGCATCCTGCAAGTGAATTTGAACCGCTGCCGCGCTGCTCAGGATCTTCTGTACCAGAGCATCCGGCAGTGGTCCATAAACTTGGCCGTGGTTGCCGAGCCGTACTACGTCCACCCGGGAAGCCCGGTGGACGAGGACGGCTCGGCCTGTTTTATCTTTGGGGGGTCCGCCGCAGACAACTCGCACCTTGCTATCATTGCAAGGGGCCGCGGGTGTGTTGCGGCGGACTATGATGGGTTGGCAGTCGTGGCCACCTACATCTCGCCGACACTGGACGAGACTCAGTTTGAGCTATGGCTCACTGAGCTCGACGTCGTCTTCGCTGCGTGCCGTCCTCGCACTGTCCTGCTCCTGGGAGACTTCAACGCCTGGAGTGAGGCGTGGGGCTCCCGGGAAACTAGAGACAAGGGGAGGCTTCTTGAGGACTGGACCAGAACACGTGGCCTGGAGGTCCTCAACCGGGGGAATGTCGCCACATTCTGGCGGCGGGGGAGCAGCTCGGTCGTGGACGTATCGTTCGCGACTTCTGCCCTCGCTGCCCGTATTACTGGCTGGCGCGTGGAGGAGGGTGAGGAGAAGCACTCGGACCATCGGTACATCCGGTTCGATGTCCCCCCCCCACCTAACCTCCCACAGCCGGTAGAAAATCCCCCGGATCCGCGTTGGGCACTTAACCATATGGATCGGGAGGCTCTCCTGGAGGCATCCATCGTGCAGGCCTGGATTCCGGCACCGGACCGGCCTGCCGATGTGGATGCTGAGGCGGGGTGGTTCAGGAGAGCCATGTAGCAAATCTGTGATGCGGCGATGCCTAGGGTTATCTCCACCCGCCGCCAGTACACCAGGTTTCGCCGGAGGCATCGCCGCCCAGACGACGCGGCAAACCGAGAGGCGGAGCTTTATCAGGCTTACAGGGAGGCTAAAGGTAATCTCCAGGAGACAATAAAGCGGGCCAAGACAGTGGCCCGCGAGGAGCTCCTGGAGACCCTGCAGCAGAACCCATGAGGGCGCCCGTACCTACAGGCCAGGGAGAAACTCCGACCTAGGGCGCCCCCACTGACCCAGTCTCCAGCCGCAGCAGCTGGAGCGGGTCATGGGCTCCCTGTTTCCGACGAGCGCGGAGGAGCACGTCCCTCCGCACATGGCTCCGTCTCTGCCCGACGCGGATAGCACCAGCGAAGACGACGTACCTGAAGTCAAGGTGGGGGAGCTAGGTGCGGCAGTACTCCGGCTTAAACGCCGGAAAATCACTGCACCCGGACCCGACGGCATTCCTGGCTGTGCATGGGTCCTGGCCTCCGAAGAACTCGGGCCTCGACTGATGGGGCTCTTTAGCGCATGCCTCGAAAGGGGCCAGTTTCCCAAGGTGTGGAGGACGGGGAAACTGGTCCTGATCCGTAAGGCGGGGCGGCCAGTGGACTCACCGTCCGGATACCGGCCGATCGTGTTGCTCGACGAAGTGTGTAAGCTCTTTGAACGAATTATCGCGGAACGCCTCGTCGAGCATCTCTCGACGGTGGGGCCAGACCTGGCGGACAACCAGTACGGTTTCCGTCGGGGACGCTCCACCGTGAGCGCGATCATGCGCGTCAAGAGCCTGACGGAGGAAGCAGTCTCGCAGGGCAAGGTGGTGGTGGCGGTGTCTCTTGACATCGCCAACGCGTTCAACACCTTCGTCGTATTGTCGGGGCCTATCTCTCGGAGAGGGCCATAGCTTTCCCCAGCTGGCTCGGGCCAGCTCGGCGGGATGTGTCGTGCGGTGTTCCACAGGGGTCGGTCCTGGTGCCGCTTCTGTGGAACATCGGCTACGACTGGGTGCTGCGGGGTGCGTTGCCTGAGGGCGTCGGCGTAACGTGCTACGCCGACGATACCCTCGTCACGGCGCAGGGTGCAACGTACCAGGAGGCAGCACTCAAGGTCACGACGGGTGTTGCTTAAGTCGTGGGTCGGATACGGCGGCTGGGACTGGAGGTGGCCTTGCACAAGTCCGAGGTTCTGTGTTTTCACAGACCTCGGAACGGTCCACCTGAAGGTTCCAGCATAAATGTGGGAGGCGTTAGCATCAGCATCAAGCCCTCGATGAAGTATCTAGAGTAGTGAGTTATTGGGCATTCTACCCCACCTTAGTTCCATCGGTTATCTTCGATAACCTCAGTCACGGTGGGGTAGAATGCCCAATAACTCTGTGGGGTAGAATGCCCAATAACTCTTTGTAAAATCATTTACCTAAGCCAACGTTCCACATTTTAATGCCGTTCAATACACTACCGTTCCGTCAATGGTTAACCAATTTCACTTGCTAGATGATTGCTTTCGTACAGCAAACTAACCCGATGCATGTTTGTTAACTCAGTCACGGTGGGGTAGAATGCCCAATAACTATGTGGGGTAGAATGCCCAATAACTCTTTGTAAAATCATTTACCTAAGCCAACGTTCCACATTTTAATGCCGTTCAATACACTACCGTTCCGTCAATGGTTAACCAATTTCACTTGCTAGATGATTGCTTTCGTACAGCAAACTAACCCGATGCATGTTTGTTAACTCAGTCACGGTGGGGTAGAATGCCCAATAACTATGTGGGGTAGAATGCCCAATAACTCTTTGTAAAATCATTTACCTAAGCCAACGTTCCACATTTTAATGCCGTTCAATACACTACCGTTCCGTCAATGGTTAACCAATTTCACTTGCTAGATGATTGCTTTCGTACAGCAAACTAACCCGATGCATGTTTGTTAACTCAGTCACGGTGGGGTAGAATGCCCAATAACTATGTGGGGTAGAATGCCCAATAACTCTTTGTAAAATCATTTACCTAAGCCAACGTTCCACATTTTAATGCCGTTCAATACACTACCGTTCCGTCAATGGTTAACCAATTTCACTTGCTAGATGATTGCTTTCGTACAGCAAACTAACCCGATGCATGTTTGTTAACATGAACACGTTAAGATCACATTTTTAAGATAGATAAAGGTGGGACAGAATGCCCAATATCACTTTGGATTGGGAAATAACGTAACTAAACGAATATTCCACATTAATATCATTTGAGCACGCTGTCCCACTGTTCGTACGTTCGCTGAAGCTCCTTGCATGTTCATTAGGGAACTATTTTGTAGAATCACAATTACGATAAGCTAAAACGTACTTACCATTTTATGTCTTATAATTTGTACATTCTAGAATATAGCGAAAAACGTAAACTTGTTCGTCATGATGATAGTTTTATAAATGATGTAGGATATTAAATTAAAAAACTGAAAACCATATAATAATATATTTTTTTTTTTATTTTTTTTTTACAGTTTTACTTAGTTTAGTTTATTAAAATAATTATAATTTGTTAAGTCTAGGTACTTATATAAGACAGGACAGCACACTTAATTCTAGTTAAATCCAATAAGCTAGCAGTCCCGTTATTAGTAGACCTTAGTCCGGTATAACGGGTCTGATCACAAGACATCATGTCACAGGGCTAGTTACGTCACTTTCACACTACATGTAGGATCTCAAATGATATATACATCACAAAACTTCGTGTTTAGTGCACATAACATGTGAATATTATTTGCTTATTTTATGCTAACTTATAAAAGGTACGTAGCTTATAAAAGGTCTGTAAGAAGAGCGGATTTTCCTGATGCAAGCATATATTTGTGCAATAGGAGATCTCTCCAAACATTGTAGTCATGTACTTAAAAGAAACAGTAAATAAACATTTTTATTTACTAATTTAAAAATTAAAAATATTGGTATGACCCCATGCTCGAGTTGAAATCTTATCTTTTGCAATTACTCTTTTATCATCATCACCAGACAACGCAATTTTTGTTACAGCACATGTAAATAGCTCATGTTTTATTGACTTAAATAAAACATTTGTTTTATGAACAATGTCACCATCATAAAGTGTTTTTTCATAATCAGTAACGTTAAGGTCACGTACAACATTCTTTTTAATACCCTTGGCTTTTTTAATTGTGCTGTGAATGGTGTTGATACAATATAACTTCGATCTCAATCCAACAAATTCGCTTATTATTTTACCAGCCATTTCATCTTTAAACAAGCCTGGTATTTTTTTGTTCTGTATGGGTAAAGTATACACATTATTTTTACAAAAATTGCTGGTGTCAAAGTAAGATAAAAAGTTATTTTTTATGTCTTCATAGAAATCATGGGTTTGTATTTGATACACAAAACTATCTGTATCCGTGTAACACATCCGTATCCTATCCTTGTAAAAAGGTTGCATTACTGAATAGTGAAAATCATACATATGACTTTTTGATAATTCTAGAACAGCAAAGCCAATATATATTGGTTTGTTCAAAGTTATTTGTTCAGGATTTAACTGCACCGCTACTAGATTTTTAGTGAAAACCGTTGCACTATGGAAATTTGGACGAGCAATAAGGTTTTGTGCGCATTTTCTTCTTTTAGTTATGTTTTTGATATCTCGCCACTGAGAAACTAAATGGACATTAACCCTGTTTTCAGTATTTTCTAAAGTTTTTCCAAATACACTATTATTCAAGAGCTTAAAAAAATCTTGTTCGAAAGTTGAAGAACTTTTTTGTCTCAGTTTGGTATTTAAATCAATATATTGTTTTAAATATGGGCTTTGTCGAAAACTGATTATTCTATGAATCTTCTTCAATATTAACCCATGTTTCATACAAGTTTGTAAATGCACGTAATGAATAACATATTTAAATTTATCATATAAATTAGGGATTAGCTTAGAACTCTTTCCCCCGGGGGGTATAAATTTTTCAGAACAAAATGGTAAATCGTTGTGTAAGTTATGCAAACGCTTAGGGTATACTATATCCACTTCCAAAATAAAACCACAATCTGCATCAATTGCAATTTTCGTTATATCTAAATTGTTAATTTCTTGTTGAGTGAGAAATTTGAAGTTGGATAATGGTAAGTATTGACACATACTATACCCATACAAATTATTACAATCTATATAAGAGACATAGGAATCAGGTTCCGAAGATTTGTAATCCGGTAAGTATATGTTATTTGCTTTCGCATGCCTGTGAGAGCAGAGGCACACTCCTCCTCTTATACCACTTTGTAACATGCGTATCATAGACAAGTCATTAATTAGTTCCAATTGAACACATGTTTTTAATAACATAGCGTCAAAAGATAAACTGGGTGCAGTTAAATAAAAAGCTGGATCTAAGTGATAATGTCGTTTACAAGTCTGTCTAAAATTTTCAAAAATATCTGCTAATAAAAGCACATCAGTTTGTAGGTATAGATCCGTATAACCACCTAAACTAGTAATTCTAAATGTTGACCAAACTAAATGTGCATGTCGGTAATCATCTTCAGAAACATTTTCATCATTGAGGGAACTATAAAAGTATTTCTTTGGAGGCAAACATTTTTCATCATACCGTTTCCACGAATCCATGTATTCATATGGATAAATGCCTTTGCGAGTAAGTAATTGGAATTCATCTCGGACAGGGAAGTGATTTTGTAAATTTTTAAACATTTCTGGTTTTAAAGTTTTACATAATTTGTTTAAGCTTGTCCCCAAAAATTTAAACGAATCAAGAAAACGCATTTGAAAAAACTTATTATATGAAACTGATACAAATTTCGTAAATGAGATATAGTTTTCTTTATTTTTAGGTATTATCTTTATTTCACCAGGGACGGCACCCAATGCTTTAATAAATAAATGACAATCATAACCAGCTAAGTTATGAAAAAAAATGGGGACAAATGCAGGGCATTTATATTGCAAATTACAAAACGAATGCGCAGCTCCACGATAGCGACCGGTAAGATGACAATGATCACGGACTTTGTCCCAAAAAAGAAAGTTTTGACATATATGACAACGTGTTGCATTTTCAAAATCATACCTGTCCTCCGTGGAAAATATCATTACAGCTGGTGACTTAATTATATCATAAATTTTTTGCACGTCTTTAATTATATAGTCAACAAACCGCTTATCACAGTCTGGACCTCGATATGACACGTAACGATTATAGCTAGGTTCATCAGAGCATACAATATAATAACCAAAAGCAACCGGTACGTGTTGGTGAAACATATTCATATTTTTACTAGAACAATTAGGCTCAGTACTTGTTTGTAGCATCGATTCAAAATCTGCATAAATACAAAAAGGCATAGTTTGTTTCCGTTCATAGTTTTTAAACTTAATTACTGAACCTCTGTTTGGAAGGACAGTTACTATACCTCCACATAAATGGTTGTTAAGTTCGTCAGCGGTATTGAAAAATATCAAACATAAATCGCAAAGATGTAATCTGCTGTGATGAGATGTGACTTGACTTCTAAAAAGTCTGGAACAGTCTTTGATCAAGCAATAATGAGAAGAATTATTATTTTCTAAAAACAGAAGGTGTATCATTTTTCCGCTGTATTTAAGGTTGAATTCAGATTTATACAAAGGACCTACAAAGTTTTTGTGATTTTTTAAACCATAAATTATAAACTTTATATGTGGATTGTTTTTTTCAAATGTTCTAATATCATTAAAGGTTACAGGAAAAGACATTCCTCTTAAGTTAAATATTTCTCGAAAATTAGGATAAGAAGACGTTCTTTCAGGGTGTTTCTTAACTGGATATAAAGCCGCTGTTACACACCATAAAAAACAATAGTGATCATTATTCAAAATATTCAAACATGCTTTTTTAGCCTGAATTAATTTGGGTAAACTGATATAACTAGAACCACCAAGTGGTTGGTATTTATTGAGATTCATCTCAACATACAAATTGTTTATAAATGTCCATCCACTATCACGACCTTCAAACTCTTCAATAGATGTTTTTAAATAATTAACTGTTTCAATATACAATTTTTCGAAATCGAAGTTAGAATATAATATTTTATTTTTGGTTCCAAAAGATTTCACTTCTTGTGAATTATCTTTGAATTTTAAAAATGTACCAAAAAACTCAAAGTTTACCTTAACACAAGTATGCTTAGCAAGGAATTCATTTAAAAGAGATTTTAATCGGTCAAAAATGCTTGAAAAAAAGGATTCAATTGACGCTCCTTGATGTTCATCACGAGCTAATATTTTATAGGTTAATATACGACTGCGAAACGCTGAGTTTATGATTTCTACACCATCACTATGTTTTATTGTTTGACTACTTTTCCTATGTGAACTACTTCGCAAATGTCCTACCCATGATTTACTGGGTACTGATGTGTTACACGCAGTACAAAAAGGCATTATTATTAAATAAAATATTTGCTCCTACAACACTAAGTTTAAAACATAAAAAATTAAAGAAATTTATGTATTATAGATCTACACACTTAAAAAAGTTTGCGATCACTTTGAAAATTAGATACTTATATTTGTGATATAGAAGATTTTTTCTGATAAGATTCTAAAAATATTAAAAATTAGAATTAGAACGTGAAACAATAAAGATTAAACGTAGGTAAACATTTTCTGTTGATTGGGTTAAATTTGAAAATATATCAGCTTTGTAAGCGATCTCAAACTATTTTTGATGTGTGTATATTATAATAATATACATAAGGTATATCTATAAAAATTAAATCTACTTTATAAAAATCTTATCCGCATAATGCACTGGTTCAGTGTCTTGAAATTCATTATATGCATGTCCTAGAAAGTCTTGAAGTGACTCCCAAGATAGTGAGGACTCATCGCACTGTAATTTTACAGTCACCAACGCTGTCCTGTAGCGCACATCAGGGGCGTGTGATATGTAATCGTTGGTTTTATAGAGTTTAAAATCAACCACATACCCTCCTTCCGTTTTCTTGGAGCGACGAGACGTCCCAGATGAAACACGACTTGAGAAACTGGAAGCTAAGTCGCGCCGTGGTTCTCTGCAACTGCCTTCTTCAGCCCGCAAAATATTCAAAATATTTGTTTTCTTCGTTCTGTAAATAGAAAAAAGTGTTAATTATAAAAGTACTTATTCAAAGTGACTAAGAACTTGGGATCAAAACACAAAAAGTTATAGTATTTAAACGTGTAGGTATTGAAACGTACAAGTATTGTCAAAAGATCTATCTATGTATATAAATTAAGTGTGTCACTCATTTGTGTAAAATTAAGTTAAAGGTGTAAACTACACCTTATTCAATTTTAATTAAAATGTGACGATGTTAAACTTAATTAAAATGTGACGATGTTAAACTTAGTTGAACATAATGAAACCTACCTCTTTGTGGTGTTAAACTCGGGTGAAGTGTTTTTTCGTTGTACACTTTGGGTGCAGCTGGGCTTGGGTTGTTTTTGCTTTTTCTCTATCACCTGTTTGCGTTTCTTTGGTGCTACACACTCAGACTCTACTACAGAAGAAGTTTCAAACTCCGAATCAGACCTGTTAAAATACAATCAAATTATAAACAAATATATTCCCAAGATTTTCCGAATAGATATATTGCTAGCATCACGGCTGATTATAGATAATGCAGCCGGCGGGAATTAACCAAGCAACTCACTACTCAGTGGGATAACATAATCAGTAATCACATTTTATAATAATATGCGTTAATAATTATCAGCCGGCAGGAATTAACCAAGCAACTCAGCTGGATAATAATTAACTAAATAATAATTAATAATTATCAGCCGGCAGGAATTAACCAAGCAACTCAGCTGGATAATAATTAACCAAATAATAATTAATTTAATAGCACTTACTCACATTTTCTTGTTGGAGAAGATCACTGGAAGATACTGGAGCGAATGTAATTTATTTGAAAAATTGATGGGTTTTTATACATAAAAAGTATCAATTCAGCAAATATCACCTCCCAACAAAATTAAAACTTAACTTATTATTTATATAGGTGTATTAATTAATTTATGTTACTTACGACTATTTAAATCAAAATGATTGAAAACTCATTTCGTCTAATTGCACTTTTGTTATTACAATTGAAATACAAAACCATGTCTTTACCAACACCGCCAAAGCTAATTCCGATTAATTCCGACGAATGTTATGATTTCTGTATGATACATATAAAATGTAATTATAATTTATGTAGGTATGTTCGTTGATCGTCGTCGATAAGTATATGATATGGTAACTATATAATTATGTATAGATAGGTACATGAATAGTATTAATGAAATATACTCATACCATTGTGCAGAAGTAAAATTATGCAATTTATTGGTGATTTAGGTAAGGACCGTCGTCTATACCTAAATCACCAATATAAGCTGACCGTTAGTACACGGTAGGTATTTAATTATTTTTAAAAGGTAGACGTACCCTGGAAGTTACCTAGTTTGCGTCACAATTATAGAAGTTTCAAATTGCTATGCACGGTTTTCATGGGTGTGTGTGTGTGTGTGTGTTAGTGTGTGGAAGCAAGGTATCTGTTAGTTTACTTACTCAGCGATACAATATTAAAACGACATCGTATTAACCGACTTCTAAAAAGGTGGTTACTTTATTTATCTGTAGGTATGTTGGTTTATGGTTCTCAAATTTGATACAAGGTATGGTTAACGGTATTCTATTAAAAATCCTTTGGAATCGTTTCGATAAAAATAATTTTACAAAAATATTACTACAGACTTATCCCACAAATATGTTAACAAACATTACAAATAATCATTTAAAATATAACTTTTAAATATTAGTAAATAGTTTTGGTATGTGCTTAAACTATATGGTAATACACCTCTTTTTATCCAAGTCGGCTAACAACGTACCTTTATACAAAGCTACGACCAATGTTAAGTCAGCAGTTTGTTCATGTATGTTCTACTTGTTTACCTATGTGTGTTATCGCCACATCGACACATCGTTCCTATACGCGAGGAATGTCTCATATTCTGTTCCCACAATATCTACCATTTGCATCGAGCTACCAAACACGCAGTGCACTACGTCCTTCAGAGGATTAAAAGGAAGATCCAAAATAAAAGCAATGTCATGTAAGTAATTACTTATAATGTTAATTATTTGATTTATAATTCTTTGTTAGTTTACCTACTAAATATCTAATTTATTAGGCGACGTAGTTTTCTATGGAAGTCCTTTAAATTAAATTTTATACGATTATCCTTAATTTTCGTATAACATTTAAGTTCTGTACAAAATTCAAAAGTTGTAAATAAAATAATGAACGCTGAAATATTTAATCTCTTGCTAGCACTTAATTGCACATAAAGTAGAATATTTTATCAAATTTGAATAGGCTCTGGTGTCTCAATTAGAGTGGCTTCCGAAGAAGTTGTGTAGGTTTGACATATTCGGACTACATTTGCCGATTTTCAATAATTAGACTTAAACCTACATTTAATTTTATTTTCAGATATTTTATCATCACGGATGAAATTGACAAGGAACCCTCATGGACAGCGCGGTGAACCACATAATCAATTTGTAAGTAGATACCTATATATTTTGGTCATTCCAAAAAGTGTAAAATTAAAGTAGCACGTAGTTATACATAATGTAGAATATTTTATCAAATTTGAATAGGCTCTGGTGACTCAATTAGAGTAGCTCCCAAAGAAGTTGTAGAATATAATATCATCAGTAAGGAATAATGTAGGTATTCTTTAGAATAGCTGGAGAGTTTAGACAATACAAAATATAAAATATTAGGAATACCTATTGTAGTTTATTTCGTATGATACTAACTGATAAGGTGCCTATAGGTATTTAACTGGTCACCCGATTCTATATTAGTATGTCGAATAAATTAAAATAAGCAATTACATAATTATTGTCTTTTTATTATATTCCTTATCTGATATTGATAACGAAATACGTCATCATTCACGTTACAACACGTTTGAAATTCATAAGAATTTCACAACTATTAAGTAGGTGCATAACAATAACATTTTGCACATACGAATTATTGAATGGTTGAATTTCAAGTTCTAACTTGATCATCATACCAATAAATGCTTTATGTCAGCATAATTTGATATATCAACTGCGTTAGAAAAAATATTATTACCTAGTTCATTCTTTATTAAACAGTCAATACGAGCATATCTAACATGGTAGGTATTTTATAACTTTCAATCTATTGAAAATTTCAATCTATTTACAAAATACTTAGTATGATTTATTACTAATGTTTTAAATAATTTTCAGAATACCAGCTTAAACAAATTTTCAAACGGAATAGAAGAGAGCTCTCCTGAATATCTTCCAGACCTGCAAGATCAGTTCGACTTGGACAACGCAATGAATAGACCTTGGATAATAACACCCAATGAAGAAGTAAAAATAAACAAAAAGAAAACTAATCGAAGAAGACCAATTACAAACAAACGCAGTGCATTGAATTCCTATATTATTAACAGTGAAAGAAGAAAAGGACGACGTTTAATAAAAATTACGATCAAGGAACTCAGTGAGTCAATGGACGACGAAGATGAAGGTAAGGACATAATCACTGCACAGTATATTGTACAAGATACGGTAGATGAGATATCGGATCAAGCTGAAAAATTAATTCACAATATTTCCAAAAAATTGTGTGGCTACTCATATCACATTTTTTAATTAGGTAATAATTCATTAATGTAACTAGTAGATAAAGTGATGACATATTTAGATTTTATTAAAATTTTATTTACTGTGAAAATATGTGTTAAAAAAATTTCAATATTAAGTTGTGTGTTAAAAAATAAAAACCATAGGTAATAATTGTGTGGCTACTCATATCATATTTTTTAATCAGGTAATAATTTATTAATGTAAACTGTGTAAACTGTGTAAAAAATGTGTAAACTAGTGATGACATATTTAGATTTTATAAAAAATTTATTTACTATGAAAATATATGTTAAAAAATTATAAATATTAAAAATGTGTGTTAAAAAATAAAAAACCATTTACTTTAAAAAATTGTTTTATTTATTAAAACTGCGTATAGGAAGACATATTACCTTTCTTGCTCTATTAAATAGTTCTTTATACATAAAACATTTTTAAGTGCACATTGTTTAATGTGATTAATACAATTAAAACTGGTTTCAATATTTGAATATTTGTTATGCAACAGTGATAAATTTGGACACTTGTCTTCACCAAGATCTATACAAATACAATTCATACAAAGATCTTGAATCCACTTAACTTTTTCTAAGCCCTTCACAATAATTTCTTTATTTTCTAGATAAGGAACAATTATACGTCGAAATTCTCTATAGTCGATATAACCTTCATTCCAGTAAATCCCTCTGTTTCTCTCCAACCACGTAACTTGTTTTTTTTCATCCGTAGTTAAGTATTTAAATAAGTATGGAGGCTTTATTAAGAACGTTTGGGTATAAACACGAGTGGCCAGAGCTAATTCCTTGACTATAAAGTTATTACAAGTGTCTTTAAAGCCCTGGACATCCACTATAATCGTATTCGGGTTCATGATAATTTTCTCACAGTGCTGCTTAATGGTTTATACTCAATTATACAGTCGTTCAATATAAGACAATATGCCGAAGTTTGATCTGGTATATCAATGTCACTTTCAATTTCCACTCTGACATCCACAACAGGACCCGACTTAAGATTATCTGGTTGTCTAGAACAATCTACGACAAATAACGGAGCAATATTTTTAAATTGTTTCTCACTTAATAACGGTTCACCACGACGACCTCCGTAATATGAGTGTTGAAATCTGGTGTATTGTTCATATATTAACGCAATTCTGTTATTCGAGAAACTTGAATTTAAATTTTCATAAGGGAAGTAGGTTGAATTTAGGTATACTCTAACATCACGAACGTCACAGTGATCAAACTGAGACATATCCAATTTAGGATTATTTTTTCTATTTGTTTGCAGACCAATAATAACAAATCTTGGTTTCTCTATTTGCGATGATGTTTTTATGGACCAAGTATGTTTAGTAGTTTTTGGTAAAGCCGGATATTCATATAAATCCCAATTCCTGAATATCATCTGGAGTGATCGGTCTTTTTCTAACAGTTTTAACATATTTATTTTTTCTCTATCGAATACTTTGACATGTGGTACTCGCCATATTATTTTATTTATAATAATATCTTCTACCGTCTCACCAGCGCTAAGTTTTAGGGCGTTCAGATTAGTATTACTTCGTAACAATATTAATTCATGTTTGCTGTTTATCACTACTTTCTTGAAATCTTCTGCAAAACCAAGAATGTTACAGAGGGGTATGGAAGCAGAAAAGCTACCCCCATTTGTACTATTTATACCATCGATATTCCAACCCCAAGCATTAGATACTTTAGCCTCGTTTTCGTTCATTGATATTAATGATTTCATTGTGGTAGTTATACCAGCGTTCTTTATTTTATCTATTTCCACTCCATTTATCTCATACCTTATATCTTGAAACAAGTAAAGTAAACTATTGTTTGTGAAATGAACGCTACTGACTCTCTCTTTAGAATTTTCAGCCTTGTTTACAACAATAGTTCCTTCCAAAAACAAAGTGCTTGCTGATGGTAATATATACAAGTCTTGTTGATTAATAGGTATCCTGATTTCATCGCTTCTATTGAAACTTGTTACGTAAGGCTTGTAAGAGTGAAATTCAATTCCTTCCACAGAGTTGTTGTATGCAGGAGCGGATAAAACATCTAGTATATTCATTTTAACAAACCAATCGCTTTAAGAAAAGCTTTATTATTGTTGTTCAATTTTATGACCTTTTTGGATCGAGCTCTTATTGGTTTGATAGTTTGAGTAGGACTGTTATGTTTAGTTGAATGAACCACATATTTATTATAATCTATCATGTTTTCTTCTGATATGTAGATACAACTGCACTTCTTCACCTCGCAAATTTATTAAGTTATTATTTATATCTAACAGCCTTATCTGTATGCAGCTTATATTGGTTTGGTTTATTGGAAAGTAGATTGCGTTTTTTGGAATTTCTATAATCCTGTATCCAGGTGGAACATTAAGTGCAAATTCGTGTAAGATGTGACTGGATTGACCGTTTATATAGGAACCGCTAACTATGTCACATTCAATCCTTATGACAGTCGTAGGCAAAATGTTAACTGGAAACTCTGATACATGATATTTATTTGCTTCTAAGATCTGTTTTTTAAATCCCAATAAACTTCCAAATGTACCTTCTTTAGTAAAATCTATAGTTGATGTACAAAATAACATAGTTTTTAAGGTGTTGTTATTACAATTGAGTTTTATGGATGCATCTTTTATCTCAGTTTTTAAATAGTCGCTAATATCTTGTAATTCATAAGTTCCTTCAGGTATCTCGATAACATTTTTAGAACCATAATATAATTTATTATTTGTATTATCAAAATTTGGAATAGAATTATATGTAGAGAAATGTAATAATGCACATTCATACTCCCCAACTAATGGCAGCGTGCTTGGATAATAGGTAGATAATACCGATGAGTTTCCAGTTATCGATAAGGTGAGTGACATCTTGCAAATGATGGAAATGAAAGAATGATATAAAATTTATAGTATTTATTCCAAAAACATTGCAAATATCTTAAACACAAATGTCCACAAATTATTGTGTTAAATTGTTGATATCTACTAAAGTTATAATAAACATCACAGTTCTTAAAATATAGGATTAATTCTCTTGGCGGTTTTAAATCGCCAAAGCTATCAAAATATTCACAATAATTATTTATTTTAACATAAGCTACCCAATGCGTTCCATCATTTTTTGAATTATCTAGGTTAACTATACCACATTCAATTCGTTTAGATGTTTTTGGTAACTGATCCTTCATGTAAACTCCCCGAAAGTAAGGAATACAATAGGCATACTTCTGAATATCGATATTAGTTAAAGCGCGATTAGGTAGCTGATCAATTAGTTTTTTGATGGTTTTATAAACAATCCCTGACCTTGCTTATGTGGTTTAATGTATAAACCTTTACCTATTGCTATAGCCTCCATAGTTTTATTATGACGTTCAGTTTCTTGTAATTTTTTCTGACCGTCTTTATAATCATTCACTGTTTTAGCAATACCAGCTGCACCACCAGCTAATGCTCCTAAAGCAGACAAACCAGCAAAAATTGGGATTAAAGGTAGAATGCCTCCAGTTTTTGGTATAGGTATCATTCGAGGTACGCGAACTTTTGGAATGCATGGAACTAATTTTCTAGCAACCATATAAGCTATATTTATTAGTGACTTATTATCTTTAGGCGAGAGTTTTTTGATTTTTCTTTTTATTTTCCTAACAAAGTTATTAAAGGTCTTAACACCAGCACCAGACTTCAATTTAGCTTTCATAATTTTGTTTACTATCCACGAACTAATCTTTTCCCCTGTTCGAGCATCTTTTGCTTTAAGTCTTTGTTTAGTCATATCTATAAGACGTAAGTCGGCTTTTTGACGGTTAGGCAAGTCTATGTAGTTTGCGTATGCGATATCGTGATGCATACAAGCTTCGTCTAACTTGTTTACACCTTTATCACCACGTAGTAATCGTTTTGAAAGCTTTGTTCCTGGTCCACAATAGTTATAACCGGGTATGTGAAGTTCGAATGGTAAATGATTAATGATACTGTTTATTAGTCCACCACCTTGCATCGTCTAAAGAATAATGAATAAACTTTAAAATTATATATCACTTATATAATTAACTTATTCCACTATTGCAGTCTTATCAATCCAACTGTTCTCTTTGTTATTTAAACCCAACCATTTTACAAACAGTTTGTTTCCTTTCTTTTTTAATACCTTTTCTATCAAATAGACACCAGGGCAGGACGACTTTTGAAGCTCTTGTTCGTAAAAAGTTCCTAATATGACTTGTTTTTGATTATCTTCGATGCGATATGTTATTGGTACAGTGTTATTTATCTTTTTTATAGTAAATAATTCTGTTGACCAGTTAGGAGTGTATCCTTTCTCAAATATATGTTTGTACTTACTAATTCGAACTTTGTCACCAATTATAAACTTAGGACGACATTTTTGGGTTACCTTTATCATGGAATTTGCAATATTATTTTTAATGTCCGTTTCATTAAACTTATTGACATTAACAGGTGCAAATTTAATAATACGATGTTTTGTGTTGTTATATGTCTTCATAACATCGTTCAAGCCACCATCTATCCACTTATAGTGTCCGTTCAAGCTAAAGTATTTGTACAATTTATTTTTAAGCGTTTTAATAACTCGTTCAACAATTGAAGCCTTTTTGGTTGAAAATGTTGAGTAGTGATTAATATTATAGTTCTGTAAAAGCTTTTGAAATGTAGAATTATAGAACTCAGTACCCCTATCAGTTTGCAGATGAGTTGGTATCCTATGATTAGTAGAAAGTAATTTTTCAAATGCATGAGAGACATCATGTTTGGATTTAGTTTTTAGTGGTTCCACCCAAACGTACTTTGAGAAGCAGTCAATAACTATTAAAATATAGTTATATCCTTTATTAAAGGTTTTTAGGTTTTGCATATCAACTAAATCTGCTTGCCACAAATCATCAATACCTTTTAAAATTACAGATCGTCGAGGAAAATTTTTTCGTGCTGCTTTATGTATTTCATTGACGATTTGTTGTTTCGCCATTTTGATAAACTTTAAGGTCTATGTTTTTCGATCTTTTAATATAGATTGAATTGCGTCTTGAATTAGTCTATCAACTGCGTTTCTTGTGTAAAATTTGTTTTCCAAATGAGTCACTATCTCAGACATTATTGTTTTTAAAGCTTTCTCTATGTGGTTTTGAACACTATTTGGAATAGAACTTTGCAATTTTTGTAAGTCATTCATTAGTACACCTTTCAATTCATCTACATATGTTTTATTTACTGCATCATCTGCGTCTTGAGGAGGTTTGACACCTTTTAACCTCGATGTCTTCAAGTCATAATCTCCACGATCAGATTTTATTAATGCGTTATCATTAAAATCCAGTATTTCCGATATACGCATTCGCTTATGAATATAATGACCAAATTTGTCTACATTCATATTAAAGGTGTATTATGTTGAACGGTATATAGTAAAATGATACACATATAATATTAGTAGATTTATTTATTTGATGATTTTGCTTTCACGTAGTTCTTCAATGATAGATATTATTTCATTGTCTATTCCTGTGTTACCAGCATCTCGAGAAGCAATTAATAATTTTAATCTATCAACCAATTCATTGGGATCATCCCAATATACAAAATCTGTATTTTTTTTCCATATTTTTGTTAAAGGTAATCCTTTTCCTACTTTCTGTCTACAACTTGGACTTTTACTTTCTTGTTCGAAAAGTGGTTTAATAACTTGCAAATATTTTTGTCCTTTATTACTTTTAATTGGTTTTTTTGAATCGAAATCACGACGATGTGCATTCGTTACAAGTAACATTGCCTTATAATTTTGCTTGTCATAGTCATTAACCAAGCTCAGATCAATGTCTCTTTTTAACAGTAACTCTCGCAACCCAGGTGTACTTTCGTACTTGTGTCCGGCTACAGTAATAACTTGATCTCCAATCGTTATGCCAGAGGAACCTAACATTAACTGTCCACGGTTATTTCTTATACCAAATGGTACATCCGATAGTACTTGTGAAGATAATGACCAAGATGATACATCTGGATTAGTATCGACTAATGACTGAAATGAAGAGTCTGATGAGGGTTCCGATTCGTTACTATCATTACTGCTTTCATCTGTTTCTTTCATATCTTGGTCTTGTGGTTCTTGGGGTTCTCCTTTTTCCTCCTTTTTTGTTAGAGCTAAGTGGTTATTAGTGTTGGCTATTAAATTGAGAGATTCTGTAACAGGCTTAAAAACTGTATCAAGAGCATGTCTATTATTATCTTCTAAATCCTTCATTTTACGTATTTTTTTCCTGACAGCTTGTGTCGCATCAACAATTTGTTTTTTCAATGATTTATCCATTATGTAAAATAGGTGGTAATCGGATAAGAACCAATTAAAGAATAACAATAACGTGACTGCAGTCTACTTAAATATTCAAATTTCATCTAATAATACAAAAGTGTCAAACGTTTTTCTATAGCAACCGTTGTTTTTCGAACAATCTTTATTAATTACCACATAATCAAAAGGCTCTTTCCATATTAGGGAACACATTTCTCGAAATTTCAACCATGTCATATCGGTGTTAACATGTTCTTCGTAAACATGTTTCAAGTTAACTTCATCTTGCTTAAAAAGCACAATTAAGTTAGCATTATCTCTTACAAGTTGTTTAGGTATTTTGGTATAAGTTTGATTTAAATAAAAACTGTCAATCAATTTATGTCTTCCCATTGCAAAATAATCACGCATATTACTTTGATTTTCACATGCTACATCGTCAAAAATAATCACAGAATTAGGTTTCGCATCTGTAACCTTCAAAACGTCATCATTTGCTTGGTATTTCTGGAGAGTGATACCTGGTACTCGTTGTAAAACTTTTTCTAAAAAGATGTACTTTGGTTGATGGAGAGTTTTAGAATATACATAAACATTCTGAAATGTCAATCCATTTTCATGCAATAGAAGACCAATTAATAAGTTAGTTTTTCCACAATTTGATGGTCCGCAAATGATGCAACGTACTGTATTCGGTAATAATTCTCCATGGCGTAACTTGTTTTTTGTCAAATCGTCACAGATTGTATTGACCTGTAACAATTGTGTTTGTTTAACGAATTTCATGTTTGCTATGTAATACTGATGGACTCGTAATGAAAAGATGAATTTATAACATAAATATTTATAACTACAAGTAGTAGTAAGGAGCTTCAGCGAACGTACGAACAGTGGGACAGCGTGCTCAAATGATATTAATGTGGAATATTCGTTTAGTTACGTTATTTCCCAATCCAAAGTGATATTGGGCATTCTGTCCCACCTTTATCTATTTTAAAAATGTGATCTTAACGTGTTCATGTTAACAAACATGCATCGGGTTAGTTTGCTGTACGAAAGCAATCATCTAGCAAGTGAAATTGGTTAACCATTGACGGAACGGTAGTGTATTGAACGGCATTAAAATGTGGAACGTTGGTTTAGGTAAATTATTTTACAAAGAGTTATTGGGCATTCTACCCCACAGAGTTATTGGGCATTCTACCCCACAGAGTTATTGGGCATTCTACCCCACCGTGACTGAGGTTATCGAAGATAACCGATGGAACTAAGGTGGGGTAGAATGCCCAATAACTCACTACTATCTAGGGATCGTACTTGATAGCCGATGGAACTTCGGACCACATTTCCGAAGTTTCGTCCCCAAGGTGACACAAGCATCGGTCGCGCTTTCGCGACTGATGCCCAACCTAAAGGGACCCAACGCTTCCTGCAGGAGACTGTACCTGGGGATCGTGCGGAGTATGGCCCTATACGGGGCTCCCGTATGGGCGGAGTTGTTTGATGGCCAACAACTCAACGCTCCTTAATAGACCGTTGAGGACCTTGGCCGTCAAAACAATAAGGGGCTACCGCACGATCTCCGGAGAGGCTGCATGTCTCCTAGCCGGGACCCCTCCATGGGACCTGGAAGCGAGAGCCCTTGCGTCATTGTTCCAATGGCGCAAGGAGGCGCTGGAGCGGGACCACAGGCCTACGTCTCGAGAAATCGATGACCAGCGGTCCCAACTCCGCCAGGATCTCATGGAGTCATGGAGGGTGCGACTTGAGCAACCCAAGTGGGGTACCACCATCATCGCGGCGGTGAGACCGATCATGGACGATTAGCTGCAGAGGCAGCATGGTGACCTCACGTATCGTGCGACGCAGATCGTTACCGGGCATGGATGCTTCGGTAGCTATCTGTTTCGCATCCGTCGTGAGGTCACACCCCGGTGTCAACACTGCGAGGTTTCCGACGACGACACCGCACTCCACACGTTGGTGGAGTGCTCAGCGTGTGCGAGTCAGCGCCAACCCTCGTATTGGGTCTGGGCGTGGATACCCTCTCGCTGGAGACCATGCTTCAAGCCATGGTCTCCAGCGGGAGTAGGTGGAACGCGGTCGTGTCCTTCTGCGAGCAAGTAATGCTCGCGAAGGAGGCGGCCGAGAGGGAGAGGGAGCGTACCCTCCCCGCCGAGTTCCGTAGTCAGCGGCGAGGGCGCCGCAGACTCATCTACGCCCAAGACCATCGACCTCCATGATCAGGGCCTGAGGACGGCGGGACCGCCACCCGTCGTCCTTACAGAAGCAGGCTTTCTAGCCTTAGGGTTGCGTGCTGCGGGGCCTTTGCCCCATAGCACGCAACCAGATTCACTCACTGACGCGGGATAAAACCCTACCCCAACGACAACGACGCGAGATTCTCATCCCGACCCAACCCCCGCATAGACCACAAGGGTGGTCAAGTCCGCCGGGCGCCACTAGAAATACATTCTGCTTATAACCAGAGACGCCCAGCAACGGACGTTAGAGCGGCCGCGGCCCTAGGCCGCGGAACTAAAATAATAATAATAATAAGAACTGGCAACTCTGGACATCTGTACATACGTCATTTTCATCAATAAAATATTTTAATATTTTTATCTCAAATATCTTCCTCAATTTTTAAAATTCTTACTGATTTCTAAATTATATCACCAAAAAGTCCATAAATATTATATTTCACAATTTATTACAAGAATACCAAAGTCTGCAAATATGAATCGAAGTTTTGACAAACGTCAACTATCAAAATATCAGAATGTTACGAGAAAATAAATTTTATGAATGATTATGGATAGCGATGATAACAAGAGCCAGGAGTAAAAATGCACAGATAACACCCCCGGACTCATCACTTAGCTCCGCCTCGCAAGCGCTGGACCGCACTCCTGCGACACAAGTGCTTGCTGAGGCGTCGAGTTCATCGTCAAGTGATGAGTATTTTTCCCCGCCGACGTCGCCAACACCTGTACGCCGGCGAGGGAGAGGCCGGCCGCCGAGCAGTTTGGGGCCCCGAAGCCTACCAGCTTCGAGTAGGGTTCCCACTACCGGTGGTATTGTGCACCGCATGCGATGGACTTCATCCATCAATGAAAACGTCATGCGGGCATATTATGAGGCTACAGAAGGGGAAACCAACCTGACTGCGTACCGTTCAAGGATGCTTCCTTTGTTTCAGGCTCTTGAACCAACAATGACCGTTGCCGTCCAGCGACTATCGGATCAAGTGCGGGCTATCCAACGATGCAAGTTGTTGGATCAACCTGTGCTTGATCGACTACGCCTGGAAGTGTTATCTGCTCGACCAGCTCCAGCGTCAACGAGAGCACCGTCCCCTGGTACACACACGGTTGCAACTAGTGCCACTTTAGTTGATACCGTGCTCGACGTGGGAGATGATACGAGTGATATATCTGTCCAGGTAAGCGAGCAATTAAGGAGTACTTTAGAGGATGTGATCTCTCAATATAGGTTTGCACCTAATTCTAGACCACGGCTACCACGCTTACCCATGCATAGACGAAATCTGGCGTTGATGGGAGCCCTGAATGCGTTGCTAGCTCCGTACTTACGGACTAGCAATGATTTGCTCGATACCCACTCGATTCTTTACTGTGGAGCTATTACCGCTTGTCGTGTTGCACGAGTTAAATTCCCTGAATTTAACCGTGCACCACGATCGGGTGGTGTGCCCGTATGGCAGGCAAGAATCGAGCGACGTATCGGCACATTTAGGACTCTCATTGCGAAGCTTATCTGTTTTAGCCGGGGAAATAGTCGTCCCCGGGTCATGCGTTTCGTGAGTCAATCATTCGCTGGGACCGGTATTCGTCCCCAGCAATACTTAACCAATGTCACGGAACGTATTGACTTTCTGAAACAGAAAGTGTATGCATGGGCAAGCCGTATCCGTCGTTATAGAGAGCGTGTAAATAGATACTGGCAGAATCGCATCTTCCAAAGTGACCAAAGGAAGGTGTACCGAGAGTGGGAGGGAACTGGACAACGTTTGAGCGACGGACAACTGCCAGATGCTCACACCATGAATCAATTTTGGCGTGACATATGGTCGGTGCCCGTCGAACATTCGGAGGGCGACTGGATCCGTGTCGTCGAGCGTGAATGCAGTATCATCGAACCCATGGAGTCTATTACCATAGACTCCGAAGATGTTAGTTGTGCAATTCGTAAGGCCCCGAACTGGAAAAGTCCTGGGCCGGATGGATTGCACAACTTTTGGATAAAGTGGGTTCAGAGCTCGCATGAACGCTTGGCAACACAGTATCAAGAAGCCCTCGAGTCTGGTTCCTTACCCGCTTTTATGACCACTGGCATCACCTTCCTGCTCCATAAATCAGGTAGTACCACGGAACCGAAAAAATATAGACCTATCACTTGCTTACCTACCATCTACAAGCTCCTTACATCCATTCTGAGAAGTAAATTAAATTCACACATAATGTCTAACAATATTTTAGATAACGCTCAGAATGGATGTAGGGCTGGGTCACTTGGTACTAAGGAGCTACTCCTTATTGACATGGCTATTAGCCAACAGGTCAAGCGGAGTAGGGGCGCCCTCTCTACTGCCTGGATTGACTACAAGAAGGCCTATGATTCGGTGCCTCATTCATGGCTGAGGAGGATTTTAGAGTTGTATAAAATTAATCCGACTCTTAAATCCTTCTTAGTCTCGTGTATGGGGCAGTGGACCACAGTCCTTCGTCAACCAGGTAGTGGTGGGTACGCCTCTGATTCGCATGACTTGATAAGGATTGAGCGTGGTATATTCCAGGGCGACAGTTTGAGTCCATTGTGGTTTTGTTTAGCACTGAATCCACTTAGCACATTGCTGAAGGATTCAGGGCTAGGCTATCGGTTTCGTAGAGGGGGTGAGGTTATTTCTCACCTGATGTATATGGATGACCTCAAACTATTCACACCGAAGCACCAAGATTTAGTGACATTATTAAAAACTACGGAAGTTTTTAGTAATGCCATTAAGATGGAGTTCGGTGTTGATAAGTGTGCGGTTATGCATGTACAGCGGGGGAAGGTTGTAAATTCACCGAATCTACAACTTTCTGAGATAATAACTCTCAGATCTCTCACCGAGACCGAAACATACAAATACCTAGGTATGTCAGAGTCATTGGGTATAGCGGTAGAGGATATTAAGAAATCGGTGAAAGAACGTTTTTTTGGCCGCCTGACAAAAGTTCTTAACAGTTGAAAGCCCGCATTTTGTTACCACCGGACAAAGGTCCGGTGGTAACAAAATGCGGGCTTTCAACGGTTGGGTGATACCTTTATTGTTGTACTCCTTTGGCATACTTAGGTGGACTCAAACGGAACTAGACGCCCTGGATAGGCGAGTCCGTCAACAACTGACATTGCATCGAATGTTACACCCACGATCGTCGTGGACGTAGACTCGACGATCATTGTGCCGATGGTCATTTCGGCTAACAGATTAATAGCGAAGAGTCTCGACCAACATCTCAAGAGACTCTCGTTAGATTGTTGGATCAAGAGTCAGATTCAGAAGGCTGTTATCCTTGACACGTGCCGTATTGTTAGGAGGTTTCTCAGTCTCCGCTACTGGTGGGTCACTATTTTTTATATTTTTAAATGTATTTGTGTTTTTTATAAATCTATTTAAAAATGTATAAAATAAGAATGTTAATGAATAAACGAAAATAATAATATTAACCTGGCGACTCTCGACATCTGTTCATACGTCATTTTTATCCGTAAAATATTTTAAATTTTTATCAACATATCTTACCGAATTTTTTGCAATTACTTACAGATTTTTAAATAATAGAACCAATAAGTTTATAAATAAAATACTACAACAGTTATTACAACAATAAACCAATTTTATAAAAATGAAACCGCGATCTGACATTACGACAAATGAAATTGGATATAAATGATGAATAACGATGCAAACAAGAGCCAGGAGCAAACAACATGCGCAACTACCACCCCCAGACTGATCACTTAGCTCCACCTCGCAAGCGCTGGACCGCACACCTGCGACACAAGTGCTTGCTGAGGCGTCGAGCTCATCATCAAGTGATGAGTATTTTTCTCCGCCGACGTCGCCAACACCCGTACGTCGACGAGGAAGAGGCCGGCCGCCAACCAGTTTGGGTCCCCGAAGTGTACCAGCTTCGAGTAGGGTCCCCACTACCGGCGGTATTGTGCACCGCATGCGATGGACCTCATCCATCAATGTAAACGTCATGCGGGCATATTATGAGGCTACAGATGGGGAAACCAACCTGACTGCGTACCGTTCAAGGATGCTTCCTTTGTTTCAGGCTCTTGAACCAGCAATGACCGTTGCCGTCCAACGACTATCGGATCAAGTGCGGGCTATCCAACGATGTAAGTTGCTGGACCAATCTGTGCTTGATCGACTACGCCTGGAAGTATTATCTACTCGTACAGCTTCAGTGTCAACGAGAGCACCGTCACCTGAGATACAGACGGTTGCAACAAGTGCAATCTTAGCCGAGCCCGCACCCGACACGGGAGATGACACGAGTGATATATCTATCCAGGTAAGCGAGCAAATAAGGAATAAATATTGGATATGAAATAAGGAATACTTTGGAGGATGCGATCTCGCAGTATAGGTTCGCACCTAACTCTAGACCACGGCTACCACGCTTGCCCATGCATAAGCGAAATCTGGCGTTGATGGGAGCCCTGAATGCATTGCTAGCTCCGTATTTACGGACTAGCAATGATTTGCTCGATACTCACTCGTTTCTTTACTGTGGAGCTATTGCCGCTTGTCGTGTTGCACGCGTTAAGTTTCCCGAAGTTAACCGTGCACCACGACCGGATGGTGTTCCCGTATGGCAGGCAAGAATCGAGCGACGTATCGGCACATTTAGGACTCTTATTGCAAAGCTTATGTGTTTCAGTCGGGGAAATAACCATCCCCGGGTCATGTGTTTCGTGACTCAGGCATTTGCTGGGACTGGTGTTGGCCCCCAGCAATACGTAGCCAATGTCACGGAACGTATTGACTTTCTGAAACAGAAAGTGTATGCATGGACAGAGAGCGTGTGGACAGATTCTGGCAGAATCGTTTCTTCCAAAGTGATCAAAGGAAGTTGTATCGAGAGTGGGAGGGAACTAGACAACGTTTGAGTGACGGGCAGCTGCCAGATTCTCACACCATGAATAAATTTTGGCGTGACATATGGTCGGTGCCCGTCGAACATTCGGAGGGCGATTGGATCCGTGTCGTCGAGCGTGAATGCAATACTATTGAACCCATGGAGTCTATCACCATAGACTCCGAAGACGTTAGTTGTGCAATTCGTACGGCCCCGAACTGGAAAAGTCCTGGGCCGGATGGATTGCACAACTTTTGGATAAAGTGGGTCCAGAGGTCGCATGAACGCTTGGCTATACAGTATCAAGAAGCCCTCGAGTCTGGTTCCTTACCCGCTTTTATGACCACTGGCATCACCTTCCTGCTCCACAAATCAGGTAGTACCACGGAACCTAAAAATTATAGACCTATTACTTGCTTACCTACCATCTACAAGCTCCTTACATCTATTCTGAGAACTAAAATAAATTCTCACATAATGTTAAATAACATCTTAGATAGTGCTCAGAATGGATGTAGGGCTGGGTCACGTGGTACTAAGGAGCTACTCCTTATTGACATGGCCATTAGCCAACAGGTTAAGCGGAGTAGGGGCGCCCTCTCTACTGCCTGGATTGACTACAAGAAGGCGTATGATTCGGTGCCTCATTCATGGCTGGGGAGGATTTTAGAGTTGTATAAAATTAATCCGACTCTTAAATCCTTCTTAGTCTCGTGTATGGGGCAGTGGACCACAGTACTTCGTCAACCAGGTAATGGTGGGTTCGCCACTGATCCGCAAGGCTTGATAAGGATCGAGCGAGGTATATTCCAGGGCGACAGTTTGAGTCCATTGTGGTTTTGTCTAGCACTGAATCCACTTAGCACATTGCTGAAGGATTCAGGGCTAGGCTATCGGTTTCGTAGAGGGGGTGAGGTTATTTCTCACCTGATGTATATGGATGACCTCAAACTGTTCACACTGAAGCACCAAGATTTAGTCACATTATTAAAAACTACGGAAGTTTTTAGTAATGCCATTAAGATGGAGTTCGGTGTTGATAAGTGTGCGGTTATGCATGTACAGCGGGGGAAGGTTGTAAATTCACCGAATTTACAACTTTCTGAGATAACTCTCAGATCTCTCACCGAGACCGAAACATACAAATACCTAGGTATGTCAGAGTCATTGGGTATAGCGGTAGAGGATATTAAGAAATCGGTGAAAGAACGTTTTTTTGGCCGGCTGACAAAAGTTGTTAACAGTTCTTTGTACGGTGGTAACATAATGCGGGCTTTCAACGGTTGGGTGATCCTTTATTGTTATACTACTTTGGCATACTTAGGTGGACTCAAACAGAACTAGACGCCCTGGATAGGCGAGTCCGTCAACAACTGACATTGCATCGAATGTTACACCCACGATCTTCTGTCATGAGACTGTACATTCCGCGGAAGTGGGGGGTCGAGGCTTTTTGAATGCCAAGAACCTCCACAACCGTGAAGTGTGCAGTCTCAGGGATTACTTGCAGAATGGGTGTGACATTCATTGCGATATTGTGAAGGTTGACAAGAGCCTGACACCTCTTTCCTTGGAGTAGTGAGTTATTGGGCATTCTACCCCACCTTAGTTCCATCGGTTATCTTCGATAACCTCAGTCACGGTGGGGTAGAATGCCCAATAACTCTTTGTAAAATCATTTACCTAAGCCAACGTTCCACATTTTAATGTCGTTCAATACACTACCGTTCCGTCAATGGTTAACCAATTTCACTTGCTAGATGATTGCTTTCGTACAGCAAACTAAATGCATGTTTGTTAACATGAACACGTTAAGATCACATTTTTAAGATAGATAAAGGTGGGACAGAATGCCCACCCATTCTACCCCACCTTAGTTCCATCGGTTATCTTCGATAACCTCAGTCACGGTGGGGTAGAATGCCCAATAACTCTTTGTAAAATCATTTACCTAAGCCAACGTTCCACATTTTAATGTCGTTCAATACACTACCGTTCCGTCAATGGTTAACCAATTTCACTTGCTAGATGATTGCTTTCGTACGGCAAACTAAATGCATGTTTGTTAACATGAACACGTTAAGATCACATTTTTAAGATAGATAAAGGTGGGACAGAATGCCCACCCATTCTACCCCACCTTAGTTCCATCGGTTATCTTCGATAACCTCAGTCACGGTGGGGTAGAATGCCCAATAACTCTTTGTAAAATCATTTACCTAAGCCAACGTTCCACATTTTAATGTCGTTCAATACACTACCGTTCCGTCAATGGTTAACCAATTTCACTTGCTAGATGATTGCTTTCGTACAGCAAACTAAATACATGTTTGTTAACATGAACACGTTAAGATCACATTTTTAAGATAGATAATTTATACGTTAAAACTTTAGGTTAGAACTTATGTTACTGATACATAAAATAACTAAAGTATCACTGGATATTCACATAAAATTTAAATAAAGTGTTTTTATGCACAATATAATTTTTTTTATAAAATTTCAGACATAGGTGTGAAATAGGTGTGTAATAGACTAGAAAATTATTTATCATAATTATTAGTTACTTTACATGACATTGCTTCTTATTTTCTGTCTTATTTTAGAATCCAAGGATAGATAGAATACTTAGTAGGTATACTGTATGTCCACAAAATGCCGTGCAGCATGTCGTGGGAATAGAATGTGAGACGTTCTTCGAGTATGGGAACGATGATACATGTCATTATACACAAGTAACACACACCAGAACAAACTGCTGACATTACCTTAGCTTTGTTACGTTGTTACCCGACTGTGATAGAAAGAGGTGTATGAACAAAATAAGTATTGCTAAATGAATATTTTTAAAGGAATAAATAATAAAGGATAAAAATATTTCATTAAGCGTAAGCGTGTATAACTTATTTTTAACACTTTTATTGGAAGCTCAGTTCAAACAATTAACTTATTTTTAACACTTTTATTGGAAGCTCAGTTCAAACAATTTCAATTCTAAACAATTCAAATATTCAAAGGACTTCAAATTGTTATATTTGTAAAATTATTGTGAAATCACTTTGAATGTCATTTAACATTTTAATAATTTCCTTCGATTTCTCTAGGATAGATTTCTCTTTATCGTTAAAACTTAATCAAATTTATATAAACCACCTGTACTATAGATTCTACCTTTCGAATAAAGATAATCAATAAAATCGTATTAGGTACCTATATAGAAAAAAGTTATGTTAAGATTATGAGAAAAAACACATAAAACCACATACAAATAAATTAGGTACCCACCTCCTTTTTTAGTCGGGTAAATAACTATATGACGTCGTCGTTCTTATATTGAATTGCCGACTACACAAATTCCGATTAATTCCGACGAATGTTATGATATGTGTATGATACATATAAAATGTAATTATAATTTATGTAGGTATGTTCGTTGATCGTCGTCGATAAGTATATGATATAGTAACTGTATAATTATGTGTAGGTACATGAAAAGTAATAATGAAATATACTCATACATTGTGCAGAAGTAAAATTATGCAATTTATGTAGGTAAGGACCGTCGTCTATACCTAAATCACCAATATAAGCTGACCGTTAGTACACGGTAGGTATTTAATTATTTTTAAAAGGTAGACGTACCCTGGAAGTTAACTAGTTTGCGTCACAATTATAGAAGTTTCAAATTGCTATGCACGGTTTGCATGGGTGTGTGTGTGTGTTAGTGTGTGGAAGCAAGGTATCTGTTAGTTTACTTACTCAGCGATACAATTTTAAAACGACATCATTTTAACCGACTTCTTAAAAAGGTGGTTACTTTATTTATCTGTAGGTATGTTGGTTTATGGTTCTCAAATTTGATACAAGGTATGGTTAACGGTATTCTATTAAAAATCCTTTGGAATCGTTTAGATAAAAATAATTTTACAAAAATATTACTACAGACTTATCCCACAAATATGTTAACAAACATTACAAATAATCATTTAAAATATAACTTTTAAATATTAGCAAATAGTTTTGGTATGTGCTTAAACTATATGGTAATACACCTCTTTTTATCCAAGTCGGCTAACAACGTACCTTTATACAAAGCTACGGCCAATGTTAAGTCAGCAGTTTGTTCATGTATGTTCTACTTGTTTACCTATGTGTGTTATCGCCACATCATCACATCGTTCCTATACGCGAGGAATGTCTCATATTCTGTTCCCACAATATCTACCATTTGCATCGAGCTACCAAACACGCAGTGCACTACGTCTTTCAGAGGATTAAAAGGAAGATCCAAAATAAAAGCAATGTCATCATTTTTTGAATTATCTAGGTTAACTATACCACATTCAATTCGTTTAGGTGTTTTTGGTAACTGATCCTTCATGTAAACTCCCCGAAAGTAAGGAATACAATAGGCATACTTCTGAATATCGATATTAGTTAAAGCGCGATTAGGTAGCTGATCAATTAGTTTTTTGGTGGTTTTATAAACAATCCCTGACCTTGCTTATGTGGTTTAATGTATAAACCTTTACCTATTGCTATAGCCTCCATAGTTTTATTATGACGTTCAGTTTCTTGTAATTTTTTCTGACCGTCTTTATAATCATTCACTGTTTTAGCAATACCAGCTGCACCACCAGCTAATGCTCCTAAAGCAGACAAACCAGCAAAAATTGGGATTAAAGGTAGAATGCCTCCAGTTTTTGGTATAGGTATCATTCGAGGTACGCGAACTTTTGGAATGCATGGAACTAATTTTCTAGCAACCATATAAGCTATATTTATTAGTGACTTATTATCTTTAGGCGAGAGTTTTTTGATTTTTTTTTTATTTTCCTAACAAAGTTATTAAAGGTCTTAACACCAGCACCAGACTTCAATTTAGCTTTCATAATTTTGTTTACTATCCACGAACTAATCTTTTCCCCTGTTCGAGCATCTTTTGCTTTAAGTCTTTGTTTAGTCATATCTATAAGACGTAAGTCGGCTTTTTGACGGTTAGGCAAGTCTATGTAGTTTGCGTATGCGATATCGTGATGCATACAAGCTTCGTCTAACTTGTTTACACCTTTATCACCACGTAGTAATCGTTTTGAAAGCTTTGTTCCTGGTCCACAATAGTTATAACCGGGTATGTGAAGTTCGAATGGTAAATGATTAATGATACTGTTTATTAGTCCACCACCTTGCATCGTCTAAAGAATAATGAATAAACTTTAAAATTATATATCACTTATATAATTAACTTATTCCACTATTGCAGTCTTATCAATCCAACTGTTCTCTTTGTTATTTAAACCCAACCATCTTACAAACAGTTTGTTTCGTTTCTTTTTTAATACCGTTTCTATCAAATAGACACCAGGGCAGGACGAATTTTGAAGCTCTTGTTCGTAAAAAGTTCCTAATATGACTTGTTTTTGATTATCTTCGATGCGATATGTTATTGGTACAGTGTTATTTATCTTTTTTATAGTAAATAATTCTGTTGACCAGTTAGGAGTGTATCCTTTCTCAAATATATGTTTGTACTTACTAATTCGAACTTTGTCACCAATTATAAACTTTGGACGACATTTTTGGGTTACCTTTATCATGGAATTTGTAATATTATTTTTAATGTCCGTTTCATTAAACTTATTGACATTAGCAGGTGCAAATTTAATAGTACGATGTTTAGTGTTGTTATATGTCTTCATAACACCGTTCAAGCCACCATCTATCCACTTATAGTGTCCGTTCAAGATAAAGTATTTGTACAATTTATTTTTAATCGTTTTAATAACTCGTTCAACAATAAGCCTTTTTGGTTGAAAATGTTGAGTAGTGATTAATATTATAGTTCTGTAAAAGCTTTTGAAATGTAGAATTATAGAACTCAGTACCCCTATCAGTTTGCAGATGAGTTGGTATCCTATGATTAGTAGAAAGTAATTTTTCAAAGAGACATCATGTTTGGATTTAGTTTTTAGTGGTTCCACCCAAACGTACTTTGAGAAGCAGTCAATAACTATTAAAATATAGTTATATCCTTTATTAAAGGTTTTTAGGTTTTGCATATCAACTAAATCTGCTTGCCACAAATCATCAATACCTTTTAAAATTACAGATCGTCGAGGAAAATTTTTTCGTGCTGCTTTATGTATTTCATTGACGATTTGTTGTTTCGCCATTTTGATAAACTTTAAGGTCTATGTTTTTCGATCTTTTAATATAGATTGAATTACGTCTTGAATTAGTCTATCAACTGCATTTCTTGTGTAAAATTTGTTTTCCAAATGAGTCACTATCTCAGACATTATTGTTTTTAAAGCTTTCTCTATTTTTTTTTTTTTTTTTTTTTAATATTTAGGTCGACAAATTGACGCCACTCGCCTGATGGTAAGCTGAGGCGACGTCTGGCAATTGAGGGCGACTCTCACAGTACACAGGAATACTATAGAGAGTGGCCCTCAACTTGACGACCCTGTAATGTGCCTCTTCACGCTTCGCTTAAAGAGCCCAGGGTTATATGTTGGAGGAAACACGTGCGCAGGCAGGGCGTTCCAAGCCACCATCGTTCGGCAGAGAAACGATCGTTTAAAACGCTCGGTTCTCGCGAAGACGGTTTCCACGGTATGAGGGTGATATCTCTGCTCGGCACGCGTTGTTCGGGATCGGAAGGGAGAGGGTGGGATCAGGTTGAAGAGCTCTTCAGAACACTCACCGTGGTAAATACGGTAGAACGCGGCCAAGGAAGCAATTGTTCGGCGCTGGGCTAGCGGCTCAAGGCTTCCCGTTACCTCCGGACAGTCTATAATGCGAACAGCGCGTCGCTGCATAGCGTCGAGTGCGTCCAGCAAATACTTCGCGGAGCCGTCCCAGAGGTGAGAGCAGTATTCAACGCAGGGTCTAATCTGCGTTTTGTACAGCAGACACCTCTGGTGCGGTGTGAAGAATCGCTTTACCTTGTTCAGTATTCCTAGTTTCCGCGAAGCTAGCTCAATACATCTCTCAATGTATTTTGTGTTATTGAGCTCTCGACGAACGTCTATGCCAAGGATGTCTAGATTGTCCTTCATTGGTAATATTGCATTCTGAAGAGTGGGTAGGGGAAGGAAAGGGGATTTTTTCGCTGTAAATGCACACGCCTGTGTTTTGTGGGCATTGAACTCGACCAAGTTCTCGGCACCCCATTGGGAGATACTGTCGAGGTTTCGGTCGAGATCACCCACGAGATGTCGTCTCTCCTCCTCTATCACAGATCGCCCCGCCGTCGGACGAACCGAGTAACTCCCGTGCAATGTACTGTCATCTGCATAGCAATGAATGTTCCCGAGGGAAAGCATATCATTGATATGCAGAAGAAAGAGAGTTGGTGACAGTACGGACCCCTGCGGTACCCCGGCATTCTATGTGGTTTTGAACACTATTTGGAATAGAACTTTGCAATTTTTGTAAGTCATTCATTAGTACACCTTTCAATTCATCTACATATGCTTTATTCACTGCATCATCTGCGTCTTGAGGAGGTTTGACACCTTTTAACCTCGATGTCTTCAAGTCATAATCTCCACGATCAGATTTTATTAATGCGTTATCATTAAAATCCAGTATTTCCGATATACGCATTCGCTTATGAATATAATGACCAAATTTGTCTACATTCATATTAAAGGTGTATTATGTTGAACGGTATATAGTAAAATGATACACATATAATATTAGTAGATTTATTTATTTGATGATTTTGCTTTCACGTAGTTCTTCAATGATAGATATTATTTCATTGTCTATTCCTGTGTTACCAGCATCTCGAGAAGCAATTAATAATTTTAATCTATCAACCAATTCATTGGGATCATCCCAATATACAAAATCTGTATTTTTTTTCCACATTTTTGTTAAAGGTAATCCTTTTCCTACTTTCTGTCTACAACTTGGACTTTTACTTTCTTGTTCGAAAAGTGGTTTAATAACTTGCAAATATTTTTGTCCTTTATTACTTTTAATTGGTTTTTTTGAATCGAAATCACGACGATGTGCATTCGTTACAAGTAACATTGCCTTATAATTTTGCTTGTCATAGTCATTAACCAAGCTCAGATCAATGTCTCTTTTTAACAGTAACTCTCGCAACCCAGGTGTACTTTCGTACTTGTGTACGGCTACAGTAATAACTTGATTTCCAATCGTTATGCTAGAGGAACCTAACATTAACTGTCCACGGTTATTTCTTATACCAAATGGTACATCCGATAGTACTTGTGAAGATAATGACCAAGATGATACATCTGGATTAGTATCGACTAATGACTGAAATGAAGAGTCCGATGAGGGTTCCGATTCGTTACTATCATTACTGCTATCATCTGTTTCTTTCATATCTTGTGGTTCTTGGGGTTCTCCTTTTTGCTCCTTTTTTGTTAGAGCTAAGTGGTTATTAGTGTTGGCTATTAAATTGAGAGATTCTGTAACAGGCTTAAAAACTGTATCAAGAGCATGTCTATTATTATCTTCTAAATCCTTCATTTTACGTATTTTTTTCCTGACAGCTTGTGTCGCATCAACAATTTGTTTTTACAATGATTTATCCATTATGTAAAATAGGTGGTAATCGGATAAGAACCAATTAAAGAATAACAATAACGTGACTGCAGTCTACTTAAATATTCAAATTTCATCTAATAATACAAAAGTGTCAAACGTTTTTCTATAGCAACCGTTGTTTTTCGAACAATCTTTATTAATTACCACATAATCAAAAGGCTCTTTCCATATTAGGGAACACATTTCTCGAAATTTCAACCATGTCATATCGGTGTTAACATGTTCTTCGTAAACATGTTTCAAATTAACTTCATCTTGCTTAAAAAGCACAATTAAGTTAGCATTATCTCTTACAAGTTGTTTAGGTATTTTGGTATAAGTTTGATTTAAATAAAAACTGTCAATCAATTTATGTCTTCCCATTGCAAAATAATCACGCATATTACTTTGATTTTCACATGCTACATCGTCAAAAATAATCACAGAATCTGTAATCTTCAAAACGTCATCATTTGCTTGGTATTTCTGGAGAGTGATACCTGGTACTCGTTGTAAAACTTTTTCTAAAAAGATGTACTTTGGTTGATGGAGAGTTTTAGAATATACATAAACATTCTGAAATGTCAATCCATTTTCATGCAATAGATGACCAATTAATAAGTAAGTTTTTCCACAATTTGATGGTCCGCAAATTATGCAACGTACTGTATTCGGTAATAATTCTCCATGGCGTAACTTGTTTTTTGTCAAATCGTCACAGATTGTATTGACCTGTAACGATTGTGTTTGTTTAACGAATTTCATGTTTGCTATGTAATACTGATGGACTCGTAATGAAAAGATGAATTTATAACATAAATATTTATAACTACAAGTAGTAGTAAGGAGCTTCAGCGAACGTACGAACAGTGGGACAGCGTGCTCAAATGATATTAATGTGGAATATTCGTTTAGTTACGTTATTTCCCAATCCAAAGTGATATTGGGCATTCTGTCCCACCTTTATCTATCTTAAAAATGTGATCTTAACGTGTTCATGTTAACAAACATGCATTTAGTTTGCTGTACGAAAGCAATCATCTAGCAAGTGAAATTGGTTAACCATTGACGGAACGGTAGTGTATTGAACGACATTAAAATGTGGAACGTTGGCTTAGGTAAATGATTTTACAAAGAGTTATTGGGCATTCTACCCCACCGTGACTGAGGTTATCGAAGATAACCGATGGAACTAAGGTGGGGTAGAATGCCCAATAACTCACTACTCCTTGGCTAACGAGAACTGGCGTAAACCAAAGGTAGTGAAGACCGTAAGGACGTATGGAAGAGCAAGGAGCTACATGGGCGGTTCTACCGAGTCTACGACGCGCAAAAAGTCCGGCGCACACAAAATCTGTGTTTCGGACAGATCGTGCCGCGCCGCGCCACGCAGCGCCGCACAAAAAGTGTGCGAAAATAATTGAACGTTGGCTTCAACGCGCGCTAACGCAGACGGCGCACACTTTAGTCGGCAATCTGCATTCGTTAGGGGTGGGCGTAGCGTACGCGATCTATTACCCAAATTTCTCTATTTCTTCTTCTTTTTCTGTACTTCAAGTAAAAAATAATACTTCGCGATCTCTGCACAATTTCCATAGCGTCTACGTCCCTACAGTTCTGCCGACAGAATGATCGAAGATGTGCGTGGTGTGCGTTGAGTCTGTGAAAAATCCGCGACGGACTTTTTGCGCGCCATGCAGAGATTTTGTCGATCACACAAAAAGTGTGCCGTCTGCGCTGCACTTAAACAGGACTCGATGTAGACCTGCTCGCATCGGTGAACTGGCTGCGTTTTGGGGACCTCTTTGGGGAAACTGAAGGTTTTGCCTGTGCGATTGCAGACGAGGTTATCAAGACGAACAACTATAGGAAATACATCATGAAGGACGGTACGGTCGACATTTATCGAGCATGCCACCGTCCTGGTGAATCACTTCGCCATATTATTTCCGGTTGTTCGTATCTTGCTAACACCGAGTACTTGCATAGGCACAATCAAGTAGCCAGGATCATCCACCAGCAACTTGCTCTTCAATATGGCCTTATTGAGTTTGAAGTACCGTACTATAAGTACACACCAGTGCCAGTTCTTGAGAATGGTCGTGCATTGCTCTACTGGGACCGATCAATCATCACGGACAGGACTATTGTTGCCAATAGGCCCGATATCGTGTTGGTTGATCGGACCCAGCGTCGGGCAGTGCTCGTCGATATCGCCGTCCCGCATGACGAAAATCTCGTGAAGGCAGAGAAGGACAAACTTACCAAGTACCTTGATCTGTCCTTCGAGATAACCGCCATGTGGGACGTAGACTCGACGATCATTGTCCCGGTGGTCGTTTCGGCAAACGGATTAATAGCGAAGAGTCTCGATCAACATCTCAAGAGACTCTCGTTAGATTGTTAGATCAAGAGTCAGATTCAGAAGGCTATTATCCTTGACACGTGCCGTATTGTTAGGAGGTTTCTCAGTCTGTAGCCTCCACCGCCGGTAGTTTGGGTCCTACTCCGCTACTGTATGTATTTGTGTTTTTTATAAATGTATTTAAAAATGTATAAAATAAGAATAGAAATGAATAAACGATAATATTAAAAAAAACATAGTTGAATTGAGAACCTCCACCTTTTTTGGAAGTCGGTTGAAAATAGGATGAGACTCTGGCAAATTATCCAAAGACGTGATCTAAACTGAATATTATGGTTTTCCTGTCTCAAACAACCAAAATAATTTAAAATCCAGAAAACTGATACGTTAATGTCTTCTATGAAAAGCTGTATGAGTATACTAAGAGCGAGTTATAATATTCACTTGATTGTTTTTAAATTTCTATTTTCTAATCTCTTTAATAAGTTATTTGGGTAGTGAGGAGTTTGGGAAAAACTTACAACACGCGGGCAGCTAGATGTAAATAGGTACTTAAGATAAATAAGACTAATATTGTGCCTAATATTAGTGTGGGATGCGGTAAATTAAAACAAATAGCAGTATATTATTTTTATTCTATCTCACAGTTGTCTAGTATTAGTCTAATGGTCAATATATTACTTCGGAAAAGGCACGTAGATCAGTTCTTCGTAAGGTACTACATTGAAAAACTTTTCTATACTTCTAACAGCCAGTTCTACAGAATAATCAACAATGGGTTTTCCAAATTCTTCCACGACTATCTTCCAGTTTTCATTTAAAAATTGAAGTACAACATTACCTGAAAAAGTATTTATAGTTTACAATTATAAAGTATACTGAAATAAGATAAAAGTAACCTTTAAACAGCGAGCACAACAGAAACAAAAAATAAATAATAAATTCCTGCATTTGCAATGTATTAGTCGTAACTTAGTGTTATAAGGCCTAATTTAAGGCTAAATTAAGGCTTTAGTGATAATTTTTTTTAAATCGATTCTGTTGTTTCTGAGCAAATTCGTTACTATTAATTATAACTAAAAATTAACATCTTTTCTTCTCTTTTAGAGAAGAAAAGATTAGGTACGAGTATTGGACAATCTTGTCGAATTAAATAATTTTGAAATTGGATTTGGCCTGGAGCATAATGTTTTTTTTTATTAATTAAGTACTTACCTAACTAGCTTAAAATTAACACAACATCCCGAGCAATCCAGCAACTTTTAAAATTACATGGTTATTATACGGAATTGAATAATAGAAAAAGCGGAAATGTATGTGCATTATAAAACGTTTAGTAATTAGAAATACTTACTAAGTTCCTTGCTCCCCTTGAACAAGTTTTTAATGTCAAATGTAACACGATCTCCGTATTCAACTGTATATTTATAATTTTTAATTGAAAAATAGTTAACATCGTTACTGTCTTTGACATATTTTGTGTTGATATCAATCTTCACTTTAAGGTTAGCTGAAACAAAACAGTTGTATCTTATTTCTAGAACAGTAATAAATACTATTATTTCGCATATGCAACAGATGGTACTGCTAAATGTATTTCAGTCAATTGCATTCAAGTTATTTGTGTTTAGGTGCTGCTTAGGCTGCAACAACCCCTTCGAAATGTAAAAATATATTTTTATCTGACATTTATCTAACAGTTAGATTTCAATTTCAATATCATCATTTACAGTAGGCATATGGAGGAAATTCTATCGCTGATACGAATACCACCTAAGATCATTCACATTTGTTATGAAATAAAGACATAATATAATATATAATATAATATAATATATAATATATAATATAATATAATATAAAAAATACAGACTACAGAAGTCTGTATTTTTTTAATTAGAACCTATTATTATTTTATTTGTCAGTTCTCTAGATCCCATAACACAAGCTTATAGCTTTATTTGGGCTTATTTATTTACATCTACATAAATATAAAGGTAGGTACAGTTCGCTAGGCGTAAGCTTAGCTTTGCATTTGTGTGAGTGCACGTACGTAAACGTATATGCGAGACTGTTTTACACACACATATGTTGTACACACAGCTTTTTTACTCTACTTTTCGTGAACACTCATACAAATGCAAAGCTCAGCTTAGGCCTCGCGAACAGTACCTTGTTATGTACTCTCATATGAATGCTATCATTCATAACTTATTCGGAGCGTGCAGATTTGTTCATTTATATGTAGGTATAATATAAAATATAATAATATTTCATGATAGGGATCAATTGATCACGAGTTTTGTACTTACTCAGTTTTATTTTGGCGTCACCCTCGCCGTCGATGTTAAGAAGGAGGATTTTACCCTTGGCATCATAAGTGCCTTTAATTGTTAAGTTGCAATGGAAGGCCAACATGAACTTACGTTGTTCTAATAGTGACCTAAAACAAGGAAAATGGTTAGTCTATAACTTTTTATGACTTGTTTTGCATAATACTCGCACTTAGTGCTAGCACTTTTTATAATCCTGTTGAATATAACAAGTAAAATCAAAATATTTATGAAAAAACTCGAGTCAGACTCGTGCTCCGAGGGTTTACCTAAAATTCCGTGTTCATGGGAAATACCCTGTAGATTTTGATTCCCTTAAGTGAGTTTCGAAAATTTGTAGCATAAAAGGCTGTCTTTTGATTGAGTTAGCTTAGAAGTTTGATTTTCTCACAGCTCCAAGGACAGACAGATGGATAACAAAGTATAATGTATATAAGGGTTCAGTTTTTTTCTTTTTGAGGTACGGAATCCTAAAAATAACTTGTAAAAATACCTAATGAATTTCGCATAAGAACACTACTGAAAAAAATCTCAATAAAAGTAAATACCGCATAAAAATCTGTAGAGATGTTTGAAAAAAGTTGGCAGTAAAATAGAGAGAAAAGCAACGACTTTGCTCTTGACTATGAATAAAAAAATACAGACAAAAATCGGCACAATGATTTCAGCAGTCCTTTGGAGTACAACTATGTAAATTATGCAAATAAAGTTTTATCGTAATAATTGAATTTAGTATGCACAGTTCAAAACTTAAGACCTTAAAATGAACTTTGAAAAATAAAAGTTTATGCCACGGTTATTAGGAAGGGGGACTGCTCGTTTACGGCGCAACTTGAAGGTTTGTTTAGCATACTTATTAGAATGTTTAGAAAACTGTTAAGTAGTACCTCAGTAACTTGACATACTTTTATTTTCCTTCTGGCTTATGGTTCATCTTCGTATTTATACCTACTCGGATACTATAACGTGTTAAGTATTTAATAAGGGTATTGCATCCTATGCTAGAAGATTTATATACAAGGTGCTAGACTGGAAAGGAATTTGAATCAAAATGTCAAGTTGCTAGCAATTCAAAAAGTAAAGTCTAACATCGAGAAATGTATATACCGTATGTATGCTTATATTTGTAAAACTACGCAACGGATTTTGAAGCGTTTTCACCAATGGATAGAGTGTTCTCGAGGCAAGTTTTTAGTCTCTATATACATTGTCAAGCGGGCGAAAACGCGAACGTCCGCTAGTATAGAATAAGCAAATAAATAAATAATATGTATTTTATATTATAATGTCTACTAGGCAGATGCATATACCACCTAGGATGATTTGACCCTTGAAATTGATTCTAGAATTTTCGGGTAATCGGTGCAAATACATAAAGAGAGTATCCCTAAAAAATATATCTCTTCTTTTTGAAGTGGTTTAAAAGAAGATAATAATAATAAGTACCGCTTTATCAGATTGCTCCGGAGTAGAATGAAAAAAGAAATAAAAACGCTCCTATGATTTTTTGCGTTTTTTACGGCCTGTCTGATTTGGAATTGATTGCTGAAAATATTGCTGAATCATTTTGAAAATTTGTACCGTCGAACAAAAATATTCGTATTTTTTACTACCTGATAAATAGTATATTTTGATATGTAATATAATTGCTATAACTGGACGCCTTTGGCCACCCGAAGTATAATTGGGGCTTCAGCTCACGCACGCACACCTAACTCACCGACGCGGGATAAAACCCGACCCCAAAGATGCGAGGTAACACCCGACCACCACGCAGCGGCCACATAGGTGGCCAAGGTCTGCCGGGCACCACTGGGAATTCTCTCAGTGCTTATCGGAGGCGCTCGTCAATGGACGTAGTTGCGGTGGATAAAAAAGACCCGGAGTATAAGTTTACCATGCCCATATTCACTCAGTTAGTCAGTTAATTACATAGTTCGATGCTTTTCAACTGACTTCCAAAAAAGGAGGAGGTTCTCTTTCGACTGTGTTTTTCTTATATTTGTTACCTGTTTGTGTTGTTGAATTGAAAACCACTACCCACGACGATAGATAGCCCGCGACGGATATTCTTTTAAATTATTTTATCCTATTTCAATTACTTTTAACGCTTCGTGTTCGCTTACAAAATTTTGAATTCTGTTATTTTTTAATTTTTAGAGAGCATAGATGTTATATACGAAGCGCCCTGTAGTGGGTTAAACTGCATTAAAACCGTACTAGTAGTTTTGGATTTACACTAACAAATGTTTACTGCAGCGCCCCCTGTTGAGTTATCACCGTAACACCTATCTAAGAACATTCACCAATCGAACCCGGTTTGGGTTCGATTCATAACTGAAAACTATATCAAAATCGGACCCGTAGGTTTCGAGTAAAAAGACAACATGTATTTGCACAAACACATAAACAAACAAACATACATCCTCTCACCCCAAACGCCTCCGTACAACTCCGTCTCCGTTCCGTCGTGGGTAAAAAATAAATGTTTTAATTTAGACATCTGTGTCTAAATTAAAACATTATTTTTTTACCCACGAGGAAGTTGGAACTTACGTCGGTCTTTTGTTTGTTTTTTTTATATTTATTGGAAATGTTCCAACAATAAATATGTTAGAGCGTTAGTCTAGCGTTATTTATGTTATGTACATAGTGTTATTTATTATTGACTGTTAATTTAAATATAAAACAATACTCATACATAATACTTACACAACATCATCCACAACACAATGTCTAAACCCTGTGACTTTTCCTTTATAGAATGTGAATGTCAGTCCAGATAACGGAATAGACAGCTTGTCTATAACGAATGGATCTAGACTGGGCACGCCAAGGTTTGGCATACCTTTTACAAAGTCTGGAATTGAATCTTGTGTAGCTTTTACTAGACATTCTCTAGATGTATCGTTGCAAGGGTGAATGAAGTCCGCTGTTGACAAAAATATTAATGTAGGTAATTGTAGAACATTTCTATTGTTTACTTGCATCCACTCCACCCTGTCCAACATTAGTATCGATATTGTACCCATGAGAAGCCAGGGCGGAACATTAGTATACATATAAACCTTCCTCATACGTTTTTTTAATTTTTGTTCTATCACACTTATGATTAATTCACGGAAAATATTGAGTTAGTGGCCAGTTGAATGTCAAGGTCAGTGTGTTTCTAGTTTTCTATATCATCATCTTATTTGCAGATAGACAGACAGGTTACTACTGCAGAAACGCAAGAAGACTAGGTACTTTGATCGAAAAGAAGCTTATTAGCTTCTCTTCGATGTAAGAATGTGGCCACACTTATGTCGAATTTGATATCCCATTATATCGGAAATACTGCTTATAAATTTTAAACTGGTAAATAACTTATACGTAAATATCGTCACAAAAAACCAGTACATATTCAAATGATATATCAATTTCCTTAATAACAGGCTAATGAAAACTAAAATATTAGTTCTGAGAGAAGAATCGTCATTTTCGTATAAATTTTAACGAAACTGGCTTATTCAGACGTCAGATCAAGGATTCGAAAAACTTAAATGGTTTATGGAAATACTATTCTAATATTGTAATCTAAATTAAGGAAGAAAAAACATACAATATCCTGCACTAGCATATGCCATAGCTTTATCTAATGCAAAGTTTTCCCCATATTTTCGTACTAATTCTTTGCTGTGCCAGAATTGCCTATTGATTTCATAATTATAGAGATTGTCATACGATGGTGTTAGGGATGACATTGCATTCGAATACTTGGGTGGCCCTAATTCATATAGACCTATGTCATCTGAATGTAAAACGATGCCCTCAGAACTAATTTTTAACATAAACATAAATAGAATTACAATAATTTCGCTATTTATGATTTACGGTTAGGCTCCAAGATTAGGCTCTCTTATGCATTACACAGTCACTTCATGCTTTAGATATTTACATATTCTGACAGTCAAGGCCCAACATTTAACACTTCTCACTGGTAAAAATTCTGTTGCTTGCTGTAGTTTTCTATAGAATATATAGAATCTATAGTTTGTGCGCTGTTACGATGCCAGCGTCTTCTTATAATTCGCTGATTAATGCATGACCATGACAGTGAAGTCTTCACGTTTTTATATCATTATATCTTACTCTGACAGAGCATGAAACACTGTATTACTGTATGTATAAATAATATAAAGTATTACATAAGAAGCCGAGTGTTATCAATTGAATTAAGCGAAACAAAAAAATATAAAAAAAATTTGAGTGATCAACACGAGTGTTGGTAAAAAACGTCCATCGTGATGTTGCCCAAATCAGCTAGGCATAACTATTATTATTTTCGCTGCTAACTTTAAAACTACGTTATAAGCGATCTAGTCATATTGAGATGTAGTCTTAATGATCCTAACCCATATAGGTTAGTACATTATTAAATAGAGTGCAGATAACACAGGCAGCATTCCCGCTCCGGATTGCTAAGGATAGCCTTTGTGCGAGAAAGCTGTTTGCGCGGGATCACCAGTTTCCTCCCTCAGAGCTGATGCGCACCGTGGCTCCATGAACTTCTCTACCTCTAGTGTCTCGACACCGAATGCAACCAATTCACACTGTGTACCGAATCTGCTCAATATTTTTCAATGTAAAAGATTTCTGGTACGTAAACTGCGTAGATTTAAATAATACGAGAAAAATCAAATAAAATGATGATGAGATAAATATCAAAATCGCCCGCGCTTAGCTTTTATTATTTCAGACACCCAATCTGTCTTCACCTACAAGTGAAAACTCTGACAATACTTAAAGGTGCCCGTTTAGGGAGCCTCTACTTTAGTAGTTACAGGCCTTTAGTGGGACCAAAAAAATCACTGACGAAATGTGGGCGTATAGTAAAGTCTCTGCCTACCCCTTTTCGGAAATAGACGTGATTCTAATGTATGAATGAATAACATTATTGTTTCCGCACATAGTCACGTATTAATTGATTAGATGATCAAATGACTATAGAATCCAATTTAAAAGATCCACGTATCGGATAGTTGATAAATCTTAATGTAGATTTCAAACACAATTTGACATAACTGGATAAGATAAATTTCACTTACGCGCTAATTTAGTTTGCCCTGTATGGCAACAAAATATTACGAAACATAACAATACACTGCTGGAAGCCACTTGCACATTCATATTTGGGGAAAACACTTATGCTTATGTATTAGAAGAGTCTCTACAACTGGTGCGGTGGCACCGTGTAACTGCTATATATCGAGATAAAGTAAAGATTAATAATTGGGTCTGAGACCTTCAACTGCGGTCGTTGCAAACGGACGACCGGTCCTACTACCGATCAAACCTCAACTTCGAATTGTTTATACCTAATACTCTAACCTGTTGACTGCTTAAAGGAAATCAATAATTAAAATGATCTGTAGATACGTGTATTCAAGTTAATTTATAGAATGTGATCGATTATTGACTTGCCAGATTTGTATTCAGACGTATGAGCACGGATAATAATAGTACAAGTGGTAGGTATAAGATATAAGTAATCGAAGAAAGAAGAAAGAGGAGGTTCTCAAGATGACAAGGTATTTGTTTTTATGCATGACCAAGCATAACTTTTTACAGAATAGTCCTAGTTTGATAACTATGTGTTAGATCGGTATAATTTGTACCATAATAAATTTAGAAAAAGTTCAACCCTGGGCATAGATTACAATAGTACGGCTTAGGTACTCTGAAACTTTGCAGTCTCTTTGGAACAGTCCATCTACCTACCCAAATAATAAGGAGCACAAAAATTACTTCCGTTAAAAATTATAAAAAAGTGTAAAATAAATTAAACCGAACGTCGAAAGTACTAAAAAGCTTTAAATTATGAAGTATTTGAAGTCGGTGCGATGCTAAAAATGTTGAAGGTACTTTCTTGGTAGATATACAAATACAAAACGGCTGAATACTGAAACGTCACTCAAATATTCAGATATTCAAAATTGACGTTTGAGTATAAAAAATTAAGTTTAAGGGCTACTCGGGAATTCGATTTTTGCTGAGCGCGGGTCTGGTGGCTTTTTAAGTTACCTCTGGTGCTCCGTAAAAATCGGATTCCCAGACACTCACATACCGAACAACGTTTCTTGTCCTGCACCTGGAGCTAGTTAGGAATAACTAGTTCTTCTGTGCGGGACCAACTAATCAAGCATTACCTTGACATTGGCGAAATCATCGATGAACATCGATGGACCGTTTTTTAAAAAAGAAGAAGACGCGCTGCTGAAGCATAACTAAACAACTCCTAATTATTTGAGTGATGTATCAGTATTGGGTTGTAAGACCCTCATACCCACCAGACATTTAAAGAATACGATATCTATGCCTATATCCCATCATAGATCCAGTCCTACGCCTACGTCTCATCTCATTAAAACGTTTAGTTTTACCATGTTTATGGTTTATGGCAACGACTTCAAATACAGTAGGTAGCTCAATATAACGATATTTTATCATTATTATTGTAGCCGGTTAAAACACTTTCCTATTAGTCTAGCCGCTACGTTTACGCATCCGTTTTCCAAATTGAAATTCCTAATACAAAATTTCAATTCAGAATTCCATGAGGCTAGCGCAGACAAACAAAATGGTTGGTAGATATGTCTGCACCGTGTTCTGAATGACGCCGTTGGGTTTCTTCCGTACGCGAGAGCTTGCATTTGTTACGGTTCATTTTTGGAACAGAAAGAAAAGCAAACATGCAACAAAGCGAATACGAGTCAGTTAATTTATTTTATATTGATTCTATGCATCCAGAGATCCACATACGGAAAAAGAATTTGGAAGTGTTATTCAGAAAACGTATTTATGCGACCGGCCTTTTACTGCTGACGAATTCTAAAACTGCCAAAGAGTACATAATAGGTACGAGTGTAGGTATATGTACTTAAGAATTGTTCATATTTGCTTATGAGCTAATTGCCGTAGCTACAAAGTAAATAGGTACCTAAGCAGAATACCGTTTATTTACCTACTGTTATTAATAGGGCTTTGAATTCGGGTAATCAATCATTTTACCTAAATTTTCAATGATTGCTAGAATATCGATGATTTTTCAAAAAAGAAAGCGTAATCATACCAAAATAATTATGAATTCATAGTAGCTATTCATATTAATTACGAACGTAGTCGTATACGACGACCGTGTACGATGACCGTGTTACTCTATGCGCACGTAGGTACATTTTTGTTTGGTCTTATAAGTAAAAACACTTATAAAATAAATTGCGCCTGAACGGCTAATTATGACTGTTGCTGACAATTTTTTACAAAGTTGTGTAATAATGGTAAGTCGTAGTTTTTTACAGCATAATGTTCTAGGCCGTATCAAAGGCTTTTAAAACATAGACTGGAATAATACTCGTAGTACTGAAAAATTGCTTACGTCACTCATTTAGTCAATTGGGAGTATTTGCATATAAACTTATTAAATTTTATTGTTTAATTTCTATCACATGTCTTATGAATTTATTACGTTATTTAATGTCTATTTTATTACTATATATCGGGATTTTCGACTTTTTTGGCTGTGATGACGTCCCCACGTGCGCCTTAGTATTTTTACCTATGGAGATATATCCTATCTGATCTATCTTGGAGATCTATGGCCCGTATACCTAATCGGATCAGTTGCAGTTCTAGCAGTTTGTCAAAGTGCCTGATACACAATAAATAAGTAGATAGTTTTTAAACAGTATTTTGGGCCAAACATTACGAAAGAAAACTAAGAAAATTTTTTTTTTGACCAAAATATTCCGAACTTATTACTTAGCCGGGCGCCACTGGAAATACCTTCTGGGGTCACCAGAGACGCCCACAGCAATGGACATGGGAGCCGCCGCGGTCACGCGGAATTAAAAAAAAACAAAAGAACTTATTACTCATATATACTTGTTACTACTTTGACAGGAAAGTACCAGCATAATTTTTGACCAATAATTATGACGTTAATGCCTTAATATCAACTTTATGGTCAATGCCCTATCACAAACAAGAGACAACCCTTACTGACTTACAACTTCAAGTTGTCGCTGACGTCACGTATTTTTGCGATAGTTAGGTGAGTGACATAGGCCTGCTAAAATGCTAGGTAGTTGTAGCAGTTTTAAATATTTATATACTTAACAAAACTGTAGCACTCTGTTGGTAAATGATTTCAATAAAATTAGGAAAAATAAGAGCGTGAACCAAAGAATCAAATAATTTTTTTTAAATTTATTTAAGGCACAAGAACGCTTATGCAAGACATTTTAATAATACAGAAGTAAGGTATTTTTTATTCTTATCTTATTCTACTAAAAAAAAATAGGTAAGTAAACCAGTTATATTATTTTAAAAAGCAATCAAATAATATCCACATTGTATAATACAAAACAATTATTTTTACAATTTATTTTAACTTTTTTTCCTTTTCGGAAATGTGGTCCGAAGTTCCATCGGCTATCAAGTACGATCCCTAGGTACTTCATCGAGGGCTTGATGCCGATGCTAACGACTCCCACATTTATGCTGGAACCTTCAGGTGGACCTTTCCGAGGTCTGTGAAAACACAGAACCTCGGACTTATGCAAGGCCACCTCCAGACCCAGCCGCCGTATCCGACCCACGACTTGAGCAACACCCGTCGTGACCTTGAGTGCTGCCTCCTAGTACGTTGCACCCCGCGCCGTGACGAGGGTATCGTCGGCGTAGCACGTTACGCTGACGCCCCTAGGCAACGCACCCCGCAGCACCCAGTCGTAGCCGATGTTCCACAGAAGCAGCCCCAGGACCGACCCCTGCGGAACACCGCACGACACATCTCGCCGAGCTGGCTCGAGCCAGCTGGGGAAAGCTATGGCCCTCTCCGAGAGATAGGCCCCGACAATACGACGGAGGTAGAGAGATATTTCGTGATACACGAGCGCCTCCCTAACGCAGCTCCATGACAAGGTGTTGAACGCGTTGGCGATGTCAAGAGACACCGCCACCACCACCTTGCCCTGCGAGACTGCTTCCTCCGTCAGGCTCCTCACGGAAACCGTACTGGTTGTCTGCCAGGTCTGGCCCCGCCGTCGAGAGATGCTCGACGAGGCGTTCCGCGATAATTCGCTCAAAGAGCTTATACACCTCTTTGAGCAACACGATCGGCTGGTATCCGGATGGTGAGTCCACCGTCCGCCCCGCCTTACGGATCAGGACCAGTTTCCCTGTCCTCCACAGCTTGGGAAACTGGCCCCTTTCGAGGCATGCGCTAAAGAACCCATCAGTCGAGGCCCGAGTTCTCCGAGGGCCAGGACCCATGCACGGCCAGGAATGCCATCGGGTCCGGGGGCAGTGATTTTCCGGCGTTTAAGCCGGAGTACTGCCGCACCTAGCTCCCCCACCCTGACTTCGGGTACGTCGTCTTCGCTGGTGCTATCCGCGTCGGGCGGAGACGGAGCCATGCGCGGAGGGACGTGGTCCTCCGCGCTCGTCGGAAACAGGAAGCCCATGACCTGCTCCAGCTGCTGCGGCTGGAGACTCTGGGTCAGTGGGGGCGCCCTAGGTCGGAGTTTCTCTCTGACCTGTAGGTACGGGCGCCCCCATGGGTTCTGTTGCAGGGTCTCCAGGAGCTCCTGGCGGGCCGCCGTCTTGGCCTGCTTTATCCTCTCCTGGAGAATAACTTTGGCCTCCCTGTATGCCTGATAAAGCTCCACCTCTCGGGCTGCTGCGTCGTCTGGGCGGCGATGCCTCCGGCGAAACCTGGTGTACCGGCGGCAGGCGGAGATGCATGCTGCGCGCAGCTCTGTAATCTCCGGCGACCACCAGTACACCTGCTTCCTGGCCCGTCTGGGTGTAACCCTAGGCATCGCCGCATCACAGATTTGCGACATGGCTCTTCTGAACCACTCCACATCGACAGGCCGGTCCGGTGCCGGAATCCAGGCCTGCACGATGGATGCCTCCAGGAAAGCCTCCCGATCAAGATGGTGAAGTGCCCAACGCGGATCCAGGGGATTTGCTACCGGCTGTGGGAGGTCAGGTGGGAGGACGACATCGAACCGGATGTACCTATGGTCCGAGTGCGTCTCCTCAACCTCCTCCACGCGCCAGCCTGTAATACGGCGGGCGAGGTCAGGGGATGCGAACGTTACGTTTACGATCGATTACCCCCCTCGCCGCCAAAAGGTGGCGACATTCCCCCGGTTGAGGACCTCCAGACCACGTGTTCTGGTCCAATCCTTAAGAAGCCTTCCCTTGTCCGTTTTCCCGGGAGCCCCACGCCTCACTCCAGGCGTTGAAGTCTCCCAGGCGCAGGACAATTTATTTTAACTTTTTTTTGTTTCATAAATTGCTTATTTTACATTAAATTTGTTTTAATATGTAATTAATTATACTTATAATCACGTTTACAATGCATGATCATAACTCCTTTTTTTTATCAGAACAATTTATTGCAGTTACAAAAATCGAGAACTTAATAAATGATCCTCTATTTTCTAATATTATCTAATCGACATTGTTAGCATATATTTTAAACCTACAGGTTGGCGTTCCAATAGGGGCGCCATATTACATTAAATAACGTCAAAAACAATATTTCTGAACATTAACTACGTACAATTAAATTAGTTCCATTTTTTGCCACTTTCCAAATTATATTGGCCTGTAATTCCGCCCGCGGAATATCATAATTATTGCAATACATTTTTTGCTGTCATCTGATTTTGCACAAATTATTAAATCCTTCCTCGAGGAGGTTATTTGTATCCATTGGCTGACAATCATAGATTTTCATCACAGATTACTCCGTCAAGTCACACTTAATTACGTATATGTATTTATATACCTTACCTACAATAGGCAAAAAGTTCTTGTATAATTACTCGTACAGAAAAATATAGCAACACCGACGTCTCAGGAGTCAATTAGAGGTCAAAGTTATTAGCTTAACCACAAGCGAATTACATTATGTTCCTTATATAACTCTACATACACTAAAATGGTATAAAGAAAATTGTCGGTAGATACATGAAAGATCTGCTGGCACTCTGGGGTTATTCTTTCGAAGACATACCTGGGACACATTAAGGGAATAGTATGAAAGTAGGAAGTTAAAGTAAACATTTAAAAAAACATGAAAGATCTTAATCGGTGACATAATAAAGGATCTTAAGTCGGAAACCATGACAGTTTTTTTATTACCTGTTCGTTTGGCTATAACATAAAGTACTAAATGTATTATGAAGTAAATTAGGTACGGATATTGCTTTAGAACCGGGGTAGAAGACTTAGCTAATTTATTTTCTGAGAGTTAGTTCTGACGGGCAACAGTAACAGGAAAGAGGTAGAGCTGCAGACGAAATTTCTTAAGAAAAGTAGCCTCATATCTGTCTGAGTTTTCAAACTATCTCCATAACTTCAATAAAATCGGTTAAGCTGCTTTTATTTAATAACAGATTTTCTTTGAGACTGCAGTTTTTGGACAGGTACCTATTGGCCAGTTTTTATATTTTGTACGGTTAAAGAACAGCCCAAAACAACTCGTATAATGTTTGTTCCAAATTGTACGCATGCGAAGTCACGGGCAAATATTAATACTACATAGTATTATCTTATCATTTATGCACCAAGGGCAAACCTGTATTGATTTTCTGATCAATGTACAAAATGTGCTACACTGTGGCGTAATTATCCATTTATTACCGTTGACACTACTGCTTGGCACAACTAGTAGTGTCATGGGAAACTTTATCGTAGGTAGGTCTATAGATCTAGGGGATAGAGGGGCTAGTTGTTACAAATTTTCCTTAGTTATTAAGATGTTAATATAAACTTACCCCCGTTACAACAAGCCCCTGTCGCCCTTACTTCATTTATAAAACGAAACCAGCGGTTGCAATTCATGCTAAAGATCATTAATCTTCCCCCTTGATCCCTGACGGAGCAGACAGAGGTGCATCACACCCCCACATTTTGTCAGTCGTCAGTAGATGTGTTGGTCCTACGTAATATGTGGCAAGGCATTTTAAAATAAGAACCTGGCTCCAACAACCAAGACCAAGGTTCCATAAGTTGGTACCTATTATTTGTTTTGGTTTGGTTGGTATATAGTTGGTTTGATTCGTTTTCGCAATATAAAAATATTCAAAATCGCGTATAAAAAAGCATGCAAATGTATTTGACAAATTAAAAGGGTATATATATTATATTATATTATATTATATTATATTATATTATATTATATTATATTATATTATATTATATTATATTATATTATATTATATTATATTATATTATATTATGCGTGGTGGAATGCTTTTGCGCAGTTCGCTGTCCTGACTGCGTGAGCTAGCAGGGCGTGAGTAGCGCTGACAGATCTCCCGACCCACCGCACTTTCCATCAAGGGCGCGAGCGTACGTCACGCTGGAGCGCCACCTCACGGGAGCATGCACGACTCTCACTCAACTCCCACGCCAAGGCTCCTCTGTCAGCCACCATAACCTCACCAGAGTCTAATCAAAGGAACACGCGGAGAGTCATCTGTGACGTATTTTAGCAGCTGCGAGATGCCACCACCTCCACTCGCTAACTTCCAGAGCTAAGAGAGTGAGTCGCAGGTCTCGTGTAATGGGTTCGTGTCGGATATAGGCTGTAACAGTACATCGTGCAATAAATATCTACTGTTATCTTATACTTATTTTATTTCCCAAAGTTTTGCTATTCTAGAACTTAAAAATATTTGGTGGTCTTCTTTTCCTTATTATTCTCCAACTCTAATTAATTGAAATCCTTACGCCCAATTAATTCTAAGAATATAATTCACATTCCTCCTTTGTTTGTAATCTTTACAGTGGAAAATCAGGAAATAAATAAAAGTACTAAGTTTCATCGCGAAAAATATATCTATATCTATTTTAATATTTTTATAAAACTCGCTTAGTTACCTTTGATTTCTCGAGACTTGTGCCATCGAAACAATGAAGCAGGGGCCCTCACTTCCAGATCAGTGCAGTACCCTATTATTACCCCGACGGCCAAGGTCACCGAATATGTAATAGTGCTGGCCAAGGTCTTCCAGTCGCTTTAAAATATACACGTCGTTGCCCGTCATTCTCTTAGCCCATATATTGGGCCATGCTCCGCACGATCCTCAGGTAAAGTCCCAAGCAGGAAGTGTTTCGACCCATTATGTGGAGCATGAGTCAGAAAAGCACTGCCGCCCTCTTCAATTTACGGACCGAACTTCGGAAATGAGGTCCGAAGTACGTTCTGGATCCCGCAGGTGACCCCCATCGAGGTTCCTGGAAACGCAAAGCCTCGGACACTGTGACTACAGGAACACTACAGGAGCGGCCCTAGGATACGTCTCGCCGAACCGGTCAAAGCCCAGCTAGGGTAAGTTATGGCCCACTTGGATAAGTATGCCCCGACAATGCGATGGAGGTAGAGAGATAGGGAGCGATAGAATAATACTAATAAATGTTTGATCTTTAGGTACTCTATTTGTCCTAAATTATTTTTTTTAACAGCTCCAACAACGCGCCTTTATGAAAATCACTGATCAGAAAGGAAGGTGTTGTATTCTTTATCTATTATACTATACATAATGTGTATGTACCTATATGTTTTTGTATTTACATTTAATAATAACTTCATTCTTACATTTTTCAACCTGGTGTGTCTTAAACCATAATAAATCAGAACAATTCATTTCAGTTTAGAATTTTCAGTAACGACATCACCCTGGTGGCACTTGCATGGTCTACTCCATGATAATAAAAATAGAATCTATTTCCACTACTCTCCGTTCCGGGGTGGACTTCAGCTCGACTCATCCTGTATACTCCTTCGTGTCTTATGATATCGATTACTAATCGCTGCTATGGTCCTCGACATCGTTGTTGTATTTGCTCTAGATCTCCAGTGAAGGGTTCATCTTCTCTTTCGACTCAAGTCCATTGTCGAAGTGGCCTATCCGTACCATTCCCTTCTCTAAAACTATCATCACTACTTAAAATATGTTTGTTTTGAAATATAGAAAATTCGTATAACTTAAATAACATATGTACTTATCCTATTATTTTTCACCTGTAAGACTACAGAGATACTGTGACTCTGTGACTCTGTGATAAAATTTTATACAAGTTATTAAATAATTTTTGAGCCTCTAATTTCTTGACGTGACTAACAATAATTTATTTCCAATTATTATGATTTGCGCATTGAATATTATTAAAACAAACAACTTCAGCAATTGTTAACTCTCGAAAATAAATTTACAGAACAGAGATAAAGCTGTAACTACACTCAAGAGCAATTAATTTCTATAATAAAATAGATTGAGTCGTTTTTTTGCTCAGGAGTAAATTGGAATATAAGTATTATTGTGCTAGTACATGATGACACTTTGTCTTGTAACTAGTGTCGACACTCAATGTCTGACCTAGTGTACACTGCAGGGACACTAATTGCGACACTAATTACGATACTAGTTTCATTGTCGCTCCGTGCAGACAGGATTCGGGCTTGTCGGACAAAAGCGTCACGAATTTTGAATCTTATAGCTAGAGCAATAATTATTACACAAGACAAGTGTCATCGTGTATTAGCACCATTATGACCAAATTGAATCCCCCGAATCAATATTTGGGAATCGGCACGTTTAACAATTCATCGTATGGAACTGCGTCGAAGAATTTTTTCGCTGTGCTGACTGTCACGTTGATAGCATAGTCCACTACGGGCTGGCCAAATTCTTCTGTGACAATGCGCCAATTTTCATTCAAGAAATGCAACACTGTGTTACCTGAAATATTTCAATACATACACAATTTTAAAAACTCGTTTGAGAGTTATATACCTTTCAGTGAGTTAATGTCAGGATAATTTTGCCAACAGTTGTAGTCCGATGCCTATGTCAATCTCATCTGCTTGCAGTATACGTGCTGACTGGTAAATAAATAAGGTTTTGGTGGGTTTTGGCATTTCAAAGTTGAGGTTTCGACCAAATGACATTGGCCGTATGGTTACAGGAAATAGGTAAATACGATAAATGGTAATGTGTCTATACATATATTCTACGCCATGTTTGTGTTAATCCGTGTTAAAGAAAAAAATAAAAATATTTATGTAATACCTACCTAATCATACTTATAATTAAATATTATAAAGACGAATGATCAACGATGTTAGTTTCGAACCATTTGATCAGGGATCAGAGTAATGCGAGGCTACTTTGGTGGAGGGTGCAATAGTCGTACACCGACTTTCTCTAAGTGAATTACCCGTGTTTATAACTAATAGTTATGGATTACTATTTATACTGGTACCTGGTGGAGCTTGCTCTACAAATTAAACAAAAACAGATACCTATGTATTTTTCCACATGTACTTTTTTACACTGACCCAGGTTCTTCTCATAGCATCATCAGAGATCGACTGATTACGGATTATGCTCACAGTATCTATTTATAATACAATTCTATCAAAATACATACTTAGCTCAGGGTTGCCTTTAAACAGGTTGTTGATAGTGTAGAAAATTCTTTCTCCATAATCGAAGGTGAATTTGTAGTTTTTGATTCCAAAATGGTCACGACCGTCATCATCCTTGAAGTATTTGGTCTTGATATTCAGTTTGATGATGGAGTTAACTGGAAACGAAGTTGAGGTTGATTGAATTAATAAAGTATAACCAAAATACAAAGTGTCACTTCGCGATAGAATTCGTAACGAAGAAATCCGAAGGAGGACCAGGGTCACTGACATAGCCCAAAAGATTCGCCAAGCTTAAGTGGTATTGGCAGTGGGTAGTTCATAGGACCGGTAGCTGATGGGGCCAAAAAATGCCGATTCAAACCTACTAATTCTGGTGACTAATATTTTTTGGCGATTAGAGGTATTTAAATACTTATTTGTGTTAAAAATAGATTTAATGGTCAATAAAAACATTATGTGCTACCGCGGATTTCAAGAAGTAGACAATACCACGCGAGTGGAGAGTATAGTGGGCGTCCACTACCTATAAATATAAATTCTAATACAAGCCATTAAGTTATTGCATCAACAACGGAATTGAATTGTGTGCAATATAAAGGTATGCAAACGCAATTGCCAAGTAGGTACACTTATTATTGGCCAATTGAATGAATTTTCAATAGACAAATACTGTGCCAAGTGTTTGTTATGTGTATATTGTAATGAATTGTTTGAAAATAAAGTTAATATAAAAGTTTCATGTAGGTAAAAAGTGCAATAATTTAGCAAATTATAATCAGAAGAACTAATAATACTTATGAGTGTTCCCAAAGGTTGCTTTTTTCTGCAGTACCCCTGCTACTGTTGCAGAGTCTTTATCAAACAAAGTAACTAATTTTTATGCCTCTTTCTATCACACTCGAGTTTAATAGTCTCTCATTCAAGCTGTCCTCTTTATCGTTCCAGTTCTCGCACTAATCCTTCTCGCACATTCGTTCATCTCTTTCATTCTGTCATTGCTATTTCTATGTGTAGTGTCTTAATTATCGGGAGAATTGGGAAGGTTCTTTATTTATTCAATTCTTTTTATCATTCTATTTCTTAATTTCTATTATTTTATGTGTATACATTTTTGTTTATACTATTTTTTATTTTCTAACGTTCTTATTTTGTTTCTATATTTTTATACTCTATTCCTTACATTTTGTTTTTTTTTCTTATTCAGTTTCTACATTTTAGACAATATTTTCTTACTTTCTAACATTTTTTGCTTATTTCTACATTTTATATAGGTACTATTTTCCTTATTTCTAACATTTTTATTCATTTTCACTCTTCTTTATTTATTTATTTTAATAGTATATCATGTGCCACTACCTCTTTTTATAGTGTCTTATCTTGCTTTTTGTTTATAGCTATTGGTATATACATGGGGCACACTAAAAGTTTTGCACTTCTAGCTAATCGGAACTATTTGAATTTCGAATGTTATATTTTTTAAACGTTGCAACCTTCTTAGTAATAAAAAAAAACAATTGGCGGGAAATCATTTGTCAACTGTTTTTTATCACACATCAAAGTTCTACGTATGCAACGAAAATGGAATTAAGTCAAAAAGATTTTAGAGCGATGATTTTTTATGATTTTAAAAGTTCTCTCTCTCCGCAAGACTGTGGCGCTTGTCTTCAAAATATTTTTGGGAGAGAAGTACCATGTTTGAGCACCGTGAGGCGATCGATGGTTTGCTGAATTTGAGAGAGGTCGAGTTTCTTTACATGACGAATTTCGTGAAGGGCGGCCTTCAACTGCCGTCAACGAAAATAATGTGGCTCCTGTAAAGCGGTTAATTGAAGAAAACCCGCGGATTACAAATGAAACAATTCGAGGACTATTGGGGATTGGTATGAGTCAAATCCAGAAAATTTTACACGCAGCATTGAAAGTTCGGAAACTTTGTTGTCGTTGGATCCCTCATGAACTGACAACGGAGCAGAAGCGGGCTCGCGTGGAATGGTGCTCACAGATGCTACTGAAGTACGACCACGGACATTCTAATGCTGTTTATGACATTGTCACAGGTGACGAAACGTGGATTTATTGTTTTGACCCCGAAAAAAAAACAGCAATCTTGTGAATGGGTGTTTGAAAATGAGAACAAGCCAACAAAAGTGAGGCAGGCGAGAAACGTTCGATCGCATGAAAAAATGTTTAAAATGTAAAGGAGAGTATTTTGAAAGGCAAATAACATAATATTTTGGTTTGAACATGTTGTTTTTTTAAGTTACGCAAAACTTATAGTGTGACCTACGTATTATGTACAATATATTGATAACTAGTTTTTATCATGATTTTTTGTTTCTTGCGTTTGACATATTTACTATTTTTGTGACGTAATCAATAAATGTATCTCTTGTGTCTTTCGAATTTATCAGTGTTTTAAGGTTATGTATCGTGGTGCCTAAAGGTTGCTTAGGTAAGTATACACAGAACTCTAGGCCCTTGCTCTCTTGGTCTGCTAGCGGGGCCTCTGGGTAAGGGGAGGACGAGGTTTAATTCCATAAAAGGCTGTCCTCGTGTTCGTTAGGAATTAAATGAATCGCGTTTGGAATCGCCTAGACCTAGACAGACAGAAAACTGTATGTCAGCAGGTTCAACGCGTGCAAGTGAGGATAGCTTATAGGCCCTATTTTATAGTGAGTGATAGGGCCTTTTTGTCCTTTCGGGCTCTTTAGAACTAATCTCAAAATACCCATTACTCAATACGACCTTATCACCTAAAAATAAAAATATATCCGGATGTAGGTATATGACGTCGGTTATCAGTTATATTACTATGTTGGTCCTTCTCATACACATAGATACCCTTTCGGGGAAGAAAGACATTTAAGCATCGAATACGTGAAAAGACAGACGAGCGCTTTGATGGCTACACCATGGACTTAGTATAAGAGAAGACACACCTTGTTTCGTAGGGAAATTCTATTACAACACCTCAACTCTTATATCTCTATGGGCTATCTGTGGTTTAAAACCAAAAGTGTTCAACAGACCGTCTTTAGGTTTAAATCGTGTATGTCATGATTTCTACGTGTTACATTAAAAAATAATTACGTGCTTAGGTATTATAATACACACCTATTTTAATCTTGGCGTCGCCTTCTCCATTGATAGGGAAGAGCAGCAGTCTACCGATAGCTGTATACTTTCCTTTGATAGTAATGTTACATCGAACTTCCAGCTCGAATACGTTCTGCTCTAAGTACGCCCTGAAATAGATAATAATTTTGTTTTTGAGCTATTGCATAGCTTCTATCGCGGGCCTTGAGCGTGGAGAATCAAGAAATTCCGTAACGAAAAAATAAAGGCTTTCATATCGTTTTATATTGTAATTTTTTTTTTGGTGCAAATTTTATAATAATAATAATTATTATTATTCCCTTTATTACATTTTATTACATATTTACTATAATTTTAAATAAACTTATAAAAAACACAAATATATTTAAAAATATAAAAAATAGTGACCCACCGGTATCGAGTACAGTGACCAAGCTACCGGTGGTTAGGGCTCCAGAGATAGGAACTTCCGCACAATAGGGGCCGTATTCAACAGAACCGCCTTCTGCATCAAGCCTTTGACCCAGCTGCCTAACGCGAGCCTCTGTAGGTGGTGGTCGAGGCTCTTGGCTATTAAACCATGAGCAGATACGACTATCGGAACAATAATCGCCGAATCCACATCCCACATGTCGACAATCTCGTGAGCTAAGTCCAAATATTTAATTTGTTTATCTTTTTCTGCTTTCACGAGATTCTCGTCATGCGGCACAGTGATATCGACAATTATTGCACTGCGTTTTAATCGATCTATTATCACTATATCTGGTTTGTTGGCTATAATAGTCCTATCAGTGATAATAGACCGATCCCAATACAATGTAGCATGGCCATTTTCAAGAACTGGGTCGGGCACATACTACAGGTAAGGTATCTCTAAGTCAACAAGGTTATATTTTAGAGCAAGTTGTTGGTGGATAATCCAAGATAATGTATTATTATTATTATGTCGTTTATTCTTTTACATTCTTATTTTATACATTTTTAAATACATTTATAAAAAAAATACAAATACATTTAAAAATATAAAAAATAGTGACCCACCAGTAGCGGAGTAGGACCCAAACAGAGGCTACAGACTAAGAAACCTCCTAACAATACGGCACGTGTCGAGGATAACAGCCTTCTGAAACTGACTCTTGATCCAACAATCTAACGAGAGTCTCTTGAGATGTTGATCGAGACTCTTCGCTATTAATCCGTTTGCCGAAACGACCACAGGGACAATGATCGTCGAGTCTACGTCCCACATGGCGGTTATCTGGAAGGACAGATCAAGGTATTTACTAAGTTTGTCCTTCTCTGCCTTCACGAGATTTTCGTCATGCGGGACGGCGATATCGACGAGCACTGCCCGACGCTGGGTCCGATCAACCAACACGATATCGGGCCTATTGGCAACAATAGTCCTGTCCGTGATGATTGATCGGTTCCAGTAGAGCAATGCACGACCATTCTCAAGAACTGGCACTGGTGTGTACTTATAGTACGGTACTTCAAACTGAAACTTATTATTATTATTATTTTTTTCTTTTTTTTTTTGCTACTATGCGATAGCTTAACCGCGGCAGTCTCTGAGGGCCACACGTCTTTTTTTTTTAATAACTTGGAACCTCATAATCTTCTAGTCTATATTTTATATTGAATTGTTTTGAGTAGATCGTTATTGAAATATATTTTACTAAAAAAATGTTAAAAGAATTTGGCAAATTTATCAATAGTAGTATCTAATTTTGTCATTCTCTGAAAAGGTCGTAGAAAGCCAACAAAGATCTTTCAGTGAATGTACTTTTAGTACCGTTTATGGCTTTTTGGAATATGCGGTGACCGAATAAATCAGTAATCTCCATTTCATGATGAATGAATGAATGAAATTTATGACACAATAACAAAATTTTCAGAATATACGAGTCGTTTTAAATTATATTCTACTGATAATTTGAAATTTTATAAGTTTGCTTAAATCATTAACGTTAGTTATTATCATCATATGGGGACCCAGGAACCACAGACTTATTTTTTATGAAGTCGTTTAAGCCTCATGGTTTCTGGCTCGCATACTTCACGTCCTAATAAGGCTTGGAACGATGTAAACAGAAGCAGACAGGATACTTCATCAATCACTCAACTTCAATGAAAGGAGTCTCGTTATCTGACTCTTTATATTGGAGCTTCAACCCTTATTTGTGTACTGTACTTGACGATCGGACGACTTTGATGTTACGTACGAATCACGCTATTGATGAAAAAAAGATATTTAGTGGTTGTGGAAAAGAATTTTAAATGCAAGGGTTTCAAGTTATTTAATTAAAACGTTTATAGAAAACCTTAACAACCTTAACCTAAACAACAGAATTTTGGAAAAATAATTTATTGTAAAACAATAAACTTCAACTTCGATATCGCCTATGGGTTGTGAAGGTCAGATGGCAGTCGCTTTACGGAAAATATCGAAGTTAAGCGGAATCGTAGTTAGACTGGAAAGCCGACCCCAACTGAGTTGGGAAAAGGCTCGGTGAATGATGAATAAACTTCAAAAAATTAAAACCTGTTTCTTTAACTTGATTTTTGTATAAACAATTAAAATTTGCAAATTTTACTATCAATTTTACAACCAATTAAAACAGTCATAATCATGTAAATACAACTTCTGCAAAATTAACACCTTCCTCAAAAACATATTCTACACTTAACTTAAATCAAACAAATGAAAATATATTCTCATTTCCGACTATTACAACTCATTTTCCTTAAGACCTTGCATTTGAAAGGAACATAATAGTAGGCAGCGCTTCGCTAACGCTAGAGTGATTACAGGAACCTTGCCACATCGCAATAACGCGGTTTTATTCTCACGTACTGTTGATGAAACCCTTTATGTAAAAGACCGCACACGAATATTTAGACAATTGTACTATACAAGAATTTTCCAAGGATCAGTTTGGTATGTTAATTTTGTTACAATGGAACAGAAGTCTCAATGTCACACAAACGTAATGTCTAGCTAGAGTTCGTTGGTATTGTCGTGGCTTTAGTTATATGATAATATATTAAATGAAGACTTATGTGAAAATTGAATAATTATTTCATTCTCTACCCCGGATTTCACTTGCAAGGAATTGTTTTAATACTGATGGTTGCTAAGGGGTGTTCTCCACATCTCCGGGCTCAAGTGTCTCTCATCTTCATCTGATTGACAGGCTCTGGCAAATATAACAAATTGCCCGACTACTGCTAAATGCAATAAATAGGCTCGCCCCATATTAGGTGGAACCAAATAAGTGGCTGGCAAAATGTGAGCGTATTGAAAGCCTCGGTGCACTTCTTTTGGAAATCTATTCTTTGTCAACTTTGCATTGTATCTGTACCTATCTACGTTCTGAATACTACGCTTCAAGTTTTTCACTTTCAGTGTGCAGAGGTATTATTGTTCTCCTACATGAACGTTCCCGGTACTCCTTGTAGATCTCATCTCATGCACCGCCTATATTGTCCCTTCCACAAAACCCATTTCTACTCCTACTCCTTTACCGTTGGTGCGGTCTGGCTGTGGAACTCGCTCTCCCCTGATATACAAAGCTGAACTCTTTCTCTCTTTAAAGATAAGTCAAAACACATTATCTGTCCTCTTTACCCTAGCTATATACTGTTTTGTAATATATGTAAGTATTGTATAAGATAATACATATTTATTATTGAACCCATAGTTGTAGGTTTATTTATTTACTTGCACTGAACAAACTTAGCCCTCTTACTTCTTCTCTCAAGCTTGCTGGAAGAGATTCCTTTAGGAATAAGAAGTGCCCTTGTACTATGCTCACTTTATTATTTTGTACTACAATTTCTTGTTCTTTGTTTGTATGTATGTACAAAAAATTATTAATAAAAAAATAAACAATGTATACGATAAACTTACTGAACGTCTAACACCTGACACTTCCGCAAGCCAGTTGCCTTTCCGCCATAGAAGGTGACTTTGATACCCGGTAGTTGTATTGGCAGCTCATCAATGACAAAGGGATCAAGCGGTGGTACACCTAGGTGTGGTATACCCTTTGAGAACTGAGGAATGGCATCAGCGGTCGCTTGTATTAGACACGCAGGTTCGGTGTTGTTGCATGGATGGATGAAGTCAGCTGTGAATGAGTGAAATTACTAGTTAATACAGACATATCTCATATCTTCAGAAATCTTTGTCTTAGTTCTAATCAACCTTAACCTGCTTGGGTTATATTACGTAGGAAAATCAAAACAAACGAAATATCAATGTATTAATTTTATGTTTAATAATACTTTTATCATAAGTAATCGACATAAATATGTAGCATCTTAAAATAAAATAATAATTTTATTTAATTTTGCCAGGACAATAAAAAATATAGGTACTTTTTTTTAAATTCCGCAGCGCAAGGCCTCGGCCGCTCCCACATCCATTGCCGGGCGTCTCTGGTTCGCACGCAAAAGGTATTTCCAGTGGCGCCCGGCGAATTATAGGTACTTACGTAAGTTTGGTTTTACTATACATAATATATTAAGGGTACTACGGTATTATTCCAAATATTTTACCTACTAATGGCTAATGGCTTATGTAGGTACATACCTATACCTACCTGAATTTACTTACAAAAGGTAGTTAGGTATATATATGTCGCTAATAAAATAAATAAAATAAAAATTAAATAAATACGTTAGGACAATTTACACAACGCCATCTAGTCTTGAGACTCCATATCACAAGCTCTGCTTAGTTTGAACTAAGCAGAGCTTGTGATAAGGCTACTAGATAAACTGATATAAATAGATACTTATATACATTTTTTTTTGTAAATATATACATATTATACATAGGAAACATCCAGACTTCAAAGAAAGTTTGTCCCGACCGGGAATCGAACCCGAGACTCCGGCATCGAAAGCAGATGTACTACCGACCACGACACCGAAGCAGTCATGCTGTTAATGGAAATACTCCTTACAAAAAATTATAAGTTTTGTTTAACTGCAGTGTTGTAATTAAAGTAAAGCGGATACCATTCCTACTACAATTTCCTCCAAGTGTCAACTTAACAATGAAGGTAAAAATTTTTATATATACGAGTATAACTCTACTGTACATGTGTATGTCCTGAACTCCTCCTAAACGGCTGGACCGATGTTGATGAAATTTTTTGTATGTATTCAAGGGGATTCGAGAATAGTTTAGATACACAATTTGGTTCTTTTTTTTTTGCAGGACTACGTCTGTCGGGTCCGATAGTAGCTATTTAAAAATAAGAGTTTTATAAAACAAAAAAAATACAGTCTGTCGCGGTATAATAATAATATTTTGTTTTCGGATAAAGAAGTTGTTTGTGATGGAACTTGAGAAAGCCAATTTGAATTTCAAAATCTTGAACAAATAAAGCTTGTTATTATAAATATTGGATAGAAACAGGCGTTACTTGGCGAAAATCCATGACAAAACAATGGTAAGTAAAATGTTTTAAGAAAAAACTTTTTAAAATTATATAATAGCATTAATTTTTCGCAGAATCACGAATTTTGCTGTTCTCTCTGAGACAGTCTTGATAATGCCTCGTTTAGAGGCGAAACAATTGTCGACGTTTTGTTGTCCTTTTGATTCTGCGAAAAATTAATGCTATTATATAATTTTAAAAAGTTTTTTCTTAAAACATTTTACTTACCATTGTTTTGCTTGTTATTATACCTTTAACCGACATCAAAAATGTACATATTCAGTACCTACCAGAAGACGTTAACATATTCGACAGGTACTTATAAATATGTCCAGTTGATAGGCATTCTGCAGTATGAATTGCAGGTATTCCTCGATGATCACCAATTTGATCGTCACCAAAACGATGATCACCAAAACTATTCCTCGATGCTCACCAGAGGTGATGACCGTTTAAAATTTTAATTTTATTAAAATTTTCTATTCCTCGATGATCACCAACCAATATCCCTGCACTATTGCAGGGACTAAAAAATATCTACAGAAGAAAATATTTATATTGAACTAGCAGCTCCGCCTGCGTGTTATAGCTTTCTTGATCACCAGTTACTGATTTTTATGTATAGCTGTTGAGCGATATTGTATCTTAAGATAAAATTATTATAGTATCTTAGCCGTGTGCAGCGCCCCTTAGTGAACTCCACTGTGGGTTACGTAACCTACGACAAACTTATTATTTGCGTTTGGTACAGTAATCGGATTATTCCCAGTAGTTACATGTAGCCAGTTCCACATGGAGTTTTTGCAACCTTACAAAATACGATTTTTGTCCCATTTGTTCCATGTAATTTTATACTACTTTTACCGCTGACATTATTTAAATAAAAATTATTTTAATTTTAAATTGTTTTATTAAATATATTTCCAGTAGTTCCATAGATACACACACAACAAAAGTACTAGGAGTACAGAACTACAAAAGAGCACTCGCCAACTCTTATCTCGCTCAGTTTGGTTTATTCAAAATGTGTTCGAAGAAGTTTTGTTCAGAAACCTTTGATCGTGCTTAAAAAATGTCATATAGATTCTTCTTCTTCATATAGATGAATACTGGCACTGACTTTAAATGTTATTAAGTGAATAATCTTTTTAGGTATTTAAATTATCATGTTCATTAACACTACGATTAGAATGTTCGGGATATTGACCATGTAACATTATTTTTACGGACCACTGGCCCAGTGGTCCGATGTGAAAAACAAAATAATCGTGACAACCCTAATACAAAATCGCGAGTGGATACAGTCAGCTTTGTGTGTCGAGATCGTGATCGCGTTCGAGTGTGCAATGAGACCGATGGTAGTAGTGCGCGTAGTAAACTAACTAGAAAGAGGTTGGAACGATTTTAGACATTTTCCATCAACCGCCATTACTCCAGTTCTTCCGCGATCATGGCGCTTGCAAAAGCGTCGAAATATCGGAGACTCGATAAAATAATGTTACATGGTAAATATCCCGAACATTCTGATCGTAATCTTTTTAGGATTCCGATGTAAAAGTCCCGGAACCCTTATAGTTTTGTCATGTCCGTCCGTTCGTCCTCGGCTTTCCTCCCAAACGGTTAGTGCTAGAAAGATGATATTTTTGCACGGATATATGTATTTACTATTCCGACAAAGTGTTACAATAAAATTATATTATGAAAAATATTATTTTCTTGGGTATATCGTGTGGGGTATCATAAGATAGCTATTTTTAAAACATTGGGAGATTTTTATGACAATGGTTTTAATTTAGATGAACGAAAGTATCTACTGACAAAAAGTGGGTGTGTAATGAACCTCTATTATACTCCCCGGGAATATAGGTAAATAAGTAGACATGGGGCATTTACCCCTAATTAGTATATTTATATCGTGGTCTAGTGGCAACCGTCAATGTTAACAAATTGCAAAGGTTAAACAACATCTAGTCATGCCGGTCTTAGGATGGGTGACCATTTCTTAAGACACTGAGACCCCTCCGTGTCTCGGAGAGCACGTTAAGCCGTCGGTCTCGGTTGTCATACGACTATCTATGGCAGTCGTTAGGGGTAGTTAGAATCCTAAATCCAAAAATCCTCGTGGTCCAATTACAGATCTTCGATATCGCCCATGGGTTGTGAAGGTCAGATGGCAGTCGTTTCACGGAAGAAGTTCAACCGAATCGCAGTTAGACTGGAAAGCCGATCCTTACTGAGTTGATGAAGTATATTTAATTTCATATTTTATAAATTCCTATTCATATGACAAACCATAATCTGTGTTCATAACAAACCCAAGAACAAAACGCGACGACCGTGCATCGTTTCACATATTTTAACTGTTTATATTAACGATGTACATATTTGGTTTTTCTTTATAAGTACAAAGAATAAAGCGAAAAATGACAAACAGCAATGAAACTAGGACGGCGATGTTGTAATCATAAAATTCATAAATGCACACAATCCTTACAATTTACTATAACTACATCTCCCTTGTTGACGTTTATTCCTAGAGAAGGTTAGATTAACATAACTAGTTAATGCCCGCAGCCCTGCAAGCGGGGCAAAGCTAATTTTTTTTTGTATTTTAAAGCAATGAGTTTGCATAAGCTATTCTTAAAATATTAAGAAAGATCCAACGCTAACCTTAATAGCGCGATGTAGAAATTATGAATATGATATGAAGCAAAAATTCGATGTTGTCGGTATTGGTCATCGTAGCTCAGTTGGTCAGAGCACTCCCCCTGTTAGGGAAAGGCCGTGGGTTCAAGTCCCGCCGATGACATCAGTTTTTGTGATCTATTCATTTATAATTTCTTTCTTAATAAAGCTAATATTATTAAGGCGGTGACTTTTTTGAAAAAAAAGTCTATTTATTTTGCCCTTAGTTGAGCTTAGTCTATCTGTGAAAACCGCATGAAAATCCGTTTAATAACTTCGACAAGTAGCGTGTACAAAGAGACAAGATTGACAAAATCATGTTATTTGTATTCTATTCATCTTGTTTCTATTTTATTATTCTATGCTAAATAACCATACTTTTTTTACAACATTTTACAAACGCACTATCTCTACTGATTTATTCTAAAATGCAAAAGCAACCAGCAGGTGATGTCCAGATTATGGATGTAAGTCGTCCAATGAAAGTTTCAGGAGAATAATTCCCTGATAGTTAAATATTCGAAAGCTTTATAAACTTAAGACAAACAGGTATTTTACGCGATTATTTAGATATAAACATACCTCTTTATTACCCGACTTTTCGACCATGTGTTTAAAAAGTATTCGAAAGCTATATAATATCGTACACGTACTGCGAAACTACATTATAGTCAGGACGATTTTGACTGACCCGTGAACGTGTTAAAAAAACCCGGTTTAAAAAAACTGACTTTAATTGCCTACTGTAATGGGACCAAACAATTTATTGTCGGACCAAATTTAAATGGGACCACATGGTAAGCGATAACTTAAAAAAAAACAATATAGGAGTATATTTCCACAAAACTGCACGTTAAAGACCACAAAATAGAAGCCGGTTACTACATCAATATGTGTTCACTCGCAAGTCATGAAAAAAAAAAAATAGGTGAATTGAGAAACTCCTCCTATTTCGGAGCCGGTTAAAAAGGTGCTCGTAGTGCACGGAGGAGTAAAGCGCATTTCATAGATCTACTTAGTAATTCAGATTCCGTTTCTAAAGTGACCTTGAGAGGTATGTTATGGACGTTTACTAGTTTAGTGTAATAGCACCACAAAACATGTTACGGTAGGTATTATGTTAAATAACTCTGACCCTAATAATATTATGGGTACCAAACATTTATTCAAGTGAACGAATATTTATTCAAGTGAAAACATGTCACTCGGCTAAGGACTTGAGCTATGAGTTCATTTATCTGATTTGGAGTTCAGGATATCCTTCAAAAACAGGGATTTCAAGAGAATGGAACATTAGCTTACAACCGCTTATAGAAACAACTAATCAATCATTGTTATTGTCCATGTGTTTTTGTTAGTAAGTATATAATAGTATACTGTAATGGCAATTTAAGTAATTTATTGAAATGGGGCTTAATATATGCATAATTTGAGCAGATCATGACTTCTGAAACGTTTTACTAACATTATATATTATGTTTTAACAGCCAGTTGGCTCACCTCACCAACTTCCTAGTTCTGGTTACTGCCAGAACTGCGTGGGTAGTTTGGGTATATTTGTCATGGCTTCCTTTAACTGCACAGTTTTCAGTAAACCCCTTAGCACTCTCATTGGGGCATCAAATATTTTGAAACACTTACTTGTTGTCATACAAGGACGAGGTTACAGGCGAAAGTCAGGTTTTAGTAGAGTATTTTGACTTACAGTTATTTGCAAACGCATTGCACATTGGATGTTTAAATGCATTACGTCAAAATTCCGTAAATAAGTTATATTTTAAGTTATGTTATATTGTTATTATTAGTTCATCAGCATTGGCCTACAGTGTGCGTTAAGAGACGCATTTTGAATGTATCCCTCGCAGCATCAACATAGATTATTCTCCAAGTAATACCGGAATCTTTTATATTCGCCACAGCCTCATCATATCAGGCAGGTGCAAGGCAGGGCAGGTATCTTGCAAGTGAGGTTGGCCTAATCCTCTAGAATCTCTGAGGGACCCATCATCACCGACAATTTGGAAAAACTAGCCGAGACAAAGTTTTAACTTGAATTACCTCCTAAGTTAAGTAATTCCATTTTGTTTAAATAAGACTAATCTACACCCGTGAAGCGTACACGCAACCGAATATCGTTTGTTTATTTGCGGTGGAAGTGTGTGTTGTTTTGCCAACTCCGTGAACGACGGGTACTTTTTGCCTGACGTTTCAACTATGTTACAGTCAGGTTTATAGCCAATAAAACACGATAGTTTAAGTATCACTATAGATATAATGTGTAAGTATCTCTATAGATTAAAATTTGTAAGTATCTCTATAGATATCAGATGGATTTTAGCACCTTAAATCATGCCCATGAAGATTACCCGTAACAGAAGAGATGGAGGCGTATTACGAGTATATGCCTAAGTTTCTTTAAAAACTTTGTTGGTTAACGTATCAGGGGCGTTAAATGTAATTACTTTTTCTTTTTATTCTTAAAGAAACAGACAACGCCTGCATGTACCCAACCAGGATTTTTTATGGCTCCACGTAAGAAGGGATAGGTACGTTAATTACTACCAACTTTTCTATTTGCCACAAACTTTAATCAGTTGTTAAACTAGCACTTAGAATCTAGTCATGGTGTACCATACACTAAAAATATTCAACTGCATTCATTAAGAAAAACTCACGTGCAATCTTTCCTGAACAATCACCAATCAAAGAACTCACTGCCAAGAAAATAAAAACTGGAATCCATTTTTCATATATTTCACACATCCTCGGTAGGTATACACTTATGGAATAGAGAAATTATTCTTGTTGATATGCGTATGCGTGATGAGTAATGCGCTAGGCATACGAGCACACTCAAGTATGTTGACTATGTGTAAATGAACAATTCTTTCCTATTTTCCTTGCATGAATTCAGTTCTTTGCCAATGTGAGCCTAATTTTCACGCAACACTGCACTGTCTGCTAATCCGTAACTCAAAATGTTCGTACGTTGACTACACCGGGCCGCCTGCGTTTACAACCTCGTAGTGGGATATTGCACCATGATGTGGTAGCTAATATTTTCAAACGGTAGGTTCAAGTATGAAGGTTATGCGTGTTTTACATTATAACGAAATGTTTGTTGTATGACATTTTAATGTAAAACACGCTTAACCTTCGTTTTAAAGTAAATCAGGTTGTATTGTATAATCGGCAAAATGACAACGTCCAAATTTTTCTCGGAAATAATAAAATTTCTTTTTATTTAAAATCGACCACATATTATTTTATTTTTCTAATAACTAACAACTTTTTCTTTATAGGTGCTGATGCGGGTGCCGCGAAGCCTGCCGCCTACCTCCTCGGCGTGACGACGACGCCACCACTTCGGTGCCGCCGGGGCAGCGCTGCGCTTCGTGACAGTGCGTCGAACCTATATAAACTTTAAAGCTTTCTGTGTTTACTGTTTAGGTTTAGTGTATTCATAGTGAAAAGTGTAAATAAATGCAAGCAGCAAAAAATAATGGATGTGGCAATGCGGATGTAAATTCAGGTGAGCTTGCAAGTGCATCCAGTGGTCTTGGTTTGGTTTTTTTAAAGGTGAACGCGGATTGAAAGTACATTTTGGAAAAATTCATAAAGTACAAAATGTATCTTCAAACGCGTCTACGATATCCCAATTTTTTCTAAATCAACAAGAAAATTCTGATAATATCGAAATTCCCTTTTGGCATAGGTTAAGTACCATGAAAAATTCTATTCCGGTTTTAAAAAGAATCCCCCGAGGTGCGAGACCCTCTGTGGCTCAATGTTTAGCCTCCTGCATTGGTCAAGTAGTCCGGGAAAATACCTTTAGCGCTTGGGAACAAATGTTAACCTTCCCTTATATATATATAGAACCCTTATATATATAGAATCCTACACGTAAAGAAAAGGCCGTTGACATCTTTGACGGTCCAAATCAAAGAAAATTGTACAAACAATTTTAACATTTTAAATTCAAATTCAATCCACATTCGGCCCCTGATTATTCTCAGGCCAAGAAATTAAAACTTGTAGAGAATAAAGTAAGGGAAGGCGACATCAGTGGGGCGGCTTTACTTACTTTACTTTTTAGTAGCGACGTGCTGGCTCCTTATTCTGTAGAAACTTTGACGGGCTTGCATAGTAAGCACCCACCATCCGCAGCTGACCTCTCTTTCCCTGGTCCTCCGAACAACGATACAGAAAATCTTGAGACTACTGCCAAGGATGTGCGCACAGCTGTTGACTCCTTTCGTTTTGGATCAGCTGGTGGACTTGACGGTCTGACACCACAGCACCTTAAGGATCTGTTGTGTCCGAGCGCTGGGGAAGCTGGTGATGCACTTCTGAGGGAGCTAACAGCTCTAGTCAACCTCATGCTCTCAGGCAATGTGGACAGTGGCATCACAGATATTTTGTATGGGGCCAATTTATGTGCCCTTAACAAGAAGGATGGTGGCATTCGTCCCATTGCCGTAGGTAGCACTTTGCGGCGTTTGGCAGCCAAAATTTGTTGTCGTTTTTATAGTACGGAGCTTACTACCAAATTTCAGCCCTTTCAATTAGGTTTTGGTTCAAAAGGATGTTGTGAGGCCGCAATCCATGCGCTTGCAACATACCTTGACAGTAGCGAAGATGGAGAGGTCATCTTGAAAGTTGACCTGAAAAACGCCTTCAACTCTGTAAACAGGGACACCTTGCTGACACAGGCCAAATTAGAAACCCCCAAAATATTTAATTTTCTTTTCAATGCTATAGTCAGCCAACAAAATTAATTTATAAAGACCACCTTTTGAATTCAGCCGTTGGATGTCAGCAAGGTGATCCGTTGGGACCAGTCATCTTCAGTTTGGCCATTAACCCAATAATTCAAAAAATAAAATCCAAATTTAACATTTGGTATCTAGACGACGGGACTTTAGGGGGAAAAGTAGAGACAGTTTTACAAGATTTAGCCCTAATAAAGAACGAGTTTCAGTCAATTGGCTTAGAACTGAACCCGAATAAATGTGAGATTTTTATATCTGAAAACACAGATAAATTAACAACAATCTCCAAATTCAACTGTCTGGCCCCCAACATAAAAGTTTTGGACAAAACTTCTTTACACCTCCTAGGGTTCCCGATTTTAGAAGATGGCTTTTCCACTTTTATCGAGGAAAAAATTCAAAATTTTGATCAGGTTATTGATAGTCTATGTAATATCAGTATTCATTCAGCTTTTACTATTCTTCGTTTTTGTCTTTTCGTACCCAAATTTACACATGCCCTCCGTTCAGGACAATTTTGGAAAAATGTAGAAATGTTGGGCAGACTAGACAACTTAATACAAAATTCTTTGTGTAAAATTTTAAATGTAAATATTAATGACCGGGCCTGGGTCCAAGCGTCTCTTCCAGTTCGCTTGGGCGGGCTAGGTATTCGCAGAGTCACAGATGTCAGTCTGCCAGCATTTCTGTCGTCGGTCCATAGCACTGAAGAATTAGTCAGGAAAATTTTGTCAAATACACTGATTGATTCCGAGGTGCGATGTAAGACTGATGCCATAAATGCTTGGAGGATGTCTTGCCCCGACACTGACCTGCCCTCACGCCTTTTTTTTTTTTTTTTTTTTTTTATTCCGCTGCCCTGGGCCGCGGCCGCACCTACGTCCATTGCCGAGCGCCTCCGGTAGACACTGAGAGAATTCCCAGTGGCGCCCGGCGGACCTTGGCCCCCATTGTGGCCACTGCGTGGTGGTCGGGTGTTACCCCGCATCCTTGGGGTCGGGTTAAATCCCGCGTCGGTGAGTGAAGTCGTGCGTGGAGTGAAGCCCCACATCACGCAGCCCTTCTAGCCTGCTTCTGTAAGGACGGTGGGTTGCTAATCCATCGTCCTCAGGCCCCGATCATGGAGGTCGATGGTCCTGGGCGTAGTCACGTCTGCGGCGTCCCCGCCGCACACTTCGGAACTCAGCGGGGAGGGTACGCTCCCTCATCCTACCGGCCGCCTCCTTCACGAGCATTACCTGCTCGCAGAAGGAAACGGCCGCGTTCCACTGGCTCTCGCTAGAGACCATGGCTCGTAGCATGGTCTCCAGCGAGAGCGTATCTACGTCCAGGCCCACCACGAGGTCCCGGCGCTGACTCGCCCATGCTGAGCATTCCACCAACGTGTGGAATGCCGTGTCCTCGCCGGAAGCCTCACAGTGTTGACACGCGGGTGTGACCTCACGATGCATGCGAAACAGATACTCACCGAAGTTTCCGTGCCCAGTGATGATCTGTGTCGCACGATACGTGAGGCCACCGTGCTGCCTCTGCAGCCACTCCTCCATGATCGGTCTCACCGCCGCGATGGTGGTGGTTCCCCACTTTGGTTGCTGAAGTCGCACCTTCCATGTCTCCATGAGATCCTGTCGGAGTTGGGACCGCTGGGCCTCGATTTCTCGAGACGCAGGCCTGTGGTCCCGCTCCAGCGCCTCCTTGTGCCATTGAAACAATGACGCAAGGGCTCTCGCTTCCAGGTCCCATGGAGGGGTCGCGGCTAGGAGACATGCAGCCTCTAGGGAGATCGTGCGGTACCCTCGTATTGTCCTGACGGCCAAGGTCCTCAACGATCTGTGTAAAATGGCAGCGTTGTTGGCCGTCAGTCTCGGCGCCCATACGGGAGCCCCGTACACGGCCATACTCTGCACGATCCCCAGGTACAGTCTCCTGCAGGAAGCGTTGGGTCCCTTTAAGTTGCCCTCACGCCTGGGCTCACAGCGACTGTGGGATTCACCGCTCTGTAAATTGAGAATTAATACACTAATTGACACTTCTGTCAATATTTCAGAGCGTGCACGCCTACTAGCTGTTGGAGAATGGGAGTCAGGGTTATGGATCCAGGCGCTCCCATCGCCCAACATCGGTACAATGTTGGACGACACTACCTTCCGCATTGCCACTTGCCTTCGGCTGGGTACACCTTGTGTATCCCCGCATCATTGCACCTGTGGAGTAGCCGTCGATAATCTGGGACACCATGGCCTTTCTTGTAGCAAAAGCGCAGGTCGTATATCTCGGCTAACCTAGCAGGTGATTACATATTTGAGCCGTTTGGGGTTGAGACACTGGGGTCATGGGGTCCGAGTGCTCGCCGCCTTTATAGAGACATTGCTAAACGTCTAATCGATGCTTCTCAGGACCAGAAGGCTGGCTATTTTCTGGCCCAAATAATAAGTATCGCCATCCAACGTGCACAGCCAGCATTCTGGGAACCTTCCCAGTCGGCAATGACGCGGAGGATTTTTTTAAACGGTATTTTGTAATGTAAATATTTTTAGTCTATAATTATGTTTATTTTGTATATCGGCTATAACTGTAATCTTGTTTAATTTTAGGTATTTTAGAAACTGTTCTATTTTTTTTTCGTATTTCATCGGCCCAGGGCCGCGGCCGCTCTATCGTCTGTTGCCGGGCGTCTCTGGTTACAAGCAAAACGTATTTGAAGTGGCGCCCGGCGTTTCCAGTGGCGCCCGGCGAACTAGAAACTGTTCTAATTAATTGCAAGAGTGAAGAGTTAATTTTATTCTAATCTATATTAATATTATAAAAATGAAAGATATGATTGTTAGCTTGCATTGAATATAGACTCCAAAACTGATGAAAATTTAGATTATTCTTTCATTACATTATCCCTTTAGCTAAATTATCCTTTGATGCTACGAGTAGGTATAGGTCTATTTATCCTGGAATCGGTAATCAGCTAATCAGCTAGTATTTAACTTACTTTGTGCATTATTTAGACAACCTTTTCCTAGACAAATCGAAATTGCTGTGCTGGCCAAATACATTGTGAGCAGCAATCTGCAAAATTTGTATGAAAATCCTATCTGTCGTATTTTAGCGGCCAAATAAATTACTATGTAAGTATACTCACTCAATTTGAGATGCAATTTAACACGTTGAATGCGGTGCTAAATTCGTCGGACTTCACCCCGGTGCGGCATGAGGCCTATCAGCCGCCCCCTGTACACTTCACCAGGTGCGATTTGGGTCTTTCGATCTCACATCGACACGTTAAGGTAAATTGCTTATAACTTCCCGAAAAATCATTATATAGATATGAAACCACCTTATTTACATTCCTATATAGTGACTTAGTTTAAATCTCGCTTCGCCCCGGGTTGTGACATAGGAAAATCGAAAAAATTACAGAAAACAGTATGAGATTTAAAAACCCCACACAGCACTAAATTTGGGGTACTTTTTGTAGATTACTAGTGATGGGAAATTAAAATATCGAAAATGATGTTTAAGTTTTATTTATGTAAATACGAATCACAAAAAATATACTATACTTATAAAAACAATATAGTATACTTAAAATGACAATAATATACAAGTCAGAATATACCTGGACAAACCACACCTACCAGCATATTTTAAAATAAAACTTAAACTCAAAAATGTAACGTACTACAAATTTGTAAGACTAATGATGTAGTAACTTCTCCGTTACTGGTCTTTTAAATAGTACTTAAAATATAAATAACAATCATATAAACAATTTACTACCGTCACAGCCAGTAAGTTACTGTAATTAGAGATCAAAAATATCAATCGTTAAAAACTGTTCTATGTAACAGATTAAATCTATCATTTTCCTGCACCCCTTATCACGAGACATTTTACTAAAACAATAGATAGTGCATCCCATCGTAATAGCATCACGTCACTAATTCGTTGTTTGTCACGCACGTGAACATGAACATAGCGAACACAGACCTCAAAACATGAAAATTTGGCTCGTAGGTACGAAAACTGAGTTTCACGAACACGACCGCAAAAATTGTTCGAATCGAGTTCGCGCACAACATGTAGACGCTTGCGAAGTAGCGGTAAGTTTTGGTATTCACCAGTAATTCACGAAATATTGTTTCTAATGCGGAGCCTAAATGGTGGGAAGCAGTTTTGCACAATAAACGAATAGGATTAGCAATGCCAGGGCCATGATCCGCACGATCCCCAGGTACAATCTCCTGTAAGGAGCGTTCGGTCCCCTTAAATTGAGCATAGAGCGCGAGAGCGCGGCTGCTGCCCCCGTCACTTTAGGAATTATTGGTCTGTCTGTGTTGGATGTAGTAGGAGGCGGCGTGGCGTGGGCTGTGGCGGTACCAACCGAAAAAAAAAACAAAACTTGTGAATCCTTTTCACAGCGAGTACAATATTTTTATATTCATAAGTAGAAGGCGATGAAAAGTAATGTAAATGTAGCTTCGAGAATAAAATTATTTTTCTCTCAGGCGACGTATATACTTTGTATCCCTCTCTACGCTTAGGACTCTACTTTAGAAACCCTCGCTACGCTCGGTATCCTACTCCAGATTTCTTCGCTTCCCTCTGGATTAAAAATAGCGTCTAGTTTCTATGAGACTAGGGATAATATTTGTTTTTGTTATTCAATCATCAGAAAAAAAGTGACTTGCTCTTACAAATATTTTAACTATCAATAATTACCGGATTTTTATACTAACAAAATAATACATGATAAACAAACACACTTGTACTTGCAAACTGTTCCACTGATTTAATATAAAGGATTTAAGTCGACCGGTTTCGTTTTATAGCATTATCAAAGGATTTATTACACATATTTTTGTATTTCAAAGCAATGAGTTTTCTTAAACTATTCTTAAAATATTAAGAAAGAAATTATAAATAGATCACAAAAACTGATGTCATCGGCGGGACTCGAACCCACGGCCTTTCCCTAACAGGGGGACTGCTCTGACCAACTGAGCTACAATGACCACTACCGACGACATCGAATTTTTGCTTCATATCATATTCATAATTTCTAGATCGCGCTATTAAGGTTAGCATTGGATCCACCTACCGCAGTTCTAATAGCGCGATGACATCAGTTTTTGTGATCTATTTATAATTTATTTCTTAAGTTTTATTACACGTTATACATTGTATATATAAAATGAAACCAGTCAGGTTAAATCCTGGATATTAAAACAGTGGACAAGTGTATTTGTTTATCATGTACCTATTACTAAAAGTTCCAACAAGTGCCGACAATCGAAACCATAAACTATTTAACTTAAAATACACGTCAAAAATTGAAACAACAACCGACTTCATACTACCGAAATGGGACCAGCTATTTCCGGAATGGGACCAAATTGAAATGGGACTACTTGGGAAGTAGTAGCTTTCATTTAAAAAACAAATTAAAGTCGCTTCACCCAGTCCAAAAATTTGAGGTAACAAACATAAAACAACAGTCAAACTGAGATCCTCCTCATTTTTTTTTTGAGAATTTTTGGCATGGCTTCAGAGGCCTTTGTACCATGCCTTCCGTTTTCGCGTGGGTCAATGTTGCCACTGTTTACACTACACAGATCACTGCACTGCACTCCATGGACGTAGCAAGTTGACTGCGTCCATGAACAGGTCGCTTTTTATTTTATTAAATTTATATTATCCCTGGTATGTATCTATATTTACTTATAGGGCGATAAGGGCGATAAGGAGCCTCACCAAGGCCTACGGGGCTCAGGCCATCCTCACCTGCACGTGGTACGCCTGCTCGTTCGTAATAACGAACGAGTCTCTGGCTGCAGCCTCTGTATCTGACCGGTCGTATTGGTCACCCACTCCATTGGTATTATGATACAGGAGCCGAGTGAGTGGGTCTGTGCCTGCGCAAGCACTTATCCACTATAATATATTCCCGCGCTGATGACACCTGGCAACGTTTAGGGACTCCGATTTTCTTAAAAGCCCTGCGGCGATGGAGACTGGTGGTGGGGACTTGGCTGGTGGGCTGGGTTTCTAGCTGGCTCTCTGCACGTAGGCGATTGGACGGTGATGGTCGCTTCAGGACTTAAATGAGTTGGAAGGACTGTTTCGGCAGCTCGTCCAATGACAAAGCTTTTGTTTCATAAGTGTTTGACCAATCACAGACAAATTTAGGGATAGCACTGCTTTCCCCAATCTGGGGAGGGGCCTAGAAAAGGTGGCCTAAACAAAGCCCATCTCAAATTCACCCAGATAGTAAACCGCAATTATCTGGTCACCAATTAGCTGCAGTCGAAAGAATCAGGAATATTATAAAAACAAAACAATGAATATTGCAACATGGAATGTGAGAACATTGCTGGACAGCACCAACAACCAGTGTCCTGAGCGCAAGACGGCGTTGATAGCCCGTGAACTTGCGCGATACAGAATCGACATTGCTGCCTTAAGCGAGACACACCTTGCGGACAGTGGGGAGTTCTGTGAACCCCTTGGTGGGTACACATACTTCTGGACAGGGAAACCATCTTCTGAACGTGCTGCTAGTGGTGTTGGTTTCGCAATTAGTAACAATATTGCCCGCACCTTAGTGGAGCGCTCCAAGGGCTGTGGTGATAGGATCATGACTCTCAGACTTCATGCAGCACCGAACCGGTACGTCCATCTTATAAGCATATACGCACCCACTATGACCTGCTCTGACGAAGACAAGTCAGTGTTTTATGGACGGCTTCGCGAGATTCTTGTTGCTGTCCCGGCAGGTGACAGACTCATCCTAATGGGTGATTTTAATGCGCGTGTTGGCACTGAGTTCATCGCCTGGAGGAATGTACTTGGGAGGCATGGCATTGGAAAATGTAATTCTAATGGTCTCTCCCTTCTAACATTATGTGCAGAACTCAACCTTAGCATAAACAATACATTCTTCCGGCTACCGGACAAGTATAAGACGTCTTGGATGCATCCCCGCTCAAGGCATTGGCATCTCCTTGACTATGTTATAGTTCGCCGGCGGGATCTAAAGGATGTCCTAGTCACTCGAGCAATGCGTGGTGCACAGGGTTGGACGGACCATCGTCTTATGAGATCCAAGATTAGGCTTAATATTAGATATCCGCACAGAGCAGAACATAGAGTGGCCAAGAGGCTTGCCTTCGCGAAATTGGTCCAGGATGGGGGTCTGAGGCAGAAACTTGATGCCGAATTCTCGGCCTCGGAGCCCCAAACCCCTAGTCTTTCATCTGATGTGAGATGGCGCTGTTTCGCCGATAACCTGCACAGTGTCTCCCAACAGGTGGTTGGTAAGCTGCACAAGAAAAACCAAGACTGGTTTGATGATTCTGATGCAGAGATGCGGAAGCTTGTTGAAGAGTATAGGCGCTCTCTTAAAAACACCCGAGATAAACAGCAGCAACGGTTGATGCATCAAACTCTGAAGAAAAAAGTACGGGAGTTCAAAAACGAGTGGTGGCTTACAAGAGCTCAAGAGTTGCAACTTTTTGCGGATACTAACCAGACTGCGCGTTTTTTCGAGAGGCTCAAGGCTGTTTTTGGTCCACACTGTAGGAAAACGTCACCGGTTTATTCCCGTGATAACTCAACAAGAATAACCAACCAATCAGACGTTCTCCTTCGTTGGGCGGAGCATTTTGATGAGGTACTCAATCCAGAAAGTAAGTTGTTCTGGAGAGATGCGGCTGTCCGCCTAAACTTGTGAACTTAATACGCCAGTTTCATGACGGCATGTTTGAACGCGTGCGCCACTAGGAAAACCTCACTGAACAATTTCCGGTTACGGGTGGAGTCAAGCAGGGTTGCGTCATGGCCCCAACTCTTTTTGCCGTCTACTTCTCTGCTGTGATTGGTGACGCTATGAAAAAATGCGAGAATAAGATATCCCTGAATGTTCGCATGGATGGAGGTGTACTCGACCTGTCACGTTTTAGAGCCAAGACTAGGGTGGAAACTTATACCGTTGCTGAGCTCCAATACGCAGATGATGTTTGTCTAATGGCTGATAGCCTGAGTCACCTCCAGGAGTCTTGCCAGAATTATGGTCTGGTAATCAGCACCTCAAAGACCCAAGTTTTGAAACAACCTGCAAGGGGAGAAACCGCATGTACCGCATCCGTTTACCTAAATGGCAGGGCCCTGGAGGAGGTAGGGACCTTTCGATACTTGGGCAGCCTCATACGCGATAACAACGGCTTGCGGTCTGAGATATCCGGGAGGATCGCTAGGGCTGCGACAGCGTTTGGCGGGCTCAGCGATCGCGTCTGGGAATCCCACGATGTTAGATTACACACAAAATTGTCTGTGTACAAGGCAGTTATACTGCCGTTACTTTTATATGCGTCTGAGACCTGGTGCCTCTACAAAGGAGACATCAAGCGGCTCGATGGCTTCCACCTCAGATGCCTTCGTGCAATACTGCGCGTAAACTGGCGAGATCGGGTTCCAAACACGGAGATCCTGCGTCGAACGGGCATTGCGGGTATGGAGAGCATGCTGATGAAGGGGCAGCTTCGTTGGTGCGGACACCTTGTGCGAATGGGGAACCACAGATTGCCAAATTCTACTCAGAACTCAGTTCAGGGAAACGGCAGTCTGGGGGACAGTACCTGCGCTACAAGGATGTCCTGAAGCGCCACTTGCTCGCTGCTAACTTGTCTACCGATGAGTGGGAAAATCTGGAGGACAGGCGGTAAATCCGAAAGTCTCGCCCCAAGCCCACATACACCTACACTTACAATGTTCGAGGGGAACTTTACTGTGCGTCCTGTGACCGCACTTTCAAAACTAAGTTTGGTTTTGCTAGTCACATCCGTGCTCATATTAGAGAACGGAATTCCGAGTGAAACGGTGTCGCTGTAGACGGATACGTCTGGGAGGACATCATCATATTTACTTATTTATTTAAATTTATTTTGGTTCGGGTAGAGGCGCAATCTTGACAGATTGAAAACCAGCGCTGTTTTACAATAGCATTAAGCTGAGAGGGGGCCTGATTTGTGCATTGAGATGACACTTGATGGCTTCACTGGCGCTGGCGTATGGGTGCCCAATTCCCACTATTTTATATAATATCTATCGTTTTGTGTTTGCCTCTTTTTTGTTCTGTGCGGAATTGTGTACCTTTCTTGTATTGTGTCATTCTGTGTCCAAATTAAACGATTTTCTTTCTTCTTCTTTCTTTCTTTATTGTTCTTTCTTTCTTTTGGAAGTCTGTTAGAAATAAGTAGGTACATTCTTAAAAAGCTAAGTTATCTTATATATATATATTTCTTTTATATTTTTATTCAATTAGAATAAACCTTCATAATTTAATTTAAGTTTGTTTAGCATAATATGTTGCAATACAAGTGGTCGAAACAGGTTACCGTGATCCTCGTACGCACTAACCTATCACTATGCATTACACAACACAACCTTAAACCCAACTGGTTATTGCAGAATTGCAATACCGGTGTATAAGTTTTGCTATACGTAATAAAATTATATGAAACTAGAATAATAATATGTTTTTAATTATTGAATGGAATCAGGCGTTACCTGGCGGAAATCCATGATAAACAATGGGAAAGATGTTGAATTTTTTTTTTAAATATATACAAATAGGTCGTAATATGCAAGTCACATTACCCTACGTATTTCAATTTACGTAGAAAATAAATGGAAGGAAGTACCTACATTTTACAATAAAATTCTTGTGACCACAATGCGTACAATTCAATTCCAAAAGTTTTCCAATAGGTATACCTGCTACTTAATACTTATCAGGCGTTAATAAATGCTAGCAAATGCAACTTGCGCCTGTACGTTTTAAAAAACCAACAAAGACTTTAGCTTTATAGTGAAATACCTGCTTATCTTCTGTAGGAGGAGAAAATTATTTTAAAAATCAAATAATTTGTTTCGAGAACTAAATAATAATTAATTATGACAGTACAGTATTAATAACTAGTTAACCCGACGAAATTTGTATCGCCTCAAAAAAAAAAAAAAATTAATATTTCATGCAAATGTATGTAAATTGAAAAACGCGGCGGATGGACAAACAGACAGACAAATTGTCGTATTAACTATATAGATATCAATACGAGTAGACGGTCCACATAACTGTTTGTTGCCTACTGCCATAATTTTAATACAAGAAATAAAAATAAACTGGCAATGACAAAAATTAGACTTCATAAAGTTGGTAATTCGTTTGTTGGCAAATGTATAAAAATTTATAATAAAATTCCTCAGGATTTGGTTGACATGCCTCTTAATTAGTTTAAAATAGTAGTTAAAAAATGTTTGATGATGAAAGGCTACTATAATGTAGACGAATATCTTAATGATAAAAATGCATGGGGGTGACCATGCATTTTTAATCTTCTGTTGTTGGCCACTCGTATAATACAATAGAAACTAATTGTAACAATGTAAACAAAACAATATTAAAAAAGAAAATGGATAATCTACCTGAGTTTCTTGCTGGTCTCTTCTCAGGAGAACCAAATTACCGAACCAGCGAAAGAATCATTTTCTAATGGTTATTTATGTACTTACTTAATTTAGTATTTTTATAATATTACTTGACAAAATTGTAAAATTTTGACATTCATATGTGCTCTTTATGTGCCTAAACTGAATAAATGAAATTGATTCTTTGATTGATTGATTCTTGACTGTTTAAAAGTTGTTTTATGTAAATTAAAATACAGACAAAAAAGCAGCAGAAACACAAGTAACAAGTAAGTATAATGTCATTCTTTCGCTTTGTTACGGAATTCTAATCTGTAAAAGCTGAATACTAGAAGAACTAATTAAATAATTAACGTACAAAAGGTAGGAAATTGGATACTAATAAATTCTTTTGCATCAGTGCATTATTAAGTATTGACGATCAAAGGATTAGTTTGATACAATTACTTGAAAAAGATTTCATAATGAATGTCTATCCAATTATTTTGCTGTATAAAATTACATTAGGACTTCTGTTTAAGGAATAAGCAACGAATACTCACTGCAGAATTATATTCCAAGAAGTAAGTAGAGCTGTTAATGGAAAGAAAAAAATAAATTTTCAAGAATTATATAATTTTAATAATCTAGGGATTATTTTAAGTACCTACTTCCCATTTTATTTTATTTATATTTTAATCCAACACTTGCTCTGAAACAATAATGTTAATCCTAAAACTACGACACTAATTATTACTGTGAGATCTTAAAAAAGATTATACTTAGTGCAATATTCACGTAAACTTATAAACTGTTATTTTTAAAGAACTGATTCCAAGAAAGAAGAGCATAAGAATACCACACCTTTTAATGTGAATTCAAAATAATGGATGAACAGGAATTCAAAAGCTTTGAAAACACATACAAGGTTATTACTTTTGCCTTAGTCGTCGGTATGACATTTCCAAATCCCAGAACGGATAAGTATCGTTTAGCTGCTATACGTAAGTTATAAACACATTCTCTTACTTAACTATTTTTTGTTATACATTTTCATCAAAACACTAGTAGAGCTGTGACTAGAGTGAGGCACGCTGCTTCTCTTCATTATTACACATAGATAATATTACAACTAAATTTTGCACATAAATTTCTACTAAGCTGCAATAGTTTACTATTTTGAGATGTTTGGAGAATCATTTTTTTACGCAATACTTAAATTATTGATGGAATCCCGAGGTATTTATCAACTGACATCTAAAAAAGGAGAAGGTTCTCAATTCGACAGTGCTTTTTCTGTTTGTTACCTCATATCTTCGGACTGGGTTTAGTTAAAGACAGTTATGTTTCTATGCGTTTTCAATTCACCCTTATAGATATTTCCTCAGAAAAATAATAAAGCAATTGTTTTACAGCTTTATTTATAATAAGTAGTTTGCCGTTTGGAGTCACGATACTCATTGAAATATATAAATGCTTCAAAGAGAATGATATAGTCAACCTCATAAGGCACAGTACTGTACTTGGTCCATTTCTTGGAGGATTTTTTAAGGTATTTATTTATTATCTTAGATCATTTTCTTCTATTTCAGGGTTTCCTAGTTCAAGTCTCGGAACTCTCATTGTTTCATTATGTCCGTCTCCACCCGTCAGTCAACGGTAAACGGCTAGAATGATCGCAGATTGGCATCCTGCCGATGACTTTTATTTTGTGAAATATATTATCCTGTTATTATAAACCTAAACTTATTATAATAATATGACTATAGTAATTTAGGTTTCTTACTTTTAACTATAGTAAAAATAGGTAGGTATGGGATAATAACTGGTAATACTTCTAAAACAAGATTTTAATTTATAAATGCTGAGCCAAAAGTAAAAAATATATATTTCATGTGCCAACTATTGAACTTTAAATGCTTCGTTGGTGTGGTCGGTAGTGCATCGGCTTTCGACTCCGGAGTCTCGGGTTCGATTCCCGGGTCGAATCAAATATTTGTGGGATCCACAAATGTTTGTTTCGGAGTTTGGGTGGTTTCTATGTATTTAGTAATATATAAGTATGTTTATCAGTTGTCTAGATCCCATAGCACAAGCTTATAGCTTAGCTTGGACTAGATGACGTTATGTGAGAATGTCCAAAAATATAAAAAAAATATTTAACTGTAGCCAAGACTTTTTTCTTGCAGATGATTCTTATATTCTATAAGCGGATACCTGCTAGAGAAATATTGGATGAAATCTCACGTGACCATGTTCTTTTAAATGACTACCATCAGAAGTACAAGCACATCGCCCGGGGGAGCATTAGAAATTCCCAAATCTATTCCGAATATTGGTGGGCCTTAACCGTGCTTACTTGTGTTATAATATTCCCAGCTATGGCTGTAATCTTAAGCACTTATAGTTTTATATTTGAATCTGAACCTGTGAAGTACATGGTGCATGACTGTGTTATACCTGGTTTAGAGCCAGAAGCGAGATTTGATTCTCCATATTTTGAAATATGTTTCGTATATATGTGTTACTGCGCCTTCTTATATATAATGGGTTTCATTGGTTACGATGGGTTTTTTGGACTGTGCATTAATCATGTCTGTCTAAAGATGAATTTGTTTTGTGCCGCATTGGAAGATGTAATGCAAAATGAAAGCAGCGATTCATATCTCAGATTGGTTTGTGTAATTAAGGAGCAATGCAGAATGTACAGGTTTGACTTATTTGTTTACTTTCTTTGAACATAATCATAGTACACAAAAAATAACCAAACTCCGTTATCATTGATCTGATAAGCTATACTATGCACCGACGATCTTCGGTCACTAACTTATTAGTTTTTACTTTCACTCAATTAGGAATTATTGTGATCGTGTGGAAATTATTTTTGAGATTTTGAGTTTCCCATGGTCACTGAGCACCTCAGAGTCGAAAACAGTGATTTCTGGAAAATTTATGTATAGCACTCGACCAATTTGGCTCAAATGTGGCAAGAACGTGTATTTTAATAGTGGGACAGATTACAACGTCTTCTATTCTGAAAAAAAAAATTAATTATTACTTTGTGCTGAGTTCTGAAAAAAAATGGCCTAAATATTTCTTTTCAGATTCGTGGGATTGATACAAGACACGTTCAATATATGGTTAGGTATAATTTTCTTGGCAACACTTATACAAACATGCACCTGTTTGTATCTAATAACTGAGGTACCTAGTATGTAATTATAATATTATCCCTAGTATACCAAACTCAAAGTTTGAAGGTTTGTTTATTAGTTCGAGACGAATTTTAGTATAATAATACCACTTTTTTTTTTTTTTAGTTCCGCGACCAAGGCCGCGGCCGCTCTAACGTCCGTTGCCGGGCGTCTCTGGTTACAAGCAGAACGTATTTCCAGTGGCGCCCGGCGGACTTTGACCACCTCTGTAGTCTCTGCGGGGGTTGGGTCGGGATGAAAATCCCGCGTCGTTGGGGTAGGGTTTTATCCCGCGTCAGTGAGTGAATCTGGTTGCGTGCTATGGGGCAAAGGCCCCGCAGCACGCAACCCTTCTAGCCTGCTTCTGTAATGACGACGGGTGGCGATCCCGCCGTCCTCAGGCCCCGATCATGGAGGTCGATGGTCTTGGGCGTAGATGAGTCTGCGGTGCCCTCGCCGCTGACTACGGAACTCGGCGGGGACGGTACGCTCCCTCTCCCTCTCGGCCGCCTCCTTCGCGAGCACGACTTGCTCGCAGAAGGACACGGCCGCGTTCCACCAACTCCCGCTGGAGACCATGGCTTGAAGCATGGTCTCCAGCGAGAGGGTATCCACGTCCAGACCCACTACGAGGTCCCGGCGCTGACTCGCCCACGCTGAGCACTCCACCAACGTGTGGAGTGCGGTGTCGTCGTCGGAAACCTCGCAGTGTTGACACCGGGGTGTGACCTCACGATGGATGCGAAACTTATAATACCACTAGCTTAGGCTAGTACCGTTGAACAGGTATGCAAAAAAAAGAAGTAAGGCCACCGAGACCCAAAACATTATTTGTTTAATTCCCTATTCTAGTCACTGTTGTCTGTTTTAGATGGATGGTTCGTTGGAATAGTCCAAATCAGACGTACCTAAGTACCTATTTATTACAGCACTATCTATTCTATCAATGTTGATAAATGGTTGACAACTATGGTATGAAATGTTTACCTGTACCATGAAACACGCAACGATAACTCTCGTCGGCCATCTAATGCTATTACTCGGTACGAGTGATAATGACAGAGATATTAATTGCTCGCAATGGCAATTTAAGTTAGCGTCCTTTTCTTTATATTTGTTTTTTTCTGTCGTCTAGTTGGACTTACTTTAGTTATTGTAAGTTTAAGTAGATACCTATAGATACAAATACAGAAAGTTAGGTATTTATATAGTTACTGTTGTAGTCCAGTCGGGGCAGACATTTTAATAGAAAAAATTCCGGGGAGCGATTTTTTTTAAACGTCGTGGGTATGGTTGGCAGTATAAATCTCGATTTTCTAACTAATCCCGGTAAAGGATTCGCCGCCATCTTGTTTTAAAGTTCAATTTTTTCGTTTTTCTGAAATAACTCGTTAATTTTCAACTTTAGAGCAAAAATGGCGGTATCCAAAGTTGTTGGAAATTTAATTTCTCACAACTTTGGAGACAGTCATTTTTGCTCTAAAGTTGAAAATTAACGAGTTATTTCAGAAAAACTAAAAAAATTTACTTCTATTTCAGGCTAGTTTTATGTCTGCCCTGACTGGACTATTGTATTTCCAAATTGTATTTCTTTTAATTGCAGGGTTATGGTATTGATGTGAGGTACATGATATTTATCGTCGGAGCAGTGATTCACATTTATCTGCCCTGTCGTTATGCATCCAAAATAAAAGGAATGGTATCATCAACATTTGCTAATTTCATTTCGTATATTATGTTGGTTATGATGTTCAATTTTTTTTTATATTTTGGACATTCTCTTACACTCATCTAGCCTAAACGAGAAGTTTGTGCTATGGGATCTAGACTACTACTCGTATATAAGAATTGCGCTAAAAACAATATCACAGCGCTCAAATCTTAACTTATCACACACGCGTTATACTAGGGGAGCGGGTAGGGGATAACGAATACGTTATACTTCACACGGCACACGCAAGAGAAGAAAAATAATTAAAATTACCGTGGTGATGTCAGTAACGTCATTTCTCGATAAAAAGAATAAACAACACTAAAACGTTTTTTTTTTTTTTTCAATTCAAACCAGTAATTTAGCTGTGAAAAGCGTGCACCCACAGAATAGGGAATAGTACTACGTACCCAAACTAACCGTAGTCAATTTGTTAACTAATCGGTTGACTTGCAATTTGTCTTTTCATGAACACACGTACACGACTCTCGATACATTGATGATTAACTAAATTATTGTAATTTTTTAGTCTCTGGAAACCGCCGACAATATCTACTGTTGTGGCTGGGAACATATGAACAACAAATCAGTTAAGCAGGTGATCGTATTTATGATAGCGCGAGCACAGGTACTTATTGTTTATTTATAGATTGTACTAACGGTAGTAACGGTACGCTATGATTGCCGTTTTGATGTTGGTCCGTTTATGAAGTTACGTATAATAAATTAATACCTAGTAGGTATATATTTGGAACATTTCTTTTCTTTTTGTCAATAGCGAGGTGACCGCAATGATTTAGCATTTAGGCTAAAGCCAAACGATCCGTTTTTATTCCGGTTGCTGCGCTTCCACCGTAGCGGTACTGAAATGGCGACCTACATACCAATTACTATGCCATGATACGCGTTGGGCCTCAACCTGCGTTGTCGCCCGTGTGTTTTTGTTCCTGATTATGTCAGATGACAATCTGTCACGTTGTACTGCGGTTCTGCAACGCACCGAAACTGCACCGTGCGGCCACATTTCCAAACTCAAAATATAAAATAGGTAATAAAATCTAATACGATCGTCAGTTAAAGAATTTCTAAATACTACTCGAATTTGATTACTTTACAAAATGAATTGTTATTTCACGTCCCTGTGTCAAAACGGCGAGCATAATGTGCAGTCAGTTTAGCAATATACATAGGTAGGTATGTCTTTCTTTACTTTGGGGTAGATGGCACTGTATAAAAATGTCCCAATTCTTTTTTCAGATACCCATACAGATTACTGCTTTCGGTATTATCAACTTTGATATGGAACTATTCTTATCGGTAAAATTTTAATATCTTATAAGGGTAGCTACTAGCAGTTCGTCCATGCTTCGCACGTGTTGTATTTATTTGAGTTAAAAAGAGCACCGTTTACACGTGCAGATCGGAAGTGTCGGAACGACGGAATTTACCTAGCGCTGTCGGAGTGGAACGTGTAAACGCTTAGTGTTGCATCGCTCCATAGATTTCATCCGCTGTCCCGTTTACACACACAGTAAGTTCGGACCGTTTGCGAGAATGTGAAATCTGCCCGCGTTCCAAAACTGGGCGCCTACCACCGCCTTTTACAAAACAATCTTACATCAAGGAAGTTTTATATAAACCTATAATAAGAATACTCTTAAGTCGTACCATGACCTTATATAAACAAAAATGTTTTATTCTTGCTAAAAGCTAGAAAAGAACGAATGATTTGTAATTTTGTCTATATATATAAAAATATAAAAATGTAAGCTGAAATATGAGGAAAACCAAAACGACGTTACGTTACGACTGCTGATAATGGACACCCATGATGTGATTCGGAACGTTTTTTTAGCTGTCGTTGATAAAGTTAGTAACCAAGCCATAAAATCCCAAAAATAAAGTTAGAGTCAGTTCAGTGGCTCAGTGCCACGGAATTTGATTTTTTTTATCGATGTCCTTTTCTAAACATAGATATAGGTCGAACGAAAGTTGAATCTCGTTAATTTTATTGCTAATTTGCTGATGATGCGGATGATTATTGCTTGATTACATTATTGATGTAAGTAGTTTATATTGCCAATTCCCTTGGGAACACATTAGCGGGATAAAAGTAGCCCATGTTACTCAGGGATTATGACTGTCGCTACATAGGTACTTATCAGTAAAAGAATTTTCAAAATCGGTTTATTAGTTACGCAAAAGTTTAAAAGGTACCTATCTACTTGACACATCATCATTCACCGAGCCTTTTCCCAACTCTGTTGGGGTCGGCTTTTTGGTCTAACTGCGATTCAGCTGAACTTCGATATTTTCCGTGAAGCGACTGCTATCTGACGGCTTAATGTGCTCTCCGAGGCACGGAGGGGTCTCAGTGTCTTAAGCAATGATCACTCATCCTAAGACCAGCCTGACTCGATGTTGCTTAACCTTTGCAATGTGGTAACATTGTCGGTTACCACTAGACCACGAGCCCCTACTTGACACAATTAAACAATTATCAATTTTTCTAGTCTTTATTTCGTTTTGGACAAATAAGATAATATTATTAAAAAATTATGTTTATTATCCATAATTCATTTATTTCAGGCCTTGAAGACCTATATAAATTACTTCAATAGGAAATACAATATTAATTATTATTAATTACTAGATTTCCTAAACATGCTTCAAGACATTGTCATGAGTCCATCATTTGAATCCTTTTTTATTACTGGAGACTTTAATTGTCCAGACATTGATTGGATAGATCAAAATAATCATGTTGTACCCAGTTTGGTTTCGTCTTCGGTTAGTGCAGTGGCGTAACGATAGGGTGGCAGGGCTAGCAAAATGCCACGGGCCCCCGACCCAAGAGGGCTCCGGTCGAAAAGGCCGCGAGTTCAAAAATATTTTTTTACATTGTACCCCGAGTATTTTATTTTATTTGAAAAGTATATTTTTATAAGTTCTGCTTAAAATCCAAAATGAGACAACTAAAGACCATAATACAATTTCAAGTTAATCGTTAAGCATTTCAACCAACCTAAACAAAAAGATGTTGATTAATTTTAAGAGATGTACACGTTACCCGTGACGAGAAAATTTACGTATTTCATTGGACTAGCGTGGGCGGGTTGACTACAGAGCATTCCCTCTCGCCTAATAGAGGACGCCTATGGCCATTAGTGGGACATATACAACGTGTAATTGAGTTCGCTGAAAATCCCGAAGTTTTTTTTTTTTAACTACGCGAGACCGCGGCCTCTCCCATGTCCATTGCTGCGGGCGTCTCCGGTGACCCCAGAAGGTATTTCCAGTGGCATCCGGCGGACTTTGGCCAGCTGTGTTGCCTCTTCGGGGGTTTGGTCGGAATGAAAATCCCGCATCGTTGGGTTTGGGTTTTATCCCGCGTCGGTGAGTAAATCTGGTTTCTTGCTGTGGGGCAAAGGCCTCGCAGCACGTAACCCTTCTAGCCTGCTTCTGTAAGGACGGCGGGTGGCTATCCCGCCGTCCTCAGGCCCCGATCATGGAGGTCGATGGTCCTGGCCGCCTCCTTCGCGAGCATGCCTTGCTCGCAGAAGGACACGGCCACGTTCCACTTACTCGCGCTGGAGACCATGGCTTGGAGCAGACCCACTACGAGGTCCCGGAGGTGTCGTCGTCGTAAACCTCGCAGTGTTGACACCGGGATGTGACCTCACGATGTATGCCAAACAGATAGCTAAGTACCAGAGCATCCATGCCGCCTCTGCAGCCACTCGTCCATGATCGTTCTCACCGCTGCAGTGTACGATTTGACGAATCTAGGTGGACAAAAATCAAGAATGCTGGTATTGCATTATAAATGACTGAAAATGTTTGATATAAGGTATAATAGTAAAATTAAAATTATATTTGATATTTGAAACAATTTTTATTGAGTTTTTAATAAAAAATTCAAATCTGTATAGTTTTTATATACAGTTTTCTGAGGCAGTTTTCTTAATAAAGATATATATGGGTCTGAAGACATTAACATATATTTTATTAAATCATAATTAGTCCGATGACGTGACGTTTTCAGAGTATGCCCCAACCACACTCTTCTTATTTCTTTAACTCTTCTTTTTTCTCTTCAGACATCTGCCCGAGTGGTATTATCGAATGCCGCATAATCTCTGCACCATGCACTAAAATCTTGTGCACAGTTGCTGGCATGTTATACCACTTATATAAATCTAAATATAGTCGCCGAGTTTCAGCACAGTATTGTTGAAATTTTTCGGAATCAATTTCATATCCAGAAGCTATGGCTGCTAGTATTGTTCCAAAACGCTTTATAAGATTTTCATCGAGACCAGTACGTGCTGTTGTGGCACTGTTATGAAAAAATGCCCTTGCTGTATTCCCGTCATTGCTGGTCCCAAATCCAGGTCTCACTCTATCAATTATAAGACCCACTTCCTTAAATTTCTTCTGTATTTCTTCCTTTCGTTTCTTTTTCATGTCTTGTTTCTCAGTTCCTCTGGCTTGCCATTCAGAAAACTCCATACGGTATGTGATATTTAAAAGACACTCCAAAGTGCGAATATATGCATGAAGACTTGATATGCCAAATTGGTACATGTCCTGGTCAGGCTGCCTATCGTCTGTAGGTGAGTTCATCTCTTTCAATGTTGCCTTGCAAATAAAGAATCTCTGGGAAGATCTATTTTCAGACAGAACATTACATACTTTCCCATCTATCATTGAAAGAATCAAATGATGGGTAACGAGTATGATATGTCCATCTATATCTACAGGTGTTGGCATTAAGTTTTCCATTTGATTTTGTATTTTTCTGCATTCTTCTTTAATTAAGAGGTCCGTTTCTTTTTGATATATATATTTAATTATTCTACAGAACCTTGGTGAAGAAGGACGTGGATTTTCCCTAAAGATTTTCTTATTATTATCATCTGCTATAAGTCTTAAGGGTACTAAAGATATGACAAACATATATTCGTCGGTACTCTCCGCACTTTCGAACCGTTGCTTGTACAAGCTATGTCCCGAGGAACCATCACATCCCCACTTATAAATCATTGTAAAATTTGTCTCATTTGTAGAGGTTTTTTTTTTTTTTTTTTTTAATACCGCGGCCTGAGGCCGCGGCCGCTCTAACGTCCGGGCGTCTCTGGTTACTAGAAGAGGGTATGTCCAGTGGCGCCCGGCGGACTTTGACCACCTCTGTGGTCTCTTCGGGTGTTGAGTCGGGACGAGAATCCCGCGTCGTTGGGGGAAGGGTTTTATCCCGCGTCAGTGAGTGAATCTGGTTGCGTGCTATGGGGCAAAGGCCCTGCAGCACGCAACCCTTCTAGCCTGCTTCTGTAAGGACGGCGCGATCCCGCCGTCCTCAGGCCCCGATCATGGAGGTCGATAGTCTTGGGCGTAGTCGCGGAGTCTGGGGCGCCCTGGCCGCCGACTACGGAACTCGGCGGGGAGGGTACGCTCCCTCTGCCTCCCGGCCGCCTCCTTCGCGAGCATGACTTGCTCGCAGAAGGACACGGCCGCGTTCCACCTACTCCGGCTGGAGACCATGGCTTGAAGCATGGTCTCCAGCGAGAGGGTATCCACGCCCAGACCCACTACGAGGTCCCGGCGCTGGCTCGCCCACGCTGAGCACTCCACCAACGTGTGGAGTGCGGTGTCGTCCTCGGAAACCTCGCAGTGTTGACACCGGGGTGTGACCTCACGATGCATGCGAAACAGATAGCTACCGAAGCATCCATGCCCGGCAACGATCTGCGTCGCACGATACGTGAGGTCACCATGCTGCCTCTGCAGCCAATCGTCCATGATCGGTCTCACCGCCGCGATGATGGTGGTACCCCACTTGGATTTGTAGAGGTTGGCAATATATTTCCCATGATATTTTTACATATTCTAATAGCCGTATGATCAAGAAGTGCTTGAAGTTGAACTTCAGCCCATGTATCACTAACTGTAATAAATTCCACCGGAGGATAGCATTTTTTTTTGACTCGTGCTAATTGATCGTAGCATGGATATAATGGAAATCCCCTTTCTTTAGCTTCTTGTTGAATATTTTTATAATTATGGACTGTAAAATTGTTTGATATAAACAATGCTAATGCTTCTTCAGCTGTGTATGGTCGTAATTATTTCATAGAACTCCTACTTCTTCTGGACGTTGAATAAAGTATTCGGGCCTGCTTATATGTAGTAGCACGTCTTGGTGAAGCAGTGGCTAATTCCTGCATTAAGTCAGCAGCATCACGTCTGCCACTGGATCGAACACTTAATTGAGCAGCATACGATAATTGTTCATTACTATAATCAGTTAGCAAATGCTGAACTTTACGTTTTTTTGTTCTCTGGGAACTATTTTCGAACCTTTTTTGAGGCCTGCCACGAACGGAACTGGGTTGTGAAGGGTCGGGGATCATATCTAAAACTAAATCTTCGTTTAGCCATTCGTCGTAAGAACGTAGGAACGAGTCCAACTTTCTTTGCTTGCGTTCCCATTTTTTACGAATTTTTTCACATTCGTTCTTCATTAAAGCACGCAAAAGGCATTCTTCTTCTTCGCTAAGAACTGGAGCACCAAAAGTTGACTTTACAAAGTTAATCATTTGGGTAACTCGCCCTTTAGCAGAAATTGAACGCCAAAATTCAAATAACGATTTTCGCTGCATACGGGCACCTATAACAAGACACGAAAAAAAGTTAGGCTGCGCAAAAAAACGCAAAATATAACTAGTTGCCCCAAATAAGAGACTAAATAAGGAATCTTTTAAAACTATTACCACAAGTTTGCTGCATATTGCTATATACTTTATATCTAATTATATTGCATTGACTACCTCGGTGGCACAATGGTACTATGTACGGACTGCCACGCTCGAGGTCTCGGGTTCGATTCCCGGGTCTGGTGGATAATGTATAATTCTCTTTAGAATTTTACCCAGATAATTATCCCAGAGTCTGGAACTTGTGCCCGGTAAATGGCAATAGGCTCGCCCCCTATTACATGGGACCTAACATAGCTGGCGAGATGTGGGTGTGTTTGCACACCTCTGCCTACCCCTTCGGGGAAAAAGGCGTGATGCTATGTTATGTTTTTTTTTTATGTTTCTAATTATATTTTGAATTATATGTCAAAAAAATTATTTAAAAGGGTAGTATGTTTAAGGTCACATTTTATCATAAAAAAACAGAATTCAGTGTAATATTTTAACTAAATAAAACCATAATTACCTCTAGTAGAAGATTCCATCACTAAAAAGCACTTGGTATCGCACAAAACACTGAGAGACATGCAAACACGTCAACGTTAGCGGTCGCACTGAGCGTGTACCCGACTACCTGCTATTGAAAGGGTATCTTTGCCTTTTGTTATTGAAAAGGTTGCGGCCCCCAGGAATGTTTCCTTTGTGTTATGAGTTACTAGTGTCATTCAAAATTAAGATACAAGCGAAGAAATGTACAATTTCAATGCTTTTGATATTAGATTTTTGTCCACCTAGATTTGTACAATCGTATACTGTGGCTGCCGCCGCGATGACGGTAGTTCCCCACTTTGGTTGCTCAAGTCGCACCCTCCAAGTCTCCATGAGATCCTGGCGGAGTTGGGACCGCTGGTCCTCGATTACTCGAGTCGCAGGCCTGTGGACCCTCGCCAGCACCTCCTTGTGCCATTGAAACAATGACGCAAGGGCTCTCGCTTCCAGGTTCCATGGAGGGAAATCTCGGAGTTTTTTAAAATTAAACTTAGTACAACGTCACGATTTTTACTGATAGGGCCCCATCAAAGAATTTGCCACGGGCCCCATATGGTATAGTTACGCCACTGGGTTAGTGCCTCCAGTCGAACACTAATCAATTTCTTGTCAATGATAAATGGTACCCAGTATAACACATTTAAAACTACGTTGAACAGAATACTTGACTTATATGTTTCTAATGTCGACTGTGAATCAGCTACTTGCAGTGCTATTTTGAATAGTGTCCCTCATCATCCCCCGTGGAGTTCAAGTGGCTTAAAAATTGTTCTACTTCTATTGGGCCCCCTCTCATAATACAGAAGACATCATCCACCTATCGCTTCCACAGTTTCACTTGTGCTAACTGCATGTCTATGGAATCTTCAATGTGTTCCATCCAAATGTTTGCCATCACCGGTGCTACAGGGCTACCCATGGCCACTCCGTCGATTTGGAGGTAATGCTGTCCACCATAAAGAAAATAATTACCCTCTAGGCAATGTCTAAGTAGAACAATGTATTTGTTGGACAGACCATTGTCCTTCAGTTTCTTCTCGATGACCTCAAGGCAATCTTGAACGGGAACGTTGGTGAAGAATGACTCCACGTCGAAACTCACCATTATATCATCCGGTTCCACTTTCACGCTCTTGATTATGTCCACAAAATGCCGAGAGTCATTAAGGAAGGATGTGGTGTTACCTACTAATGGTTGCAGTACCTTGGCTATGTGTTTCGCCAAATAATACGTTGGAGAGTTGAGTTGACTCACAATAGGGCGCAAAGGTACATTCTCCTTATGGACTTTAGGCAAACCATATAGGTTTGGTGATTGGACCGCCATAGGTCTATGTAGACGCTCAAACACATCCTTGTCAAATAGTTCCTCGTGGTCCTTAATAACCGCACGTATACGTTTGGTGACTCTGGCCGTCGGGTTATAAGTCACTGGTTTGTAAACTGCAGCGTCACTAAGTAGGTTTTTTTATTTTCCCATCGTAGTCCATCGAGTCTATCACCACAGTAGAATTACCCTTGTCAGCTTTCAGCACTAAAATATTCGTATTAGAACGTAATTCTTTTAGTGCCTGCTGTTCTTCCGTGGTGATATTAGGCCTAGGTGGCTTCGCCTTCTTTAAGATAACGGCAACATCCTGTCTAAGTGTATCTGCGTCGTTAGAATAACAAATAGGTAACTTGTTGCGCGTTACTACTTCCTCGATGCTACTTATAATATTTTCATAGGGAAGTCGCTTTCTCGACGAGGTGTGTAAGCTCTTTGAGCGAATTATCGCGGAACGCCTCGTCGAGCATCTCACGAGCATCTCACGAGTGTGGGGCCAGACCTGGCGGATAACCAGTTCGGTTTCCGTCGGGGACGCTCCACCGTGAGCGCGATCATACGCGTGAAGAGCCTGACGGAGGAAGCAGTCTCGCAGGGCAAGGTGGTGGTGGCGGTGTCTCTTGACATCGCCAACGCGTTCAACACCTTGCCATGGAGCTGCGTTAGGGAGGCGCTCGTGTATCACGAAACGCCTCTCTACCTCCGTCGTATTGTCGGGGCCTATCTCTCGGAGAGGGCCATAGCTTTCCCCAGCTGGCTCGGGCCAGCTCGGCGAGATGTGTCGTGCGGTGTTCCACAGGGGTCGGTCCTGGGGCCGCTTCTGTGGAACATCGGCTACGACTGGGTGCTGCGGGGTGCGTTGCCTAGGGGCGTCGGCGTAACGTGCTACGCCGACGATACCCTCGTCACGGCGCGGAGTGCAACGTACCAGGAGGCAGCACTCAAGGTCACGACGGGTGTTGCTCGAGTCGTGGGTCGGATACGGCAGCTGGGACTGGAGGTGGCCTTGCACAAGTCCGAGGTTCTGTGTTTTCACAGACCTCGAAACGGTCCTCCCGAAGGTTCCAGCATAAATGTGGGAGGCGTTAGCATCGGCATCAAGCCCTCGATGAAGTACCTAGGGATCGTACTTGATAGCCGATGGAACTTCGGACCACATTTCCGAAGTTTGGTCCCCAAGGTGACGCAGGCATCGGTCGCGCTTTCGCGACTGATGCCCAACCTAAAGGGACCCAACGCTTCCTGCAGGAGACTGTACCTGGGGATCGTGCGGAGTATGGCCCTATACGGGGCTCCCTTATGGGCGGATAGGTTGGCGGTCAAGGGGAACGTGACTCTGTTAAACAGACCACTTCGAACCTTGGCCGTCAGAATAGAATAGAATACGGGGGTACCGCACGATCTCCGGAGAGGCTGCATGTCTCCTAGCCGGGACCCCTCCATGGGACCTGGAAGCGAGAGCCCTTGCGTCATTGTTCCAATGGCTGGAGCGGGACCACAGGCCTGCGTCTCGAGAAATCGATGACCAGCGGTCCCAACTCCGCCAGGAACTCATGGAGTCATGGAGGGTGCGACTTGAGCAACCCAAGTGGGGTACCACCATCATCGCGGCGGTGAGACCGATCATGGACGATTGGCTGCAGAGGCAGCATGGTGACCTCACGTACCGTGCGACGCAGATCGTTGCCGGGCATGGATGCTTCGGTAGCTATCTGTTTCGCATGCATCGTGAGGTCACACCCCGGTGTCAACACTGCGAGGTTTCCGACGACGACACCGTACTCCACACGTTGGTGGAGTGCTCAGCGTGGGCGAGTCAGCGCCGGGACCTCGTAGTGGGTCTGGGCGTGGATACCCTCTCGCTGGAGACCATGCTTCAAGCCATGGTCTCCAGCCGGAGTAGGTGGAACGCGGCCGTGTCCTTTTTTTTTTTTTTTTTTTTTTTTTTTTTATATTTGGTTCGCCAAATTGACGCCGCCCGCCTGGTGGTAAGTCGTGACGACGTCTAGCGATTGTGGGCCACTCTCACAGCACACATTACTATTGAGAATGGCCCTCAACTTGACGACCTACTGATGTGCCTCTTCACGCTCCGCTTAAAGAACCCAGGATTATATGTGGGAGGAAACACGTGCACAGGCAGGGCGTTCCAGGCCACTATCGTTCGGCAGAGAAACGAACGTTTAAAACGTTCGGTTCTCGCGAACATGCTATCCACTGTGTGGGGGTGGCATCTCTGCCCGGCACGAGTCGTTCGGGATCGGAAGGAAGAGGGTGGGATCAGATTGAAGAGCTCTTCAGAACACTCGCCGTGGTAAATACGGTAGAATGCGGCCAAGGAAGCTATTGTTCGAGCAAGTCATGCTTCTGCGAGCAAGTTATGCTCGCGAAGGAGGCGGCCGGGAGGGAGAGGGAGCGTACCCTCCCCGCCGAGTTCCGTAGTCGGCGGCCAGGGCGCCCCAGACTCCGCGACTACGCCCAAGACTATCGACCTCCATGATCGGGGCCTGAGGACGGCGGGATCGCCATCCGCCGTCCTTACAGAAGCAGGCTAGAAGGGTTGCGTGCTGCGGGGCCTTTGCCCCATAGCACGCAACCAGATTCACTCACTGACGCGGGATAAAACCCTTTCCCAACGACGCGGGATTCTCGTCCCGACCCAACACCCGAAGAGACCACAGAGGTGGTCAAAGTCCGCCGGGCGCCACTGGACACACCCTCTGCTAGTAACCAGAGACGCCCGGCAACGGACGTTAGAGCGGCCGCGGCCTTGGGCCGCGGAATTAAAAAAACAAAAAAAAAAGGGAAGTCGCTTTGGTGTGACAGCAAAGTTTAACCCTTTAGCCAGAACACTATGTGTGGCATCATGTGTGTGTTTGACAAATTAATCACCGTCTTGTTTTCGAGTGATCCTAATTGCCCGGCATTACTCTTTCGATGGTTGCATAACTTGTCAAACTTCGCGTTGTGACGTGCACTGCACAGATCGCGAATACGACTCGCTTGGTTATAAGTTACGCGGTCACAAATATCAAAATCACTCACCGATAGCACCGCACTACAATCCATATGCAAGTTATATAGTTCACACTGTACACCGTGCAGTTGGTACCGACACTTGCGAATTAATTGTCTCAGAAGACGAACACTGGCATTGTTTAAAATTTCTTCTGCACGGGGAATGTCATGACGCACTTTTAACCGCACTCCTACAGGTACCAAATGAGCATCACGACACTTAGTTAAAAAACACAACGATGTTTCCACCCGCACTTGCTTTTTACGAAGAAATTCTAGGTGTTTTATTTTATATGCATATTCCGGCCCGTAGCGGTTTGCTAAATACTTCTTTAAACTTTCGCGTTTTGTACACATTTTAAACTTAAGACTACCGGGTCTTTTACGCGATTATTGAGATATATACATACCTCTTTATTACCCGACGTTTCGGCCCTGTTACAAGAGCCGTGGTCACGGGTGGACTGGCTTCAGCTCATCGTCGTCTTCGTGAAGTGCGGGTTTGTTCAACTACCCTCACTTCGTCGCACTAACTATTGTGTTCGGAGAGCCACTACGGCATACCACACTGATAGTATCAGCACGCGGGCGTTCGGTGAGGTGGCGAGTACATTTCCTGATCACCGGATTCCACGACGTAGATAGTCGATATCCATCTTCCCGGTTAAAGTTGGGATACTTTTTTATTTCGACGGCTTCCCGCACTATTCTGGAGTAATAGTGTCCGTCAGTGGATAGGACTTGTGGCTTGTGGAGTTCAATCCAGTGGTTGGGACCCGATTCCAACAAATGCTCGGCAATCGCAGACTTGTTTATTTGGCGGTTTTTTTACAGCTGTGATGTGTTCTTTGACCCTCTCAGCGATAGTACCGTACTCTGATTTGTTAAACCATTTTAATCTTCTGAGCCTAGAATCTAGACGTCTATTTCTTGATTCCATGATGCTACATGGCTTATGTAATAATATATTTGACTGCACGTTCATCACTAATGAAATATGTTACACTGTACCTAGAACAGTCTATCGGCGAAGGGCACGCCAATATCAACTTTTTCATATTCCACATTGCAGGACTAATGCTGGTGTCCGCGTACCTCTTCGTCGTCTTGTAGAAACGTACAATAAATATTTCAATGACATTGACATATTCGCTTCATCTAATTATCAATTTAAAATTCATATTAATGAACTATTATATGCTTTGCCAAACTAGGCTATCCTGGTTTATATTTTATGTTTTTTTTTGTAGTAAATTTCAAGATATAACATCGTGTAACTACCTATCTGTTATCAGATACATGTTGTACCTACCTGATTGCTTTTTATATACCTACTTTGATAATTAAATTAATATGTTAAATGTACTATGAACTAATACGTAGATTTAAGCACTTTACATTTTCAATTTTAGTAACTACCTCTTGTGTTTTGTAACAATGTTCTGACCTGTTTCTTCGTTATATAAATTCATTTTGTTAATCTGCGAACAATGTTATGGGTTATGTGTTTACCTACTCACTTATTTTTAATGTTATTTAGTTTAAACTTTAACATGTAACCGTTTTTTGTTCCTAATAAATAAAATAAATAAATAAAATAAATTAATTAAAGTCAATATTTTCCATTATATAAAAGAATTATAAATTATACACATGTCATGTTCATTTTAAAATACAAGTTCAACTCAATAATTACAATTAGATAGCTATAGCTGGAATATTGATGGCTACACAGGGGGTATAATATATTAATCCACAGGTATATAGCCACCAATATTACATTATCTATAAATATTATTATTGTTACTCGTCAGTTTCCAGATCCATTCTTTGTCAATGGTATTGAATAAACTCTGTGACAAATACATTATTGTGGAATACAAAGCCAGAGCCTACTACGCAACGACACTATCCTTTTCCTCATAATAGCATGGAAGCCGTCCACCTCTGCTTCAGCAAACATACCAGAGGCGCTACACCACCGTGGTAGTTATTACATTAATGTTTCAACATGACATGTTTTCATATACTTATATGACGACTCCATCTTTCGGTGTGCTAAGGCCAACTTAATTCTTTTATAGATTTATTTATTTATTTTATTTATTATTAATTTATTTTATTTTTTAGGAAAATTTTAAAGCTATAATCGTGCATCATAGTACCTATATTGACCTAAGCTCTTTTTCTTCCCAATTCCCTATCTACTTCCTAAAAACTTGAAATTGACATAACTCGTGCACGGTTGGACGTGTTTGGGTTCCTGGATTCAGCTCGCAGAGGGCTTTTTCGCAGTAGTACAAATCCATATATCCCTCACCACGTTACAAGTTGATTTTCCTGGCTTTTAGTTAATAAGTGTAGTAAGTATGTAGCAGTTAACGACGCCGCTTCCTTGTTATATTAGTAACTGCATTATTATCTTCCAAGAACTACAAAATTTCAAATGCATAAATATGCCAGCTATGCTCATACACGAAATCAATTTATAATAGACTAAAATCACAAGATTCACATTTCACACGATCATTTGCGTAAATAATTGCGTTTTATTTAGTTTAGATGATATCACAATTACTTTTTATAATAAAAATTTACGTTCGTCAAAAACAACTTTTTATGATTAAATTTGACATAGAAACAATAGCTGTCATAAGTCCGGTCATGGTACGGTTTGAACGAACATTTTTATGTGACGTCACCAAAATTGCTAAGAAAACAATATTGTTTTATGATGATTTTAAGCTAATTTATAATAAATAATAATAAATATATAAATAATTACTAAATAATTGGGATCAGGGCAGGCAGATGATGATGATTTTAAGATTGTTTTAATTAAGTCATGGTACCAAAAGTCAAGGTAAGATTATAATAATATTGCTTTAAGACTGGTGGTAAGCCCCCTGTAGTCATATTTAATCACCACAGATTTGATCCACTTTCCAAATCGATATATTTAATCCAATCCGAACTCCCGATGCGCGGTTAGATATGTACGTGTAAACCACTCTATAACTTAAACTATGCCACTCAGGCATAATGTCGTATCAGTTATTCCTCTCTGTTAGATAAAGAATGTTGATATGGCCTAAGAATACCTACTACATTATCACGAGTTCTGTTTAAAACCATTTCTTTTCGTTGTGCTTCTTTGGAGTTAACGCTATTTTTCGAAGGCACCTACATTATTAATTAGTGGATAAGATGAAAGTTTTCAATTGCTACTTGACACAAACTAATTGTGAATGTCTTTTTTCAGATTCTGCACACATCATACTCTATGTTTACTCTTTTAAGATCGTAGAGATTCTGTATTTTCTTTCGAAATTTATATCTTCAGTAGTGTCAGAAGTTTCAAATTTTCAGATTGAACCAGCAGTACAAATTATAGGTACCTACTAATTCTTACTGGTAGCTTGTAGGTAACAAAAAAATAATTTTATATTATTTCAAAAGCTCTTATTATGTAGGTATGCTAATATTCATGACTTTGTTTGTTAACAGTAATAAATACATTAACAGTTAATTCTGTTTTAACAATGTTATTTTAGTTAAAAATATTTAAATTTTTATTTCCATATACCAATGTCAAGGCGATAATGTCATAATAATCCTACCGACGACAATAGGTTTTTGAGATTCATAACAGTAATTAAGTACATAAATTCATAACCTAAAATGACCATTTGTTCTGCTTTCTCATGGAATACTAAATTCTGTAAAAGCTGATTACTATAGGTACCTTTTTTAATAACAATCGATTATCTAATCAAAGTACGAAAGACAGAAACTGGATATTTACTCATAAATTATTTTACATCAGTGCGGTCGCAAGGACTGAAAGACTTAACTGTGCCGTTTTTTTTGTCTCTGGTGACCCCAGAAGGTATTTCCAGTGGCGCCCCGTTTTAATGACCAAAGGATTACTTTGAAGCAATTACTTGAAAAAGATTTAAATGAACTAGAAGATCGCCGCGACTCCGCCCGCGTGATACAGTTTTCTCGTTCCGGGTTACCGTGGGAACACATTACCGGAATAAAAAGTAGCCTATGTTACTCAGGGATAATGTAGCTACTAAGTACCCATTTATTTCGCAGCATAAAATCATATTGTGGCTTCTTGATAAAGAGCTGGTAAAACGAAAAATCACAGCAAAATTAAATACCAGGGATGTCAAACATGTTAGTCCGTTAATCATTAGAAAAGTGAAATATTTGAAATATTTTTGAAAACTTAGGGAAGGTTTAAAAGTAAAATTTCAGCCGGTACGAAGTTCGCCAGACATCGGGTCTTACGCTTTAAGGAGGCCGAAGAGCGGGAGAGGGAGGATGATCCCAACGCTCCCCCACTCCGTCGACGAAGAAGAGAAGCACGCAGGAGGCGTTACGCACACTTAATGCCACCCGTGTGAGGGAACCACGGACAGCGGGTTGAGGTAACCTGCTGTCCAACAAATGTGGTTGGAGAGGTGGTGTGAAGCCCACGCCCCTTTCCTGGGTGGGAAGGCATTTTAGGTGACGAGCCGTCGCCGAGGTGCCGTCTGTTGCGTCCGCATAGTGGTAATATCCTCCACACGCGGGATCCAGCGGCACCTCCCAGCTAAGGCAAGGACGGCTTCCGGAGGTTGGTTTAGTGGGTGGGAATTCCAACCCGTTATCAAAAAAAAAAAGGCCGGTCTTAGGAAGGGTGACCATTTCTTAAGACTCTGAAACCCCTCCTTGCCTCGGAGAGAGCACGTTAAGCCATCGGTCCCGGTTGCCTCAATGGCAGTCGTTAGGGGTAGTTGGAGCCCTAAATCAAAAGTCCGACCGGTCTAACTACAGAACTTCGATATCGCCCATGGGTTGTGGAGGTCAGATGGCAGTCGCTTCGCGGAAAATATCGAAGTTCAGCCAAATAGCAGTTAGACTGGAAAGCCGACCCCAACTGCGTTGGAAAATATGCTCGGTGGATGAATAGGTCTTTACCCATGAAATTGCCGTTATGCAGCACTTACTTTTCAAACAAACAAGAATTGGAATTGCTATGAATTCCACTGTAAACTGACCACTGAAAACTATTCTACGCGGCAACAGCTAGTGCATAGTAAAAATTCTATAAAGAGTGATAAAGTTAACCTCATAAGGTGTAGTGCCTTATGACTTTATCACTTGCTAGATTTTTAAGGTAATCTGGATAAAGTTCTTTTAGATCAATAACTCTCTTAATTTTTTAAATTTTTTTATTTGGTACCTATGCTTTGTTGGTATAATTGTATAGACTATATTATTATAATTCGCTAAACCATGGATTAATGTGGTAGATACTACAGCGTTGATTTGATGCTAGACAGTAAAAATGTCGGCACGAAGAAATATAGATTGACAAATATTGATTTTTCTCTAACAGGAAGATTATCATAATTGTTTCAAATGCGGATCCCTACAAGAACAATATTAGACGAAACTCCATGTAACTACGTTGTTTTCAATGTTGGTTCTGCTGTTTGAAAATAAAAATAAAAACATAAACAGTCCATTCTGTATTTACAGGTTTATATTTATTTAAACGATTAAATTGTACATTATTGACATGTAAATAGGTAGGTAGTTTATATTTATTTGGTAGCATAAGCTGAAAGGTCTTCTTTAACTAAATCTTTAATCGGAGTGCCAGTAAAGTATTTATTGCCGTTTTCTGCAAATATATCAATAGCCACGCGACTGATTTGTTCAGCTGCAGTCTTGATGAAAAATTCCCAGTTTTCGTTAATAATATTGTTTGCGATGTTACCTGTTATGGGAAAATAACAACACATAAAATAAACAACTAAAAAAAGCACTCGTACAATATACCTAAATAAAAATTAAATAAAAAATTATTAAAAATATAAATATTTTTGGACATTCTCACACAATGTCATCTAGCCCTCGTTAATAGCTAATATAAGTTCGTGACAGGTTTGATTCGACCCGGAATCGAACCTGGGACCTCAGGGACGACAGTCGCATACTCATACCGCTGAGCCACCGAGGCAGTCGATACTCAACATAATATTAGAGGAATCTTAACATATTATACGGGTATAAGATTATATTACACAAGCTGATCACCGCGGCTTCCCCCGCGTGATAAAGTTTTCTCGCTATCGATTCCGCGGGAACACATAATCGGGACAAAAAGTGTCCTCAGTCACTCAGGGATAATGTAGCTACATATCAGTAAACCAAATCAGAATCGGTTCCGTAGTTACGTAGTTACGGAGCCTATTCAATTCAAATAAACTACAAACAGACAATCAAATCTTTCCTCTTTATAATATTGTTTAGAGGAAAGATTTGATTGATAAATAGAAGTATAGATTATAATATGATGCTTCGGTCATAAACATCAGTCGATGTATCATCTAGTTAATGTGATTGACTGGGATCACATAGGTTTAGGAGGGACTCTCAAAAAATAGCCTATCGCACAAAAAATATAACAAAATAATTTTTGGACTTCGAATGACTTATATAAGTAGTCACCCTGAATTGAGTATATTTTGGTATAATATATTTTGATGTACCGACAGATTAATACGTTTTGTCGAGATGATTCATCATTCATTGTAAACGTAGTGAAAAGAAAATACAAACTGTAACTTAGGAACTATAGCTACTGTGTTTGTTTATATGTGTTAAGATACTCACTTATTTCCTGGCTTCCAACATAAAAGTTATCAATGGATATTTGAGCCTTTCCTACTTCATATTTAGTAACGACTATTTTGTCATTTTCAAGTTCATAGTAAAGATCACCTAGATCATTTTTCTTAATCAGGAACGGAACGTCTACTTCTGCCTTTAGGTTTTCTGTAAAATTGTATTAAAATGTAAACGATTGTGAAGCTGTACATCTTTGTAATAATAATGACAATAACTTATATACATATCACATTTCGTGCCATTAATACCTACTTACACCGTACGAAAGTGATTTAATTGTATTCATGAATCCGGCACTGAAAACTAAATCTTAGCTATAAATTACACTGCAATGGTCGTTTACTAGGTACTAAAAAGTCCTGTTGCATACTGACTGACTGATAAAGACTAACATTGCATAAGTAGTTGTCGGACCGACACAAATTAAAATAGGACCACTCGAGAAGCGGTTAAACCAGTCGGAAGAAAGAGTAAAAACAATACAGTTTAATTGAGAACCTATTTTGAAAGTCAGTTAAAAATAGTTTGTAATGCAAATGACACACTTTATTAATGGTCTGACCATTTTAACGTTCATAGTACGTGGTCACACTATAAGTTTTGCGTAACTTAGAAAAACAACATGTTAAAACCATTTATGTTTATTGCTTTTCAAAATACTCTCCTTTACATTTTAAACATTTTTTCATGCGATCGAACCATTTTTTAAAACAGGAGGACCACTTATCTGAAGGCATGTTTTCTACGTGCTGATTGAACGCTATCACTGCCTCTTCGGAGTTGGTAAAAGTGAAACCTCTCATCAAATCTTTGATTTTGGGGAAAATACAGAAATCACAGGGTGCTAGGTCGGGGCTATGCGCAGGATGGGTGACGAGTTGTACTTTTTCGGAAGCTAAAAATGACTTTGTTTTGTTGGCCGTGTGTGAAGAAGCGTTGTCATGATGTAGGAGAACGCCGCTTTTGGGTCGTCTTTCGCGAACTTTTTCTAACACCCTGGGTAAACAAATGGTAGAATACCACTCGGCATTAACACTCTTTTGATCTTCAAGTGGAATTGTACAGATGAGACCCGTAGCTGAGAAAAAAAACGCGATCATTTTTTTACCAACGTTTCTCGCCTGCCTCACTTTTGTTGGCTTGTTCTCATTTTCAAACACCCATTCACAAGGTTGCTGTTTTTTTTTCGGGTTCAAAACAATAAATCCACGTTTCGTCTCCTGTGACAATGTCATAAACAGCATTAGAATGTCCGTGGTCGTACTTCAGTAGCATCTGTGAGCACCATTCCACGCGAGCCCGCTTCTGCTCTGCTGTCAGTTCATAAGGGATCCAACGACAACAAAGTTTCCGAACTTTCAATTCTTGGTGTAAAATTTTCTGGATTTGACTCATACCAATCCCCAATAGTCCTCGAATAGTCTCATAGGTAATCCGCGGGTTTTCTTCAATTAACCGAGAGAGAACTTTTAAAATCATAAAAAATCATCGCTCTAAAATCTTTTCGACCTAATTCCATTTTCGTTGCATACGTAGAACTTTCTTCTTCTTCTTCTTTTAAAAACGTGGCTCCATCGATAATGATCGATGATTCGCCAATGTCAAGGTAATGCTTGATTAGTTGATAGTCCCGCACAGAAGAACTAGTTATTCTTAACTAGCTCCAGGTGCAGGACAAGAAACGTTGTTCGGTATGTGAGTATCTGGGAGCCCGATTTTTGCGGAGCGCCAGAGGTTCGAAATTCGTCATATAAAGAAACTCGACCTCTCTTAAATTCAGCAAACCATCGCGTCACGGTGCTCAAACAAGGTGCTTGTCTCCCAAAAGCATTTTGAAGACGAGCGGCACAGTCTTGCGGAGAGAGAGAACTTTTAAAATCATAAAAAATCATCGCTCTATAATCTTTTCAACTTAAGTCCATTATCGTTGCATACGTAGAACTTTGATGTGTGATAAAAAACAATTGACAAATGATTTCTCGCCAATAGTTTTTTTTTATAACTAAGATGGTTGCAACGTTTAAAAAAATATAACATTCGAAATTCAAATAGTTCCGATTAGCTAGAAGTGCAAAACTTTTAGTGTGCCCCATGTATAAAGGTTATAAATGTCTATGTACGACTAAGAATCAATTTGGTATTTTCAGTTTAAGCACATAAAGAGCACATATGAATGTCAAAATTTTACCGGGGCGGTGTATGGTGCGGCAGGCAGGGGTCCAGTGGGGGCGAAGCGGAGTCTAGTGAGGGTGGTGTGGGTCGATTCGCCGGCCAGGGAGACCCTTAGCAACGGCGTTGCCGCGGCCGCCCGCAACATAGTCATGGGGCCCGCCTGGGACCAACCACCCCAGTAGGCTGCCCCACATGTTGCGCATAATCCTGTTGTGGGGTCGCCGCTCCGGGTGGTAACCGGTGTGGAGTAGCGGCGGCCTTGCATCAGGGGGGTTTGGGAGCCCTTCCGTCCGGCGGGTCGGCTCCGACCTAACCACACGGTTCTAGACGAAGCTAGCCTCTGCACTTTGTCACTTACTGCCGCACCAAATATCGCCCTGTCTTCACGCTTCCCCATATTTCACAATTACAGTGCAACAAGAGAATAGACGGTACACAGCGGCCCCTAGAAACCCCACAAAGTTGACTTCGTTTGAGGTGGAGTTCGCGAATATCCGCGGACTCCATGCAAACCTTGATACCGTCCACCATCACCTGGAGTCGGCACGGCCTTCTGTGATGTTCCTAACGGAGACACAGATACGCCGCCCTGACGACACGTCGTACCTCTGTTACCCGGGCTATATCATTGAGGAACAATTCCGCGATAAAGCCGGGGTGTGCGTGTTCGTTAGGGCGGATGTTTGCTGCCGCCGGTTGCGCTGTCTGGAGAACCCCTCCTACTCCGTCCTTTGGCTGCACGTGGATCATGGCTCCATGAGCCAGATCTACGTGTGCGTCTACCGCTCCCACACAGGGGACACTGGGACAACAAGGCTTTTCGAATACCTCAGCGAGATGGCTGACGATGCGCAGGTGCGGTTCCCGAACGCTGACCTGGTTTTCCTGGGGGACTTTAACGGTCATCACGTTGAGTGGCTGGGGTCCCTTAGGACCGATCATGCGGGACGAACCGCCCATGCATTCGCTCTCTCCCACGGGCTGACCCAGATGGTACGGGGGATCACCCGGATACCTGACAGGTCAGACCACACGCCCGCCTTGCTGGATCTACTGCTGACGAGTCGCCCAGCCGAGTACAGTGTGTCGGTACGCGCCCCACTGGGCACATCCGACCACTGTGTGGTGCACGCCAGCTTCCAAGTGCCACCGCCTGCTCGTGCTGAACAAATGACTCGACGACTATGGCACTACTCGTCGGCAGACTGGGACGGTCTCCGCGATTACTTTGCGTCCGTCCCGTGGAGCCAGCGCTGCTTTGTAGGGAAGGCGCCTTCGGATAGCGCTGCTGCCATTGCTGGCGAGATCAGTCTAGGGATAGAATATTATATCCCTTTCACTGATGTCGCCAGCATCCGCAAAGCTCGCCCCTGGTTCGGGCGTGAATGTGCCGAGGCTGTCCAGAAAAAACAGTCGGCATATCGCGCCTGGGTCAGGGCTCGGGCGGCACGTGACCCGAACGTGAACCGCCTCAAAGCAGCGTACAATCGGGCCACTAGGTTCAGCAAGAGGGCCTTCAAGAGAGCGGATGCCCAGCGCGTCGCGCGGCTTGGTCAGGAGCTCACATTTTTTTTTATTTTTTTATATTTGGTTCGCCAAATTGACGCCGCCCGCCTGGTGGTAAGTCATGACGACGTCTAGCGATTGTGGGCCACTCTCACAGCACACATTACTATTGAGAGTGGCCCTCAACTTGACGACCTACTGATGTGCCTCTTCACGCTCCGCTTAAAGAACCCAGGATTATATGTAGGAGGAAACACGTGCACAGGCAGGGCGTTCCAGGCCACTATCGTTCGGCAGAGAAACGAACGTTTAAAACGTTCGGTTCTCGCGAACATGCTATCCACTGTGTGGGGGTGGCATCTCTGCCCGGCACGAGTCGTTCGGGATCGGAAGGAAGAGGGTGGGATCAGATTGAAGAGCTCTTCAGAACACTCGCCGTGGTAAATACGGTAGAATGCGGCCAAGGAAGCTATTGTTCGGCGCTGAGCTAGCGGCTCAAGGCTTCCCGTTACCTCCGGACAACCTATAATACGGATAGCCCGTCGCTGCATAGCGTCGAGAGCGTCCAGCAGATACTTCGCGGAGCCGTCCCAGAGGTGAGAGCAGTATTCGACGCAGGGTCTAATCTGCGTCTTGTACAGCAGACACCTCTGGTCCGGTGTAAAGAATCTCTTTACCTTATTCATCACATCCCATCCCACGGGCAGCCGTGGATACTGGCAACTGGCCAAAGCCGTACAGTCAAATTTTTGTCAACCCTCGCTGCCACCACTGCGTTTTCCTGATGGATCACTGGCTCACAAAGCCCAAGAGAAGGCGGACATGCTCGCAGACCTCTTTGCGGCTAATTCCCGGGTCGATGACCGTGGCCTGCAGCCCCCCGCCATCGCCAACTGTGGCCACACTATGCCTGATATTGTTATCAGGCAATGTGATGTACGGGCAGTGCTGCGGTCACTCGACACGCGGAAAGCCAGTGGCCCTGACGGCATTCCGGCGGTGGTGCTACGAAAATGTGCTGCTGAGTTGTCTCCAGTATTAACGCGTCTGTACCGCCTGTCATACTCTACAGGCCTCGTGCCGGAAGCCTGGAAGGAGGCGAACGTACAACCGATCCCCAAGAAAGCGGATCGATTCGATCCAGGCAACTATCGACCCATAGCTGTCACCTCAGTCATTTGCAAGGTGCTCGAGCTTCTTATTAATAAGCAGCTCATGCGATACCTGGAGGATCACTCGCTAATCAATGATCGGCAATATGGCTTCAGGCCAAAACGATCAACGGGTGACCTCCTGGCATTCGTCACGCATGTGAGGCTATGGAAAAGTTCGGCGAGTCCTTGGCTATTAGCCTGGACATCGCCAAAGCTTTCGATAGGGTCTGGCATGCTTCGCTCCTTTCCAAGCTTCCGGCATATGGTCTACCTCCTCAACTGTGCAGCTGGATTGCCAGTTTTTTAAACGAGCGCCGAGTGCGGGTCCTCTGCGATGGCCAGGCCAGTTACTCGGTTCGTCGGACGGCGGGGCGATCTGTGATAGAGGAGGAGAGACGACATCTCGTGGGTGATCTCGACCGAAACCTCGACAGTATCTCCCAATGGGGTGCCGAGAACTTGGTCGAGTTCAATGCCCACAAAACACAGGCGTGTGCATTTACAGCGAAAAAATCCCCTTTCCTTCCCCTACCCACTCTTCAGAATGCAATATTACCAATGAAGGACATCTAGACATCCTTGGCATAGACGTTCGTCGAGAGCTCAATAACACAAAATACATTGAGAGATGTATTGGGCTAGCTTCGCGGAAACTAGGAATACTGAACAAGGTAAAGCGATTCTTTACACCGCACCAGAGGTGTCTGCTGTACAAAACGCAGATTAGACCCTGCGTTGAATACTGCTCTCACCTCTGGGACGGCTCCGCGAAGTATTTGCTGGACGCACTCGACGCTATGCAGCGACGCGCTGTTCGCATTATAGACTGTCCGGAGGTAACGGGAAGCCTTGAGCCGCTAGCCCAGCGCCGAACAATTGCTTCCTTGGCCGCGTTCTACCGTATTTACCACGGTGAGTGTTCTGAAGAGCTCTTCAACCTGATCCCACCCTCTCCCTTCCGATCCCGAACAACGCGTGCCGGGCAGAGATGTCACCCTCATACCGTGGAAACCGTCTTCGCGAGAACCGAGCGTTTTAAACGATCGTTTCTCTGCCGAACGATGGTGGCTTGGAACGCCCTGCCTGCGCACGTGTTTCCTCCAACATATAACCCTGGGCTCTTTAAGCGAAGCGTGAAGAGGCACATTACAGGGTCGTCAAGTTGAGGGCCACTCTCTATAGTATTGCTGTGTACTGTGAGAGTCGCCCTCAGTTGCCAGACGTCGCCTCAGCTTACCATCAGGCGAGTGGCGTCAATTTGTCGACCTAAATATAAAAAAAAAAAAAAAAAAAAAAAAAAACAATTTATAGCCAAGTAATATTATAAAAATACAAAATTAAGTACATAAATAACCATTTGAAAATGATTCTTCGCTGGTTCGGTAAGTTGGTTCTCCTGAGAAGATACGAGATCTTAAGAGATCTATGTTCTTCCGTACATATAAGATGTTGTCGTAAGCAATATTGAGAAGCAACTGTTAAAATATTAATTTCTTTAAATAGTTCTTTCAGCGAGTCAAGGGGTCTGAGTCTATAGATTGCTCGTATAGCTCTTTTCTGTAATATGAATATTGTCTCAATATCGGTAGCTGAGCCCCACAGCATCAGACCATATGACATAACGCTATGAAAGTAGCTAAAATAAACTAATCGTGCCGTTTTTTCGTCAGTCAGTGACCTTATCTTTCTAACCGCATACGCAGTTGAGCTAAGTCTTCCTGCCAAGGCTGTTGAGATGAGAACCCCATTGCAGTTTACTATCTAGAGTTATGTCAAGAAAAAATGTGGTATTGACTATTTGAAATAATTAATTATTCATAGTAAAATGAGTATCCACCTGTCTAAGATTGGGCATAGTAAATTTTACACATTTTGTTTTCTATGCACTATCTATTTATTTTCTGTATGCCAGAGTAGTAGGTATCTTCAGCAAAAACCAAACCACTAACTGGACCATTATTGAAATCACACGTAAGAACTTACCAGCAGTTACACTCCCAAGTCCATCTCCATGTATTTTTATACTCCCAAGTAAGACACTCAAAATAGGAGCTGGAGTAATAGAGTATTTTCCTTCAGCACTCACGAGCTTACATTCTAATTTGGCTGTACTAATTTTTTTCTCCAAACCAAAACTAGAAATAATCAAAACCGTTTGAAATTATACGTATTATCTTGGAATTAGGAAAATCTTCAAATAATAATCTAGTATTACTTACTCAAGATTCTTTAGCTCACAACTTTTCAGTCCTTTTACAACAACTTCAGACAATTGTACTTTTAACAAATCCAGTATAGTAACTTCAAAACTTTTAGACTTGTATGGGTCAAGAACAGGTATACCTAGATCTGGAAAGCCCTTCTCAGCTGCTTCCATAATGACACCATGGTACAATTCTTTTAGGCAGCCATTGTCGTGAATACTACATTTTTCTCTTTTCAATTCTAATAAGAAAAAATATCACCATTATTATCTAATACAACTCAATTAGTAAATAATAAATAAATATGTTAGGACAATTCACACAACGCCATCTAGTCTCAAACTAAGCAGAGCTTGTGATATGAGTACTAGATAAACTGATATAAACACTTAAATACATTTTTTTTTGTAAATACTTACATATTATACATAGGAAACACCCAGACTTCGGTACAAACGTATGTGTCATCACACAAAGTTTGTCACGACCAGGAATCGAACCCGAGACTCCGGCGTCGAAAGGGGATGCACTACCGACCACGCCACCGAAGCAGTCAATTAGTTATTATACAAATTCAAACCTACGACCTATTTTTAAAGATGTGTATTAATTAAAGTACAGATCAAATATGAACAATTCTTCTAAAAGAACAAAGAGGAAGTTTGAAAGTTAATTTTTTTGAGGGGGCAGCTATGATTCTATGAACTATGAATTTGCGAGAATAGGCAGACATTTGTTTCCCTCTCAGTTGTAAGTTGGTGGTAGAAGAAATTAAGATCTGGACCTGTACATCTGGCATCTACTGATCTCACTCATTCTTCATTACCTCCCACCTCTACCAACAACTCTGGAATATCTGAGGTTTACTCAGTAATAGTAATTACACTAGTTCGTGTGTGGAACGAGTTCTGTTACCGTGGTTTGCTGACGCTTGACACATTGAAAATTTAATAAAGTATTGCAAAAAAACTTTCAAGCTTCATCTTTCCAGTGATATAAAGTGTGTTTATACTGGATTTGTATTTTAATTATGTTTATTTTTTTAATTTAATAATAATTGATTTTTTTTTTCTACTCACCTCTAGATAATGCTGGACTAATGTTTGAGTATATAACAAAAACAATTAATATCGCTGCTGTTCTCACCATTTTGACGATAGTTATCTTTCTTACTGAATTTTTGTCGACAATGTTAGCTTATATATGTACTGCTTACCACGTATCATTAACATTTTTACACGATTCTTTTTTCCGTGTTTACTAATTGTTTTATCGTTAAATTTTATAATGCTCAAGGCGTTAACGTCAGATGTCTCTCTTATACGAGGCATGCCTTTTAAGTTCTGTCGTTTCCATATTTCCCGGCAATTTTGAATTTGGAACTGTTCTATATTCGAATGTGTTAAAATTTTGAATCTCAAAACAGTTGAAAGTATTAGGATTATTGCTATTGTTTAGTCACAGCGTCGTCGATTGGAATCTGTCAGGTTACGTACGAAAATGAATCTTTCTAAGGAAAATGTTCGTGCAATAATTTCTACAACTTTAGAAGAGGCCTGACACGGCTTCAGCGTTTTGAAGAGCTAACATCTGTATTCTGAAGTGTCTGTGTGATGAAGCCCCATGTCTGCGGACTGTCGAACGCTGGTATTGCGAATTCCTGGGTGGACATAGGTACTAGTGTTAGTGACAAATCTCGCGAAAGACGCCCAAAATACGCCTTCACTGAAAATAACATCATTGCTGTGAGACAACTAATTCTCGAAGATCGTCAAATGACGTATCGAGAGATAGAAGCTCTATTAGGCATCTCAGGGACAATCATTCAGAAGATCTGTCATGAAGCGCTTGGTGTGAGAAAGCTAGTTTGCAGGAAAAAGTAGAAATTCTTGAGCATCCTCCATACAGTCCTGACCTAAGCCCTAACGAGTTCTTTACATTTTCTAAAATTAAGAAATGTCTTCGTGGTCAAAGGGTTCAGTCCGGTGAAGAAGCAATCGACGCTTTCAAGTCAGTCATTTTGAACACCCCCACCTTAGAGTGGAATAAATGTTATAATAACTGGTTTGAGAGAATGGAAAAGTGTATTAAGCTACGTGGTGAATACTTTGAAAAACAATAAAAAGTACTATAAGGTTCTAGTTGTGTTTTTTTTCTTCAAACGACAAAACTTAAAAGGCATGCCTCGTACTGTACTAAAAAAATATAAAATATAGGTCTCACCGAAAATTGATCTATTTATCTCCAAACGAGTCTCAGTCACTGGCTGCTGGTTACCAGTCTTATATTCAAAGTGCAGTCTTGGAGATCTCGTTATATGTTTTTAATTATAATATATTTTTACATTTATAATCGCAAAAATACATCAGTCACTAGATCCAGGATAGAAACGGAATTATTGTTTTACAAGGAGATCGCTGTGACGCTGTAAGGGAAAGATTTGTGCCCAATAATTGCCTTCTTGGTCGCATTCTATCGTATTTACCACGGTAAGTGTTCTGAAAATCTGATCACGTCCTCTCCCCTCGATACCGAGCAACGTGTGTCGGGCAAAGTTGCCACTCTCATACCTGTGCTCATACTGTTGAAAACATATTCACGAGAACTGAGCGTTTTATACTTTCGTTTCTCTGCCGAAGATATAGGTCTGGAACGCCCTGCTATGTCTGCCCTGTCTGCTATGGGGCGAGGTGGCGCGCTCCCTGACGTTTTGTTTGCTTTGCGTGTGTGACGCCAATCTGGATCCTTGACAGGGTTTTTTGTTGTTCTGTTCTGTTAAACTGTAGAACTCTTGCAGTGGCACGTAATAGACGCTCCCATTTTGAAAATCTATCGGGGTCTGGGATAACGTCTAATGTATTTGTTTGAGTTCTTCGGGACTCTATGGTTGTGGTAACTCGCTCTTCACCTGTGGCCTTCGTGATGATCAACTTCTCGGTGGGCCAGAGGGATGGATGGTCTAATAGAAATGGTCCTTTAAACCATGGATCATCCGAGCCAAAGTTTACGAGAACGTCTCTAGTGACGGCGCAGCGTCTGTCTGCGACGTTTAGCTTCGTTGGTGCCCATCGCCAATCTTCTATTTTACTATTTTCTTCTATTGTGGCTAGGCGATGAGCGACGAATGGTTTGTATACTCTCCTTTCCGTATCCATGTAAGTACGGTCTTACTGTCGGTCCAGTATATCGTAGTCTCCGGTTCCACACAGTGCTCGTCTATGACAGCCGTGGCCATGCGGCTACCCATTACGGCGGCTTGTAGTTCAAGGCGTGGTATGGAGATGACCTTGTGAGGGGTCCCTCTCGCCTTGGCAAGCGAAAGTTGTACTTGGCCGTCAGGTGCAGTCGCGCGCCAATACACCGCAGCTGTCTAGGCTATCTCGCTAGCGTCTGTGACGACGTATATATGCAGTGATCTTGCCTGTGTGAATCTGGGGTAGCACCTATGTATTCTGACTGTTTTTAATTCTTGTAAGTGACGTATCTAGGACGACCATGAGTCTGTAAGGCTGTCGTCGAGTTTCTCGTCCCAGTCTGTGCCATGCCGCCAGGCTTGTTGTAATATTTTCTTCGCCTGGACCGTCCCGGGAGCTGCGAGCCCAAGGGGGTCGTACAAAGACATCACGATTTTCAACGCTTCTCGTTTTGTAGGCGCGATTTTTTCTATGAGCCTGTGTAGTAGTCGGGCGAGCTTGAGGTTGAAGCTTAGTTCGTCGTCTCTTTGGTTCCAAATTAAACCGAGAACTTTCTCTCCTTGTCCCTTCCTGGCGAGGCTGACGTTCTACGTAGAGCTGCGACTGGGTTCTATACTTTCTTTTACTTCTCTGCAGTTGGAGGTCCACTTGCGTAGCTCGAGGTGCGCTTCTCGGAGTATGTCTCGAACCTTTGTAGCTACGCGCATCGCCTCCTCTTCGCTTGGAAAGCTGTCTAGGTAGTCGTACATGTAGTGGTTTTCTATTATGGCTTCTACCGCTTCAGGATGTTGGTGATAATGCTTTTGAGCGTTCCAGTTCTTGGCGAAGATCGCTGTACATGGTGAGCTGGCCGCACCGAATATGCTTGATTTCATGCGGTATTCTTGAGGTGCGCCCTCCCACCGGTCGCCTCTCCACAGGTATCGTAGCGCGTCCCTATCTTCCGATCTTACTCGTACTTGCATAAACATCTCAGATATGTCTGCTCATCATCACGCCCGGAAGTGACTGTAACAGGTCCGGTCCAGTGAGAAGGCAATCGTTGAGGGACATTCCTTTTTTTTTTTTTATTCCGCCGTCCAATGCCGCGGTCGCTCTGACGTCCGTTGCCGGGCGTCTCTGGTTACAAGCAGGTATTTCCAGTGGCGTCCGGCGGACTTTGACCACCTCTGTGGTCTCTGCGGGGGTTTGGTCGGGATGAGAATCCCGCGTCGTGAGTGAATCTGGTTGCGTGCTATGGGGCAAAGGCCCCGCAGCACGCACCTTCTAGCCTGCTTCTGTAAGGACGACGGGTGGCGATCCCGTCGTCCTCAGGCCCCGATCATGGAGGTCGATGGTCTTGGGCGTAGATGAGTCTGCAGCGCCCTCGCCGCTGACTACGAAACTCGGCGGGGAGGGTACGCTCCCTCTACCTCTCGGCCGCCTCCTTCGCGAGGATGACTTGCTCGCAGAAGGACTCGGCTGCGTTCCACCTACTCCCGCTGGAGACCATGGCTTGAAGCATGGTCTCCAGCGAGAGGGTATCCACGCCCAGACCTACTACGAGGTCCCGGCCCTGACTCGCCCATGCAGAGCACTCCACCAACGTGTGGAGTGCGGTGTCGTCGTCGGAAATCTCGCAGTGTTGACACCGGGGTATGACCTCACGATGTTTTGTGATACGGAGCCGAGTTGCAAATGGCTTATTTGTTATTTTAATAAATGTTAACCTAATTAATGCTTACTAGTATTTATAAATTCAGTTACTAAAAGTTATTTAGAATTTAGTTGATTATTGCACAACGCTTGTTACATTGATTTAAATAAATAAAAAATAATACCAAATATTTATTGCTTTTTTTTCCTTCGTCATAATTATTAACCGATAAGTAATATCAGTTCATATGCATGTAATACTTCTTAAATATAAAATAGATCTTTATTATTCTAAAAAAAAAAAAAAAAAATACATAAAATTTTGTGGGAAATTCAGGCATAAATTTTGATACTCAGAATCCTATATTTTGGTACATAGTGAAGAATAGCACAGTAATTTATATTAATAATTCCCAGTAAACTAGAAGCATTCATATATTTTTAAAAACAACACGCAGCCTAGTATTTTTTTCTCTTTTTTTTTATATAAAAATATTTTCTCTACGATTGAAAATTAAGACAATATATGAAGAAATTCAGTTTTTTGGCCGTACTGAAAAATCAACATTTCCGACTTATGGCTTTTTTCCACTGAGGGTACGATATATGCACTCACGAGCATGGTCACTGCCACCATGCAAAGTTTGAGGAAGATCGGTTCAGCCGTTCAGGAGGAGTATTCCGTCAAGTTTTCACCCTCGAGTGTAGTATAGGAGCTTCGCTCGCCTTCGGCTCGCTACAGCTCAATTATACGAGTACATATACATGGGGCACACTAAAAGTTTTGCACTTCTAGCTAATCAGAACTATTTGAATTTCGAATGGTTTATTTTTTTAAGCTATTGCAAAGCTTCTATCGCGGGCCTTGAGCGTGGAGACCGAATCCAGAAATTCCGTAACGAAAATAACCTAACACCCTAACACAAAAAAAAACACGGCTGACAGGCTGACGTCTTTCATATCATTTTATATTGTAATTATTTTTTTTTGGTGCAAATCTATCTATCTATATATATAATACGCCAGTGAAGCCGCTTCTCCTCCTAAACTAAGAGTCGCACAGTCAAGTGTGGCACACCGCTGGAAAGGTCGTGGTCTCAAGTGGTGCGATAAGATTAGGAATTTGACAAAAAGTAAAAAAAAAAAAAAATTGTGGGACTTAGACTCGACGATCATTGTGCTGAAGGTCGTTTCGGCTAACGGATTAATAGCGAAGAGTCTCGACCAACATCTCAAGAGACTCTCGTTAGATTGTTGGATCAAGAGTCAGATTTAGAAGGCTGTTATCCTCGACACGTGCCATATTGTTAGGAGGTTTCTCAGTCTGTAGCTTCCACCGCCGGTAGTTTGGGTCCTACTCCGCTACTGGTGGGTCACTATTTTTTATATTTTTAAATGTATTTGTGTTTTTTATAAATCTATTTAAAAATGTATAAAATAAGAATGTTAATGAATAAACGAAATAATAATAATAATAATTATTATTATAATTTTTTTCTTGGGGAATCGCTGGCAACATTTGCCGTGAGAGGTCTGAGCGAGTCTTCTTGTTTTTTTAATTCACTAATTGAAGTAGAATTATAGTAAACCTCATAATATATAGCTACAAAAGTTCAGTACATAACCTATAAAACCGAGAAGAAAGAACAAGATCACCTATCCACCTGTGGCAACCGTGAGTAAAGCACTTTTAATTGTTGTGAAGTCGAGTGCTCCATTTTGAAAATCACGTACACGGAAATAAACAACATAATTGACTGTGTTTTTACAAAAATCTGTGGAATTCGCACTGGTGATGGGAAACAAAGAGAATACAATACTACGTAAGAAGAGACGGGACTCCCATAGTGCAAAATAATCTTACAAAGTGTCAAATCAGGGATAACGTTATGTAGCCAACCTAACAAATGTTACACATACAGAGTCGCCAACATAAGGCAAAAATAGAGATGTGCCACTTAATATTATATTATTTATCGATATCGATAAATGCAGTGGCATTTATCGATATCGATATCGAGAAACGCAGTGGTCCGTACTTTTTTTAAATAATTTTATATTTTCGCAGACGCTATACTCCATTTTTCAACTAAAGTACTGCGTCATACAAGTTACATGTTAAAAATGAATAAGCGTTCAATTTCCCGGAGGCAGTACATTTAATAAAAAAACGGAGTATAGGCTCAGTTTGGGTTTTAAAATGATAAGTTCATGAAATTAAATATTTATTTAAAAACATTACATGTATATTAAAAATATTTGTAATTTCTTCTTCAATCAATATTCTGCAGCCCGTAGTATTGGTGACTGTGTAACATTATGACCCTTTTTATTTAAAACTCACTTTAGTAGGCTAGAAGGTTTTATATAATCTACAATCTGCTTCGCTTCTATTGTGTAATGATGATCTGGTTATCTGAGCCTCCAATACATCCTTAGTCCATAGCACCCAACAGTCCCTCTTGTTCTCCTTTCTGTAAGTATAAATTAGAGCTCAAGCAACCATTGTCACTTGTCTAAGTATCCTACATTCTAAACTATGGTAAACTTGGTTTCATCTTTTCTTTAGGTAAAAGGAAGGGTTAGGCTTTTCTCTTTAGCATACAATTGAATGAACCAGGGAATGATTTATCTAAGGGCAAGTAAGTTACTATACTCACTTTATACTATACACAATGGTCTGACGGTCCTGGTGGATCATCGGAGGCCGTCTACACTTTACTGTACAACTCTTTCACTCTACTCAATGGTCGGACGGCCCTGCTGTGGATTCAATACATCACATCAGAGGAAGCCGTCCGTACTCTACTTTGAGGACGTCTCCTCACTCTGATCTGGCGGTCCTGATGGGGGTCACATACACCCCGTCACAGGAAGCCGCTCACTTTACTTTAGGGACGTCCCCAACACTCTTTAAGGACGTCCCTCATCTCTTTACTTGGCACCTAGATGAACATAGGACGTCTCAATCCATCCCCAATTAAGTAAGTTACATGAAACCAATACAAAGGATATCAACGTCCCCAATATCTGTCTGGTGTGTCACTCACACTCTCTTTCTTTAGTCTCTTTATAATTATATTAGTCTCAACAGGTTACTCAATACAGTATCACTTTAACGGGTCAAACTTACTTTCACGGTTGGATGGAGGTTACTTTCCATCCATTCGTACAATATCATGAGAATGAGCTAGAAAGGTTATTGCAATGTGCTGACAAGTAAATTATCAGAGCAATAGCTTTAAATTACAAGTCAACCTACCCCGCAACTTTATCATCAAGCTTCTACCAACTATAACATGCAGCTAAGACACTAAACAGAACTCATTTGATATACCTAGCTTATAGGCCGACAGGAATCGGGTCACCTTTGCATCTTTATAATTACACTTTAACAATTCGCGGCTTCGTTGGCTCGCGTCATTGTTGAAAATTTAATTATATTTTTTAGAGGTTAGGTAGGGTTCTCCATCTTAATTATTTGGCTGTAACCGCCCGCATTCCAGCGATTACCTAGTTATGAAGATAAGGTTTTACATCACGTTCGAACACAAAAACACATTTATCAAATGTTTTGAGCGATAATTTGTCTTTCCATCATTCTTTCATGCTATGTAGTTATATATTTTGTTATCGTCCGGTGTTATTGTTCTCATCCATAGGAAATCTGGCCATGAAAATCCGTTTTGTGCCGTCCCAATTATTTCACTAATAACATTCAAAGAAAAACATTATTATTGAAATTGAAAATAACGATTAGACATCCACAGTGACACATGACATTTCATCAAGGAACGAGCGGGACAGACTGAGAAATTGAGTGAGACAAATATTGAGCCATTAAAATTTATCCCCGTTTCATAATAGTTTTTTTTTTGTATGTAGTTGCGACAGACTGATGGGAAACAAACTCTGACAAGACAAGTTTGACTGAACTGACACACATCACATTATGACATTTATGACAATCATAAATCAGTGGTGCCAACTTAAGGAAAAACTAAAACACTACGTTTAGTTGCTGCACCAGTACCAATGAAGTGCAAATATCTATATTAGCGACCGCCTTTGATTATTACAAGACTCCATTGTTGGTGTACGAGTAGCCGTGGATTGAAGGTGCATATTGGGCGCATGCACAAGCGTGTGCTGCGCCCGGAGACGGTCTCGCCGGTTTCTCCAACCGACGCAGGTACGTCTGCGGGACAGAGTCCGTTGGCACAGTCAGTGCCCAAGCGGAATTCCCTAGATCGACTCGCTTGCTTGAGGGGTAATACCGTTCCGTTTCCGTAAACCGGTTCTCCGGCACATCCCTAAGGGTGCTCGAAATGAGGCGGCCGGTAAGCTGTGCGACGTCATAGACTCGTGTGTCGGGTCCAATTGCGTGGACGAGTGGGCCGCCCTTCTCTCATTTGCTTATACAGCGTTGAGAGTGCCCGCGAGGGAGTCGTCCGGTAACATGACATTAAAGGTTAAGGCAAATATTTTGTCGTCGGATAATTTCGATGATACCGAAATATCAGCATCGACAGCGGGCACGGGCTCTCGCTCAATTAAGAAAAATATTGAGTCGAAGGTTTTCGAGGGTGACCTTAGAGGTACAGTTCGCCTTTTGATGTCCAACGATTCCTTCGCACGGCGGGATCCCGGTACAATGGCTGCTCTGGAGCTGAAGATTCCGGGTCCTTCACGACCGCTCAACTTTCCACCGGATCCGGGCCTGCCGTTTACTCCGGCAAAGGTTGCGATAGGAGATGTGATCTCGGCTGTTGGGTCTTTTTATGCGGGTTCTGCAGCTGGCTTGGACGGGATTCAGCCGGGGCACCTCAAGGAACTGACGTCTGTGTCGGCGGGGGAGAACGGTAGGCGTCTTTTGGGGTGCTTGACCGGGATGGTGAATTTCCTGCTCAGTGGTCAGTTGAACCCTCTGGTGTGTCCCTATCTGTACGGGGCCTCCCTCTTCGCTTTGACCAAAAAAGATGGCGGCTTAAGACCAATAGCGGTCGGAAGCGTTTTTTGCCGCTTGACTGCCAAATTGGCTTGCCGCGCAGTTAAAGAGGAAATGACCGATTACCTACAGCCACACCAATTGGGTTTTGGGACACGCCTGGGATGCGAGGCCGCCATTCATGCCACACGGGCCTTCGTTATGGACCCGAGGAACGGGGAGTCGATTGTGCTGAAGCTGGATATTCGCAACGCTTTTAACACCTTAGAGTGAGACGTTCTGTTGAGTGAGATCAAAGAAAAAATCCCTTCTCTCTACCCCTTTCTTCATCAAGTGTATAGACTTCCTTCCAATCTCTTCTACGAAAATAACCTCATCCTTTCAAAGGTGGGAGCCCAACAGGGGGATCCACTCGGTCCGCTTGTGTTTAGCCTGGCTACACAAGGCGATCCGAGGTCTCAAATCCTCTCTAAACGTTTGGTACTTGGACGATGGTACTATCGGGGGTAAACCGGAAGACGTCCTACAGGATCTGGAGGACCTAGTTCCTAGCCTTAGAGACCTGGGTCTGGAGGTGAATCCCTCGAAGTGCGAGTTTTTCTCCTGTGGCACTGAGTCTCGAACATATTTTCGTCAGTTAAGTACCATTCTACCTGGCCTCAAGGAGCTTTCTCCTTCGGACTGCAACCTGTTGGGCTCACCAATTTTTCTCTCTGCAGTTCGTGATGCCATCACTGCTCGAAACCAGCTTCTTCTTGCCGCTCACGAACGACTGAAAGGACTTTCCGCGCACGTTGCGATTGTCTTGTTACGCATGTGCTTCGCCCTCCCGAAGATCACGTACTTATTGCGGACTACCCCAACTTGGCTCTGTCCTAAGGAAGTCTCCTCCTTCGACGATGCCCTGAAGTCGGTGATAGAGTCGGTCCTCAACGTCTCCCTAGATGGGAATCGGTGAAGTCAGGCGACCCTGCCAATCCGAAGTGGTGGTCTAGGAACACGCTGTGTGCGTGATGTGGGCCTCCCGGCCTTTCTGGCGTCTGCGCAGGGGGTTAGTAACCTCGTCACTATTTTATTAAACCCTAACGGTGACGGGGGGAGCGTGCCCTTTGTGTCGGATGCTGTATCGGCATGGTCGGCCCTCAATGGGGGTGTATGGATACCCGAACTGAGGCATCTTCAGCGGGCGTGGGATGAGGTGGGGGTGAGGCGACTCCAAGCTCAACTATTGGAGGGCTGCGGGCTGTTTCACAGCCGGAATCCGGAGCGTGGTTACAGGCGTTACCTTCGCCTCACGTGGGTACCCTGCTCGACGACGACTCTCTGAGGGTGGCGGTGGCTCTCCGCCTGGGCTGTAAGGTGTGTGAACCTGCGGTTCCATGGTGGAAGCGGATAGCCATCATGCTTTGAGTTGTCGGCGGTGCAATGGAAGGTTTCCGCGACACCACGCTCTGAACGAAATCATCCGCAGAGCCCTTGTGTCGGCGAACGTACCCTGCGTGCTTGAGCCTCCGGGTCTGAGCAGGTCGGACGGTAAGAGACCGGACGGGCTACCTTTGGTGCCCTGGAAGAACGGCAAGTGCCTGCTGTGGGATGCAACTTGTGTCAGCACTGTAGCCGCCAGCCACCTTAGTCGCACCAACCACTCTCCGTTGGCCGCCGCCGATGATGCCGGTTTGAGGAAGAGGCTCAAGTACGCCGAGCTGGAGCCGTTGTATCACTTTGTGCCAGTGGCGGTGGAGACTTTGGGGAGCTGGGGCAAAGAGGCCAAAAGCCTTATAAGGGCGATTGGGCAAAGGCTCATAGAGGCCACGGGCGACTCTCGCTCCGGGTCGTTCCTGGTGCAGAGGATGGCCGTCGCAATCCAACGTGGAAATGCGACAAGTGTGATGGGCACCTTTGCACCGGGCGCGATCAGGGGCGGGTAATTTGATTGATCTATTTTATTTAGTATTAAGGTGACATATTTATTTTGTTAATATATTTATTAATATTTTTTTTTATTACTATTATTATTCTCTTTATTAAAATATTACACATTTTGATTACATTTTTAAATACATTTATAAAAAATACATTTAAAAATATAAAAAACAGTAACCCACCGGTATCGAGTACAGGGACCAAGCTACCGGTGGTTAGGGCTCCAGAGATAGGAACTTCCGCACAATACGGGCCGTGTTCAACAGAACCGCCTTCTGCATTAAGCCCTTGACCCAGCTGCCTAACGCGAGCCTCTGTAGATGGAGGTCGAGACTCTTGGCTATTAGGCCATGTGCAGATACGACCATCGGAACAATAATCGCCGAATTCACATCCCACATGTCGACAATCTCGTGAGCAAGGTCCAAATATTTAATTTGTTTATCTTTTTCTGCTTTCACGAGATTCTCGTCATGTGGCACAGTGATATCGACAATTAATGCAAGGCACTTTAATCGATCCATTATCACTATATCAGGTCTATTAGCTATAACAGTTCTATCAGTGATAATAGATCGATCCCAATACAATGTAACATGACCGTTTTCAAGAACTGGGTCGGGCACATACTTGTAATAAGGTACCTCCACGTCAACAAGATTATACTTTAGAGCAAGTTGCTGGTGGATAATCCTGGCTACTTGGTTGTGTCTGTGCAAATACTCACCATTCGCAAGACGAGAACAACCAAAGATAATATGCCTTAAAGATTCTCCGGGAAGATGACATGCCCGACAGATGTCAATCGTACCATCTTTTACAGTATATCTCCGATAGTTATTCGTCATCACGACTTCGTCAGTAATTGCACAGATGAAACCCTCAGTTTCTCCGAAGAGATCACCAAATCGTAACAAGGATACAGATGCTGTTGAATCAACATCGGGCCCATTTAGAGCCCGATAAAATCGACCATGCAGTTCCTTACTCTTCCATATTTCCTTCCGATCTGATACACTTAATATTACAGGTTTGCGCCAGTTCTCTTTCTCAAGGGAGAGCGGGGTCAGTCCGTTTTCTATTGCCACAACATCTCGATGCACATCCACGTCCACCTGCAGGAAGTACTCTCTAAGGTTGCATATCTCATGGTTATGGAGAGTCTTGGCATTTAAAAATCCTCGACCCCCATTTCCGTGGTATATACAACCTCATTACTGACGAGCGTGGGTGGTGCATTCGATATGAAGTCAATAGACAACGTACTTTCCTATCCAGAGCTTCAAATTCCGTCTGAGTCCATCTAAGTATGCCAAAAGAGTATACTAAGACTGGCATGGCCCAGCCGTTGATAGCACGCACCTTGTTACCGCCTGACAAAAGACTTTTCTGAAGAAACGTCTGTTTCATGTCAGTCTCAGCAATACACAAAGCTTGGGAGTTACCTAGATATTTGTTGGTTGCGGAGAGCGACCCAAATCGTGTGAAATCTGAAAGATTGACTCCTTCAGATTCCACAATCCCACCCTTTTTGACATGCATGAACGCACACTTATCTACCCCGAACTCCATACTAATGGCCTTACTAAAAGTTTCATCGGGGCCATTAGGGGCAAATAACTTTAGGTCATCCATGTAAAAAAGGTGGGATAAAATTTGACCCCCTCTCCGCATCCGATAGCCTAACCCTGAACCCTCAAGTAGCATACTAAGAGGATTCAGTGCTAGACAAAACCACAACGGACTCAGACTATCGCCCTGGAATATTCCTCTCTCGATCCCTATTGGTACACCACCTCCTAGAAACTGACGACACCCTGGATAAACTAGAACCGTATTCCATTGTCTCATACATGACCTCAAAAAGGTGCACAGAGTTGCAACAATATTATACAACTCCAGCACCCTTAGAAGCCATGTATGAGGTACAGAATCATACGCTTTTTTGTAGTCAATCCAGCATGTCGCAAGGTTCTTTCGGTTGCGGCGTACCTGCTGACAAACAGCCATGTCAAGAATAAGGAGCTCTTTAGTACCACGTGCCCCACTTTTACATCCATTCTGAGAGATTGACAATATATTGTTGTTTTCTATATGTGAATAAATTTTGGCTTTTAGAATAGATGTAAAAAGTTTGTACATAGTTGGTAGACAGGTAATCGGTCTGTAGTTTTTGGGGTCTGTGATACTACCAGACTTATAAAGGAGGTGAGTAACTCCGGTAGTCATAAAAGTTGGAAGCGAGACTAACTCAAGGGATGACTGGAAGCAAGATGCCAAACAGGCGTGTGAGCTACGGAACCATTTTAACCAAAAGTTGTGCAGTCCGTCCGATCCAGCTGATTTCCAATTTTGTAACGAACGAACTGCACAACCAATATCTTCTTCAGATATGGTTATAGGTTCCATAGCTTGTATTGGTTCACACGCCCGTTCTACATCTCCAATCCACGCACCCTGCGTATGACTGACGGGCGTCGACCATATGCTTTTCCAGAAGGTAACTGTAGCATCAGCATCTGGTAGACTCCCATCAGTCACATCTGAGTCAGGTCGCTCCCACCTTCTATATACCCACCTCTCGTCTTTTTGGAACAATATATCTGTCCACTCTCTTTTTATATCGTCTTATACGGTTTGCCCACGCATATATTTTCTGATTCAAGAAGTCAATGCGCTCCGTGACCCGTACAGAGTATTCACGGGGGGACACGTTAGTTCTCGCGAATACCCGGGTCACGAAGCGCATGAATCTCGGGCGTGTATTGCCCGTCCTGAAACAGTGTAGCTTGCCAATGAGCACCCTAGTCTCGGTAATGCGGCGTTCAATCCTGCATTGCCAAGCTGGTACAGTAGGTCTTGGTCGAGCAGCCGTTTCTTGTTTATTAAATTTAACACCAGCTACTCGACATAATGTAACAGCCGCACAATACAGGATTGAATGCGCATCAGTGAGATCATTACAATTGAAAAAATAAGATGTCAGAATCGAGTCTAGGGCACACACTAGCGCTACATTTTTTCTATGCGTAGGCAAACGTGGAAGCCGTGGTCTACACTGGATAGGGACAGATCTAAACCACCAATCGCTTGTTCCAAAACGCTCCTTAATTCATCATTGCACTGGGTACTTACAGATGTAGCAGCATCACTTACTTCTTCATATATTTTTTTTTTATTTAATTTTTTTTTTTTTTGCAACTATGCAATAGCTTAATCGCGGCAGTCTCCGAGTGCCACACGTCTTTTTTATATTTAAATATAACATGTAAATATAACATATAAATACACGTTGATTTTATTACCGTCAGCACTACGCAAGGGTTCGCTTTCGGAATAATTTTTGAACCAACTGGCAGCATTACTTTGAAAAACAAACACATTTTTTTTAGAAATCTAAAAAATAATATTTAGTTTCTAGACATCAAATGAGAACCCGTTGTAGTGGACTCACTCTCTTAAAAACTTAAGTTTTACAACGATAGTTACGGTACAGTTCGTTTTCATTCAACAATGCGCTGGCACAGAAGCAAAAGCAAGCGTACGCCCGGCCCCCACCTAGCGACGACACTGCGGGCTGCGGCTCGCTTGTCCAGTATATCTCGTGACAGCGGCGGTGTCTGTTGCGTAATCGTGTGTGTCAGTGAGTAAAATGAGTCGTCAGTACGAATATTCGAACGTGGAGTATCTAGCAATGGTACAATTGTATGCCATTGCTAACCACAACCTACAAGAGGCTAGGCGATTGTACTCCCAGCCGGAGCACTTAAATGCGTTACGGCTACGAGGAGTCAGTGATCCTCAAGTGCCGACACGCGGGACCATCTTGGCCGCAACCCAGCGCTTACTCGACCACGGACAGTTCCGGACACCGTTACATGCACGAACCCGAGTACGTTTGAATGATTATTCCCAAATGGAAGTCATCAAACCCGCGAAGAACTACGCAGTGCGATAGTGGACGCTGTTGATATTGTGAAAAGTGATACAGACACATCGAAAAGTTGAAAGACAATCAATTAACACGTGCACGTTTGTGTATCGAAAGGAATGGACTCCATATCGAGCAGTTACTTCGGTACAGAGAACTGTAAATTAGTGTAAATAAACTGTAAATAGGTATGTAAGTTTGATTTTATTTGTAAATAGCTCCAATTTTTTAAATACGCCTGAAATACCTCCTCGCAGTCAGTTGTAGTTCAGTGTATTTTATTATTATTATTACATAGTTCAAAAGTAATTAAGTCGCTATTGTTAATAATAAAGTAGGTATTACAGACGGTCCTAAGCCCGTGTAAAGTATGAAGGAGAAGTTGGAGTGTGTATTTTATGTTCAAATAGGTATATATAGGTACTGGCCATATCGGCTGCGAGGGGTCATTGCTCCCTAACACATGATTTGCGCGGTACTTAGAAGCGCTCGAAGGATGGATGTGTGTGTGCGATACGTGCAGCCTTGAGCCTGGCGTCCGCGTCAATTCATCAATGAAATATCGTACTGCTACTAATGTTAAACCTTTAACTACGTTACCTTTCTAACGTTACCTACCGTTTAATTACGTTAACTAAAGTTAAACGAGTGAGAAGAATTACAGAAATGACTAACTTTTTTATTATTATCACTACAGTAATTTAGATGTTAAAAAAGGAATCCAAATATTATTCCGAGAGCGAACCCTTTCGACTGCTGACAATGATAAACTCAGCGTGTATAACATACCCCGCCTTGGGGTTTGCCAAAGGTCAATTGAACGCAGCATCCTAAACATTAAAAGGATAGACAGGGTCTGAAATACCGAACTGCGTTCGAAGACCGGTATAATGGATGTGGGCTATAAGGCCGCGAAACTGAAATGGGAGTGGGGGGGCCACGTAAGCCGGATAAATCCTGACCGTTGGGCGAGGGTCACTAGTACATGGATACCGGAAGATGGAAGACGCCGCCCGGGTCGGCCCAGACAGAGATGGCGCAACGATCTGGATGCCTACCACGAAGATTGGTTTAAGGTGGCACAAGATAGAGCACTTTGGAAGGAGTTGGGGGAGGCCTTTGCCCAGTAGTGGGACAGTACAGGCTGAAAAAAAAAAAAATTTAAACGTTGCAATTTTTTTCTAGTAATAAAAAAAACAATTGTTAATTGTTTTTTATCACACAACAAAGTTCTACGTATGCAACGAAAATGGAATTAAGTCGAAAAGATTTTAAAGCGATGATTTTTATGATTTTAAAAGTTCTCTCTCTCCGCAAGACTGTGCCACTCGTCTTCAAAATGCTTTTGGGAGAGAAGCACCTTGTTTGAGCACCGTGAGGAATTGTGAATTTGAGAGAGGTTGAGTTTCTTTACATGATGAATTTCGTGAAGGGCGGCCTTCAACTGCCGTCAACGAAAATAATGTTGCTACTGTTAAGCGGTTAATTGAAGAAAACCCGCGGATTACCTTATGAGACAATTTGAGGACTATTGGGGAGTCAAATCCAGAAAATGTTACACGAAGAATTGAAAGTTCGGAAACTTGGTTGTCGTTGGATCCCTGATGAACTGACAGCGGAGCAAAAGCGGGCTCGCGTGGAATGGTGCTCACAGATGCTACTGAAGTACGACCACGGACATTCTAATGCTGTTTATGACATTGTCACAGGAGACGAAACGTGGATTTATTGTTTTGAACCCGAAAAACAGCAATCTTGTGAATGGGTGTTTGAAAATGAGAACAAGCCAACAAAAGTGAGGCAGGCGAGAAACATTGGTAAAAAAATTATCGCGTTTTTTTTCTCAGCTACGGGTCCCATCAGTACAATTCCACTTGAAGATCAAAAGAGTGTTAATGCCGAGTGGTATTCTACCATTTGTTTACCCAGGGTGTTAGAAAAATTTCGCGAAAGACGACCCAAAAGCCGCGTTCTTCTACATCATGACAACGCTTCTTTACACACGGCCAACAAAACATACAACTCGTCACCCATCCTGCGCATAGCCCCGACCTAGCACCCTGTGATTTCTGTATTTTCCCCAAAATCAAAGATTTGATGAGAGGTTTCACTTTTACCAACTCCGAAGAGGCAGTGATAACGTTCAATCAGCACGTAGAAAACATGCCTTCAGATCTGTGGTCCTCCTGTTTTAAAAAATGGTTCGATCGCATGAAAAAATGTTTAAAATGTAAAGGAGAGTATTTTGAAAAGCAATAAATATAATATTTTGGTTTTAACATGTTGTTTTTTTAAGTTACGCAAAACTTATAGTGTGACCTACGTATAATCACGTCTCTATCTATGTAAATAGAGGTGTTTATTGAGTCCACACTTCGCCAGTCACATAGTCCTAAAGATACTCAACGGATTCCATTGACATTTTAATAATACTTTAAACATTAATATTAAGGTAGAAAATATTGTGGAACTTGACTTGACTTGACTACGAGTAATAGAGATCTCAATTCATTTGTCAGAGAAGCGAATCGACAGCTAAACTAACTAGGTTGATGCATGCTACTAATTGCAAATGTTGAGCGGAGCAAACTGATGATTTTGATTGAACGAACTGATTTTTTTATGCTTTATTTTCATGATTTCAGAGATATGCACTCCCGGGTATGATGTCGACCAGCATGCCAAATTTGGTCAAAATCGGTCGAACCGTTTCGGAGGAGTTGGCACACAATCGATTTACACTTGTAGGTTCGCTTCGCTCCGCTCAATTAATATTGAACTTCGCTCTAATTTTACAGTTATATTTTGAATATTTATTACCAGTAAATAGGGGGCTACCTTGCCTATGGCCAATTCTGTGTTTGTCAGAAGCGCAGCCATTAATGGGCCAGATGTGTATTCGGAGCGAGCGTTTTGGCTAATCGGGAAACTTTATATTTGCCATAAAGTTTTATTTGAAATTATTTCTAAATCGGACATCATGACGTCCAATTCGTTGGCTTAAGTGCTCAAACCTCGCCCAGACAAGAACCAGACGCAGGGAGAAGTCGTGCATATGTTTCTGTGGGCGTCTAATCTCCGCATAGGGAAACTATCCCGTTAAACGCCTTAGGAAGTCCTGGGCAATTCTTTCACCTGGAATACTCGGGTACTAGAACACACAAGCATGACGAGACGTGACAAGGTGAAATGCCAAACGTTAAAAAAAGGCTGGCGTCTTCAGTTTCCTAATGAATTGAAACACTAGTTTGTAATCATTAATAAATATTTTCGCTGAACTTGAGAAAATAGTAAGAATGACTTGCGCCTCTTAACTTGGGTGTTAACTGTTTAAAAATGCTAGTGATAATCTTAAATAAGCAGCTATTTATGCTTGTCTTGCAATTCTTATCTTTTTATTAGTAACCTTTTTGTTTGTAATATTTCAAAGGCATCGTCACGGCACCAGCCAAGTGTAAATATTGAAAACAATGCAGTATGGGTCTTAGAACTCTGACCTGTCTCTTAAATGGGTAAATGTACAAAAAAAATTAAAACAATATAGATGATTCTATAATATGTTCTTGACCGTTTCTATTAATAACTATTTTAAGTGAACAATATTAATAAATACCTATTAAAGTAGTAGAAGAAAGTGCAGTCACTGGCTTTTAGGGTTCCGTAGTAAAAATCTCGGAACCCTTATGGTTGCGTCATGTCCGTCCCTCCGTCCGTCCGTCCTTGGCTTTCCTCCCGAACGGTGAGTGCTAGAAACATTTTGCATGAATATGTATATTTACTACGCCGATAAAGTGCTAAAATAAATTAAAAAAAAAAAAAATTTTTTTGCGACTTATACATTTAAAGTGGGAATAATATTTTTTTTCTCACGACTATACAATCATGTGAGGTATCAATCGATAGGTCTTTTAAAAACATTGAGAGGGTGCTAGGATGACTTTTTGATTTAAGTATAATTTTGCGAGATATTTAGCTTTGAAGAGCATGTTTTTGCGAAAACAGGGTGTGTGTGTTCCCCTCTAAAATCTAAACGGCTGGCGATAAGTAGCTGAAAAAATTCATGATGGTAGTCCAGGTACTGAATTTTGAACTGTCTTGGCTGTATGTATCTCATGAACCGTAATAGTAAGAAAGTTGAAATTTTCACAGATGAGGAATTTATGTGGCTTCCATAACAAATACTAAAAAAAATTAATTATGGGGGCTCCCATACAACAAACGTAATTTTTTGCCGAGTCTGTCTCGCGCTTGGCAGGTTTTATTGCATGTTGATGACTAGAAACATCTTTATGTGCATAATAATGCAACGTAATTAATTTATTTGTGCTTGAACTCTTTGTTTATTTTTACTAGTGGTAAAAAACTTCAATATAAATACCTACATACAGGGACAACATCACGTCACAGACAAGGTCACATTCTAGTTTAAATGCAGTGTTGACACGTTGATAAAACAATGTCTAAATATTTGATATTATTACTCGTTTATAACATAATTTTGAGCTGTGACAGCAGTTTTGGTAAGATTTACAGTATTGTTAAATTATTAGTAGGGTAGGTGCACTGAACACTTTTGAGTGCATTATAAATGTTAACTTGAATAGCGTATGCCAGTGGGTCAACCTGCGCGTACTTACTTACTATTCCCTATTCTGTGCCTGCGCGTCTTCCTAGCTTAAGTGTGTACAGTCAATTTAATTTCTACTAATTTTAAAAACAGACATATAGAGAGGATCCGTGATGTAATTAAAACTTTGTCAATTTGCATCAATTTTTCATCAACATTGAGACCCCTCTGTGCTCTCCAAGGCACGGAGGGGTCTTAATGTCTTAAGAAATGGTCACTTATCCTAAGACCGGCCTGAGTCGATGTTGCTTAACCTTTGCAATGTGTTAACATTGTCGGTTACCACTAGACCACGAGCCCCTACGAATATCTACCTATCACTAAAAGAAAACAAAACAAAACAGCTGTTTAATATGTGCATCACCGCCACACGTTTCTCACTGAGGTAGACAGCTTGCAGCAGTGATTCATATATAAACAGCCTAGCCTGCTCGCAATACAGCGCAGGATGATGTTGGGGCTAGCCTCATAGATAACCTCCTAATAGATTCCGCATGCAGGGCAACAAACGCGCGCCACTCATACTTGATTTCGCAAGCATAGAAAGCCATGCCTAAAATCACGACGTCAGTGACAACCAACTTCGCGACCTATGACCACGTGCGATTTTATAATTTAAAACACAATGTTTTTGTGAGCATTTTACATTTTAAATGGCTTCCTGTTCCGTAAAATGGTGTGGCAAGACGGCGAAGACATCAAATTACCAAAAAGATTGCATTACATTTCACCGGTAAGTAAATTAGACATAAATGTAAATATAAAATTGACTAGGCACCGGAGTTCAATTTATTCTGGTTGATAATAGAACATAAACACAAAAAAATTCGAACCAGTTGATGTCTTTTTGAAATTACTCTTTCACTCATTAGCCAAATTATAATAGCTATCCTTTTCTAACAATACATTACAATAGCACTTGAATCGATAGTGATGGGATATCGGTATGATATAGTACGTCATCGATATTTTGCAGTATTATTGCCGTAGGTGCCCGCGACTGCGCCCGCTTGAATTTCGGTAAGCTGCGATTTATTTGCGACCAATTTGTGCGTTGGCATTATTTAAATTTTTTTTTCGCAGCTAATGTGATTTAGTATTAGCAATGTAACTGAGATATATATTATTTTATAGGTTTCCTGGATGCCCCGATGAACAAGAAATGGGTAGATGCAACATCTCGTGGGGAGAGTTGGTTTCCCACCAATAACTACGTAAAATATTAAGAAAGAAATTAAAGTCCCGCCGATGACATCAGTTTTTGTGATCTATTTATAATTTCTTTCTTAATATAAATTATATTATATTACATCTATTGCAACATATAACCAGGTCGGTCTTACGATCGGTGACCATTTTTTTAGAAATTGAGACCTCCGGGAGCACGATAAGCCGTCGGTCCCGGTTGAACATCTATGGCAGTCGTTACGGGTATTTGGAGCCCTAAATCAAAATCCAACTGGTCTAACTACAGAGTTTTGATATCGCCCATAGTTTGTGGAGGTCAGATTGATGGCAGTCGCTCCACGGAAAATATTAGAGTTCAGCTGCATCGCAGTTACACTGGAAAGCTGATCCTGAGTTGGGAAAAGGCTCGGTAGATGTGCGATCATCAGAGATCGGAATAGGTAGAAATTTTTTACTTAAAATTTGAGGAAATAGGAACTGAGAGTTGATAATACCTGTCCCTTTTGATTGAGTCCCGATACCTATTCTTATAAAAATTATAAAAATAAATAAGAAAAAATATTTTTTTAAATGTATTTGTGTTTTTTATAAATGTATTTAAAAATGTATAAAATAAGAATATGAAGGAATAAACGATAAAATAAAACTATTTATACTGTCGATTGACGGCACTTGGTGGAATCTGCTACACATATTGCACAAAAACACATATACTTTTCCACTGTTATAATTTTACTTTTGGCAGTTGACATTTAACGTAATTTTAGACATGTAACAAATATTTTTAGAAAAAAATATCTAAGTAGACATTTTCTTAGGACTTATTCTCCCACTTTTCGGGGTAAATTTAGAAGTGGTGGTGTTATCATTTAAATTTATTTTCATATACCCCCATATAATTATTTATGATACTAGTGTTTTGATGTCAGTATGAATATGTAGTACGATATTTTTTAAGTGAATTTAAAATATATTTTGTATAAATCTCTGATGATGCCGTGAGGTGAAACCGGTCAGTGCAAGTAAAATTATAACAGTGGAAAAGTATATGTGTTTTTGTGCAATATGATAAAATAAAATTATAAAAATATAATTATAATATACCTATCAAAATTGTATCGACACATTTTCATCACTATCCCATCTCTAGTATTCGGTGCATTCGAAGATTGACCTTGAAACAGCCAATCATAGCGCACTTATATGTTTCCGCGCGCCCCTCGCATTCCGCCAAAACAGGTGAACTTGGGAAGGAACAAAATTACAGTAATGCGGAATCTATTAGGAGGTTATCTATGGGCTAGCCTACACTCGGCGCAACAGGGAGGCGCACCGCTTTCTCATGGTCGTGTAGAAACAATCTACACGAGGTTCAGCAAACATCCCTGATGCACTACAGAAGCGGGGCAGCCCCATCAGCACCCTAAACGCATTATTATATTGCACTCGAAGGGCACTATACGATTCACGCGATTAATCCGCCCACAGACTGCACGTGTAGAAAGAACTGCAGTATGCACGAAAAAGGTTTCTTTAACACCTTGTGAGCAACGTGCAAATCTGCGAGCAATATTCACTAAATTGGTGGACAGTCCAACAAAAGTCAAAATTACTTTTATCACTCTTAAATTCTCTTAATAAATACGTCGATTTATGTCTGCTGAACTGTAAAAAGCCCTGTTACGGTTGCTATGGTAACGAGACGAAGAAAGTCAGTTACCTTTCAAGACTCAACAACTTGAATCGTTCGCCGGCCAAATATTTACCAATATTTTTTTTACTAAAGATAATTTTATTTTAATTGATTATAGTGGCTACGTTGAGAAAATGCAAATCAAATGATTATGAGTGCCATAAGGAATTATTGCAGAACATTATTCGGTACGCTGCTGACAATGGTATTCCAGAATTAAACTTACCTTCTATAGATCCCTGGAAATTAAAAAATGTAACTGTGCATGTACTTGATTTTCTCAATATCACATTGATTGAAGGTGACGTCAAAGGTGCTAAATCTTGTATTATTCACAAACATGAGAAGTACATATATATAAATACACATACAATTTTCACCCCTGATCCCCCAAAAGAGAGGATACAGTAATACTTTACAACTAGAGCAAGAGCTAGGACGGTGGGTGGCGATCCCACCGGCCTCAGGCCCCGATCATGGAGGTCGATGGTCTTGGGCGTAGATGAGTCTACGGCGCCCTCGCCGCTGACTACGGAACTCGGCGGGGAGGGTACGCTCCCTCTCCCTCTCGGCCGCCTCCTTCGCGAGCATGACTTGCTCGCAGAAGGACACGGCCGCGTTCCACCTACTCCCGCTGGAGACCATGGCTTGAAGCATGGTCTCCAGCGAGAGGATATCCACGCCCAGACCCACTAAGAGGTCCCGGCGCTGACTCGCTCACACTGTGCTCAGCGTGAGCGAGCCAACGTTGTTATTCCCGCGTAAAGAAGGGTCTAGAGGGAGATAGAGCTTAGGAATTCCACTGTAACATGTCATGAATTGTTAAGATTGATAAAAAAATGATGAGGTGATCTTATTGCTTCCTCTAGCCATTTTAAATTATTCTAAGATGATGAAATTGTGAAAAAATAATATTTCATCCAATTCACATCCGAACCCTCAATATAAAATAATGAAGAAGTATAATAAACTTTAAAAAAAACTAAAATATAAGAATATCGCAAATACTGGATTTGGACCCGACGTAATTCTTTTACTGAGGGAATACCAACTCTCACCAACTGAGTTCTCAAGATCACAGCCAAGGAAATCGAATAGTAATCCGTCTTTTTACGTCCCCTTTACAGTCAAAAGCAAAGACCTTATAATACAATGGACATAGGATCTAGAACAAATCGCAAGAAAATAAAGTCCCGAGTCGACCTATACATTATACATAGGCATACATGAATATGAACAAAATTTCATATTAAAATTTAAACCTTGATTCAACGGAATAGTGTTCACTTTTGTTTGCACTAATTTATCGCATTACGTAGCTTCTATCTGTCCGCCTGACCAATTCACCTTATGCAGCTTCAACTTGAACTACGTGATCATAGAAACAATGGAGTAGGTTTATTTTGTTAAAGTCTTTTAAGGATTCCATGATATGTACCTACGTACGCATAATAATTAATGTAAGATTATAATAAATTCCATAATCTTATAAATTGTTATTACTTGTTTATATTAGACGAAATAAGCTGAAAAACTTATTAACGACTGACAAAGATTATTTTTTTTCGAGTCAGTTTCATAATAAGTAACTGTAGTGTATGAATAACAAAAAGGGAATTAATGAATTTAACTAATTATAATCTTATAAATGCCAAACTTCTTGCGGGTGTCAAAGTTCTTCCGCTTTCATTACTATTTTTATAACGCTATGTCGCTACGTCTACTACAAGATAGCCGTGTTTCAAGTGACTGAATTAGTTGCTAAAACTGCGCGTCATTAATTCATTTTTATCTTATGGTTAATTTTTGGGATACGAAATTATTGGCTACTAGCTGATCACCGTGACTCCGCCCGCGAGATATAGTTATCTCGGCCCCGATTCCCGTGGGAATACATTACCAAGAATCCAAATAAAAAAAAACTAACAGTACATACACGAAATAAAATGACATGTGTAATTATGTAATTATATTTATGACAAAACAATGATACCCTGTGAAAATTAAAAACATTTTTGGGCTTATCTCCTCCATCCCAATCAAAAGAAAAAATTGTATTCAATCAAGGGATTCTTGTACAAGTTTCATAAAGATCGGACCTCTTTTTGTTATGTCCATAAAATGAGCCGAACAAACAAGATATACAAATATACTACTTTCCCTCATGATCTTAGCTATACTCAACGAGACGGGACCCACGGGAAAGTAGTATATTTGTTGCTTTTAGAACTCAGAATGCCTTGAGGGAGCTGTGTAATGGCAAGGATTCGGTGTCGGTCTCACGCAGATCAGGTGTTTATTTGTTGAGTTGTGATGAATGTGGTTTGAAGTATGTGGGACAGACTGGCAGGTCCTTCGATATTAGATATAAGGAACATAGAGCGGCGTCCCGCAATGGTTGTCCTGAAAGGTCCCTCTTCGCGAAGCATCTTCTTGACACTGGTCATTCCTTGAACAATAGTAACACTTTTAAAGTTTTACGTTTATGTGAGAAAGGGTTCAAGTTAAGTGTTTGGGAAAGGCTAGAAATAGTTAGAAGAGATGCGGACACCTTACTCAACGAACAAATAGATTTTCACACATCTCCCTTACTTAATCTGTTTGCGAACAGACAGACACATTAATTGTTGTTGGTTTGTGTGTGTTATTTGGGTTTTCTATGCAACTTATCAAGAGACAGTAATTAAATCAAACAGATAAGGTCAAGTATTGGTGAATACCTATTTTTGGAACTTAGTTAGCATGATCTGAGGTTTCTACCCACATTAGTTATTGTAAAGAATCCTACATCGCGATAATGAAATTTGCACGCGTTTACTTATAAGCAAACACGTTCCAACCACGAATTTTGCTGTTCTCTCTGAGACAGTCTTGATAATGCCTCGTTTAGAGGCGAAACAATTGTCGACGTTTTGTTGTCCTTTTGATTCTGCGAAAAATTAATGCTATTATATAATTTTAAAAAGTTTTTTCTTAAAACATTTTACTTACCATTGTTTTGTCATGGATTTTCGCCAAGTAACGCCTGTTTCTATCCAATATTTACAATATATAAATCAGGTTCCCCATTTGTACTTAAAAGATTCGGAGAATAGAATGCTGGCAGTATTTATTCTACCTAATGCCTCGTTCAAATTGTAATTCTCTGACCACAGTAAGCTGTACACACTTTTCTGGATTTGCTCAGTCCACTTGTGTTTTTTTTTTGGCGACATCTTGATTAGTTTCTTATTTTTAACGTTCATATGACTCAACGTGTTATTTGTTTTTCAGAAATACTTCACTTAAGGTTGGAAAGTTTCTTTTCTCTGTACAAAAAACTAGGAAAGACGTACTTAAAATATGACTTTGATAGAAACAAATATGTCTATGATGTCAAAGGCAAAATAGTCTTTGAAGCTGATAAGATATTCGTTGGAAAGGAAGTTTAAAGTTAGTATTTGAATTTCGAACATTGTTTTTTTTGCTGTTGTTTCCTGGTTCTTTTCCATAGTCTCGTCTTTCTATCAACATATGTATCGTATAGTGTGAAACTTCCACAACTAATAAACATTATTTCTTATCGTTTTTTCTGTTTTATCCCAAGGCAAAGAATAGGGAATAGTACATACATACAGAACTTGCACTCCGACGTTAATTAAAGCACATTCTTTTGTTTACATAGAAAATAATTCGAACTTTAGGGTTATCAGTAAAGTACCAGCATAATTTGACCATTAATTATGACGTTAATGCCTCAATATCAACTCTATGGTCAATGTCGTATCACAAACAAGAGACAACCCTTCCTGACTTACAACTTCAAGTTGACGCTGACGTCACGTATTTTTTGCGAATGTTAGGCGAGTTAAAATAGGCCTGCTCAAGGCTTCATTCTCTTCAGCCAGAGTCAGTTTTCTCAAGTTCTCTTTTTTCTTTTTAAAATATTCATTACCTACCTACTTTTTTGGCATCAAGATATTTGACATAGGTCATCTTCCTTGATATCAATCCCTAGAAATTCCTAAGGTCTGTGATTTTCTATGATATCATAGTGCCACATATAATTTTATTGTCAATGGTACAGGTAAACTCATCACGGGAATGCTTAATGAAAACTGGAGAAGTCTAATGGTGTCATTTGGAAAACCATTTGTGGAGACAGCCGGCAAGATTTTATCCAACTACATAGCAACATTTTCTGACAATATTCCTATAACAGCTCTGATTTCTAATGATCTCTCTTCTTATATAAACTAGTAATATTTAAATAAAGTTAGTAACTTTGTCGTTATGTATATTAAATGTATCTATCGTTATATGCGTTTATTGTTCTTTTTGAAGTAGGTCAATGTTGTCAATCAAATTTTACTAGCTGATACCTTCTTGATGATAGTTTCGGCAACGTCGTGATAATGTTTTCACGCACGGGTACTATACCCGTGCGAAATTGGAGTTGATCGCTAGTAAAACCATTTATAAACCTTCCTCTTGAATAATACTATCAATTGCTACAAATGCATCAAAATTCGCTAAACATACGTTTGTACCGAAGTTTGGATGTTTCCTATGTATAATATATACCTATGTATGTATTTACCAAAAAAAATACCTATACATACAATAAGAATTACAATATACAAAATATACATAATTATAGACTAAAAATATTTACATTACAAAATATCGTTTAAAAAATCCTCCGCGTCATTGCCGACTGGGAAGGTTCCTAGAATGCTGCCTGTGTTGCCACGTTGGATGGCGATACTTATTCTATGGGCCAGAAAATAACCAGCCTTCTGGTCCTGAGAAGTATCGATTAGGCGTTTAGCAATATCTCTATACATATAAGTATTTATATCAGTTTATCTAGTACTCATATCAAAAGCTCTGCTTAGTTTGAGACTAGATGGAGTTGTGTGAATTGTCCTAACATATTAAAAAAAGGTACTACTGCATCTGCAATAGTACCTATCGATACCTCACTAAATCAATCACAGCCCTCCCTTGAGTTAACTCAAATAACAATTCACTAAAAGAACACGCAGTTTACTACTACATCAAAAGATGGTGTCCGTCATTACTACGCATAACAGTGTTATGAACAATTTTATAATTTTATGCAACTCATGATGTATTATTAGATTACGAAATTAACAATATTTGCGTTATAGAACGTAATATATTATGTAATATAATGAAGTATTTTCCATGAAGAAAACCAGAGGAAGTGTGTAACTCTGTATCGTAACCATAATCGTAACCATCGTAAGCATGCTATAATATAATAAAACTATTCAAAGTTAGTAATACATAATATAATTATGTAACAACTGCTATGGCATGCGCTGCTATGCGATGCGTTGTCCATTGCTCGTAAGTTAAGATGGTGTTTCATATAAAAAATGTCACAGACTATGGAATGAAAACAACACAGAAGTATCAACAGAGTAGTACTTATACGTAACGTAATGTTGCTTGCAAATTAACGGTTGTATGTTTAGTTAAAATAATGAAGCCCCTGCGACATGTATTTTTCTCGTAATTGGTTTATAAAGGACTAAACAAGTAGGCTTGGTACAGTTGCAGAGTCTACAGTAGTGTCATTCAGTTCAGTCGTTTTGAAAATGTTAGAGATTTTGCTACTAGTTCGTTATTCTAGTTATGTCAATGCGGCTTCGTAAGTTTTAATTAGTTTAACATATCCCTACTGGCTTGATGTTGTAGTTGATTACAACTTCAAAAAACCTTATTTGGTTTTCTCTATGTTTATGGAGAACTTATTCCCTACCATGCTTTTTAAAATACCAATAAAGAGCAAGCACTTTTATAAATCCTATCAGGAGCGGTTAACGATAATGCCACGAACTTACTCCTTGTATTATTTTCCTTAATGTAGCATTAAAATATTAAACCATAAATTATATGTATTTTCTCCTTCTTCGTCAGTATTTTCTCCTAATATTTTTCAGCTGCTTACATTATCTTCATGTTCAAGAAGAGATCCAAATCTAATTGAATTTGCTCAAAAACCTGACAGGAACTCTCTCCAGTAGTTCCCTTTATATGATCCTGACAGAGAAATGAACTCCTTAGACCCTCTATTTGTTCAATAAGTGGTTATGTATACACCAAACAAGCAAGGATTGAAGGTTGTGTTCAAAGATAATTATTTCAGTGAGTTATCAAAACTGCCTATTGAAAGTGAATCTTTAAGTAAGTTTAATCATCGATATACGAATAACTTAGTTCTACTTCTAGTTTAGAGTAACGAAGTTGTTTTATTGTTGGGATTTATATTTTTTTTTAATACATAAAACGCTATTATTATTATAAGCTTACACACACACTGGAAAGCCGACCCCAAATGAGTTGGGAAAAGGCTCGGTGAATGAAATGATGAAATTAAACGCACATCAAAATATTTGTCAGTATTTTGTTAGTCTCATGTAATGGAGGCGAAGCCTTTACCGAACACTATGTAGGTAGGTACAATTGAAAATAAGTAAACATTCAATAATCCGTCTTGTAAAAATATATGGTTAGTATTGTAAAATACATCATATTGTAAAAAGAGTTTGCATAAGCATTGCCTAAGCACTGCATAAGCATTTGTAGTTCCGATATCTTAAATTCGTTCCCTTAGATATCGGAAAGTGTTTGGTAGTTTCAGAGTTAGTTTAGAATTATTTTACCAAGCATAAAATATAATTTCAGTTGAAAAATATATTTTATATGACGTTTTATTTTTTCTAACTACGATCGTAATCTTTATTTTTTACAATGTGAAATGGTGTCGTGTATTTTTGATCTCAAACTATAATTAGAATAATTATGTAGTTACAATTTAGCTATTCTCTTTTTACAACCAATTAAAGTATTAAATACTGATTTAGACTGTAAACTTTTAAATGTTAAAATGTAAAATTTCGTATAACGAGATTTAACTTAAATTAAATAAATCTAACTACTTTGCAATATTCCGCCACATGTAAATTACCCAACTTTCGTATTTATTCATGCACATGAGATTTAACTTAATAAAAGAGCTGATTACGTAAAAATTTTTTTTTAATTAAATCCAGTTTATTGTAATCTCTACTTAATTCAGTGGCTATACCTAAGACCTATTTAACTATAGACCGTATACCAATCAAATCAGCATAGAGCCAAAGGGTCTGATGTAGGGCGAATTCAGGCCTTATATTCGATGATGTTTTTATACGAGCCAAATGGTATTACAGTTATATAAGTCCCATTTAACGGTTTTTTTTAGAGAAAACAAATCTGATGTATACGTACGTAACAAAAAAAACTTTAAAAACATCGCTGCCCCGAACCATAAAGTCGGATGTAAATATAAATAATGTATTATTTTTAATGAGCGTCATTATTTTTACAAGCATTGGCATCGTCCAATGTATTTATGAATCTAAATAGTGTATATTCCGCCTGATTTAGACAAAATAAATCTTTTTCGATGAAATTCTTCTAACCATATAGTATTTAGTTGAAATGGAACCTTTTTTGTATCTGGTCCTTATAAAAAGGGTCCATACCTACGAGTACATTTCCTCTGGATTTATTAGGTAATTCGGTATAAAAACAAGCAACGTCAATTCTCTAAAAAACAAAAAAATATTTTGAATAAAACAATGGTAAATATGATATTATTAACTTAAGACTAACGGGTCTTTTACGCGATTATTGAGATATATACATACCTCTTTATTACCCGACGTTTCGGCCCTGTTACAAGAGCCGTGGTCACGGGTGGACTGTATACGCTGTCGCCGTATACGACGACGGGACAAGGCATTATGCATTTTCCCGATACATAAAAGTCTGCCATGTTTGGTGCGGGGGGGTCATCGACACGTACACATTCTCAGACGCTCAAACCCAATCGGGTGCCACTACGAAACTCACACATGACAATAAGAATAACACATTAACATTTTCACAAACACATACATATACATTTTGTATCATAACACTATAATGACAAGACAAAAAGTTACCGCCCACTTTTGATGTAACAGTGTCGATACACGATATCGATAAATTTGATAAATCGACTAGGAAAATCAGGTTTCAAAAATGTCACAAACGTGGATGTCGTTTATAAAAACAAAACTTTTTACTATTCATAAACATATAAAAAAGTATTATTTTGTAAAATTACAATATTTACAAAGTTCGTGGAACAATTCATTGACATCGTCACTGACTGAATACTTCCCAGAATGCTGGCAGCAATGACCTCCCTGGAAAGTAACGTTCAAGAAGTAAGACCAAAAATATTAACATCTGTGGGTTCCTTACGCCTACTGCAGAACTTTCTGCAACCACCAGTAAAATTCAAAACCTTGGTTGTATCCAAAACTTTTGTAGGATCATTTTGGTTTGTGCAAATATTATAAGTTCGAATATCCCAAACACCGCTCGCCACTCTACCCGTTGCTATTCAGAGGGACATTTCCCTGGATATCTCTAGCTAAAAAAATGATTAAGATTACGTGATACGGGAACTATGCGGTGTGTAGTGATCTAGATAAAGGGATGCTTAGATGGTTCGGGCAAGTAGAAAAGATGGATGAAAGGAGGTTGATGAAACAGGTCAGTACATATGGCGGGTGTTGATGGACAGGCTGGTAAGTAGAATACCATAGTCCAATGGAAAAGACACCTAACTGTAAGTTTGAAATATAAAAATTGCGGGCTGAGTTTATGAAGCCTAGGTCCGTATTGCTAATGTGTATTAACAAAAAGTTCCCGCCGGCAAAGTCGCGCTTTAGTAGCGTATTAAACTGAATGATATAAAAGTAACATTATGGGTATTTACGTTATTCTCAGATCAGAAAAAATACCTTTAACTACCTTTGTAGGTAGGTACTAATAACCTTTCTTGAGAACCACTTCATCCATTGGTGAAAACCGCATAAAAATCCGTTGCGTAGTTTTAAAGATCTATGCTTAGGCATAGGTACATACGGCAAGAAGCGACATGTTTTATACTATGTTAAGATTACAATAATGATTATATTGAACCTCTTTGCATTTGCAATTTTTTATCGATATCTAAGTTGGTACATCGTGTTGTCATGGCGAATATCAAAGTAATTGTCAGGATTACTGTTAGCATGGCATCGGATGAGTTTGTCGATAACCAATGATATCGCAGAAAATTCCGACCGCGTGACTCAATTAACACATTTTTTGAAATTTCCTGCGATATTATTGGATAACGACAAACTCTTCCGAGCGCCATGGTAAGGGAGAGTGACAACACTTATGTCAGTCGTTCGACCGATCAGCGGACTTTAGACACCATGTTGATAGAAACATCCAATACTGTGATTATTGCAAATAAATAGGTTTTTAAAGAAATTAATAAAATAATTTGATTAAATATTAGATAGAAATTAAAGGCAAAAACATCTTCTTGTAAACTTGTTGTAGCAGATCGCTTTTACAGCAAAAAAACTGAACATTTTAATGTAATGTCATATCAGCCGCGTAACTAGATTTAGTCTAGTGAGTGTTCAAGACGTTAAGTTGTTTTATTCCTAACTTATGACCCATAGGTCATAATCATGTGAGCGAGGGGAACGCCTGTTATGACGGCGGTGTGTATTTACCATTGATTTATCATGGACTTTTGCCAGGTAACGCCTGACTCCATTCAATATTTCGAATGTTTATTTTTGCTCTCCTGTAAAATTGCAAAAATGGGATATCCGACCTTATGGTTCTTATGTCGAGAATGGATGACCGAGTCCTAAAAAATAACGGCCGGGGAAGTTTCCAGGTGTTAATCCGAAAAGATAAGAAGGTAGCTTAAGAGCTGGTAAGCCAAATGGTTGGATAATAAGGCAGTGACGTTGCTATCTTCAGTTGAAGGTGGAGAAAGTATTGATATCTGTCGGAGATGGTGTAAGCACCAAAAAGCATATGTAAATATTGATAGACCACGCGTTATTCGCAACTACAACATGCATATGGGCGGGGTAGACTTAGCAGATAGGTTGCTAGCTATTTGTCCGTATAGATATAGAAAAAAAAAAGTGGACACAACGCTTTCTATCACACATGTTAGATTTGGCGGTATAACGCTTATATACAGTACCAAACGAATCGCGATGTTCCTTCGAGAAAAAATTCTACAGCTAAAAAGGGATTATTCCCGTTTGCCCCACCAGGCTTTGTCCCACCAGTGGGACGAACGGGAAGTCTATAAATTAATTAATTTTCATTCCCGTTGGCGCCACCATCAAGTTCAGTGGGACGAACGGGAAGGATATTTTATACGATTCCCATTAGCCCCACTAATTTAAAAATTGGTTTTTGCGGTACAAACATTAATGTATCATCATTTGAGACTAAAACTAATGTCTAGTGATAAGTAAAATAAACATCAATATATGCGTAAAATCACAGATCAATGACTCTTCTTTATTTAATAACCTTAATTATAATATAACTAGTGGTCCCGGCGAACTTTGTACCGCCTGAAATTTTGCTTATAAACCTTCCCTGAACCTCCACGAATATTTTAAGACCCAAATTAGCCAAATCGGTCCTGCCGTTAACGTGATGTCGTGACCAAGGGAAATAGGGATTAATTTTTATATATAGAGATAAAATACATTTTTGTTGCCAAGTTTATGAACTTGGCAACAATAATGTTTTTTTATACTTAGAAATATACAACTGTAAGTAAAGAAACGAATATACAAAAATTATCTCGAATAGATCGTTTTAATAAGATTGTAACAGTTTCCAAATAATTATTATGGCTAAAATCACAGATCAATTACTCTTATATAACATAGTAGAACAATTATTAGATCAATCACTTTTATTTTCTCATTCTCATTTTATACTTACTTTTAAGATCTTTATCTTTAATCATTTTTAGAGTTTTCGGAATGAAAATCTCTTATAGAACAGTATTGTCCGTCCGTGAACAACTTTCAACTCGAGAACGGTAAGAGCTAGAGACTCAGTGTAAACGCCAATCGACTTAGCATAGTTGAAAACCCCCCAAAATGAACTTGACCTTGACCTCTGATCTCAAGGTCAAGGTCAAAACGAGGTCAAATTGAGAACAGTAATAGTTAGAGACTCAAGACCAGCTGCAATCAACTCAGCATGGTCAAAAACCTCTAAAACTCCCGCACCCTTTCCGCTCCCGACGCATTGGCATTCCCGTCGATGTTCTAGGACAAGGTCACGCGATTGTGCACGGTACATTTGTTTATTTTTGTTTTTATTTAAATATTAAAATATTTCATGTTAAAGTGTTTGTTTGTGTGTAAGAAAAGAGTTTTTTTATGCTGTATAAACTATGGCGACAAAAAGGTCAAAGCAAATATTAGCATTAGTCAAAAACAATAATCATAATATTATTAGAAATAATACTGAAGAACAATTTCGTAATAAAAATATGTTTCGTACAGAAACAGATAAAAGACGAATGGAGGTAAGTTTTGTCACAATTTACTTTTAATTACGTAAATTTAATTTTTTTTAAGGAAATATAAATTTTAACGTCTTAGAACGGCGGTTTGTCAAATCCGTCGTTGTCCTTGGGACATTAAAATGGTTTTTTTTTGTGTCTTATTTTTTACGTTTTAACTTTTAAAATAACGTCATTCAGTTCATCCATGATTAAAATTGTTTGTTTTTATTATATGATTTTTTTGGTGACGCATAATAAAATATGTCGATGTTTTATGTACCTATAGTAGGTGTATGTTATAAACCGTCATTTTTCTAGGTATAAACTGAAGACGAATATACTGAACCGACGTTATTCGTGGTATAGATTATAATATACGTCTTTATTCTATTTCATATTTAAAAAATGTTATATTAATTTGCCAAAATGCTTACATTACCTTAGATTGTCTAATGATATAATTATTTCTAGAAAACTTATTCTATAGTTTTATTTTAATTTTGTTTTTTTTTACAGCTGAACGGTGTTCGTCGCCATTACCACCTGGAGCAGAAATACTATTGAGCGAGCAAGCAATGCAGGAAGTATGGAATGACGTGTTATCAGCAGAATCGAATGATAATTTCATGAAAGAATTAACAGCGTCAAGCCAACAAGACGAATCATTAACATTACCGGTTGCGGTAAGCCCATCCGTCCCATTTTCCGCTGCCACTAGTATAGAAAAGGACCCCCCAGTCACGTCGTTACATACTTCAGACTGTGCATCTGAGAAAGGTGTTGATCATCGTGATGTTATTAGAGAAGATATTTATATGCCAACAGACGTAATGACCCCGATTTCTGTATCTCATTGCCCATTGTCCATAACTTCTCATCATCTCAATTTAGATTCTCCAACGCCGTTGTCTCCTATTTTCAATGATTTTAAGTACTCGCCCGTCACCAGTTACTCATAATATTACTGAAGAACCGTGTGAATTCACACTTAACACACCAGTTCCATCGCCAATCAACAGACACGCTAATTGTAATGATTCATTTTGCGCCCAACATGAACCAGATGAGTTGGAATGTCTATCAGTGAACACTATTGGTACAGATTCTAATCAACCATCTCCAGCACCCATAACTTTGATTAGAAACAGAGGAAAGAAACGACCACGAAACCAGAAAGAATGGGGAGATGTAAAAAGAAAGAAGCTTAAGAATGAAGGCAAAACGTACTGTACAAAGCGAGGTCAAACTGTCGGAGAAAAATTAATGGGTCCACCATGTCACTGCAGATCAAATTGCGCTGCTCTTATTTCGACATCAGAACGCAGGGAGCTTTTCACAAAATTTTGGGAAATAGGAGATAGGGAAAAACAGTGGTTACATATTGCAAAATTCACCAAAAAAGAAGAAAAGCGTAGGACATTCCGAAGAGAATTAAAACATAATAGACAATTTACATATAAATATTATTTACCGAAAAAAGAAACAGGAAATGTCACTCACGAAAATATCAGTGTTTGCAAGATCATGTTCCTAAACACTTTAGGTATTACTGAACGCATGACTAGAACTGCTTGGGAGAAATATGATGGGACTACTTCTGTCACGAAAGATATGAGAGGACGTCACAATAAACACATAAAAGTAATCAATGCTGCTATGACAGTATCTGTGTGCGCTCATGTCAACTCTTTTGTTCCCGTTGATTCGCACTACTGTAGAAAGTCATCAACACGATTATATTTAGACGGTAGTTTGAGCGTTGCTCGAATGTTCAATATGTATATGGAGTGGCCCGATTTAGAAAAATACCCAAATAAGGCTACCACTCTTCGCCAATACCGAGATATAGTAAACCGTCAATTTAACTTGTCTTTTCACATCCCAAAAAAAGATACTTGTGATCTATGCCATATTTTTAAAAATAATGAAACACCATCTGAAGATCTAAAAACGAGCTATGAAGTACACCAAGCAAACAAAACCATTGCTAGACAACTTAAGACAGTTGATAAGGCTGCTGCCAGCCAATCAAAGGGCACTATCATATGTGCAACGTTTGATTTTCAAAAGGTCCTTACCTGTCCCCACGACCAAATAAGTGTACTTTATTATAAACGTAAACTGTCGTGCTATAATTTTACAGTTTATAATATGACGAACAAGGAGGGTTATTGTTACGTATGGGATGAGAGCATTGCGAAGCGCGGAGCTAACGAGGTCGCGAGTTGTCTCTACAATTTTCTCAAATATTTTTCCAGCAAAGGTGTTAAGGAATACAGATTTTGGTCAGACAATTGTGCTGGTCAAAATAAAAATCGAATTGTGTTTGCAATGTACACTCATGCAGCAAAGGAGTTAAGAATAACCATTATTCATCGGTTCCTTGAAAAAGGTCACACTCAGAATGAGGGTGACTCGGTTCACTCTGTAGTAGAGAGAGCCGCGGAACATAAACTCATTTATACCCCGGAAGAATGGAAGTTGCTCATAAGATGGGCCATACTTGATAATCCGTATGAAGTGCGAGATATGAAGACATGTTATCGGTGCTTATAACAAAAGAACAGGTTTATGATTTTAAAGATGTACTAAAGTACAAAAATTGGACGAAAAATACAAGTAACGAAAAAATAGCTTGGCTAAAATTAAAGAGGTGATGATTTCTGTATGTCAACCTTATAAAATTTTGTACAAATATAGCTTGGCCGATGAATATAAGACGCTGATTATTCGCAAGGAGACAAGAAACCAAATCGAAACTCAACTTTTATACCAACTAAATATCATAATTATTTTCATACTCTGTCGCACAGTAACACTGCTGTTCATGATAGTGATAATGACTCTGAATAATCCTGTGTTAATAATACCAAAAAATACTTTTATACATATAATTCATTGTTTACTCTATTTACTTTTTTATTTTCTATCTTTTATCTGGAGACTTGCAATTAATATGATCAAGTAAAATTATTATTGATTTGGTTTTCTGCTACCTGGTTATGTTATCTAGGTTTATTGCCATTTATATGCCAAAAACATAGATTTTAGTCAAGATTTATGATTGTTATTTATAAAGTTCTCATATAAGAGAGTTACGTTTTATAATTTTAAATTAAAGTTTTGAAGAATTTATTACTGTTTTAAAGTGATTGACTCAGTAGGTTATTTTCTTAATAAGTAGAATTAAGCAGTAATTATTGCAAATTTGATGCAATTTTTTTGAGCATTTTTGTACTTATAATTTCGTACTTAAATAAAACTATTCAAAGCTATTTTTTTCATTTTTTAGTCCAAATCCGTCACAAAATTTTAAAAGGATTCCCTTAAAAAGTGACGGAAAGTACTGTACGCCACTTTTTAAACAAAGATAGTCCGTAAAATAACGACGTATCAGATTATTCGTCACCTTAGTGTCCACAGAACAACGACGCATGTGACTTTTTTACTAAATAACGCATTATTTAAAATATGTTGACTATGTCATGTTATAAAGTATTTAATTCATAGCAACATATCAAAATTTTAGAAAGATTGAATTAATAGTTTTCAAAATATGACAACATCTATAGATGAAAAACTTTAAAGTGTCCTCCTGTAAAGTTAGCAAAAGTCACATCCGTCTTTGTTCTACGACTGCGACGAAATGTTAGAATTGCACTAAATTAACAGGATACAAAAAAATAGCGAGCGAGCATCAGGGATAAACCAATAAGACACTTGCAATGAACACAATGTTATCGGTGCTATTGTCATGCATCGGTGCACTGGGAGTATTCATAATAACTATTTGCGTCTCTTTTCCTCTGCCTTAAAAGAATGTGTAAGAAAGGCGCACTTTCATTGAATCCTGTTTCACAATTCCAGACTTTAACACCACAGAGTAAAATTCCAAATAATGGTACTTAAAGTTCAGGGAATATGAATTGACCATTTGGAATCTTCACTATTGTCTTTATATAATTCTAATCCTTAGCAAATTCGGAACAACCCAAAAAAATGAATTGAACTTGGATCAGAATTTCTTGATGTGTAATTTCTTACTATACCATCCCCATATGGATTTCCAACACCAAATTAGTGTGTGCGCATGTCGGTTAATTACCAATGTTCCTAAGTTGATATCTTTAGTTCCTACTCTTTATTATTGTAAGTATTTCAATATCCTTTGATCTCAGCTCCGTGATAATTTAATTAGAAGTTATTCTTTTCGTAGTTTTTTGTTAATTTTTATATGGAGATTTAGTAGGTACTTATTTTCTTTAATGTAAGAGGTTTTTTGTTATTTTTATATTAATATTTAAACTAAATTAAAAACTATGTTGACGACTGATTCAGTTCCTTCCTGATTAAAAATAAAGATTAATATTTTACTAAAATAATTAAAATAATATTGGATAGAATCAGGCGTTACCTGGCGAAAATCCATGACAAAGTAATGGTAAGTAAGATGTTCAAACTTTTCAAAATAATTACATCATTCTCGCAAAAATATAAGACATTAAAACGTCGACAAATGGTTCACCTCTAAACGAGGCATTCTCAAGACTGTCTCAGAGAGAACTTGAAAAGTTTGAACATCTTACTTACCATTACTTTATTAAAAATAATACTACTGTTTTATTCGTTTAGCAACCCAATGTCATTCTGGGAGAACATAAACATTATACCTACTATTATGTAGCGTTGCGACCCAATGTCCTTTCACAAGAACAAAATAATTTCTATATTTCGTAGTCAATATTTATTCCTTACCATGTTATTAAGGGCCCAGATCGTGAAAATCACCGAAAAGAGTGTTACGATTGTTCATATTTAACCTATTTACATATGATTAATAACAACGATAATTTGTATATATTAAAATGAAAGACCAAAAATTATGTTAGTGCTAATTTTAACTCTTAAAACCCTGTAGTTGTTATATAATAAACGTCAACAAACGCACAAAATTGAGAAAAAATGCGAAAACGTGCCTTCGTATTTTTCAGATTTAACCCAATAAATCAACACAAATTGATAAAAAGAAACACTTTTTGAACACTGAAAAAACCAATAAATATAACGTGGTACTTTTTTTTGTACCTTTACAAACAAAAACTTCCCCTTTTAAAGCCCTAAAATCTAGATATGTTTTACGTAAATTCTCCATAGAAAAATGTATGGAAATTCAAACGCGTCCCGATAGCACGGTTGTCGCTACTAATCGCCAGTGCGCCATAGAATTTCAAAGTGACTCCACGCGTGTCGGATGCTACAGCAAAATTACGTGTTGTGAATTTGTGTTTTTTGTGAAAAACTGTAAGTACAATATTTTTATAACTAATTTACTTTCAGTAAGTAGAAAGTACCGATATAATGAAAGTCTGAAAGAAAACCATGATGGAACTAGATATAAATCGTAAGAAATACAAAATTATTTACTTTGTTGCGTAGGTCATTTTATGAACCTTGTAAAGTAGGTATCAATTCAGGCTTGAAACAATCAAAGCCCTGCCCACCTTATTTTCTCGAGATATGAACTGGCGGGGTATATAGTTCTCTGCACGACATACATAGATTTTTCAACATGATAAAGGCAATAGGTATCATAAACGTAATTGGTAATCGAGGGCTCTTTTCGCAGGATAATTTGCTGAGTGACATGCCAGCGAAAAGAAAATTTAGTACGCATTATAAAAACGTGAAAGCCAAAAGATCTCGGAATAAAATGTAAGTTCCTCCCTACTTATTTATTTACCTGCCTACTTGACTACGTCTTGTCCTAAATACCTAGAAAAAAATTACTAGATTTGTGTTAGTGTCAAGTAAAAATCCTAGTTTTATAACTTTTATTTGTGTGTATGCTTATCATGTCTTAGTAGTAATAATAATATAATCTATTTGCATTTTGAACAGGGTAGGTACATTACAAAGCAAATAGGTACAATGATTTAGATCACCTGATTCAGACATATACCTACAACAGCATGTAAATATTGATTTGACATGTAATTAGATAGGTACACAATTAGGTATATCAGTCTAAGAAGAAAAATTACAATGTCCAGTAGGTAATAATTACGTAATTTCAATATCTATATAAGTAATAAAGTCAATTTCTATAGGAACAATTTTCATAATAATAAATTTTATTACATAATATAGTATTAGTTTTCATATATTTATGTATTTCAAAGCAATGAGTTTGCTTACACTATTATTAGTTACAGTATTATTAGTTTTCATGTTCATCATGTCTAAATATGTGGAAGTGGAAGTAGGTATGTTTCCTATCAGAAATTGCACAGGCGCGCGCGCGGCTTTGTCGACATACCTACCGCCAAAGAGGCGCGCCGTGCCTGGCGTAGGGTTGTACAAAAATTACAAAATAAATAAAAAGTGGATATTGATGAATAATATTTCCAGTACTGAAAATGAAGAAAACCTTCAGGTTGAGACTCCGAGCAACACTGCTACGCGCTGTATAGAGGTAAGTTGTTATACGTAATTCTTGTAGACTTGTTACATAAATAAACAAACTAGTTAGTGATGGGCGAAGACAAAATCTCAGTACCTACAGTTTTTTTTTTGCAATATTTATTATTTTCATTGTGAGACAAACACATACTTCTCAATTACTTTCTCAAAAGAAAATTCACGTTCAAATCTCGTATTTTACCAAAATCAAGAATTTTTTTTGTAAAATATTATCTTTTACGCGACTGGTGTACGTATGTATGTATGTATACTAAGTAATATATCTTTGTGGCACGATAAGTTCAAAATTATTGAACCGATTTTAATGTTTTTAGTATCATTAGAATTGTCTTCTAAGCCCGAGTGACATAGAATAAGTGACGCCATAAAAAACCAATACGTATAGCGTAAAGGAAATTTATAATTTCTGTTCATCACGAACATAATATTGTATGAATTCTTTTGCACTTTTATAATTTGTCTTCGTCAGTTATGAATATAAATAAATAAACAATAAAAATGTTAAAACCCGACAGATTAAAAAATGAAAATGTGTAATAAAAATATTTAATAAAAATAAATAACAACACCATTGTAATATAGCGTATTTAGCAGTCGGGGCCTATTTCTAAAGAAATATTTAGCTAGTCAGGAATATCTTCGAGCCTGTGAGGATTTCAATGGGTCTCAACTGTTGAATTCGATTTATTACAATAGTGTTCTTATTTATTTTAATGTAACATAATTCAAGACCGTAGACTTGTTTTCTTTTTACCTTTTGAGTTTTTTATGCATATAGTCGGATTTATTAAATTTATGACGTGATAACGTCTTATAAATCGATGAACACCGGCAACACGCACAAAAAAGTATCACATTATGTCACGCTAGGGTCAAGCGAGAGCGCAGTACAAGCGATGGAGAATAATATTATGACATTATCCGGTAAAATTATCGTCCTAAACCGACTTTACAAGCAACCAGTTTTTTATTATGTTTATATATTCATTTTCATAATTGACGAAGACTGATAAAAACGTTTAAGATTTTGATCTAGTGTTATGTGTTTCAAAGATGTATTCTAAGGGAGTTCTTAGCTATGTTTGAAGAAATTTGGCCCCTACCTTTTGAATTATTTTTTATAAAAAAAATCAAGCCATTATCTTTCTTTACAGGAACTAGTTATTGACAACCGTCAAGAGGGAAAGGTGGATGAAGTGGAAGTTGGGCGTAGAGTAGTGGATATTTCTTTTTTTTTTAAAGCTCTTCAGGCCATAGGGGACCACGGTCCAATGGATTGTAAGTTAAGTTACCTCAGTATAATAGGTGAAGTAAAAGTTGGTCTGGACTCAAAACTCATCATAAAATGTAGTATGTGTAATATGAAATTTACTGTGTGTTTGGTTGAAAAGAAAGAAGATAGCATGGAAGTGAATCATCAAATTGTGTCTGGTATCATATCATCTGGTGGGAGCTACTCTTAGTTAAAAACATTAAGTGCCGCAGTAGCCCTACCAATCATGTCACCTTCATTGTACAATGAAATTAATAATACGGTTTGCGATTGGTGGGAAAAGACAGCAGCACATTCCATGGCAGAAGCTGTCAAGGAAGAAGCGGAGTACGCAGTGTCTATAGGTAGTGTTGATAAAAATGGTACACCATTAATATCTGTTGCTGTTGACGGTTGTTGGAGCAAGAGATCTTATGGTAAGAATTTTTCCGCCTTATCCGGCGCAGCTGCGATAATTGGCATTAAAACTAATAAAGTATTGTTTTTTGGAGTTAAAAATAAATACTGCGTAGTCTGTGCACGAGCCGCAAAGAACAACAGTCAGCCCCCGGAACACCATTGTTTCAAGAATTATTCAGGATCATCTACCGGGATGGAATCGACCATTATAGTTGAGGGGTTTAAACGTTCCTTTGTTGATCACGGTGTAATTTATAATAAATTTGTAGCAGACGGCGATTCCAGTACTTATAAAAAAATATTAGATTCGCGTCCGTACGATAATTTAATAGTAGAGAAAATTGAATGCATCTTTTACGAAACTACTGCAATAGCTTGGAGAAATTGTCGAAAGACACTAAGTATCCTTGCGAATTGCGGAAATTCCTAAAAGAAAGGTATTTGCGTTTAAGAACGGGTGTAAAATGCGCGATTAAATATTGGGGGGATCAAAATCAGTCACTCGAAGAAAAAATAAAAAATCTTAGTGAAGATATCCTAAATGGTCCACAACACGTATTTGGTAATCACCAACATTGCAAGGAGTATTTTTGTAGACCTGACACTCGTCGAATAGAACCTGTTGGGTTACTTCCAGCAATTGTTGGATGCGGATTAATGGACGCGGTAGAAATTTTAAGTAAAAGACTGTCATATCATTCTAGAAGTTTAATTCATAATTGCACAAGTAATATAGTTGAAAGTTTTAACGGAGTAATTGCCAAATTAGTTGGGGGTAAGCGTGTAAATTATTCTTCCCGTGGTTCTTATGCGGGCCGATGCGCAGCTGCTGTTGTGTCTTTTAATACGGGATCGATTCATAGTAAAACTCATGAAGTCATATTTAAATCTAGTCCTAATCCTTTGATCGCGAAAGTGGAAAATAGTAATCGTAGAAACCGTTTAATTGCTAAACCTAAATTAAGATTGAAAAAAGCCACAGCGCTGTATCGAAAGACGCTCACTATGGACCAAACTGCGAAAAACCTGATCTGAGTCCAGAATTATATGAGAAAGCCAAGTCATCTTTTTTAGTTGATTTAAAGTTGTCTTGTGCTGAAAGAGAGGAGCTTGAAAGGTCGACCCATTTGCAAAGAAGTAGTGCTGAGTGGATGAGTACAAGGAGAAAATTACTAACCTCATCATCGTTCGGGGAAGTTTGTAAAAAACGAGAGAGCACAAGTTGTGCTGCTTTTGTTTGTAAAATCGTTTATATCGGTAGTAATATCTCCAGTTTGCCTGCTGTACGGTACGGTATCGAAAACGAAAAAACTGCAATTAGACAGTTAGAAATTCAAGAGAATATTAGTATACAAGGTTGCGGTTTGTTCGTCGACGATCAATATGAATTTCTTGGTACTACACCAGATGGCATTTATGCAAACGGTTTAATTGAAATTAAGTGCCCACATTCTTTAGCTGGCATGACTCTTGATGAAGCAATGGCCAAACATACCTTTTGGGTTAAGGACAAGGCTTCCAAGGGTTATGTCATAAATAAAAATCATTACTGGTATTTCCAAATTCAGGGACAGCTACATATAACTAAAAGAAACGTTTGCATGCTTGGCATCTGGTTTGGTGCTACTGTACCTATGAAAGTTTATATTATAGAAAAGGACGACAAATTTTGGAAGGAGAAAATGGAGATGAAATTAGTTAGATTTTATTACGATTGCCTCCTTCCAGAATTAGTTGATCCTCGGCAGGCACGAAGCATGCCTATTCGTGACCCGCCCAATGTCATAGAGGCTATGAAAGAGAGGAAAGAAAGAGCTTTACGTGTTTTGAAAGAGAAGAACGTCTAATGATTTTGAAAGAGACTGAGGTAACTTAACTACCCAGCCGGTCGATTCACGTAAACACGCCAGTTCAAAAGTCGTTTTAACTTAGAAACTTAGAAATCGCCTTTTGGTTTTCTGTTTTTAACGCACTTACTTATCTAGTCTTGGATTGTCATAAATCTTCCAATAGCTCAATTTCTATACAATTCCTATACGATTTAAGAGTTACCTGGTTACCTTAAGAGTTTATTTGAAGAGTTACCTGGTGTAAACCCAAGGTCCGATCCTAATGAAATTAAAATGTGACCACACGGGATGCACCAGCTTTCAAATAAAAAAAAGAATCAACAAAATCGGTTCAAAAAATACAGCGAATTGAGAATCTTCTTCTTTTTTTAAGTCGGTTAAAAAGTGTGCGAAGAGACATTTTTAAGTCACTACGCTACGGTTTTTATTACGTGAATCGGGCAGCTGGTAACATTTTCATTCTGATAGGTTTTGCAATAGCAATTGATTTTATCATCAAATTAGTAGAAATCAGAATTTGATCAGTAATCATTAAAATGAAAAAAACATTAGAATTTTGAACTCATATTTTGTTATTGTTTACTTTCGTTTAATTAAGTATATGAATAATTTATAAATTTCATGTTTGTTTATAACTAATTTTTGTACAACCCTAGCACGCTTTTTAGGTGGCGACTCATATTTTGTTATTGTTTACTTACTTTTAATTATATGAACCATTTTTATACTTGTGTTTCATTTATTGACAATTTTTTGTACAACCCTAGAAGATTTTTTAGATTGCGAGGTGATCGTAAGCAAAAAGTATTTGAGTTTACGCAATAGGCACATTTCCTTGCGTAGAGATAAACACTAGCGAGGAAAGGCGTGATGTTATTTCGACCGTACTTCCTACTGAATTTGCAATTATTTTATTGAATGAAAATTTTACGAAATAAGAATAAACTTTGGTAGTAAAATTACAAATAAATACATACTCGTAGTTGGAATTTTAGGTAAGTAGAATACAAAAAGGTCAGTCCGGACCTGCTCTTGATTGTTTATTATAAATAGAAAATCATAAAAATTGTGTCTCAAACTACTCTTATTTATTTATCTAGTAATTAGGATCATTTTATAACGAAAACTACTCTTGGAATATTTTACAAATAGGCAGTCGTTTATTTCCAATAATTCAACATTTTTGTTATGCTGTAAATATTCAACTTCAATAACAATAACTCAACGTGGAACGTTTGTCGCAAAACATTTTCAAAATCGCGGTCTCTCTGGGTCATTCACCCGCCCGTCGGATGATTTGGGCAACTTTAGCGCTGCTGTCGCTCAAAATCGACTTTGTCCGTGCGCGGTCTGGGCCCTTAATACTAGAAAAAAATATAGCAGTTCTAAAATTACTGTTACATACTTTTTAAGGCATTTTTTGTCTGGGCTTTAACGCACATTGCATTATGTTCTTGTGCAAGGACATTTGGTTGTAAAGACTACCAAGGCAAAATTAGCTTGGGCCTCATTTTATTCTTTTTTATTCCGCGAGACCGCATCCGCTCCCATGTCAATTGCTGCGGGCGTCTCCGGTGACCCCAGAGGGTATTTCCCGTGGCGCCCGGCGGACTTTGGCCAGCTATGTGGTCTCTTCGGTGGTTTGGTCGGAATGAAAATCCCGCTTCGTTGGGGTTAGGTTTTATCCCGCGTCGTTGGGGTTGGGTTTTATCCCGCGTCGGTGAGTGAATCTGGTTGCTTGCTGTGGGGCAAAGGTGCCGCAGCACGCAACCCTTCTAGTCTGCTTCTGTAAGGACGGCGGGTGGCTATCCCGCTGTCCTCAGGCCCCAATCATGGAGGTCGATGGTCTTGGGCGTAGATGAGTCTGCGGTTTTTTTTATTTTTATTTTTGGCCCCAAAAATAAAAAAAAAAAAATTAAAAAAAAATAATATTTACACAAAGATATGTGATGCTTGCTGCGCTCTAATATTCTGCCGCGAAGCAGGGTGGCGACCTAGTTATAATTAAACAATTTGATGACGTAATTATATAATCTACCATAATTTGCATCTCATACAGTACGATATTACCTCTTCCCGAACTTCCATCTGTTAGCGAAGTCAGCACGAATCATTGGTTTCCATGAATGCCAGATTTTGCATTGGTACCTACCTAATAAGTTTCGATGTTCCTAAAAATAGGTTTAATAAGCCACTACAACTTATACAGTCAGCAGCGATGCTTATCGGGATAAAAACACATTAAATAAAAATATTTATTATTTACTTATTTTATCACACCAAAAAAATTCCGGGTAAAATAAATGAATAAACTGTTTGGAGTTTACTCCTTAAGAATCGATTTTCATATGTAAGGCGCCCGGTATGAGAAAAATCCGAGGGGTAAAACCTACTAACAAGTAACGAAAATCGTGTCACGTTTTTGGTGCGCACCTCTAGTGCGCAACTTTCTAATTTGTTATGGTTAGATACTCGTACTTAAGGAGTAAACTCCAGTCGTGCGTCGGAGCTGACACACACACTTTTTTTTTTATCTACATTTTAAGGCAATACACGTGTTTTTGGAGAATGGATAAATGTGTGATACAAAGATGAAATCGTCATAATTATATATTTTTACTACAGTTAGTCACGGCCCACGGCCACGGCCAGGGTCATTGTTATGTATATATAGTGTTTACGTTATATAATTTCAGTTCTCTACAAATTGTAATTATATTTTTTACATAACTGTTAAACACATCTGCTTACACAGATCTACGATGACTTTATTTTTGTACCTATTATATTATGGAACTAGTGGTCAGCTGCGACTCCGTCCGTGTGGTAATTTGGATTTTTCCGTTCCCGTTGCCTGTAATTATTGTTCCTGTCGCGTTGCCCGTAACAATATCTTGCTTCACAAATAATTATTTTAGAACGAATTTGATTTCCATAAAATATTTTATAGTAAATATTTAATGGAATTAGGCGTTACCTGGCGAAAGTCCATGATAAAACAATGGGGAAGCTGTTCTCTTTGAGACAGTCTTGAGAATGCCTCGTGAGTAGGTGAAACATATGTCGACGTTTATAATGTCTTCTATTTAGCGAAATTAGTGCAATTATATAAAAAAAAAATCAACATACTACTTACTTTATAGTGAGTTAACCTTAATAGATAGATGTATGCTACCACGGATTTTTTAGACTTAACTTTTAAAGAGGAACAATTCTTTAGTACATTCAATCACTTGTAACATAACATTAACCATTTGATCAGCGCACGCAACGGAGGTTCTCAAGAGAAATAAACTTTCCCCGTTTTTAAAACATATTTCACTGCTGCTCCGCTCCTATTGATTGTAGCGTGATGTTTTATAGCCTTTAGCCTTCCTCGATAAATGCACCTTCCGAATCTGTACTTCCGGAGATTAACACGTTCAAACAAACCAACAAACTCTTCAGCCTAATAATATTAGTTTAGATTGGAAATACCTACCAAAAATCAATAGAATTCTAGTGGCTTTGCTTTTACATAAACTACAAAATCGCCTAACGACGATGTCAGAGTTCACGGATAATTAGGTTTCTGCCTTTTAATTACGCATAATAATAATTATGAAGGTGCCTTTACTTAGAGGCCGGTTGAAATAATTAGACGCAGGCGATGATTCATTATGAACAAAAGAGGTAATGATGTGAACTACCACAGATTGAACAAAGCAACTATGAGCCTAGTCGTTTGGAATGCTTTGATAAGATTAAGGAAATGCAGTGTGTTTCTATAAACAACACAACTGTACTAATATTATATTATTATAGAAGTAAAATATGCTTGTTATCTTGAAACTAGTGAACTGATTCAATAAATTCTTACACTTACGGTAGGTAGGTGCATTATTGCGGAGTGCCAAAGGGAGTGTTTCCCGTTTCATACCAATAAAGTTCGGACCATTGGGATGAATCGCGGTGGACGATTGTTGAACAGTCTTTTTTTGGACTTCCGCATTCGAACCACTGGTATGAACGTGGAAGTACTGTTTTTGAGTTCCCGATTCGGACCAGTGTTATTTTAGCACTACTGAACAGTCATACACGAAAGTGTTATTACACCAATTCATTTTTATTTACTTAGATGTAAACAAGAGCTTAATAGTAGATTACCGTGCTATGCTATCACTATCGCTATGGGGATCCAAACTATGGTTTTTGCTTCGATGCAATATTAAAATAATAATTGTGTGGATACTATATATTAGGTAATATATAATTATATAAATAATACAATAAACTCAACTCCATCCATTCTCACATTAAGCAGGGCTTATATATAATTGGTTACTATATTACCTATATTGAATAAGATATAAATAAATAAATATGGTTAGAACACTCGACCTCAACGCCATCTAGTTTGAAATTTAGCAGAGCTTGAACTATGATAAGTACTATGATGAGAAAAATATTTATGAACTTAGTGTTTAATTTATATACAAAACAACAAAACTCCGGACCCATCACACACCCATCTTCAAAAATCGTCCACCGCGATTCATACCAATGGTCCGAACTTTATTGGTATGAAACGGGAAACACTCGCCAAAGGTAAATTATTTTCTCGGTACCTAATTTGTTTCCTTTGGAATTGGAGGCGAGAGCATTCCACCAAGAACCGCAGACATTATGATTCATTATTGTAATCCCATTTTTGAAAATACTATTTTGAAAAAGAAACTCACTTGTATTTTCCATGTCCACAGGTCTTTGATGTCCACAAATATTTTTATTTTTGGTGAACCCTGACCGGCCTTAGCCTTATGGCATCATCAGAGGTGTTTCACTGTCACTTTTGTAACACATTTTACTAATATATAATTTACTTTTAGAACACATTTCGCTAATATTATGTTATAGAAAGTCATCTTCACGCTAACATTGAACTGAGTACCACTTGGTACAGTACTCAGTTCACTGTTAGCGTAAAGATTCTAACTAATCAATTATAACTAATTAATTACCTATATAATTTTAGTTTTAATCTAGAAAAATATCAGCTGATGCTATGGTTACTTTAGATAATTAAAAACAAATATGAATTACTAGTGGTCGCCCGCGACTTCGTCCGCGTGGTACTTTGGATTTTTTGCCGTTCCCGTCGCGCCACGTCATATTTTGAACAATTCACACAATATCTTTATAAATTGTAGCCTATGTGTTATTCTGATGTATAAGCTATATTATTGTAAAGTTTCACTAAAATCCATTCAGTAGTTTTTACGTGAAAGAGCAATAAACATCCATCCATCCATAGGTACATACATACTTACACGGTCACAAACTTTCGCATTTATAATTTTAGTAGGATGTGGAAAACTTATAATGATACCAATTGATTCCAAAGAGTTGTTTTTCACCTTAATTATGTAATAATCATTCGACGTGTATAATTATGGCAAATCCGATATATGCTATTTCATTTGCTATCTGACAATGTTAACAAATGGCGTTTGATTACTTACGTAGATATTTTTAGAAATATCTAGTCTTCACATTCGCTACTAGTATGAGGATGTAGAAGGTTCAGATAAATCTATGAACATGATATTAAATACGTAGTATAAAAAGCGACCAATATAGTTAAAGTACTATCTAACTGAATGACAAAATAAACCAAGTTGTAGATTTTGTTAAGAAGAACTCTGTAGCATGAGTAAAATTCACCCAAATGTTAACTTTTGTACAGTGCTTCTATTCCCGTAATGTCTCTCGGCAGTCTCGGGAATCAACTTTTTTTTCAGAATGCAATCGAATATTAATATCCATGTCCATAAATTACTAGATCGCCGCAGTCGCGAAACGTACCGTTACGCTGCAGCATATATTTTAGCGAAGCGAATTTAAATTCAAAATTCTGGCTTCGTAAGAACCTGGGTAATTCTGTAAGCTTTCGATGAGTGCAAGAAAATCCGAAATCGGCCGAGTATTCGCCGAGAAACAATTTAACATAAATCGTAACAAAAATAATTTGAGTCACCCGTTGAGAGCTCCGCTCGCTTTCGGCTCGCTTCGCTCAATTAGATTTATCTTCTAAAAACTGAAATGTTACTTGAATTTGGAACTACGTACTTTATTGTTATTGTGTTTTTATTTTGGTATATAACTGTACAGAGCTGTGAAAATATAATTATCTGTCGTGTCTGCGACTTAAACAGCTTTCCCCCTGTGAATGGAAAAACTGCTTTCCCCTCATTCATAGTAAATTAATAATCTAAAGGGGTGGTAATAACATTTCTATATACTTCCGAAGCCGAAGCGTTTATGTCCTTCGTATCGTATGCATAATACGATACGATATAAAGAAAATAGAAGCATTGTAAAATTTAACTGTTATTTATTGGCATCCTTCTATCCTTTTAATTATAATCCGAGTATTTTTGCTCCACATAATCTTGTACCAACCATTTAGGGTCGATTATCTTAAAAAAAAATTTTAATTTTAGGTGATCAAATCAACAGACTGGTAAACAAAATGTTGCGTGAAATAGTAGGCGGAGTGTGTCCATCTATCTGTCATTCTTTGGGTACAGCTGTAATGGAAAATCTGTCAGTTTTGTTGGATCAAGTACCGTTTGATGAAAATACAGAAATCACAGGGTACTAGGTCGGGGCTATGCGCAGGATGAGTGACGAGTTGTAGGTACTTTTTCGGAAGCTAAAAATGACTTTGTTTTGTTGGCTGTGTGTGAAGAAGTGTTGTCATGATGTAGGAGACCGCGGCTTTTGGGTCGTCTTTCGCGAACTTTTTCTAACACCCTGGGTAAACAAATGGTAGAATACCACTCGGCATTAACACTCTTTTGATCTTCAAGTGGAATTGTACAGATGGGACCCGTAGCTGAGAAAAAAATCGCAATCATTTTATTACCAACATTTCTCGCCTGCCTCACTTTTGTTGGCTTGTTCTCATTTTCAAACACCCAATCACAAGATTGCTGTATTTTTTCGGGTTCAAAACAATAAATCCACGTTTCGTCTCCTGTGACAATGTCATAAACAGCATTAGAATGTCCGTGGTCGTACTTCAGTAGCATCTGTGAGCACCATTCAACGCGAGTCCGCTTCTGCTCCGCTGTCAATTCATGAGGGATCCAACGACAACAAAGTTTTCGAACTTTCAATTCTTCGTGTAAAATTTTCTGGATTTGACTCATACCAATCCCCAATAGTCCTCAAATTATTTCATATGTAATCCGCGGGTTTTCTTCAATTAACCGCTTAACAGTAGCCATATTATTTTCGTTGACGGCAGTTGAAGGCCGCCCTTCACGAAATTCGTCATGTAAAGAAACTCGACCTCTCTCAAATTCAGCAAACCATCGCCTCACGGTGCTCAAACAAGGTACTTCTCTACTCGAACTTTTAAAATCATAAAAAATCATCGCTCTAAAATCTTTTCGACTTAATTCCATTTTCGTTGCATACGTAGAACTTTGATGTGTGATAAAAACAATAGACAAATGATTTCCCGCCAATTGATTTTTTTTTATTACTAAGAAGGTTGCAACGTTTAAAAAAACATAACATTCGAAATTCAACTAGTTCCGATTAGCTAGAAGTGCAAACTTCTAGCTAATAGGGGCACACTTAGAGCTCATTCACACGAAGACGAATCGTGATTTTTCACGAATCGTTTTTTTTCACGATTCGTTATTTTTTTTGACGGGAGCAATGCTTTTTATATACCCATGTTCACACGCTTCACGAATCGTGAAAAAAGACGTATACGGATACGTTTTTTTAAAAATAATGATTCGTTAAAAATCACGTATCGGCTTTTGAAAATCTCAAATCGTGAATGCTTTATGGCGGATCCGCTGTTGCGCTCGCGCCCCGCGCGCCTGCCTGCCCCGCCCGCGCGCCTGCCTGCCCCGCCTGACTTGTTAACACGTGTAGCGCTGCGCTTCAATAAAATCATGTCGAAAAAAGAAAAAGAAAAATTGTATGATCAACAATAAATCGCGAGGTTTTGATTGCTGCAATCAAAGACAAGCCAGTTTTATGGAATAATTTTTTGGAAGTTTATAAGGACAAAACCGCTAGAACAGCAGCATGGCGGGAAATATGTATAATTTTGAAAGAAGATTTTGAAGAAATGGATCAAAAGGACCGACAGTTGTTTGGTAAGTTTTTATTGAGAAAATTTTAAATACAAATCTATACTGCCTATATTTTGTTGTCTTGCCATGGCACTGATCCAGTTTCTGATAGAAAGTAGGTCATTAATTCATTTCTCATTGAATTGCCAGATCCGACACTCGGTGATACTTCCTGGGGTAGTAAATTTTCAAAATAAAATTCTTTTTCAAATTCAATTCCCTCCTTTTTTATAATCAAATTGTGGAGAACAGTACAAGCTTTCACTACTGAAATAGCTGTTTCTCGTTTAAGGTCTATGGGTCTATGTAAAATTCTCCACTTATTTGCTAGAATGCCAAACGCACATTCAACGTATCTTCTCGCTCTGGTTAAACTATAATTAAATATTCGTTTACCTCTGTGTTGGGAAACCAACATGTAATTTACCAACGATATGGCTAAAGGTCACCATGTAGGAAAAAGTGGCCTTAGGGAGGAAATGTAGCCTTCTCCTAATAGCCGTGCCCAGATGGAGTTGTAGTGGACTGTATTATGATGTAGATAGGGGCAGATCCAGTGAAACAACAGCGTACAACTTTCACACGTCTATATTGAACCACGTACACGAGGGAAGAGAGAACGGATACATATTTCTGCAGTGTTGCCACCACATACGTTCTTATGTACTAACACCGATATGGCTAAAGGTCAATTTGACCATACCGTTGGTAAATTACATGTTGGTTTCCCAACATACTGCCCAACTGAGAAGAATGCTATTCGAGTTATACAAAAAACAAATGTATTGATCAAAGCCGAACAAAATTCTTAACATAAAGCAATCGCTATACATAGAGAAATAGTGGGCATAGAATATACATATGAAAACAAATTGTTTTACATAATGTGAAATTTACAATAGACAACAAAATAAGCCTAGTACCTTGAACATTAGCTTACTATAGTTATGTTAGGTATATTCTAGAGTAACATGAAAGATATAGGTAACAACCAAACAATTTTTGATGTTGCTTACATAAATTGGATGTTGTAAGTAGCAAAACAAACTTAAACTTAAAACAATACATAATGTGGATGCATGTAAATTAAACCTGACTATCAGGGTCTACAGGCAAGACACATATTTTTACAATTGAACGCTTATGGACGGAGCCATTAGCAGTTTTTACCTCAACTACTCTAACCTTGTTATCGGAGCCAGGGTACACCCGAACGACTCTGGCCATGGGCCAGTACATAGGTGCAGTATTATCGTCCTTCAATATGACCAGCGAGCCTACTTTTACATTAGGTTGTGGATCTCTCCACTTTGGACGTGACTGTAACATATTCAAATAATTTTTACTCCATACCTTCCAAAATGAATTTTTTATATTAGTACATAATTTCCAAAATTTTAAATTGCTTGTATGTGCATCAGGAAAATTAGGTTCTGGGTAACTATTCAAAGCAGTGCCTATAATAAAATGGCCTGGTGTCAGACAAGAAAAATCATTTGCATCTGAGGACAAGGGCATTAATGGTCGGCTATTTAAAACAGACTCTATTTGACATATTACAGTATTTAGCTCTTCATAGGTTAACAAGGCTTTCTGAACTACTCTTTTCAAATGGAATTTCATACTTTTCACTCCAGCTTCTGCTAATCCAGCAAATGTAGGTGAATAACATGGCAAAAAGTGAAAATTAATATTATTCTGAGATGTAAAAGTATGAACCTCCTCTTGGTGTTCCTTAGAACTTTGTAATTTATACAAATCATGTAATTGACTGCGTGCACACTTAAAGGTTGAGGCGTTATCACAATAAATGTCAGTGGGCAAGCCTCTGCGTGCTATAAATCTTTTTAGACAACCTAAGAATGTGTCTGTTTTCAAGTCAGACGTTAATTCTAAATGTATTGCCTTGGTGACAAAACACACAAACACACAAACATATGCCTTCGTTTCCAAGGCCTTTCTAATTCTACTTTGCCTTATCAAAATTGGACCAGCAAAATCCATAGCAATTTTTTTCATAAGGACGACATACATTTATTCTATCGTGGGGAAGAGAGCCCATTAGCTGTTTGTTTGCAGTGCCTTTCAACTTAAAACATGTTATACATTTATGCACTACCTTTTTAATCTCTCTCATGTCATGAACAATCCAAAATTTTTGATTTATCGTTGACAGAAGCAACCTAGGGCCTGCATGTAGGTTCTTTATATGCTCTCTTTCAATGATTAATCTAGTTAAATATGTATCTCGAGGCAGAATTACAGGATGTTTTTGAGAAAATGGTACAGATGAATTTTCCAACCGACCACCTACCCTAAGCAGCCCTCTGTCATCAACAAATGGGGACAATGGCTTTAAGTTACCTTTAACAATTTTATTCTTACATTTTAAATCATTAATGTCAGTTTTGAAATGAACTTGTTGCTCATACTTAACAATTAGTAACAGAGCATCATTTAATTCCTGAGTTGTTAAATACCCATTTTGGATACTCTTGCTATTTGCATTCTGAATAAAACGTTTTATGTATGCTAAGATTCGCTGCATTTTTGTAATATTAGAATATTTTTTAAGAAAGTCTAAACAAATAATATTTTCCATAGAGGTCTGCGTTGAAGGGCACAATTACAAAACATATTAACTACTTTGCTGATAGCAATAGTGTCGATACTAGCCGCGAATCTTTGTTAGTTAAAGAAGAACGCCTAAGGGCCACTTTCGAAAAGTTCGATGCCATTAATTTAGAAATTTGCGCGTCCGATCCTAGTGCCGTCGACATTGAAGTCGAGGCCAAGGTCATGGACACGCTTGTTGTCATAAAGAAATTGCTTTCCAAAGAAGTGTCATGCCCTCCAACTAAGTCCCAGACCTCTTTGAAACAGTGTAAACTACCACAAATTTCTGTTCCAAATTTCCAAGGTCAGTATTCTCAATATAAATCATTTATTAGTCTTTTCGATGCTCTCATCGACAAGAACCCTGGCTTGGAAAGTGTTCAAAAGTTATTTTATCTGCGTAGTTTTTTACAGTGTGAACCTTTAGAGCTTATTAAAAATTTACCTTTGGTGTCTGAAAGCTACTTAGAAGCAAAAACTATCATTGACGAACGATACAATAACTCCTATAAAATCACCAATGATCATGTATCTATTTTGTTGGATATGCCTCCCATACACAAGTCAACTGCTGTCAATATTCGTCAGTTTCTTTCTACTGTCAAACAGCAGCTGGCAGCTTTAAAAAACTTAGGGCACGATATAGGTGCATGGGATCCACTTGTTGTATGCATTCTGACTAGGAAACTTGATGTGATATGCAATAGGGAATTTCAGTTATCTAGGGATCAAAAACCAACCATTAATTGTCTGTTGGAATTCTTAGATAAAAGAGCACTTGCACTTGAGAATGCGGAGCGACAACAGCCTTCAATTTGTGCTAAGGCTTCAAATATGGCCAACATAAGGACAACTCGGTCGCCTGCTGGCTGCTTCCTATGTAAGTCATCTCACAAATTATTTAACTGTCCACAATTTAAAGCTAAGTCAGCTAGTGAGCGAATCAAATATGTCACGGACAATAAACTTTGCCAGATATGCCTCAACGGTCACAGCAAAAAATGTAGATTTTTCTTCAAATGTGACCATTGCAAACAAGGGCATAACACCTTGCTGCATCAGGATGACAACCAATCACCAATTTCATTGTTTTTGAAATCCAACTCTGAGCAGGTACTTCTGCCCACCGCCAGGGTCAAGATTGTGGCAAGCAACGGCACAGTGTACCACGTCAAGGCTCTCCTTGACAGTGGGTCACAGACTTCATTCATCACTAGTGAACTTGTGGACCTATTAAAAGTAAAAACCAAGCATATACAAGCTCCGGTGATAGGTATTGGTAACACAACTAAACATATAAGAGAAAGTGTCAATATTCAGTTACATTCTTTGACAAATGAGTTTCAGATTAACGTCACTTGTTACAAGTTAGACAAAATTACTTCTAAGTTACCGCAAATTAAAATTAACTTGGAAAATCTAAATTTACCATTAGATATCCCACTTGCAGATAAGGACTTTAACATACCAAGTGTTATCCATATCTTACTGGGTGCCGACATATTCTTTCAGGTGCTGCTGCCTTCTGAGCAACATCACGAGCAGGGTTCGACGCAGCGTGCTGCTTCGACCACAGCTGCCCCAGTACTTCGCACTCAATTTGGTTATGTGGTAGCGGGATCTGTGCCTATGGCCTTGCATGCATATCCGGTAACCTCTTTATTTTGTAACAAATGTGACGATTCTTTAAACAACACTCTCACTCAATTTTGGAAAACTGAAAGCATTCCTGATTTCTTTATGGAAAGGGTGCCAGAACATGAAGCTTGTGAAGATTTTTTTGTAACACAGTTAGTTTAGACACTAAAAATAATAAGTTTCAAGTTGCCTTACCTCATAAGTTGCCTTTGGAGTCAATTAATCAAACACTTGGTCATTCATATAATTTAGCTCTAAATAGATTTCATAATTTAGAGGTTAGATTTCAAAAGGATTCACTACTTTATAAACTTTATAGTGAATTCATTCATTACTACATTCAACAAGGCCATGCTACAGTCATCAATATCAGCCAATATAATTTAAATGCTGAACCGGTATATTTTCTACCCCACCATCCTGTCATTCGACTTGATAAAAAGACAACAAAGTGTCGGGTGGTCTTTGATGGGTCCATGAAAACTAATTTAAAGGTTTCTTTAAATGACTTGCAATTAAATGGTAGTGTAGTTCAGAAAGAATTAGTAGATATTTTATTGTTGTTCAGAGTCAACAAATTCATTTTTATAACAGATATAAAAGGTATGTTCAGAGAAGTTTCATTGGATCCAAAGTATAGGTCTTTACAAAATATCCTTTGGAGGGATACCCCCAAGGATAACATCCAATGTATACAGTTAAATACAGTGACATACGGTCTGAAAAGCTCATCTTATTTAGCAACACGTTGCCTAAAAGAGTTGGCAGATAGGTATAAACGGGAATTTCCTTTAGCCGCTTTTATTATAGAAAATTCTATGTATGTAGATGACGCACTTGTGTCACAGAATAGTTCAGAGCTGTTAATAGAAACAAAAAGACAACTTTGTGAGCTTCTTGAGATAGGTGGGTTCCAGTTACATAAATGGTACACAAATTGCCCCCAGCTATTAAAAGAGATCCCCAAATGCCTTCAACACTTTGATAACATAGAATTAGAGAAAAATAATACTTCTTTAAAAACTTTAGGTATTAACTTCAATACTAAAAACGATTCATTCATGCTTTCATCTCCTAACACGAATGCTACCATGCCTGCTTCTAAGCGTGAAATATTAAGCTTCATCGGCAAATTTTATGATCCTTTAGGATTAGCAGGTCCTGTCATTGTAAGGGCCAAGGTGTTTATGCAAAGGCTTTGGTTAGCGCAAATTGGTTGGGATGAGAGACCGAGTGACGATTTGCTGTGCGCATGGAGCGAGTTTTATAACAGCTTAATCGGTATGCATCCCATAGCCATACCACGCTACATAAACTTGTGCACGGCATGTACTATTCAACTTATAGGTTATGCAGACGCTGCTAGCTGCGCCGCATATGGATGTTGTGTTTATTTGAGAGTCGTCGATCACTCAGGTAATGTGAAGATCTCTTTGCTCAGTTCACGTTCTCGCGTAAATCCGTCAAAACAGCGTCTTACAATACCAAGGCTGGAACTTAATTCAGCGCTACTACTTGCGAAGCTAGTCACGAGAATGCACAACGTCTTGCAAACCCAGTTAAAGATTGATAATGTATATTTATATTCCGATTCACAAATTGTTCTCGCTTGGATTCAAACTAATATAGCTAAGCTTAACACATATGTAGCGAACCGAGTGAAGGTAATTTCACAATTAACACACACTTTTACATGGTTGCATATAAGTTCCAATGAAAACCCTGCAGATTGCTTGAGCAGAGGTATTTTGCCCGAGGAATTGCACAATCACCCTTTGTGGTGGCGAGGTCCAGGTGTCATCAGCACCTGTGAATATAATCCAGGTAATGCCCCTAAACTTCCCATCCCTTGCAACCTACCGGAGGCTAAGGTTGACTCTGCATTGTCAAGTACAATGCTCTGTACGGTTTCTATGGAAAATATTATTTGTTTAGACTTTCTTAAAAAATATTCTAATATTACAAAAATGCAGCGAATCTTAGCATACATAAAACGTTTTATTCAGAATGCAAATAGCAAGAGTATCCAAAATGGGTATTTAACAACTCAGGAATTAAATGATGCTCTGTTACTAATTGTTAAGTATGAGCAACAAGTTCATTTCAAAAATGACATTAATGATTTAAAATGTAAGAATAAAATTGTTAAAGGTAACTTAAAGCCATTGTCCCCATTTGTTGATGACAGAGGGCTGCTTAGGGTAGGTGGTCGGTTGGAAAATTCATCTGTACCATTTTCTCAAAAACATCCTGTAATTCTGCCTCGAGATTCATTTTTAACTAGATTAATCATTGAAAGAGAGCATATAAAGAACCTACATGCAGGCCCTAGGTTACTTCTGTCAACGATAAATCAAAAATTTTGGATTGTTCATGGCATGAGAGAGATTAAAAAGGTAGTGCATAAATGTATAACATGTTTTAAGTTGAAAGGCACTGCAAACAAACAGCTAATGGGCTCTCTTCCCCACGATAGAATAAATGTATGTCGTCCTTATGAAAAAATTGCTATGGATTTTGCTGGTCCAATTTTGATAAGGCAAAGTAGAATTAGAAAGGCCTTGGAAACGAAGGCATATGTTTGTGTGTTTGTGTGTTTTGTCACCAAGGCAATACATTTAGAATTAACGTCTGACTTGAAAACAGACACATTCTTAGCTTGTCTAAAAAGATTTATAGCACGCAGAGGCTTGCCCACTGACATTTATTGTGATAACGCCTCAACCTTTAAGTGTGCACGCAGTCAATTACATGATTTGTATAAATTACAAAGTTCTAAGGAACACCAAGAGGAGGTTCATACTTTTACATCTCAGAATAATATTAATTTTCACTTTTTGCCATGTTATTCACCTACATTTGCTGGATTAGCAGAAGCTGGAGTGAAAAGTATGAAATTCCATTTGAAAAGAGTAGTTCAGAAAGCCTTGTTAACCTATGAAGAGCTAAATACTGTAATATGTCAAATAGAGTCTGTTTTAAATAGCCGACCATTGATGCCCTTGTCCTCAGATGCAAATGATTTTTCTTGTCTGACACCAGGCCATTTTATTATAGGCACTGCTTTGAATAGTTACCCAGAACCTAATTTTCCTGATGCACATACAAGCAATTTAAAATTTTGGAAATTATGTACTAATATAAAAAATTCATTTTGGAAGGTATGGAGTAAAAATTATTTGAATATGTTACAGTCACGTCCAAAGTGGAGAGATCCACAACCTAATGTAAAAGTAGGCTCGCTGGTCATATTGAAGGACGATAATACTGCACCTATGTACTGGCCCATGGCCAGAGTCGTTCGGGTGTACCCTGGCTCCGATAACAAGGTTAGAGTAGTTGAGGTAAAAACTGCTAATGGCTCCGTCCATAAGCGTTCAATTGTAAAAATATGTGTATTGCCTGTAGACCCTGATAGTCAGGTTTAATTTACATGCATCCATATTATGTATTGTTTTAAGTTTAAGTTCGTTTTGCTACTTACAACATTCAATTTATCTAAGCAACATCAAAAATTGTTTGGTTAATATATGTTTCATGTTACTCTAGAATATACTTAACATAACTATAGTAAGCTAATGTTCAAGGTACTAGGCTTATTTTGTTTTCTATTGTAAATTCCACATTATGTAAAACAATTTGTTTTCATATGTATATTCTATGCCCACTATTTCTCTATGTATAGCGATTGCTTTATGTTAAGAATTTTGTTCGGCTTTGATCAATACATTTGTTTTTTTTGTATAACTCGAATAGCATTCTTCTCAGTTGGGCAGTATGTTGGGAAACCAACATGTAATTTACCAACGGTATGGTCAAATTGACCTTTAGCCATATCGGTGTTAGTACATAAGAACGTATGTGGTGGCAACACTGCAGAAATATGTATCCGTTCTCTCTTCTCTCGTGTACGTGGTTCAATATAGACGTGTGAAAGTTGTACGCTGTTGTTTCACTGGATCTGCCCCTATCTACATCATAATACAGTCCACTACAACTCCATCTGGGCACGGCTATTAGGAGAAGGCTACATTTCCTCCCTAAGGCCACTTTTTCCTACACTCTGTCAAGATGCGTTCTACCAAAAGGTCTTAATAAATGTGTGTGTAAACCAAATCCCTCGTCGCCAATAATTACGTAAGGCACTTAAACTTCTGATTCTGTAAATAAAGGCCTTGGTTCGGGTATATTCAAACGGCCTTCTGTCAACATTTTCCAAAAACTTGACTCTTTAAATATTGATGAGTCGCATTCTTTTCCATAGGAACCTACACTGACGTAAACGAATCGATAATCTGAATCTACGACTGCTAATAACACTATTGAAAAGAAATTTTTGTAGTTCATATATACTGAACCACTATTTGATGGCTTTCGAAGCCGAATATGCTTCCCGTCAACTGCTCCAAGGCAGTGAGGGAAATTGGCCTTTTCATTAAATCCGCTTGCTATCTTTAACCACTCTTCTTCCTTATTAGGAAGTGGCATAAATTCTTCATATAAATTATTCCATATACTTTGCGTCACTTCTACTACGATGGTGGAAATTGTTGATTTGCCAATTCGATAACTAAAATGAAGATCTTCATAGGAAAGTCCTGACGCCAAATACCTAAAAAAAATATTTCACAAAAACCAAATTAGTCGGATGAAGAAGTCGTATTTTCATTCAGAATAAGCGTTCAAACGATTTCATGTTTGACTGGCTGCCTATTTCTTTTTTCTTTTTTTTTTTAATTCCGCGGCCCATGGCTGCGGCCGCTCTACCGTCCGTTGCTGGGCGTCTCTGGTTACAAGCAGAACGTATTTCCAGTGGCGCCCGGCGGACTTTGACCACCTCTGTGGTCTCTGCGGGGGTTATGTCGGGATGAGAATCCCGCGTCGTTGGGGTAGGGTTTTATCCCGCGTCAGTGAGTGAAACTGGTTGCGTGCTATGGGGCAAAGGCCCCGCAGCACGCAACCCTTCTAGCCTGCTTCTGTAAGAACGACGGGTGGCGATCCCGCCGTCCTCAGGCCCCGATCATGGAGGTCGATGGTCTTGGGCGTAGATGAGTCTGCGGCGCCCTCGCCGCTGACTACGGAACTCGCCGGGGAGGGTACGCTCCCTCTCCCTCTCGGCCGCCTCCTTCGCGAGCATAACTTGCTCGCAAAAGGACACGGCCGCGTTCCACCTACTCATGCTGGAGACCATGGCTTGAAGCATGGTCTCCAACGAGAGGGTATCCACGCCCAGACCCACTACGAGGTCCCGGCGCTGACTCGCCCACGCAGAACACTCCACCAACGTGTGGAGTGCGGTGTCGTTGTCGGAAACCTCGCAGTGTTGACACCTGGGTGTGACCTCACGATGGATGCGAAACAGATAGCTACCGAAGCATCCATGCCCGATAACGATCTGCGTCGCACGATACGTGAGGTCACCATGCCGCCTCTGCAGCCAATCGTCCATGATCGGTCTCACCGCCGCGATGATGGTGGTACCCCATCTGGGTTGCTCCAGTCGCACCCTCCATGACTCCATGAGATCCTGGTGGAGTTGGGACCGCCGGTCCTCGATTTCTCGAGACGTAGGCCTGTTGTCCCGCTCCAGCGCCTCCTTACGCCATTGGAACAATGACGCAAGGGCTCTCGCTTCCAGGTCCCATGGAGGGGTCCCGGCTAGGAGACATGCAGCCTCTCCGGAGATCGTGCGGTACCCTCTTATTGTTTTGACGGCCAAGGTCCTCAACGGTCTATTAAGGGGCGTTGAGTTGTTGGCCGTCAACCGCGCCGCCCATACGGGAGCCCCGTATAGGACTGGCTGCCTAGTGGGATAGCTTAGTCTAAATGAAAATACAACTTCTTCATGCGCTTCTTCAATTATACAAATTCAGCTTACTAAGCATCCTCTTTTTATGAAAGCAAAAACCGTTATAAAACGTATAAAACCGTTCATACAATTTTATGACTTATTGTTTCAGGAAGTTCAGTAATGAAAAGGTGGACACAATTGAGAGACACTTGGAGGAAATCATTAGATGAAAACAAAGAAACAAAAAAATCTGGGTCTGGTACAAAATCTAAGCCCTACAAATATAATCAAGAGTTGAGCTTTTTGAAGCCAATTATTAAGCCAGGTGAAACATATGACAATAATCCAAATACAAGAGATGAAGCCCAAAGAGAAAATGAAGATCAACAAGAAAATCAGAAAGAAAAACGCTTAGAATCATCATCAAAAAAGAAAAGAGTGGATAGTGGTAGCGAATTGGATGATAAAATGATGAAACTTGTTGATCATCAATTAAACACAATTGGAAGTGATGACCGTAACTTGATTTTTTTTAAGGGTGTTCTGCCATCCCTTCGGCATTTTGATGATGATCAAATACTGGAATTCCAATCTGGGGTCATTAACCTAATACAGAGTATTAAAACTGGACGAAACTATTCGAATTGGCTTCAAAATTACAATTCACATCATCACAACTATAATAGTGGTGGTTATTATACTAGGCCTCAAGAACAATCACCGGGAGGAACGTCTAATAATAATAATACTCGGCCTCTTCCTGAAAGTTCATCGATAGTAAATACAGAAGCGTCTGCAGAAGCGCCCACCCCTCTACAACCTGGAACATCGCTATTGCAGCGTGTGTCTATCTCAAGTGATGATCCAAGTGCATCACCGGCAGTATCCACAGTACAATCTCTAAGTCAATTAAGTGATTATCTGGATCTATCAAATTTCTAAAAACATGTTCTAAATTATCATAAATATAATCAATAAATAAGAATAATAAATAATATAATTAGTTTTTCTTGCTCTTCTTGATAATTAGTTATCGCCAACTTCTCTTCAGGGCTAATGGCCTTTCTCATACATGTATCCTGTTTTCTCAAATCCGTATCCAACTTTTGGAGAAGGTAGTCAAAGGTATCTTTAGACATTCTAAAATAAGTGTAAAATTTGGTATCATCTTCTCGTAACGAGCTCCTCAAAGTATGAAAAGCCCCAACACTTTGTCTTTGCCTTAAAATTGGATGCACCCAGTGTATTCTTCTTGTTTTTCTGTTTTTAGATCGACGATAATACCAGTACAAAATTAAAGTATTCACGTCCATTGTGTTTGGTAGTTACTCTCAACTGAACTCAATCACGAAACAAATGTGAACATCAATTCGGATATTTTGAAGAATCGCGAAAAAAACACGATTCCGTATTCAATGTGAACATCTATCCGTCAAGGCGAATTGTGTTTTATAAAGAATCGTCAAAGACGTATCCCGTGTGAATGCGCCCTTAAAGTTTATTCACTATGATACATGTGTATCATAGTGAATCGTATTCAGAAATTCGGCTAATATATCAAATACCTTTTGAGACATCCATCCTGTTATCTATTTGGTGTCTGCTGTCACATTCGAAAAGTGCGGGTTTCAATTTCTAAGGGGAGTTCCTTTGATTACCCTAACTCAGATACGGATCTGAGTTAGGTGATCATATGGACATGGATTCGATCAATCAATTTTACGGTCGCTATGCTGATGAAATCCTACTTAAAGCAAATTATATAATCCAAACTTCTAATTCAATGGCTTCCCTTTTCAAGAACAGAGGTAATTACAGTTTGTGTCAATTCTGACAATATGGAAATGAAACAATAGTAAAAGTAGGAAATACTCCATACTTTTGGACATCGTTGAACATGAATAACCTCACTAAAATAGTTTATACGCTCTACATGATAATTAAAACCTTGAGTACCTGAAGTAAACTGGTACCTTTTGTTTATAGGTATGCAGCCTTCATTATTCAGGGTTGCCCATTAAAGTTTACGTATACATCACACCGTTATTATTGCGATAGTAATTGTGATCCGTTTCATTAGTACCTACAGGAAATTTATGTCGGACACAAACTAAAATACTAGTAGACTAGTGGTCTAAACGGTCAAACAACAAACTTCGAGGTTTGATACCCTTTTCACTTATATTTTATAAGTGTAAAGATTGTGATCGACGTGTTAAAATGAGTTTTCCATGATCCCTGAACTTCAAAATCTGAAAAAATCACGAGGAAAGTCCATCTTCTGAACTTAAAAGGAAAACTATAACGGATTACATAACTCTGTTAGTTCACTACGGAAACCTATTCTATGTGTGGCCCGAAGGATCCCCAGAGTGCCGGCAGGCTACGCTTCCTGGGTTTATGTTAAACTGCTTAGTATCCCAAGAATTTGATCTGAAGTGAAATGTAGGTAAATATATCAACAGAGCATACATTTTGAAATGTCTATTGCTAAAATTCTCATATTACAAAAGGATAGTGATGAGGATCTCAATTGTGTACAATTAATTTTGATCTCTTAAACACCGTAACAGCGGTGCTAACCATTTCCTTGTGCAAGGCATCTCCTGGTTTAATTAAATTTTAAGTTCATCCACACGGAAACCGCAAGCCTGCCTGGATGTTATTAGAGCTACCAGTGGCTATTAGATGGGCAATTGCTACTGTAATAAATGTTATACTCACGTAGGTACTAAAATAGAGTTCCTAAAACAAAAAATTAAAAGACGTAAATATTTAGTTAGATCTAACTGACCGAAAAATATGTCTCTACCTACCTGTTCCCTATGAAAAATATATGATAAATTTCTATCTTTCTATCCTAATTCCTTCCCTATTCCTGATTCCTTCATTGATATGCCTTTTCTGAATGATCAACAATGTTAGAGACCTTGAATTACCTAGAAGCCGTAAACTATGTACATATTGCCTGGGCTTAAAGCTAAACTGCAATTAAGGCACCTAGTAGGAAGTGATGAAAAACCGTTAGCTGTGAATGAATATCTGTGCTTAAATGTAATTTACCGGAGATAAAGGTGGGTGGAAACATGGAACAATATACCCAGCTCAGCGTAGCCAGTTACACAGATGAGATTACTGCGAACGGTATTCATAATACCGTTTGTTTCGCCAGAAGCAGAAGCAACTTATACTGTTTAAAATTGTTACGGCATTATCCAGATCAGATTAAAGCATTTGAAGCTTTTTTTTGGCCGCTCTAACGTCCGTTGCCGGGCGTCTTTGGTTACAAGCAGAACGTATTTCCAGTGGCACCCGGCGAGCATCTTAAGCTGAGATATTTGATTGCTTTTTATACTTACCGGTAGGTACATAATTTACTTTCAATGAATCAACGATGGAAATAAAGTTCAGCGAATTTATAAGTTATTTTTATTTTCTCGACCATACCGGCTTGTTAGGTTTTGTCGCCAGATTGTAGATAACTACTTACTAGGTCTTACACAGAGACAACATTACCTAAACCACTATTCCGCCATCTGAATCTCATCAATCATTATTTAGTTAAGTAGTTATACATATTGGTGAGAAAAAAGAAGTAGCTACCCACAGAAACTTTGAGGTATTCTAAATTAAGACAAAAGCTGAAAACCGACTGCATCTTTACTTCTCTATAATTTACAAAATAGACTTCATTTAGGAGGTAGATTTTGAATTTATTTTCATTAACTGCAAGACAGTATAAATTTTATCACTTTCCTAAATAAAAAAGAACTCGTAGCATGCAACAATTCCATCTCACTTCCTCCACAGTTAAAAGCTTCTAGATTCTTGAGTTTGTTAAAAGCCCGTTAAAACCAGTATGAATTGAGCCTTCAGCGTGCACACAATAGGTTGAAAAGGCAACATTAAGACCAGATTTTAGTCTTAAGTAAAGCGATGACTTGAAAGATATAGGTGCGGATATCTCGGGTTTATATAACGTTATCACAGCTAGATAATAATTCAAGTTTTTCATACGCATTAGGCGTAAGATCTCAACACTCTTATAACTTCGTTCGAAATCATTCATTCCACTTCATTCCACTTTCTTGAATATTTTCAAAGGTAAACATTTCGTATTTCAATATTATTATATTCTCTTGAGTACCTACTCTTACCTATCCGTAACCATTGAGGGTGCTTCAACAAATAACATAATATATGATCCTGAATTTACATTTGGCTTAATTAGAGGAATATAAGATTTATTTTATTCTTGTTATTGTTCACAAATTTATATATTTTCTTTATTTGTCAATCATTTTGCTTATACTCGTAGTCTAACGTATAGGGTAATTTCTGTCAGAAGACGTTATGAATAAGTTAGATCGGGAAGGAATCAATTTTCATACGAGTGAACTTTATGGAGCCAGTTCTTTTTGTTTCATAAACATCGATTGGCGTTTTGATAATACTGAAAATCAGTTGAATGGTGGTTGAAACGTTAAAAGTTTTAAGGCACCCTAGCTTTAAAACCATCGACGTAGGTATTGTATTTATAAATGAAAAGTCATGAATAGAAGGTGAGCTCTACTGCTTACAAGTTCGAAAGTTACACTTGCGAGATAGCAAGCACTAAATATTTTCCAACTCCACTTGTTCTAGACGATGCAAACTGCCTAAAGGCATAAAAACAATTTCCTGCTGTAAGACCAGTTCATAACCGTAGCAGGACAGCACAAAGGGTCCTTTTTTGTACTTGTAAGTTTATATCCTTCACAAAGTCGTACCTGAGGCTAAAGACGAAGTACTACCTAACTCATTATATTCATTGTACAGATTTTGATTGCAAACTTATCTATTCTAATTACATAAACATAATCAACTTATGCATTTCAACTAACACCACGTCTGTTCATAAGTTTTGAGGTGTTACATAAAAATTTAAAAATTAAAGCTGTACTTATAAAATTTTCAGGTAACAATAATTAGACACTAACCAACAACCACAAGCAATCAATATATATAATAATAATAACAGCACAAAGGGTCCTTTTTTGTACTTGTAATTTTATATCCTTCACAAAGTCGTACCTGAGGCTAAACACGAAGTACTACCTAACTCATTAAATTCATTGTACAGATTTTGATTGCAAACTTATCTGTTCTAATTACATAAACATAATCAACTTATGCATTTGAACTAATACCTCGTCGTTCATAAGTTTTGAAGTGTTACATAAAAATTTAAAAATTAAAGCTGTACTTATTTATAAAATTTACAGGTAACAATAATTAGACACTAACCAACAACCACAAGCAATTAATATTCAAAACGCGCATCCTTATTTGTAATACATGCTTTTAGACTTCCCGGCCAGACATCGGTCGCGGCGCGAAGCTTCTCCAGCGAGATACCTTCGCTGCTATGGTGAGGACCCGCTTTAAAGAATCTGACTTTGTGTAGGACTTTTGGGAGGATCAAGGCTAGATGATGCCATTCTTCCGCTGAGATGCAGCCTAGCTAAGCCACGCTTGAGTCGTTTTGTCCTTATGGGTGGGTGCTGAGTCAGGCTGGCCATTCTTTGGTGAAATAAAGAATAGATAGGTGTTACACTACAGTTTCTAACCCATGCAGAACTAACCTAACCGTAATCCTTGAGATGTGCGGCTCCCACCGCGAGCCGGGTGCTCGTGGGGGCCATCGGTCCCGTGCTCCGCCAGTGGGTGGAGCACGCGCAAGGGGCTCCGACCTACTTCCTCACCCAACTTCGCACGGGTCATGGCTGTTTGCCAAATTCCTGTGGGAAGTGGTGGGGATCCTGTCGGAGCCCGATTCTCATCATTACGCAGGCGGTGCCGTAGCTCGAGAGGTGATTCTATGGCCGGCAGCGAAGAATGTTGGGCCGCAGTCGCCTCCTTCGCTCGGGAGGTGATGGCGGCAAAGAGAGAGGCCCTGCGGGAACGGGAGCGTGCAGACCGCACGCTTCCGCCCCGCCGGCCACCAGTCAGGAGGCGACGGCGTATTGCATACGCCCAAGCCCCCGACTGATAGGGCCACTGGCGGTGGGTCGGGGGGCCCACCGCTCACACGAAAGGCCCTGAGGAGTCCGACGCCCCTTATGTGATTCGGGGGCGTCGCTTCTATGTTGTTTGGGGGGGGGGGGGGGGGGGGAGGGGCGAAGCCCCGCTGTGTTGAGCTTAAACGAGCGCCCCCTTGCCGGGCCGCCGTCGCTTAGCAGTTTCTGCCTAACCGGGGCCGGCTAAGGCGAAGGAGAAACACCGTGGATAGGTTTTAGTGGGTAGTCCGGCCCGTCCCCCCGCAGCGAGACAGTGAAGTGCGTAAATGCATCACCACATTATGTTAAAAAAAAAATAACTTAACCGTAATAGCGCAATCTAGAAATTATGATAGGAAGCAAAAATTGTATGTCGTTAGTATTGGTCATCGTAGCTCAGTGGTCAGAGCGTTCCCCCTGTAAGGCAAAGGCCGTGTGTTCGAGTGCTGCCGATGACATCAGTTTATGTGATCTTTTCATAGATTCTATCTTAATATTTTAATATCTTACATGGTTCTTCTCACTTTGATGATAAACAGGCATGCATTTACATTACATAACTTATTATTTTTTTAATTGTCTATCTAAAAATTTGGTGTTTTACTTATTCACTCTAAGTGGAGCAATGTAAAATTGTATAGAAACGTCTATCACGAACGTCGATATAAATCCGACATTGTACATTTTGACTGAATTTGAGAGGATTAAGCTCTGGTATGCACTGCGAAAGAATGTGGTGCACCCGAACGTAAAATATATAGATTTTTTTATCTCATGCACTGCATTTTCGAACTAGATATTGTAGGTATATTGAAGTAGATATATTGAAATTTACTACATTTTTATGTACTGTATGAAAACTCAACAACTTGTAAAACATAATGTTTGATTGTACTGTTGATAGTCATTGGCATCTGTACATCTGCATACTATTATTTAGATCAGTTCAACTTTTTAAAAACACATCAGTTCAACGTTTGGTCACAACTCGTGTTGTGACCTAACCAATGTAGATAGGGGTAAAAAAGTTTGGCAATTAGAAGTGTCTTTGTCTTGTCGAAAAGAAGATCAAAGGATACGAATTAATCATAGATGTCATGGATAATAAACTTCATACCAATTTGCTTCTTTCGACTTCGATGGTGTATCATATTACAAAAGTTACTGTACAACTTTTAGATTCCAATTTAATACCAATCACATTCTCTGTTACTTAAGACTATAAAATGTACTTAGCAAGAATATTTTAAATTAGTCAAGAGCGTATATAGTGACTACCAATTTTTTTTAATCCGGGGCACTGGGCCGCGGCCGCACCTGGAGCCCCTCAGGTAGTCACGTCGGCGGCGCCCTATCCGCACACTTCGGAACTTGGCGGGGAGGATACGCTCCCTCACCCTACCGACCGCCTCCTTCACGAGCATAACCTGCTGGCAGAAGGAAACGGGCGTATTCCACTGGCTCCCGCTAGAGACCATGGCTCGTAGTATGGTCTCCAGCGAGAGGGTATCTACGCCCAGGCCCACAACGAGGTCCTGGCGCTGACTCGCCCACGCTGAGCATTTGCGTGTGAAATGCCGTTTCTTCGCCGGAAGCCTCGCAGTGTTGACACGCGGGTGTGACCTCACGATGCATGCGAAACAGATAGTAACTACAATAGGTTGTACAAAACCGATGACAGGTAGGTAATTTATACAATATGATAAGGCGCTAAATATTGTAGCCTTTGAAACCTAGGTTACCCAGGTAACTACTGTAGGTAGAGTAATTATAGTATGACAGTATTTGGTAACCTGGCTAAATTCTCTACTTAAAAAAAACTACTTTTACATACCAATTGAATAATTGACTATTCGTGGCTCAGGATTTTAAGTTAATAAAATAAATAAGAATACGATTTTCAATTAGTTATAAGAATAATAGAAAACGTGTTGGCAAATACACTAAACCGCAAAACGAGATTGGTGTCGTGCTCCTAATGTAACTAGACCACAAAATGTTTTGACAATTCAAACCATTTGCTTGTTTCGAGTCCTTTTAGGTGCAACCACTTTATTATATCAGGTTTTCTGCTACAACTAACGTTTACGTTTGAGGATCGTTCCCTCTCCCAGTGTATCCTGTGAGCCAACAATTATGTTATTATCAACGTAGATATTTATAGAGAAAACAGAGTGGCTCGTGGTCCCGTGGTAACCGAAAATGTTAACACACTTCAAAGGTTAAGCAACATCTAGTCAGGCCAGTCTTAGGATGGGTGACCATTTCTTAAGACATTGAGACCCCTCCATGCCTCGGAGAGCACGTTAAGCCGTCGGTCCCGGTTGTCATACGAACATCTATGGCTGTCGTTAGAGGTAGTTGGAGCCCTAAATCACACAGTCTCACTATAGAACTAACTACAGAACTAACACAATACTACAGAACTAACTACAGGTCTAACTACAGAACTTCGATATCACCATGGGTTGTGGAGGTCAGATGGCAGTCGCTTCACGGAAAATATCGAAGTTCAGCCGAATCGCAGTTATACTGGAAAGCCGACCCCAACTAAGTTGGGAAAAGGCTCGGTGAATGATGATATTTATAGAGAAAATGAGAAATAATTGGAGAAACATTTGACGTAGACGTAGGTATAATAATCGTATCCAACCTACGTATAATTCTTATACATTACATTCTATTACTACATTATCTAGTTGACATTCTCAAAAAGTAACAAAATCATTCTTACGCTGCTTAGGGTTTTCTCCAAGAACACAAATGTAGCAATAATAGGCCATTACTTGGGACTAACTGTTCTACTAGTATAATAACTATATAGGTACTTCTGTCTTGCCCTTCAAGAAAGCCAGCGTAATAATATAATAACAAAATGCTACAGAAATTGTGTATGCTGAGAAGTGGACATAACGTCCAATATTTCATCATTATCGTAACGCTTAAAACGTTTCCTGGTTTCCTTAATGTACATCCAATAAAAGCTTAATGACAAGTATTTCTCCCGGAGACAACTAAAAGTATAGCAACGTCTTAGGAGGTGGGACATGACAATTAATTAAAAGGCAGCAGATGCTGAGAAGGAACTTGCAATTAGAGGTGGATAGTAAGTTAGGGTACGGGAAATGAGAACCCAGAGGGAGATTTGTTTTTATTGGTTGTTATGTTTATGGATTTCTAAAATAAAGAAAATTTCAAACTGTTGAGTAGTAATGGTTGTAATCGTGGTTATAATAGTTACCTAATGCTTCGGGGTTATAGACGTGATTATATGTGTGTTAATAATAATTAATAAGTAATGTGGTAAGTAATAAGTATGTCCTAATTTTTGACAGTTTGTTTCAAATGTGCAAGTATTACACCCAGTCATAAAACGTTCCTTAATTATAGTCCTTAATTATGTTAAGGGTCCCAAGTAATAAAGGTTAAGTCTCTCTATTTACCGACTATATGGGGTATATGCATAGACCAACGCGGTCGTCGTATACGCTGTCGCCGTATACGACGGTATATGTGACATAGCATTGCATCAGTCCATTCAAAATTATAAAACTATCTGTATTGTGCCATTAAAGCTACCTACAATTATTATAAATGAATATATATAAAATATTTGAGCTTTTTCCACCATTTCCCCCCAATTCATAAAAGCTTAATTAAATCAAGGAACACTTGTGCTAAGTTTCGTGAAGATCGGATAAAAACTGTGGCTGCTAGCCAGGAACACACATACAGACAGACAGACGAAAGCAAAATTGTCCAATCTCGAAATGTAGATGCTTCGTCGCTACGCTTGCTCGGTCAAAGAAGGTTTCCTTACCTATAGGTATACTAATGTATTTCTTAATGAACTTAAACACTATAAACTAGTGGTTCGGTGAACCGTAGACTTCGGGAGCGGCTTTGTTTATTCTTTTTCTTCTTCAATTTTCTTTATTACTCTTTCATTTGTCATCCAATTCAAAAAATATCATTCAAATGTTATTCATTGTAAGCAAGGAGTGTGTGTGTAAAGTTTCATGCAAATCGGTTGATAAATACGGCCTCAAACATGATCTGACACAACCCGTAGATTTTTTTTGAATTGAAACGGAGCCTTCGGTTGCTTCGCTCCCTCAGTCAATAAAACCATACTATATATTTTTTGTATTTCAAAGCAATGAGTTTGCTTAAACTATTCTTAAAATATTAAGAAAGAAATTATAAATAGATCACAAAAACTGATGTCTTCGGCGGGACTCAAACCCACGGCCTTTCCCTAACAGGGGGGCTGCTCTGACCAACTGAGCTACGATTACCACTACCGACGACATCGAATTTTTTGCTTCATATCATATTCATAATTTCTACATCGCGCAAACGCTAACCTTAATATTAATTTTTGTGATCTATTTATAATTTCTTTCTTAATAATTTAAAAACCATACTAGTTACTTAATAACAACAAAAAACTAATAGACATTATAGATTCTACGAGAAAGCACGATTCCGTGTGATTATTGAAGTTACTGGACTTCATTAACTCAAATATGTTACCTTAGCGACTTCCTTCGGTAGAATATAAACAAGTTTAATATAACCCAGAACGACATAATTCGCAATTCTGTCAAGCTGTGGAAAATAAAAAAAACAAAGTGAATTTAAAAATACAAAAATAGTCTACTTTCATGGCCGTGTAAGACAAGACGAGTAGGACTTTTAAATTCAGTCGGAAAACCTTTACTTACGTCATTGTATTACAGGTCATATTTGGGGAAGATTATAAATAAGATTGTTGTTTCCAGATAAACAGTATGGCTAGTATGTCGCAAAATATTTACATCGAATCGAATTATGTTATATTCAAGGTGTTATATTATAAGCTATTCAAAATACAATTAATTAAGTTAGTAATATTCTGATCAATAAAATTCATAGAAAAATAACTGTATAGAAAGACGGCTTTAGAAAACAAAATCTTTTTCGTCTACAAAAATCAAAGAAGGCGAAGCATGATTACATGGGTCAACATATTGGAGAACGTCCAATTGTCTGACCCAGATACCGATGTGATAAGCTTCAAACCATTTGCTGAAAATGGCGAGATCCTGTATTCATCCTTTAATTGTAGGGTTACCATGAAAAATATTCTTTAGTTTCTGAATTAGTTTGCCAATTTTTGTGAGATTTTCCATTTCCGTTACCCTCCTTGGCATAGGACTTCGCCAATGTCTTTTATCAGGTCCAATGATGTGATGTCATTCGACTCATGCTTTTGTATTCTTCAAAGTTTATGATCTTGGTCTTGAAAATTAAACGGTTTGTTTGAAATTCCTATCAGTTACTTACAAGGAACCATCATTCTTAATGATTCACAAATAAAATATCATCACATTTTATCTTAAATCTTAAAATGTCATTTTTGCATTCAAGATAATAATATGGCTGAAGTGAATATGATCGAGCTACGACAAAATCTAGGGTTGGATTTGTAGTATTCAAGACATCTCAAGGAAATCGCCGCTCTTACTAAGATCTTCTTTCGAGAAAAATGTGTTCCTATTTCGACCGTTGGGTAAAATGTCCAATGCATATTTGACGTGTAATATTTTTACATAAGCTTGACTTTCAAGATGTTTACGGATTTTTGGAGAACTTGAAAAAGTATTGAACTATAAACCAGACAGAGAACAAAGGAGCTATAGGATAGCATAATTAATAAATCCGCGGTTATTAGCAACAAAACCTAAATTTTTGTTCTACAAAAATAAGTATTACAATACATCTAAGTCAGACGAGTTATGTATGTTGAAATGACCGAAGATTCTTTTCCTAGTTACAATACCCAATTCCTTATAGTAATTATACCAAGCTCTACCCGTGGGGATAATTAAACCGAGATCAGTAGGTAATGGCTAACTTATAAATCTTGGAATATCGCTGATAGCATTATTATCGATTTGAAAGCAGACTTCATTGCCAGCTGCGATAACTATTATAACTTTTATTCAGGTTTTATTCTATGAATTTGTTCTTATGAACTTAGAGGAAGAAGAATATATTGTATTTTTAACACAAGGTAGACATCGAGACACCTTGCGGCTTAGACGATGAGTCTGATAAGGCAACATTGATGATAGATAGCTCGCAGCGTGTTTGAAGTACACGGGGCTTTTGCACGTTAAAAACAAACGCTAAACATTGACACTAAAACCGACTTCAAATGACCGAAATGGGACCAAATAATTGTCGGAATAGGAATATCAAAATCGGAAATATCAAAATCGATTCACCGAAATAAACGTAAAAATAAATATGCAGTCGAATTGAGAATCTCCTCGTCTCTATGTCAGAAAAAAAGAAAGGTTTCGTATGTTTTGGATTTGGTAGACATAATCTGTTGTTTTATGTTTGATAGAAATGTACCATAACAATCCCTGAATTTGATTTATAAGAAGAGAACAGAAGACCAAATTCCTTTCAAAAACCTAGATACTCCTTTGCTAACAGAAGCCATCGTTTTAAAACGTATGATCACAATATTTGACTATTCTCAATAGATTTTGTTTCAAATCAGGTATGTCTCGAGCATTCTTGCCTCTTTGATATATGAAATGGAAAAAGAAAGAAATAAGAACAAGACATTAAATATTATATGTGCGGTTAGTAAGTTAGATATAAGATTGAAGTTGTAAAATAGTTACATTACGCCTATTACCTACCAACCTTGGGTCGCTAAAGATAACTAAGCAATAGATATCGAAGAAATTAATATACGGCAAAATACTACCGGTCCCAAAAAGATTTCTGACTAACATAACATTTCTTGGTTAGCGGCAATAGCCTTGCACCCTATTACTTGAGGCCAAACATTTACAGGCAATAAATCAAGGCAAGAAATCCCCTTTCCTTCCCCTATCCTCTCTTCAGAATGCATTATTACCAATGAAGGACAACCTTGACATCCTTGGCATAGACGTTCGTCGAGAGCTCAATAATAAAAACTACATGGGCTAGCTTCGCGGAAAGTAGGAATACTGAATAAGGTAAAGCGATTCTTTACACCGCACCAGAGGTGTCTGCTGTACAAGACGCAGATTAGACCCTGCGTCGATAATACTGCTCTCACCTCTGGGACGGCTCCGCGAAGTATTTGCTGGACTTTTCGACGCTATGCAGCGACGGGCTATCCGTATTATAGATTGTCCGGAGGTAACGGGAAGCCTTGAGCCGCTAGCTCAGCGCCGAACAATAACTTCCTTGGCCGCATTCTACCGTATTTACCACGGCCACGGTGAGTGTTCTGAATAGCTCTTCAATCTGATCCCACCCTGTTCCTTCCGATCCCGAACAACGCGTGCCGGGCAGAGATGCCACTCCCACACAGTGGATAGCATGTTCGCGAGAACCGAACGTTTTAAACGTTCGTTTCTCTGCCGAACGATAGTGCCCTGCCTGTGCACGTGTTTCCTCCCACATATAATCCTGGGTTCCTTAAGCGGAGCGTGAAGAGGCCCATCAGTAGGTCGTCAACTTGAGGGCCACTCTCTATAGTATTGTGTGCTGTGAGAGTGGCTCACAATCGCTAGACGTCGTCATGACTTGCCACTAGGCGGGCGGCGTCAATTTGGCGTACTCAATATAAATAAAAAACAAAACACTGGCATAGTATAATAGGTATTCTTCTACGTCTTGGTCTTCTTAGAGGAAACAGACAAATGATTGTATATTTATGTATATGCAAAATAGGGCCTAAATCTCTGAATTTGGTTAATAAGAACATGAGACACAACGTTCCTTTCAAACATCTCCACAAGGAACTTATTTAAATATGTAATTATTTATTCACTGTTCAACCCAGATAACCTGACCGAAAACGTTAATAAAATATCATGTTTGTACATTTATGTGTTTTGCTTCAGATATTTCTATACTATTTAATGGTGAACCATCAGCATTGTAATTACTTTAACGTCAATACTGTAAAATGCTTAAGATTATTATATTTAAAGCAAACTATATAAATATTTTTTTAAATCAAAATTTTAGCACCAATATATTGCATTTTCATGCGACTTACATACAATCGGAAATCGAGAAGTGTGTTAATTTTAATTGCAAGATTTGATTACACACGGACATCGGGACAGGTGAGAGCTTGTAAAAATTAACACCTGCACACACACTGAGTTTGTCGATCCGGGTCGAACTCCTAAACGACTGGACCGATCTTTATGAATTCAGATATATGCACTCACAGTGATGATCACTATGACCGTGCCAAATTTCAAAAAGATCGGTCCAGTCGTTTAGGAGGAGTTCGATCACGAACGAAATACACGAGTCGTCTAAGAAAGAGCTTCGTAAACTCCGCTCAATAATCACTATAAGTACCTACCTAAATATGAATTTTATGATATAAGGACCAGGAAAAGACAATAAAGAGAAGTTTAATATCAGTCTAAATAATCTCATTGGTAATCAGTTGAGCTGTGTGAACCCCCCGTGGGGGGTTCGTCTGGTCGAAGGAAACTCGCAGTCCCCAAGCGGGTTATATAAGTATTGAGGCTAGAATTAAATACTCAACCTAACACACAGTTCAATAAAACTAACACATACTTACCTAAAACTAAAGACTAAAATAATTTGTAAAACAGGATCCCTAATAGGCAGAGCGCACATAACGCAGTCAGTATTCCCGCACTGGATACCTAATGAGAGTCTAATAATAAATTGCCTCATTTTGTATGTTCTGTTTATTTATTGTTCATGAAGGCTGTATATTATAGTACCTATCTACTATTCCCATAACCGACACTCAATTGTCTACATTTTCTTTGTTCAGTGCATATTTCGTTTCCATCAAGATGGCGGTAGACAGTTGACAAATGACGAATTCGTTCAAACATTGTGTTTTATTTATTTTTTCATTTTGCATGTTCTAAAACACGTTTACATAGTCACGGCCTCGTGAAAGGAAGTTTAGAAATTCAAATACCTACATGTACATACATTTTTAACTGTTAAGTTATTATATTTATTATGTTAAGTTAAATAATCATGTATATTATTATTATTATGGCAATAGGTCATTAAGTAACGAAATAGGCAAGCGACGTTGTAGAGTTTGTTGAGAACTTAAAACTACGACTCATGCAGATCACTAAGTATACGCTAAAATAAGGGAAAGTATTATATTAGGACGTGTAGAGTTAGGAGCTTGGTTAGGAGATTTGATAAGTTTTTACAGTCCAATCAATACCCTGCTCGATTGGCATTAGTCTTACATGCAATGTTTTGGTGGGATAAACCTATACTTTTTGTATACCTAGCTCACCTAGTAGGTAATCATTATCAATTTAGGACCTAAATGGATAATTACCAAATTTTTTTGTAATAATATGAGCACTTACAAGTGCTCATGTTATTACAAAAAAATTTGGTATCATGTTATTACAAATAGATAATTCATAAGTGTGTCCATAAATAATAATTTTTCGAAGTATTTTTATACCCTCAAAACAAAAAATTCTACTATCGCTACTAAAATCCTATACCTAAATCCCCGTGTAGTTACAAGTATAATAAGGTCAAACTAAAGTACTCGTACATAATAAACTCTCTATTTCCAGCAACAACTTTTCTACAGTTACATTAGCGACCGAACTTATAACAAGCAAACACTTAGTACACCCACTGGGGAAATGCCATTAACACTTAAAACAATTTTTAATTAGACGTACAAATGTTTTATCCAGGCGCTTTTATGACTTTTGGCTCGACTACTTTCAGTAAAAAGTCGTTGTAATTACTTAATTAGACTATAACTGGTTTTTGAAATTTTGTTATTTAGTTACAAAAAACACAATGCTAGGAAATTGTTAAGGAGATTTTATGACATTTTAATATAATTTTCTGTATAATATACTTGTTCCCGTAGTGTCGTAGCTCTTGCCTATTAATTAGCATTGCAAACGAAACTAGTTCGAGACTTTAATTGGCTGTGCCATAGCGGCTGGCACGTAAGATTTTGTTGCCTTTCATCAACATTTAATAACAAGGCAACGGGATTAATTTATTTTTTTCAAAATTACAATATAGCTGCTACTCATTATTAAATTCATTCGGCCATTTTGGACCTAACCCATTATATGTGTGCCTGGTGACCACAATAGGCTTGCCCCCTATTACGTGGGACTAAAAATACTAGCAAATTGTGGGTGTGTAATGCGCCTCTGCCTACCCCTTCGGGGATATAGGCGTGATATGTGTGTGTGTGTGTACATACGAAACCAATGTAGGTGCCTACCTACTTATTAGAAAAGAGTGTTCGTAAGTTTTTAAGGCCCGGTTCTTTCCTGACTCTACCTAAGTATTACGAGTAGCTTGCGAAACTGGCAGAATTAATAAATGTAGAAGCAATAATCTTGAAGTTCATAAGTGTTACTTTGCAATTAACATTTTGATTTTTTTTTGTATTTCAGTGGATAAACACTCGGCACTCCAATAAAAGTGAAAATGGCTATTGATAATTTTCGTTTACCCATGAATCGTTTAATTTTCAAGAAAAAATCGCGGTGCTTTTCGATTCAAAAGATTAAAAGGCATGAAATCTCAATAGTAGACTGGCTGCAAAATGCATTCAGACGAATAATCTTCCCGATCAGCATTCAATTGACGACTTGCATTACTATTTTGTAGGTTCCATTGTTAATGTTTCAATCCCCGTGAATCGGCTATAATAGTATTATATTAATTTCTTGACATACGTACCTCGCATAGGCTTGATACCATTAGTGATGACTGTAGCACCAGAAGTCTAATAGGGACCCAACAAACAAATAGGAACTTGCTCCAATATTTACTTAAAATGTAGGTATAATATTTGTCACATACATACAATCCTGCTTGAATACTGAAAAGTGTGGGTAGAAACACTATTCTAGATGTACAACTAATTTTTGCCAAAAATTTTGTTACTGTCACTAAGTAATAGAAGACAAGATTTTTGATATACAGGTGTTTGTCAAAGCCTTGTTCGTTGATCACCATGTTCGTTGTAGGCTAAGTTATTGGCTGTTAGATGCATAGCAAATATTTGTAATGAACGGAACACCAGTACACCTACCTACCTTTTAAAAATAAGTAAATCATCTATTGAAAAAAAAAAAGGTTTGTAGTATGATCGTCGAATAACTCCGTGTAATTCAAAGTTATTTTGTATCTGTAAATAAGATACTGTAAAATGAGCAACGATTAAAAACATGGCTAACCTTATTTACTAATGAATCACTCTCGCCCATAATTACGCATTCGCCCATTTTTGACATTAACATAATTAATGAACATCGTTATTGAAGTTAAATTTAATAGAAAGGCGCGCTTAAATTACTCATCCTAATATTACGAGTACAGCAAGTAATTAAATTGGACCCATCGTGGTTTTTAATTAATTACTACAGACTTCTCAAATCTTTTTGACATGTTACATAAAAAGATAAATTTCAGTACATAAATTGGTACTTAATGTTATTATAGGAGATATATATGTATATATCTTCATAAATATATATCTTCCACAACTAATGGTAGAAAATAGATCTTGATGAATATTATTATATTATGACAACTTATTCGCTTATAACATAACAGAATCTGACCACAATAACAAAAGCGAGAGCTTAACAATAAAGTGAATAGAAATCACAATTTCGGGACATAAGAGGTACAAAAAGCCGACGGAGATGTGACATTGACAGATGGTGTGGACATTAGAGCTATGGCCATTAGTGGTGAACTGCTTTGCTTTGCTTGCAGCACGGATATTAATGGTTATATATGACCCAACCCTTTCATTAATTCAGTGTACACTTTTGAATATTAAGTGAAATTGACCTAAATAGTTCCCAAATAGTTATATTTCTTGGGCCTTACATTATATAAGATGTGTTCCAAAATGTGAATTATGAACGCTAAGAATTTATGTACCTATTTATTTAGACTCGTATCACACATTACAAACGAAATTAAATGTAACAATATACAATGCATGAACAGACTGACGTACTCACTCCCACAAGCGTGTGAATGAAATCCAAGCGTTTTGAAGATTCCGCCAGGCACCACTGGAAATACCTCCTGGTGCGTACCCGAGACGCCCGGCAATGGACGTAGGGACGACCGCGAGTTCGTGAAAAAAAAAGCGTTTCTGAAGATTTGGTGTTCTGGTGTTTGTCGACGTTGGCCAAGCGTCGGAACGGGTTAAACTAAGCACGTAATGGACAGGGTATTAAGTTTAGGCCTAAGCTGAAACCTTTCTACGAAATCCATTATATTACTTAGAAAACTTAGTAAATAAATAAACCTGTTGTCAGGCTAGCACCATTGGGCTCTCTCGATATGTGTCCACAAACACCATCCGTCAATGTCATAGCCCCACTTATTCACTTCGAAAGTGTAAACACATTCTTAAGGCTTACAAAATTATCCGATGTCCTAAGTGATAAGTTTGGTAGGGTCAACGATATAATCGTTTCTCATCACAGATTTGAGTTTGATGTTTGTTTATGACCAAAACTTTGTGATAGTCCATTTAAATAGTTGAGATGAGTTGAGTTGGTTATGATTAGAGTAGCACAGAACGTGAGATATAGAATGTAACTTCATTTCAACAGACATTAGCGTGGCAATTTAGTAATGGTAAGTAAGATGTTAAAAACTTATTAAAATTATAATAGCATTATTTTTCGCGGAGTTTAAAAAAGACAACAAAACGTCGACAATTGTTTCGCCTCTAAACGAGGCATTATCAAGACTGTCTCAACGAGAACAGCGGCTGTTCTCGTTGAGACAGTCGCAGTTTTTGTTTATTTATCTCTGTAAACCCTAATGTAAGTACTTGACAGAAACTTGGCTCTGGGTATTTCATATGGCGAAATATAATAATTGATTAAACAGTAATTCCACGGAATAAAGAAACATGTAAATTACGTTCTGCTCTTGACACAATCATAATTATAAAAAATCATAGTCTTAATATCAATCAATTTACAAAATAAGGGACCATTAATGCCACAATACTCACAAGAAACTGCTCTTTAAACATCATCAATATTAATTCTGCTAATGAATATAGATCAGTTTACAAATGATATCAAATAGCAAAATATAAATTTACCTACAACAAAATTATTGTGTCAGATAACGTTTTTATCATCATGATTTTTCATTAATTAATAATGAATTTAATGAGATTTGATGACGAACGTTTATTATCAATTTGATTCCCTATATATAAGTCCATCTCTGTTTACTCATCATCCACTGAGCCTTTTTACAAACCTATTCGGGGTTGGCTTTCTAGTCTAACTGCCATGTGGAAAAACTTCAATATTTTCCATGGAGCGACTGCACAAACAGTCGCTGTTGTTTTAAGCCTCCAAATACCCGTAACGACTGCCATAATTTCTTAATACATACTAATTATAAGTACATAGAAAATACCCAAACTCTGAAACTAACACAAATATTTGATTTGACCCGGGAATCAAACCTCATGGACCACTGTGCCACCGAGTAGAAAATAAAAATGGCTTGTATAAAAATGGTATGTGTGTAATAACCATAACTCCCCTCTTGTCAGTTTTGGATAAACAATCTCTTCATTTTCACACATCGGATTTTCATTCCGACAAACGGACAGACAAGGCATTATAATCAGATTCACAGGACTGAGTCGTATTATAATATAAGATCAACATGAAAATAGGACTGCAACGATCATTAAGATGTATGACGGATGCTGCGGTGGCTGCTGCTACCCTAACATAACCAACCATATAAGTACATCTTTTGCACGAAGATTTGCTAGATAACCGTTTATCTTCTGCTGTAGCCGAAATCTCGTGGTACCGGATAAAAGCTGGCGTCTCCGCGTTTCTAGAAATTACAATCCTATTAGATTACATCTCAAGTTTATTGAGTAGATACGTATAAGCTATTCCAATAATGACAATATCCTGGTGACCAGATGGAATTTCAGAGTGTGGATAGTAAAAGTATTTTATGGATTCTTTGAAACTCGTGAAACTAGGAGAACTATCCGTGCTTTCTCATAAACATTTTTTATGGTTAAGTACAAAGCAGGGTACAGTGCAGATTGTATCTGATTTTATGTTTAACTTTAGAGTCTGTGTAGTTTGAACTGACGGATGGCTAAACTCACAATCTATGGCTCTATATTTCACATACAAAACCGAAGTCTTGAAATAACTAAATCCTATAAAACAACCATTTTAAACGAAGTGCAGGAGTACTCGCAGACACAACAGTTTTCTATTTGCCAGTTCCTACTCGGACTTATTTGCAAGGACAAAAAAATTTCTACATCTAAATGTTTTCGCCAGTGAACTACAATTTTCCGTTCGCTAACCAGATATTTAATAGTGTTCACCTTTTGATTATGTCAAGAAAACACACACGTATAGAAACATGTTTATATGTTGGGGTTATATACAAGGGTTTATTATGCCCATATGTCGCCAGGAACTTTGCATGTAATAGGGGGCGAGTGTATGATATATTTGTCAAAGCCTCGTTCATCTATCAGCAAGTGGACCATGTGAGGTTAAGGTGTTTGTAGATCCCCTTAGTACAAACGAGTTTAGTTTTTTAGATCCCTCTTTCTAATTCTTATTTAAGAGTCTTCCTCTTGTCTGTGGAGTAACCACCACTGTTTTCTTCTCTCCACCAATGATACGACCTAACTTATAATTTTTCTTTTACTTGGTATATAGACGTTTCTACCCTTTCCTCACTTTCCTTCAACTATTTCTTCTATGATGTTTTTTTATAAAGAAGTCTTGTCGTATTAGGTGGCAGATCTTCTTGCGTCTCCGGGTCTCTATAACTTCCATTACCCTCTCGTTAGTAACCATTTTATAGTCCCAGTTAAAAATTATTATGGGACGTTATTTCAACTTATTTCATTGCACGTCAACATCGAATAAACTAGGTCAATGAACATGAACAAATGATATATTGCGGATATTAACTAAGAAGGAAACAGTTTTCCTATGTAGACGTTGTCGTTCTACTTTACTGCGCCGTACTAATTGCACTTGTTACGTACATTATTAGCCATAGTAAGTACCTAGTGTACCTAAATGCATGATATATTCTGCCGTGCTAAGGACAAAGACGGTATCTCAAAAAAATATCGAAAAGTTTATTTTAATTACAAAACTTGTACAATGAGAATAATATAACTAATACAACATACCTACTTATTTCCTTCTAAATATATTATACATACAAATACTATATATTTTATCACTGGTAGTCAACGGTTCATTTACAAACCTATTCGTTTATAATCAAAAGTAAAAAGTAACTGGTACTAGACACACTGATCCTATGTAGGTATTTAGATGACGAGCCGATTGGCGCTAACCTATGCGCTTATTTGTTTGCCAGAACCATGTCCTTTGATCTGTACATGTACCACGTAGTTAAGGTCCTCTAAGGTGAGACAAGTCTATATAGTTTGTAGAAATATTTGACCCGACCCGGGAAATATGAAGTAACAGTTGCACTCAAGTCGTACGTTCAAACAACTACGTCATCGAGACAGTCATTAATTCATCGGTATTATTACTTAAATAATATTCACCTTGCAAAGTTTTATCTATAGAGCATTCTTGTGACAGCTTTTGTAGATAATAGCGAAGCAAGCTTAATTAAAATTAAATGTTAACACATTTTATAAGTAAATTAAACTTAGAATTTTATGACTCACTTCCAGGAGTAAATGTGCATTCAATGTACACGTCACCAATGAATTTACTCGTTTGCAACGTAGTAATATCTCCTTATTAAATAGTGGAAGACAGACCTTATATTCCTTGCAAGGAAAGATCGAAACCATGTAAGTAAAAGCATTCTTGTCAACGTACAAATTTGATTTTAAAACCAGATTGCCGCAACCACTTGACGCTCATTAGTATATGGTTGGGACACAAATCACATACTGTAGAGATATTGGATAAAATTCTTCTTGATTTCTACGAAAATAAAGTTGGGTACATTTTACATTTAAACAGCTTGATAGGCATTTATTTTACAAAATGGTTGATTTAAATTGAATATTATTCTTTTCTTTTTTTAGGTAAAGAATTCATAGCATTTTATTGTAATATTATTGTGATGAAAAAATCAATAATTAAATAACGAATAATCCTAAAAATATTCAGATATTTAACTACAAGCAGGCGGAACTCACTGTTTGTGTGTGTATCTAGGTTTGAATTGATATTAACGTCGTCTGCATATAGTTAAATATCGGGATAAATAAATATATGCATATTACTATGCAATATAGCAGTCAGATTTTTTTATTATTAATTTTATCTACACACTTTTGTAATTTCGATCGAATCGAGAAATCAATCCAAAGTATATTGCAACATGGTACAAGTTGTACATATTTCAGAAACTTTGTTGTGTTCGTTATTATCAGGAGAAGGATCTTATGAAAAAACAAAGTGTTACGGATTATTAGAGATAAATAAATACGTCAGGACAATTCAAACAACGCCATCAAGTATCAAACTAAACAGAGCTTGTGATATGAGTACTAGATAAACTGATATAAATACATTTTTTCTTTTAAATACATAATATACATAGGAAATACCCAGACTACGGCACAAATGTACGTGTCATCACATCACACAAAGTTTGTCCCGACCGGGAATCGAACCCGAGACTCGCCACCGAAGCAGTCTAAGTAAGTATTTGAACCCCATCTTCCCGCAAAATTTTTCTTCCCAATTCTCATCCCACTTTCCACAAAACTTGAAGCCCCTATATCCCGGTAACGAAGCTTCCCAACTCAATTCTGAGCAAATTTTTGGTCCCCTGCACCTGCCGAGACGTATTCTATTAGCCTGCAAAAAATAATCCCGGGAAATCCCATCCCACAAAAATACCCAACATTCCCAGTACCCAATATCTCGCAAACTAAGCAACCCAGGTCAATTTTGACTTCATTTTTCGACCCCCCTTGAAACACCTGCAAGTAATAAAACTACAACTCTTCCCATAAAAAAATTACCAATTCCCATCCCCCTTCCCAAAAATTTTAATATTACCGGTGACAGTTGGACGTGTTTCTATGTTCCCCTACACATCTAGGTTCTATGAGTAGGTCTGGGGGCTATATCCTGGTAATGCAAGATCAATAATCCCCCCCCCCCCCTTCCCCCTCCCCCCGCTCACAGGCTGCTACGTTGCTCTTTAAATATGTAAAGTATTAGTAGCCTACGCACGCAACAAGCTAGCACGCAGACGCACGTTCGCCACTGGACTGCGTTTGTGTAAGTAGACTATGAAAACTGTGAACGGATATGGCAAGTAGTGGTTTTAAAAAATTAATATACGTGCAAGTTCAGGGAAGGTTGCCAGAAAAGGTTGATTTTTAATTGGAGGCGTTACGGAGTTCGCCTGTACAGCTATTATTGTAATAAAAATGTGCCCTGATCAACACCTTCTGGACTCAGGGGCACCAGATGACAGACAGACGAGACTAGTTACTATACCCAAAGACTAGTTCTATCACATGGGACCAATTAATAAAAAACTATGAAATGCTGGTGTAATAATATTCTATTTATTTGGGGTTATAGACGGGATATTCTGTGTGTGAAAAATCTCACCATTTAAGTATAATCTGTTGTATAGGTATATGTTAACATAACATAGGTACCCCGGTAAACCTGACGCTTAATGAGTGTCAAGTGCGAGTCCTACAAGGGGGCGGGGGGGGGAAGGAAAAGTATTCATAATCTTACACTTGCCTAAATTATCGCAGAAAATATTCAGAAACACACGAATAGCCATAACACTTTTCATTGGCCAAATTGTCAACATACCTGACAGAGGCCATTACCAAAAATTGAATTGAATTGAATCACGTCCTACAATAGTACCAGTCGTGTGATATAGTGTAAAATAAAATCCGTATTTTTCTATGATACGAGTACCGAGTACCGCTTTTGAGACGTTCAAAAAGCAAATGCAATGTTTATTTGCGTTTTATTGAAAGGGTAGAATAGAAAAATACGTTCTGAAGAAAGATAAAATTATAAAAACATCGGTGTTTATGTGGTAAGCAGATATATTCACTCTTTTTTCACACTTACTATTTTGGTCCAGCACAATAAGGGGTGAGCTTATTGTCTTTAATTGGGAACTTATTTGCCAGAGCCTCTGATCTTGTCTGATCAATAGTTGTCAACACTGCAGGTGAAATGAATATGCACTAAACTAGAAATACAATCAAATATACTTGGGTTAACACCAGTACTAAACAATAGTAAAGACAAAAAGAAAAGGAAGAATACCAGTTAATACCTTTAACTATTGTATCTCACTGTAACATTCAGTAGGCGTGTAGTAGTACTAAACTACAGAACGTGCAAGACTGCGGCTTAAAGTTAGCTAATTGATATGAACAAAGTTAGTTTGACATCGTTCCTTTTGTTTGTTTGCCCTAGTATTTGTAAGTCTTTGATGAAACTCGGATTTAAGGGGACGAAGCTTTCTCTAGCATTAAATCAAAATTAAAATTATTCATCACTAAAATAAGAGATATTTAGAAAAACTAATTATCTATAAACTCTATTCCAAATAGTTTGAAATAAAAGGTCATTGACGCCTAAAAGAATCATAACAAAAAGAGCGAGACCCCGCCGCGTGCGCCGCCTACTAGCTCACCCACCTCGCTACGATAGTTGGTTTTACAGGTCTGTTCCTCGGTGTCTACGACCTTTTATTTCAATCTATGTGGTTATAATACTACTGCTAAGTTACATAAATGAAAAAAGCAAAGAATATACCTATGTGTCTTGTTTTTTGATTGAGATCGGTGAGTGAAGGCGTGTAGGGTGAAGCCCCATTCAGAAAATGGTTATTCTATGTAGGTACTCATTTTCATCCAAATCGGTGAAAAGGTTTATGCGTAATTGAGTAACAAACATTTTTCTCAAGTTTCATATTAAAAACCTAACGTAGGTACTTAAGTACAATCATTAATACTACTTTAACGATTTCTTAGGTACCTAAGGAGATCCATACACACGACTGTCATAGTATTGAATTTTACATCAAACATTGTTTCTGCTATCGAAATTTGCAAGCCAATATTGAAACTGCGGTGATTTTGTCATTAGTTTGTTCATTTACATTCAAAATTAGGTGCCTGTACTAATGGTTACACAACAACGCTAAGTAGTTGTCAGTATGTGGATACAATAAATTTTGCTATTCTTATTTTGTAAACCCAACATGGCAATAGCAATATCTGGGAACAGCAATTAGGAATAGGGTGCTGAGGGGCCCATCAAGTTCACATTCTTTTCTTTCTATTTTTCGGGGCCTAGCCTCCCTAATCAACGCTGAAGCGACACATTTTACTTACACGTCTTTGTAAAAGGGGCTCGGATGATTTCAATTTCTAATATTGCCCATATGATAGTCAATATTTACTACTTTGTCAAACTAAGAAAACATTCTGATTACCTACATCCTAATACAAAGAAAAACACAAATACTTAAATACTTTGTTTAAATCATGCAAGTATTCGACGACACACATGTATCGAATTCGGTTTGTTCGAACGCTTATATGCTATCGAATTCGCTTTGGTGGCATAGTTGCTTGAATGAACAATCGATTACGGCAGAGAACAGTCAAGATTAATCCATGCTGAATTTCTGACACAGCCATGGCTATCAGTTCGCATTAACTATGATTAGGTACTCCGGCTACTTTATGGTTAAAGAATCTGAAATGATGAGATTCACAATAGAATGGTAATTTTATAGCTTACTGCAACTTTTCCATTCAATCTATTGTATGATCCGTTACCATTGTACTGATTATTTTCCCCCGAGTCGTTGCACTGTGTAATATAAAATCATGTACATCAATTGGAAATTTTATTTCATTTTTTTATTGGAAGAGGGAGTTGTTATTATAATGTGGAGAGACTTACCGCCGAATACTGAAACGTCACTTAAATATTCATATATACTCAAAAATACACGTTAAAAATTTACACAACAACCGACTTCAAATTACCGAAATGGGACCAAATAATTGTCGGAATGGGACCAAATTCCAATGGAACCACTTGGGAAGTAAGCTTTCATAAAAAAAAATATTTCGAAATTGATTCCTCCAGTCCAGAGATATGAGGTACATAAACATAAAAAAAGAAAACATGCAGTCGAATCGAGAACCTTCTCAAGTGACGTTTGAGTTTGAAAAATTTAAGTTTAAGGGCTGCTCAAGCATTTCAACAGCTCCAAAATATTTGAGTGACGTTCAAGTATTGGGTCGCAACGATCTTTAATTTAATGTTGAAATTTTAAGACTTGTGAATGGTGAATGGCTACGAGTTTATTGCCTGTTTAAGAAACTTGTATGATTGCCAAGTAATTGGCAGATTAAGTACCACTTTTAAGCACCCACTCCCAAATTAATTAAGTAATCACGAGCTTCCTGTCTCCAGCGATTGACCTGCACCAAGATTATTTGCAACATATTTTTTTAAATCTTGATGAGACACATAATAATATGTACCCTAGCAGGCCTATGTCACTCGCCTAACAATCGCAAAAAATACGTGACGTCAGCGACAACTTGAAGTTGTAAGTCAGGGTGTAAGGGTTGTCTCTTGTTGATATTGAGGGATTAACGTCATAATTATTGGTCAAATTATGCTGGTACTTTCCTGACAACCCTAATGTTCGAATTATGTTCTCTGTAAACAGAGGAATGTGCTTTAATTAACGTCGGAGTGCAAGTTCTGTATGTAAGTACTATTCCCTATTCTGTGACCCTAGTAATTACATGGCCGCATTGCGGCTAAAGATAACCCCATAGTCTCTATACAAATTTTAAAATTATTTGCTATGAGATATAACCGGCAATAACGCTTTTACATCGAAAAAAATGTTTGCCAACAAATCTCTACCACCATACGTTACAATGGAGTAATTTTTTAACTAAATATACGATTATGACCTCGTTTGCATGCCGCAGAGGCGTTTTTTTTTTTTTATTTTTTTTTTTTTAATCCGCGGCTTGGGGCCGCGGCCGCACCTACGTCCATTGCCGAGCGCCTCTGGTAAAGACAGAGAATTCCCAGTGGCGCCCGGCGGACCTTAGCCACCCGTGTGGCCACTGCGTGCTGGTCGGGTGTTACCCCGCATCCTTGGGGTCGGGTTTTATCCCGCATCCTTGGGGTCGGGTTTTATCCCGCATCGGTGAGTGAAGGCGTGCGTGGGATGCAGCCCCACATCACGCAGCCCTTCTAGCCTGCTTCTGTAAGGACGGTGGGTTGCTAATCCATCGTCCTCAGGCCCCGATTATGGAGGTCGATGGTCCTGGGCGTAGTCACGCCTGCGGCGCCCTCGCCGCAGACTTCGGAACCCAGCGGGGAGGATACGCTCCCTCACCTTACCGGCCGCCTCCTTCACGAGCATAACCTGCTCGCAGAAGGAAACGCCCGCGTTCCACTGGCTCTCCCTAGAGACCATGGCTCGTAGCATGGTCTCCAGCGAGAGAGTATCCACGCCCAGGCCCACAACGAGGTTCCGGCGCTGACTCGCCCAGGCTGAGCATTCCACCAACGTGTGGAATGCCGTGTCTACGCCGGAAGCTTCGCAGTGTTGACACGCGGGTGTGACCTCACGATGCATGCGAAACAGATACTCACCGAAGTTTCCGTGCCCAGTGATGATCTGTGTCGCACGATACGTGAGGCCACCGTGCTGCCTCTGCAGCCACTCCTCCATGATCGGTCTCACCGCCGCGATGGTGGTGGTTCCCCACTGCGGTACCCTCTTATTGCTCTGACGGCCAAGGTCCTCAACGATCTGTGTAAAACAGCGGTGTTGTTGGCCGTCAGTCTCGGCGCCCATACGGGAGCCCCGTACACGGCCATACTCCGCACGATCCCCAGGTACAGTCTCCTGCAGGAAGGGTCCCTTTAAGTTGGGCATCAGTCGCGAAAGCGCGGCTGCTGCCCCCGTCACTTTGGGGTCCAAACTTCGGAAATGTGGTCCGAAGTTCCATCGGCCATCGAGTACGAGGCCCAGATACTTCATGGAGGGCTCGATGCCGATGCTAACGCTCCCTACATTTATGCTGGATCCTGGAGGTGGCCCGCGCCGAGGTCCGTGAAAACACAGAGCCTCGGACTTATTCAGTGCCACGTCCAGTCCCAGCCGCCGTATCCGACCCACGACTTCAGCAACCCCAGTCGTGACCTTGAGTGTTGCCTCCTGGTGCGTTGCTCCCCGCGCCGTGACGAGGGTATCGTCCGCGTAACAAGTTACGCTGACGCCCTCAGGCAACGCACCCCGCAACACCCAGTCGTATCCGATGTTCCACAGGAGAGGTCCTAGGACCGACCCCTGAGGAACACCGCACGACACATCTCGCCGAGCTGGCCCGAGCCAGCTAGGGTAAGTTATGACCCTCTCGGATAAATAAGCCCCGACAATGCGACGGAGGTAGAGAGGCACTCCGTGGTAGATCAGTGCCTCCCTAACGCAGCTCCAGGGTAAGGTGTTAAAGGCGTTGGCGATGTCAAGAGACACCGCCAGCACCACCTCGCCCCGCGAGACTGCTTCCTCCGCCAGGGTCTTCACGCGCATGATCGCGCTCACGGTGGATCGTCCCCGACGGAAACCGTACTGGTTATCTGCCAGGTCTGGGCCCACACGCGTGAGATGCTCGACGAGGCGTTCCGCGATAATTCGCTCAAAGAGCTTACACACCTCGTCGAGCAGCACGATCGGCCGGTAACCGGAGTTTCCCCATCCTCCACACCTTGGGAAACTGGCCCCTTTCGAGGCATGCGCTAAAGAGCCCCCTCAGTCGCCGCAGAGGCGTGGATTCTGTGTACGTGACAACAGGAAAATAGTGAAGTCATCCTCTCTTATGAATACAGTAATATAATGTATATTATTGGGTCAGTACTAGCATGTAATACTAAGTTTTAAAGATACTTTTGATGCGGAGGTGATCAGATACCAAATAAACTACGTGGCGTCTTCTAGACGTCCTTATAGACCGTTTCGCTGTTCAAGTAGGTGCTCCACTTCATATAAATGGTTAAGAACCATGTAGAAGAAGAAGACCCGGGTAATCCCTAAACGGTTGTACCCAGGAAAGTTACTAAAAAAGTACTATATTAGGATTTGTCTGTGAATAATGTTCACTCACGCTATCCAGATTTACAAATTGACATCATCAACAAACTGATACTTACTCACGACACTTACTTATCAATACTTGTTTCAAAGATTTAACATTTCAGCTTTCCGTTTTGACAATATTAAGCATATAATCTCTTGCCATCTTACACTACTTACACAAATACTTTTACGAGATCCTAAGTCAATGCTTTTAGCATGTGCATGTTATGATACTAGAATGATTCCCTGGATTCATTCATTCATTCATTCATTCATCGGAGCCTCGTCCGTTGATCGGCAAGTGCACCACTTACTCGTAAGAATTTAATTGGGCCTACAGAATACGCCAACCTACAATCTATCTATATATTTTAAGTATACATTCATGTTTTATTTTCACCATATTCATAAAATATCTAATAATTGACAAACAGATATTCAACGTATTCTCCGAAATTTATTTATTCAGATAAATAACTATTATAACAAATGGAAGGCGTACAAGCCCTTAACTCTTAATGGTGGGAGTAAAACTTTCACTTGAATAGCTTCACGCTGTTTTATTGTCATTTGCTTCTAGTCATACCGCTTTACATTTCACATTACAAATTGTGTCTCACTACACAAGAGCAATAAATTTTACCAATGTAAAGATATTCTTTAGCAGTATTCTTTAAGAGATTTAGTAATCTATCAACTGCTTTAATAAATCAGTGTTTATTTTGAAATATTTCGAGTTGAGCAGGTGCATTAAGTCAAATTACACCTGTTACGATCTCAAGATTGTAGTGCTACATTACAAACTTGATTCCTTCAATTATGTCAATACTAATATTATAAAGTGGAAAGATTTGATTGTTTGTTTGAACTGAATAGGCTCCGTAACTACTGTACCGATTTTGAAAATTATTTCACGGATAATCTATGTCACAGAGCCGCAGTAACGGCCCGGCCACGGGATTCTGCAGCGGCGGTGGTGACGGCGGCGGCGACAGCGGAAATTCGCGCGTCTATTTTGCCACGGGGTACTCGCGTTCACCGCTGCGACAAGTAAGGAAGAGTGAAATGTCTTTATCAAAGTTATCTCGATATTCCTTAGAAAGTAATAGTTTTTTGGTTCAAGACTTTATATTTGGAAGAGATTGTGAAGTGACATGCTTTGAATAGGAATCTAGGTATAGATAGAGAATTCCACATACGGAGAAATACAGAATGTATAATTTCGAGTACACCAGAATGAGTGTCGATACTTCCGATTATATTAGTTTAGATTTATTAGTAATTAGCTAGTATTTCAGCAATAAAAGTCTCGGTAAGAACCTGAAATCTCGGAAAAAACAACTAAACTTGTTTGATCACTGGCCTAGTCGCCGAGACTGCCGCTCGACGCCGTGCCTCGCGCCGTACTGACATGTATTTGTTTCACTCGCCCGCCGCGCCGCCAGTCGCCCGTGCCGTTCGCTCGGTACATTTCGCCCGTCGCTTCGCCGTTTGCCGCTCCGCGTGGCTTGATAAGTACATTTCTATCCATTTATTTGAGTCGCTAGACGCTTCGCCGTTCGCACCGCGCGAATTTTCGCTATGGCGAAAGTCCCGTGGCCAGGCCGTAACATACGTTACATTTTATCCCTGTGGTACCCACTGGAATCAGAAAAGAGAAACTATTTCATGCGGGCGTAGCTGCGGTGATCTTCTAGAACTTCATCATCATCATCCACTGAGCCTTTTCCCAATGCAGTTGGGGTCAGCTTTCCATTCTAACTGCGATTCGGGTGAACTTCGATATTTCGCGTGGAGCGACTGCCATCAGACCTCCACAAGCCTAGGCGATATTGAAGTTTTGTAGTTAGACCTACCCCTAACGACTGCCATAGATGTTTGACAACCGGGACCGACGGCTTAACGTGCTCTACGAAACACGAAGGGATCTCAATGTTAAGCTAAGAAATGGTCACCCATCTTAAAACCGGCCTGACTAGATGTTTAAATGTTGCTTCTAATTTAGTATTAAACTTCTAGTTTATTTCCTAATTCTTCTTTTAGTTTAGTACTTCTAGTCTTCGAAATAAATATACGTACCTAATTTGTCTAAGTCTACAATTTATGTGTTTTCACAGTCCTCGGAACGGTCCACCCGAAGGTTCCAGCATAAATGTGGGAGGCGTTAGCATCGGCATCAAGCCCTCGATGAAGTACCTAGGGATCGTACTTGATAGCCGATGGAACTTCGGACCACTTTTCCGAAGTTTGGTCCCCAAGGTGACGCAGGCATCGGTCGCGCTTTCGCGACTGATGCCCAACCTAAAGGGACCCAACGCCTCCTGCAGGAGACTGTACCTGGGGATCGTGCAGAGTATGGCCCTATACGGGGCTCCCGTATGGGCGGATAGGTTGGCGGTCAAGGGAAACGTGACTCTGTTAAACAGACCACTTCGAACCTTGGCCGTCAGAACCATACGGGGGTACCGCACGATCTCCGGAGAGGCTGCATGTCTCCTAGCCGGGACCCCTCCATGGCACCTGGAAGCGAGAGCCCTTGCGTCGCCTCCTTGCTCCGGCGCAAGGAGGCGCTGGAGCGGGACCACAGGCCTGCGTCTCGAGAAACCGAAGACCAGCGGTCCCAACTCCGCCAGGATCTCATGGAGTCATGGAGGGTGCGACTTGAGCAACCCAAGGGGGGTGCCACCATCATCGCGGCGGTGAGACCGATCATGGACGATTGGCTGCAGAGGCAGCATGGTGACCTCACGTACCGTGCGACGCAGATCGTTGCCGGGCATGGATGCTTCGGTAGCTATCTGTTTCGCATGCATCGTGAGGTCACACCGCGGTGTCAACACTGCGAGGTTTCCGACGACGACACCGCACTCCACACGTTGGTGGAGTGCTCAGCGTGGGCGAGTCAGCGCTGGGACCTCGTAGTGGGTCTGGGCGTGGATACCCTCTCGCTGGGGACCATGCTTCAAGCCATGGTATCCCGCGGGAGTAGGTGGAACGCGGCCGTGTCCTTCTGCGAGCAAGTCATGCTCGTGAAGGAGGCGGCCGGGAGGGAGAGGGAGCGTACCCTCCCCGCCGAGTTCCGTAGTCGGCGGCCAGGTCGCCCCAGACTACGCGACTACGCCCAAGACTATCGTCCTCCATGATCGGGGCCTGAGGACGGCGGGATCGCCACCCGCCGTCCTTACAGAAGCAGGCTAGAAGGGTGCATGCAAGGGGCATGCTGCGGGGCCTTTGCCCCATAGCACGCAACCAGATTCACTCACTGACGCGGGATAAAACCCGACCCCAATGACGCGGGATTCTCGTCCCGACCAAACACCCGCAGAGACCACAGAGGTGGTCAAAGTCTGCCGGGCGCCACTGGACATACCCTCTGCAACCTCTGTAACCAGAGACGCCCGGCAACGGACGTTAGAGCGGGCGCGGCCTTAGGCCGCGGAACTAAAAAAAAAAAAGTCTACAATTTAGAAATCCTAAAAGTACTTATATATAGGATGTGACTTCTGGTTTGTGACTTAGTTACACTTTCGAGTCGAACGACGACAGCACCTCTAGTCGCATCTCGACGTGACATCCACAAGAAGACATGAAGTGGCTCTACTAAGTCGAGCGAACTGTAGGAGAAACCCAGACATCTGTTTTATGTCTAGTAGGTTCCTGCTTTATTGTGGCATAAAGTATATTATTTACCATTAACCATGTCCTTTGATCTGTACATGTACCACGTAGTTAAGGTCCTCTAAGGTGAGACAAGTCTATATAGTTTGTAGAAATATTTGACCCGACCCGGGAAATATGAAGTAACAGTTGCACTCAAGTCGTACGTTCAAACAACTACGTCATCGAGACAGTCATTAATTCATCGGTATTACATATTACTTAAATAATATTCACCTTGCAAAGTTTTATCTATAGAGCATTCTTGTGACAGCTTTTGTAGATAATAGCGAAGCAAGCTTAATTAAAATTAAATGTTAACACATTTTATAAGTAAATTAAACTTAGAATTTTATGACTCACTTCCAGGAGTAAATGTGCATTCAATGTACACGTCACCAATGAATTTACTCGTTTGCAACGTAGTAATATCTCCTTATTAAATAGTGGAAGACAGACCTTATATTCCTTGCAAGGAAAGATCGAAACCATGTAAGTAAAAGCATTCTTGTCAACGTACAAATTTGATTTTAAAACCAGATTGCCGCAACCACTTGACGCTCATTAGTATATGGTTTGGGACACAAATCACATACTGTAGAGATATTGGATAAAATTCTTCTTGATTGCTACGAAAATAAAGATGGGTACATTTTACATTTAAACAGCTTGATAGGCATTTATTTTACAAAATGGTTGATTTAAATTGAATATTATTCTTTTCTTTTTTTAGGTAAAGAATTCATAGCATTTTATTGTAATATTATTGTGATGAAAAAATCAATAATTAAATAATGAATAATCCTAAAAATATTCAGATATTTAACTACAAGCAGGCGGAACTCACTGTTTGTGTGTGTATCTAGGTTTGAATTGATATTAACGTCGTCTGCATATAGTTAAATATCGGGATAAATAAATATATGCATATTACTATGCAATATAGCAGTCAGATTTTTTTATTATTAATTTTATCTACACACTTTTGTAATTTCGATCGAATCGAGAAATCAATCCAAAGTATATTGCAACATGGTACAAGTTGTACATATTTCTGAAACTTTATTGTGTTCGTTATTATCAGGAGAAGGATCTTATGAAAAAACAAAGTGTTACGGATTATCAGAGATAAATAAATATGTCAGGACAATTCACACAACGCCATATAGTATCAAACTAAACAGAGCTTGTGATATGAGTACTAGATAAACTGATATAAATACATTTTTTCTTGTAAATACATACATAATATACATTGGAAACACCCAGACTTCGGCACAAATGTACGTGTCGAACCCAAGACTCGCCACTGAAGCAGTCTAAGTAAGTATTTGAACCCCATCTTCCCGCATAATTTTTCTTCCCAATTCTCATCCCACTTTCCACAAAAATTGAAGCCCCTATATCCCGGTAACGAAGCTTACCAACTCAATTCTGAGCAAATTTTTGATCCCCTGCACCTGCCGAGACGTATTCTATTAGCCTGCAAAAAATAATCCCGGGAATTCCCATCCCACAAAAATACCCAAGATTCCCAGTACCCGATATCTCGGTAACTAAGCACCCCAGGTGAACCCCTTGAAACACCTGCAAGTAATAAAACTACAACTCTTCCCATAAAAAAATCAATTCCCATCCCCTTTCCCAAAAAAATTAATATTACCGGTGACAGTTGGACGTGTTTCTATGTTCCCCTACACATTTAGGTTCTATGAGTAGGTCTGGGGCTATATCCTGGTAATGCAAGATCAATAATCCCCCCCCCCCCCCCCTTCCCCCTCCCCCCGCTCACAGGCTGCTACGTTGCACTTTAAATATGTAAAGTATTAGTAGCCTACGCACGCAACAAGCTAGCACGCAGACGCACGTTCGCCACTGGACTGCGTTTGTGTTAGTAGACTATGAAAACTGTAAAAATAAAAAATAAAAAAATACAATTGAAATTTACTAAATACTTATTAGCTAATAATGTTTAATAGGTAGGCACTATTAGCACTGAATAAGGAATAGTACTATTAGAGACAATGTCTGAACGGATATGGCAAGTTGTAGTTTTAAAAATTTAATATACGTGGAAGTTCAAGGAAGGTTGCCAGAAAAGGTTGATTTTTAATTGGAGACGTTACGAAGTTCGCCTGTACAGCTATTATTGTAATAAAAATGTGCCCTGATCAACACCTTCTGGACTCAGGGGCACCAGATGACAGACAGGCGAGACTAGTTACTATACCCAAAGACTAGTTCTATCACATGCGACCAATTAATAAAACTATGAAATGCTGGTATAATAATATTCTATTTATTTGGGGTTATAGACGGGATATTCTGTGTAGGTATGTGAAAAATCTCACCATTTAAGTATAATCTGTTGTATAGGTGTATGTTAACATAACATAGGTACCCCGGTAAACCTGACGCTTAATGGGTGTCAAGTGCGAGCTACACGACACACGTCCTACAATAGTACCAGTCGTGTGATATAGTGTAAAATAAAATCCGTAATTTTCTATGATACGAGTACCTACTACGCTTTTGAGACGATCAAAAAGCAAATGCAATGTTTATTTGCGTTTTATTGAAAGGGTAGAATAGAAAAATACGTTTTGAAGATAAAATTATACAAACCGATGCTTATGTGGTAAGCAGACATATTCACTCTTTTTTCACGCTTACTATTTTGGTCCTGCACAATAAGGGGCGAGCTTATTGTCTTTAATTGGGAACTTATTTGCCAGAGCTTCTGATCTTGTCTGATCAATAGTTGTCACCACTGCAGGTGAAATGAATATGCACTAAACTAGATATACAATCAAATATACTTGGGTTAACACCAGTAATAAACAATACTAAAGACAAAAAGAAAAGGAAGAATACCAATTAATACCTTTAACTATTGTATCTCACTGTAACATTCAGTAGGCGTGTAGTAGAACTAAACTACAGAACGTGCAAGACTGCGGCTTAAAGTTAGCTAATTGAAATGAACAAAGTTAGTTTGACATCGTTCCTTTTGTTTGTTTGCCCTAGTATTTGTAAGTCTTTGATGAAACTCGGATTTAAGGGGACGAAGCTTCCTCTAGCATTAAATCAAAATTAAAATTATTCATCACTAAAATAAGAGATATTTAGAAAAACTAATTATCTATAAACTCTATTCCAAATAGTTTGAAATAAAAGGTCACTGACGCCTAAAAGAATCATAACAAACAGAGCGAGACCCAGCGCCGCCTACTAGCTCACCCACCTCGCTACGATAGTTGGTTTTACAGGTCTGTTCCTCGGTGTCTACGACCTTTTATTTCAATCTATGTGGTTATAATACTACTGCTAAGTTACATAAATGAAAAAAGCAAAGAATATACCTATGTGTCTTGTTTTCAAGTAGTGTAGATGTCTTAGATTGAGATCGGTGAGTGAAGGCGTGTAGGGTGAAGCCCCATTCAGAAAATGGTTATTCTATGTAGGTACTCATTTTTATCCAAATCGGTGAAAAGGTTTATGCGTAATTGAGTAACAAACATTTTTCTCAAGTCTCATATTGAAAACCTAACGTAGGTACTTAAGTACAATCATTAATACTACTTTAACGATTTCTTAGGTACCTAAGGAGATCCATACACACGACTGTCATAGTATTGAATTTTACATCAAACATTGTTTCTGCTATCGAAATTTGCAAGCCAATATTGAAACTGCGGTGATTTTGTCATTAGTTTGTTCATTTACATTCAAAATTAGGTGCCTGTACTAATGGTTACACAACAACGCTAAGTAGTTGTCAGTATGTGGATACAATAAATTTTGCTATTTTTATTTTGTAAACCCAACATGGCAATAGCAATATCTGGGAACAGCAATTAGGAAAAGGGTGCTGAGGGGCCCATCAAGTTCACATTCTTTTCTTTCTATTTTTCGGGGCCTAGCCCCCCTAATCAACGCTAAAGCGACACATTTTACTTACACGTCTTTGGAAAAGGGGCTCGGATGATTTCAATTTCTAATGTTGCCCATATGATAGTCAATATTTACTACTTTGTCAAACTAAGAAAACATTCTGATTACCTACATCCTAATACAAAGAAAAACACAAATACTTAAATACTTTGTTTAAATCATGCAAGTATTCGACGACACACATGTATCGAATTCGGTTTGTTCGTACGGCTATACGCTTTGGTGGCATAGTTGCTTGAATGAACAATCGATTACGGCAGATAACAGTCAAGATTAATCCATGCTGAATTGCTGACACAGCCATGGCTATCAGTTCGCATTAACTATGATTAGGTACTCCGGCTACTTTATGGTTAAATAATCTGAAATGAGGAGATTCACAATAGAATGGTAATTTTATAGCTTACTGCAACTTTTCCATTCAATTTATTGTATGATCCGTTACCATTGTACTGATTGTTTTCCCCCGAGTCGTTGCACTGCGTAATATAAAATCAATTACATCAATTGGAAATTTTATTTTATTTTTTTATTGGAAGAGGGAGTTGTTGTTATAATGTGGAGAGACTTACCGCCGAATACTGAAACGTCACTTAAATATTCATATACTCAAAAATACACGTCAAAAATTGACACAACAACCGACTTCAAATAACCGAAATGGGACCAAATAATTGTCGGAATGGGACCAAATTCCAATGGGACCACTTGGGAAGTAAGCTTTCATAAAAAAAAAAAAATTCGAAATTGATTCCTCCAGTCCAGAGATATGAGGTACATAAACATAAAAAAAAAGAAAACATGCAGTCGAATTGAGAACTTTCTCAAGTGACGTTTGAGTTTAAAAAAATTAAGTTTAAGGGCTGCTCAAGCATTTAAACAGCTCCAAAATATTTGAGTGACGTTCAACAAGTATTGGATCGCAACGATCTTTAATTTAATGTTGAAATTTTAAGACTTGTGAATGGTGAATGGCTGCGAGTTTATTGCCTGTTTAAGAAACTTGTATGATTGCCAAGTAATTGGCAGATTAAGTACCACTTTTAAGCACCCACTCCCAAATTAATTAAGTAATCACGAGCTTCCTGTCTCCAGCGATTGACCTGCACCAAGATTATTTGCAACATATATTTTTAAATCTTGATGAGACACAAAATAATATGTACCCTAGCAGGCCTGTGTCGCTCGCCTAACAATCGCAAAAAATACGTGACGTCAGCGACAACTTGAAGTTGTAAGTCAGGGTGTAAGGGTTGTCTCTTGTTGATATTGAGGGATTAACGTCATAATTATTGGTCAAATTATGCTGGTACTTTCCTGACAACCCTAATGTTCGAATTAATATGTTCTCTGTAAACAGAGGATTGTGCTTTAATTAACGTCGGAGTGCAAGTTCTGTATGTAAGTACTATTCCCTATTCTGTGACCCTAGTAATTACATGGCCGCATTGCGGCTAAAGATAACCCCATAGTCTCTATACAAATTTTAAAATTATTTGCTATGAGATATAACCGGCAATAACGCTTTTACATCGAAAAAAATGTTTGCCAAAAAATCTCTACCACCATACATTACAATGGAGTAATTTTTTAACTAAATATACGATTATGACCTCGTTTGCGTGCCGCAGAGGCGTGGATTCTGTGTACGTGACAACAGGAAAATAGTGAAGTCATCCTCTCTTATGAATACAGTAATATAATGTATATTATTGGGTCAGTACTAGCATGTAATACTAGTAAGTTTTAAAGATACTTTTTTAACGTTTGGAATCTTGATAGACTTTTCCCTTCTGCGAAATGCGGAGGTAGTCAGATACCAAATAAACTACGTGGCGTCTTCTAGACGTCCTTATATACCGTTTCGCTGTTCAAGTAGGTACTCCACTTCATATACTTAAATGGTTAAGAACCATGTAGAAGAAGAAGACCCGGGTAATCCCTAAACGGTTGTACCCAGGAAGGTTACTAAAAAAGTACTATATTAGGATTTGTCTGTGAATAATGTTCACTCACGCTATTCAGATTTACAAATTGACATCATCAACAAACTGATACTTACTCACGACACTTACTTATCAATACTTCATCATTCACCGAGCCTTTTCCCAACTAAAGTTGGGGTCGGCTTTCCAGTCTAACTGCGATTCGGCTGAACATCGATATTTTCCGTGAAGCGACTGCCATCTGACCTTCACAACCCATGGGCGACATCGAAGTTCTGTAGTTAGACCGGTCGGATTTTTGATTTAGGGCTCCAACTACCCCTAACGACTGCCATAGATGTTTGTATGACAACCGGGACCGACGGCTTAACGTGCTCTCCGAGGCACGGAGGGGTCTCAGTGTCTTAAGAAATGGTCACCCATCCTAAGACCGGCCTGACTCGATGTTGCTTATCCTTTGCAATGTGTTAACATTGTCGGTTACCACTAGACCACGAGCCCCTCCTTACTTATCAATACTTGTTTCAAAGATTTAACTTTTCAGCTTTTCGTTTCGACAATATTAAGCATATAATCTCTTGCCATCTTACACTACTAACGTAAATACTTTTACGAGATCCTAAGTCAATGCTTTTAGCATGTGCATGTTATGATACTAGATGATTCCCTGTCTCTTTTATATTTTTATCGGAGCCTCGTCCGTTGATCGGCAAGTGCACCACTTACTCGTAAGAATTTAATTGGGCCTACAGAATACACTATATATCTATATATATTAAGTATACATTCATGTTTTATTTTCATCACATTCATAAAATATCCAATAATTGACAAACAGATATTCAACGTATTCTCCGAAATTTATTTATTCAGATAAATAACTATTATAACAAATGGAAGGCGTACAAGCTCTTGACTCTTAATGGTGGGAGTAAAACTTTCACTTGAATAGCTTCACGCTGTTTTATTGTCATTTGCTTCTAGTCATACCGCTTTTCATTTCACATTACAAATTGTGTCTCACTACACAAGAGCAATAAATTTTACCAATGTAAAAATATTCTTTAGCAGTATTCTTTAAGAGATTTAGTAATCTATCAACTGCTTTAATAAATCAGTGTTTATTTTGAAATATTTCGAGTTGAGCAGGTGCATTAAGTCAAATTACACCTGTTACGATCTCAAGATTGTAGTGCTACATTACAAACTTGATTCCTTCAATATGTCAATACTAATATTATAAAGTGGAAAGATTTGATTGTTTGTTTGAACTGAATAGGCTCCGAAACTACTGTACCGATTTTGAAAATTATTTCACTGATAATCTATGTCACAGAGCAGCAGTAACGGCCCGGCCACGGGATTCTGCAGCGGCGGTGGTGACGGACGGCGGCGGCGACAGCGGAAATTCGCGCGTCTATTTTGCCACGGGACACTCGCGTTCGCCGCTGCGACTAGTAATGAAGAGTGAAATGTCTTTATCAAAGTTATCTCGATATTCCTTGGAAAGTAATAGTTTTTTGGTTCAAGACTTTATATTTGGAAGAGATTGTGAAGTACATGCTTTGAATAGGAATCTAGGTATAGATGGAGAATTCCACAAGAAGTACGAGAAATACAGAATGTATAATTTCGAGTACACCAGAATGAGTGTCGATACTTCCGATTATATTAGTTTAGATTTATTTCTAAGAGATTATATTAGTAATTAGCTAGTATTTCAGCAATAAAAGTCTCGGTAAGAACCTGAAATCTCGGAAAAGACAAATAAACTTGTTTGATCACTGGCCTAGTCGCTGCGACTGCCGCTCGACGCCGTGGCTCGCGCCGCCGCCGCCCGGCGCCGTACTGATTCATGTATTTGTTTCACTCGCCCGCCGAGCCGCCAGTCGCCCGTGCCGTTCGCTCGGTACATTTCGCCCGTCGCCGCGTCGCTTCGCCGTTCGCCGCTCCGCGTGGCTTGATAAGTACATTTCTATCCATTTACATGAGTCGCTAGACGCTTCGCCGTTCGCACCGCGCGAATTTTCGCTATGGCGAAAGTCCCGTGGCCAGGCCGTAACATACGTTACATTTTATCCCTGTGGTACCCACTGGAATCAGAAAAGAGAAAACTATTTCATGCGGGCATAGCTGCGGTGATCTTCTAGAACTTCATCATCATCATCCACTGAGCCTTTTCCCACCGCAGTTGGGGTCAGCGTTCCATTCTAACTGCGATTCGGGTGAACTTCGATATTTCGCGTGGAGCGACTGCCATCAGACCTGCACAAGCCTAGGCGATATTGAAGTTCTGTAGTTAAACCGGTCGGATTTTTTATTTAGATCTCGACCTACCCCTAACGACTGCCATAGATGTTTGACAACCGGGACCGACGGCTTAACGTGCTCTACGAAGCACGAAGGGATCTCAATGTTAAGCTAAGAAATGGTCACCCATCCTAAGACCGGCCTGACTAGATGTTTAGATGTTGCTTCTAATTTAGTATAAAACTTCTAGTTTATTTCCTACTTCTTCTTTTAGTTTAGTACTTCTAGTCTTCGAAATAAATATGCGTACCTGATTTGTCTAAGTCTACAATTTAGAAATCCTAAAAGTACTTATAGTTTGTTACTTCTGGTTTGTGACTTAGTTACACTTTCGAGTCGAGCGACGACAGCACCTCTAGTCGCATCTCGTCGTGACATCCACAAGAAGACATGAAGTGGCTCTACTAAGTCGAGCGAACTGTAGGAGAAACCCAGACATCTGTTTTATGTCTAGTAGGTTTATGTCTACCAAAATGAAACTGAGACGTTTTATAGTATACATTGCTACAGTTATTTTGTTCGTCCAACTTTGGTCGTTACTGCGGAGCTTAGGGGTAGATATTTACCAGGCGAATCTGATCGAATTTGATAATTGCTGGAAATTATTGCATTGAATAATAAATATATAAATAATAGTGTAAAATGTCCTTCCTTTCATTGTCATTACGTCTCAGACTAGCCAGAGCTTGTACAAGATACTAGTTCTAGAAGCTTGGGCTAGTCTAAGACGTTAACAAATGATTGAAATACTTACCTACCTTAAGTTTTATTTAGCAGATCGAACAAATATGAGGTAAGTAGTAGTAGCATTGTGCACAGTCGTCTATATCCCTTTTTTAATTTAAATACCCAACAGCTACTTTAATGTACTTAACTATCTATTTGGCACAGTTAATTAATGATTAATAGATATACCTACAGTATAATATGCATATTGCAATGTGCGTATTGCCAACTATTTCTTTTTATCTCACAATAAAAAATGTATGCGTAAGAAAATCTTTATTTCACAAAATAACAAAAAGGCGCGCCATGAAGTCTGGTTCTCATAGTGAACCCCCTACTGTGTGCTAGTTTTTTCAAGCCCAATATTAAACAAGTATCAGGCTGATATGTGCCAATTCCTTATTTCTATTTTGCACCCTAAAACTACCTACTGGTCATATTGATATATGTATATACCTACACTTTCCAAATTTACCTGAATATTTTTAGGAAATCAGTAAGTTTTAGTGGTTTTATTGTTCTTTGATAAATTATATTAATACAAATATTAAAAAATACAATTGAAACTAACTAAATATGTACATTACCTATTTTAAAATTATACTTTCTAATTATATCTAAATTCTAATATGCGTCAAAGAATTCCTCCGCCTCGTCGCCGACTGGCAATGTTCCGAGAAGGCTGGCAGCATTTCCACGTTGTATGGCAATGCTTATTCTTTGTGTCAAATAGTAACCAGCCTTCTGGTCTTGAGAAGTGTCGATCATGAGTTTAGATAACATTTTGAATAGGCCGCGAGCACTCGGACCCCAAGGTCCGAGTGCTTGATTATTAAAAGTGCTTTTTGAAAAAGTTTCGAGTACAATTGTATTTTTTTTGTCTTTACCAACTAATGGAACCTATTGAATCATGCGGCTTTGTGTATAAAACAGTGATAATGTGAATGACTTTATTATTTTATCTGTTGACTAAGTCGGTCAGTAAATGTTTGAGATGTGACTTGAGTTATTATTGTTGTGTGCTAACGTCTCTATAAGTCTACACATTTTCTGTATTATGTACGAACGTTTTTCTAGCCAACACAATATGCGACTTAATGTCAATATTTGCGAATAACAATTGTTATTTTTATGATGTTGATTTCGTTCCAATCTGAAGGAAAAAAAATAACAAAATAAAAGAGTAGTAAACGGTTGAAGTGAGGAAATTGGCGATAACTTTTGTTAGTAAACATTCATAAGTTACGATCATTTCTAACAACCACCAAATGAGCCAGAGTTTTCCGTACGTAAATGTGTAATACGAGTATAACCACCTATATTAATGATTGCTGATGCCAACAGTTCCACCTGTGAGTAATCACTTATGATGACCACTTTTTTTTTATTTAGGCCGACAAATTGACGCCCTCTGCCTGATTGGAAAGATGTGGCGACGTCTGGCGATTGTGGGCGACTCTGATAGTACACAGAAATACTATAGAGGATGGCCCTTAACTTGACGACCTAGTGATGTGCCTCGTCACGCTTCGCTTTAAGAACCCTGGGTTATTTAATTATGTGGTAGGATACACGTTTTTCTTTCCATTTAATTTTGATGAAACATCGTTGAGCTTAGTCTGCAGTTTAGTACCTACTTTAGATATTCAGCGTGATACATATAATAATAATTACATAGACAGATAGACAACCGTTACTTTTTTAGTGTTTTATTGATGTTTTTATGTAGTCTTGACTCATAATTTGTTACTTTTCAACCGACTTCCAAAAAAGGAGGAGGTTCTCAATTCGACTGTATGTTTTTTTTTTCATTAGTGTTAACTGATTTTGATTTTTTTATCGAATGCTACAACCTCCCAAGTGGTCCCATTGCAATTTGGTCCCATTCCGACAACTATTTGGTCTCATTTCGGTAGTTTGAAGTCGATTGCTGTGTCAATTTTTGATGTGTATTTCTATTCAATGTTACCTACCAGACACACGATTTCTACTGCTTTATTAGGGTAAAAATAGATATATGCTACCTATTATTGCTATGAAAACATAACAATAATAATATCGTCGTTGATAGTCGAATACCGCATAACTAACATGCAACCCTAGTTAGCAGATTGTGATTAAGATCGATGAGTGTGATGACAATTTTGTGAATTGACCAATAGGAAGCTAAGTAATTTAAAAATACCAATACTTTATTAACAAACCAATAGAAATATTAATTTTAAAATGAGTAGGTACACTAGCTAAAGCAGATTGAAATGGTCCTAAACACCAGTTCATTTGAAATTCGAAAGATAATTTTTTTTATAAATCAGTTTTATGCTCTCATGTAAAATTTGCGACATATGCGTTATTTGACAATACGTGGTATTGGATTATCAACGACGATAATGACGACGGCGACATGTAGATCGCCACAACCGTATGTAAGGTCACAGTATAAGTTTAATTTTACTATGGTAAGGAATGCTCTCTAAACTTTAAAAATAAATGTAATAAGCTTATATAGATACTGAACAGTTAACCAGATAAGCCGGTGTAAAATCCCCAAGAGCCTCACGTTTATTAACGCTTAGATAGCTACTTCAAGCTGTAAACTAGGGATAGCGGTAGTAAAAATGTCTATAAACTAGACGATATCACAGATGAACTAGCTTTGTTATGGTGCAATGCGAATAGGCTACCTATATTTTCAAATGATTTTACAATATGACTCACAAAAACTAAAGACTGGACTCAAACCAGCGACTGATCCCTTTCCAGGAGGAACGTTCTACCAACTGACCAATACACCACTAGCCCAAGACATCTAATTTTATGATCATATTGTGTTAATATCGCTTCCTATACTTTATTTTAATGATATTTTTAATGCTGTACTGCTTATTGTTTAACATGACTTCCTAAACAATAAAAGTTAATTAATGGTCGTGGGATCTATTAAGATTTTAACAGTTTCTTCCTTGATATATTTAACCATCTCAGAGTCTGTCAGTGGTTACAGTAGATGTTAGTCAAATTTTTGCAGTAGGTATAGACAGGCCGCCGTGCCAGGCGCCACTGGAAATACCTCCTAGGGCGTACCAGAGACGCTCGGCAATTGACGTAGGAGCGGCCGCGGCCTGGCCACGGGTTCCATACCAAAACGGAAAAAAAATAATGTTACTTGTTTGGGAGCCCCCTTAAATCTATTTAACAATTCTAGTTCACAGTTCATGAGATACAGCGCAAGACAGACGGAAGGACGGACAGCGAAGTCTCAGTAGTAGGGTTCCCGTTTTACAGGAATAGGAATACAAAGGAAGATAGATTTGATAATTAAACCGACTGAGTAAATTTTGTTTTAGGTTAATCCCATCATCAATGTTTTCATTGGAGAAAGTTCAATAAAATGAACCATTGTTTTTACTAAAATATTCGTAGAAAAATTACGGGGAAATTTTTGTAATAACATTCTAGTCAGAAATATTGAAAAGGAAAAAAGTATCCTGATCCCTAAAAGCATAAGGCGTTTTGTAGTTAAATAAAACTAAATATCTATATTATATTAACAATTTATTTTGTTTTCATTTACTGTGTTAACATTTAAGTAGACATCAACAAGTATTTATTTATCATTACACTTTTATTTATGTATAGAAGAAAGTATTGTGCGACTGGATAACTTTAATATTTCCATCAAACAGTCTTGTAATTATTTACATTATGTATGACTATTCTGAACCTTTGATAATATCAAATAAAGTTAGAAAGAATAATAACAAAAGACATTATGATCTCACAATATAAAAAATACAAAAATTTATTTGCCTACATTTCTGATTTATGTAATATTATCATATTGAAAATCTTGCAAGAACATTCAGTAGGTACCGTACAAATATTTTTTTCTAATTGTAATAATGAATATTGTAAACTTAATGTCTTGGTAAACAAATTTATTATTCACACATTTCTATACAAAATAATGTACTTGCTAATCTTACAAAGTCACAAATAATAAGTACGTATTTATTTATGGCAGAATTTCCTCCAATACCAGCACAGAAACACATTCACAGAATAAATTATCATTTAAGTATAGAGGTTTAGACCGAAAGCTACTGGTCCACATTTACTTATATTATCTAACACGACTAGTTTATCAAATGACTAAGAAATTATTTTCACTCCGTCAAAGTACACCTTTGAATACAATGATGTTTCTGTTCGGGACACACATCCAAATGAACAATATTTACCGATCTATGGAATGTCACTCTCGGGAGTCATCGCGTTAATGTCACTTCAGTGTCACTTGAACTCCTAGAGCTTTCTTTGATAACATCAAGTTCTCTATTCGATAGAGACGAATTACGCGAAAACTTTTGAGCACTGTATTCACCTTTTTCATCAAAAAAATCACGACACCCATTACTATAAACTTTGTCGTCGTCAAGATCATCTTCCACAATATCATTCACTTCCACTTCCAATAAATTATCGTTCCCCTTTAGTCCATACGCATTGAAGTTTCTTTCGTGACTCAAACTACGTATTCTGTCAAGATTATGCTCCAAATGCTGCATATCGTTATCTGCACCTGGCGAATCATCAAACTTCCACCTAATACTTGAATTGAAATGCTCCACTCCAGGATATATACTTATGCTATTACTTCTATGCCCGATTATCGGACAATTTCGAAACTCTCACAATTCTGGATGCCTTCCATTACAGGTCTTAGTGTAATTCCTTTCATTCAAACTAAGATTCGAACGAGAGTGGCCACAGTCTAGACTTGGACTTGGTCGAAATAAACATATGTCTGAATTTTTTAGTCGACACTGTCGTGAACATGATTCTATTTGAAAAGCTGCCCTGTCCAATTGTCTGTAGTCATTCGGACCATACCCTTCAAAGAATCTTGAATCCTGCTTACAATTGCTAGAACAGCCTTTGAATGATCCTGAATATCGCAGCGGATCATGATGACATGCTTTTTGGATGGCATGAAGAGAAGACGATGAAACTGTGCGTTCTAATATTTCACCCCAATATTTTTCACCAAGACCTTCAAATTCACCCTTTGAATGTAGGCCATCTGATGTCACAGGAGATCCACAACAGCCTGTAGTAGGTTTCTCATAACTTGGGAATGATTTTGAGCTCTTGCAGCAGAACTGTGAAAAATATAAAGTTTTTAGAAAAGAAACACCATTATTTTTGAAACGTAATACCAGAGTTTTGTTCATAAGTCACGAGCGTATTAGCATGCAGGTGAGTTTGCTGGGATAAAGTTTACGTTATGCGCGAGTTAAAATATACATTTTGTATATCCAAAATTCATTTGCTCCATTTCCTATTACGTGGGTAGTCATGCATCATGAAGACGTATGTGTAATGTAAAAAATACAGTAATAAAATTCCTCAAAATTTTTTCACTATTGTAATTGAGTAATCAAAACCCGATTTCTATTGGTTAAGAGAAGACAATATAATATGATGTTATACGTACATAATATTGAAGTAGTTCATGGCTTATTCTTCTAAAGTGACTATTTAATAGCCAGTACAGAAATGGATTCCAAAAACTGTTGCTCAACGCCAACCAAGTTACAATGAAGTCCAATGATGGAGGAACCTAAAAGTGGGAAAAATATATAAAATTATTGATACATTTTTTAAAGTGATTAGAAAAGTAAGTATTTGACTTAAATATAATTAATTATGATTAGAGAGAAATTTACCTTACAACCTGTGCAAGCTGCTACCACTTCTTGTATAGTAGCTGGAGTAACCATAACAATGAATCCCAAAGACATAGCTGCCATAGTTCTTGATGTACTCACGCTGTGTGGTCTCACTGGAGCTTGAATCTGTAGGTAAACATTTATTTAATGTGAACTCGAAACTATTTATAAAAAGAATGAAAAAGTTTTCAGAATTTCGATGCAATTATGTATATTTTTTGTCAACAGTAAAATGCTCAGGAGTATTGTTTGATGAGTACCTACCTAGTACCAGCTAGTGACTAGAGCAATTATAAAGTTTTATTAAAGCCATTATTATTTTATTTTCCTTGAGTTGCTCACATAATTAATCAACGTTGACGATCTAGTTTCTATTGTCCTGAACCTTTTTAAGCATGATATAGAAAACCTATACATATGTTTAAATAAAAACTGTGATGATTGCGTTTGTTATAGCTATAATTTTTCCAAGTTATTGGTTTGCTTTTAAGTGGTTTCAAGTCATTTGTTTTAATTTGCGTGGGACTGTGATCTGAAAATTCGACGAGAAAAACTTACCACAATTTCATGATCGCTATGTGACGTTTTCACGCAAGCCACGGGTATTCCATTAGGCCTTAAGGGCTCTGGATCACACTTAGTTCTAGTTTTGCTTACGTGGAAACCTGAACCATAGCAGTACATCAGTGCCATTGTCGTTGGAAAATAGTAGGCACAGCATGACAGGATCCTAAAAGACAAAGACTTTTTAATTTCCACTTTTGATTGTAGATACACATTGTGAAAGTAACTTGTACTGAATTTCACTACGTTATTCACATAATATCACAACCGGAGGATTCTTGTAATTATTAAAAGTAAAAAAAATATTTTAAATGGGGAACTCTTTTTAGATTTTAATTAATTAATTTAAATATATTTATTTTACAAATTTATACTATCAGTTTCAGTGTAAAAGTTGCCAAAAAACCTTTCCAGGTTTGTCCTGACAACAGGCAGAAATTCACCACCGGGCACAATTATTAGAAACTCATATCATAAAATAGGTACTTATATAAAACAATATCCCTCGGCCTACAGATGACACAGTTAGAAGAACATCAATATTAATTAAAATAGGCGGGTAGATAGGAGTATACATTTCAGAAACATTAATGTTATAAACTGGCTATTTTCATAGTTTAGTCGGAGTCCTATAAATTTTGAAATAAGAATTATTAAAAACATAATTTTAATAGAAAAGAGAAGACTCGAAGAATGTACCTGAAGGCAACTCTACTATGGAACACATCACAAGCCATCAGACCCGTTGAGTTAAAATAGTATCCAGATCTCGGTAGCACCATGATTGCGAAAAGCGATACTGATAATATCCAAGTAACACTTATTACTAAAACGCAACCCTGCAAAATAAATTAAATTTATGTTAGGTTGGTTACTTTGGGTTAGTCACTAACTGGACACGAAGGACTTGACACACGTGTGGTCAGTTGGCAAAAATCAACTATATAACATTGTATTCTTTAGTCATCTGGACACCAATATTATTACGTGTGTCCGTACACACAAACAAATCACTTATAAGTTTTCGTCAACTGGACACACATAGGTACCGCCCGATACCACTGAAAATTCCCTATGTGCTCACTAGAGGCGCTCGGTAATGTACGTAGGAGCGGCTGCGGCCTCGGGCCGCTGAAATAAAATAAAAAGGTTGTTTACTTTGGACTACATTTGCGGTGAAAGTCATTACAAGTCAATCCTTGTAATGACTTTCACCGCAAATGTAGTCCAAAGTTCTATTCCAATGAATAGAACGTGGCAATGCTGCCAGCCATAGTAACATTGCCAGTAGGCAGGCGTAGGAGTTCTTTGATGTGTGCTTGTAGATTTTAAATTTTCGATAATTTTGGTTTTAGTTATTACGTTAATTTACGTTTAAAAGCTTCCTTAGGATCTAAGTCCTAAAAATGTGTAGAAGGGATGCATACCTTTTTACTGGAATGTTTATGATACGTATTGGAATGCAGTAAATATAAATATCTGTCGATAGCCATACACACTAAAATAATAGCACTTTGTTGACTAACAGCACCGCGTAGGAGAGCCTGTAACAGAACAAAGAGATTTTAACCGAAAGTTGGAATAGGACAAAACAGACAGAGACACAAATGCTCACCTGTATTTGACAGAAGATTTCACCGTAGGGCCAGCATTTATACAACGCTGGTAGAAGTGCCACTGGAGCTATTAAAATTCCAGTGAATAAATCGTTAAGTGCAAGGGAAGTCAGTAAGTACCTCGGCTGTAAAATATTAACACTTTAATCATAATAATTACATTGTATAGTGCAGTCTAATATACTATGCTACTTGGGTAGGTACTAAGGGCCGATCAAGAATTCCGGGACCTAAATCATTCTAAGCTGGCACTGGACATGCTGATCGGGCGAGGCTTAGCCGAATATCCCCAAGGTTTAAAAAAATAAACTTGAAGCCAAACAAAAAATAAACATACGTTGGTTATGTTGAACAACTTTTGTGGAGAACTGAATGTTTAAAGTACCAACAAAGTCAAAATTGCTCTGTCTAATATATGAGTACATACTGAATAAAATACTATATTAGTTAACAAGCATTTTGCTAACATCCTCTAAAACCCAAAGATAATAATATAAACCATGGAATTGATGAAGGCTACATTGGACCACACTCTTATATTTACAACTATGAAACAAGATACATAAGTAGTTTCCAACATACCTGGTTTTCGATATATTTAATGTACCGTCGGTTATTCAACACACAAATCAGAACAGAGTTTCCAAATACAATGGCCATAGATAAGGCAAATATAAAGAAGGCTTTTATTATATCGGCTGAAGCTGGAAAGGTTGAAGGCCAGCCCTTGCCGTTTAACCAACAGGAGCTGTTAGATAAAGACGGCGCTACGAGTAGTGCGCCTTTGGTCGAGTCAAACATAGTCGGCGCCAAGGGGCAGCGCGCTCTCCTCTTGAATAAGGCATTTAGATCATATTATATTATCGCAGCATCACACGTCCAGTATTTTATTTTTACATGTGCACTTCTCATTAAATTTATATTCACAACATTAGTAGAAATGTTTTATCATAAACTTTTGTAGATGTTGTTACTTTCTGGCTTCTTACACGACATTATTTACCTGTAACAAAGTTATATTATTTAAAAGATGAAAAACTTAGATTCTTTTTAAATCTATAGATGAATTTAAAGTAGATGTATCAAGAACTATCAGAATCAAACAATCCTTTACGAACAATTACAATCGTATAGCTATGGGTTCATAATTCTTGTTAGTTGCGTAGCAAACCTCTAGTACTCTAGTCAGTAACTACGCTAAATTTGACAACACCCAACAGTACCTAAGTGGTTAAAAAAATCATTGAACGTGGGTACTAAACGTAAAACATTCATTAAAGCACTGAATTATGATTTTCTTCAGATTGGAATTTAAGTTTACTGTAGTCGATTTGGGGTTCCGCATTTTATTAATAAAAGAGTAAAAAGATTTCACATTTTGTGGAGCGTACGTGACACAAAGTGTCTGGCAAATCTCTTCCATCGGATATATTATTCAGAACGACTTTATCCCATCTTGTAGAGTAAATGCTGTCAATTTCCTCTGGAAGATGTCATTCCTTAGTCATAAACTAAGTTTCTTGTGATAATATTTCTTATTATTAATGATTCTACTTAACTACAAAAGAAAGTATACAATTTTTTTTGGAAAATGATGTCATGAATTATACCTTCAAGCAAGAAAACTTTATGGAATATATCAACTTATAGCATGAAACAAAGATTCGAAATCGCTGGCTTAGAGCTTAATGAACAAATACACAAGACATAGTGTTATGTCTTTTTATTCAAAGGGATAGACAGAGGCATTGCATATCTTTCACATTTCCTCAATTATTTTGTAGAACTCACGCAAAAACTGGCGAGCCTATTACCAACCGAGCACTTTGGACAAATTTGCCTCGCCCATCTCACAGCAGGTACTTGTGTGCATATGAAGATCAGTTGGACTCCGAGCTGTGTGAAAAAGAAGAATTCGGATAAAATAACGTAGTGTCTACAATACGTATAAGCCCACAATAGTATAAGGTTTAAAGAAGCCAAGTAGGTATTTGTGCTCGTCGTAATTTCGATAGCGGGAAAGCTATCTACGAGGAAAATGTTAGGGATCTCAAGAAAATTGTTTCATTGAAGCGGCGAAATATATTTACACTAAGTAGATACTTACTGTACAACAGAATCTATGTCTCAAAGGATATTCCTTTTGTGAAGTTATTTAAATTATTGTCCATGGTTTTTTTGTGACCACCAACATCTCCAGGTCCCAATTCATCGTCATTTTGTCGTTTTAATTTTTGCTATTAAAATATTACTGTATACTGCCTATATCATCAAAATCTTATTCTTGTGGACCATCCAAGCGGGAAAACTTCTGTTCTATGTGGGTGGAGCTATGAGCAAGATAGTAAGTGACATTGCTTAGATATTATTTCTGACATGTACCTAATTATTTTTACATGAATTAAATAAACACAGGAGAACTATTCTATAGTCATTAAATAAGTAGTAAACAAACATAAATAATAAAACGCCTACAAAAATTATAACTTGTATTCTATTGTAACGATCTGAGTTTGGGGCAAATTTAATGACACATTTGGCGTCGACGTGTCTGGGGTGCGGTGTACTATGACGTTTGTTTTAGACTTTCACAATATTTTGTTGAAGATGCCGGTTGAATAATAAAATTGTTATTTTATTAGTTTTATAAAACTTTTCATCGTTATATATATATAAGACACTTTTGTTTCCTTCCAGAACTACCTACTTGGTATCGTTTACCTTCTAATCTCATTATTCTTTGTATTAGCTACTTAAATGTTCTAATCACACAATCCTACTAACATTTGCAATATTTAATTATTTCATTAGTTTATGCACGAAAAAGTGCAACACCGAACTAGTACTATTCGATATTTTTCGAAATAAATCAATTTTACGAAAACCTCTGATGCAGTAATAAAATTCCTTCAGGTGCTCCTTGTTAGTAATGAATTTAGTGATCGACAATGGTACAAACAAATAGAATCATGACATATTATAAAACAAAGTCGCCCGTTCCTTATGTATGGATCTTTAAAACTTCCCAACGGATTTTGATGCGGTTTTCACTAATGTATAGAGTGGTTCTCGAGGAAGGTTTTTCTGTTTAATTTGTCAAGCGGACGAAGCCGCGGGCGTCCGTTATTTAGTAATATAATATTTCTTTTATGTAGCTAGTCGAAAAAAATACGTTTTTTTTGGGTTTTCTTACCTCTCTAAGCTACGTAGACATAAACAAGCGACCAATTCTAAATTATTATACCTACATTTAAATTGTAATTGACAAACATCCAGCATAAATTCAGCAATATAAATTTTCCATCTAAAATAATATCCAGATTCAAATTACGTAAAGATAAAATACCCTTCTCTCGTGGTAAATGTCGGGAAGGCTGTCGTCACCCTGGAATGATGTGTTCGTTTATAAGAGCCATCAATCGTATCCGTTACCTGATTGAGTTATGGTTGGGTAGAGTGCAAAAGGAGATTTACTCAGAAGGACCGTGAACTTCATTTATCAATAACTCAATTTATATAGGAAACCAAATAATAATAAGTCCTATTAGACAATATGGTGTAACTAAAATTATAAGAAAGTAATGGTAAGTAAGATGTTAAAAACTTATTAAAATTATAATAGCATTATTTTTCCAGGGTTAAAAAAGACAACAAAACGTCGACAATTGTTTCGCCTCTAAACGAGGCATTATCAAGACTGTCTCAAAGAGAACAGCCAAAGATTTTGACTTGCTGTTCTGTGCAGCTTGATCAAGTTTAGATATAGTTTGGCCTGGATAGTGATGCTCACTGATCTCAAATATTGGATAGAAATAGGCGTTACCTGGCGAAAATCCATGACAAAGTAATGGTAAGTAAGATGTTAAAAACTTATTAAAATTATAATAGCATTATTTTTCGCAGATTTAAAAAAGACAACAAAACTTCGACAATTGTTTCGCCTCTAAACGAGGCATTATCAAGACTGTCTCAAAGAGAACAGCCAGATCAACTTTATGTATAGTTTGGCCTGGATAGTGATGCTCACTGATCTCAAATATTGGATAGAAACAGGCGTTACCTGGCGAAAATCCATGACAAAGTAATGTTAAGTAAGATGTTAAAAACTTATTAAAATTATAATAGCATTATTTTTCGCAGAGTTAAAAAAGACAACAAAACGTCGACAATTATTTCGCCTCTAAACGAGGCTCAAGACTGTCTCAAAGAGAACAGCTGTTCTCAGATCAGTGAGCATCACTATCCAGGCCAAACTATACATAAAGTTGATCTGGCTGTTCTCTTTGAGACAGTCTTGATAATGCCTCGTTTAGAGGCGAAACAATTGTCGACGTTTTGTTATCTTTTTTAACTCTGCGAAAAATAATGCTATTATAATTTTAATAAGTTTTTAACATCTTACTTACCATTACTTTGTCATGGATTTTCGCCAGGTAACGCCTGTTTCTATCCAATATTTAAAATTATAAGGTTCCGTAGTAAAAATCTCGGAACCCTTATAGTCATGTCCGTTCGTCCGTCCGTCCTCGGATTTCAAGAAAAATGGCTTAGATGAAATTTTGCACGGATGTATTTACTATTCCGTCAAAGTGCTACAATAAAATTTGCTAATCTACCGGGTCCCCCTGAGTGATCATCTCCATCTGGAGAGTTCATACTTGGCGGAGGTACTTGTCAATATGTGCGGAGGTACTTGTCAATATGTGCGGAGGTACTTGTCAATATGTACGGAATCCTACCATATATGAATCTGACGCGCTCGAGTAACAAATTTTCATAGTAGAGCCTCCATCCGTACCTTACCAAAAAGTTGTAAGACGAAAACACAAACTTTACTGGAGAGCAAAAAATACTGTTTAACATGGTATGTCTATAAAAAAACGTACCTACATTCGTACTTCGGCCTTTATTTCTCTGGTTGTGCGATACATTTATTTTTTATTGACTGAGGTAGCGAAGCGACCGAAGGCTCCGTTTCAACTCTTGCAGACTGGGGAGAATTTCTTTCGTCTGTACCCATCTACGGTTTCTGTCAAATCATGTTGGAGGCCGTATTTATCAACCGATTTGCATGAAACTTTACACACAAACTCCTTGTTTACAATGAATAACATTTGAATGATATTTTTTGGATTGGATGACAAATGAAAGAGTAATAAAGAAAATTTAAGAAGAAGTTTTCTAAACAAAGCCGCTCCCGAAGTCTACGGTTCACAGAACCACTAGTTTAGATCATTTCACAGTTTAAGGTTGGTCTTTTAATATATCTATGCGAATTTCAGAATAGCGGTAGTTTCATTTCTTCCTGGCTTATAAAGGCATGTAGATAAACAAATAAATCTTCTCAATCCCTAAGGAAAATACGAATATAATAAGTCAATAGAGTCAACGGAATGAGTTATGAAGAAACTATTGGTTATGTATTTATCCTTATGTCGGGAGTGAGTTGTTTAGACATCATGATTCTCTCGGAGATAAAAATTCTTGTGTTCGTGTTCGTTTCGTGTTCATGTGTTTAGAAACAGGAACGTATTCCGAATTTAAAGTCCTATGTTTCCTTCCAGGACATTACCACAGAATAGGGCTATACCCTATTCTGTGATATGTAAGTACTACATTACTAAATACTCACAAACTTATCAAACTTTGACATCTCTCTTTGACATGTCTCTTTTCTTGTCTAACTGTTATATATGTTATTATATTGTTAGGTTTATTTGTCTGAATGTCCGGCACGCTATACCGATCTTAATGAAACTTGATACGAAAGCAGATTGATTGATAGCCTCGGACTACTTTTTGTCTCGTTAATAGATTTAGTAGTATTAGGAAGGGGCTGAGAAAACTGAGGGTGGAGTCGCGGGTATAAGCTTGTTTATAATTTACTAAAAGACGTCTGCGGCTTCTCATGCTTGAAAAATTATAAACAAAAATCTTCCTCGAGAACCATTCTATCCATTGACGAAAACCGCATCAAAATCTGTTGCTTAGTTTTAAAGATCTAAGCATTACTACATAGGGACGAAAGCGACTTTGTTCTGTACTATGTTAGGCCGATACCTCACCGAGACGCCATGGCGACGTGGCCAGCGACGTCGCCAACTAGTTCTCATGGCAACGTCGCCAGTCGGTCGCCAAGTGAGTTAGCCGTCATATATCTCAATGAGAACTAGTTGGCGACGTCGCTGGCCACGTCGCCATGGCGTCTCGGTGAGGTATCGGCCTTATGCTTATGATAATATAAATAGGATCAACAAAAGACAGCGATAAACCCAATTGGCCATTAACAGTTAATCAAAACTGCAATAATATTAAGTAAGTGAATCTAAAAATAAATACACGAAAACAGGTCAGGGATATGTCGTCCCAGTTGGCTACGACATGAACTTGGCTACTTCGCCAAGACAGCAAACCAAGCTAGGTTACGAACGAGAATTATTCCCGTCTACATTGCTTTGTGCCCTCTTTTATACGAAACATGGTAGTGAGTTTTATTGCTATTGTAGAATTTTTGCTGATTAAAAATCTTTTGTGGATAGTTGTTAATTTTAAGGATTATCAAACACAAGTCTCCTCTTTGTCCTCTTACTTTCATACCACATTTTGCTAGTTTTTTATGAAGCAATGTAACTAACTAATTATTGTCTGCTTACTACAGATATTTACTATGTAGTATTTGAAAACACTTGTTTAGTTTGCTAAACAATGAAGTTCGCAAACTATTCTTAAATAATTTTACTAAAACGATAGTCTTAGGCTGGACTTGAACAAGCTCCAATTCTGACAACTCAAAGACTCCATAAACCAAAACCTTAAAACCTGCGATCATTATTATCAAGCTAGTGAGGTCTTGCTCAGTTGACAGAATGTTATAATTGTTATATTTCTTGGTTAATTACTTAGAGCTTTCAAAACACAGATCCAGTTCATTTTTCTTATATGACGGCTAACTCACTTGGCGACCGACTGGCAACGTCGCCAGTCGGTCGCCAAGTGAGTTAGCCGTCATATATCTCAATGAGAACTAGTTGGCGACGTCGCTGGCCACGTCGCCATGGCGTCTCGGTGAGGTATCGGCCTTATGCTTATGATAATATAAATAGGATCAACAAAAGACAGCGATAAACCCAATTGGCCATTAACAGTTAATCAAAACTGCAATAATATTAAGTAAGTGAATCTAAAAATAAATACACGAAAACAGGTCAGGGATATGTCGTCCCAGTTGGCTACGACATGAACTTGGCTACTTCGCCAAGACAGCAAACCAAGCTAGGTTACGAACGAGAATTATTCCCGTCTACATTGCTTTGTGCCCTCTTTTATACGAAACATGGTAGTGAGTTTTATTGCTATTGTAGAATGTTTGCTGATTAAAAATCTTTTGTGGATAGTTGTTAATTTTAAGGATTATCAAACACAAGTCTCCTCTTTGTCCTCTTACTTTCATACCACATTTTGCTAGTTTTTTATGAAGCAATGTAACTAACTAATTATTGTCTGCTTACTACAGATATTTACTATGTAGTATTTGAAAACACTTGTTTAGTTTGCTAAACAATGAAGTTCGCAAACTATTCTTAAATAATTTTACTAAAACGATAGTCTTAGGCTGGACTTGAACAAGCTCCAATTCTGACAACTCAAAGACTCCATAAACCAAAACCTTAAAACCTGCGATCATTATTATCAAGCTAGTGAGGTCTTGCTCAGTTGACAGAATGTTATAATTGTTATATTTCTTGGTTAATTACTTAGAGCTTTCAAAACACAGATCCAGTTCATTTTTCTTGATTAAAATCTATAAATCCTATCCCTACTTAACTGGTACTTATTACTAAGTCTCAACAATAAAAAAAGATACATTAGCCACATTCAATCATGTCGAATAAATATATTTCCCCTTATCGAGAAAAGCCTTTGAATCTCCCCACAATAGCATCAACTTGCTTACAGAATAAATACGTACGAAAACAATTGTAGTTTTGAACGTGACTTTTAATCAACAAATCAAATGTAAACCGACACTATCAAAACCCCTATCTCAATTGTAGGGCAGTCGTAATAGTCATCTTAATGGCCTATTTTTCTGCACTAACTCCTTTTCAGTCCGGTTTATGTCACATAACACGGTAATAAAAGATCAACCTTTGGGCCAAACGACAAAGTTTTGTCAGCTTATTTTATAAAGGCATGATACCTGTATCATACCTGTATTACTGAACACATTTTGGTTTCCTTTTGCGAGAAGCACAGTCTAGTATACCGAAGCACATAAAAAAGAATAAGAGTAAAAAGAGAATCCTCATTTTTACGATTAGCTATTCAAGATTTTATTCTAAGAAATTGAAATAACGAAACCAAAGTTATTACTTCGTATTGAAACAATCACTTCTGTGTCGTTTTATTTTATTTTTGTATAATATTTTACTGAGTAAGTACTTAGATATTGTTTAAGAATACGCTTAGAGATTCTAGACTACAGATGGTATAATACGCATTTTAATACTTATAAAATTAGCATTGGTTAGTAACACATGACAATTGACATGAGAATGTAGTATAATTTAGTTTAATATATAATTTAAATTGTATTAAGGTATCTGGCTATAGCTACATAGCGATAGGTGGCAATCTGCTAGCAAAATGCTCGTATTTCAGTCATCTTTGAGGTAACCAAGTCAAAGAAAGCCATCAAGTACTACCGATCTGCCTGATGGAAAATCGATAATGACGTTTGCATATATCTCGATAAAAAACCAATAATGTGTTGAGATGTGTGCTCATTTTATTCATTAGATGTATAATACACTCGCAACATGTAACCGAGTACTTAAAAGATTCAGCATTTTCTTGCTCTATATTTTTTTACTTGTAATCTTCGTGTTGTTTTCGTGTTTATTCGTACCCGTTAATTGTCTCAACTCCCAAGAATAATAAGGTACTGTCACTAAAAAAGTACAAAAAATTATAATTTCAAAGTCTAAAAATCTGATAAAGTAAGAACACATAAAATTGGTGTCCATTTCCGTGTAGTAATCGCATCGTTTGTCTCTTACCGTCACAAAGAGGGCGTTGGAGAGTGCAAACACAGACAGCGAACTAATGGTCCATACTCAAATTGATGTCACTTGCTTTTACTGTGTAATAATACGCCGTCGTACTATACTTAGACTCGCATATTAAGATATCATGATAAGTTCAATGTAGATTTGTAGGATTAGTGGTACCTAATATGTTCAGGGTACGCACTCTGCGTTGGAGTTCTACCAAGACCTTAGCAACTGTTTAATCTCATTTCCAATTACCATGTGCACTTGCTGTTTAGCAGACGAGGGTCTGAAAAACATAAAAGCTTTTAATTAACGACGATTATAGGCTCACCACTGATTACTCAAACCAGTAAACCTACTCACCCTCAGCCCACCACAATTATATGTACCTATTACGTATTAGAACTAAGTAATATAAATCAAAGTTCTGTAAAGAAACATAGTTCTGTCATCATTCGCCGAGCCTTTTCCCAACTCAGTTGGGGCCGGCTTTCCAGTCTAACTGCGATGCGGCTGAACTTTGATATTTTCTGTGGAGCGACTGCCATCTGACCTCCACAACCCATGGGCGATATCAAAGTTCTGTAGTTAGACCACGAGGATTTTTGATTTAGGGCTCCAACGATGCCTAACGACTGCCATAAATGTTCGTATGACAACCGGGACCGACGGCTTAACGTGCTCTCCAAGGCACAGAGGGGCTCAGTGTCTTAAGAAATGGTCACCCATCCTAAGACCGGCCTGACCACATGTTGCTTAACCTTTGCAATGTTTTAACATTTTCTGTAACCACTAGACCACGAGCCCCACTAAAAACATAGTACTGTCTCATACAAAAATATAGTAAGTGCACACATTGACAATCTTTGAGTGACTGGAAAAAGTAAGCCCTTTCCTACCTCTTTATAGGATTATCTATGATGATGTTGGCAGTACTTTGTTAATGGACTGTTTCCATCAAACATTTATTTTAATATATTCCTACGGAGTCCCACGAACAATTTTTGGGCCTAAATTACCATGACAATGTACGTGGTTCTATCAAATAAGTATATTTGAAGTTGATGAAAACGGTAATGGACTCGTTCCCTTAGAGTAAGACTTGTGAAAAGTGGGTGTGAGAAAAAGCACTAATCTATTGTAGGGAAAGTCATGACTTTGTTAACTGACTTCAAAAAGGAGGAGGTTCTCAATTCGATTGGTATATTTTTTTAATATGTAGTTACAACTCTGCGTAATCGGTGTACATAGGTATGTACCTACACCATAGACCAACGCGGTCGTTGTATACGCTGTCGCCGTATACAACGGGACAAGGCATTATGCATTTTCCCGATACATAAAAGTCTGCCATGTTTGGTGCGGGGGGGTCATCGACACGCACACATTCACAGATGCTCAAACCCAATCGGGTGCTATTATGATGCTCACACATGACAATAAGAATAACACATTAACATTTTCACAAACACATACATATACATTTTGTATCATAACACCATAATGACAAGACAAAAAGTTACCGCCCACTTTTGATGTAACAGTGTCGATAAATGTTATCGATAAATTTGATAAATCGACTAGGAAAATCAGGTTTCAAAAATGTCACAAAGGTGTATGTCGTTTATGAAAACAAGATTTTTTTACTATTTATAAACATATAAATGAGTATTATTTAGTAAAATTACAATATTTACAAAGTTCGTGGAACAATTCATTGACGTCGTCACTGACTGAATACTTCCCAGAATGCTGGCAGCAATGACCACCCTGGAAAGTAACGTTCAAGAAGTAAGACCAAAAATATTAACATCTGTGGGTTCCTTACGCCTACTGCAGAACTTTCTGCAACCACCAGTAAAATTCATAACCTTGGTTGTATCCAAAACTTTTGTAGGGTCAATTTGGTTTGTGCAAATATTATAAGTTCGAATATCCCAAACACCGCTCGCCACTGTATCCGTTGCTATTCAGAGGGACATTTCCCTGGATATCTCTAGCTAAAAAAATGATTAAGATTGGATTTTGGTATGGGTATTGACCAGTTTCCACATTTTGTACGATATAATATAAAAATGTGTGACTGATTGAAGGAGAAAAAGTGGACCAAGTGAAAGAGTTCGTGCACTTTGGGTCCAAATTTACAAGGGATAAAGGGTATTATGACGATGATATTAAATGAAGAGTTATGGCAGGGAATCAAGTGACTGGGTAACTACATAACTTTATGAACAGTAAGAAGGTCCGGTCAGAAGGCCCGGTTGGATGTGCGTAGAGGAGTGCTTGTCCCTACACTTTTGTATGGTAGTGAATATTGAGTGTGGCAGAAGAAGCTTGAAAGTAAAATAAATGCAGTGTGGAGTGAAACTGAGAAGTTTGAAAAGTATGCCTAAAGTGAGGAACAGCCGCGTGATACGGGAACTATGCGGTGTGTAGTGATCTAGATAAAGGGATGCTTAGATGGTTCGGGCACGTAGAAAGATGGATGAAAGGAGGTTGATGAAACAGGTCAGTACATATGGCGGGTGTTGATGGACTGAGGTTGGTAAGTAGAATACCATAGTCCAATGGAAAAGAGACCTAACTGTATGTTTGAAACATAAAAATAGCGGGCTTAGTTTATGAGGCCTAGGTCCGTATTGCTAATGTGTATTCACAAAATGTTCACGCCAGCAAAGTCGCGCTAGATAAAAAAGACTCATGAAACAATCTCAGCAATTTGACCTCCTCCTACAACAAATGAGTACCCTTATGGGGCTCTTGAGTACACTCGTCAGTAAACTAAATTCATGACCTTAAGAATAGCCACCTGGAACATTAATGGACTAGCTCCAAACAAGACAGATCTTCAAATCCTGATAGCCACTCACAGACTTGATGCAGTACTAATAACAGAGGCACACTGTACTAAGAAAAGCAAGGTCACCATCGAGGGCTACAACACCTATGCCACTTGCCACCCCGATGGAACCGGCCATGGCGGAACTGCAATCGTCATACGGAAAACCATTAAACACCATCTGCTTCCTGAATATAAAACTCACCAGATTCAGGCAACCACCATATCAGTTGAAGACAAAATAGGTCATTTCAACATGTCCGCCGCCTATTGCCCACCAAAACATGCCAACAACTGCTCTACATATTCTGCGTACTTCTCAACGCTGGGAGGCAGGTTTGTTGCGGGAGGCTACTGGAACGCCAAACACACCCACTGGGGTTCCAGGCTGACAACCACCAAAGGCAGACAGCTCAAACAATGCCTCGACAATAATAACTTAATAGCTATCTCAACGGGTGAACCAACATCTTGGCCAACTGACCCTCTAAGAAAGCCAGACCTACTCGACTTCTTTGTAACAAAAGGACTAGGAAAACACTACCTGAAGGCTGAAGCATGTCATGATGGCAGCTCAGACCACGATCCAGTCCTACTAACTATTAGTACTACTCTAATATGCTTTGCAAAGCCTGAATGTTTGTATAACAGACACACCGATTGGGAGAGCTTCAGAGACCAAATAGACAAACGCCTTAAACTAAATGTATCCTTGAAAACTCCGGATGAGATAGAAGAGGCCACGTTCCTCATAACCAACGTCATTCAAGTTGCTTGCTGGGAAAACACACCACCCAAAAAAAATCTCCAAATTGTTAAGATCCTACCACTTGACATAAAACAAAAAGTTCTCGAAAAAAGAAGACTTCGCCGTATCTGGCATCATACCAGGCATCCCAGTGACAAGACAGCGTTAAACAAAGCCACCAAAGAACTTAAGGAGGTTATGAAAGATGCCCAGAACAGAACAGTCCAGGACAAATTGGAAAATCTTACTGCAACAGCACCCACTAACTATTCCCTCTGGAAAACAACAAGGGTGCTTAAAGGTCCACAAGACATGAAATACCCAATAAAGACTGACTCTGGATGGACAAAAACTGGAATGGAGAAAGCAAACGTCTTTGCTAAATACTTAGCAGAGGTATTCAAACCAAACGAAGGCTGCAGTGAAGAAGCAGAGAGAGAAATCGATAATACTCTGAAAGAGGATTTTCAGTTGTCCCTACCTCCAAAGCCCATTACATTTGGTGAAATTAGAAGAGGTATAAGGGACCTTAAAAATAACAAATCCCCAGGATTTGACTTAATCTGCAGGGAGATATTGGAAAAACTTCCAAGAAAGGCCATAGTTTACCTGACTACCCTGTTTAATGGGATATTGAGGGTCCAGTACTTTCCACGACTGTGGAAAATATCCACAATAATGATGATCCATAAAGTAGGCAAACCACCAGATGCTGCAAGCTCCTATAGACCTATCAGTCTCTTACCTGTCATGTCCAAGCTGTTTGAAAAGATCCTGCTAGCTAGAATAACACCAATACTCATAAAAAATTAAACCATTCCAAAACACCAATTTGGCTTCAGACAGTACCACTCAACCATCGAGTAAGTGCATCGAGTGTGCGAAGTTATAAGAAATTCATTTGAGAACAAAGAGTATTGCTCGGCAGTGTTTCTAGATATTCAACAGGCATTTGACAGGGTTTGGCACAAAGGTCTACTCTGTAAACTCAAAAAAGCCCTTCCACATAGCTACTATCTGCTAATGGAGTCCTACCTTTTAGACCGCATGTTCCAGGTCAGGGTGGATGGCGATCTGTCAGAATTCCATGACATAGAAGCGCGAGTCCCCCAGGGATCTGTTTTAGGCCCAGTACTATACACAGTGTACACTTCGGACTTCCCTGAGGCATGTAACATTGTCACCGCTACATTTGCTGACGATACTGCTATACTTGCAAGCAACAAAGACCCTGATCTGGCATCTGCCATACTGCAAAGTGGCCTTGATAAGATAGATGACTGGCTCCAAAAATGGAGAATTAGGGCAAGTGCCACCAAATCTGCACACATCACATTTACCCTAAGGAAGGGCAATTGTCCAACGGTTAAACTGGGTAACAACGACCTCCCACAAAGTGAAACCATCAGATACCTTGGCATGCATCTTGATCGCAGGCTAACATGGAAGAAACACATAAAAACCAAAAGAGATGAACCTGCGGTACAGGAACATGTACTGGCTAATGGCGCGGAACTCTGTCCTATCCATGGATAACAAGCTACTCATTTATAAGACCATCCTGAAGCCAATATGGACTTACGGACTCCAGCTTTGGGGAAGTGCATGTAACTCTAACCTAACCATTATGCAAAGAGTGCAGAATGGTATTCTGCGAAACTTGGCCAACTCGCCATGGTTTGTCACGAATGCGGAAATACATGAAGCACTAAATGTCAACACAGTGAAGGAGGAAATAAGACTCTTAGCTCAAAACTATAAGACCCGGTTAAGGAACCACCCTAACGAACTGGCTTCTGAGCTAATTAACATTAGCTACCACAAACGCTTCAAGCGATACCATATCCAGGACCTAGATTCCCGATACTGAGAAAGGTGCTACCACTGGGGAGCACCTTTGGCTTGACACAAAACGCACAACAGATCCGCTCATAGTCAAGGACTGATCGCAGATGATAACATTAACAAAAAAAAAAGATAAAAAGACACAAATATTAATAGGTATTAAACTTAATGAAATAAAGTTAACATTATGGGTATTTACGTTATTCTCAGATCAGAAAAATATGTCTAAAACTAGCTATGTAGGTAGGTACTAATAACCTTTCTTGAGAACCACTATATCCATTGGTGAAAACCGCATCAAAATCCGTTGCGTAGTTTTAAAGATCTATGCATAGGCATAGGAACATACGGCAAGAAGCGACTTGTTTTATACCATGATACAATAAATTGAAATACATGATACAATATATTGAACCTTGCAATTTTTTATCGATATCTAACTTGGTACATCGTGTTGTCATGGCGTCAGGATTCCTGTTAGCATGGCATCATGATATCGCAGAAAATTCCGAACGCGTGACTCAATTACCACATTTTTTTAAATTTCCTGCGATGTTATTGGATAACGACAAACTCTTCCGAGCGCCATGGTAAGGGAGAGTAATAACACTCATGTCAGTCGTTCGACCGATCTGCAGACTTTAGACCCCATGTTGATAGAAACATCCAAATATAATACTGTGGTTATTGCAAATAAATAGGTTTAAAAAGAAATTAATAATGTAATTTGATTAAATATTAGATAGAAATTAAAGGTAAAAACAACTTCTTTTAAACTTGATGTGGCAGATCGCTTTTACAGCAAAAAACTGAACATTTTAGTGTAATGTCATATCAGCCGCGTAACTGGATCTAGTCTAGTGAGTTGTCAAGCCGGGCGCCACTGGAAATACGTTCTGCTTGTAACCAGAGACGCCCGGCAACGGACGTTAGAGCGGCCGCGGCCTTGGTCGCGGAACTAAAAAAAAAAAAAAAAAAAAAAAAAGTGAGTTGTCAAGACGCCAATTTGTTTTACTCCTAACTTATGGCCCATAGGCCCTAATCATGTGAGCGAGGGGAACGCCTGTTAAGGCGGCGGTGTGACCTACACCGATTACGCTAAGATTTATGATCCGATTTACATGATTCTTCTGTAGGTTGATGCGGTATAGTTGCCATTTGGTTCCACAAAAACCAAACATAGTTTGACGCAGAAGTTTTCGTTTTATGAACTTTATTCTATAATTATGATTGTGTGAGAAAAAATAAAAAATCAGAGACAAGTAAAAATACTTCGACTTTTAATTATGTATTCCTTTTTTCAATCCTAATAAAATTGTTTCGATGGTTTATTTTAATAGAATAGAAAAGCGTGGACGATACCCTCCAGCATACTAAAAACCCTATTCAATTACATTGAACGTGACAGTATTACCACTGTGGTATTACATAAAAAAAGAAAAGTCACATTCTGGCTATTCAAATCTTCTATCTATATATAAATAAAAATGAATCGCCGTTCGTTTGTCTAAAACTCAGCAACGGGTTTATCGATTTGGCTAATTTTAGTCTTAAAACATTCTAAGAAGTCCAGGGAAAGATTAACAGTAAAATTTCAGGCGGTACGAAGTTCGCCAAACTAACAACTAGGTTTTTAATACTGTAATGCAGTTAGTCTATGCATGAGCAGACAGAGCAAACGATTAAAATAAGAGCTTTAGTTGATAACGAGATGAAAATGGTTTGTAAACACAAGTTGAAACTGTTCGTTGAAACAGTGCAAATCTGGTTTTGAATCTCGTGTAGCCTATATAACATAGATTTTATATTTATTTAATACACACATACAATTAATATTTACATTCATAAAAATCTTAAAACTAAATTAAAAACTAGATACAATAGAAAATGAAATCTATACTAAATTTAAAAAGGACTATTTTAAAAAAGTGTAAATAGTTTGGTCCCTGCGGTAGGGTTCCCATCATAGCGGCGGCATTCCCGCGCTGTGTGGCGATGGTTATCCGCTGCGCGAGAAAGCCGCCGGCACGTAAGTCTCCCGTTACCACCCTGAGCCGTTTGCTGAGTTGAGATCAGATACTATAGTAAAACAGTAAATACAGTGGGTCTGCCTATACGTTTAATAAAATTCACAAAAGAATAATACTTTAAAACCCATTTTTACGAAAATTTCGCGGACGGAGAAGTATGAAATTTAGCACACTTACATCAACCGGCAATGAACTGCGGTTTAAAAAAAAGCACTTGTCACTACACATTATAAAACAGCGCCTGTCTGTCTGTCTGTTTTCGATAAACACAATAACTACTGCACTGACTTTTGCTGCTTCCACTGATGGATAGAGTGGTACTCGAGGAAGGTTTTGTATCTACCTATATAATTTTTCACAGGCGAAGCCGTGGGTGTCCCCTAGTAGTTTATGTCATAAAGACTCCACTAGACATAACAAATGAGTCTACGTTACGATAAATCTACAAGAACAAATACATACAAAGATAATCTTTTTGCACTCACTGTGAACTTAGCAGTGTCGAGAAACTTAATATACGATAATGTTCACCTGACTTCGTAACAAATGGCATTCTTATTAACTACTATCAGTGAAGTACTAACTTAAATTGATAAATTATATGAGATTTTCTTTTGTAGCTTAATACCCTTCACCACTAGTAACCAGAATAATTGAAATATATTCATCCATCGACTTTTAGTTAATAAAACCTTCACAATAATTTCACATACTTATGACTAATAATAATATTGGACAAAAACACTTGTACTTTCCACTAGTTTTCAGAAAACCAGTCGAAAGTACAGGTGTTTTTGTCCAATTTGTGTAGCAAATTCCACCAAGTGCCATCAATCGACAGTATAAATATTAATAGTAATGTTTTCATCATCGTAGCACTGTCCATACCTACCAAATCAACGATAACAAATTCTAGCAGGTCGCTGCACTAATAAGCTCTTGAAGGACTTTACGGCCAATCAAACGGCCAATTTTGGCAGCTGTTAGCACCTTAAAGACGTCAGCTGAGTAATAGAGCAAGATGGCCGCCACTTCACTTAATTGAGACTCTGTGATATAAAGACAATATTATAGGTACTTGTTCTAAGTTCCGAATTACATTTTTGTGCTAATGCTTAAATACCTAAAGTATTCGTTTCTTATATAGGTATACTAAATTGATGACTGATCCGGCTGAAAAACGACATTTGACTCTTGTAATAGAGATTTTTTGAATTTGATTTCATATTCCACCTACCTTTCTTGTTCTTTTCATAAAGTCATAATGTATAAGTCCGGCAATTTCGTGCGCGACCGTCTCGCGGGGTGACAGACGGTGGCGGGGACGAGGTAGCGCGCCATTCTAGCACACGGCTACATACGAAGAGAAGTGTGCCAGGATAAATCTTGCGATAAGTTGTACTTACTTGTGACGTAATATAGGAGTAAATAAAAAGATAGAACTACTTTTATTGTTTATATTTTTTTATTATGCTCGAGGACAAATTATTAGGAAAACTAAAATTATGATATATTGTTTTAATATAAATCAATTTCCATATCACTTTCATGTTCACTCTCTGTTTGATCTTCTTTATAACTTTCGTTTTCATCATCATCGTCGTTTTCACCCAGTTGAATTATGAATCTAAAAAGACAAAAATGTACTATAGAAATAATAAACAACTTCACGTACAATGACATGATTCCGAGATTATAGCTTGAGCACTCTGCCAAGTTAAAGCAATAATAATCGATTATGTTAATAAACAATAACGTACCTGTCCATTTCATCGTCAAATACTCGATCTGAATTATAATATTCGTCCTCGTTTTTCGCCTTACAAAAAATTGGTACACTTTATGTACAACTTCCTTAATTGTCTTGAGATAGCCTTACTCATCCTGAGATCTTACTCTCGTGTGCGTCGAACTCAAAGTAGTACGGAATATCAAGCACGTGTTGCCGCTTCGACTGCGCGGCCGAGACTGCCGTATTTGACGCGCAGATGCACGCGTTTCCCTTCCCCGCTGCACCACCCGCTACCCGCTGACATCTTTAGTACCTCGTCCCCGCCACCGTCTGTCACCCCGCAGGACGGTCGCGCACGAGCTTGCCGGACTTATAGTTCTCTCACTTCCTAACACCCTTTGTCATCTAAATAACATGAAAGTGTATAGAGCAGCATGCTGACAAAATATATTTATTTCCTACCCTTATATTACAATTTTACCTTCTAGCAAATTTACAAGCACGTCACGATTTATCTTTATTCGTAGATCAAAAGGTAAGTATAGCGAAGAAAAGTTCTTTGCAAAATGTCTAGGTTGGCATTTTTGTCGCACGTGACCGTAAAAGCTCTTCAAAATAGTACGATTTTCCACTTATTGTGCAAATATATTTACAAAGATTTGCTCGCTAGATGTCGAAAAAAAACGTATCATTTTGTGCCTTATACAAACTTTTCCTAGCGTTATAGATTGGAAAGAAGCTGTCTATATTCAGCCTATCTATATGTCTAGGATACTTAGACATAAGATTTCTAATCGATTAACTACAGTTAATGCAGTAACATCAATAGGATATAGGTACAATATGAGTTATGTTAACGTGTTGAAATGTCATTCGCAGGTTTGACAATGCGTTTATACAGAGAAATCGTAGAGCAATATATTCCCTATTATGTGGCAATATGTCGTATACATTGGTCCAGTGCTTCAAGGTATACATCGACAATTACGATCGAAATGACAATGGCAATTGTATGACTACGTGAGATCATTTGCAAATATCTTAACATAGAATAATAATATACACATATATATATATATATATAATCTCTTGAAGGGGGGTCACTTTCTTTATATCAAATATTTATATAAAAAAGGGGGCGAACTCTTATTTTCGCTAACGGAGAAGTTTTTTTCTTTTGTTCGAGAGGTTCACCAGTTTTAGAAGAATGTAACGTAATATTATCAAATGGAAAAATAAGTTTCTATAAAAAAAGAGATACGTAGCATTGATATTTTAGATGTATACTAAAAAGGTAAACATTTAAAAAGTTAACGCAACTATGTATTTGGATAAGACGTGACATTTGAGTCAGTATACTTTCAAATTAGAGTATCTATCTACTAGCACTAGGTTTATAGGCTAGACGATATTGTGTGTGAATTTTCTTATAAAAGATTATACCTAAGTATTTAATTTTATTACTACTGAACTTATTACTGACATTTTGTAGCTATATAGACATTTGTAATTCAATTTATTTTGTAATTGTGACATTTTTCTAATTTATTCTAATATGTAGATATTATGACATTATTTTATCGTCCTATAAATATTGCATGCTCGGTGAGGCAGAGCACAGCGGAAGTAGATTCCTGTATCATCTAGGATAACCTTGTAATAGTTTACCTGTGTTCAGCAATAAATAAATGATTGATTGATTGATATTAAACCTAATTAAGCCGGCAATACGTGTCCAACTCAACAAAAAAAATGTAGTAGGTACTTTCAGTAAAGGTAGGGCTTTTTTACCAGCCGATTTATTTCTACACGTGGGTAACATCGACCAAATAAAGTACGTACTCGCCTAATAATTTATAGCTACTCATCAACTTTGAAATGTTTTTAGGTAGGAAAGTTGGTTTCAAGTTAGATTATTTTCATGAAACGGAACATCATTCAATAAAAAATTGGAAGTTAATTTTCAGAATTTTTCCTTTAACATAGTTATGTTTCTTGTTCACTAAAAGAGCTCTTTTAGTGAACAAGAAACCTCTCTTAAATGAAAACCGATAATGCATTTACTAACACTTTAACATCATACATTTTTTTACAAGATTTGGTAAGAATCCAAATTTTTTTATTCGGGAAAGTAAAAATATACATTATGAAATCGTATCCTGGGACTTCATCGAGAATATAAAAAACCGGTCAAGTGCGTGTCGGGCCACGTATAAAATAGTCAAGGGCGTCTGTAATTCCTGAACTAACAGAGTTATCTTATCCGTTATAGTTTTCCTTCAAAGTTGATAATATGGATTTTTCGAGCGAGCTGTTTAGCTTTTAAAGGGATCCGGTACGCACTGTTTTCAAACAAAATGTATTTTAAAATTGATATCTCGCAAACGAATTCTTAAATCAAAAAAATATTTAAGCAACTTCTAAATGATTTAAAAGACTATCAATAATTGGAACAGTAAAATATCGTATCTCTCCATTTATTACACATTATTCAGTACAGCAATGATGTATGTACATAGCTGGAAATTTTACGTAAATAACAGTTGCTATGGAAGGAACCGTAATACAAGTATGCGTATAGAATTTTTTCATCTATACTACTCGTTTTTAAAGTAAAATGTTTTGTTGTAAGTGTTATTTTTCTCTATCTGTTTTTTTTACGCACTTCGCCTCCCCGTTGCGGGGGATTGACATGGACGACTTCATGTGGGACTCCCTTGTGCTCCCGGCCACGTTAAAAAATTACCAGACTACCCACTAAACCTCCACGGTGTTTTGCCTTCGCCTTCAATTAAGCGACTGTTTTCTATCTGTGCTTTAGTAAACCAAGAAAAGAACGCTAGTCTATTTATAACAACTACTTAAATAAAAAAATCGGTTGTCTGTACAGTCGGTTTACTGACGATAGTTGAACGTGACAACGTCATAACTGCCGAACGCGGAGGCCGATTGTGCCTCTTTGTCGCTCGTTCCGTGCTCTCGCTTGCACTTCAATACTTAAATGGAACGCCTTATGACGTCATCTTTTTTCGTGCGTGCAGCCGGCTCCATCGAATTATAAGACGTTATCACGTCAAAAAAAATGTTAATCCAAATTCATTCACTTGATGACAAATAACTGTCCCAAGGCAACTCGAATAATCTCAATGTATACCAAATTGTATCATATAACAGATATCTCAACAAAAGCCAAACGATACCCTTCTTAAAACGTCAACTGTAATAAGGATAACAGAGACAGATAACACTGGTTTCGGCGTCAGATTGTCCCTTCCACTTCACAAACGCGTGTGTAAGACTAAAATAAAGTATCGGGAAAAGTGTTATGTTCACAAATAAATAGCAAAACAGCTTAACTTTTTGTCATCCATATGTGTAATCTAGTATCAATAGTGTATTTGGTTCACCTACAATACAGAAGAATAAGTTTGACGTGTGTATGTGTGTGTGTGTGTGTGTGTGTGTTTGTAAGTCTGTCTGTGGCATCGTAGCTCCCAAACGGATGAACCGATTTTGATTCTGTTTCTTTTGTTTGAAAGATGGGTTAGAGGAGAGTGTTCTTAGCTATGTTTTATAAAAATCGGTTAAGCCATTTCAAAGATATGAAGGGAGAAAGGGTGATGAAAAATTTAATGTGTTCAAATATACGAGTACCCGTGTTGGGTATCAAATGAAAGGTCATAACTTATACATCACTTTTTTGTGAGTCAGGGGTTTTTTAAATGTTTAATTTAATTTTGACTTGTTTTACTTACACTTATAGGTATTCTTTAGAAGTAATGTGATCTTGTAGAAAAGAATAGACAATGAATTAAAACACCTTTGGTAATATATAAATTATCAAAACACCTTTGATTAAAAATAATAATAAATATATTTGCCGTGCACGAACAATCAAAGCAGGTACAGGACGATAGGGTAGATGTGTATCGGTGGAGATGTGATCGGTTTCATTAATAATTTATTTATACAAAACCAAAATATTAGATTCGTGTAAAAAATCCTCAGCTACATTGCTGACTGGAAGGATTCACAGAATACAGGTTACTTAGCCAAGTTAAATGACTCTGAGCAAGAAAATAAACAATTATCTGACCCAGAGAAACATCGATCAATTATGAATTACCTAAATAATTGCTGTATACTCGTAATACCGATTTTACTTTATAATACCGGTGTTAAACTCAAACTCAAACTCAACAATATTTATTAACAAATATTTATTAAAAAATAACACTTATCAAAGTCAGCACATAAGAATTTACATTTTAAGCCAGATTCGCAAAGCAACGGGTGGAGCCAAAGAGAACTTACATTCATAGTACACAACGTATCCAGTAAGATGCTGCAACTAATACACCACGCGTTATGCGTTAATTTAGAAAATTCATTTTTAATGTTACAATCCTTGGATATTTATTAAATTCATACTACTCACAGTATTACAATGTTAAAGAATTATTTCAATTAATAGTATAAGTAATCTGGGACACCATGGCCTTTCTTGTAGCAGAAGCGCAGGTCGTATACCTCGCCACGCTATTCTAAACGACATATTTCGTAGGGCTCTTTCCACCGCAGGTCTTCCAGCCAAATGGTTTAGCACGAAGCGATGGAAAGAGACCGGACGGTATGTCGTTGCTACCGTGGAAGATGGGAAGGCATTTGGTGTGGGACGCTACATGCGTTGACACCTTAGCACCTTCACACCTTCCAAGCACATCCGGATGTGCCGGCGCTGCTGCTGCTTCGGCTGAAGGCCTCAAACGTGGTAAATATGCTAACCTAGCCGGTGATTACATATTTGAGCCGTTTGGGGTTGAGACACTGGGGTCATGGGGACCGAGCGCTTGCCGCCTTTATAGAGACATTGCTAAACGCTTAATCGATGCTTCTCAGGACCAGGCTATTTTCTGGCCTAAAGAATAAGTATCGCCATCCAACGTGGCAACACAGCCAGCATTCTGGGAAACTTCCCGCAGTCGGCAATGACGAGGAGGATTTTTTAAACGATATTTTATAATGTAAATATTTTTAGTATATAAATTATTTAATTATGTATATTGTAGTTCTTATTGTAAATAAACTTATCTCATACAGTAATTTGAGTACCTATGTATTTATAAGCTAGTGTTATACAAAATGGTTCTTTGATTACTATCTCAGCTAGTAGTCGATAAGTTAAAGTAACTGTTAGTAACAAAGTACCACTCACCAGAGGTTCAATTTATGGATCACTACGCCCCATAAAACTGACGTTTTATTGCCCTTGTCTACTAAAAACGGGAACAGTACACTCGGGTAATTCAACTTCTAAAAGAGACTATTAATGGAATCCAATATACCGAAAGTTACTTGATCTCGGAGTCCATCGTTCATTGCAAGAACAAGAAAATATATCAAACTGATCGTGCGTGTAAATTAAACTGGAGATTTTTACACGCAAGGCAAGTCTTGAGTACAAAATTAGCTTTCATAGTTTCAATGTGCGACTAACGGCACAGAATAGAACGGCGTCAATCATAGTGGTTAGATCCGTAAGTGCTAGTAGATGAATTACGCGAGCGCTCACCTATTATAGTTTCTGACTACGTATAAGGGTTTCGCTAAATTACTGCAATTTATATGAAACCTTACGGGAAATAATATCTTCATATAGAATCATGTTACTTACCCGAAACGTTTCAGTGATTTATTTTACCAAACCTAATATACATAACCAAAAATTCATATTTGCTACTCACATCACATTCATTATTTCATCAAAGATTGTTGTCAGACCTGCCGTCCTGTATGAACTGTCATGTTTGGCGTTAGAGGAGAGGAGAGGAGTGACTGAAGACATGACGTCTGACAGGGATGTGTGGAGGACAAAGACGTGTTACGCTGACCCCAAATAAATGGGATAACGGCAGGTATAGATGATGATGATTTCATCAAAATATTATCAAATTTAATATACCACCGAACATTATAAAAGCGACTATAAATTTATTTGTACGACATAAATAGGTACTATACTTGTCGGATCTATGAGTATAGTAGGTACTTATGTCGTACTAAGTTTAGTCGATATTAGGGAACTTTTAAACGTAACAACTCCGATCAGCGCTTATTTCACACATAAAGTGAACTGTATTGGTATATTTATTAGCTGTAGAATAATAACTGTGATTACTATTGTATGACATGTTACTCGGAATATGAACATGAATAATTTTCTACTAAAAACGTGCACATTAATAATGCTGAATTCAATTTGGTGCTATCCGCTCATTTGCTTCCAGCAACAATAGTTGCTGGGAAGAAAGACCGTCGTTTGCAGAGTACTCAACGTTTCGTTTGTCCAAAACACCAATAGTCTAAGTCAGTTTAAAAAGTATCTGGAGCATAGATGGTCCCACTGCCCCACGCAATAAAGCATTAAAGGGTGAGCCTATTGCATTGATTGATTGATTGATGATACTTGACGGAAATTGCTACACATATTGAACACAATGTAGGTAGTTTTTCACAAATTTTACTTTTATCCACTGACTATTATAAACTCATATTAATATTATTAATATTTTGAACTCTAAAGGTGCGTCCAAACATTGCGCGGCATGAGCGCGCGGCAGCTGCGAGCGCGTAAACATTGCTCAGTATCGTTCGTCGGTAATCGTGTCTGAATGTGTTTGCGCTTCACAAAAATGGACAATGAAACATCAATTAGACTAATTGAATTATATGGCTCATTTAATTTTACGGAGTTGTGGAATCCTCAACATAAAGAATATTTTAATAAAAATAAACGCGAAGACCTTTGGGATGAAATAACCCTAATAGCTGCGGCGTGTCTCGCATATTGCCGTGGAAACATTCGTCGGATTGTCCTAAATAAAGCGCGGCTGAATTGTGTCCTGGCCATGCCGCGTGTTGCTGCCGCGCTCTTGCCGCGCAATATTTGGACGCACCTTTATGATGATGTTACATAAGAAGGTTATTTAACCTGAATTTATAAGTAAACTACTTGTAAATGTATCTAACAACTACCATTTGCAGTGTCAACTTTTTAGTTGATGGCATTTAAGCTACCTATATTCTTGATTAAGTCTATGTTTAAGTAACGACCAATTAAAAAATTTAAACAGCATTTGTTGTATGAGGAAACTTGAACTTAAAAAATGTTTCCTGATGTACGAAGTATTTGAAAATATTATAACTACACACAAATCGAACACATTTGATAACTTCTCGTTTATAAATAAAAATTTATTTAAGTGTAGTCAAAGATATCATTTTTTCTTACCTGAGAGAACCAATTTAGACAAAAATAAAATGCTTAAAGATCACTTTGAAGTGCCATTATGTCTTTTTAACCAATATAACTGGGTGTTATAGGTTTATGCCAATATTTATACATAAGAAAACGAATAATAAAAAGCCCCCAACTGAAAATCATTGCCTGAATGTATTCATCGCGTATTCCTTCGCCAACTTTGTAAACGACGGTAAGTAGTTGTAAATATATTTTTTTTGTAAACTTTACGAAACCATATTACATACCTGGTACCTAATACATATACATATATAGGCACTACATGTATATGTTTCTCTGAAGGAGTAGACAAAACCGTATTTTACATCCCACATGTTTTAGTGACCGTAATGCCCCCAACCGAAAAGTTCTCATCTGTTGATCAGTAAGTGCTTTTAGAAAAAGGCATAACTAGTATTGAAGGTTCATGCAATGCTACTTTAAAACGGAACTCAATTGACCAAAGCTTTATAAATTTATGTTTGATCTAACCTCTTCTGTATTCTGAGGATCTAGCATACTTACTCAATGTTTAGATACCAAGATCTTAGTGGCTAATTCCACATGCAGCCTGTACCTTACTTGGTTGAAGTAATCACACCAAATCTATCTAACCACCGTACTTCATTTATATATTTTGTTGAACGTAAAAAATCTGTTTCGATATAAAGCTACGGCTACGCTAATTAAAATTTGAGTACCTATTAAATGAAACTAAGAAGTAAATAAAACAAATAACTGTTTGCTTCGATGATTTGAATACCAACAATTATTTAACGAATAAGTCAAGAGTTTACTCCTGTCAAATTTACTTCAACCTAAATTATTATGACAAATCCATGTTATAAAATCAAATGATGGTTAATGGTTAAAGTTCTTCACAATAACCAAGGAACAAATAGCTTGGATGTTGGGTTCGGTGGGCATAAAGTTAATTTATCTATTTACCAAAACTTGTAAAATGATGTCATCTCATCATAAAATTATTCAAGTTTGTTCCTCTTTTGTTTGTTGATAAATTCTGCGTGTCATCGGACCTTAGAAATAAATTTTCAAAACCTTGATAAATTTCTTTAAACAGTAACAAAAATATTGAGATAAATTAATATTGAAATTCAAATAAATATTTTATTCAAAATTCATAATAAGGACCTTTAAAATGGACGACCTTTTGAATATCTCAAATAACTGTGGAAGTGAGATGAATTCTCGAAGACTTGCCCCGCCTGTACGTGCCGCATTCACAAACCCTCCCTATTTTACTCAATTACGAAGTAATTTTACCTTTCCTAGGTTTATAGCTATGCAATTTGAATAGAAATACCTATCTATTACGATATTGTAATTATATTTTGCAAGCGCTAGCTTTCTAGACTTTAGTTTCTAGACTGCCTTTTTTTTAATTCCGCGGCTCAATTCCGCGGCCGCTCTCATGTCCGTTGCCACGTCTCTGGCACGCAGAAGGTAAGTATTTCCTGTGGCGCCCGGCGGTTAGTAGGTACCTGCCTAGTCAACATGTTAACTAGATAGGTACTAAAGTTTACCATGCATCGGTAGCAAATACAATAACCTACTTATCATTAAACAATGATATTTTTATTACTATTTTTTATTGTTGTATTACCCAAGATTAAATTTAAAAAAAAGTTATTTCAGCAAAAGAAACACTTCATAAATAACACACATCGGTAAAATATGAATAATATGCACAAAGGCGTGCTTAAGTCAATCGATGACTTTTCTTCCAGCAGACTCAGAGTTATATAGAAAAAAAGATTTAAAATGGGAGAGAGGTGACGCAAACACCGCGTTACACACTAACTTAGAAGAGAAAATACAAATAATAAATAAATACGTAACATACAATCTAACTAAACAAATACACAAAAAAAAAACACACTTAACATTAAAAGAGAATCGTTTGGTTCACCATTCAAACAAATATCATACATATACCTATTATGTGTATGATTAATACTATAAAGTAAAATGAGAAGACGGTAGGTACATAATAACTAGCTAGGAAGTGTTCCCGAACCCGACTCCTGAAGATGTCCAACGAACGGCTTGCACGTATATCATATGGGAGCGAGTTCCACAGTCTGACTGCTTGAATAGTGAAGGATTTGTCATAGCAATTAGAGGAATGAGCACTTCATGACAGAAGTCTAAAATTAAAAATTAAAAACCAGCCAAGTGCGAGTCGGAATCGCGGACAAAGGGTTCCGTACCAAAAATTAAAAAAAACACGTTTGTTGTATGGGAGCCCCCTTAAATATTTATTATATTCTGTTTTTTAGTATTTGTTGCTGCTATAGAGACAACAGAAATACATCATCTGTGAAAATTTCAACTTTTTAACTATCACGGTTCATGAGATACAGCACAAGACAGACGGACGGACGAACAGCGAAATCTCAGTAATAGGGTTCCTGTTTTACCCTTAAGATACGGAACCCTAAAAATTTCTCATAATATAATCATATCTTATTTTATTAATTACATATTAATAAATGTGTATATAATAAAATTCGACATACGAATGTCAAATAAATAATATTACGAGTATGAGTAAAAAGGATACAAAAAGTAAATTATACAAGAAAGTTTTGCTTTGAATGTATGTGACGGTTTCGGAATATTAACACAGTAATGACGAAATTCTTAAAAGGAGCTTTCTCTAAACTTTCCTAACCTTCCTTTTTTTATAAGAGCATTAAAGATACAACGAGAGAACAAGATGAAGAGACAGAAGAATATTTAACAATAAATATTTCGCTTACCTTAATAAACATTGTGTTCAAGTTAGGAACGATATACATAACGTTACCGTTTAATTATAATATCTAATATATAAAATTCTCGTGTCACAGTTTTCGTTGCCATACTCCTCCGAAACGGCTTGACCGATTCTCATGAAATTTTGTTTGCATATTGGGTAGGTCTGAGAATCGGACAACATCTATTTTTCATCCCCCTAAATGTTAAGGGTAGTCCACCCCTAAAGCAAAACAACGTTTGCCGGGTCAGCTAGTTGTTGTATAAAAATATGTTGAAAATTGCCGCAAAACTTCCAATTACAGAAATAGGACTAAATAACTATCGGAATGAGACCAAATTTAAATGGGACCAATTGTGAAGCAAAGAAGTTTTACCCTATCTAAAAATACGAGTACTAGTACGGTGTCTTGCGCGGTGCTTCACGCCGCACCACGCCATAGGTTTTGGCCTATAACTTTGGACCCCTTAGGGCTAGGTCGAATTTTCGATTTTTAGGCTTGCCGCCAGATCGAGGGCTATCCATAGAGGGATCAACCATCATTGTAGGATAAGCAGTTCTCGAGAGCTAAGGGTGGACAAAAATTACATTCACCATTTCTATATATAGATAGATGAGGTAACTAATTTTAGTCTTAGGTAAAATAAAGGGAAGCTTAATTATAAGCATGTAATTACGCACCTACATTTCAGTATTAATTAATTAACATAAAGCGAACGTCTTCCTTCCTGTGACCGGAAAGTCTTTAACCACAATTTATACATGAAATTACATTTATACATAATATGAATAAAGAAAAAAATTAAAAGATTGATGGATATAGGTCGTAGTGTGTTTTTTAGGGTTCCGTTGTAAAAGTCTCGGAACCCTTATAGTTTCGTCATGTCTGTCCGTCCGTCCATCCGTCCGTTCGTCCACAGTTTTCCACCCAAACGGTTAGTGCTAGAAACATTAAACTTGGCATGGATATGTATACCTATTTACTACGTCTAGAAAGTGCTAAAATAAAATTAAAAAAAAAAAAAAAAATTGTGTACCTCCCCTACTTGTAAAGTGTAATACTGGTCGGACGTGGTCGGCTCGCCGACGCATCCGACAAGCCGACCATCCAACCAAATTGGTACGTGTGGAGCGTTCCATCCGACCAAATGCAGCTCAGTCGCATTCGCGACACAGTCGACGGAGGACGTCAAATGAACGACGCGGAGAGAGCGCGAAATAATAGTGAACATTTTGGAATTACATAAAGACTTTCCTTGTCTGTGGGACTTAACCCACGAGAACTATCTTTATCTTTATAAATAATTCTACTGTACGTGTGTATGTCACTGAACTCCTCCTAAACAATGAAAATGGAAAAATGGTTTAGATTCACAATTTGTTTTTTTTTTTGCTGTCGGGTCCGCTAGTTGTATAACTATATATTACAATAGTTAAATATTAGAAAATATAAGTATAATTCTTTCTTTTTTTATTTTGGGGCACCAATGTAGCTGCCACAACTATAGCGGCTATCGCTTGCTTTGAAAGAGCAGGTGGCATGCTTCGACCAAATCGCGGCTGACGGAGCAACCAATCCAACATTACTACAGTCGTTCCGAACGACTCTCCGCGTCGTTCATTTGACGTCCTCCGTCGGCTGTGTCGCGAATGCGGCTGAGCTGCATTTGGTCGGATGGAACGCTCCACACGTACCAATTTGGTTGGATGGTCGGCTTGTCGGATGCGTCGGTGAGCCGACCACGTTCGACCAGTGATATATTTTCTCTCGTCTATCTCATCGTGTGGCATAACTTATAGGTAGGTCTTTTAAAAACATTACGAGGTTGCCAAGTTGATTTTTTGATTGAAGCATCTGTTTGCGAGATATTTAGCTTAAAGGATCATGTTTTTGCGAAAACACTAAAATCTAAACGGCTCGCGTGAAGAACCTGAAGAAGTTCATGATGGTAGTCCTTGTACTGAACTTTTAAAGAAAAATATAGCGGATTACATAGCTCTGTTAGTTCAGGAGTTATATAGGCTATTATGGGTGACTACGGAACCCTATTCTATGCGTGGCCCGACGCACTTGGCCGGTTTTTTGAAGTATAGTGTAGGTATGTATTTTGAGGTGCCTTTGTCAGTCGTCGAGATCCCATAGCACAAGCTATTATGATGGCGTTATGTGAGAATACGAAGAAAGAGCAGCCGTGGATGTTTATAGTACGTACCTTTGTAGGTTCAGAAACCACCTAAAACAGTTACATAGATTTTGAAGAAAGTTGGTGTGAAGTTAAATAGAGCTCCAGACCGAATTTAGAATAAAAAAAAAATGTTAAACTATTAAAATAATTGTTTCAATAATCTTTACATGAATAGTTTTAATTAGAAACTATGTTACCCTGTTCTTATAAATTTCACCATTATGCTCTATAATTCATAAAGTTACAGCTTTTGACATAAGTATTCTCAGTTTTTAGTAAGAAAACCTGGAGTGCCCATGGATTTTATGCGTTTTGAAACTTTAGTCATTTGCATGTCCCTTTATAGTTCATAGAAAGTCCCGTTATGCAGTAATGACGTTAGACAAGCTTAACAAATACCAGTTAAAAATACTAGGATTATAAATGTTTTGTACAGTTTCAAAAAGATTCAACGTTTCATCGTCCATTTGCAACTCATTCACGGGCGGCCGGTTGTGGCTAAAAGAACAGAAGCTATTCTTAACTATCGAGTTGAATTGAGTACCTATACTACTATGAATTGAATACAGATTAATCATTTCAGTTAAACTCTAAACCACATAGCTAGGGTTGCTGTGGACTGTGCTGGTCAAGAAAAGAGAAAACGTGGCCAAAACATTCAGTGAATGTCTTATATCCCATAGGAAAATAGAACTTTGAGTTAATTATTTCAGTCTGCAAAATGTTATCAATATATTAATCGTTACACTATGACTTATGAGAGAGGTTTATTAGTGAAATCACAAGTCATTCAGTTTGTACCTTCGATTGTTGGCACTTGGTGGAACCTATAGTAAAACGTGATGAACAAACACACCTGTACAGTATTTCACAACTTTATTTGATATCAAATAAATTTGTGGAATAGTGTACAAGTAGACACAGTCCACATTAAATAAATTTTACTAGCCATAACTAAGCCGAACACTGCCTCTTATGATACAGGATCTCCTAGTTTAAGAGGCAGGGTTAATTTTTTGTAAGATAAAAAGCAATGTTTTGAAGTGTTTATTCTGTTTGACTTATTATCTGTATATTTTTTGGTAAATAAACATATTATTATTATTATTATTCTCTTTATTAACACTTAACACATATTTATTACATTTTTAAATAGATTTATAAAAAATACATTTAAAAATATAAAAAACAGTAACCCACCGGCATCGGGTACAGGGACCAAGCTACCGGTGGTTAGGGCTCCAGAGACAGGAACTTCCGCACAATACGAGCCGTATTCAACAGAACCGCCTTCTGCATCAAGCCCTTGACCCAGCTGCCTAACGCGAGCCTCTGTAGGTGGAGGTCGAGGCTCTTGGCTATTAGACCATGCGCAGATACGACTATCGGAACAATAATCGCCGAATCAACATTCCACATGTCGACAATCTCGTGAGCTAGGTCTAAATATTTAATTTGCTTATCTTTTTCTGCTTTCACGAGATTCTCGTCATGTGGCACAGTGATATCGACAATTACTGCAAGGCGCTTTAATCGATCCATTATCACTATATCAGGTCTGTTAGCTATAACAGTCCTATCAGTGATAATAGATCGATCCCAATACAATGTGACATGACCGTTCTCAAGAACTGGGTCGGGCACATACTTGTAATAAGGTACCTCCACGTCGACAAGGTTATACTTTAGAGCAAGTTGCTGGTGGATAATCCTGGCTACTTGGTTGTGTCTGTGCAAATACTCACCGTTCGCAAGACGGGAACAACCAGAGATAATATGTCTTAAAGATTCTCCGGGACGATGACATGCCCGACAAATGTCTAGCGTCCCATCTTTGACAATAAATCTCCGATAGTTATTCGTCATCACGACTTCGTCAGTGATTGCACAGATAAAACCCTCAGTTTCTCCGAAGAGATCACCAAATCGTAACCAGGATACCGATGCTATTGAATCAACATCGGGTCCATTTAGAGCCCGAAAAAATCGACCATGCAGTTCCTTGCTCTTCCATATTTCCTTCCGATCAGATACACTTAATATTACAGGTTTGCGCCAGTTCTCTTTCGCAAGGGACAGCGGGGTCAGTCCGTTGTCTATTGCCACAACATCTCGATGCACATCCACGTCCACCTGCAGGAAATACTCTCTAAGGATGCATATCTCACGGTTATGGAGAGTCTTGGCGTTTAAAAATCCTCGCCCTCCACATTTCCGTGGTATATACAACCTCATTACTGACGAACGTGGGTGGTGCATTCAATATGAAGTCAATAGACAACGCACCTTCCTATCCAGAGCTTCTAACTCCGTCTGAGTCCATCTAAGTATGCCACAAGAGTATACTAAGACTGGCATGGCCCAGCCGTTGACAGCACGCACCTTGTTACCGCCTGATAAAAGACTTTTCAGTATTTTTTTCAGGCGGCCAAAGAAACGATCCTGCAACTTCTGTTTCATGTCAGTCTCAGCAATACACAGAGCTTGAGACATACCTAGATATTTGTAGGTTTCGGTTGCGGAGAGCGACCCAAATCGTGTGAAATCTGAAAGATTGACTCCTTCAGATTCCACAATCCCGCCCCTTTTTACATGCATGACCGCACACTTATCTACCCCAAACTCCATACTGATGGTCTTACTAAAAGTTTCAGTAACTTTTAGCAAAGCCATCAAATCGGGGCCATTAGGGGCAAATAACTTTAGGTCATCCATGTAAAAAAGGTGGTACAAAATTTGACCCCCTCTGCGCATCCGATAGCCTAACCCTGAACCCTCTAGTAACGTACTGAGAGGATTCAGTGCTAGACAAAACCACAACGGACTCAGACTATCACCCTGGAATATACCTCTCTCAATCCCTATTGGTACACCACCTCCTAGAACCTGACGACACCCTGGATAAACAAGAACCGTACTCCATTGTCTCATACATGACCCCAAAAAGGTGCATAGAGTTGCATCAACTTTATACAGCTCTAGCACCCTCCGAAGCCATGTATGAGGCACAGAATCGTACGCTTTCTTATAGTCAATCCAGCATGTCCCAAGGTTCTTTCGGTTGCGGCGTACCTGCTGGCAAACAGCCATGTCAATAATAAGGAGCTCTTTCGTACCACGTGCCCCACTTTTACATCCATTCTGAGAGATTGACAAGATGTTATTGTTTTGTACATGTGAATATATTTTTACTCTCAGGATGGATGTAAAAAGTTTGTATATGGTAGGTAGACAAGTTATAGGTCTATAATTTTTGGGGTCTGTGGTACTACCAGACTTGTATAGGAGGTGGGTTACTCCGGTAGTCATAAAAGCTGGAAGCGACGCTGACTCAAGGGATGACTGGAAGCAAGATGCCAAGCAAGCGTGTGAGCTACGGAACCATTTTAACCAAAAGTTGTGCAGTCCGTCCGGTCCAGCAGATTTCCAATTTGGCAACGAACGAACTGCACAACCAATATCTTCTTCAGATATGGTTATAGGTTCCATAGCTGGAATTGGTTCACACGCCCGCTCAACATCCCTAATCCACGCATCCTGTGTATAACTGACGGGCGTCGACCAGATGCTTTTCCAGAAGTTAACTGTAGAAACAGCATCAGGTAGACTCCCATCAGTCACATGAGAGTTAGGTCGCTCCCACCCTCTATATACCCACCTCTCATTTTTTTGGTACAAGCGATTCTGAGTGTATCTGTCCACTCTTTTTTTGTACCGCCTTATGCGGTTCGCCCACGCATAAACTTTCTGCTTCAGGTAATCGATGCGCTCTGTGACCCGAACAGAGTATTCACAGGGCCTAATATTAGTTCCCACGAATGCACGGTTCACAAAGCGCATGACTCTCGGGCGTGTATTGCCCGTCCTGAAGCAGTGTAGCTTGCCAATGAGCACCCTAGCCTCGTTGATGCGCCGTTCAATTCTGCACTGCCAAGCTGGTACAGCAGGCTTTGGTCGAATAGCTGTTTCTTGTTTAAAAAAATTAACACCAGCTATTCGACATACTGCAACAGCTGCACAGTACAGAATGGAATGGGCATCAGTAATGTTTCTGCAGTTGTTAAAAAACGATGTTAACATCGAGTCTAGGGCACACACTAGCGCCACATTTTTTTTTATGTGTGGGTAAACGCGGAAGCCGCGGTCTACACTCAATAGGGACAGATTGAAACTCACCAATCGCTCGCTCCAAAGCGCTCCTTAATTCCTCATTGTATTGAGTACTTACAGGTATAGCAGCATCAATCACTTCTTCACCAACATGTGAGATGGTGTTTTCTTGCGTCATTTCATTACGGTTACTTTGTAATGGCACAGGTAATAGTTGCAATGAAGAAGGCGTGATATCACTACACACTTCTAAGCGTAGCCTCTCAAGTGTAGCGTCATCCAACAGGTGACAGCGTTGTATGGCGCGCACCTGATCCGATAGGCGTTGTGCCGATACGTTGACATCTGGTTCAAGTACCTGAAACAGAGGTAGCATGCGAACACGGTACGCAGTGAGGTTAGTTCCCCCCTCTGTAGCCACAAAATATGCCCGCATCACGTTTTCATTCATACCGAAGTTCCATCGAATGCGGTGCACATTACCACCGGTAGCGGGGTCCGTAATTGAAGCCGGAGGGCCTCGGGGTCCCAAGCCAGTCGGTGGCCGGCCTCTCCCCTGCCGACGTACAGGTAGAGGCGACGTCGGCGGAGAGAAAAACTCGTCGCTGCTTGAGCTCGACGCCTCACCAGTAGTCACAGTTGTCGACGACTGTAAGGCGGAGCTGTGCGACAAGTCCGGGGTTGGTAATTGTGCTTTTTTGGCGCCAGCTCTGGTCAACATTATATTTTTTCTTGATTTTCATCTTATTTTCATATTATCATTTTCAGTTTGTTACACTGACATAATGTGTCAAAGTGTACTATAATTTATAAAATATATGTTTGTGTTTTTTCCGGATTTTCTTCATGCTGATTTTTTTGTAATAGATATATATTTTTACTTTTATTATGTTTTGAACGATATTTTTGTATTATTGTAGATTAAAGGTAACATATTTTAATAAATGCTCCTCAAGAAAAAAATGTGACTGTTTTGTTGCAGTGTTGCCAGGTCTTTTATTATTATTATAATTATTATAATTAATTTTTTATTATAAAATATATATATTATATTTTATTATATTTTATTATTTTTTATTATTTTTTTATTTTTTATTATTATTATTATTTATTTTATTATATTATAATTATTATTATTTCGTTTATTCAATAACATTCTTATTTTATACATTTTTAAATAGATTTATAAAAAAACACAAATACATTTAATTATTATTTCGTTTATTCAATAACATTCTTATTTTATACATTTTTAAATAGATTTATAAAAAACACAAATACATTTAAAAATATAAAAAATAGTGTCCCACCAGTAGCGGAGTAGGACCCAAAGCGGTGGAGGCTACAGACTGAGAAACCTCCTAACAATACGGCACGTGTCGAGGATAACAGCCTTCTGAATCTGACTCTTGATCCAACAATCTAACGAGAGTGTCTTGAGGTGTTGATCGAAACTCTTAGCTATTAGTCCGTTTGCCGAAACGACCATCGGGACAATGATCGTCGAGTCTACGTTCCACATGGCGGTTATCTCGAAGGACAGATCAAGGTACTTACTAAGTTTGTCCTTCTCTGCCTTAACAAGATTCTCGTCATGCGAGACGGCGACATCGACGAGCACTGCCCGACGCTGGGTCCGATCAACCAACACGATATCGGGCCTATTGGCAACAATAGTCCTGTCCGTGATGATTGATCGGTCCCAGTAGAGCAATGCACGACCATTCTCAAGAACTGGCACTGGTGTGTACTTATAGTACGGTACTTCAGACTCAATAAGGTCATATTGAAGAGCAAGTTGCTGGTGGATGATCCTGGCTACTTGATTGTGCCTATGCAAGTACTCGGTGTTAGCAAGATACGAACAACCGGAAATAATATGGCGAAGTGATTCACCAGGACGGTGGCATGCTCGACAAATGTCGACCGTACCGTCCTTCATGATGTATTTCCGATAGTTGTTCGTCTTGATAACCTCATCTGCAATTGCACAGGCAAAACCTTCAGTTTCCCCAAAGAGGTCCCCAAAACGCAACCAGTTCACCGATGCGAGCAGGTCTACATCGAGTCCTGTTAAGACTCGGTAGAACCGCCCGTGTAGCTCCTTGCTCTTCCATACGTCCTTACGGTCTTCAGTACTTAACACCTTTGGTTTACGCCAGTTCTCGTTAGCCAAGGAAAGAGGTGTAAGGCCCTTGTCAACTTTCACAACATCGCAATGAATGTCACATCCATTCTGTAGGAAGTAATCCCTGAGACTGCACACTTCACGGTTGTGGAGGTTCTTGGCATTCAAAAAGCCTCGACCCCCCCACTTCCGTGGAATGTACAGTCTCATGACAGACGATCGTGGGTGTAACATTCGATGCAATGTCAGTTGTTGACGGACTCGCCTATCCAGGGCGTCTAGTTCCGTTTGAGTCCACCTAAGTATGCCAAAGGAGTACAACAATAAAGGTATCACCCAACCGTTGAAAGCCCGCATTTTGTTACCACCGGACAAAGAACTGTTAAGAACTTTTGTCAGGCGGCCAAAAAAACGTTCTTTCACCGATTTCTTAATATCCTCTACCGCTATACCCAATGACTCTGACATACCTAGGTATTTGTATGTTTCGGTCTCGGTGAGAGATCTGAGAGTTATTATCTCAGAAAGTTGTAGATTCGGTGAATTTACAACCTTCCCCCGCTGTACATGCATAACCGCACACTTATCAACACCGAACTCCATCTTAATGGCATTACTAAAAACTTCCGTAGTTTTTAATAATGTCACTAAATCTTGGTGCTTCGGTGTGAATAGTTTGAGGTCATCCATATACATCAGGTGAGAAATAACCTCACCCCCTCTACGAAACCGATAGCCTAGCCCTGAATCCTTCAGCAATGTGCTAAGTGGATTCAGTGCTAAACAAAACCACAATGGACTCAAACTGTCGCCCTGGAATATACCACGCTCAATCCTTATCAAGTCATGCGAATCAGAGGCGTACCCACCACTACCTGGTTGACGAAGGACTGTGGTCCACTGCCCCATACACGAGACTAAGAAGGATTTAAGAGTCGGATTAATTTTATACAACTCTAAAATCCTCCTCAGCCATGAATGAGGCACCGAATCATAGGCCTTCTTGTAGTCAATCCAGGCAGTAGAGAGGGCGCCCCTACTCCGCTTGACCTGTTGGCTAATGGCCATGTCAATAAGGAGTAGCTCCTTAGTACCACGTGACCCAGCCCTACATCCATTCTGAGCGTTATCTAAAATATTGTTAGACATTATGTGTGAATTTAATTTACTTCTCAGAATGGATGTAAGGAGCTTGTAGATGGTAGGTAAGCAAGTGATAGGTCTATAGTTTTTAGGTTCCGTGGTACTACCTGATTTATGGAGCAGGAAGGTGATGCCAGTGGTCATAAAAGCGGGTAAGGAACCAGATTCGAGGGCTTCTTGATACTGTGTTGCCAAGCGTTCATGCGAGCTCTGAACCCACTTTATCCAAAAGTTGTGCAATCCATCCGGCCCAGGACTTTTCCAGTTCGGGGCCTTACGAATTGCACAACTAACATCTTCGGAGTCTATGGTAATAGACTCCATGGGTTCGATGATACTGCATTCACGCTCGACGACACGGATCCAGTCGCCCTCCGAATGTTCGACGGGCACCGACCATATGTCACGCCAAAATTGATTCATGGTGTGAGCATCTGGCAGTTGTCCGTCGCTCAAACGTTGTCCAGTTCCCTCCCACTCTCGGTACACCTTCCTTTGGTCACTTTGGAAGATGCGATTCTGCCAGTATCTATTTACACGCTCTCTATAACGACGGATACGGCTTGCCCATGCATACACTTTCTGTTTCAGAAAGTCAATACGTTCCGTGACATTGGTTAAGTATTGCTGGGGACGAATACCGGTCCCAGCGAATGCCTGACTCACGAAACGCATGACCCGGGGACGACTATTTCCCCGGCTAAAACAGATAAGCTTCGCAATGAGAGTCCTAAATGTGCCGATACGTCGCTCGATTCTTGCCTGCCATACGGGCACACCACCCGATTGTGGTGCACGGTTAAATTCAGGGAATTTAACGCGTGCAACACGACAAGCGGTAATAGCTTCACAGTAAAGAATCGAGTGGGTATCGAGCAAATCATTGCTAGTCCGTAAGTACGGAGCTAGCAACGCATTCAGGGCTCCCATCAACGCCAGATTTCGTCTATGCATGGGTAAGCGTGGTAGCCGTGGTCTAGAATTAGGTGCAAACCTATATTGAGAGATCACATTTTCTAAAGTACTCCTTAATTGCTCGCTTACCTGGACAGATATATCACTCGTATCATCTCCCACGTCGAGCACGGTATCAACTAAAGTGGCACTAGTTGCAACCGTGTGTGTAGCAGGTGACGGTGCTCTCGTTGACGCTGGAGCTGGTCGAGTAGATAACACTTCCAGGCGTAGTCGATCAAGCACAGGTTGATCCAACAACTTGCATCGTTGGATAGCCCGCACTTGATCCGATAGTCGCTGGACGGCAACGGTCATTGTTGGTTCAAGAGCCTGAAACAAAGGAAGCATCCTTGAACGGTACGCAGTCAGGTTGATTTCCCCTTCTGTAGCCTCATAATATGCCCGCATGACGTTTTCATTGATGGATGAAGTCCATCGCATGCGGTGCACAATACCACCGGTAGTGGGGACCCTACTCGAAGCTGGTAGGCTTCGGGGCCCCAAACTGCTCGGCGGCCGGCCTCTCCCTCGCCGGCGTACAGGTGTTGGTGACGTCGGTGGAGAGAAATACTCGTCACTTGAAGAGCTCGACGCCTCAGCGAGCACCTGTGTCGGCGATGTGCGGTCCGGTGCCTGCGAGGCGGAGTTTAGTGACGAGTCCGGGGGTGTTAGTTGCGCATTTCTGCTTCTGGCTCTTGTTTGCATCTCAATCACTTCATTTTGACTTTAGCCATAATATTGTTGATATTTTCGTAGGTTTAGGGATTCATATGACATGTGTCAAATCTTCTATGTTAATTTTGTAGACTTTGTTTATTGTTATAAAATAGTATAAAATCCTTTATTTATTGACTTTTTGCTTATATTAATTTGGTATCTGAAGTAATTGTATAAATTTAGGCAATAATATGTAAATAATAATAATAATAATTATAATTATTATTGTTATATTAATAAATATTTTTGAGTTTTTTGAGTTTGAGTTATTCTTTCATAGTTGTTATTCACCATTGCTATGAATTCAAAATTCTACACTTTACACTCCATTAAAATAAACCATTTTCACCAAGAACGTACTGAGGTGACAGCTACCATGAAATATAAATATATTTCAAAGCAAGTGGACTTGCGGCCACAATACCAAGATGTCAGCTGAAGAGGTTACACTTGAGGGAGCTACTAGCTCGCTTCTAGATAAGTGTACCGGTAGATCTGACCCCGGTTTGAATATCGTACTTACTGGGTATCTAGATTTTTTTAAAAGAACTTATAAATGCAATGGTCTTACAGATATGGCGTAAACTACATAGAAAGGAACTGACATTTAATCCAATTTAGTCTAAAATTACTTATCAAAAAATTTGCTTTTATATCTTTTTAAAAATAACATCAATAATAAATCAAGTTAAACACGTACCAGTCGAACCAACCCACGGATTCATTTTTCCAAAGGAATGAAAGCATTTCAAAGAATTAGTACTCCATAGATATTTCACGTTATTATAGCAGGAACTGCTAATAACATTGCTGCTCATGACATGCCCACAAACCATGACTGTTATATACGACGATACCGCAGATATTATGCGTAAGTCATGGAAAATAAAATGAGGTTGAAGAGGGTGCCACTTCTTACGTATGAATTTGCATGTCAATGTAAGCAAATTCATTAATATCTCATGAATTCAAAATTAGCCGCGAGAGTTCGACGTTGTAGTACCGAGACGGTAACCGTGGCTGTACATTTTTAGTCAATGAAGTTTAAACTGTGTTATCTATACTTATAATAAATCTGTAGAAGTGAAAATTCTGTACATTGAAGATATCAAAAAAATAAATGGCAGGGGGTGTCACTAGACCGACACCGAACCCAAAAATGTGATTAAAAAAATTTTTGTCTGTCTGTCTGTCTGTTCAGGCATCACGCAAAAAGTACTGGTTCGATTACGATGAAACTTGGTATAATTATTCTTTAATATCCTGGGCACCACACTGGGTACTTTTTATCCCGGAAAAGTATACACAATAAAAAACAAACTTAATTTTGCGGTTCGATCCCTTGACCCGAGTACTGTGCCAACCGCAAATAATAAGTTTGTCTTAGGTTTTTTATATTTTTTATATTCGGTTCGCCAAATTGACGGCGCCCGCCTGGTGGTAAGTCGTGACGACGTCTAGCGATTGTGGGCCACTCTCACACATACGATAGAGAGTGGCCCTCAACTTGACGACCTACTGATGTGCCTCTTCACGCTCCGCTTAAAGAACCCAGGGTTATATGTGGGAGGAAACACGTGCACAGGCAGGGCGTTCCACCCCCCTATCGTTCGGCAGAAAAACGAACGGTTAAAACGTTCGGTTCTCGCGAACATGCTATCCACTGTGTGGGAGTGGCATCTCTGCCTGGCACGCGTTGTTCGGGATCGGAAGGAAGAGGGTGGGACCAGATTGAAGAGCTCTTCAGAACAAGTTACGTCACCCGCAGTGGAGTTCACTATTAATGGTTTTTAGAACTTTTGTCTGTTTGTCTGAATGTTTGAACACGCTAATCTCAGAAATTATTTGATTTTTTGATTTGAACTTGCGGTTCGGTTTTCAATCGCTTCATAAATAAAAAAGTTATGTAGATCTAAAGTAACACGCAGGCGGAGCTGCAGGCAACAGGTAGTACCTAATATAATTGAGAACTGATAACCACTACTTACTTATATAATTCAAACCAAAATTCCAACAGTGAGGATATAGGGTTACAAAACAGTAAATAGAATGTCTCAGGCCGAGTACTTTAATAACTACCTACATCTTAAAAGTTTTCATATTTTAATAAGTAAACTACTTCAGAGAGGTTGCTAACAAGACGGTTATGTAATATTTGAACTAGCTAAAGACAACACTAACACTTAATGCTACGTACGCTGAGATTAACTAAGACTGAAATGTATTGCGCACATAGCTAAAATTACTAAATTTCCGTGTACACTAGGTATTAAATTCCTATAGATGGTAAAGCTTGCGGTTTTGTTCTAACTCAAAGAGATGTCAGGAAGCTGACGGTGATATCTAACAATTAAAGGTTTTAATAACCTCTAAAAGGATATTTATTTTAGTCATTAAGTAAATGCATAATAAAATTGTAAGTTGTCACTCACGCAGAGTTTACTTTCATGTAACCTTCGATTTTGGCTGTTGGAATTGAAGCTCGAATAGAGAACGGTTTTTGGTTTTCTATTAAATGTGCTCGGCAATGGCAATAGACCCCCTATTATTAGGGACCAAAATAGCGAATGAGAAACGTGGGTGTGTAATTCATATCTACTATCTACTAACCTCCTAGAGTATATAGGCTTTATATATAGTTATGTATGTAATATGACTAACTCGGTGGCACAATGGTACTATTATGCGGACTGCCACGCTCGAGGTCTCGGGTTCGATTCCCGGGTCTGGTGGATAATGTATAATTCTCTTTAGAATTTTACCCAGATAATTATCCCAGAGTCTGGAACTTGTGCCCGGTAAATGGCAATAGGCTCGCCCCCTATTACATGTGACCTAACATAGCTGGCGAGATGTGGGTGTGTATGCACACCTCTGCCTACCCCTTCGGGGAAAAAGGCGTGATGCTATGTTATGTTATGTTATGTTATGTATGTAATACTTCACGACTCATGATTTATTCGGTGAAGGTTTTGTATGTTCGGGATAACATGCCATCTGTTGGGCACACAGCTGAAGGTTATGTGTTGATAAATTGTATAATGTATTTTTACTCCTCGCTATTCTCATATAATTTTAATTGTCTTTTAATATGCCATTTAAATTTGCTGAAGGTTTAACAGTAGACAAATCAAACTAAAACTTTAAGATAGTTCATAATTCTATCAAATCAAAACTCATGACTATGACAAATTATCTGCATCAAGAACCTCACGTTTCTAATGGAACATCAGCATTAGTGAAGGCATAAATGTCGAGCACTTACGTACAGTTGACTACGTCATTACACCCCTAATGTTCGCCTGCTGTACATTGATACCTTTATCTGAAATGTCTGATTCGGTTATCTAGCGCAGCAGTTACGTCTACGCAAATATTTATACGAACGATTGTCATCTGACCTAAGTAAACAACCAGATATAAGTGAAAGAGAAATATAAGTGTTTTTCATATGAATTACGGTTGGAATTATTATTTCTTACAAGCTGTCCCGGCGAACTTCGTACCGCATTCATTTTTGTAATGTTCCGTATAACATTTTTTTTCTTCCATAAGATCCTTCTCCTGATAATTACGAACACAACAAAAAAAGAATAAGCGAAATCGGTCCAGCCGTTCACGCGTGATGCCGTGACCAAGGGAAATAGGGATTCATTTTTATAGAGAAGATTAGTATTATACGTTTATAAAATATCGGTCCTGTATGAATTTTGATGAAATAGAAAAAAAAATAACGTATATTTAAGTACCTACTAGTCATTTGAGGTTCTTATTAAATATTGTATAATAAGATAGCCTAGAGCTTGATGGTATAGTTCGCGAGGGATAAGCGGAGCTTTGCATTTGTGTGAGTGACCACGAAAAGTAGAGTAAAAACTCATTGTGTAGCTGTACGTACAACACATGTGTGTGTAAAAGAGGTCACATATACGTTCACGTACACTGCACTCACACAAATGCAAAGCTCCGCTTACGCCATTTTATCTATCCCTACCTATATAAGATTACTGCGTTGAAGGCCCGTATGCGGACTTCAGTCTACTAGATACGATTTGTTAATTTCCGAACCCTTCTGATAAAAACCCGTGATTGATGTTCTTATGTGAGTTCGATATAAACTATGTAATTAGTTTAATTATATACCTAGTAAAATCAACACGAAATAAAAAACCCGCTAAGTGCGTTTCGGACTCAGGCACAAAGAGTTCCGTACCAAAACGGCAAAAAATCACGTTTGTTGTATGGGAGCTCCCTTATACTCGTATATTTATTTTATTCTGTTTTTTAGTATTTGTTGTTATAGAGGCAAAAGAAATACATCAGCTGTGAAATATTTCTACCTTCTAACTATAACGGTTCATGAGATACAGCTCAAGACAGAGGAAAGCCGGGCTCCACTGGAAATACCTTCTGGTACACACTAGAGACGCCCGGCAATGGACGTAACAGAAGCCTCGCTTGCGCGGACTTAAAAAAAAGACGGACAGCGAAGTCTCAGTAATAGGGTTTTCGTTTTACCCTTTGGGTTTTTCATGGGGTTCCCCTAAAAAGGTGAAAATATTAAGATTTGATTGATGAATAATATAAGATTTACTACATAGTCATTATACCTAAACACATAGGTATGTTAATATAAATGATGGATGTAAATGTTCATATGATTATAAGCTCTTGTGAACTTATTATTTATCTGTACCTAAGTTACAAAATATCAACATAATACACCAACTAGATGTTGATAAAACCCATGTTAATTATAGTAGCTTTCTCCTATGACGTCTAATGTCTCCATGTAAAGTTTCAGTTAAGAAACGACGTCGCGTAACAACTTCTTTATGGTGGCTGTAATGAGGCAAACTATATCCTTAATTAACCATTACAAGTACATAATCCACTGATCTTTATACGGGTTATATTATCAAAGAATTTTATCAAAAGATCATTGCTGTATCTATCTACTCAAGTTCTTATAGATACTCTGAATTTATATAAAAATAATATAGTTTTGAAAAAACTTATTCGAAGATGATCCATCCAATGTCACGTGGTAAATCTTTCTACGTGGGGTAGAACTTAAACTCAATTGGAAGCTAGATTCTCGATTCCCAAGTAGGTGAATTTTATTTCTGTGTAAAACTTCGCTAATACTCTTATAGACATCTTTTACATTGAAGACCATTTAGTCCAAGAACATTTAGTCTTTTAATAGGTACTTACATTTGTAATTACATTCAAAGGCTCTTGCTATGAGTACACTATGCGTTCGTAAGAAGTCTGACGTCGTAATATGAATTGCAAATGCTAATGTTTCCCATTTACATCCATTTCAACTTTCCACGCATATTCAAGCATCAAGACAAATAAAGTTTAAAGAAAATCGAGATAAAAAGTACTAAACTGTTATTTTAGAACAGTAAAATTTTAGAAAAGCATAGGAAAATACTTTATAATAGACAGGCAGACATATATCACGCCTATATCCCGAAGGGGTAGGCAGAGGTGCATTACACACCTACGTAATAGGGGGCAAGCCTATTGTCGTTAACGGGCACTATAGAATATTCAAAACCACTCTGTAATTCAAACCAAAATTCACACAGTCAGGACAGATGTTACATACCACTAAACATAATCTCTGCAGTCCGAGCATTTATAATAATGATTCAGTATGAGGTATTCAGGGTTACTGGTAATTCGATGTCTTCCGGGCAGGAGGGTAAAGGCAGATTCAGTAAATTAAGTTTTAAAAAAATATCCCCGTTTTAGGTGAGTATTCAAATAAAAAAGAACTGACCAATGGGAGGTCATTTAAATCGTTTTATTTGTAGGTGTGCTATAAATTTATCTTGATAAACTGCAAGACATTACAAAAAACATTGGGGGGGTTCATTTTACTGCATCTGCCCTCCCCTATACCCTCGCCAGATCCGGTTCCAGATGCCATAATGCGTGGTCTACGTCGTATGTGAAGGATGAGTTTGACCGTGCCTTTAACTGTGGCAATGTTTCTCTAAATTAAAAACGAAAATAACTGCAACGCGGAAGAATATCACGACGCATTTTGGTTATTATTTTATTCATTTATTTAAATCTTTATGCACAACGGTGTACAATGGCGGACTTAATGCCATTAAGCATTTTCTTCCAGTCAACCTTGAGGTGATGCAGAAATAACATTCCGGTAGGTGCTCAAGGTTGTGAAATTGTAATCGACAATGGTACTAAAACAATTAAGGAACAATTAAAATATTATAACAATATGGGTATATGATTATATAAATATATACAATAAAGAATAGATACATACTGCATAAATACTGTAAATATATATAAATACATATACATACATATATATACCTATTATAAGTACATAATATTTCCATAAATACGAATTTAGATAAGTCGGTGTTGCCTATGTGTTTAAGTAAATGTGGCGGACTTTTTGTTAAACGTGAGACGGATATTGCGTGTTCTTATCTCGGGAGGAAGTGCATTCCAAAGAAAAATAGCCTGAATGAAAAAAGAGGAATGAACAACTGCAGAATTGTGATTGGGACAGAGAAGGAGGCGATTGTTGGAAGAACGCAAGTTTTTACAGTGGGTATCAGACAGTAGTTGGAAGTGAGGTGTTAAATAGGGGTTTTAATTATTACTAGTTGTCCCATCGAACTTTGTACCGTCTGGGGTGAAGCCCCACAGCACGCAGCCCTTCTAGCCTGCTAGTCCGTTGTCCTCAGGCCTCGTTAAATCTTCCCTTAACTTCTACGAATATTTTAAGAACAAAATTTGCTAAATCGGTCGATTGTTGAAAACTACACCTAAACCCTAGCCTAGTTTAGGTGTAGTTTTCAAAAAAACGACATTGACGAAATAAACGTCTGTAGGTAGGTATTATACGGGTAGTAGGTCAAGACCGAATAGGGAATAGGTAAAGATTAGTTTTTTTAACAACTGTTCATGGTTGTAATCAACAGATGGCGCTACTGGTGTTTTTTAAATTGCGGTATGGTTTCTTTACCAACATTAATAGAAGTCGTTTTATTTTATCACTCTAATATCAAACTTTTAAACTTGATTACATTGATAGAATTTTTAGAAGCACTCTCATTTTATGAGTGCCTGATCATTACTGTAGTGTTTCACCTTCACTATTCTTAGCTAAACGGAGACTAAAGAGGAGTAGGACTGAGGACTGGCCTTTTTAAAGCAAATAAATGAACAAAAGAGAAAAAATTTCTAATCTCACAGATATTCTTATCTACAACTATAATATCAATTAACTTCATTATATAAAGTAACTTACGTCCGAATCCGAATACGGAAAAACGTCAGTGTGTACAACACATGTCACATAAAATACGTTCACGTGCACTGCACTCACTCTAATGCAAAGCTCCGCTTACGCCTCGCGTCCTGTATGTGTAATACGTTCCACCACCACCAATAAACAAGTACTTACGTAATAAAATAATTTAAAAAAATTACTCTGTAATAATACCCATAAAATAGAGAATAGAAGAATACTAATATGGATTATTTTTATTTATAAAATTATACGAACTTTGGTATGCCACGGTTCCTAACATAAAAATAACATGCTGAAAAAATAAAAGTTCTGTAGCTTTCATTTTGAACAAGATAACAATTCCATGTTATGCAAACCTATAAATACGTACTCTAATGTAATTGAATCGAGAACACAGTTTATAGTCAAGATTACTGTTCCTTCATATCCAATAAACTTAATATTCTAAGAGACCTTACACTCATTGTGGCATTTTGCGTGAAGCTCAAATTATCGTGGAAGATGGAGAATATTTACTACTGAGGTAACATGCGGCCTTTTGGTAAGCTTCAAAATTATCTAAATAAACAAAGAGAAGGGTATTTGTACGGTTGAAAGCGTATTGTACTAAAACAAGATTCAATAAACTTCGACTGCTTCTCAAATAATAACTTAGTTAATAAAATAAATACAGGCGATATTGCAACAACCATATTTATGTAGATTGTAATCAGCATCTGACATATAAATAGACTGATTTTTTGATTGAATAGATATAAAGAAGGATATTTTTAAATATTGGTGGGTTCATAGGTCAAGGTCTCTAAAATTAATTTCTTATTTTTCAACTCAATTAGCATTTCATAAGTAAGTAAAGTCATTAATTCACGTACGTAATCATATTGTATGGTTAAAAAAAACCACAAATGCGTTATAGCTGAATGGAGGAAAGTTAATTAACTTCCTCACGACATAATTTAACGTGGTATTAATTACTTATTAGTAAGTTTTTAAAATTGAACATTTACGTGCAGGGTACGTATTTAATCAAATCATAACATAGTAACATCAGTAACATAGGCGCTTCCGTTCCCTATGTAGGTATATGCTTACATCTTTAAAACTATATACGCAACGAATTTTGATGCAGTTTTCACCAATGGTTAGAGTGGTTCTCGAGGAATGTTTTTGTGTATACAATTTGTCAAGCGGTGAAAACCGCGAGCGTCCACTAGTAGTATATTTTTTCTTAAATTTTTTCTTTATTTTTTCTTCGATGATAGGCTTTGAAGTGGTCCAAACTGCAAGTTAAAGGCAAATAGTGTCTTGAAATCATCTAGCTTAATAATATGCAGCTGCTGTTGACAACCGATTTCAATGTACTTGTGATCAGATTAATATGGATGAATTTACGCAGTCAACCTAGCATTAATGTGCCAGATCAACCGGGTAATTACCATACCAGATCATTTGAGACTGATGTCAATAGCTTATGTTGTGTTTCACTCCTATTTTTTTCACTGGGCAGATTTTTTTTCTGTTACTCTATCGTTTGTTTAACTGCAGAACTCTGATATCACCATGTGTTTATGAGGTCAGACGAAAGTCGCTTGACTGAAAATATCAAAGTTCAGCCGCATCGCAGTTAGGCTGGAAAGCCGACCCCAACTGGGTTTAGAAATATGCTCAGTGGATGATAATAAAAGTGATAATAATTATAATAAATATAGAAATTCAATTAATACTTTTTTAAATCAAACTTTTATCATCATAATATTGCATTGTCATGCGACTTAAATACGCGGACGAGGTTTCAGTTCAATCAGAAACCTGGAAGTATGTTAAATTTAACTTGCAAGATTTGATTACGCACATCGGGATAGGTGAAAGTAAGTAAAAGCTTGTAAAAAACAATCTGTTGTGGTCAGGCAGTATCCATTTTTTTCACTACTTTATACTCTGACTCTCCTGATTTATAGAAACCCGAAATTAAATTACTGGGGTCGCTGCCACCGAACCCAATATTTTAATTTAGTTTTTCTTCGAATAATATAATATTGTGGAATTCAGCTTACTTACATAACATAATAGAAAGTATAATATTTTTGGGATCCATATCAATTTGAAGATAATATTATATAAACAAGAGTAATAAAAGAATATTATTAGGAAGAATATGTTATTTAAAAGTTGTAAGAAAAATACAACCAACGTTACTGTATTTACGGAATAGTTTTCCGAGGAATATTGTTCGCCAACCCCTACGACGATGTTTACGTATCCTCCATCGTGATTTGTTACCGGCCTGTTCATTGTCTGTATTTTTCAACTACATGATTCTGCACAGAGATCCAAATGGTAAATAAAGCACGAACATAAACATTTACACTGTGCTGGGTTTTAATTGGGTAATGTATTTAGTTTCAATTCAACAGATTTTTATTACTATTTACTTTTTGTACATGATTTCCCAAAAGACTACAGAGTTAATTAAATACTGTAAGGCTGCTATGGAAGCGCACTAAAATTTGCGGGAACTAAGTCATCCTAGCATAGGTACATGCAGTACGTACACATTTTTAAATACGGACGAATCTGAAACAAATATTGTATTTCCAAAGCTACAAGACACAGTATATAATATATTAGCCCTTTATTCCGTAGGATCAACAGAATGACTGGCGAAATGTTGTGGACTCTGTCTCCCTCATCGAAGAAATATGTTTTTCTCTTTGGTGTCATTATATCGCTACAGTACAAAGGTACCTGTACTGTGGCGTTGTTATTTAATTCAGGTAATTGCCCAATAGCATAAAATAGGGAATAGTATGTAAGTACTTACCAATATGTATGTTATAAAACTATTTAAGTAACTGTTAACTTAGTTTCGTTCACAACAAATTACGTAAACATTAATTTAAACTGTTTACCTCCTGGCATTTACCTTGCCGAGAATCCCACTTTGGCTTTTAACCAGTTAATATATTAAAAACACAACCCACACTTACCGCGGAATGAAATAATAGTACCTACACAATGATATTACATATTCTATACCTATAACAAGTTAAAAATATGGCAAAAATTTGCCATATATTTTAGAGTTTTCGAAAGTTTTTTCATAAAATTTAAAAAATGTCACATGACATGAAGTTCAACATCATTTTAGAGGTCTTTGACCATGCTGAGTTGATTGCAGCTGGTCTTGTGTCTCTAACTATTACTGTTCTCGATTTGACCTTGACCTTGAGATCAGAGGTCAAAGGTCAAGTTCATTTTAAAGGTCGTTGACCATGCGGAGTTGATTGCAGCTGGTCTTGAGTCTAACTATTACCGTTATCGATTTGACCTCGATTTGACCTTGACCTTGAGATTAGAGGTCAAAGGTCAAGTTCATTTTGGGGGGTTTTCAACTATGCTAAGTCGATTGGCGTTTACACTGAGTCTCTAACTCTTACCGTTCTCGAGTTGAAAGTTGTTCACGGACGGACGGACGGACATTACTGTTACATAAGAGATTTTCGTTTCGAAAACTCTAAAAAGATACATACATAGACTATGAAACTGCATGATTCTACAGAAACGTAAATAAAATTGTAGAAGTAGCAAGAAAACGTTTCACTCCTTTTGAGTCAGTTGAGTAAACAAACCATAGTAGTGACTGGCTATTAATTAGGTATTTTAATGTTGCTGACAGTAAATTAATAGTAGGGTGACATTGTCAACAATGAACCAGTAAAAGTTTGAACACTCAAAAATCCACCTTACTTACTTTCACTGTGTACAACCATGGGCAGACAGTGAACCGGGAGGGTAGTCGACAGTGAACCACTATGTACACAGTGAACCATTGTTATAAACATTTATTTAATACATAAGAGTTTGAATAAGACGTTGTTAGAAAGCAATAAAATATTTTAGTCAGTTTTGTCAATTATTTTTTTATTTGCATTTAACATCAATAATAATTATAAATTCAGTACAAAAAACACTTGTTTAAAAATAAAGGAACTTGACAATATAATTATAATAAGCTTATAAAGTTTCATAAACTTTTTATCAGCCTTATAATCACAGTTTAAAGAAACTAAATCTAGAAATTGTAACATAGTAGCCGTCAGTAAGGAACTCACACATGATATCTAATTATAATAAAATAAAATCATAATTGAAATAAAATCAGTATAAATCTCTTTTACAAGATGTATCGCCTTCATCATATCTTTTGCATCATGACCGCCTTTTTTCTGTTTTCGGGTTTAGTTCGACCCATTCTAAAATAGTAAAATTACAAAATTAGAATATGTAGTTAAAAATAAATTTACACAGTACTACAATATACGTACACAGTCCCGGTACACAGTGAACCATGGTTCACTGTGTACCCTATGTTTGTGGGCCACTGTGTACCGGGAATGCCATTTTACGTTTGAAATCACGTAACTTTTTATTAAAACAATATCAACGGGTAACAAAATATGTAATATATTTAAGAATAGTCACTTTCCATGTGTAAGTGGTGAGACATAATAAAAATGACCATTCAACGATTCTAGAAAAATAATAACCGGACTTACTTTTTCGTAGTATTTTTGACGCCAACAGTAAAAAAACGCGGGAAATGTGCGTTCTTGGCGGAAGCGCGCCGTCGACAGGGAAGAGCGGGTGGATACGTAAAACGATTCGAATGCAGTTCGTAGCACGGTTTTGCCACGTTGCATTCGTACCGAACGAGTGTTGGTTAACTGTGTACCACTGGCTCACTGTTGACCATGTCACCCTATGTCCTAAAAATATGGTAATAATACTTCTCAAGACCAGAAGGCTGGTTACTATTTGGCGCAAAGAATAAGCATTGCCATACAACGTGGCAATGCTGCCAGCCTTCTTAGATGTCATCTTAATAGGTATAATTAGAATAGGTATTGTACATATTTTTTCTTTTTAATTCCGCGGCCCTAGGCCGCGGCCGCTCTAACGTCCGTAGCCGGGCGTCTCTGGTTACAATCAGAACGTATTTTTTTTTTGTATTTCCAGTGGCGCCCGTCGGTATTGTACATATTTAGTTAGTTTCAATTGTATTGCTTTATAATTAAAATACGGTAATTGATTTTTATTATATGTCTAAAATTTAGGACTAAAAAGTCTAGAAATAACTTTTCAGTGATTTAGACGCCTTTTGTTACACTACATATTCAAAAAAAAACTTTCTATGAAATTAGATATTTGTATTGATGTACACTAATGAGTAAAGGTCAATAAAATAATATATTATGTATAGTGAGTTCTATTTTAATTTTATGACAGAGTACTTTAGTAATACTCCAACATTAATTTACTTAAATAGATTTCAAGTCGACAGTAATAGTTATCATTCGTATGTCATTATCTATTGATGTTACGCAGCGATAGATATTGGAATGAATTATTCCAATTATTAGACCCCATCGGCGATTGGGACGAAACCAATTAGGCCTGTACCACAGTTAATCGAACCTCAAGGAGATTACAAATAAAATTAAGGTATGCAAAGAAAATTCATTTTCTCAATTCAAAACCTATTTCAAGCTTATTCTCTGAAACTAATTACTCCATAATGAACCTGTTTTTGAAATATGATTAAAAATCGCTAGACCGAAATTAATGACAATTTAAAGTGGTCAGGTAAGTACTTATAAGATTTAATATGAGATTGGTGCAGGATTTGATGGTTTGAAATTTGGTAGAAACTGTAAAAAAAGAACCGGCCAGCTGTGTGTCGGGCCACGCATAGAATAGGGTTCCGTAGTCACACATAGTAACCACTATAACTCCTGAACTAACAAAGTTATCGGATCTATTATAGTTTTCCTTGAAAGTTCATTTAATGGACTACCACCACAAATATTTTCAAATATTACAAGCTTGCTTGTCAAAACAAGCTTGCTTTGCAAGCTTGTTTTGACAAAAAAATTAACTATAAAGTTAAATATCTCGCAAACAAATACTTAAATCAAAAAATCGTCTTAGCAACCTCTTACTGATTTTAAAGACCTATCTAATGATACCCCACACTCTGGGGTAGACACAGAAAAAAATATACAAAATCTGGTAACGGGTAGACGAGGTACCTCAAAAAATTTGTTTTTTTATAACAAAGTTTCATGTTTCTATCACTTACCGTTTAGGAGGAAAGTCGAGGACAGACGGACGGACAGACATGACGAAACTATAAGGGTTCCGGAACTACGAAACCCTAAAAATATGTATTATTTTGATGTGTATATTTTTCCAGTTTCAATCGGGACACTTGGTAGGTGTATAAATTGTCTAGTAAAACAATATACCTACATATTATTTTCTATGAAAGAAAATAAAGAAGAAAGTAAACTACCCTGGTGAAAGAAAGTAAAATACCATATTGTTAATTAACAATTTTTATCAATTCCAGGACATATTTCGATATGAATATGAAACGATATTTTGTAATGTAAATATTTTTAATATATATAATTATGTATATTGTTATTCTTGTTATATAATATACATTGTGTTTGCAACCATAAAAAAATATACTCGTAATATATAAAAGTAGGTATAAATCAAATCCTCTAATTCGTAACTTTTCCTTATGTGAAAAGTGTCTCAGATAATTTTCCATTAAATAAGGAGCCAGGATATGAGTGAGTTGATTTTATTGTCATTAAAATTCTATTAACCATAATAATACATCTCAAAAGACAGACAAAATTTTATTCTTAATCATCATGTTTTTTATTTTGACTGCCTCGGTGGCTCAGTGGTATGAGTATGCGACTGCCGACCCTGAGGTCCCAGGTTCGATTCCGGGTCGATTCAAATTATTTGTGTGATCCACAAATGTTTGTTTCGGAGTTTGGGTATTTTCTATGTAAAATATGTATGTATTTAGAAATATATAAGTATGTTTATCAGTCGTCTAGATCCCATAACACAAGCTTATATTAGCTTAATTTGGGCTAGATGACATGGTGTGAGAATGTCCAAAAAAAAAAAAAAAAATATTTCAATACGTAATATTTTCCATCTATCTTTATTTTAAATTGAAAATTGTATACCGCAAAGGAAAAGGTAACTATTATTGCCACACAACAACTTTGGCTTTAGCAGTTGGTCCCATTTCTAAGCCTGTCACTAAAAATGAGTAGATAGATACCTACCTACAGCTATTACCTATATCTTAAGACTTATGAGAAAGAAAGTAAGTAGGTAGGTACATGTAATTTTATATTCTGGTTTTTCAAAATCATTTCCAAGAAAGCATAGCATAATTTTTATGTTGAGTAAATATTTCATAACACAGTAAATTTATTTAACATGGTGCTCTCTCGCTGAGCACTTTTCAAAGCTGAAAATGTTAAACCAATTACTGGTCGAAAGAGAAATCTCGTAGGTTGTAATGATGTTTTAGATTTTTTTTCTATTCCTTTCCAATCAATGTAAAATAACACAAAGCAATCCTATATTATAGAGAATGTACATAATACGTTCATAATATTATTATGTACCTACTTAATTATGTTTTTTGTTACATAATCGTGAAAAAGAAATTAAAATGAGATGAAAATGAAAACGAAATGAAATAGGAATGTGAAATTCGTTCAAATTTACCACTACCTACCAAGATACTCGCAGGAGGTATCAATATAACCACAACAAACAGCTCATTAAAATGCAAATTAGTTACCCTAACATAGCTGGCGAGATGTGGGTGTGTTTGCACACCTCTGCCTACCCCTTCGGGGAAAAAGGCGTGATGCTATGTTATGTTATGTTACGTTTACAATCCCTCCCGGGATAAAATACTGCATCTCGGTCCAGGTATTTAACTACTAGAGTACTATATAGACAATCGTATTTTAAGGCAATGAGTTTGCTTAAACTAGTCTTAAAATATTAAGATAGAAATTATAAACAGATCACAAAAACTGATGTCGTCGGCAGGACTCGAACCCACGGCCTTTCCTGTAAGGAAAAGGCCGTGGGTTCGCGTCCTGAATATTTTAATACTAGACAATCGATTTTAAATTAAATCTCTTCAATGGAGCAATAAACAGTATGTAAATCAAACTTTTGTATTTATTAAAACGATGACCGTTAATAGTCGAATGGTCGTAATGGTTCGAAAATAAATAACCTGAATTTACCTACAATACACAAAATATCAATACCTATAATAAGGAAATAAAACTGAGAAGTATTTTTTAGTTACAATAAAATAAATGAAAATTCAAAAAAACTAATCTAAAACTTTTTTAAAGTAATTTGAATATTTTATCCGCTACGCGAATAGAATATAATTTAAATTGGTTTGACAAGAGTTACTTTCAGATGAATTAAAAAACGCTAACAAACGTCTACATTGTGATTAAAGTAGAAAATTTGTCGGAAAATTTGCAATTCTTACTTTGTTAAACAATCACTCAAACTACGGAACGCTTCGGACGGAAGTTAAAGAAAAGTTTTACTTCGTTATCTTTTGTAAACGGAACGAGAATTGCTCAATTTTGTCATCGCAATTCGTTTCTTCCTCAAACGTATTTTACGAGTAATATTTACAGCTATACAATTTGTCAAGTAACAACATTGAATCTAATTTGGCCTAGTTTTAGTTTCTATGTAATCCGTAAAGCTATAAAGATTGGGGAGCCACTAATTGGAGCGGCGACTCTCGTACAAATCACTATGTAATCTTCTACTGCCACTTACCACTTTCATCTGTCAACACCATCAACATTCATTAACTTGACACTAACACTATGCTTACAACACAAAAATCTTATATTTAAGAATCACTAAAACGTAAGTATCTAATTGTATTTGTAATAATTATTGAACTTAAGTTAAGTGGTGAAGATATTTCTCGAGTAGAGTGCGGCCAATGAGATGAAACTCCGCGCACGTCCTATCACAGCGGTGTCTCAGACAAGACTGAATACTGAAGCTGAAATTCTAAAATATTTGACGATCTCTGCATAGAAAGAGCCACTGCCGTGAAGATAAACTCCAATAGTGCTTGCACTAATCTTATTTGAGGCTTTCGGTGAAAATTTCTCTCTTCAATTCTATCTATTATAGCTGAAAAGCTCCAGATTACGCTACTAGAATAACCCAGATTTGTGATTTATGGTGTTGAAATCCTGTTAAACCGACAATAGACACATACGTTTGTACTGAAGTCTGGGTGTTTCCTATGCATAATATGTATGTATTTATAAAAAAAAGTATGTAAGTATTTATGTCAGTTTATCTAGAACTCAAATCACAAGCTCTGCTTAGTTTGAGATTAGATGGCGTTGTGTGAATTGTCCTAACATATCTATTATTTATTGTCTACAACCACTGTTTACTTTAAAAAAAATAAGAAGTATAATAATGATAAGGTGTTCTATAATAATTGCGAATTGATAAATGTAACGTATTTTTCTTTTTCTTCTGAAAAATATTATGATGTTCTGTAAATTTTAAAATTAAAAAATATCTAATTTCGTTGACAGGTAAACTTGAATGAGCTTTTTTGGGATCCTAAAGTACTTATTCTGTAACTGCATTATAATTATAAAATAAAATAAATAACTACTAATTAATAACATCAATTGAAAATTAAGAATTTCTGATGAAGTTAAAACTTTATTCCAAACTGGCTGAAACCCACGGCTTCTGCAAAGTGTATGTTTTCTAGTTCCCAAATCCCACGGGAATACATTCCAGGGATAAAAGTAGGTTAAGTTAATCCTTATAACATCAGCTATCTGCCACTGAAAGTGCCGTTGAAAGCTGAAAGTTGAAAAAATTACCCGACAGATAGAGATTATTTTTATTGATATCTGTATAGATAGACAAATAATCTATTGAAATTAGTTTTACCTTAAGAACCCATAGACCAAGACCATAACAAATACAAAGAGCAATAAAAACTCTTTGGCTTTGGCCTTTCTAAATGAAATGTACGATTTTAGTCTTAATAAAGTGTTCGGAGTTCGGGTTAAGTTATGTAGGACGTTTTACAGACTGGCTCTTGAGACTACAAATTCGTGGGCGCAACAGTACAGATTGTATTTAATTAAGAAACCTCGAAATCCACTTTAAAATTTATGAACAGAATTTTTTTACACAGTTCAGAGATGTGTGTCCAAATGTCTAAATAATATGATGTAAAATATGTATAGATATGTATCGAAATATGTGATTTAGATTTTTTTTATATGGCATTTATTGCAGTTGCATTTCCATATTGAAAACATTCATAGCCGAGTATGATGACAAATGGATCTCACCTTCCAACGATGTGATTTTGATCCCGACCAACACACTAGGTACTGGCGAGATTGCACTACTAAATAAATAAAATAAAATAAAATAACGTTTATTATCTTTGAAATTTTTAGAAAATTATTTAGATTCGTCAAAAGTTGGTGTGACTCTACCGAGGGTTCCAAAATGCAACGAGACTGAGAAGAGCCCTCAAGAAACTCAGTTTGGCTCTTTTCCAAAATATTTCATCTTAAATCTAATACAGAGTTATTTAGAAAGGAGCAATTCGTGTTACAACCAGGCAGCCTTGTCATCTAAGAAATCATTAATCTATACTTATAATAAATCTGTAGAAGTGTAAATTCTGTACATTGAAGATATCAAAAAAATAAATGGCAGGAGGTGTTACTAGACCGACACCGAACCCAAAAATGTGATTAAAAAATTTTTTGTCTGTCTGTCTGTCTGTCTGTCTGGTCAGGCATCACGCAAAAACTACTGGTTCGATTACGATGAAACATGGTATAATTATTCTTTAATATCCTGGGCACCACACTGGGTACTTTTTATCCCGGAAAAGTATATACAATAAAAAACAAACTTAATTTTGCGGTTCGATCCCTTGACCCGAGTACTGTACCAACCGCAAATAATAAGTTTGTCGTAAGTTTTTTTTATTTTTTATATTCGGATCGCCAAATTGACGCCGCCCGCCTGGTGGTAAGGCGTGACGACGTCTAGCAATTGTGGGCCACTCTCACAGCACATACGATAGAGAGTGGCCCTCAACTTGACGACCTACTGATGTGCCTCTTCACGCTCCGCTTAAAGAACCCAGGGTTATATGTGGGAGGAAACACGTGCACAGGCAGGGCGTTCCAGGCCACTATCGTTCGGCAGAAAAACGAACGGTTAAAACGTTCGGTGCTCGCGAACATGCTATCCACTGTGTGGGAGTGGCATCTCTGCCCGGCACGCGTTGTTCGGGATCGGAAGGAAGAGAGTGGGATCAGATTGAAGAGCTCTTCAGAGCAGGTTACATCACCCGCAGTGGAGTTCACTATTAAATATTAATGGTTTTTAGAACTTTTGTCTGTTTGTCTGAATGTTTGAACACGCTATTCTCAGAAATGATTTGATTTGAACTTGCAGTTCGGTTTTCAATCGCTTCATAAATAAAAAAGTTATGTAGATCTAAAGTAACACGCAGGCGGAGCTGCGGGCAACAGCTAGTACTATAATAAGCTTTATGGCACAATTTACGTTTTATTAGTTTTTTAAATTTATTAACAGATAAATTTGCTATTTCGGTTGGCAATGTATTGTACATTCGAATAAAGTTCCCCGCAAAAGAATTACTCACTTTATGAAGCCTAAATTTAGGAACAGCCAGTTTATCCTTATTTCTTAAGTTTAGATTATGATTATCACTATTTTTCACAAATTTACTTTTGTTCTTGTGGGTATACAATAAAATTTCATAAATATACGGTGAATACACTGTAAGGATGTTAATATGCTTAAACTTATCTCTTTAAGACTCCCGAGACCCCATTCCATAGATAGTCCGGACAGCCCTCTTCTGCAACACAAAGATGCATTCAATATCGGCAGCGTTACCCCACAGTAGTATGCCATATGTCATGATACTGTGGAAGTAGCTGAAGTAGACAAGACGCGCCGTTTTAATGTCTGTAAGTTGTCGGATCTTTTTGACAGCATAGGCTGCTGAACTAAGCCTGGCCGAAATTTTCCCGATATGAGGCTCCCATTGCAATTTGGAGTCTAACGTTATGCCCAGAAAGACAGTGTCATCGACCAATTCTATTATATCATCCCTAACCTTAACACTGGTTTTAACAAGTCTTACATTAGGTAAGGTGAATCTTACACATTTAGTTTTATTTTCATTTAATAATAAATTATTAGCACAAAACCAGTGGACTATCCTAGAGAGGGCAATGTTTACATCGTCAAGTTCGCGCTGTCCACGTTTAACTTTAAATATTAAAGAAGTGTCATCAGCAAACAAAACTACCTCGTGGTCGTCTCTTATGAGGTGAGGGAGATCATTAATATATACTAGAAAAAGAAAAGGTCCCAAAATTGAACCCTGTGGTACCCCCATTGCTACAGGAGAACCAGGTGACTGTTTACCATCACTACTTTCTGGACCCTATCACTTAAGTAAGAATTGACGAAATTCAAGGCCGTCCCCCAGATTCCGTAATGATCAAGTTTCTTAATTAAAGTCTGGTGCTGAACGCAATCGAAGGCCTTAGATAAGTCACAGAATACACCATAAGCATCATATGACTCATCCCAGGCCCTGTATATACACTCTAATAATTTAATTCCGGCATCAGTGGTGGACCGACCACGAGTGAAACCGAATTGTTTTGTATGTAATAGTTTATTAACGTTAAAGTGATTTTGCATTTGATTAAGCATAATTTTTTCAAAAATTTTACTAAATGTAGGTAGTACAGAAATGGGACGGAAATTGGACGGATCTGAAGTACTACCCGATTTAAACAGGGGAATTAATTTACTAGATTTCATTAAATCAGGGAACACACCACTATCAACACAATTATTAAATATTATTACTAGTTCAGGAGCAACCATTTCAACAAAAGAATTTACTAAATACACAGAGATGCCCCAGAGGTCAACTGTTTTCTTGATATTTAAAGATTTAAAAGTTTTTAAGATGGTGTTTATGTTAACTTTACTGAATTTAAATATAACGTTACAACAAGGAACGTTTGCTTTTAACAAAGATTCTGCAATGGGGGTTGAAGAGCCTAGGGTTTTTGTCAAATCTACAGGAATTCGGGAGAAAAAAATTTCAAATTCGTAAGCGACCTCGAAGTCTGATGTTGTTATTTTACCATTTATATTAAGTTTAAAATTATTATCATTTAATTTTTGTTGACCTCTTTCCGCGTTTATAATTTTCCAAGTAGATTTAACTTTGTCTGCACTATTGAGAATTTTATCACTTATATATTTTGATTTAGCTGCTAAACAATCTGCTTTAAACTTTTTTGAATAAGTTTTAACATAATCTAGAAATTCAACTGATCTATTAAGCTGTCTTTCTGAGTATAGTTCATAAAGTTTTTGTCTACTTTTGTGTATACCCTCAGTGGCCCATTCATTGAAAGTAGGACTATCACTAATCATGACCTCCTTAGACTTGAATATGGAGTTGAACTCGTTGTAAAAAGAATCAAAAAATAATTTATACATTACATTTGGATCTAAGCCAGTGTCTAAGAATGGAATTTTATTGCAAAGTCCAACCCTCATACGTTCCAAGCGGTCACCAGTTATTGGTCTACATAATATTTTACGTTTTATAACTTTTTCTTTGGTGATTTTAAAATATACTATTTGCCCACAATGAATCTAGCTTTTTTATAATACTTTTACTTTCTGGCAACATATCGCTGTATCCAGGCAAGTGGCTATTGTAGCACAATATCTAGTAGGCTCCAAAAATAAGTTTGTAAGATTGTGTGATTTAAATAAATTTAAAATATTATAACTCATAGGCGTATTAACAAGTAAATCGACATTAAAATCACCACAAACTATTAGGTACTTATTAGTTTTTCCAAGTTTACATAGAACTTTGTCAATAAGTTCCTCAAATTCGCAAAAGGGCGAGGTTCCAGGTTTATACACGCATACTACTATGAATTGCTCCATTTCCACGCAAGACAGTTCGACTTTACATTCTAGAGAAAGAGACACAATATCTTTCCGTTCTTTAAATTTTAGTTTTTTATTTAATAAAATCAAAGATCCCCCCCGTACTGTGGTCACCCTGCAGAATGCACTACCAACCCGGTGATTACTAAAATTGAACATGAGCTCATTCGATTTACGCATATGTTCTGATACAAAAAATATCAATATTATCTGAATTCATTAACAGTTCCAACTCTAACTCTTTGCCATGTGTTAAAAAACCAATATTTTGATGCCCTATTTTGCCAGTTTTGTCAGCCAAGTTCTTGGCTAAAGTGTAAAAATAATTGAATAGCAAACTTGCTATTTGTCTCTTATAATGCTTTGGTAGAAAATACCTACCTTTGTTTACATAAACAATATGTTTGTTATCGTTAAACTTACTGTCAGAAGTTGACAAATTGTATTTATATACAGTTCTCTTAAAAACAGAATTAAAGTCAATTACATGGAATTTATTGTTATATTGGCTAGTTAAATTGAGTTGTAAATTTATCTTATATCTAAGAGAATTTTCCACGTCTGGCACACCTTTTATATATGGTAATGTAAACATTACTACATGTTCAACATTTAAGTTTTGCATTTTGTCAAAGTATAGGGATAGTTCATTTTTGTTAATTTTACCCCTGTTGAGCAGAAAATAATTATTTTCCTGTGTGAGTCAAAATTATATTCTAATATCTTTTGCATAATTTCATTGAAAGATGCAGATGATATTAATAATTGAATAACAATTTGAATTAAATTGTTGTATCAGTAAAGAACCAAAATCAGTTCCAATATCATCACTAAATAAAATTAGTTTAGTATAACCAGTATGACTATTATTTTTTACACTGTCACACAATTCATACACTAATGAAGTAGAAGGGGAGCAAGTTGTAAGGGAAGCCTGGTGCTCCAAAGATTGAGGAGGACTTGTGCAGTTGATGTTGCACGAGTGGTTATTTATAAATGTATTAAGGCGCTCAGTATTATAATTAGATGTTTTGAGTACCTTATCTATACTTGATGAACACTTAAGTCACTCAAGTCTTTTAGAGACCATTCATATTTTTTAGTTACAAACTCTAATTCAAATTGCAAATTTTTTATTTGTGACTCTAAGCGTTGTGTGTCAGTGTAATATTAAAAATGACTTTGTTTAAGTTCTAACATAGATAATTTAGCTTGTTTTCTTAATTTTAAACTAGAGTTAACATTTTTACACTTTTTGATTAAGATTCTATGATATTTAAGTGTTTCTTTGATTTTAAAATGAATTTCTTTATTTTTAGGTATTTTTTTAGTTTATTCCTGCTGCAAAAATAAACTGGCTTGTCCAGTTTGTATGAACTGTCATTGGTAAGATCTATAGTAGACAAGTCCAGGTTTGGAACTGTTGCAGAAGGAACAAACTGCGGAGTACCACTCATTAGCTCGTTATAAAGGTTATCCGTTTGTTGGACTACGACTTGCTCGGCAGCTGACTCCAGGTGTAAGCGGTGCCCCTGGGCATCCCGTAGCTTCTGTTCCAGCAAGGTAGTCCTCCTCAAGGTCCCTTCATACTCGTCACTGCACTCTTGAAACCTATCTACTATTGATTGAAGGTGGTTCCGCTGCATTACAATTTCATCATAACTAATATGAAGCCTAGCTAGTTCAGATTTTAGTTTTTTACTATCGTCTAAAGCACCTATTAACAAGTTTTCATTTTCTTCTCTTTCTTTTTCTAATTGTAAACAGAGCTCTGTTTTAGATTTAAGTTCCTGCAACACCAGCTGAAGTTTGGGCTCCTCCTGCTGGCGGGATAAGGCTGTACGGCTACGGGTATTCATATTCTCGACAAATAAGTGCAATTAAACGCAATTTAGAAAATACAAGTAGGTAGTTCGAGGTTATGTTAGGTACCGGTAAATTAAAATCAAAACTTTTCTGTACTTACGAAAACAGATCGCCTGTTTTCAATGTTGAGTATATGAATAAACACCTATAATAAAATAATTTTACCTATTATAGGAGAAACATTATGTATTTACTTGAAATAACATTGAACAATACGGTCAGCTGATTCGTCACTTTTTAGATTATTTTTACACAAATATACACAAAATTCTTTGAAATGATTATTTTTGCACTACTATTGTGAGGATATTGGAGTTATCTGATGTAATTTGTATTTATTTCACTAACAAATTTATAGGAGCTAAAATTTTACGACTGTTCAATAGTGTTGCCAGACGCAGAAAAAAAGTAAAAGTAAGTATTAGCATATTTAGGAAGGTTAAAAAGTAGGTAGTATTTAGTTCGCGCGCGCGCCACTGGAAATCTGGTGCATACCAGACACCCGACAATGGACGTAAGAAAGGACTTTTTTTTTATCCTCCTTTTATTTTTTATATAATATTGATATTACATTGTGCACAGCCAAAGGTGTTATTTAATATCGTTTAAGGTTCATGTCACATAAACAATTTCAAACTACGTCGTTCAAGGTGACTGTTGTATAGCCACTTTCGTAAACAATAGACTCTTTTGAAATGAAGATATTCTTGTATAAAAGGTGATGTGATCCACTAGAAGAACGGCGTCAGAAAGTCTATATCTATATAAAATATTATAAGTACCTATCAGATTTTATTTTTTTTCAAATATTACCAGCTAACACCCACAGTCCGCCCACGTAGAATCATAACATACTCGTAGTCTAAAACAAAGTCGCCCGTTCCCTATGTATGCATAAATCTTTCAAACTATTCGACGGATTTTGATACGGATTTCACCAATGGATGGAGTGGTTCTTGAGGAAGGTTTTAAAATGACAACTGTTTTACTACTTTTGATAATTTGAACATTCATTATTTGATAAATTGAATGAAATTAAATGTATAGATATAGGCATATTATTTCTACCACCTTATTATAAGCCGTTGATTAAAGCCAAAGTAAATTTTTAAATGTTTTGTGTAGGTATGTCTAATACTGGAAGATGTCCACTCTGGAAGAAGTTAGCAAATTACATGAATTTCAGAGACCGATTAGCAGACTAAGTGGAACCTCTCAAACATGTAACTTTAAATTTAATACTCTTTTTCACACAGCTCATATTTTCAGCTGAACTTTTTATTTGAACCACTGACAAGCGGAGTTTGAAACGTGGTGCCTCCATGAATAATGGGCGAAGTTGAAAGAGTTTAAAATTGAACTGTCCGTATTTCAGTGAATATTAATTTTGTGTGTGTGAAAAATAATTCCTGAACTATGATTTAAGCAGTCACTTCTTGAATTATAAGTTCTGATGATTACACCGAGAACTCTGACCGCGATGCACGTACTTACCTACAAATTAAACTATAGTAGATTATTCACATTCTCCGAAGGAGAATAGGTTCGCCTCCTACTGCTAAAGACCAACGTCAAAATGTCTGATATACATTATGTGTCAAAAATGCATATCTACTCTTTGAAATTAGTCAAAAAATAGCGTGTATTGCTTGTGTCACAATAAAACCACCTTACAACGCCAAATTTAAAAATAAAATTGGCCATCTTTGTAGAGTCAGAAAAGAATATTATTGAATGTATCAAAAAAATGCCTATAATCTATTATTAAGTATGTACTTGTTTAGTGAATAGGCGACCGCGTATTTTGATTTTGTGTCAGAATAATAATGTGTTTGTATAATGCATACAAAGTCGCATGTGGAACATTCTGGTAGAACTGGATTAGAATAGGATTGTGAAAGTTTCTGATCCCTAAAAGCAGTTCTCACGCAAATTAAATTACTGTAACAGTATTATATGAATACATTAACTCAATAATGTTTTCATGACAATCTATTGAACATTGCATGGGTTTCTACTTATGTTTGCCATTCAAGCATAATGGGTGGGTCTCGTGAGATATAATTAATAATTGTTTTATGCAAATAAGCATCCCTTATCTTAAACGAGATTACTTAAGCTCCTATGGGAAGTCAAATGACGTCTAAGATAATAAGATCAAGAATGGAATGTGCTTTATATTATGTTAAATACCTAGATGTGGACTGCTTCATAAGTAGGTAATTAGTATAAGTAATATATTTCCATGAAAATTATACAGCAATAACTGCACGTCTAAAGCATTGATTGAATACACGATTGCAAACGCTGTTGCAAACCTACGACGTTCTTCTGTTGAACACTGTTGGTTTTAAAAACCATGTAGGTAGCCAGCAAAGAGGTAGCTGGGTTTACAACCACGTTTTAAATTGTGCATTCGGTGCCTCACAAACGTTACATAATTTATTCTCGAGTGTAGGTATATCTTATAGAGCTTTGTTAACTTGACAATAAACTCCTAAAGTTAATATTATCTTGCTTTATAAGTATATAGAAGTTGGTTAATGAAATAATACAGTTCTGTTCAGAAAGATACTTAATGCTTGCGATAAGTACTAAGTTTGAATATCCATTTCAGATTCATCCTTTTAGGGTTCCGCACTAAAGGTCTCGGAACCCTTATAGCTCTGTCCGTCGTCCTCAGCTTTCCTCCCAAACGGTTAATATTAGAAACATGAAACTTTGCATGGATATGTAATTTACTACGCCAACAAAGTGCTACGTAAAGTGGAGATAATTTTTATTCTCACGTTTAATCCGTATGTGGTGTATCATTAGATAAGTACTTTCAAAACATTGAGAGGTTGTTAAGATGATTTTTTGATTTAAGTTTTCCTTTAGCAAGATATTTAGCTTTGAAAAGCATATTTTTGCGAAAACATGGTCTTCCCCCCCTCTAAAATCTAAATGTCTGGCGTGAAGAACTTGAAAAAATTCAAGATGGTAGTCCATTAACTCTGTCAGTTCAGGAGTTATAGAGGCTTTTATGGGTAACTACGGAACCCCATCTTATGCGTGGCCCGACACCCACTTCTCCGGTTTTTAAGTTTAGTGTTTCAAAAACGTCTACATTATGGGTACCTACATACTCGCCCAAGTAGTTTCAAAAGTAAGTAGTTATACCTACTATGAATGACATAACCTTTAACTATAAGACGTGAGTTACTGCGTTAAATTATTTAAAGATGAATTCAGTGCAATACGAAAGATTCAAGTCGTAATTAAACAATTTCCATCAAATATAATTCCAAATACAATACGAGTATAGAAGATGGCAATCAAACTTAGTAGCCAGTCCGCTATTTTCTTGTTTATATTTATAACGAATTCAAAGATGTTAAACTTTTACTACTGGTACCGGTACTGAATGAATTCAAATAATTATTTTCAATGTAAAATATCAACAATGATAATTGGTCGCTCTGTTTGTTTTGGTGTTAAACATTGTTTTGATTAATTTTCTATCTGAATGAATTTTCATTTAAGGTTGAATAATTATGTTGGACAGTTTGCAAGTTCAACTTCCAACAAAAACTTATTAATCATAATTCTAATTTAGTACGAATTGTACTTATGTTTTATTGTAAGTAATAAATTTTGACAAAACAATACACAAATCTGTTTGTTCGTTTTAGAATCGGAGAATAGATTCGGAGAAAATGTTTGCCACTATATTATGCGCAAACCGTAACTTACATACATACGGTCACGCTTTTTACCATTGAGGTAGGTAGAGACTATAGAATTCCACTTAATAACTATTTTCATGCACGTTCGCCGGTTATGGGTACCTTCACCTGGCCTTTGGTCAAATCATCTCCGATTTGGGAACGAGCGTAGGGAGAGCACTATGACAGACCCCCAGTATGTGGTCAATTCATTTGGATAAGTAAATCAAGGAAACTAATATAAAGCCTCCGGATCATAATAGCGCGTAAACATCAAACGTTTTAGCAAGCAAAATATGTATTCACTGCCGCTATTGATTCAGATACTGGCCACAGATAAAACGGAATATCAGATTAATTACTTACAGATGGCTTCGAAGGGTCTTTCAAATCTATAGCATGTAATTATTTGAATTCTAACTGTTGCCTCCAGCTCCGCCCACGTAAAATAACTTAAGTGACGATTACTTGTTTCCCAACCATTCGATTTCGTAAAGCCTAAATTGTTGCCCTGGGTTGAGCTTAACCTATATGTGAAAACCCATCTCATGAAAATCTGTTTTATTTTTTATTTTTGGACATTCTCACACAACGTCTTCTAGCCCAAACTAAGCTATAAGCTTGTACTATGGGATCTAGACGACTGATAAAAATATTTATGTTTAGTGCTATCTTTGGAGATTATTGTAACAGAGAGTCAGACAAGAACGAAAAATCAGACAGAAATACATCACACCTGAATCCTCGAAGGAGTTGGCAGATGTGCATAACACACTCACTTTTTGCCAGTACTTCGTTGGCCCCAGCTGGCTCGGGCCAGCTCGGCGAGATGTGTCATGCGGTGTTCCGCAGGGGTCGGTCCTGGGGGCCGCTTCTGTGGAACATCGGCTACGACTGGGTGCTGCGGGGTGCTGCGGGGTGCTTTGCCTGAGGGCGTCTATACGATACCCTCGTCACGGCGCGGGTGCAACGTACCAGGAGGCAGCACTCAAGGTCACGACGGGTGTTGCTCAAGTCGTGGGTCGGATACGGCGGCTGGGACTGGAGGTGGTCTTGCACAAGTCCGAGGTTCTGTGTTTTTGTAGAAATAATACAATTAATAGACATTACTAGTTAACAGTTTATTGAAAAAGTGCAAGTAATTACAATGACCGTTTTGACCGATATAGCTCCGCGCATAGGAAGACGATAGAGGGCGCCACGAGCTGGCCATAGGGAAAATTAAAAAGTAGTTTGGAAGCATAGGCGTTGTTTACATTCTTCCAACATCCTCTCTTAAACATAAGCCCATTTTGCAGGAACAGAAGGCCAGTTTTGAGTGCGTTGTGGCTTTCGTTAGGGCGTCTGCAACCATCATATCCGTCTGAACATAGCGAACGTCAATTGCCCCTCCAAGCACCTTGCCGCGAACGAAATGGTGCCTCACGTCAATGTGCTTCGTCCTGGAATGATAACCATCAGAACCTGAAAGTTTGATTGAACTCTGATTATCACTGTAAATAACCATGGCTTCATTCTTTAAGTGTGGCCAAAAAGTTTCTTGAAGTTGCTTAAGCCATAGAGCTTCTTGTACGCAAGACGACAAGGACATATACTCCGCCTCAGTCGTAGACAGGGCAACTGTAGGTTGCCGCCTCGAGTTCCAGCTGATTGTTCCTCCCTGAAACAAGAATGTATAGCCAGTGCAGGAACGTCGATCATCCCCTGCGGTCGCCCAGTCTGCGTCACAATAACCATGAGTCATTGTCTCTTCTGGTGTTTGCTTATAGGTCAGTCTATAATCTTGAGTGCCCTTCAAGTAGCGCATGACACGTTTCTGAGCAAGCCAATGCTGCATTTCAGGCTTGCTATTGTATTTGCTTAACATATTAATCACAAAGCTAATGTCTGGCCTTGTTACTTGTGAAATGTACAATAGACATCCAATTATTTCTTGGTAAGGAATATCAGTTAATAATTTAGTTTCCTCGGAATTTCCTTTTTCATAAAACTTTGTACTTACATCCATTGGAGTTTTAACCGCCTTACAGTCAGAAATACCATATTTTTGTAATACTTCTAGCATATATTTTCTTTGATCTAAGTTTATTATTCCATTCTTTCTGTCGCGTTCTATGTGAATTCCAATGCAGTAACACAAGTCTCCAAGATCTTTCATTTTAAACTTTTTATGTAGTTCTCCCTTTACATGACTTTTCATTTCTTGATTATTTGTGAATCATAACTCGTCTACATAAATTGCCATAAAAATAATATTGCCATCATCTACAATCTTGTAGTATATACCGGGATCTAATTTAGTCGACAATAAACCCATTTCTTTCAGTGTGGAATCAAGTTTTTTTGTTCCACTGCCTGCTTGCTTGTTTTAGCCCATACAGAGATCTACATCTACATACTTTCTCACTACTCTCATATAGGGGTGGCTGCTTCATATAAATCTCCTCTTCTATGTCCCCTTGCAGAAAAGCTGATACGGCGTCCATTTGACATATATCTAAATCATACTTTACAGCCAAAGCGAACAAGTATCTTAGAGATGCAAGTCTCACAACAGGTGAAAAAACTTCGGTGTAGTCAATTCCAGGTCTTTGTGAACATCCTTTAATTACTAGACGTGCCTTATATTTTACTGTTTCTCCATTTTCATTTATCTTTATCTTGAAAACCGATTTGCACGGTATGGCATGTTTATTAGCTGGTAGAGTAGTTATTTCCCAAGTATTGTTTTAAAATAAGGACTTGTACTCTTCATCCATTGCTTCTTTCCATTGCCTTGCATTTGGGCCAGATAATGCTTTTTCAACAGTTATCGGATCTGGAATTGCCATAAAACACATGAAATTATTGCCTTCCGTGTTTTTTTTTGATGTGACCTCAGTGTAATTCTACTTTGTAAATATTCATCATTACTATCATGAAAGTCACTTGTATCGGGATGATATGTCTCATCATCAGTTTTTCTATTCATCACACAACTGTCAAATGAAGTGTCAGTACTTGACGATGACAAAGTCTCCTTCTGTGAATTTTCATCAACATCTGCTGTGTCATCTGCTTCCTCTGTCTTATTCTGTGGTTCTAAACAATCAACCTTCGTACTACTTAGAGGAACTGTAATGAGCTGTGGCACTGAGACAGTTTCCGGAGCGATATTTTCCAAAAAGTTGGAATTTTCAATAAATATCACATCTCTACTAATTACAATCTTTTTACTAACTTTATCATAGATCCTATATCCCTTCGTATTCTCACAGTATCCCACAAAGATCGCTTCGCGCGATTTGCTATCCCATTTCTGACGGCTTTGCTTTGGAACATGTACCATGGCCTTAGAACCAAATATCTTTAAATGTGAAATGTTTGGTTTCTTACCAGTCCATTTTTCATATGGTGTTACCTCAGCCAGAACACGTGATGGGGATCTGTTGATAATATAAGCCGCAGTGGCGACTACCTCTGCCCAGAATGATTTGATTGCCGATGTCACTTCTTAGAATTTTTATTTTCCTTTCTAGTTCATTTTCTACTTCGTCTTTAAATTTTTTAAACACAGATTTAATATCCATTTTGTTCTTCAGAAAATAAACATATACTTTACGTGACAAATCATCTATGAAAGTTATGAAGTACTTTCCTCCACCTACAGATGGAGTCTCCATCGGACCACACAGATCAGTGTGAATTATGTCGAGTAATGCATTTGCTCTAGAACCAGAATTTGGATACGGCATATGCATTTCCACATACAACATTAAGTTTGTACATATTGTCTATTAGCTTTGCCGTTGCTACTAAATTCTTATTGACATTATATATGTTACAACCAGTGTTTGTGAATTCAACTTTACAGCCACTCTTTGTTAATTGACTGACAGATAATAGGTATGTAGTTAATTCAGGAATAAACAGAACATTTCTCACCTATATTTGATGTTCATCTTTGTTTAATTTGGTTTGAATATTTACTTTACCCATACTCTGCACAGGGATCGCTTCATTGTTTGCCACCGTTATTCTGTGAATCGGAGGTGACTGTTCATCATACATCCAGTCCGAGCGTCTTGTCTTGTGCATTGTTGCTCCAGAGTCAATATACCAGCTGTCCTGATTCAGTGCGCTGTAAGCTGAAAAAAACTGCTGCAAAAGTATTTTGATTAGTTTTTTGTACTTGTACTGTACACTGTTTCTTAAAATGTCCATATTTATTGCAGTTATAGCAACGAGGGCCCTTTCCTTTTGGCTTTGTATTGTTGTGAGGGGTACTTTTGTGTTTTGTAAAAAATACAGAAGTTTCGGACACTTTCACTTCCTGTAAAAGTTTTGTTTTTATAAAATCTGATGATATTTTGATGCCGGAACTTTCCAGACCCATGATCATTGGTTTATAATTATCCGGTAAACCTGCTAGCATGAGTGTTCCCAACCATTCATCATTAACTTCGAAACCAATATTCCGCAACTTATGCGCTGTACTCATAATTTTTGTCACATATTCTTCGATACTACCACAGTTGTCCAATGAAGTATTGATCAAATCCTTCAGTAAGCCGACTTTTCTCGAAAGCCCGGAGTCTTCGAACGCATTTTGTAGGTTTCTCCAAACTCCTTTCGCAGTTTTTGCATTTTCAATATGTACGTAGTTCATAGGTTCAACCAACAAAATTATCTTCGACTTTGCTTTGATATCTTTCTTCAAATCGACATCGCTACCAGAAACAATACATTCCCACAATTCTTCCAATTGCAAATAAGACAATACTGCGAATTTCAATGTAGAATAATTCTCCCGGCCGGCTAATTTCTCAATTTGTAGGTTAGACGACGTGGCCATTGTTCAGGAGACCGGCAAAGTACAATATATCGCGAAGTTACTTTACTTGGACTTTTTCACGGTAAATATTTAACTTTTACTCTAAAAAAGGTATACGGGGCCGCCCATAACCTGTAGAAATAATACAATTAATAGACATTACTAGTTAACAGTTTATTGAAAAAGTGCAAGTAATTACAATAACTGTTTTGACCGATATAGCTCCGCGCATAGGAAGACGAGAGAGGGCGCCACGAGCGGGCCATAGAGAAAATTAAAAAGTAGTTTGGAAGCATAGGCGTTGTTTACATTCTTCCAACAGTTTTCACAGACCTCGGAACGGTTCACCTGAAGGTCACCAGCATAAATGTGGAAGGCGTTAGCATCGGCCTCAAGCCCTCGATGAAGTATCTAGGGATCGTACTTGATAGCCGATGGAACTTCGAACCACATTTCCGAAGTTTGGTCCCCAAGGTGACACAGGCATTGGTCGCGCTTTCGCGACTGATGCCCAACCTAAAGAGACCCAACGCTTCCTGCAGGAGACTGTACCTGGGGATCGTGCGGAGTATGGCCCTATACGGGGCTCCCGTATGGGCGGCGAAGCTGACGGCCAACAACTCTACGCTCCTTAACAGACCGGTGAGGACCTTGGCCGTCAAAACAATAAGGGGCTACCGCACGATTTCCGCAGAGGCTGCATGTCTCCTAGCCGAGACCCGTCCATGGGACCTGGAAGCGAGAGCCCTTGCGTCATTGTTCCAATGGCGCAAGCAGGCGCTGGAGCGGGACCACAGGCCTGCGTCTCGAGAAATCGATGACCAGCGGTCCCAACTCCGCCAGGATCTCATGGAGTCATGGAGGGTGCGTCTTGAGCAACCCAAGTGGGGTACCACCATCATCGCGGCGGTGAGACCCATCATGGACGATTGGCTGCAGAGGCAGCATGGTGACCTCACGTATCGTGCGACGCAGATCGTTACCGGGCATGGATGCTTCGGTAGCTATCTGTTTCGCATCCGTCGTGAGGTCACACCCCGGTGTCAACACTGCGAGGTTTCCGACGACGACACCGCACTCCACACGTTGGAGACCATGCTTCAAGCCATGGTCTCCAGCGGGAGTAAGTGGAACGCGGCCGTGTCCTTTTGCGAGCAAGTCGTGCTCGCGAAGGAGATGGCCGAGAGGGAGAGGGAGAGGGCGCCGCAGACTCATCTACGCCCAAGACCATCGACCTCCATGATCGGAGCCTGAGGACGGCGCGATCGCCACCCGTCGTCCTTACAGAAGCAGGCTAGGCTAGGCAGGTTGCGTGCTGCGGGGCCTTTGCCCCATAGTACGCAACCAGATTCACTCACTGACGCGGGATAAAACCCTACCCCAACGACGCGGGATTATCATCCCGACCAAACCCGCGCAGAAATAACAGAGGTGGTCAAAGTCCGCCGGGCGCCACTGGAAATACGTTCTGCTTGTAACCAGAGACGCCCGGCAACGGACGTTAGAGCGGGAGCGGTCTTGGGCCGCGGAACTAAAAATAAAAAAAGTACTTCGTTGGCCCTACGTAATAGAGGGCAAGCCTATTGCCGTTACCGAGAACCACAGAAAGTTCATCACTCTGTAATTAAAACCAAATTTCCAACAGTCAGGACAGGTCTCACAAAGGTAGCCCTATATAGAATCTCTGCACTTCGAGCCATTGTGTGATACGTTTTAGAATAAGTTAACTTGGAATAGTTTTTTCGATCCTAATCCCCACAGGCACACATTGTCGGGATAAGATGTATTCTTCAACATTGCGTCAATTCAGTTTCCGTTCAAATTTGTTGAAAAGGTAGTTTTCGTGTTATTGAATTCCCTGAATCTTAGTCTCGTAATAGGAGTAGTTTTCGTAGACTTCACATTCACACTCCTATATGCACAAGAGGGAGGGCAGAAGTGCTTTACACACGACATTTTTCCAGCAGTTCTGTTTATCCCACATAGGCTGTTGCCTATGTGGGATAAACAGAACTGTTGGAACCCTGTTGGGTGTAAACCGTTACCGGGCACCATTAAACAATAAAAAATCAATGGCAATGGCTGAACTTAATTTCTAACAGCCAAGATCTATTATTGTATCGTAATCTTTAAAGCGTCTAAAAGTATACATACAAACAATCAAGTTATATGCAAAAGTTAACCCGCTTTCAATCAATATTTTGAATGCTCGGAGAATATAAAAACATTCGAATGACCCATGTTAAATGTCAGCCCCAAGCTTAATAGTCTCTACGTAAATCGAAAGTTTAATTGAGGTTTATTCGATCTGTATTTATGAACTTCGTAGATAATAGATTATCTACATTATAAATTGATTAAAATAATAGCACTGTTAGAACCTTTTGTTTGTGTATCTGAAAGACTGTAGAATAATTGATTCCACTTAATATTTTTATAAAAAATAAAAAAAACATAAAACACAAAATTTTGTGTTTTCCCGGATGGGGTCTTAAGGTGAGTCAACTAAATCTTAGATCAAAAATACCTTTATTACCGATCAGTGTTTTAAAAACGGCACTCCTTCACCTCGGTCATTGCACACCAATTGTAACCCATTATTGCATATGAAACCAATACCAATTACTAGTATAATGAGTATGTCAAATAAAGGAGTCAGAAAAATCTGTGATTTATTTTTACACAATTTGCAAATTTTAAACAGATTACACAATCAATTCAGAGTTTCAGAGAAAAGTTAACGAGCTTTTGATCACTATTGATGATGCTCCGAAGATACAAAGTAATTAATACATTGGAACGACCGATGTTAACTGTCAGATCCAGCCTCTTTTGGCCCTTTAGTCAAATCGAATTGACAATTCAGTTGAGGCTTACTTAATCTGTATCTGTATATTTGTCGACTAGCGAACGCCCACGGCGTCGCCCATGACAAATTAGATACTAAACCCTTTCTCGAGAACCACTTTATCCATTTGTGAAAGAAGCGTAAAAATCGGTGCAGTGGATTCTCCGTTTATCGCGAACATACAGATGCTGTGGAGGATTGAATGACTATCAGCTTAAAAAGCTTTATAGGCCCTCTGGCAATCGAAAAAGGACACTCAATCAAGTTTTAATCAATCTGGTTTTACGAACATGCAATCTGATCTGATATTTTAACTCTATTGGTATGTGGTATTTATTTTTAACATGAGTATATGCTGAATGCATTAGATAGTGAAAGCTACATACAGTGTATACAAAGGTACTTAGCAACTCATACTCTTAACTCAATATGAAAATCACGTGAATTAAACTCATCCCGCATCGTTACCGGTGTAGAGGAACCCATCATGCTGAAGACTGTCTCGTGGACAACCTTAGACCAAGAAATATCTGGGGCGCGAGTCGTCGGTCCCACCAGTAACTCAGGTATCCGTAACAAAGCACCATATAAGACAAAATATGGCTTTGACATCTTCCTCGCTGGCCTCTTTCGTGTAGGTACTCGTATTAATTTTCGCAGATGTATACCTACACATATGTTTAGCAATAAAACATTTTTAACATGATTCTCAGTAAAATAATTCCGTGAATTCCATATTCCGTTTAATAATTCAAAAAATTATACATAAACACTCATTTGAGATAAATTTAAAAATAGCGTTCATTTCAGCTTAGATTGTCTAATAGATTTCCAGGACGACCCTAAACATTAGCAATATCTTCAAGAGGGATTTTGTCAAATAATATAACAAGATTTTCAAAAACTTGATTAATCGCTGTATCGACCAATGGTTTGCCGAATTCTCCTGCGAGTTGCTTCCAATTCTCATTCACAAAGATGTGTAGGGTATCACCTGTTACAAAAAAAAAATATTAATATCAAAAAAGTGACTTTAAAATATAAGAAGAATAAATGAATATTGTTCATGCATATTGTGTAGAAGATGGCCCAGATTTAGGTCCACGCGCTATAGAAACAGCAAATAGCGGAAGTACTTAGTTGTTATTTTATATCGAACCAAAAACACAATAAATAAAAACCTTTTCTTAAAAGATTTGAAGTCATACTGATTAAAACTGTGCCCGTTTAAAGTTCATAATTATTTTCATAGATCTAACGATGTAATGACACTATTCTGGAAGTTTATACAGACATAGTTTGAGTTTGATTCATTCATATACCTAAGCAAAAACTAGTCACGATGAGCCGTTATAAGTTCATATATTTTCACTGATCTAATAACACCATTTTAGAATATTGCGAGTTAATGAAACCATTAAAATCGTATTTGATAATACCTCCTTAATATCTGACTGATTGACTGAACTATATTACTATACAGGGTTATTTGTAATTAACTAGCATCCTCGCAGGGGTAGATAGCTGACATCATAAGTAACAACGTTAGTTCTACGACTTTTTATAATTCGTTAAATTTTACTTTCATACAAAAATAAATATTAATTTAGTTTCGCGTTTAACAGTTATTAACTCTACACCGCAGTTTACGCGCACCGTAAAAATTAGGTAAACAAACTCGTATCATCAATTCATGCAATGCACGGATAGGGACGGGGCGCGGGGTGGCGGGCAGGGGTAGATAGCTGACATCATAAGTAACAACGTTAGTTCTACGACTTTTTATAATTCGTTAAATTTTACTTTCATACAAAAATAAATATTAATTTAGTTTCGCGTTTAACAGTTATTAACTCTACACCGCAGTTTACGCGCACCGTAAAAATTAGGTAAACAAACTCGTATCATCAATTCATGCAATGCACGGATAGGGACGGGGCGCGGGGTGGCGGGCGTGGCGCTAGCGCCTTAGACCTCGACCCATTTCGCTCACTAGATGCTTGCTTGGAGTGATAATAATGTGGCGGAAGCCTGCCGCCAATATGCAGTAAGGTTTCCAAATCTATCTACACCGAGCCGGGCAACGATGTGACACAGCGATTACGCGATTACGGACAGTTTCAACCTAGTTTCAGTGATAGTGGTCGTCCACCGAGGCACTCAGTACGGGAACCAGAAAGGATACTGGAGTTATTTGAGGATAATCCCGCCGCAAGTACCATTGACGCCGCGCTACGGTTTAATCTATCGCAGTTCTTCGTGTGGAGTGTCATTCACCATAAAGGCAAATATCCATTCCATCTTCACCGTGTCCAGGAACTCACCGACCAAGTGCGCGCGAACGTGCGTGTGTCGACCTTTTATGAATGAAACAGACTTAATAGTGTCGCGTTATAACAATAAAAACTTGAAAACTCATTATTAAGTAATGTATTCAGTTTTATTAAAAGTCGTAGAACATACGTTGTTACTTATGATGTCTGCTGCCTACTCCTGGGAGGATGCTAGTTAATTACAAATAACCCTGTATATTACTTACAAACAAAGCAAGATGCACATATGAAAGGTGGGGTGAACATAACAGCAATTCTTAGGTACGTGCTTATTTGTATTTACTTAAGCGCACATACCGAAATAATATTATATATTTGCTGAGGTTACAACACACGTGTTATATCTACTAATATACTTTCTAATTCTATGTAACACAAGTACATAATGTAGTAAACTCACTTAATTCCTTATTGCCATTGAATAAGTTAGTTAAATGGAATTGAGCATTTTCCTTGATATCAAAATTTTGGTTAAATTTTAAAAGCTTGATATAATCCTTGCCTTCTTTTTTGACTATATCATAATCCACAAAAATCTTAACCTGGATATGCTCTGAAATAAAGAAAAGTATTTGTGAATTAAAAAACCATTTTAAACCGACTTTCTAAAAAGGAGGAGGGTCTCAATTCAACTGTATGTTTTTTTTAAGTTTGTTACCTCATAACTTTGGACTGGGAGAACCGATTTGATTTTTTTTTAAATGAAAGCTACTACTATCCAATTGGTCCCATTTCAATTTGGTCCTATTCCGACAATTATTTGGTCCCATTTCGGTAATTTGAAGTCAGCTGTTGTGTCCATTTTTGTAGGGAATTTAAAAGTTTTGCAAATGTCCTCAATTGGAAACAGTTCAGTACTCTATATAGTACTTAAATCGATGTTCTAGGGCTCCTAACTTTATACTAAAATAAATAAATATATTGTGTCTGTCTGGATACACTTATCTTCGAAGCTACTGAACTGTTGGTTCTTGGAGGGTAATAACAGAACTAGGTATGCTAATTTTTCTTTGGTGTCTCTTTGTTCAATCATCATGTAAACACTGCTGAATCGATTATATTCAAATGATTATGCCAAAACTCAGCCCCATCTGCCTTATGGGCGGCGAGACTGACGGCCAACAACGCTGCTATATTGCACAGATCGTTGAGGACCTTGGCCGTCAGGACAATAAGAGGGTACCGCACGATCTCTCTAGAGGCTGCATGTCTCCTAGCCGCGACCCCTCCATGGGACCTGGAAGCGAGAGCCCTTGCGTCATTGTTTCAATGGCACAAGGAGGCGCTGGAGCGGGACCACAGGCCTGCGTCTCGAGAAATCGAGGCCCAGCGGTCCCATCTCCGCCAGGATCTCATGGAGACATGGAAGGTGCGACTTGAGCAACCTAAGTGGGGAACCACCACCATCGCGGCGGTGAGATCGATCATGGAGGACTGGCTGCACACCCGCGTGTCAACACTGCGAGGCTTCCGGCGAAGACACGGCATTCCACACGTTGGTGGAATGCTCAGCGTGGGCAAGTCAGCGCCGGGACCTCGTTGTGGGCCTGGGCATGGATACTCTCTCACTGGAGACCATGCTACGAGCCATAGTCTCTAGCGAGAGCCAGTGGAACGCGGCCGTTTCGGCCGTTACGGCCGGAAGGGCGAGGGAGCGTATCCTCCCCGCTGAGTTCCGAAGTCTGCGGCGATGGCGCCGCATACGTGACTACGCCCAGGACCATCGACCTCCATGATCGGGGCCTGAGGACGATGGATTAGCAACCCACCGTCCTTACAGAAGCAGGCTAGGTCTGCGTGATGTGGGGCTTCACCCCATGCACGCCTTCACTCACCGACGCGGGATAAAACCCGACCCTAGAGATGCGGGGTAACACCCGACCACCACGCAGTGGCCACTCAAGTGACCAAGGTCCGCCGGGTGCCACTGGGAATTCTTTCAGTATCTACCGGAGGCACTCGGCAATGGACGTAAGTGCGGCCGCAGCCACAAGCCGCGGATTAAGAAAAAAAAAAAAAAAAAAAAAAAAGCCTTTAAATATCATATCTGCCCGAGGTTGGAAACATCTCCATACCAAATATCATAAAAATCAGTCAGGTAGTTTTAATTTACTGTGTAAGTAATTGTTCAAAGTTAACGATCGGAGGATACCGCTGGAAAGCGTTACTAACAACATACAACCATAAGAATTTGTAGTCTTTCAATTCTAAGTTACTTATTTTCATTTTGATCTGTCCGTCACCGCTAATAGGAAGAATTAGGATTCGCCCGGCAGCTGTGTAGTGACCTTTTACGGTGCCATCAAAATGAAACACCACTGAAAACTTTTTCTTATCGACGTCCCAACTGCAATAAGAAATGTTGTTTTAGAAAAGTGCCACCAAGGTTTTTAAATGTTGAAATCGATAAAACACATTAAGGGGCTCATACTTCTCGGGGCCTTTATAGTGAGCGGCGACTCTCGGCGACCTCTATCAGCGACGGGGCTCCCTAAGCTCCAGCTCACTCAGGGCTTCTCTTATCGTCGCAATCACCTCTTGGCAAAAGCAGCGATAGAAACATTGGGCGCAAACGAACGGAAAAGTTTAAATATTTCTTGTTGTTTCGCACTTCTATCTGCTACGAGATTATGTGCCAAGGGAGTATATTTTCATGTTACGCACAAAACTCCACACGTGTGAAATCTTATGTACATAATGTACAAAACAATGTACAAAAACTCAATCTGAAAAGGTTTTTTTTTTATAAAAGCACTTACTCAACACTTTCAATAACAGAAGTCTTGAATCCCTTCAAATTGCCGTCACTTAAACTAAACTGAAAACCAGACAAGTCAAATTTCACATCATGCATTTTCAGAACGTCCATCACTTCAACTCCGATTTCAGGCATCCCCTCACAAAAAATTGGCACCATATTTTGGGCAGCAGACATCATGCAGGCCTTATCAGTGAGTGTACATTTTTCCACTGGTAAAACTGTAATTGAATTGGTAATTAAGGTAGGTACCCGTCATCGAATTACACTTCTTTCTCCGAAGGGATAAGAAGGGTGACTTAATACGACCTCATTTCGCCAAATAGGTATATTGTTAGTTGGGACTACAGGGAGGTTGTCGATGTTAACAAATATTTTCTTGATATGGTTTTAAGAACGAAAATATATAAATTTTCTCGGCAGAAATGAAATAAGGTTCTAAAAAGGTCTCTGATGCAGCAAATGGTAAAAAAAAAATACCATTTGACATAATACGTGCAAACTAATAATAATAGTGCCAGGTTAAAATAACAGACCTAGCATGTCGGATAATGAGAATTATTATTATAATTATGATCTATTATAACTTATGTAACGATTATAATTATTACGATTTTGCAATTACTGCAATCATTTTCATTATTAGTTAGTTATATACTTATGTGCAAAGTTACTGATCTACTCAATGTACTATTAGGAATCTACCGCATACCTACTTACAAATTAAAAATAGTTAAATTTAATTTAACATAAAATTTAACAATATACCTGTATTGTAATGCATAAACTAATGCATAGAGATAAATACTTCTGCAATACATATTTTATGTTATGTTATGTATGTTACAAAATAGGAGGAGGCTGCCCCACATGTTGCGCATAATCCTGATGTGGGATCGCCGCTCCGGGTGGTAACCGGTGTGGGGTAGCGGCGGCCTTGCATCAGGGGGGTTTGGGAGCCCTTCCGTCCGGCGAGTCGGCTCCGACCTAACCACACGGTTCTAGACAAAGCTAGCCCCTGCGTTTTGTCACTTACTGCTGCACCAAATGTCGCCCTGTCTTCACGCTTCTTCTTCAAAATCTACAATGGCAGTGCAACAAAAAAGAAATAAACGTTACACAGCGGCCCTAGGAAACCCCACAACTTCACATTTCGAGGTGGAGTTCACTAACGTCCGTGGACTCCATGCGAACCTCGATACCGTCCACCACCACCTTGAGATGGCACGGCCCGCTGTGATGTTCCTCACGGAGACACAAATACGCCGCCCTGACGACACGTCTTACCTGTGTTACCCCGGCTATGTCATCGAGGAACAATTTCGAGACAAAGCCGGGGTGTGCGTGTTCGTTAGGGCGGATGTTTGCTGCCGCCGGTTGCGCTGCCTAGAGAACCCCTCCAATTCCGTCCTTTGGCTGCACGTAGACCATGGCTCTATGAGCCAGATCTACGTGTGCGTCTACCGATCCCACACAGGGGATTCTGAGACAACAAAGCTCTTCCAGTACCTCAGCGAGACGGCTGATGAAGCGCAGGTGCGGTTCCCGAACGCTGACCTAGTATTTCTGGGGGACTTCAATGGCCATCACATTGAATGGCTGGGGTCCCTCAAGACTGATCATGCGGGTAGAGCCGCCCATGCGTTCGCTCTCTCCCACGGTCTGACCCAGATGGTATGCGGGATCACCCGGATACCAGACAGGTCAGATCACGCGCCCGCTCTGCTGGATCTACTGCTGACGAGTCGCCCAGCCCAGTACAGTGTTTCAGTAGGAGCCCCACTGGGTAGTTCCGACCACTGTGTTGTTCACGCTGGCATGAAGGTGTCACCTCCTGCACGTCCTGTACAAACGTCACGACGACTATGGCACTACTCGTCAGCGGATTGGGACGGTCTACGCGATTATTATGCGTCCGTCCCCTGGAGCCAGCGCTGCTTTGTAGGAAAGGCTCCTTCGGATAGTGCTTCTGCTATTGCTGGCGAGATCAGTTTAGGGATGGATTATTACATCCCTTTCACTGATGTCGCCAGTATCCGCAGAGCCCGTCCCTGGTTCGGGCGAGATTGTGCCAAAGCTGTTCGACAAAAACAGTCGGCATATCGCGCCTGGATCAGGGCCCGGGCTGTGCGCGACCCAAACGTGGGCCACCTCAAAGCAGCGTACAACCGGGCCACAAAGTCGAGTAAGAGGGCCTTTAAGAGAGTGGATGCCCAGCGCGTCGCGCGGCTTGGTCAGGAGCTCACTTCCCATCCCACGGGCAGCCGTGGATTCTGGCAACTGGCCAAAGCCGTGCAATCTAACTTTTGTCAGCCCTCGCTGCCACCACTGCGTTACCCAGATGGAACACTGGCTCACAAAGCCCAAGAGAAAGCGGATATAACAATAACAATAGCTTCCTTGGCCGCATTCTACCGTATTTACCACGGCGAGTGTTCTGAAGAGCTCTTCAATCTGATCCCACCCTCTTCCTTCCGATCCCGAACGACTCGTGCCGGGCAGAGATGCCACCCCTACACAGTGGATAGCATGTTCGCGAGAACCGAACGTTTTAAACGTTCGTTTCTCTGCCGAACGATAGTGGCCTGGAACGCCCTGCCTGTGCACGTGTTTCCTCCCACATATAATCCTGGGTTCTTTAAGCGGAGCGTGAAGAGGCACATCAGTAGGTCGTCAAGTTGAGGGCCACTCTCAATAGTAATGTGTGCTGTGAGAGTGGCCCACAATCGCTAGACGTCGTCACGACTTACCACCAGGCGGGCGGCGTCAATTTGGCGAACCAAATATAAAAAAAAAAAAAAAATAAAAAAAAAAATATATATTTTGTGGAAAAAATACGTATTTAGAAATTTATAAGTACCTCCTATATTTATTTGTTGACTACATCCCATATTACAACCTTATAGTTTAATTGGGGCTATATAACGTTAAACGTTCCGCCGGGCTCCACTGGAAACCGCCGGGCGCCACTGGAAATACTTTCTACTGGTAACCAGAGACTCCCGGCGACGGACGTTAGAGTTGCCGCGGCTTTGGGCCGCGGAATAAAAAAAAATAAAAAGATAACGCTGTGTGAGAATGTCCAAAATCATCACTATTGTAAAACAAAATCGCCCCTTCTGTATGTATGCGTAGATCTTTGTAGAACTACGCGACGGATTTTGATTTCACCAATGGATAGATCGGTTCTTGAGGTAGGGTTTTTGTGTATAATTTGTCAAGCGGGCGAAGCCACGGGTGTCTGCTATTAATATATAATATTAAGTAATATTAATGTGCTCGCTATTAAATAGCACCAAGTGGGACCAACAAATTCCCTAGAGAAACAGGAGTAATTATCTAAACAGGTATATTTTTTAAGTAAACCAACCCAAAAGATAATCACAATCAATAAGGTCAAATGAAATACTAACATTTTAAAGTCTTTCTAATGTTTCGTCACTTAGATTGGGAGGTTAATAGGTGCCTAATTTAAAAAAAACTGGAGCGCAGGAGATTTTCATGGGGGTATTCCGCATTTGGTAGGGTTCACCCTACAGATGCTTCAATTTCTTGATCTGACGATTTGTAATTCACGCAAAAATAAAGCACCCACACAATCATAAGACTTTTGGTTAGTGTAGTTGGGGGACATCATGATAAACCTATCAGTATGCTAAACTAACGCGCTCGAGTAGATAACTGCCGAAATTTATTCTAGGGCTCCCTTACCATTTACTTCAACATTTTAACATAATAAATTAAGAGTATGATTTAGGGAACATTAAATAACTGTGCTATAATCAAATAAAGCTTACCCGAACACTGGGCTAGGCCGAAAACTAAGAAAGCTACGCACACGGTTTTCTGTATCATTTTTATTTGAATGAGGTTCCTCTGTCACTGTACCAGAAGATACTACACCTCCGGTGACACATAGAGCCTTAATATACTTGCTGCAATTAAACTAATGCATAGAGATAAATACTTCTGCAATACATATTTTTTATAATTATAAATAATAATTCTGAGATTTCCTACAGATAAAGATATAAATAGATTGTCGTCTAAGAAAGACTCAGCGCTGTTAAACAAAAAGTTTGGTTGGACGTTGAACTTACGGCCGGTTACTGAATTGAGAATTTGAAGTTAAGTATCCGTAAAGTACGTCAAATGTCAAAATGTATTCCTGAATTTTGACAGTTGGCATTTCCAGTGGCGCCCGGCACATTTGGCGTACTCCGTGGATGCTCAACTTCGAATTCGCAATTTAGAAACCGGCCGTTAAACCTACAATATGATTTTGATGTACCATCATAAAAAAGTACTACCAGATTATAGGTACCATCGGCTCCACACTTATGGTTCAGATGTCCCTTTTCAATTATCCACGGAATCTTAGGTATGCTCGGCCTGAAACGTATTCTTAACGTCCAAATAAAGTCAGGTTCAGTGTATGTAGCTTTAGAAAAAATTGTTGATAGAAATGGGTGGCAACCAACAAAAAAAAATAACATCCATTAGGGCACTTTGACCATATTTTCCAGAGCCCTATCGGTTTGTTACTAGAAGCACCACATGCATGTAAGGATGACTTGAGCCCCGGATGTTGATAGTGCCCCATCAGCACCCTTATTATATTAAAAGAATTATGTATTTCTGTATTTCAAAGCAATGAGTTTCCTTATACTATTCTTAAAACTTTTAGATTGAGATTATAAATCACGAAAACGGATATGTCATCGGCAGGACTCGAGTACAGGGGAATGGTCAAAAAAAAAAATACTCCTATATAATCTATGCCTTAACTGCAACTTTGGTTTAACTAAAATAATCAAGAGTTTGGAACATAAAAGGTGAGTATCACGTGGCTGGTGAGGTGAGACACTATCTCGTAAATCTAATTTGAGACTAGTGATAGGTGCTTACGAGTTTTATTGCACCTGCGACCTGTGTGTTACTTGAGTGCTCTTGCATAGCAGAAGGGGAACCTAGTGAGGCATATAGACTTGAAACTTCATCATACTTTATTTACCATTTGAAGTGCATATGCATTGCACATGATCACGAATTGTATGTAAGGTAAGTACTGACTGCTTTAGTGGCGTGATCGGTAGTTCATCGGCTTTCAACTCAGGAGTCTCGGGTTTGATATTTATGTGATGCACAAATGTTGGTTTCGGAGTTTGGGTGTTTTCTATGTTTAGTACGTATAGGTATTTAGAAATATATAAGTATGTTTATCAGTTGCCTAGATCCCATAGCAGAAGGTTATAGCTTAGTTTTGGCTAACAGGCGTTGTGTTAGAATGTCCAACAATATTTATTTTACAGATATTAAAGGACTTGCTTATTGTTAATTCCTATAATAAACAGCAGGCAATCTCAACACAAATTCCTATCGAATTTCGTCATATTAAATAGTCATATCTACGATATACATATACTAGGTATTCGCCGGAACGCGGGCGGTTACGTCGAAATAAATAAGACGGAGAACGTAATTAAAAACTCAAAAACTATAAAAGCCACATACACCAAAAACTATACAGCAAAGCACGTTAATGTGTTCTATCTGCATGCCGAATTTCAAGTCGATAGGTTTAAAATTGCGACCGGTATCGTTTTACATACATTTTCCATCGGGCCTATCTTAGAGAAGACTCCGCTACGCTCCGTCTTAATTATGTGAATAACAAGGTACTACCAGGTCTATGTTACTCGCCTAACATTCGCAAAAAATACGTGATGTCAGCGACAACTTGAAGTTGTAAGTCAGTAAGGGTTGTCTCTTGTTTGTGACACGGCATAGACCATAGAGTTGATATTGAGGCATTAACGTCATCATTATTGGTCAAATTATGCTGGTAATTTACTGAAAACCCTAACGTTCGAATTGGGTTCTATGTAAACAAAAGAATGTGCTAAACGTCGGAGTGCAAGTTCTGTATGTAAGTACTATTCCCTATTCTGCGGTACTACTACGAATAACTAGGTAATTAACATTGCAATTTAAACGTAACTTTATTTATTCCAGAATACAAAGCAGGCCGAGGGCCGCGGATAAAAAAACCACCTATCTGTTTTTGTCGTAATAAAAGGGGCTGTACTTATCTATGTGTATCCTTCCTAAAGTATCTTAATTATAGAAATTATAAATAGATCACAAAAACTGATGTCATCGGCAGGACTCGAACCCGCGGCCTTTCCCTAACAGAGGAAATACAAAAATATATTAAAATCCTTTCTAACTTTCAAGCTATCAGCGGTTAAGGCGGTTATGGTCTGATATAGGTAGTTATGCATAGAGCTTTATAAAAACTGAATAAAATCAACCTCACAATAATATTTATGTGTTACGCATATAACAACTCCGAAATGTAATGGCCAAAGCCACCAAAATGATGAGAATAGTTTGTCTGGCACTGTGCCAATCAGAACACATATTACATCACTTCCTGGAGTTAAAGCACATATACTTACTTACATAACTTGTTAGGTACTCCTCAAAAACATTGGCCTTTCAGACAAATGGATAGAGTGGTTCTTGAGGAAAGTTTTTGTGTATATAATATGTCAAGCGGGCGAAGCCGCGAGTGACCGCTAGTAAAATAAAGCAAATATTAAACATAGTTTAATTAGGACCCTAATGCTTGTCCAGTACAAAACCTAAGCAAACAACCCATTAGCATAATCCTACAGGTAATTAAGTACCTAATTCATTAAGGTAATTACCCTAGCTCTATAAAGGTACGTAGTATCTTGATTATTAGTATTTAGGGTACTTAGGGGCGTCATCCAATAACTCACCTGTATGCACTGTAAACTGCGAAAAACAGAGCCTCTGCTCCTACAAGACTAAAAGGCTCTAAAAGCGAGACCTAAACTGCCTAAACCGTCGCTGGTACAGTCTTGGTACTGTAACGCCATCTCGTAGCGAGTAATAAGACTACCAAACTCGGCGCCATCTAGTAGCAAATCGCAGTACTACTACGTAACGTCTTTCGGGAATGTTCTGTCAAGGTACTTCTATGTAACGTGTTATCTAGAAGCATCTCGAAGGTGTGGAATGTTCGCGATATTTCTTCCGTGAAAATTCCAGAGTAATCTAGAGTAATGACCGCACTATAAAGGCGGAGCACTTCGGTGGCGGAGCATCAGTATTTCCGGAGCGATAATACGAGTTATACCTGCGAGTTCAAGTGCGATTAAAAGTGTTCAGTGAAGCTTATAGTAAAGTGTAAATTAGTGGTGTAATAAATAAAGTGTTTTGTGGTAGTTTGACCGGCATTTCCATTCCGTAGAACCCCGGCTCGTAACAATTGGTGTCAGAATTGGGGATTTGGACAATGCCGGTGTTACCGAAAGAAGACACAGAGGGCGTCCGTACCAGGGGTCAGCGCCAGCAGGAGTTGGACAGCAGGCGCTTCGGAGGTAATACGCCGGAGAGGTTGGGTGGTCAGGAGCAGCCAACGGTGGAAGCAGGCCCGCCCACGGTATCTCCAGCGCCAGCACCTCCAGACTTTGCTGCGCTGATGGCGATGCTACAGGAGCAAGCCCGTCGCCAGGAGGAGCAGGCCCGCCACCAGGAGGAGCAAGCTCGTCGCCAGGAGGAGCAGGCCCGCCACCAGGAGGAGCAAGCCCGCCGGTTGGAAGAACAGCTGCTGCGGGATAAGGAGGAGCAGGCACGCCGCCAGGAGGAGCAGGCACGCCGCCAGGAGGAGCAGGCACGCCGCCAGGAGGAGCAGGCCCGCCGGTTGGAAGAACAGCTACTGCGTGACAAGGAGGAGCAGGCACGCCGCCAGGAGGAGCAGGCCCGCCGCCAGGAGGAGCAGGCCCGCCGGTTGGAAGAACAGCTGCTGCGTGACAAGGAGGAGCAGGCACGCCGCCAGGAGGAACAGACGCTCCTCATGAAAGATCTTCGAGCGACTTTTGGCAAGGAGATGAATGTGATGAAGGATCAAGTTCATCATGTTGAGAACCGCATCACGGAAGCCGAAACTCGGATTGAAGATGTAAAAAACCAGATTACAGATGTGAGGAAAGAGCTGGGAAATCTGAAAGCTGGAGATGGGATTGCGACTTCCTTACCTGCCGTACCTTCAGCGCGTGGATTTAAAGTACCGCCATTCGATGGGACATCTTCATGGTCAGCCTATAAAAAGCAGTTTGAAGCCGTTAAGAAGGCAAACGGGTGGAGCAAAGCCCAGGCCATGACTGCGCTTACATTGGGTTTGCGAGACAAGGCGTTAACCATCCTAGAAGCTCTCGGAGACGATGTTTCCTACGAGCAGCTACTAGAAGCCTTGGAAACCAGATACGGTGACGCTCACCTGGAACACGTGTATCGTGCGCAGCTGAAGGATCGTGTCCAGCGCTCTGGTGAAAACTTGCAACAGCGGGCCCTGGAAGTTGAGAAGCTGGTACGGAAGGCATACCAGTCGGTACCTGCGCTCATCGATGGGAATCTGGTGCAAGTATTCATCGACGGCATCCACGACCTGGAAGTCAGGGCCGCTGTCAGACTCGGGCACCATGAGACTCTCAAAGACGCCTTGGCTCATGCTTTGGAGGTCGAAGCCGTACGGAAGGATCATCGATCTCACCGTGTCAGGGAAGTTGTAGCATCACCGGCTCGCGACCGTTTCACGAGGTATAGCCCTAGGTGCTACACATGTGGTGAGAGGGGCCACCTTCGATCCAGTTGCCCAAAGCGGACTGCTGAAAGAGAAGAAAGTCGTTCCCAAGAGGATAGGGTGGCTAATGTCACCGCCCAGCAACAGGAGGGAAACGAATAAATGCCAGGACTGCGGGGCGGGTGCTGGCTGATTTTAGAAGAGCCCCAAGGGTTTCGATCTCACAAACCCAGGATGGGAACAGCCTGATTATCAAGGGCGAGGTAAATGGAACACCATGCAAGCTGACAATAGATACTGGAGCATCTCGCACGGTTGTCAGTTCCCGACTTGCAAATCGGTTCCTTGGGGACTCTGCAAACCGTGACCGCATCAACTTGGTAACGGCCACGGGTCAGCGCATACCCGTCCGAGGAGAGAAAGAGATGCAGTTAAAGTTGGGCAATGGAATTTACCTGCATAATGTCATCGTGGCTGACATAATGGACGACTGCATACTGGGCTTAGACTTTATGAGGAAGAACTCTTGTGAGATCGACGTCAAGCAAGGAGCGATGAAATGTGGTCAAGAGGAACTTTTCATGGAAGGAGCGTTATCAGGAAAAGTGTACAGCTTGAAGAAGGTCGTGCTTCCTGCCAGATCAGAAACGACTGTACCAGTTAGTCTCCCTCAGAATTCTGGGCGAACACATCGATGTGTACTCATAGAAGGGATATACAATGAACTTCCATGGAAAATGGCCCGAACTCTGGTAAGAGCCAATGAAGCCTCAGTGGTACGTGTGCTGAACCTTAGTGATAAGGAACACGTGATAGAAAAGAGCACATTGATTGGCACTTGCGAAGAAGTAGATTGGATGCGCCGATGCCAAGAGTTGAGTACTGGGAACATCGTCAACAAGGACGCTAGAAACAACGTGTTGACACTTTTAGAAGACAGTCTTCTAAAAGTGTCAACACGTATCATCTTAACGAAGAATGAAATGGACAAGGCTAAGAAGATGTTACTCAAGTACGCCGATATTTTCTCTTCGAGTGATGCTGACATTGGGAAGACTGGATTGGTTCAGCATAGAATCAATACAGGAAATGAGGCACCCATCCGTCAGCGACCAAGGAGACTGCCAGTAGCACGAGAAAAGGAAGTTGAGACCATGATTGAAGGAATGGTAAAAGATGGTGTGATAGAACCATCGTCAAGTCCATGGTGCTCACCTGTAGTGCTGGTGAGGAAGAAAGATATATAGTATGCGGTTTTGTGTCGACTATCGTCGTCTGAACGACGTTACGAAAAAGGACAGCTACCCTTTACCAAGGATCGATGACACGTTGGACATGCTGACAGGGGTGAAGTGGTTTAGCACGCTAGACCTGAAAAGTGGCTACTGGCAAGTTGAAATCGATCCGAAGGATAAAGAGAAGACTGCATTTTCCACAGGAAAGGGTTTGTGGCAGTTTAAAGTTATGCCATTTGGTTTATGCAACGCCCCGGCTACTTTTGAAAGATTAATGGAAATTGTACTCGCCGGATTGACTGGGGACGCCTGTCTTGTCTATCTAGATGACATTATCATCGTGGGCCGTACGTTAGAAGAGCATCTTCAAAACCTGGAACGCGTGCTTGTAAAGATCCTAAGCGGGAACCTGAAGCTCAGCCCGAAGAAGTGCTCATTCCTCAAACGGCAAGTAAGCTTCCTAGGCTACGTAGTGTCTGAAGATGGTATCCGCACGGATCCAGAGAAAATCATCGCCGTCAAGGATTGGCCGGTTCCAAAGGATAAGACGCAGGTCAGAGCATTTTTGGGTTTGTGCTCATACTACCGGCGATTCGTCCAGAACTTTGCGGATATTGCCAAGCCCTTACACAAGCTCACGGAGGAGAAGCGACAATTCTGCTGGGACGGAAGCTGCGGCATCGCATTCCAGGAGCTAAAGAATCGTCTGTGCAATACACCTATTTTGGGTTATCCTGATGCGGAAAATGAATTTATAGTTGACACAGACGCAAGTGATATCGGACTCGGAGGTGTGTTATCTCAAAGGAAAGGAGATCGAGAGGTCGTTATAGCCTACTTCAGCAAATCCTTATCGAAACCTGAAAGGAATTATTGCGTCACGAGGAGAGAATTACTCGCCGTGGTGAAGACATTGCAGCATTTCAGCAAATATTTACTAGGGCGAAAATTCCTTATACGTACCGACCATGCTGCATTGAAGTGGCTATTACAATTTAAGAATCCAGAAGGACAAGTCGCCAGATGGATTGAGCTATTACAGGAATATGACTTTGTAATCGAACATCGCAGTGGGAGATCCCATGGCAACGCAGACGCATTGTCAAGAAGACCTTGCCCTGAAGACTGTAAGCACTGTGCCAAACAGGAGATAAAGGAAGCCATACCTGTGAAGATGCTTAAAACGGATCTGAGCGACGAATGGAAAGAAAGCCTACAACATGCTCAACAGGACGACGCAGACATCAAGCCAATATTTGAGTGGATTAAAGCAAGTGCTCCTAAACCCATGTGGAGTGACGTCGCTTCAATGAGTTCAATCACAAAAAGTTATTGGGCGCAATGGGACAGTTTAGTTATTCAGGATGGAGTCTTGTGCCGCAAATGGGAAAATGCTCGAGGAGACAGCTGTCATTTGCAAATGGTCGTCCCTAAAGTTAAGGTCCCAGATGTGCTACAGCTCTACCATAATGGATGTTCAGGGGGCCATATGGGAGTAAAAAGGACTCTGTTGAAGATACGTGAGCGGTTTTACTGGATCCACTGTCGCGACGACGTTGAGGACTGGTGTCGCAAATGTACGAGTTGTGCTGCTGTGAAAGGACCTCATACACGGAGCAGAGGTGCACTGAAACTGTATAACGTTGGGGCACCATGAGAAAGGATAGCCCTAGATGTTGCGGGACCGTTTCCTGAAAGTGAAAGCGGAAACAAGTACTTCATGGTTGTGATGGATTATTTCACGAAGTGGCCAGAAGTCTTCGCTATACCTAATCAAGAAGCTACTACGGTGGCAGATAAATTAGTTCACGAAGTCTTCTGTCGTTTCGGGGTGCCTCTAGAAATCCATAGCGATCAAGGAAGAAATTTTGAATCTCAGGTGTTCCAGGAAATGTGTCGGGTCATGGGTACTCACAAAACCAGAACGACCTCTTACCACCCGCAGTCAGATGGAATGGTGGAGCGATTTAATCAGACATTGGAGAGATATCTGGCAAAAGTTGTGGAAAGCAGGCAAAAAGATTGGGACAAGCACATCCAACCGTTTCTTTTGTCTTACCGAAGTGCGGTTCACGAAAGCACGTCAGTGACACCAGCTTATGCGAACTTTGGAAGAGAATTACGGTTGCCTGCCGACTTACTAACCGGTATACCACCTGACGCTCCACGCAATATCACTGATTATGCGAATGACTTGCGCAGCAGGATGAATGACATTTATGAGCATGTCAGACAATCGAAAGAATTTTAAATTTAAAAAAATAAATTAAATTAATTAAATAATAATAATAATAATAATTAATTAAATTAATTAATTAAATTAATTATTATTATTTTAAATTTTAAATTTTAATTTTAAATTTTAATTTTAAACAATTCGTTACGACCGAAAGACAAACAATAAGAGCTTCGATGAAGGTTCGTTAGTGTGGTTACATAACCCAGTCCGCAGTAAAGGGAAGTCTCCTAAGCTGCAAGCTAAATGGGATGGACCATACCGAGTTGTGACCAAGATTAACGATGTCACTTACCGAATACGGAAGAGTCCAAGAAGTGCGCCAAAGATAGTTCATGTGGATCGATTGGCGCGATATTATGGGCCTGACAATGCTCGGGACGAGCATGTCTTAGGAGGGGGCAGTGTAACGCCATCTCGTAGCGAGTAATAAGACTACCAAACTCGGCGCCATCTAGTAGCAAATCGCAGTACTACTACGTAACGTCTTTCGGGAATGTTCTGTCAAGGTACTTCTATGTAACGTGTTATCTAGAAGCATCTCGAAGGTGTGGAATGTTCGCGATATTTCTTCCGTGAAAATTCCAGAGTAATCTAGAGTAATGACCGCACTATAAAGGCGGAGCACTTCGGTGGCGGAGCATCAGTATTTCCGGAGCGATAATACGAGTTATACCTGCGAGTTCAAGTGCGATTAAAAGTGTTCAGTGAAGCTTATAGTAAAGTGTAAATTAGTGGTGTAATAAATAAAGTGTTTTGTGGTAGTTTGACCGGCATTTCAATTCGGTAGAACCCCGGCTCGTAACAGTACGAAGACTTCAGCTTATTTAGGCGGGTTAGTTCTATCTGCAGTTTATCAAAGAGAATAAGCACAGTAAAACAATTGCCTACAATATTTAATTAACATAGGTCGATATAACAAAAAACTCGATGTAGATCGAGAGGTCTTGAAAACTCAAAACGTAAGAGTATGGTTCAAGTTCAGCCTAAGACATTCGTTATTAAAAAAGTTTAGCAGCAAAATCTTTAATTAACACTGCTGTTTATATTTTCATAATATTAAGCTTTGTCGAAATGGAGGTAATTCATAACAACGCAGCTTCGTTACCTCACTCTCTGTTTAAAGTTTAAGATTTATTTGATGTACTCATCAGCGTTACAATAGAGAAAGGGTAATTTAAAGTGTACTGAATTTCATAAACCATTGTTCTAGAAATTCAGAAGAAAGTACAAAGCAAGATAAGGTATTAAATATTTTGTAAAACAATAGTGTAAAATAATTCAAAGAAAGAAAATTAGCACAGGTTCTGGGAACGGGAAGGGCTTTCAGGGAGAAATTATTAATATTAATCTCAACGGGTGACTCAAATTATTTTTGAAACGATTTATGTTTCAAAAATAATTTGATTTCACTGATCAATAGCTTACAGAATTACCCAGGTTATTACGATGCCAGAATTTTGAATTTAAATTCGCTTCGCTCAAATATATGCTGCAGCGTAACGGTACGTTTCGCGACTGCGGCGACCTAGTTATTGTCGGTTGTAATATGGTCAAAGAATAGTATCGTGTCATCGTGACGTCATCTGAAGAAATTATTTATATATAAGTTAATTTCAGAATGTATTTTTACTTTCACTTACCTATATTCTACTAGCAGATACTCAGGGCTTTGCCCGAGACAAATTATACATTAAAACTTTCCTCGAGAACTACTCGATCCATTGGTGAAAACAGCATGATAGTCGGTCAGTGAAAGTATTGGGATCGTGTCAAAAATCGGGTTTTAGATTTTCCATGATCCCTGAACTCTCCTGAGTTGAAAAGTTTTGATTATAAATGTATGTTTGTACGTAGGTATTAGTACAAATGTACGGAGAGCCACAGCCTGATTTCGAGTTTGTATGGCAAAGCAGGCTGATACTGAGGCAAGTCCTTTTGCTGATGTAGTATAGACGTTTTATAATGTATATCAGTCAGTAGGTGAATAATTTCCACAGTTGGACTTTATCATTATTAGATCTTCATAATAATAATGATACCACTTGTGAGATTTAGTACGATGATGATGAGATTTACAATTATACTAAGTAATAACAATGACTGTGTCAATATTACATCGTTAAAGAGTTACTGTAGAAAAACAGTATAGGTAGGCAACTATAAAGTCTTATGACTTATGACTAGTGGTTCTGTGAACCGTAGACTTCGGGAGCGGCTTTGTTTAGAAAATTTCTTCTTCAATTTTCTTTATTACTCTTTCATTTGTCATCCAATCCAAAAAATATCATTCAAATGTTATTCATTGTAAGCAAGGAGTGTGTGTGTAAAGTTTCATGCAAATCGGTTGATAAATACGGCCTCAAACATGATCTGACAGAACCCGTAGATAGATGTAGAGGTACAGACGAAAGATTGGGTGCAAAGGGGCTCTACCAACATCTATAGGGCCCCAGCGACCTCACCTGCTAGTGGCGCACCTGCTGATAAACGGACGAGGCTCGTTAATTTACGGTACCTATGGAGTGGCTTCGGCCCCTACGTGGGTACCAGGTGGTACAACAGTGTTGGTCCGGGGGGGTACCACCGTGCAGCTGTGCTAAAGCCCCCCAAGTAACCCAGCCCAGGCTGGGTTGCGTTAGGGGTTCAGCAGCTGCACCGCCGGGCCCGGAGCGATGTATGGTGCAGCAGGCATGGGACCAGTGGGGGCGAAACGGAGTCTAGTGTGGGTGGTGTGGGTCGATTCGCCGGCCAGGGAGACCCTTAGCAACGGCGTTGCCGCGGCCGCCCGCAACACAGTCATGGGGCCCGCCTGGGGCCAACCACCCCAGGAGGCTGCCCCACATGTTGCGCATAATCCTGATGTGGGATCGCCGCTCCGGGTGGTAACCGGTGTGGGGTAGCGGCGGCCTTGCATCAGGGGGGTTTGGGAGCCCTTCCGTCCGGCGAGTCGGCTCCGACCTAACCACACGGTTCTAGACAAAGCTAGCCCCTGCGCTTTGTCACTTACTGCTGCACCAAATGTCGCCCTGTCTTCACGCTTCTTCTTCAAAATCTACAATGGCAGTGCAACAAAAAAGAAATAAACGTTACACAGCGGCCCTAGGAAACCCCACAACTTCACATTTCGAGGTGGAGTTCACTAACGTCCGTGGACTCCATGCGAACCTCGATACCGTCCACCACCACCTTGAGACGGCACGGCCCGCTGTGATGTTCCTCACGGAGACACAAATACGCCGCCCTGACGACACGTCTTACCTGTGTTACCCCGGCTATGTCATCGAGGAACAATTTCGAGACAAAGCCGGGGTGTGCGTGTTCGTTAGGGCGGATGTTTGCTGCCGCCGGTTGCGCTGCCTAGAGAACCCCTCCAATTCCGTCCTTTGGCTGCACGTAGACCATGGCTCTATGAGCCAGATCTACGTGTGCGTCTACCGATCCCACACAGGGGATTCTGAGACAACAAAGCTCTTCCAGTACCTCAGCGAGACGGCTGATGAAGCGCAGGTGCGGTTCCCGAACGCTGACCTAGTATTTCTGGGGGACTTCAATGGCCATCACATTGAATGGCTGGGGTCCCTCAAGACTGATCATGCGGGTAGAGCCGCCCATGCGTTCGCTCTCTCCCACGGTCTGACCCAGATGGTATGCGGGATCACCCGGATACCAGACAGGTCAGATCACGCGCCCGCTCTGCTGGATCTACTGCTGACGAGTCGCCCAGCCCAGTACAGTGTTTCAGTAGGAGCCCCACTAGGTAGTTCCGACCACTGTGTTGTTCACGCTGGCATGAAGGTGTCACCTCCTGCACGTCCTGTACAAACGTCACGACGACTATGGCACTACTCGTCAGCGGATTGGGACGGTCTACGCGATTATTATGCGTCCGTCCCCTGGAGCCAGCGCTGCTTTGTAGGAAAGGCTCCTTCGGATAGTGCTTCTGCTATTGCTGGCGAGATCAGTTTAGGGATGGATTATTACATCCCTTTCACTGATGTCGCCAGTATCCGCAGAGCCCGTCCCTGGTTCGGGCGAGATTGTGCCAAAGCTGTTCGACAAAAACAGTCGGCATATCGCGCCTGGATCAGGGCCCGGGCTGTGCGCGACCCAAACGTGGGCCACCTCAAAGCAGCGTACAACCGGGCCACAAAGTCGAGTAAGAGGGCCTTTAAGAGAGCGGATGCCCAGCGCGTCGCGCGGCTTGGTCAGGAGCTCACTTCCCATCCCACGGGCAGCCGTGGATTCTGGCAACTGGCCAAAGCCGTGCAATCTAACTTTTGTCAGCCCTCGCTGCCACCACTGCGTTACCCAGATGGAACACTGGCTCACAAAGCCCAAGAGAAAGCGGATATGCTCGCAGACCTCTTTGCGGCTAATTCCCGGGTCGACGACCGTGGCCTGCAGCCCCCCGCCATCGCTAACTGTAGCCACACAATGCCTGATATTGTTATCAGGCAATGTGATGTACGGGCAGTGCTGCGGTCACTCGACACGCGGAAAGCCAGTGGCCCTGACGGCATTCCGGCGGTGGTGCTACGAAAATGTGCAGCTGAGTTGTCTCCAGTATTAACGCGTCTGTACCGCCTGTCATACTGTAACATCGTAATTTCATTGCACTCACAAAACGTAAACAAAAATTTGTAATGATAGTATGAACGTCATTAGTGTCAGTTGATGTATAGATGTCAACTCGACAAACGTCAAGTCTTGACTATTATTCATTTACCATACGGTGTTATACAAATTGTATAGCGCACTCTAGAGGATTTAGTGGGAACTGGGCAAAGTAATATCTAGCCATGTCATAAAATTTCCTTAAAAAGATGTGTCAATGATTTTGCGTTTTGTCCATAGAGGTGTTTCCGGCTGACGATAAGTTTTGCTTGTAGAAAAGTGGTTAGAACTAGTTTTTGCAGTAAAGGAAGAATCTAGAAACACCTCGGAGTTGATAAAAAGCCGGCGCGAGCTGTCGTGGGTCTCTTTCCACTGCTGGATACTTTAGTGAAAATATCTCTAGATCACTACATCTGTCTGATACTTAACCTACAAGTCTGGAAGAAGTTATTTTACTGGGAATAATATAAATTGAGTTGAAGCAATTGTCGATACTTTTCAAGCGTCCTATCGAACGTGATCTCAAGAGGCTGGGAGTGTTCCCTCCCATTCGACTTGGACAACGTGGAAGCATTTTTCTGTTTTAGGCATTCCAAAGGGCGTTTCTTGATAGTGTTACTGATGTCCGGTGTTTTGGAGCAGAATTGCAAGGGTAGTCGACGTTTCTGGAGCAGTACCGAAATAGCCTAAACATTCTACGGCAAGGATACGCGAGGTCGTCTTGGGCTCACAGGACCACAGCACGTGCGCCCCCTGACAATCCCAGCTGACCGCGTGAACCATAACAATTAAGCTAAGTATTTTGCTCACCATCTAATCCTGTGTCCTTCATCCATAATTCTGTCTACTCCAGTTTCAAGAACTAGCGTCATAATATAAAGGTCAAGTTTAAAATAATTACTGTACCTATAATCTATGATTTAAGAAGTAGGCTAGCAGCTACATACCTACCCTTTTTGTGTTAACTGTACAACCAAATTCAATATATATTGTTCAATATTGTAAGCTTATAAATTATACTCTCTGTGAACCCTCTAACTGTGGTACCTTATTGAATTCTCCAATCATCACACACACCGTTCATATGTGAACTGGCGCCCTGGGATACCGTCCAATTGTCTCGTGAGCCTCCGCTGAACCGCCGGTGGGTAAGGTTGACTTCACCTGCTACAAGTGTCGCCCAACTTAGAGGCTTTTCTCCATTTTGTGTGTGTGATGGTCAGGGTTTCAATAGGGTAAACGGTCTGAAACTCTCCAGGACCTTAATTGGCTGTACCAAGCGGCAGGTACGTAAGCAAGGTTGTCTCCCATTTCCACTTCGTGGTACAACCAAATCAAAATTTATTTTCAAAATTAAAATTGCTGCTAAAATTATTATTTAATAATTTTAGCAGCAATTTGATGAATTTTCATTCGGCCCCTTTTTTTCGGATTAGTTGTAAGTCTGTTTGCCTGCTAACTATCTTAGTAGGCAAACCTTTTTTCTTTTTTTTCTTTTTCTTTTGAGGGTGAAATCAAAAAAAAAAAAGAAAAAACATATTTTTCTAATAAATAAATTTTATCTACTCAATAGTGGGTAGAATTTTTCTCTCCAAGGGCGTGACCCATAATATTTTTTGATTTCTAAGATGAGGATAAAACCTCAAAGTTTTTTATTGTAACTTAACTTTCTTTAACTATTGCAACCGAGCAAAGTGATAAAGAAATACTTTATCAACTACTCATTAACTTTAATGTAAAACAATACTTTCTGCTCTTTATCACTAATATAGTGTTAAATCTAGTGATTTAAACTAGTAGAGAAGGTAGGCAGTTGTATTAATACCACCTAATTCTGACTATTAATATTTTTGAATTCTCTTTGTACCTCCACTTAGGAGAACTTAAATTTAATTTTTGCCTGTTATACTTAGATCCTTTTAAGATGTCATACATCCACAAATATATATCTTGCCTGAGAAAGGATGAACTGTTTTATGAACTCGAAATTCTTGGGGTTTCAGTTGACTCTTCTTCAACGGTCACTTCACTGCGAAGTCAGCTGAGGACGGTCTTCAGATTATCTCGACGTGGCAGTTTGAAGGCTATGCCCATCGGGACACCGAGTCCTGACATCGAGCTGCAGTCTTGTGAGCCCAAGGTAGAAGAATTGGAGGCACTTATCGCATCGGGTGAGGTCGGTAGAGATAGGAATGTTCGTTCGAGGTCCGCTCTTAGGGCTAATTATTTGATAGATCGCTTAGCTCGCTGTGGTATAGATTGTGAGTCACTAAATGATATCAGAGGTAGGCTCATCAAGATTCTCGCTACTGTTGAGCCAGGGGGCGAATCAGAAAATTCAGATAGCGACACAGAACAACCATTTAATGATAGGATCCCTACCGTGCGTTTGAGGAGTGACCGCTCGATGCGTAGTAGTGTGCTGGATATTCCTACTGTCCAGGAAACTATAGTTTACAAAGATCGTCCGATCAATTTAAATACTTTTAATTTAAAATATGATGGTTCAACCTGTGTACGCGTATTTCTAGAAAGATTAGAAGAGCTTAGACAGGCACGTGAAGTCAAGGAGTCGAAGATATTGGCTGCCTTCTCTGATTTACTGGACGGTGCTGCTCTAGCGTGGTACCGGACTAATAGGGACACCCTCAGTTCATATCAACAGCTGATCACTGAATTGAAGCTAAACTTTGACACACCTGATTACGATTACAGGTTGCGTGATGAAATTAGGCGTCGTACACAAGCCCGAACCGAGACAATGGCAAGTTACATTTCGATTATGACTGCCATGTTCTCAAGACTTTCTTTTCCTATGTCTCTGAATGAAAAACTAGATATTTTGATGCATAATATAAGACCAGACTACATGAAGGAACTAGCCTTACATGAAGTCGACAGTGTCGAACAATTAAAAACTTTAGGTAAACGGTTGGAGTTGGCACGTGTCAGAGCCCAAAGCTTTAAAGAACCCGAGCTCGATACATTTAAAATCTCTTCGGATTTAAATAAACTCCAACATAAAAACATAGTTAAACCTGGAAAACAGGTTTCTCTAGTAGAAAGTAGTCCTTCATCTAATGAATCTGTTTCAGTTGTTGAGAATAGACCCTCAACGACTAGTAGAAAATGTCTACGGTGTGGAGACTCTGACCACAGTGCATACTCATGTGAGCGCTCGAGGGAAATATTGTGCTTTAGGTGTGGTAAGAAAGGGGTGAAGAGGCCTGACTGCCCTAAATGCAACATGCCTCTAGAGCCAAAGAAAATTGCTTGCATGAGTCTGACACCGGACGTGGTGGAAAGTGGAACCATACCAAGTCCCTCTGGCGGTGAACCTCTTTTTAAAAAAGAGGAAAATGATATTCGACCCTATCTCGAGGTGAGAATACTCAACTTAAATGTATTAGGTCTCTTAGACTCGGGTGCGTCATGCTCTGTGCTAGGCAATGACTCACACCGCATATTCTTAGATCTAGGGTTTAAAGTGGAAAGCTTTAACTCGGATCGTAGCTTCACTATTAAGACTGCCGACAGCACTAACCTTGAGTGCTTAGGCTATGTCTCTCTACCCGTCTTATATAATTCTACTACTAAAGTAATTAAATTCTATGTCGTCCCAGGTATCACGACCTCGATGGTATTTGGGATAGACTTTTGGCATCAGTTTGAGTTGGCTAAGAATTTGATTTCACAAACTGTTCCCTCTGTTAGGGTTAATTCATGTAATCCCTTAGTCAGACTGAGCCAGTTCAGTCTTGAGATGGAGCACAGCAAGGGCAAAGATCATGTTGTCCCCGATGCTTTGCCTCATGTCAAGATTGACTTAGTGGATTGTACTATGAATAAAGATCCTTGGTACTTACATATTAAAAATAGGGTCACTAATAATCCTAAGCACTACCCTAATTTTAGCATTAGGGATAATCTCTTATATAGGTACTCTAAAAATAAATATAATCATACAACGAAATTTCAATGGAAGCTGGTAGTTCCACAAGAAGATAGGCTAGAGTTATTAAAAAAACATCACGATGATAATGTAAGTGCTCATCTAGGTGTATTGAAAACCCATAAGCATTTGTCACTTAATTACTTTTGGCCTCAGATGTACGAGAGTGTGACGAAATACGTAGGGAGTTGCGAAATATGCAAACTACGTAAGCCCGTCAATACATCTAGTCCAGGTATTATGGGTAATCCTAAAACTGTTTCTAAGCCGATTGAAGCCACTTCTTGTGAGTTGCGGGGGCCATTTCCAGTCTCCGGGAACAGGGATGAACGTTTGATTGTTGTGACTGACCACTCTAGCAATAACGTTATGTTGACTCCTAAACGGACAGCAACAGGTGCTAAGGTGGCCAGGTTCATACATAAGAATGTGTTTCTAGTTCACGGAGCATGTAAAACTATTTACATGGAAAATGGGTCTCAATTAGGTAGTAATAGATTTAAAGATAACTTAACTAAATATAACATATTTAATATTTTTTACCCTACTTAAAATAGAAGGTCCTTACCAGTATGTTTTTGCGTTAGGTAAGAGGCACGTAGGCAGGTAAAGTGTAAGGAATATTAGGTTATAGATATACTTTTCTCTTGGAACTTCACCTATATTTTGGTGAAAGTTCATCAATTTTGATTTAGCATTTAAAAAAAAAAAAATGCTGACTTCTCTTAACTGTTTCTCTCTTAGAACTTCACCTATATTTTGGTGAAAGTTCATCAATTTTGGATTAGCATTTAAAAAAAAAAAAAAAAAAAAAATTCTAACCTCTTTTATTTGTATTTCTCTTAGGGATGTAGGTAGGTCGCCGTATCGAGCGTTCCTTCCTCAAAGCCGTGCGTGTTTTAAAAATTTCTCTAGGTAGATAGGAAAATGTAGTTTTTGTGGTTACATCTTTATTTCATATTAGGACAATGTCGTACTACAATTCTACTCCTGTTGATGTAGTGTAGGTATTGGCATTTGTTTTCTTGTTAGGTTTGATCTCATGTCCATGAATACCTTGATATCATGGACATGATACAAATCGTTTATTTAGGCTAACGTTTGGATAGGATTAAGCTCTTTGACTTTAGTCACTCACTGTGTTTCGTTCTGAATTTCCTTGTGATGGTTATACTTCCCCACAGGAAATCCTCTTAAGGGGAGGGGTGGTGTAACATCGTAATTTCATTGCACTCACAAAACGTAAACAAAAATTTGTAATGATAGTATGAACGTCATTAGTGTCAGTTGATGTATAGATGTCAACTCGACAAACGTCAAGTCTTGACTATTATTCATTTACCATACGGTGTTATACAAATTGTATAGCGCACTCTAGAGGATTTAGTGGGAACTGGGCAAAGTAATATCTAGCCATGTCATAAAATTTCCTTAAAAAGATGTGTCAATGATTTTGCGTTTTGTCCATAGAGGTGTTTCCGGCTGACGATAAGTTTTGCTTGTAGAAAAGTGGTTAGAACTAGTTTTTGCAGTAAAGGAAGAATCTAGAAACACCTCGGAGTTGATAAAAAGCCGGCGCGAGCTGTCGTGGGTCTCTTTCCACTGCTGGATACTTTAGTGAAAATATCTCTAGATCACTACATCTGTCTGATACTTAACCTACAAGTCTGGAAGAAGTTATTTTACTGGGAATAATATAAATTGAGTTGAAGCAATTGTCGATACTTTTCAAGCGTCCTATCGAACGTGATCTCAAGAGGCTGGGAGTGTTCCCTCCCATTCGACTTGGACAACGTGGAAGCATTTTTCTGTTTTAGGCATTCCAAAGGGCGTTTCTTGATAGTGTTACTGATGTCCGGTGTTTTGGAGCAGAATTGCAAGGGTAGTCGACGTTTCTGGAGCAGTACCGAAATAGCCTAAACATTCTACGGCAAGGATACGCGAGGTCGTCTTGGGCTCACAGGACCACAGCACGTGCGCCCCCTGACAATCCCAGCTGACCGCGTGAACCATAACAATTAAGCTAAGTATTTTGCTCACCATCTAATCCTGTGTCCTTCATCCATAATTCTGTCTACTCCAGTTTCAAGAACTAGCGTCATAATATAAAGGTCAAGTTTAAAATAATTACTGTACCTATAATCTATGATTTAAGAAGTAGGCTAGCAGCTACATACCTACCCTTTTTGTGTTAACTGTACAACCAAATTCAATATATATTGTTCAATATTGTAAGCTTATAAATTATACTCTCTGTGAACCCTCTAACTGTGGTACCTTATTGAATTCTCCAATCATCACACACACCGTTCATATGTGAACTGGCGCCCTGGGATACCGTCCAATTGTCTCGTGAGCCTCCGCTGAACCGCCGGTGGGTAAGGTTGACTTCACCTGCTACAAGTGTCGCCCAACTTAGAGGCTTTTCTCCATTTTGTGTGTGTGATGGTCAGGGTTTCAATAGGGTAAACGGTCTGAAACTCTCCAGGACCTTAATTGGCTGTACCAAGCGGCAGGTACGTAAGCAAGGTTGTCTCCCATTTCCACTTCGTGGTACAACCAAATCAAAATTTATTTTCAAAATTAAAATTGCTGCTAAAATTATTATTTAATAATTTTAGCAGCAATTTGATGAATTTTCATTCGGCCCCTTTTTTTCGGATTAGTTGTAAGTCTGTTTGCCTGCTAACTATCTTAGTAGGCAAACCTTTTTTCTTTTTTTTCTTTTTCTTTTGAGGGTGAAATCAAAAAAAAAAAAGAAAAAACATATTTTTCTAATAAATAAATTTTATCTACTCAATAGTGGGTAGAATTTTTCTCTCCAAGGGCGTGACCCATAATATTTTTTGATTTCTAAGATGAGGATAAAACCTCAAAGTTTTTTATTGTAACTTAACTTTCTTTAACTATTGCAACCGAGCAAAGTGATAAAGAAATACTTTATCAACTACTCATTAACTTTAATGTAAAACAATACTTTCTGCTCTTTATCACTAATATAGTGTTAAATCTAGTGATTTAAACTAGTAGAGAAGGTAGGCAGTTGTATTAATACCACCTAATTCTGACTATTAATATTTTTGAATTCTCTTTGTACCTCCACTTAGGAGAACTTAAATTTAATTTTTGCCTGTTATACTTAGATCCTTTTAAGATGTCATACATCCACAAATATATATCTTGCCTGAGAAAGGATGAACTGTTTTATGAACTCGAAATTCTTGGGGTTTCAGTTGACTCTTCTTCAACGGTCACTTCACTGCGAAGTCAGCTGAGGACGGTCTTCAGATTATCTCGACGTGGCAGTTTGAAGGCTATGCCCATCGGGACACCGAGTCCTGACATCGAGCTGCAGTCTTGTGAGCCCAAGGTAGAAGAATTGGAGGCACTTATCGCATCGGGTGAGGTCGGTAGAGATAGGAATGTTCGTTCGAGGTCCGCTCTTAGGGCTAATTATTTGATAGATCGCTTAGCTCGCTGTGGTATAGATTGTGAGTCACTAAATGATATCAGAGGTAGGCTCATCAAGATTCTCGCTACTGTTGAGCCAGGGGGCGAATCAGAAAATTCAGATAGCGACACAGAACAACCATTTAATGATAGGATCCCTACCGTGCGTTTGAGGAGTGACCGCTCGATGCGTAGTAGTGTGCTGGATATTCCTACTGTCCAGGAAACTATAGTTTACAAAGATCGTCCGATCAATTTAAATACTTTTAATTTAAAATATGATGGTTCAACCTGTGTACGCGTATTTCTAGAAAGATTAGAAGAGCTTAGACAGGCACGTGAAGTCAAGGAGTCGAAGATATTGGCTGCCTTCTCTGATTTACTGGACGGTGCTGCTCTAGCGTGGTACCGGACTAATAGGGACACCCTCAGTTCATATCAACAGCTGATCACTGAATTGAAGCTAAACTTTGACACACCTGATTACGATTACAGGTTGCGTGATGAAATTAGGCGTCGTACACAAGCCCGAACCGAGACAATGGCAAGTTACATTTCGATTATGACTGCCATGTTCTCAAGACTTTCTTTTCCTATGTCTCTGAATGAAAAACTAGATATTTTGATGCATAATATAAGACCAGACTACATGAAGGAACTAGCCTTACATGAAGTCGACAGTGTCGAACAATTAAAAACTTTAGGTAAACGGTTGGAGTTGGCACGTGTCAGAGCCCAAAGCTTTAAAGAACCCGAGCTCGATACATTTAAAATCTCTTCGGATTTAAATAAACTCCAACATAAAAACATAGTTAAACCTGGAAAACAGGTTTCTCTAGTAGAAAGTAGTCCTTCATCTAATGAATCTGTTTCAGTTGTTGAGAATAGACCCTCAACGACTAGTAGAAAATGTCTACGGTGTGGAGACTCTGACCACAGTGCATACTCATGTGAGCGCTCGAGGGAAATATTGTGCTTTAGGTGTGGTAAGAAAGGGGTGAAGAGGCCTGACTGCCCTAAATGCAACATGCCTCTAGAGCCAAAGAAAATTGCTTGCATGAGTCTGACACCGGACGTGGTGGAAAGTGGAACCATACCAAGTCCCTCTGGCGGTGAACCTCTTTTTAAAAAAGAGGAAAATGATATTCGACCCTATCTCGAGGTGAGAATACTCAACTTAAATGTATTAGGTCTCTTAGACTCGGGTGCGTCATGCTCTGTGCTAGGCAATGACTCACACCGCATATTCTTAGATCTAGGGTTTAAAGTGGAAAGCTTTAACTCGGATCGTAGCTTCACTATTAAGACTGCCGACAGCACTAACCTTGAGTGCTTAGGCTATGTCTCTCTACCCGTCTTATATAATTCTACTACTAAAGTAATTAAATTCTATGTCGTCCCAGGTATCACGACCTCGATGGTATTTGGGATAGACTTTTGGCATCAGTTTGAGTTGGCTAAGAATTTGATTTCACAAACTGTTCCCTCTGTTAGGGTTAATTCATGTAATCCCTTAGTCAGACTGAGCCAGTTCAGTCTTGAGATGGAGCACAGCAAGGGCAAAGATCATGTTGTCCCCGATGCTTTGCCTCATGTCAAGATTGACTTAGTGGATTGTACTATGAATAAAGATCCTTGGTACTTACATATTAAAAATAGGGTCACTAATAATCCTAAGCACTACCCTAATTTTAGCATTAGGGATAATCTCTTATATAGGTACTCTAAAAATAAATATAATCATACAACGAAATTTCAATGGAAGCTGGTAGTTCCACAAGAAGATAGGCTAGAGTTATTAAAAAAACATCACGATGATAATGTAAGTGCTCATCTAGGTGTATTGAAAACCCATAAGCATTTGTCACTTAATTACTTTTGGCCTCAGATGTACGAGAGTGTGACGAAATACGTAGGGAGTTGCGAAATATGCAAACTACGTAAGCCCGTCAATACATCTAGTCCAGGTATTATGGGTAATCCTAAAACTGTTTCTAAGCCGATTGAAGCCACTTCTTGTGAGTTGCGGGGGCCATTTCCAGTCTCCGGGAACAGGGATGAACGTTTGATTGTTGTGACTGACCACTCTAGCAATAACGTTATGTTGACTCCTAAACGGACAGCAACAGGTGCTAAGGTGGCCAGGTTCATACATAAGAATGTGTTTCTAGTTCACGGAGCATGTAAAACTATTTACATGGAAAATGGGTCTCAATTAGGTAGTAATAGATTTAAAGATAACTTAACTAAATATAACATATTTAATATTTTTTACCCTACTTAAAATAGAAGGTCCTTACCAGTATGTTTTTGCGTTAGGTAAGAGGCACGTAGGCAGGTAAAGTGTAAGGAATATTAGGTTATAGATATACTTTTCTCTTGGAACTTCACCTATATTTTGGTGAAAGTTCATCAATTTTGATTTAGCATTTAAAAAAAAAAAAATGCTGACTTCTCTTAACTGTTTCTCTCTTAGAACTTCACCTATATTTTGGTGAAAGTTCATCAATTTTGGATTAGCATTTAAAAAAAAAAAAAAAAAAAAAATTCTAACCTCTTTTATTTGTATTTCTCTTAGGGATGTAGGTAGGTCGCCGTATCGAGCGTTCCTTCCTCAAAGCCGTGCGTGTTTTAAAAATTTCTCTAGGTAGATAGGAAAATGTAGTTTTTGTGGTTACATCTTTATTTCATATTAGGACAATGTCGTACTACAATTCTACTCCTGTTGATGTAGTGTAGGTATTGGCATTTGTTTTCTTGTTAGGTTTGATCTCATGTCCATGAATACCTTGATATCATGGACATGATACAAATCGTTTATTTAGGCTAACGTTTGGATAGGATTAAGCTCTTTGACTTTAGTCACTCACTGTGTTTCGTTCTGAATTTCCTTGTGATGGTTATACTTCCCCACAGGAAATCCTCTTAAGGGGAGGGGTGGTGTAACATCGTAATTTCATTGCACTCACAAAACGTAAACAAAAATTTGTAATGATAGTATGAACGTCATTAGTGTCAGTTGATGTATAGATGTCAACTCGACAAACGTCAAGTCTTGACTATTATTCATTTACCATACGGTGTTATACAAATTGTATAGCGCACTCTAGAGGATTTAGTGGGAACTGGGCAAAGTAATATCTAGCCATGTCATAAAATTTCCTTAAAAAGATGTGTCAATGATTTTGCGTTTTGTCCATAGAGGTGTTTCCGGCTGACGATAAGTTTTGCTTGTAGAAAAGTGGTTAGAACTAGTTTTTGCAGTAAAGGAAGAATCTAGAAACACCTCGGAGTTGATAAAAAGCCGGCGCGAGCTGTCGTGGGTCTCTTTCCACTGCTGGATACTTTAGTGAAAATATCTCTAGATCACTACATCTGTCTGATACTTAACCTACAAGTCTGGAAGAAGTTATTTTACTGGGAATAATATAAATTGAGTTGAAGCAATTGTCGATACTTTTCAAGCGTCCTATCGAACGTGATCTCAAGAGGCTGGGAGTGTTCCCTCCCATTCGACTTGGACAACGTGGAAGCATTTTTCTGTTTTAGGCATTCCAAAGGGCGTTTCTTGATAGTGTTACTGATGTCCGGTGTTTTGGAGCAGAATTGCAAGGGTAGTCGACGTTTCTGGAGCAGTACCGAAATAGCCTAAACATTCTACGGCAAGGATACGCGAGGTCGTCTTGGGCTCACAGGACCACAGCACGTGCGCCCCCTGACAATCCCAGCTGACCGCGTGAACCATAACAATTAAGCTAAGTATTTTGCTCACCATCTAATCCTGTGTCCTTCATCCATAATTCTGTCTACTCCAGTTTCAAGAACTAGCGTCATAATATAAAGGTCAAGTTTAAAATAATTACTGTACCTATAATCTATGATTTAAGAAGTAGGCTAGCAGCTACATACCTACCCTTTTTGTGTTAACTGTACAACCAAATTCAATATATATTGTTCAATATTGTAAGCTTATAAATTATACTCTCTGTGAACCCTCTAACTGTGGTACCTTATTGAATTCTCCAATCATCACACACACCGTTCATATGTGAACTGGCGCCCTGGGATACCGTCCAATTGTCTCGTGAGCCTCCGCTGAACCGCCGGTGGGTAAGGTTGACTTCACCTGCTACAATACTCTTCAGGGCTCGTGCCGGAGGTCTGGAAGGAGGCGAACGTACAACCGATCCCCAAGAAAGGGGATCGGTCCGATCCAGGCAACTATCGACCCATAGCTGTCACCTCAGTCATTTGCAAGGTGCTTGAGCTCCTTATAAATAAGCAGCTCATGCAATTCCTAGCGGATCACTCGCTAATCAATGATCGACAATACGGCTTCAGGCCAAAGCGATCAACGGGTGATCTTCTGGCATTCGTAACGCATGTCTGGGGTGGGGCTATGGAAAGGCACGGCGAGTCCTTGGCTATTAGCCTGGACATCGCCAAAGCCTTCGATAGGGTCTGGCATGCTTCGCTCCTTTCCAAGCTTCCGGCATATGGTCTACCTCCTCAACTGTGCAGCTGGATTGCCAGTTTTTTAAACGAGCGCCGAGTGCGGGTCCTCTGCGATGGCCAGGCTTCTCGCTTCTTGCAAGTGAATGCCGGGGTACCGCAGGGGTCCGTACTATCACCAACTCTCTTTCTTCTGCATATCAATGATATGCTATCCCTCGGGAACATTCATTGCTATGCAGATGACAGCACACTGCACGGGAGTTACTCGGTTCGTCCGACGGCGGGGCGATCTGAGATTGAGGAGGAGAGACGACGACTCGTGGCTGATCTCGACCGTAACCTCGACAGTATCTCTCAATGGGGTACCGAGAACCTGGTCGAGTTCAATGCCCGCAAAACACAGGCGTGTGCATTTACTGCGAAGAAATCCCCTTTCCTTCCCCTACCCTCTCTTCAGAATGCATTATTACCAATGAAGGACAACCTTGATATCCTTGGCATAGACGTTCGTCGAGAGCTCAATAATAAAAACTACATCGAAAGATGTATAGGGCTAGCTTCGCGGAAACTAGGAATACTGAATAAGGTAAAGAGATTCTTTACACCGGACCAGAGGTGTCTGCTGTACAAGACGCAGATTAGACCCTGCGTCGAATACTGCTCTCACCTCTGGGACGGCTCCGCGAAGTATCTGCTGGACGCTCTCGACGCTATGCAGCGACGGGCTATCCGTATTATAGATTGTCCGGAGGTAACGGGAAGCCTTGAGCCGCTAGTTCAGCGCCGAACAATAGCTTCCTTGGCCGCATTCTACCGTATTTACCACGGCGAGTGTTCTGAAGAGCTCTTCAATCTGATGGCGAACCAAATTTAAAAAAAAAAAAAAGAAAAAAAAAAAAGAAATTCTCCACAGTCTGCAAGTTGAAACGGAGATTAGAATTATAGTATTTGAAGGCGCTATTGGGGTCTATCAATGGGCGTTTTCACATTGCACGATAACGACACACGATATCGTAAGTAGCAGCAGTAACTTTAAGCTAAGAATGTAAATTATCGTGACGATATCGTGACGATTTCGTTAAGATATTGTGGACAATATCATGCAATGTGAAAACGCCCTATGTCTCCGGGACCTAAGTCATCCTCAACTGCACGCAGTGCATCAGAATCTAGAGCCACGCATAAGATAACTTCTGAACTTACAAAGTCATACCATCCGTTATAGTTTTCCTTTAAAGTTCATTACAGGACTACCTACGACATTAGCATGATTTTTTCAAGTTCTTCACGCTAACCGTTTAGATTTTAGAGGAGGGGGGCGCCCTGTTTCAGCAATAATAAGTAAATATCTCCGAGGACGGACGGACATGACGAAACTACAAGGATTCCGAAACTTTTTCTAGGGAATTTTAAAAAGTGAAATAAAACCTTCTTAAGTTACAGTGGGTACTTTTTTTACTGTATTTTGAAACAATATTTCTTTATAATTATTTGGCGACAAAGTGATTTTTTTGACAAAATCTACTAATAGTAGGTAGTTACTCAAATATGTTGTACTTGATCCTTGTATTACTTATACTAATGCCTACACTATAACTACGCTCAATAAAATGTCTGCACTCAGGTAACATAAATCCTCTATAATTCCCTAGAGAAATAGGGCCTTTTTTTTTTTTTTTTTAATTCCGCGGCCCAAGGCTGCGGCCGCTCTAACGTCCGTTGCCGGGCGTCTCTGGTTACTAGCAGAGGGTATGTCCAGTGGCAGAAATAGGCCCTTAAGTTAAAGCGGTATTCTTACTCGAGACCCGAGAGACCAATAAGTATTTCATGGTTGCCTCAAAATACATTTTGTTCTACCTTGTGTAACCACGAGTTTCACAGAGACGTGTCTACCCACTCGTAGCCTATGTATAAGTTAAGTACCTACGTTAGGCTTTGATCCTTGAAGACTTCATTGCGAATGTTTAAGTTATAGACTAAGTTTTGGAAGATCATCCCCAACACCAAATGTACTCTTGAAAAACGCGGCGTTTGCTTGTACTCGTACTATTATTTCATCGGTGCTTTTACGTTCAAAGCCATTATAATTCATCTGGTTTCACTCTTCTTACGGCCAGAGATTGTTAATCCTAGTTTTGTGTCATAGCAAAGCTAACAAATATTATGGTGCTATGGCATTGAGTTCAGGCGTTATTACAGAACCTTGTGAAACCTTTTACTCGGACAGTACTTGACATGTTGATTTTTTCTTTCGAATTAAAAAACAAAGTACAGTTGGGGATCACTAGCTTCTTCTATTATATACAGAAATGGATTAAAAAGAGAGAAGGAAAGCTAAATATTTTTCTCTTCCTCCATGATTAGTCAAACCGCTGCAATAGAGGTGCCACCCCATCTTGGGTGTTCAAGTTGCACAGCTCCTGCCACGGCTGGGAACGCTGAACCCTAATTACTCGAGATGCAAGCCATCCTCTAGAAATCTCTATCTCTATCATCCATTGAAACAACCTCAGTCCCGGCTAGGAATCATGCAGCCTCTGCGGAGACCAGGCGCGATGCGGTCCCCCTTTTATAACCCTGATGGCCAAGATCTTACTCCTTTTTAAGTACGTCGGTACTTAAAAAAGAGTAGGTACTCCATAAAAATAGAAGCTATGTCAGGTACATCTGCGAAAATGTGTCACTGCTACGGTATGGACAGTATTGATAGGCGGAGTTAAATTTTTTGGCAACGTTTTTAATTCCCGCGTGCCCCCACAAAATGTTATTAGCACGAGCTGTATAATATCTGTAGTCATAGTTGACTGATGTGACGTCGTATACGACGACCGCGTTGGTCTATGGATGTGACTAATGACTATACTTATTATCAAATCTGGAAATAAAATAAAAACTATTTGGTCAACAATAATATTCAATTGTATAACATATAACATGAGACCCGGAACCGCAGCGCAGTTCCGAAATTCGTTGCTTTGTGCATGAGACATGTCATCTTAATTAAACATGTAAATATTTTTCTACGTTTTTGTTATACATTAAACGTTGGCGATATCTGCCAATGGTTGAGAATGTAGGTAGGTTTTGATGGCTGTGTATATTTTTTCTATAGGTTTCTCCAACACTGGTGCTGAAAACTCTTGGTAGATTGCATCCCAATTCTCGTTCATGAAGTGGTGCAAAGCATCACCTGAAAATAAGAGAAAAAAATATATGAAATTTGGGGATTCAACCAAAATCACGTCTTTAAAAAGGGTATTGTAAAGATATTGTACCTTTTGGGTATATACAATACCCAAAAGTACGTTACAACCATATCGGATCCTCCTAAGTATACTGAGTCAACTAGCAAATTTAGGTATTTTATGATTTTTATGTAAATGTATCTATACAATAATCTATGATCTTTTATAGTGTAAAAAAAATTAAAAATAACAATTTTACTGAATAATTTCGCGTATACTAAATCAATTTCAACATCAGATAGAATCGTATATTGTATACTCATTCAACTGACATCGTAACTGTATACGCGGGGTGTGCATCGGCACAAGTGTATTGCGACTCAGTATACGATGCACGGTGGTGAGTCGTGCATGCGATTTTGGCTAACATTTTTGACGAACGTCTATGCCAAGGATGTCTAGATTGTCCTTCATTGGTAATATTGCATTCTGAAGAGTGGGTAGGGGAAGGAAAGGGGATTTTTTCGCTGTAAATGCTGTAAACTCGACCAAGTTCTCGGCACCCCATTGGGAGATACTGTCGACGTTACGGTCGAGATCAGCCACGAGTCGTCGTCTTTCCTCCTCAATCTCAGATCACCCCGCCGTCGGACGAACCGAGTAACTCCCGTGCAGTGTGCTGTCATCTGCATAGCAATGAATGTTCCCGAGGGATAGCATATCATTGATATGCAGAAGAAAGAGAGTTGATGATAGTACGGACCCCTACCGTACCCCGGCATTCACTTGCAAGAAGCGAGAAGCCTGGCCATCGCAGAGCACCCGCACTCTGCACAGTTGAGGAGGTATACCATATGCCGGAAGCTTGGAAAGGACCGAAGCATGCCAGACCCTATCGAAAACTTTGGCGATGTCCAGGTTAATAGCCAAAGTCTCGCCGTAACTTTCCATAGCCTCACCCCATACGTGCGTGACGAATGCCAGGAGGTCACCCGTTGATCGTTTTGGCCTGAAACCATATTGCCGATCATATAGTTAAATTGTTTCTCGGCGAATACTCGGCCGATTTCGGATTTTTTTGCACTCATCAAAAGCTTACAGAATTACCCAGGTTATTACGATGCCAGAATTTTGAATTTAAACTCGCTTCGCTCAAATATATGCTGCAGCGTAACGGTACGTTTCGCGACTGCGGCGACCTAGTTATATAAAGTGTTTTAAATGTCTCAGCACCTACGAAGAAATTTAAAGGAACTAAATCTGTAACTCAACAAGTTTTAGGGTGACTAAATAATTTTTATGCTCAACGAGCAAGTAATAAAACATAACTTACTAAGTTCTTTGTTTTCGTTGAAAAGATTTGTGAGCATAAAGGGTGTATTATGCGTATTAAGTACTTTGTTCTCACTGGTAAACTTGTAACTCTTCACTTCAATGACGTCCTTTCCTTCCGCATTCTTTGTTATTTCATACGGCATAGTCATATGTACCACGAAATTTTCTATAAAAATAAAACGGTAGGTTAAACGTTCGGAGAAAAAATGTTTTCAATATTCATTTTCATTTTTGACTACCTTGGTAGCGCCATCCCGTCTTCGATTTCCGGGTCGAATATATCGTCGAATGTTTGTGAGATTAGCAAATATTTTTTTCAGAGTTTGGGTGTTTTCTATGGTTATATAAAATTAACTTAGAAACATATCAGTTGTCTAGATCCTATAGCACAAGTGTATAATTATGTAGTAACCTAATTGGGCTAAATTACGTTTTGTATGAGTGTAATATTTAAGTGTTTATTTGTTTCATATTTATGTCATTGTATAAACATCTTTAGCACGTATCACTACTTTCTCAAATCGAAGGATACAGATCAGCAGCTTAATAATGTTTGTAGAGCATTTAAAACACTTACTAATATTGATAGTTAAGACTCCATTAGCGTTAATTGGGAGATTCAGTAGACCACCTGCAGCCTTATATTTGCTTTTGAAGTGGATTGGTTCAACATGGAAACTCAACTCCAAGACTTTCTTTTTGGAGTCAAATCTGAAAATAATTATTACAGCGCGTTATTTATCTTGAGGGGCTTGTGGTATAGTGGTAACCGACAATGTTAACACATTGCAAAGGTTAAGCAACATCGACTCAGGCCGGTCTTAGGATGGGTAACCATTTCTTAAGACATTGAGACCCCTCCGTGTCTCGGAGAGCACGTTAAGCCGTCGGTCCCGGTTGTCATACTAACATCTATGGCAGTCGTTAGGGGTAGTTGGAGCCCTAAATCAAAAATCCGACCGGTCTAACTACAGAACTTCGATATCGCCCATGTGTTGTGAAGGTCAGATGGCAGTCGCTTCACGGAAAACATCGAAGTTCAGCCGAATCGCAGTTAGACTGGAAAGCCGAACCCAACTGAGTTGGGAAAAGGCTCGGTGAATGATGATTATTTATCTTGAAACCTGGATAGTCTCATTAGTACGTAATAAATGACTGTCAGCGAGGTCGCTCGGACTGCAAACATTCTATTCAGTGGTACTTATGTAAAATTAAACCAAAACTCCAACAGCCAAGATATATTATGATCTTGGCTGTTGGAGTTTTGGTTTGATTTACAGAATGGCTAATGGCTGGGTTTTATATAGTGCCCGGTAACGGCAATAGGCTCGCTCCCTATTACGTGGGACCAACAAAATAACTGGCTAAGTGTGGTTGTATAATGCACTTCTGACTACCTCTTCGGGGATTTGGTATGATGTATGTCTATCTGTCTATGCCAACGAGGTCAAAACAGTAAGTACACTGGTGCCCACATAGAAAAGGGACCTCTAACCTCCTCAGTGGCCTTAGATGCAATTAGGACGACGATTTTAATCGGGTATACCTATTAGAAGCTAGGACACTTACACACTAGTATCAAACTTAGGACAGTTTGCGCTATGAGAATTCGTGTAACAAATACTGGGTGGCACAAAAGTACTGGCACTTTTTTATTTTATTTTTTGAATCCGCGGCCCAAGCTCGCGGCCGCACCTACGTCAATTGCCGAGCGCCTCCGGTAGAGACTGAGAGAATTCCCGGTGGCGCCCGGCGGACTTTGGCCACCCGCCTGCGTGGTGGTCGAGTGTTACCCCGCATCCTTGGGGTCGGGTTTTATCCTGCGTCGGTGAGTGAAGGCGTGCGTGGGGTGCAGCCCCACATCACGCAGCCCTTCTAGCCTGCTTCTATAAGGACGGTGAGTTGCTAATCCATCGTCCTCAGGCCTCGATCATGGAGGTCGATGGTCCTGGGCGTAGTCACGTCTGCGGCGCCCTCGCCGCACACTTCGGAACTCAGCGGGGAGGGTACGCTCCCTCACCCTACCGGCCGCCTCCTTCACGAGCATTACCTGCTCGCAGAAGGACACGGCCGCGTTCCACTGACTCTCGCTAGAGACCATGCCTCGTAGCATGGTCTCCAGCGAGAGCGTATCTACTCCCAGGCCCACAACGAGGTCCCGGCGCAGACTCGCCCATGCTGAGCATTCCACCAACGTGTGGAATGCCGTGTCTACACCGGAAGTCAAAAAAAACACACCCAAACAATAAAGCAATGGTAAATAAAATATTTAAAAAAAATGTTTTAAACTTATTTTAAATTTTTTAATAGCACTATTTTCCGCAGGATTAAAAAAGACAACAAAACGTCGACAATTGTTTCGCCTCTAAACAAAGCATTATCAAGACTGTCTCAGAGAGAACAGCAAAATTACCGTAACAATATATAAACAAATATGGCAACACAGCATTTTGGGAACATTCCTGGTCAGCAATGCCGCGTAGAATTCACGAATATCTCTAAATATTACTTACTTCTTTTATTGTTTGTGTAAATAAATTATTTTGCAACGTAGATAAATATTTGCAGATCGAACAAATATAATAACCGTCCTGAGAGTCGAACTTAGTACCTCTACTGAAGTAGTGCAATTTCACTTGTAAACCACGGATTCATTGATACAGATTTTACTTACTTGACTTTATCAATTGTAGATTTTCCCAATCCCTTAATATCAGCATCTGTAACGGTCACCTTCAAGCCAGCTATGTCTATATTTATGACGTCTACGTGTGCTGGTTCTAGTACCTCTGAGCCGACTTCTGGGATCCCTTGGGCAAACACCGTTAAAGCATTTTGCGCAGACTTTTGAAGACAATCGGAGTCACTCAAGGAGCATTTGTCAATTGGAGGCACTAAAAATTACAAATATTTATGGACATTCTGCTTCGCTCATACAATCGGTAATCTGACTTCCTCCTAAATTACTTCATACACAATTAATAGCCAGCGTACTGGGTTTATACTTTCGAAGGAATACCCAGATTAACATAGTCTAATTTTATCCCGATAATGTGTACCCACGGGAATTGGGAACGAGTAAACTGTATCATGCTGGCAGAGCCGCGATAATAAGTTAGAAAGTTATAATTTGAAGTGTGCAACGCGATACCTCTACTAAGGTCTGCTGAAAGTAGTCATATTGAATTAAGCACGCATTTGTATATTTTGTTTATAACTAGGTATAGTCTGGAAAATATTTGTTGATCGATGAATTCCGCGTTTTTTGTTTTGTTTCTATTATTTTTAATAGGTAGTGGTTTAATTAGGTCGGTATGCCCATAAAGTATGACATTGACAGGTACTGTATATGTACTATTAAGATATTCAGAACTGCATAGGCGTTATTTTACTAACAACTGATCCATCAAGAGATACTTAGTTGTGTTCACTATAATTAGTAATTGTAGGTACCGAGATGTTCTGTATTTTTTTGTGCAATAAATTGTAAAAAACAGCGTTTTGGTGCAACTTTTTAGGTGTTTTTTTTTATACCTAATATAAAATTAATTAATGTTACGACCTCATATCAAATTTCACAAGAACAGCACAAACTCACCTCGACTCTGTGTCCGGGACAAAGATGCCTTATTAATTATTTATTAGAATGAATGCATGAATTAAAGAATCTAAGAAAAAATGTGAATAATAACCACAGTAAGGAACTACCTAATTCTATAACTGTAACAGGTCTAACTGGTTAAAATAAAAAAGGCTAACATTGCATAACATGTGGTTATTATGACACAAAATGATATGTGTGATATAAATAGATGCTCCTATTGACATTTTAAAGACATTTCTGTCTTTAAAATGTCAATAGGAGCATGGTATCTATTGGGTTAATTTCAAAATTTGCCATTTATTTTATCATATGGTGAACTTTTTCAAATTTTTTTTTTTGTATTTTTTTCAGGTTTTATATAATCTTTAGGATACTAAATATTCCCAAATTTAATATCATCAACGTAACATTTAGGACTAAGAAGAAAATTCAGTTTGAATTCAGGTTTCTACCGATATGACAAACCGGCACCGATTATTTTTTCTGTACACCGATATGATAAGTTTATCCACCGAAATGATATAAATATCCAGCGATATGATAATCTTTCCACCTTTGAACATCAAGAAGGAAATAGTTAGTAGGTACCTATATATTTTACAAGGGTGACTTAGAACTGTAGATCTGAACTGAGGGTATTTTGTAAGTAGATCACATCCAACGAGAACTGTGTTCTTAGAAACCCAATTAAAATAATTTTTTTTTAATTATAACTACTTTATTACATTTACTTTCTTCTTTCCTTCTTTTATTATATTTACTATAGGTACTAAGAATAAAAAAAAGAATGTTTATTTTATTATCATTATCTTTATTACAGCTCACGGATGTAGAAACTGCCAGGCTGGTTTATTTTAGCTATTTTCACAGTGTCATGTCGTATGGAATTTTACTGTGGGGCAAGGCAGCTGATATAGAGATCACTTTTATACTCCAAAAGCGAGCTATACGTGCGATTTATAAACTGAATGCACGAGTTTCTCTTAGAGAAAGATTTAAAGAAATCGGCATTTTAACAGTTGCATCACAATATATACGTAGGTCACACTATAAGTTTTGCGTAACTTAAAAAAAAACATGTTAAAACCAAAATATTATGTTTATTGCTTTTCAAAATACTCTCCTTTATATTTTAAACATTTATTCATGCGATCGAACCATTTTTTAAAACAGGAGGACCACAGATCTGAAGGCCTGTTTTCTACGTGCTGATTGAACGCTATCACTGCCTCGTCGGAGTTGGTAAAAGTGAAAACTGTCATCAAATCTTTGATTTTGGGGAAAATACAGAAATCACAGGGTGCTAGGTCGGGGCTATGCGCAGGATGGGTGACGAGTTGTACTTTTTCTATAGCTAAAAATGACTTTGTTTTGTTGGCCGTGTGTGAAGAAGCGTTGTCATGATGTAGGAGAACGCGGCTTTTGGGTCGTCTTTCGCGAACTTTTTCTAACACCCTGGGTAAACAAATGGTAGAATACCACTCGGCATTAACACTATTTTGATCTTCAAGTGGAATTGTACAGATGGGACCCATAGCTGAGAAAAAAAATGCGATCATTTTTTTACCAACGTTTCTCGCCTGTCTCACTTTTGTTGGCTTGTTCTCATTTTCAAACACCCATTCACAAGATTGCTGTTTTCTTTCGGGTTCAAAACAATAAATCCACGTTTCGTCTCCTGTGACAATGTCATAAACAGCATTAGAATGTCTGTGGTCGTACTTCAGTAGCATCTGTGAGCACCATTTCACGCGAGCCCGCTTCTGCTCCGCTGTCAGTTCATGAGCGATCCAACGATAACAAAGTTTCCGAACTTTCAATTCTTCGTGTAAAATTTTCTGGATTTGACTCATACCAATCCCTAATAGTCCTCGAATTGTTTCATAGGTAATCCGCGGGTTTTCTTCAATTAACCGCTTAACAGTAGGCACATTATTTTCGTTGACGGCAGTTGAAGGCCGCCCTTCACGAAATTCGGCATGTAAAGCAACTCGACCTCTCTCAAATTCAGCAAACCATCGCCTAACGGTGCTCAAACAAGGTGCTTCTCTCCCAAAAGCATTTTGAAGACGAGCGGCACAATCTTGCGGAGAGAGAGAACTTTTAAAATCATAAAAAATCATCGCTCTAAAATCTTTTCGACTTAATTCCATTTTCGTTGCATACGTAGAACTTTGATGTGTGATAAAAAACAATTGACAAATGATTTCCCGCCAATTGTTTTTTTTTTATTACTAAGAAGGTTGTAACGTTTAAAAAATATAACATTCGAAATTCAAATAGTTCCAATTAGCTAGAAGTGCAAAACTTTTAGTGTGCCCCATGTATATGCGAATATTAAGTTCGTTAAACAGAATATACATTTATACAGTATGAACAGTGACATACATGCAATAAATACTAGAAATAAGCATAAATTGGTTGGGAAGTATTATCGTTTACAGAAGGTTCATGACTCCTTTGCAGGATTTGGTGTGCGTTTTTATAACAAAATTCCTCTAAACATTATGAACCTTCCTTTAAATAAATTCAAAGTGGCTGTTAAGACACACCTCCTAAAAAAAGCATATTATACTATTAAAGATTATTTAAACGATACAGAGAAATGGCAATGAGTTGCTTGCTCATCACTCGAGCTACATAGGGGCTACTTCTGTTTGAAATGTTGTTTTATTGCTGAAACTCACTTATTATTGTTAAATTATTATTATTATGATATTGTAAGGTATGGGTACTTTGAGATTATGTGGCACCTTTAACTAGTATTTAACTTTTTTGTGAATAACAGATTCATAATTTTTAAGTTCACTTGGTCCACACATGGTCACGTACTGCCCTTGCCCTCTTTTTATTGTTGTAACAGAATCATTGTATTTACTGGCGAATAAAAAGAGTGGCCGTGAGTTTTTCTTGCCAGGTTCTTTCCTCACAGGCTCTACCTATTGCCTTGCGAATCTGGCGGTAAATGTAAATGTAGAAGCATTTTCTTTTTCTGACGTTCATAAGTGTTACTTTGTGACCTACATGAATAAAGATATTTTGATTTTGATTTTGATTAAAATAAAGTACTTATTAAAAATATCAAAAATCTCTTATAGGTTAAAATTGCACAATACACATTTATTACTGTGGACGATTCAGCTAATTGTTTTGCCGTGTGTACACTTAAAATATTGTAGCCCTCTAGGTTTAACAATAATAAGAATACTTAACAAAATGACACGGGATCTACCGATATGATAAAACGACTCACCGAGATGATAAAATGATCAACCGAAATGATAAAGCAATCCACCGATATGACAAAACTGTGCGTTGATCATGAATCAAAACACCGATATTAGATATAAGACACCGATTGATTTTTTCTTATCATTTCGGTGTAAATTATTACATCAGTGGTAATAAAGACCACCGATTACAGCGATGTGAGAAATAACACACTTTTTAGAAAATTAGTAAAAATGCATAATATCTAGGATAAATTCAATAACAATCAATGAGGCTATTTCACTTACTACCTCTGTTAGAACCAAACAACAATAATAAAACTACTCATTACACTAGAAAAATGCAATCACCGATATTATAAAATAATTGTCCGGCAGCAACTGAAATGGCGTACTTACGTTATTTGCGGGAAAATGCAGCGATTTGACACACGTCTGTCCTGACTGCGCACTAGCACACATTAACGAGGGGAATAATATTGTGGTGGGGACGCTGTCGTACTCGTCGATGTAAAGTTAAGTTGAAATTACTTTTGTCCAGCGATATGAGAACATTTTGCAGGACAAGTACGTTTGTGCCTCTCAGTAATAATAATCGTTAATTATGTAATAAAATATGCTATATATTAATAATAAAACTAGTGGTTCTGTGAACCGTAGACTTCGGGAGCGGCTTTGTTTATTCTTAAATTGTATTTATTTGCATGACTTTTGATTTTATTTATATGGGTTGCTATGGTTACGGATTGCATTCTTGACAGACCGTAGACTTCGGGAGCTTTGTTTAGAACATTTATTTTTCAATTTTCTTTATTACTCTTTAATTTTTCATCCAATCCAAAAAATATCATTCATATGTTATTCATTGTAAGCAAGGAGTGTGTGTGTAAAGTTTCATGAAAATCGGTTGATATATACGGCCGCAAACATGATCTGAAGGAACCCGTAGATGTAGACATGTAGAGGCAAGTTGAAACGGAGACTTCGGTCGCTTCGCTCCATCAGTCAACTAATATTCTTTGAAATAGAATAAGTTGTATACTTAACTTACTTATTTTTATTATGGTATAAGCTTTTTTGTTTGTAAAAAAGTAGATGGACAGCACCGATATGAAAGAAATATTTTTTTATTTTTTTATATTGGGTTCGTCAAATTGATGCCGCCCGCCTGGTGGTAAGTCGTGACGACGTCTAGCGATTGTGGGCCACTCACAGCGCACAATACTATAGAGAGTGGCCCTCAACTTGACGACCTACTGATGTGCCTCTTCACGCTCCGCTTAAAGAACCCAGGGTTATATGTGGGAGGAAACACGTGCACAGGCAGGGCGTT